>OW388293.1:40258981-42658981 GCA_936450465.1 Gibbula magus
CAGATCCAGCCAAGGATTGTAGTTGGTTTAGGTACAATGGTTGTCTTAACATGCAGAGAGGTTGAGGCCGTTTATGTGCAAAGTATCCAGCAGACGTGACCAATTGTTGTACAGTTCTTTCAGTGAATTACCCCCATAATATAAGTCATCAGCCAGTTTCACAACGACCCCTTCTTCAAGGAGGTCACCAAGTAAGCGACACATAATTCCTCGAACGCCGTTTTAGACATAGGCATGCCCATTGCTGAACTTCTGTACATAAGCACACCTCTGAATGGAGTTGCCACTCCCCAGAAAACATTTTTGAGATCTGTTGAGATTAGGAATCGCCACTGAGCAATCTGTCAAAGGGTTGAAGGGTTGAAGTGATGGCTGTGGTTTTGAATATCAACCGACATCTGCAAATGTGGTGACCAAGCGGAAGCCCCCCTGTGTTTTTTTTTTTACAAAGAATGATGGGTTGAGGTAATCAGCAGTTATTCGAACATCTTCCGACCGAACGAACACACTTTTAGCTTCAAGATCATTGAACTTGACTTGCACTTCTTCAAGTTTATCTTTATTGTGGAGGTAACACCGGACCCATGTTCACAGCGGCGGATACAGGACCAGACGCTCCGTTGTAACCCTTGAAGTTTGGGTTGAAGACACTATCATATTCCTGCAGTAAGGATCTGAACTTTTCCCGCATTTGAGGAGGTAGGGTATGATCAGGATCCAAGCTGACGGCTTGGGAGAATTGAGTTTGTTTCACTTGGGTAGGCACATTTTGATTAAAGACGATGGGCTCTGTTGAAGATGCTTCTTCTGTGATGTGTCTCACCTGACAGAAGTGAGTGTGTTTTAAAGATAAAGGTTCTTTAGTCAGTGTAGGATTTTGAATTTCATTTAGTTTATTCTTTCCAAAATATTAATAGATTTCAAAATTTCAAGTTGTATGCATTCTTTTCAAGGGAGATAACTCCGTTATTGTTTTTCTCACGTGCTTCGACTCGATATGCTTCTCACTTTCCTTTCGACACTTGAGCATATAAACAGTATGTTTTCTTTTTAAATAAACATTCAACATTCCACCTCAAATATTCACTACATATTCTAAAAGCTAGATATCATCTTATTTTCATTCAAATTGAGCATCTCTTCGTCGGTAAACAAACTTGGCCCCAAGTCGACATTATTCCCAGTGTCTGTGGACGTGTACGCATCCCTGAGCCAAGTTTGTTTACCGACGAAGAGATTCTCAATCCGTGGTTCAAGAGCAAGGTGGTCGTCATGTGCGGTGAACTCTTGAGGGACCTCCAATTCAACATAATCACCTGGCCAAATTGTAGTTGAACTGTGTGCAGCTCTGAGAACTTAAACATGTCTGACCGTGTGTTGATCAGACATATCTACTTTTTTGGTATGACCAAAATTAACGATGACACATTCACCTCGGAAGATTTGCCGATTAGCAGGTCTAGCATACACATTGTTTAACTCCATGAAAGGAATTTCCACCAAGATATCAACATCCAACAAGACCTTCGAATGCGAATTCATCATGACCTCGAGCACGGACTGACTGTGTGCTTTTCTTAATGTCGACCTAAACTCTTTGCTACGGATAACTTTACCATGTTGCCGGTAGCACCACTGTCCGAAGTAATACGAGCCAAGTGGTGTCGGTAGAATGTGTTGAGGCAGGGGGACTGGGAGCACTGATTGGTTCCTCAATATCCGTAGTGACATTTATGGTGGTCTGATCACCAACTTTGGCCAGATATCAAATGTCACTCTCGGGGAGTTAGTTGCATTCACTGAGAAAATGGCGTTCTGGTCTTTTGACCTGCTTACATAGCGGACATGATTTGACTCCTTTCTTGTGATGGAAACGGTTATATTGGAGTTTGTGAGGTTTGTCCATATTAGGAATAGAAGCTAACGCTCGCATCACTTTCATGTCTTCACTTTATAGAATTTCATCTCTGAGGGAGGACGTTGCTTGCGATATCTCAGGTTTTATTGATGCCAGGGTGCGAGAACGTAAGTCAGTGCCATAGCGTTGTTTGACTAATCTGGGTTAGTCCTTATGTATGAGGTTAAGCCAGGTTAGTACAATAAAGTTCTCAAGTGATGGTGATAACTCTTCATATTCAGCGATTTCTTCTCCATGATGTCTTATACCACCGCTAGTTTTCAGCAAATTATCCTCAATGAAGGCAACTAAACGCTGGTAAAGGTCTTCAGGACGCTCGTCTTGTAACAGACAAATGTTTGAAAAGTCAAGGAAATGAGATCCTGTTGACTGGAATCCATAATGCAGACGTAACTCTTACCATATGTTACACAGCGAGGTTGATTTCTTGACAATGGTGATTCTTGCGATAATAGGGCAATAATTTGCAATCTGACCTAGCATTAGTTCAAGCATTGTCACTTTCTGTTCGGCAGTACGACGTAACGCCACATCCACGTCTACTCCATCGATCGTTTTCATATCCACGTAGAGGATTATCAGAGGAGTTTTCTTAGCCCATGTCACACTGTCGACTAAAAACTGTGCAAAAGTTTGATCTAGTGACAGAGTGTAATGGAGATTTTATTTCCAATTCTCAAATTAATTAAAAGTCTCAGATTTGGTAAGACACCATTGTTTTGGGGCTCTATGTGTCTGCGACATATTTGAAAATTTTGACCTAGGTATCGCGAGCTATCCAATCACTATGTTGACTGATTGACTGTCTACTTATTTATTAGTTACCCGGAAGCGTAGGTAGTGTGGTGTGTCCATATCGATGCCACCACGCCAATGGGGAAGTTTCCACTTCTCTTACACAGCCAAGACACAGCGAAACTCTATCTCAAGGTCACCAGGACAACTTCCCAAGCTATATTTAATGTCAGTGGATCTCATGAACTGTACCACCCAATGTCTTTAAATTTACTAATCATCAATGTTTAAAAGTAATACAATACATTAAGAACCACATTTAACCAAATGATAAAAAACTAGAAAGTGTGTCTTACTTGGCTCAATTTAAGCGACGGAGAACATCAACACTTATTATCTGCAGAGTCGTTAACTCTATATAGTTCGTTCTGGAGACAATGTAGATTTACGCGATACTGCCGTCTTTTCAAGATTATAAGGAGTGTCACCAAATGCACAGTTTATTATCCCCATCATCTAAGTCGGATGTACAGACGATGAGGCAAAAAGTGTTAGAGTGTTTTCATAAGTTGAGGGACGGTCTATTGAGAAATAATTACATTTGAATTGTGACTAACATCACCTATGTATTGAAAACTGAGTTTGTGGTTGTTTCCGACTTACCATTCACTTGTCCCTCGATGTAACATAGACACAATATAAATTGGTCATTGGTACGTTTATGTATATCACAGCAACACGGTACTATTTAGGCTGTCATTCTCTTTATATAGTCGACGGTGTTTGCAAGATGCCTGCCCATATTCCCAAGGGGAGATTACTCTCTGTTGACGGTCTGAATGTAGGATCCAAAGCAAAGTTCATCTGCGATGATTACCACTTCACAAACATTACACACGGTGTGTGTACAGCACATGGAACATGGGATGGACTGAAACACCCTTGTGTTCACATAGTGAGTAAAATTGACCCCGTTGTAAACTTTAAAAAATAATTTGTCTATTAAAATCTGTCTCTCATACATCATTGAAAGTGTACGAATGATTGGTGATTAAGACCTTTGACCCATTTGAATGCTCTGATCATGTATATTGCCGAAGCAAGGATACACACATACAGATTCTCAGTTATGTCACTCGGTGTTGAAAGCGGCCCCTTTACATTATGTATTCTTAATTTCCTTTTTAAAAAAACGCAAATTACATGTTCATAAAATGTTGGCGATATCTGCTATTCATAATTAACTTAAGGAGGCTTTTAAATGAATTGTGATGGTCAAGATGTTTTTGCCAAGTACGGAAACAGTTTATCGAATGTAATTCACGATTCGTCTCTTTATCAAATCGTTTTGCTGCGTTGAATAAGAGAAGGGATAAAAGAGATATATCATCGTTTGTCAAGCCAATAATCCAAGAGGGCAAACATTGTGTGGCCCTGTCACTGACATCTTCATTTCATCTAGCCAAGACCGCCGTATTTTCTGCAAACAGTTGGCAGGATGAGCCCCGGGAAGTGTTTCATCATACTCATCACGCCACCAACTGGTACCCGTAAGAGTAGGTGACTTGATTATTATTTTGACGTGAGTGTACAGTCATAAACATAGAAAGCCTGTAAACATATCCTGTCAAATGACTATTTAATTGCAAATCAATCTTCAGATTGCCATATCTGTTTGATAAAACGCATTGTTATCTTATAACTTATATCATATACAAGTTAACATCTCTCTAGTTATTGTTCATAATGTTTGCTTCTCTTCTATGCACATGTAACCTGCTTGGGCACTTGTAACTTCATTCACAACTACGCATACGTGAAGCATGTCGATTATGGGATTTTCACAGTATCAAATAAATCAAGTACGAATGACATTATTTTTGTTAATTTAAGTAATAGTCAACCTATGCTCCAAAGATGGGAAAACACGTATTATGCACACCAGTTTCCGTTTTCCTGAGAAAATGATGGTACGTAACACGTTCAGGGATGGATGTTGGGGTGAAGAAGAAACAAATTCCACTTTCTGGCCGCTAAAGTATGGACAAGAAACAAACTTGACATTCTGCATTGAATATGACGTATACAGGGTGAGTCATTCGAAACATAACAGTGATTCATATTGAAGATGTTTTGTTCAGCATGGATTATTATACCCCCGCCTTACAGCGTAAGCGGGGGTATATAGCGTTCATTCTTTCCGTCCGTCCGTCCGTCCCAAAACTTTGTGCGGAGCAGATCTCCCAAACTATACATGCTAGCATCACCAAACTTCATACACATGTCAACCAAACCATGATCCCTAGTTTTGCCTTTTGAGGGTTAGAACTATTTCTGAATTTCATTTTTTTCGGTTTCCATGGAAACGTGACTAAAAAATGACTCTTTGAGGAAGTCATTTTGTGCGGAGCAGATCTCCCAAACTATACATGCTAGCATCACCAAACTTCATACACATGTCAACCATGATCCTTAGTTGTGCCTTTTGAGGGTTAGAACTATTTCTGAATTTCATTTTTTTCGGTTTCCATGGAAACGTGACTAAAAAATGACTCTTTGAGGAAGTCATTTTGTGCGGAGCAGATCTCCCAAACTATACATGCTAGCTTCATCAAACTTCATACACATGTCAACCATGATCCCTAGTTGTGCCTTTTGAGGGTTAGACCTATATCTGAATTTTATTTTTTGCGGTTTCCATGAAAACGTGACATACACAGGGACTCTATAGAGAAGTCTTGTTGTCCGGACCATATCTCCCATACTATGCATGTCAGCTTCACTTAACTTGATACAGAGGTTAACCATGATCCCTAGATGTGTCTTTTGAGGGTAAGACCAATATGCAAATGCTATTTTTGGCTTGTTGCTATGGAAACATGACTTCAACAGTGACTATGTAGACGTCAGTTTGTCCTAAGCATATCTCCTGTACTACATTTGAAAGCACCACCAAACTTAAAACACGTGTCAACCATGATCCCTAGATGTGCCTTTTGACAACTGGACCTTAATTATATAGCTTACATCTTCCAATGTAATGTAGAAACATCTGAAGCTATGTGATCCACTTCATCAAACTGTATTGATATGTTAATCAATAGCCACAGATTTACAATTTGCTTATTTGAAACTTATTTGACATAAACGGGAAGCGGGGGTATGTGAGCTTTGCTCGCTTCTACACTTGCTATCCCCCGCCAACATAGTTAAGGGGGGGGGGGGGGGGGGGGGGAATATTGAAATGGGCTCCGTCCGTCCGTCCGTCCCTTCGTCCGTCCCGATTTTGTTTCCGGAGCAGAACTCGAAAACTATAAGACATATCTCAACGAAACTTGGTGTGTGGAACAATCATCATGTGTAGATGTGCCTTTTGGGGTTTTCAACTTCTTCGAGTTATTTTTTTTTACCGTTTCTATAGAAATGTAACTTAGAATTTCGTTTCAGGAACAGAACTCAAAAACTATAAGACATATCTCAACGAAACTTGGTGTGTGGAACAATCATCGTGTGCAGATGTGCCTGAAAGGCCCCATGGGCTTATGGTATTGCACGGTGTCCAGCCGTCTGTAAACTTTTCGCATTTTGTCTTCTTCTCCAGAACCACTTTGTCTAAAAAGCTGATATTTTGTTTGTTGTGTTTAGTTCAAAAAAGGTTCATAGGCACTGTTATTCAACAATTATTCTTCAATAAATTTTCCCAAAGGCGGGGGATATTGCCGACTCTGTCTGCTTGTTTTATCATATGTACCGATCATCTGGATAAATCATTCATCAACCTGAATAGTAAGATTTTATCCGCACAACATCGGCCTGAGATCAAGACGTGCGGTTAAGCGAATCATTATTGCATAGAAATACATACTAGAGAAAGTTTTAAATACTACCGTGCGGATGGCCGGGTTTCCGGATAAACCTGGTCCGTTTAGACGAGGTCGCACTGTATATATAATGGACTAATATCACTAAGGTTGTCCATAATTGGATAGCCTTCCTTTGACACTTTATGAACTTACAAGTTGTTTCCTTATTATCCCCCGGCGCGCGGGGGATCGCCGGGGGTTATAGTATTTTGCTGCGTGCGTACGTAATTACGAAATGGTATAACTCATGTAGTATTCACAGGATTCTTTTCATATTTTGCATAAAAACAGTAATGTTCCTACATAGTTTTGTGACCTTGACCTTCATTACCTGGTCACAACAAGATTTTGTCATTTTACCCTTCTCAGTGGGATATTTCGAGAACCATTTACTGGAATTTCGTCATATCTTACATAATGCACCTCCCAGGGAATACAAAGGGCTGATACGAGTTTGGTTACCTTGAAATTATTCTCAAGGTCACATTGGAACTTGGAATGTTTATGTGCATGTTAAGTTTTTCAGCAGGATATTTCAAGAACGTTCATGGAATTTTAAAACGAATCAACTCAACTCAACCTGGAATAACTCAAATACTATTCGCTGGATTATTTTCATATTTTGCATATGTGTTCATAAAAAGAGTAATGTTCCTTCATAGTTTTGTGACCTTGACCACCATTTCAAGATCACAACGAGACTTTGTCATTTTACCCTTGTCAGCAGGATATCTCAAGAATCGTTCACTAGATTCTTTTCATATCTTACACATATTTTCTCCTAGGAAAGACAAAGGGCTGATTAGATTTCGGTGACCTTGACATTATTCTCAAAGTCACAGCGGAAGTCTTAGTTTTCGACATGTTAAGCTTGTCAGGGGGATCGATCACAAGAACTGTTCAATTGAATCTCATCATTTGCTTACACAAACGGTTCTTATTAAGGAACATTCAGGGCCAAATCGATTTTACAGATTTTGACATTATTTTTAAATTTTGAAATATTAATTTGCAGCGGGGAGTCATGTCACCTTAGTGACAGCTGATTGTTATCCTTTATTATTATAATATAATATACATTATGTACCGATTGAGACAATACGATGCTTTGATTTACGTCTTTTAATTTGCTTGTATCTGGCAAAGAGATATTTATACACGACGAAGTTACACTTTTGGTTTTTCAGACTTCGTCTACTACCGTATTTGCAACCAACAGATGGCTTTATATGCCTTTCATGAGGCTGATTGCCTTTACATTTCAATCCTGAGGGCAGGGCTTTGTTTAAGTAGCTGAAAGGTTTCCCAAGCATAATAAATTGATATTGGTATGAACGAATGTATGTTTGGTTCCGAATGTGTACAACACAAGAAATCAACAGAAAGCGTTTTAACCACCGTGCGTAATGTAAAATACCCTTTACATCTACCTATATAATCATAACAAGCACACCTAATAATGTTGCAATTGGTTTCATTATTCATTTAGTATAAGTACTCTTTGTATCAACCTTTTGTATTTCAGTGCTTTGCTGATGGAAAGGAGCTGTTCACTTTCAAGCATCGCGTCCCAGAAACTCAAGTTGCATTCATTCGAATCTTTTATACGATTGTCAAGAGACTAGAGTTTCTAGAAATGGAAAGGCGAAGTAATATGTAGCAGAAGATGGCCTTTGAAAGTATCTAATGTAAGAGAATTATTTTCTATCAAATTGAAGTGCACACGTTGACTATCCAATACAGGATTGAAAAACGTGTTTTAGTCCTCCCCATTAGGCTCACTTGACACCTGTAATTCTCATATTTTTGCGAGAGACAACAAGACATATTTATATAAACAAGTAAACTTTTCATAGTTCAACGACTGTCTCACGCCCCAGCTGCTACATAACTCTTGTCCCATCAAACAGCTGACAAAGATCCATCACGTGCCTCACCAAGGACTTTCACAGTCAATTCAGCCAATACAATCGCTACTCAGCCTTCATTCGTCAGCTCTGTATGTTTTAGCACATGCAGAGATTTGTCGCCACTTTCGCCTGATGAACAGCTTCCTCTACTGCAGCATCTCAAACTGACCACTACATTGAGAGTTTCCTTGACTGAGCACATAGGACCATGAGCTGTTCACAACATCACATAGACAATCGGACAAGGACAGGTTGTAGTCAGACATGTTCAGTCCTCAGCATAGCAGCAGTGATCTAGACTCATTGCCTCGGACAATTCCAGAGCCATATGGCCCTTAAGGAACCAGGGAACCACAGAGACCTGGCACCTGCTAGATCAGACCTTCCATTTCTTCCGCAGGATATACAGAAACTACATTCAGATCAGGGTGCAGGGGTGTTCTGGCACCCGCCTTATGCAGAGGCTTCCCCTCTGATCTGCAGCATACATTACCGGGAACCGATAAACCTCTTTGTCATCAAGTTTAACTACCAACGTCCGGTATGTGTCTCCCCCTACTGGATTCATCCAATGTGGCCAAGATAAGGGTGACGTCGCCGCTAATGGCTGCAATACTACCGAAGCGGCGTTAAAGGAGGTCTGTGCGGGATAATTAAAACGATCCACGAGTAATTACCACCACAGCGTGCCGAGCCGGAAATCTCAATTAGCGTTCTCTCTACTCAGCGTAGTTTTGTCTGCGCAATCCTACGCGCTCCTAATCTTCTCGCGTCTGACCCCTCTCTCGCTTTACTCAACGGTGAAACGGAGTGTCTATAATTCGAGCTCGTAATAATAGCGTTATTTACCTTTTTGCGTTGTATTCATAATAATAATAATTAGCCCATAATGAACCAAGTTCCAATGTGGATATAGTGATATACTGATATGAGCTTATATTTATTACAATGCAGACCATTTCCCTTTTCTATTATTGATATCAAACGCATATGTGTATCGCAAAATAAAAGAATTATATCAAATTGGTTCGCTTATCTGATATTTAACTACATTAAACCTATTTCACTCATAAGAGGTTTCAGACATAAAAGGTTAGAGTAGCGCAAACTGACCGAAGCTTGGACACTGATCCGATTCAAATATTATGAAAGACTGTATAATAATCTTTAAAATGTCAATTTCAGCAAATCAAAATATTGGATAGAAAGTACTTTACTCGATTTTACATAGATATTTCAGAATTGCTTTAGATTAACCGAAAATAAAAACGGTTAAAGTTGCGTATATCAGTTCGGACAAGATTGACCTTCCTTCGGACCCTACAACCCAAATGTTCTGGCATGCGTCAGTGGTTTAAACTATTCACCAAACTGATTCTTTATATCCTTAAACACATGGATAATAGTCCAGGAACAATACATTATCCCTAGTTAAACTGCTTGAAGTAATTTGTCATTTATTGAGAGCAATTCAGCAACTGCCGCAAACTTTGTTAGAATAAATGATGTCGCAATTATTTTCGCAGGTATGCTGCTGCATAAACGATGTGAGCGCTAAACTGATAATTAATTAACTTAATGTTGTTGTCATATGTGATAATGTAATATTTCTACATATTTCCATATTTTTTCCGCGGCCATTTAAAACTTTACAAGTGGTTACAAAGAAAATGTAATAGTGTCCAAATTATTTCATGAAACCGTTAATTGAACCTCACGCAATTGCTAGTTTTGATAAAACAAAAATATATCAAACTATCAATAATTCATAAAAAAATAAAATACAAATAAAACATATTAAAAAGGAACATTTGGAAACAAACAGTTTGCATTTATTGCAGATATTATAGCGTCAGCTGGAAGTGAAAAGTCTCCGAAGTGCGGGCGACTTCTACAGCTGGTGACTTCTTTCAGTTTGCCCTATGCGTAACTTATAAAAAAGCAAATATTTAAAATGTGGTAGAAATGAAAATATCACCAAAAGACTTCATTACAGGGACATAGCAATGCTAATTGAATGCTAATTGAAAGGTATCTGGCTCCGTGTAATGATGTGATCACAATCTGCGACGTTACATAATTGTGGTATTTGGTAGTGTCAGTGGAGACGACAACCGCTAATATACAGGAAATGCTGCTGACATAACAGACAATGTGTATTGAACACTGTTATTTGTACATAGATTCAAGTAGAACCCTGGGGATGAAACTTCAAAGCATTATATGTAAGCTTTCTATTGCCAAATCGCATTGCAATTGTCTCCAGTCTGGCTAGACAATTTGTCGATTGCAAAGTTTCTCTGCACGTTGTATACACTACTGACTAGATAAATGACACACGACTTGCATGTCAATATATTGTACATTTAATTTGTTATAAGAAGGTTTATGTGAACAGTATTAACAATTCAATGACTGTTTAGCAATACATTTATAAAACATGTATTCAACATCGTCGGGATAATCTATGTCAAAACAAATTTGTATATTTATTGACATTGACAGAGTATATTTATATGTCCAAGTTGGGGTTTATATATTTCAGGATTAAAACATCACTATCAATAAATATATCACTATGGAATAATTTCAAAATGCCACTGTTTTGTCCAGTATGTATGATGTGACATGTGACTGAGTGACATGAAAAATGCTGGGGTTTTTTTTTTTACAATATTGAAGTTGTTACCTACAAAACTTGTTTAACATGTTTTATGAGTTAATATACATCTTTTACATATATTTTACTACAATGGTTTCTTAAATTAAATATCTGTCATTCCTTACGAAAATAGTTTTGCTTTATGAAGAATACCAAATGAATTAATAGTAATACATGTTAGCATTTTTTTTTTATTGTAATCGTTTTCCCCCCAAACATCTACATATCTAAAGTCCGATAAACCCAGTGTAGTGCCCTTGGGGATCAAGGAATCGATCCCGGATTTCCAGTAAAATCGTCTGTCCAAGACGTCCAAACCTCTGCAACACAATTAAATCGTCTGTGGGATTGCTGTCTGTAGGCTGTGTTGTCTCGAACCTGGTCATGGACCATGAAATCGTTGTAGTGAGCGATGGCGGGGTCCAAAACAAGAACGAGAATGAAACAGCCAATCAACGATCGCCTGTGAAAAGGGGGAATCCCCTGTCAAAAACATGACCACATCGCTGGGTCTGCGCCCAGTCCGAGTCACGTGACCATGTCACCAGCACGCAACACGTTCGCCATCAGCGGGCTCATTATCCCGCACAGTCCTCCTTTAAACAATAACTCACTCACTCACCAGGATCATCCGACTGTTTTGTTTTCCCCTTTTTGCAGGCCAGACCCTTGTTCCTAGACCTTCGTCTTGTCTGAAGGGATCCACACCCCCTGATGCTCTGGCAGCACCTTCTCCCCAACCCTCCGCTGCCAGACGTATCCCGATGTTGATAGAGTCTCTACTACGAAGAACCCGTCACTCCCCCCCCCCCCCCCCCCCCCCCCCCCCCCCCCCAGTTCATAGCAGAGTTTCTCCTGTACCTACACACTAAGCGACAAGGGAGACATCATCTCAACTAACCTTGAACTCAGTTCTGGAAAGCAAATCCAACCTGATGATTTCCGAGCTGGTTGTTGTGATGTATTTTAAGGTGGAGGACAAGGATCCCTTGCAATAAGTTTTCTCCTGGTTCCAGCTAATGCGTTGGATCACAGTCTGATTAAAACCGACGGTATTCCGCGGAAAAATTTTGCAAAATAGTGCATCTACCGGGATACGAACTCGAATATCGTTCGGAGATTTCCACGCCAAACCGTCTGGAAACAGTCCGTAGACTAGCGTGTTCGAGCGCAATTCAGGTAGCCAATCAAAAGATGCCCAACAAATGCTTTCGATGCGAGAAGTTAGGGGCAGATAACTCCAAACAGCTATCCTTTTGTCTGTTCCAAATGCTTTCAAAACAGCGACCGTTTAAAAACTATGATGTGATTGGTCAGCTATTAGACTGGGCTCTGGCTGAGCTAAACTGGTTCGGAACACACGCCTATACGGGATGTTCTCCGAACTTGTGGCGAGGAATCTACAGAACCTGTTCGTATCCCGGTAGATATATTATTTTGCAAATTTTATTCCTCAGAACAAGGTCGATTTTAATCAGACTGCGTTGGATCACTTTCTCCCATCTACTAGGACTTAAAAAAATATGACTCTCGAACACGTTTTCTCATTCTGTAACGGATGGCATAGATAATATGCGCGGCCATGAGGTTGGAGTAGTATGTTAAAATATCTAATATATTCAATTATTCCCGCTTAACAAAATTTTCAATATAGAAATTGGATCCGTTTGTTCATTCGCCCGTCCATCCGTTCAGAAATTGTTTACAGAACAGAACCCAAAACCTGTAAGGCATAGCTCAACGGTAGTTGATGTGTGAAACAATCATCATATGAAGATGTGCCGGGCCCTTTACTACTAGGTGGGGGATATACCCGTTTAAAGTTTGTACTATTGTATATTCGACAATTATCTGAATTAAAAGTTAGATTGGTTTGTATTGTCTATTCAGCAAATGGTCAAAAGTTTCTCTCGTCGCTGGTGGCTGCAATATTGCTCAGGTGGCTTTATGATGATCATTCACTCACCAAAGTTATGTCATGGAACTGGCATTTGATTTGCAGAATGTAAATATGTTTCTGGTAGATGAAATAGGCTAAGATACAATACAATTCTGATATTTAAACCATTGGATTATATTGAGATTACTTAAATGAGCTAAACTGCCTGAGGTTCCGCAAATCATGGCAATTTCCAGAATTTCGGACACGTTTGACAATGTTCCAACACGCTATATCCTTTATGTTTTTTTCCAAACAATTTAAGCTGCAGCTGAGTGAGTGTTTGGGCAAATTTATACAGATTTTGATATGAAAATTGCATATCATAGCATTTCATAGACTGAAAGGTTAACAAATTCTATACATGAATTAAAGGAGAATTTTAAATGAATCCAGGTTTGACGGAATTTTTACGATATTTGTGGCCCAATATTACTATTTTGATCATTTTAACAATGACTTCATGATTAAAAACATTCACTACTGTTCGTTAGACACTGTAAATGGTTTAATGTGGTCTTTACATTTTTGCTTAAATGTCTTTAAAGGGATTGGGATGTTACATTTTATTGCAACAGAACTCTCGCAAGTAATTTATTTACAAAATGCTTGGAATTATTGACATTTTGCAACAGTTCGACGGTCAAAGATCGTCCCAGTCGTTCCCTCGTTTTTTAAAATCAATTAATTATAAATAATTACCCTTAACAGTACATACATTTTTAAGGCATTAGGGGAAATATAATAAATATTTATATAAATCGTTTACTAGCTTTAGAGTCCTGATGTTAACGTCAATTTAAGCGATTTTGTAATTTCTAGTCAAGCATAATGGATGATATTGAGGAGTTGCCGAATCTTTGTGCTGTCAATGTCACTATGGTCGTGTGGTAAGCTGCTGGTACGGTCAGTGCTGGCGATAGTTGCCTTACGGTATGGGTTCGAATCCCGCATGGGACTCTGCCCGAAAAAAATTACCATTGAAGGTAGTGTTATTCCAAATGTAACCTTGTTATATCTGTTAATTATCTAAATGGCATACATGTATTTCTTATACGTACATTATATTTACGTGCGAATAAACTTTAGAATTTTTTAAGGCATAATTCATTTTGACACAATGCCCATCCTACTCCTTCGGGGTATTTAAATAGGTTACACCACGGAAAATATACAAATAGCCTGCTTGAGAAATGTTTTAAATAAATTTTAATATATTGAAGTTCGTGTTTTAAGGACAAAACAATCCACGATTTTAACTATGAATAAGAAAATTTACATTCCCGAGATATTCATTGAATTAATTAAATTAACTTTAAGGATGTTCGCTCCTCAAATTAATAGTATTAAACATTTTTTCTAACTTATATTTTTTAAAAGATCAAAGTATATGATTGCAAAATCAACATTAAAAATAGGGGGTAGTGTTGGGTTTTTCGAGATATGACGCCTGTAAGATAGTGGGGTGAAGTACAATTTTAACATGGGAGTCTATGGGAAAATGAGAAAAAAAACTGCTAAAACTTTAAAATACTACATTTCTAGTGTTAAACTTTTTTTAACTTTTTTGATATGTCACAAAGGTCATGTTACCCTACAGAAATCGATGAAAAATATATATGGTAGTGTGGGTTTTTTTTAAGCTGTGACACAAAATGTACCTGGAAACCCTTTTTTAGTCAAATTTAGGCCATTTATGCTGTGTAAGCACTTTTTAGAGGTTCTAAAGTCACATTTTCTTTATTTCATTTGTTTTTTAAAAGTATGTCGATGATGTAGAATATCATGAAGTAAATACAGATGAGAAAAAATCTGTACTTAATCATATTTCATTTTTGAAGCTCAACAGGAAGGAGCAGACATCCTTAGGTGAACTTTAAATAACAAATTTCAAACAAAACACTTTATAAATAACATATTTTATCTCACGAAAATGAAATTAGGATTGGCGAACAAGCCATGGGCTTATTTTAACAGCGCTCCAGTACATGATAAAAAGGCTGCATATAAAAGCAATTAATGAAATAGGAAATATAAAACTGATGAAAACTAACATCTCTTCCAACTATCAGATCACTGTACATCATGGAAACGTTATGGAACTTGTCATCAGTTGCCTAGTAATGACGCTGCACCTCAGAATCTAAGTTTATGCAATAAGAAATACATTTAATATTGAACTGGGGCTGCTTTCATAAAGCAACCTTTACTAAGGTTAACTTCAACTCCCATTCTTTAACATTGCCTTCATTACCTTCGTGACTTACGATCACCTTAGTGCTTTTTGAAAGGAGGCCCAGCTTTTCTGTGGAATCGTTTACTTGAACATATAAACTGATGCAATGAGACAATCATATTTAAGCTTTTATTCCTGTTCATTCTGTTCAGTGGCATATATACACATGTCCGACTGTATTTGAAGTCTTACCCTGTTATCGAATGTGACCGGAATCAAACTCAGGGCACCATCGTGCTGTTTAAGATAAGGATTGTGAAATTGAGTAGAAAATGGAACACATGCGATATGCCCAATTCGTGAATTATTCCAAACGATAACTGATATAGGATTAAACAACTCGGGAGTTAAACACATTTATCAAGATTCTAATTGAATTTGAAGACGGAATAAAGAACTTCAAATTATTTTTGCTTTCCTGGATGGCATCATTTGAAGAATGACAGAAACATAAACACATTGACAGCATAACATACCAAATTCCAAATGCTATTCTTTACCGTTAACAGTTGTCTTTCGTGTCCATAATAATTTCGAATCAGGAAATTATGCAAATAGTAGGAAAAGGGATTTTTATCATTTGATGACATTATTACTCCTAAGACTTAATGTCTTGACACTTATTTGATATTTTATGTAAAATAAATATTGTTAAAATATCACACCTCACAATATATGACAATATCACTGAAATTTACTCACATGTGTATTATCATAGAAAGTTTAACATCATAAATTATGTTTTATTTAGCATTTATATATTATCACATGTATGACCATATCATTCAACATGAAATAATGCAGTTAACATTCACTTTGAAAATATCAATCTGTGGCTTCCGTTTCCTTGAGAGGCTGTGTCTCGTTAAACGTCTCATGAAACGGAATATGTGGGCTGAGGAAAGAACAAAACCACCTCTTCAGCACATACATGGCAACGAACTGGCAAAACTTATTCAACAACATTTCAGTGTGATTCAAACTTTGAGGCACAAAAAACGCCTATAATTGTTGATCGAGAATTCCAGACCAGTAATAATGTCATCCAATCAGTATTCAATCATTATGCATGCATGGACATAATATTCTTCACAAAGGGTAGTTGAACATGAAAGGTTATTATGTACCCATGAACACTTAAGAAAGTAACACAGACGTGCAATATTGTGCCGTGGTCGATTTCCGTATTTCACGGTTACTTCCGTATTGCAAAGTTAATGGTTCTCCTTACTCTATACTTCGACACTTTTCGAAATTTTACTAATTCAACACATTTCCTTAATCTTTGTTCATCATTTGAAAATGTTTTATTAACGTTTTCAAAAGGGGGAATTCCTGTTCCAAATGTTTCTCCATTTTAAATGTTTGAATTATTAATTTGAAACAACCATTTTAATATAAATATTCATTCGAAAATTCCAGAGTTGTTCTCCACCGTTCTAATTAATGCAACACAATTAATATTTCAATATCTGGTTTTGAAGCCTTAATGCTTAAACAATATAACCATACAAAGTAGAGATATATGTTTCCGATTTCAGAGAAATTAGTACAACATGAATAGACATTAAAGGAGCAGTAGCACGTTTTTTCGCTCAAATAAGTCGATGAAATGTATTTGAAAAATAATTTCACCAAAAGTAAAACACCCTTCTGTCTTCGGAAAATCAAATTAAAAATGAGTGTACATCGCTCAGTAAAGCCATGGGAATTGTTTTTGTAATTCGAAATAATAAAATGTGTTCACAATAAAATGGCCGCCATGCAATTTTTGCTTTAAACACAACGCCGTTATTACCAATACGGATAATTGGTTTGTGTATTAAGATGTTTTACCCTCTAAAGTAAATATAAATGACTTAAACTATCATTATAAATGGGAAATTTGAAAAAATAAAATTTGCAAAAAACGTGCTACTGCCCCTTTAACTTAACTGGCGACTTTTTGTTAGTGCAGGCAAGGGTAATATACATACATTGCCAATAAATCCATTGATACATAATAACTGAAAAACAATTCCAAATAAGTGTACGAACAGGTTATATTTACACCTTCTAAAATGCGAATATATCTGCAAAAAGTAATACACATATATCACTAGATCGGGTTTTACTGTATTCCATGTACCCACAAATTGGAAAAAAATTGGGTTGGCAATTCATTTATGAAAACATTTAAAAAATAGAGCCAGGGGCCCTGTAGCTCATCAGGGTTTATATTGTTTAATGATGAAGACTAAAATAGATTTTAGGTCACGGCATGAGGCCCTTATTTGGGGCACCACATGGTCACCATATCTAAAATTTAGAATCCCCATTAGCTAAAGAGTCTGCACACAATATTACAGCCTTCTATGTACATTTTGGGTCACGGGGTCACGAAATCTACAATTTAGAATTCCCATTGGTTTAAAGAGTATGCACACAATATTACAGCCTTCTAGGTCTCTTTGTTTTGGAGGAGAAGAAGAAAGTATATTTTTAGGTCATGGCCTGTGAGGCCTTTATTTGGGGCCCCAGGGTCTCCAAATCTACAATTTAGAATCCCCATTAGCTAACCGTCTGCACACAATATTACAGCCTTCTATGTACATTTGGGGTCACGGGGTCACGAAATCTACATTTTATAATTCCCATTGGCCAAGGAGTATGCACTTAAAATTATAGCTCTGTGGAGTCATTGGTTCTGGAGAAGAAGTCGAAAAAAGCGAAAACAAGTTTATGGACGGATGGACGGACGGACGGACGCCAGACGCCATGCAATGCCATAAGCCGATCGGGCCTTTCAGGCCTGATTCTTTTGATGGAAAAGTAATTGAAATGTTAAAAAACCAGTTAAAAATCCTACTCTATGGATCATTTTCGTTTCCTGTTTATTCTAATAATATTGAAAGTCATGTCGATTGGAAGAATGGATGAAGGTACATATAACAAAGTAAACGACACGATGTCGAGGCTGGGCTGTAACCAAACCTCAATAACAAACAATGAATCTTTCTATGGTCCATCAAACATCACTTCCTAACGCTGCCTTGAGGGGATATGTTTTACATGTACATAATAGCCACATATCTGAGTCGGATACGAGTTGACTTCACAATTAGAAAAAGAGGCATATCTAGCTATACACCGGGGAGTAGGGGCATATCTGCCTAATAAACATAATATGCAAACTATATGTGCTCAACAAGTTCCTTTTACAAAAAATATCTAGTAAGCTCTAACATCAGTCAGCAGGTCATGTCTGTGCTTGTTTCTCTATCACTCATCATGTGAATGTAAACTTTAGAACTACCAGGTGATGAATCAACAATATGTAAAGTTACGGTTTTTATGCTTTGAAGAGCATTTGGACGTGGAATACATAAGATAATGATAATAATAATAATGGATCGCATTTATATAGCGCAAATCTCCCGAAGGACTCGTTGCGCTTCTCTCTCATAATTTTGAACAGTCAGGGATAGGCTTGTCTGAACAGGAATGTTTTTAGTCCAGACTTGAAACTGTAGAGTGATGGTGCATCTCGGAGTTCATTTAGAAGTGCATTCCAAACTAAAGGTGCGCTGTATTTGAACGAGCGCTCTTCGGCTGACTTTAGGTTGCATTTCGGCGTTTTTAGCAGTTTTTCACTAGATGAGCGAAGAGTGGGTGTGGTCTAGTAGGTGAATAACTCCTTGGACAGGTAAGATGGTAGTGACCAATCAAAGTGACGATACACTAGTGTTGCAATCTTATAGTTGCATCTGTAAGTGATTGGGAGCCAGTGTAGATGTCGCAGCATGGGAGTCACGTGATCATACTTCCGTCTCCTCATGATGATACGCGCCGCTCCGTGCTGTACTCGCTTGAGACGTGTGATCTCGTCGACAGGTAGGCCGTAGAAGATTGAATTACAATAGTCTAATCTTGAGATGATAGAGCATTGTACCAGACTGGCTGCTGCCTTTTCAGTGAGATATGGTCTAATAGAGGCAAGTCGGCGCATCTCAAGAAAGCAAATTCGAGACACATTGCTGATGTGGTTGTGGAGAGACAATGACCGATCTAAGTACACTCCCAGGTACTTCACACATGACTGAAAGGGAATGTCACTATCTCCTATTCTGGCTGACTCGTCTGGGATGTTCTTGAGGCGGATAGGTGCACCAACTGGCATGAGTTCTGTTTTGTCAGTGTTCAATTTCAGTTTGTTACTGAGCATCCATTGCAAAACATCATCAATGCATGATAGGATACATTGTTTGACAACACTGAACTCTTGAAGAAGACTACTTTTTGACATCTCGGTGTCTTCAGCGTACTTTTCAAGGTCACAGTTGTGGAAACATATTACATCAGACAGAGGTTGCACATAAAAAGTAAAAAGTACAGGTCCCAGGACAGATACCTGTGGGACACCATATGAAAGAGAGCTGGGTTCGGACTGCAAGGAATCAATGGATACTGACTTGGTGCGTCCACTGACGGAAGATGAGAACCAGGCTAAGACTGTGCCTCGAATACCATATGTGACTTCCATTCGTCTCAATAGAATTGAGTGGTCAAGCGTATCAAACGCGGCGCTCAGATCTAGTAGAGCCATCAAAGATACCTGTTTTCATCCGTCTTCAGTAGCAAGTTGTTCACTACACTGAGAACGGCAGTTTCTGTACTATGATGTCGCCTATAGGCGGACTGGTGCATTTCCTGGAACCCTGCTTTGTTGAGATGGGCTAGCAGTTGTTGCAGAACAATCTTTTCCAGTACCTTGGAAATGAAAGGTAAATTCGACACGGGACGAAAATTCTTCATGTTGTTAGAGTCCAGTCCTGTCTTCTTCAGGTGGGGTATCACGATAGCCTCCTTGAGTTGATGTGGAACACATCCAGTAGACAGAGACAAGTTCACAAAGGAAGTGATCACAGGAACTAAGTCCACAATACACTTTTTCTTGATTGAAGTTGGAATCGGGTCTAGACTGCAGCTCTTGTTTGGTGATTGAAGAATGATATCACAAACTACATTCTTGGGAACAAGGTCAAAGTCTGAAAGCACAGGCCCATCATACGTAGAAAATGTTGGCGGATTGACTTGGCAAGAATCAAGGTCTTCCCGTATCCGACTTATTTTTTCTGTAAAATAGTTACAGAATTGCTGTGGAAGATCAGATCTTGAAATGTTGTTCGAACATCGTCAGATATCCAGGGAGCTGAGGGGCGATCTCTCACACGCCTGGAGACTAATGGAGCATGTTGATCTAGTATCTTGGTTAGGTCACTGTTATACACATTTACCAATGATTCTAGATTCGAAACTTGTGTTTTTGACATCATAGTTTCACCAAAAATGTTGATTTCTTCAAGGAAATCACTGGATAGGGGTCTAATATTTCTTGACGTGACGCAGCGTTTGGACTGTTGAGGGCGAGAGACATTCAGTTTACATACTACAGCATGGTGGTCTGATGAGTCCGACAATAGATTGACATCACTCCGCACAACAACCCAATCCAGGATGTGGCCACCGCGATGTGTAGGTCTATCCACCAGCTGACAATAACCATGTTCATCCAACATCGTTTTTAATTTGCCTACATGAGTGTCTGATGTATTATCAAAGTGGAAATTGAAATCCCCAACTATGGAAACATCATTGAGACAGTCATTGTAGGTAAATAACAAGTCAGGAAATTCCTTCATAAAGTCTGAAATCAACAGTCTGTTTTGTTTACTTGGTGGTGGTCTGTACAGGCACACAACAACAGCAGTTGAAGTGGGTGTAACTAATCTTAGTTCAACACATTCAAACGAATTGTAGTTCATATCTTTAAAAGATGATTTTTCAGAAAGAAAATTCCTCATGAGGAAACCAATACCACCACCTCTAGAGTTAGTCCGAGGAAAGGAATGGAAGACATAACCAGGTGGGGTTAGTGCTTCGATATATGCTTCATCACCTTGAGAATACAACCATGTTTCTGTTAAGGCCAGTGTGTCGATATCATTATCAGAAACAAATTCATAAATATCAGTTGATTTCTGACGACATGAACGCACATTCAAACAAGTGATCTTCAACTCCTGAAAGTTGTCTTTGTATGTAGGCTTGGATGTTATCTTTCCCCTCCTAAAGATCAGGAGGACTTTTTTGATAAGAACTTATTTAATGTGAATGTACACGACGTTTCGGAGTATATAACTCAATCAGAGAGCTTAAAATGCATGCTTAATACAATGAAGATTTGCAATATAAACTATGGGGAGTAAATGTTAGATTGCTAAATAAACAATGAACTGTAGGCTTATTTAATGTGGTGACTACAAAGTGCTTTGATGTAAGTAATACCAATTGGTAAAACGAGGAAGGCCAATTGGCTTTATTGAAAATGTAAATACAGTCTATTGGATGTGAAATACAGAAGCCATGGCGAATTGGTATATAAGTAGCTTTCCTTTTTGGAAAAACCAGCCATTTGAATAATGAAAACCACTGGAAAGAAAAATAACTAATACAAAAATGATATGTTGTCGAAGCTTGCATTGAATCCTCATTATCGAACATAGCATTTTATAGCTTTCAGCGGAAGATTGTTAATATTTTTAGTTTTGAAATATTATGTCATTCACAGACATGTAATTATGAACAGTGAAATAAAAACACCCGTCTGATTTGTGACAGCCTGAATACCTTTAGGATAGCAATCTGTCTTGGTGAAGCTCATTAACAATGTTTACAGCCACAGGGAAATCAGCATTGATAATGGTGTATTAACGTTGTTAACGTTAGTACGTTTTATTTAGCAATTTGATGTCATTGGGTTAATGCAATGCGTGTATAATATTGAGACGAGATTCGCACTTATAATGTAAGTCGTCTTTATCAGCTTGGTGTAATTAAGATTAAGATTTAATAAACATTCTTATAATTATAAACATGATTTTTGTTTGCAATTTGTCGTCGTTTCAAGGAATCCTTTCTTTGTAAAATATATGGCGTATCATACTATCAAATCAGTAGGTTTTATTTAGTCGACTGGAAATGGGTTAATAAAAAGTATTGAATACTGGAGAAGTTAACATAACGATACATGTACCACAACGAAAATACGAAATGTGAAATAAAAGTCTTTTTGCCGAATCAACTTAAATGAATTTAAATATTATCATCAGCGTCTCTGTCTTTTCAGTATCAACATGAATTCCAGCATTATTTACATGTTCAAATATCAATCCATTACTGGACTTGTATAGGTAATTGTTTATTTTTATTATGTAAATCTGACGTATTCTGTTTTGCTAACTCACAATCACATGAGTTAATATGTCGGTTTCTCTGTCACAACAGCAGTAAGCAGTGAACAAGACATCAATGATGCATCATACATTTCAGGAAATATATATTGATATAAATATAACTAAATAATTATTATATTCAATATGATGCGTGTTGTATTACTTTATTCTAATCACAACACGAGATCACTGAGGCGTTGTAGTAACCATGCGTGACTGTTTGCATGGTGTCGACAGATATTGTGGATTACTTTTGAACGTTGTCGACGATCCTGGCTTATATACATCAATGTCCATTTAACATTCTTCGAATTCAGTTATTTTTCCGGGAGAACTTTCCTACGAAAGGAACTATAGGGGCTTAGAATTGCTATAGAGACCTTATACTGGACAATACCCTGCAGGGAGGACCTTGAACAGAATAATAACCTTCCAAGAGGGTATTATCCAGTATAAGGTACTCCGAGTACAATTCTGGAACCCAAGAAATTCTAAGTCCCATTTAGTAAGGTAATGAATCCACAACATTGCCATGTTTAAAATTTTCATTGCAGACAATGCGGGATTCGAACCCGCAAACCTTCGCTTTGTAGCCCGAGGCTCTAACACTAGACTACGAGGGTTAAGGGTTGATTAACATATCGAAACATGTACCTCAACGAAAGTACTACATGTGAAATAAGGTCTTTCTTGCGAAATCAACTTAAAATGAAATTAAATATTATCATCAGCGTCTCTGTCTTTTCAGTATCAGTATTCTACCGTCAGAAACTTCCATGATATATTATGTGTGTTTTAGTTTACTTGGACCACCTGCAGTATAACATTTAGACAACTGCACTCACGTTAGTTTGTTTATTTTGTTTTTTTATATATAAAATAGATAACACCCTCATTCACTGGGGTTGTCTATTTTAGAGGCAAATAAATTAAATATCTCGCCGCTAATGGCTGCAATACTGCCGAAGCGGCGTTAAGCAATAATTCACTCACTCACTCTATTTTAGAGAGACCTTTGCCTATGGTTCAAATTGTGTCTATCTATTCAAGTCAAAATAAAATGAATAGAAGTAGCACATAGTTTTAATTAAACAGAGAAGCCTGCACATTATGGACCGTGGTCAACACCGACTGTGCTATGACGTCACTTCTACAACAGACGCAAGTAATCGTCATTGTTTAGTGACAGTGCATCGATAGTAGGCCGTTAACAAGGATTGCTAAGGTGGATATCAATGGCGATCAAAAACGAGACATTATTCATGACATAAGCCTTTAATGAAACTACATGAAACATATCGACAATAAATCAGCATTCGGTTAAATATTCTGATTACATTTAAAAACACAAAATATCGTTTGTATACCGCTGACACAATGTCATGACTCTCGGGAAATGGCTCTTTGATCATCACAACCACTGCAACTCTCTGTCCCAGACTGCAATCCAAACTCGTTCGACGCAAAAACATTATCTATGAAGCAGCGTCTCTATGGAACGCTCTCCATTTTAGTTCAAATCTCCTCCTTTCCACAGTTCATTCAAAGCCCACCCCAAGATACACATTGTTCAAAGCTATCAGTGACCTGTACGTGTCATCTGTATATAGTTTTAACTAAGCTCAGGAAGTGCTTTAAGCATATCTCATGGACGCTGAAAGGCGTTATCTAATTATTAGTCATCTAGTATTATTATGTTTATACTCTGTCAAAAAGTAAATGAATTGGTATGTTTTGCATCATGCAACCCTCAAGTAACCTGGTTTTAAATCAACGGTCAAACTCTAGCAATATTCAATGCTAAAATGTTATACCGAGATGCTATGATGTTATATAATTTTTTCATATACGATTGGCACCCTCTTCGCAAATTAATCCTGTTCCATTGAGATTGGGTGTGCTTAAAGGCACTGTAGCACGCCGTTCTTACTGAAATTCGCTCTCATAAACTTACACATAATTTTGTGTAATCAATGGCTAAATATTACTCCTCAATAAATAAAGAGTGTTCTAAAACGAAGGTAGGTGGTTCTGTTAAGTCATGCGAGTTAATTTCCCATCGAGCGGCCGGTGTTCGAGTACAATAGTACAATTATGGAACGGTTAACCATGCTGTCTGAACTCTCAAAATCGCACAAAACCTACAAATCTACCTCTCACACTGATCAGTTTCACAGTATTGTCGATTTATACGTTGCACCTTTAGAATCCCCATTGACTTATGAGTCTGTACAAAACATTTCAGATTTCTAGAGCCTTTGGTTCTGGAGAAGTAAATGTAAATAGGTTTTTAGGTCATGACCTCCGTGACTAACATTTTGAGTCACCAAATCTACAGTTTAGAATCCCCATGAGCCTGTACATAAATTTCAGCTCTCTAGAGCCACTAGTTCTAGAGAAGAAGTAAAAAAAAGTGATAAGTTTACTTATTGCCGGACGGCCGGACAGCCGGCCGGACACCATGCATGCCATACCATGCCATAAGCCCATCGGGCCTCTCAGGCCTGATGAACTAAAACGTGCTACAATGCCTTTAATGGTCATTCTTACCCAAGCTGGCAACGATATGCCGGGCATAAAAGTTTTCATAATGGTCATGGGAATTACAGTTTTTCTAAATATAACTTGCATTTTGATTGGTTGACGGAACTACTTTACGCCCATTCATAAATTTCTTACCTGTCCTGTTTTAGCTAAATCACATAAATGAACAACATTTGAGCATACCTATTTGAAATCACAAGACAGTAAAACATATAAAATAGAAAATCATGTTGATTCTATGTTAATTCTTACATTGTGATGTGGCGTTTTATTTTTCGATTTTTACGCATTAAAAAATTTAGAAAAATAATAACCAACTCATTGCTCGGAATAACGAATTATCTTTCCCTCATGCTCGGAGTTCATCACAATAACTAACTCGGGACAGATAATCCGTAATTCCTCGCAACTCGTTGATTATTCTTAGCATAGCATTTGTTAAAAACCATATACCAATGCAAACAACTAGCTACAACACATTGCACTTAACACAAACACTTAACTGTGAGAATCACCATAAACAATGCTATCCAGGGAACCATTGCACAAACTGTTCATAAACACATTTCACATCTTTAGCTGATTGATATATTGATTTGTCAAACATGTGACAACTTTAGAGGCGTGATATCACAAACAATACAAAACAACATTATAAGAACATTTCATTTGTCAGTGATTTAGGCAAACATATGAATTATTTGTATCAACATGTTAATCTATGAAGACTGCATAATCAATTGAACTTTCACCTTAGATATATAGTTTATTACAGTGATTCTGGTGTCATATTCCCATGGCGTTGCAACGACATAGTGAGTGGGACATCAGTACTTATATGAAAGAAATATCTCTAACAAATTGTGAAAACAAATTTTAAATCATAATCGGTCGGTGACCGGCAGATAGGAGCGCTGACTGACAGTCACCACCAGAGTTGGCATCAGACGTCCGGGTGGGGCAGAGATGATGCCGGAGTTGAGTCTTTCACTGCATTCTGGAAGAGTCGGTGCAGGGGGAACACCATCCGACTCACTTGCAACACATCCTCATCACAAAATGTCTCCAACCTCACCCTCTTGGCCGATGAAGGGGAGTCTTTAACCTCGTGCAACTGGGAGCAGGACCACTCCCCAATGGCTGCCATCTGTTCCCTGAAGTCCGGTAATGACTCATCAGTGGTTACAGAATCAACTGCACCGTCCCCTTCTTCACGCTGCTCCGGCGAACCGGGAGACAACGGCACAAAGTGGTCCAAGCGCCTCAACGCGACTGGCAAGACGATGATCACCCGTCGTTTGTGTTTCAAAAGCGTCTTGGGGGTTGCCTGAGATGGAGGCATCAGAGACAGAGAGGAAGAGGCTCTCCGGGAACCTTGATCCCTGGTGACGTTGGAGTACCCAGCCTGCCGTCGAGTAAAGAGGACACCATCACCTTGACCAACCTAGAATGGACTGCGTCAGGGCCTTTTTGACAAAGGCAGGCAGTGTAGAAGAACTGTCCCCCTTCTTCTTCTTTTACTTACCTGTCAATGTCAAAATCTGGACCCCATTTGTTGGAGGTTGGATCGGGGAAAAGAAGGCAGTCTGGCGGGCATTAAATAATGGCATCAAGTCCCTGTCCTCCGCTGCGTTAGCCCCAACAACCAATGAGGGAAGTCCACAATTGAGTCGAACTCTGCCGCGTCCTCGTAAATGACAAGGACTGAAGCCGGAGAAGCAATGATGGAAGAGGTTGTGGCAGACAACGTGGACATGCCGGCTTTGCGTGAGTTCGTAACGGCCGACTGGTATGACTTATACTGTCCTGGTTTGATGGAAATATGTCATCGAAAGACAATGAACGCAATCCCCTAGTGAGGCGACATCATAACGAAAGCAAACGATGTCGGCAGAATCAGCATGGCAGACAACAACCCCTACCTAAACGACGTCGTACAATGTCATCAACCAAGGCTATAAGGATGTAAGACCAACAGCCAACAGCCAACGTCGGAAACACGACTGGCTGCAACACTCCTTCCTGAACCTAGGCGACAGATAGCCTGAGATAGAGGTCCAAAAACTTCGGCTCCTTGACACCGTCGGAAGACAAGCGCCATACAATAGTCCGACGACAGAGCGCCCGTCCAACGACGCTACCGGGTAGTAGCAGTCAGTTTGCCGAGTCGAGAAATGTGGCCGACGCATTTGAAAGCAGGTGCCGCACCCACTGAAACTGACACGGCTGCAGTCAACCAAGCCAGGTAAGGTGACCTAATTATCCCACAAACACACTGCAAAAAATATATATAAAAAAACTCTCACTGAGCCGCCCAAAAAAAGGGAAAGAGATGCTAGTTGAGGAACTGGAAGAGATATAGAATAATCCACAAACTCAATCACTCGGAAAGCTGTACAAACTCGCGTCCATGCAAAAACCTGAAAGATGAAGGAAAGATCATCAGGCTCTGCTACCTGGCGGTCAAATAGGGAATGGTGAGGTAACTCAGTTTATCTTTTCTGTGTTATATCTTGTCGAATGATTAATTGAGAGGTAATTAATGGCTACAGTGATTTATCAATGGTGAGAATAAATAATGACGTTTGCTGAAATATGTAATAACAGTGTGTTATCATTTATAACATATATGAAAATGATTCAATCGATTAAATTATTAAAACATATATTTTCTTCCATTGTTTATAAAACTAATTTTCGAATATTTCGAACCTTCCTATAGTCTATGAAAGGCTGATAACGTTTTGCGACAACATTTTATTGATATGAAGTATAAAATGAAAGGCATTACTTTTGTTGTATCCAAAGATTATTGGTACGAGTAAGAACGAGTTAGTTTTCCAAACATGCTGCAAGACGTTATTCTTGATAATATGATAAATATTACAAAATGTTAGTGAGTGATAAATTTGAATTGCCATGGAATTGAATCATTTGTCGGTTGTTCTTCCGCTATGCATCCTAAATTCCATAGTGTATTCCAAAGTAATTACACGAGAGTCCTTCAACATTACAATTTGAAATTCTGAAAACTGCTAAGACATCGGGTTGTAAGTTTGATTATTTATTTTTAAATGATGTTAAAGTGATGAAAAACGTGGGGCGATCCCCCATCATTATGATTGAATTCGTTTTCTATTCAACTGATCAAATAATATTACATTTTAGTAACATCTCAAATGTTTGTATCAGTGACAAATGCTGCAAAAAACGATAACAAAATGATTTTTTTTCTTTTAAAATATAGACTTGCTATACTTCATCGTATGTGATTAAAATGTACCCAAAATGAGTTTGAGTTGATTCATTGAAAGCGCACGCTTTTATTAAGTAAACAAAATGTATGTACACAAATAACATAAATTGCCAAAGGCAGTATTATTGTTAAGCCCAGAATTGTTTCATTTCGCAGTCTCGGTAAACCCAGACCCAATAATATTCGCTACACTCCCATATTGTGTCTAACTAGATTTATAAGAGGTCGCATCAGCTAACCCTTCGAATTGGCCAATCAGTGCACATCTTCCCCAGCTGCAATAGTCCGAATTTGCATATGTACATGACATTCCGATGTCTACCTTACAAAACGAACGATTCCGAATGCCCTGCCCGTTCTCAGGGCTCATCGACGATGATTTTACTGTTTAAAGTATACTTTTGAGATTGGCCCATGATCATTTATTGTCAAAGAAAGTTGAATGGAATGATCACGTATTCCATTTTATAACATGACATGTAGGATATCGTTTTAGAACTGGTTTAAACGAACCTATGCTGAAGTCATGACTGCGGGACGACTTGGATTTATACATGCAAAACATCAAAATCGACCTAACATCTGTGGTAATATCTTACGTATTTTATCAAGAAGGCATATTTCAGTTCGTGTAGAATAGTTTTTTACGCAAACTGGTATGACTTAAAACTTTTAAACAAGTAATGCTTTTACGAAATCAAAGAATAAAATATTTCGATTAGGACCTCGGTGATTCAGACATTGTTTATACAGATGCATACCGAAAGTTTGTCTACCTACTTATGTATTTCAGTGCAAATATCATGTAATTTGGCAGTTCTTTGACACTAAAATCGACCAGTTTTCAGCTTTTCATTATAAGAAGACAGTTGAGTGAACCACAACATAATATGATTTGGAAACGTGTACAGTTTGGCAGCTCTTTGAAGTGACCAGGGGTCAATCATTTCAAAACTACAGTTGTTTTATTCTGTAAAATATTCAGTAAGTGATCAACTGGGTTAAACATGAATAATACATTTCCTCTGTATACTTCGATCAATGTATTTGTGATAAATTGTTCTCATTTAGTCGATACATAAACTTTTATTCGAAAGTTAATTAAATTTGAATTTTAAAAATTTGACCCAATCTGTCTACATGTAGACATTTCATTATACCAAATTTGATAAACATGCACCACTGACGTGACCATCACAGGATACGTTTTAGAATGATTAATTAACCCATGCGTCATTGTTTCTGATGTAATTTTGATTGACGTTAGCGAGCAAATATTATTGAAGCTAGGTTTACTATGACTATTCGTTTAGTGATCTTCAAATTTTCTGACATGTTTGGATTTTTGGTTCTTCCACTCTCTTATTCAGTAAAAACAGTAACAAACAGTAACAAACATTTTTTTCATTTTTTTTTTAACATTTGAAGACATTCACATTATATAGAGTAACTGAAGTTATTCAAACATTCCGCCTTATGTCTGAAGTTCCGGCAAGTTGTCATATCTTGTTTATGTATATGAAAACTATGGATATACATCTCTCACTTGCCAAAAGCTGCTACCTTTGCTATTCCTCTATAACATCAACCCTCCTTACAATCATATTCGTTATATACAACTTCTGAGCTTGAGCTTCTGGGATGCGATCGTTGAAAGTGAACAACTCCTTTCCATCAGCAGAGCACTGAAACATAAACATCATGGACTTATATAGACATACACACTATCAATAATACATGATCACATAACTATTATAAGGAATAATTGTTATGTTTGTATAATATAATGAAATCATTATTGAGAAAGTCTTCTAAAATATACAATGAAAAATCCGTTGTATATTCTTCATTCACTCTTCCAATGCAGAATATCGGTTACTATATATAGTCTATCACAATTATATCATTCTCTTAAAAGTCGCCTTTGTGTGCAAAATCAAAACGATGATACATATACAATCAATAGATTGCATTGGCTGAAATCAATGAACACCTTATTGTCTGCAGTGGTTATTCAAGTCATAACTTGCCAAATAAGATATATGAGATATTAGCTATTTTCTAATACAGTTGCGCCATACTTCCTTGAGAGAAAAAACTTGAGCTAGTTAAACTCCGGCAAGCTTATGGACGCCGTCTTCACGTTGACATGGCATTGTAAAACAATCAAGCGTTCAGAACATCAATCCTAAGCCATCATTTCGTTGCCTGATGAATTGCTCTTGTTCAGACAATTCAGATACCATGACAGAAAGTATTTCTTTTTTACATACCACTTATACCTCGTCTTATACCTCGTTGTCAACATTCATATAAGTGTCCTGCTCATAATCGATATTAGGACTCTTTTGGTTGAAAGAGTCGTGATATCTGATACACGGACATTTTTTGAAAACCATTTTTAACAAGGTTAAATAAAATCATTCAACGACAAAGAAATCAACACTGACCTAAACGTTTTATTGATCATGATGCAAGAAAACGAATGTTAATGCTTCATTTACCAATATTATCGAAATATATTTTTTAAGATACATATTGAATTTGGCAGATATTACGCTGGAAAGAAATGAACAAACAATTAAACATAGCTTCTAAAAAAAATCTTGATCCATAACATTGGTAATTTTAGTAAATTTAATGTTAATCTAGAAATAAATGAATGAACTAGTTTGAATCATACATCGTTTTAATGAATAATTCTAATTTATGTCAAATAAAGAAATAAGAAGTTTCAGTCACCTAAATAGTGACAGTCCGAGGGAATATATTTCTATTAAGAATCCACTTTCGAGATTTCACTGGCACTGTGCAACACAAATGTACATCCGATTCCTTCCAACCTTCGCATCCAAATGTACATATCGTGAAAATTCCAATATGTATGGTTTGCACGGTTTCTGAACATTTAGTTCGCGCCTTCAATTTGACACGCGAGAAAACGTGCTAAAATCGCTCAGGCTGAAAATTCATAGTACTACGCTCTCAATTCATAACCTGGTGAAGAAGTCACAAAAGGGTTGTGGAAATGTTCATAATGTTTTCATTTTATTTCACTCGGAATAGTAAACTGTCCTGGTATTTTCCGATACAACTCGAACTATGGTAGGAACTATTATGTAGATACGACCCGTGTCTACATCAGTGCCTACACACAGGAATGGAGATGACGACTTTAAAATGGGATTTATGTACAAAATCAAATGTACTGCTTACCGTGGGACTTTGGCTCATATCTTATCCGTAAAGCCCTATGTATGTTTTAAACTACATCAGACATAGCTTTTTTTTTTATTAGTAAACGAGTTTTCTCGAAAAGTAGTTTAACAGAAACTAACACTTAAAAAGATTGCAGTTTGCACAAACAATAATTAACATGAGTGCATTATGAGTAAACCATATTTTGATATCAAATTTGATATTTGGAATTGTTTAAAATTATCTCACCATGTACAAGTTATCTTTAATGCAGAATGTAAAGTTTGTTTCTTGCCCATTCTTCAGGGGCCAGAAAACGGTCCCTGATTCTTCTTTGCCCCAACGTCCATCCTTGAAAATGTTGCGTGCCACCTTTTTCATATGAATACGAAAGCTGACGTGCAGTGAAACTGTTTCGCAGTCTTCTAAGCAGAAGTTGATTGAAAACCTTAATTGAATTAACAACAGAAAAATGACATTCATATTGGAGTGATTTGAACACTGTGACATAGCAATGTTTAATAAAAACATAACATATGTATATACAAGAAACAAAATAAGGCTATATATTTAGAACTACGAGAAAGGGTGTTCGTGAGCTGAGTTTGTCTTAGTTGTTTGAAATATATTTCAAGTATGTATGTTTGTTTATATGTTTGTACCCCAAGCTAAGTTATTTTGTCTGTCCGCTACCCGTCTGGCTGTTAGGTGTACATGAACCAAAATATGTTTATTTGTCAACTACGAATATGTTCTTCTCATTAAGCCTAGCGCCCTTTCGGCTTTCTGCATTTTAACTTTTTTTTATCTGTTTATGCTCTTTCAATGTTAATGTCCCATTTTGATACCTTGTTTCTTCGGTGTTCAATGGGGACAAGTTTTCACAGAAACTTTTAGGCCTAGGTTAAGGAAATTTTTAGCGTTGACGTTTAAGTTATTTAAACTTTTGATTCAGACCTAAAAATAATTTTAAAGTCTTTGAATCTGTTATTAACCTAATACTCCAAAGGGGGGCACGTTTTCTCTGATATTATTAGACTTAGGTGCCAGAGGGCTCAAAATGGAACTTCAATTTTGCTTTGTAAAAACTAATAATTACCACTTTTTTTTCTGGCAATCACCACTTTTTTTCTGGTAATTACTACTTTTGAAAGCCCAGAGGGTTCAAAATGTTTTTTTTGAATTTTCTATTTTTAACTGGTAATTACCACTTTATTTCTGGTTATTACAACTTTAAAAACTGGTTATTACCGCTTTAAAACTGGTTATTTCCACTTTTTCTGGTAATTACCACTTTTGAAAATGGTAATAGCCACTTTTAAAACAGGTTATTACCACTTTTGAAAAATGGTAATTACCACTTATTTTGTCGATATAAAGCAATCATTTTGGATAGGACAGTTCATAGAAGACAGGACCTTGCAGCACATCTCAGTTGATTAAACTTTGACTTAATCTTTGAGTGGGGCGGGTCGTTTTTTACGCTGACATGCACCTCATATAGATTATAGAGCATACTATATCTTGTACCAGGAACGTCCTTCTAGCCGTTCTAACCCTCTCTGTCTCCGCTTTGCTCCACTCCACTCCACTCCACTCCACTCCACTCCACTCCACTCCACTCCACTCCACTCCACTCCACTCCACTCCACTCCACTCCACTCCACTCCACTCCACTCCACTCCACTCCACTTCACTTCACTTCACTTCACTTCACTTCACTTCACTTCACTTCTTGATAATAATGTCAAGGTCACTCCACTCCGCTCCGCTCCTCTCCGCTTCGCTTCGCTGCACTCCACTCCACTCCACTCCACTCCACTCCACTCCACTCCACTCCACTCCACTTCACTTCACTTCACTTCACTTCACTTCACTTCACTTCACTTCACTTCACTTCACTTCACTTCACTTCACTTCACTTCACTTCACTTCACTCCACTCCTTGATAATAATGTCAAGGTCATCAAAATCTAATCAGACCTTTGTCTTCCTTAGCAGGTTCTTTGTGTAAGATATGATGAAAATCGGGTGAATGGTTCTTGAGATATCCCACTGACAAGCTTTATATGTACATTAACATGTCGAAAAATTCAAAGTTCCACTGTGACCTTGAGAATAAGATAGATGAAGAGAGTGTATAGACAATAGGGTAGTGGGAGAGAGAGAGTGTATGGAGAATAGGGTAGTGGGAGAGAGGGTATGGGGAGAAGAGGACAGGGGAAGAGAGTGTATGGAGAATAGGGTAGTGGGAGAGAGGGTATGGGAAGAAGAGGACAGGGGAAGAGAGTGTATGGACATTAGGGTAGTGGGAGAGAGAGAGTGTATGGAGAATAGGGTAGTGGGAGAGAGGGTATGGGGAGAAGAGGACAGGGGAAGAGAGTGTATGGAGAATAGGGTAGTGGGAGAGAGTGTATTGGGAGAAGAGGGTAGGGGAAGAGAGTGTATGGAGAATAGGGTAGTGGGAGAGAGGGTATGGGAAGAAGAGGGTAGGGGAAGAGAGTGTATAGACAATAGGGTAGTGGGAGAGAGAGAGTGTATGGAGAATAGGGTAGTGGGAGAGAGGGTATGGGGAGAAGAGGACAGGGGAAGAGAGTGTATGGAGAATAGGGTAGTGGGAGAGAGGGTATGGGGAGAAGAGGGTAGGGGAAGAGAGTGTATGGACATTAGGGTAGTGAAAGAGAGGGTATGGAGATGAGAGGGTGGTTGAAGATAGTGTATAGAGAAGAGGGTAGTGTAAGAGAGTGTATAGAGAAGAGAGTAGTGAAAGAGAGTGTATAGAGAAGAGAGTAGTGTAAGAGAGGGTATGGAGAAAATTAATTGTGTAAGAGAGGGTAGGAACACAATGGGGAAATAAGATGAGGGAAGGAAGATTTAATCAATCATTAATTTTTCTGCTTGGACAACATCCTGACTCCTTCGAAACTTCTCTATACAAATTATAAATAATTCTCTTTATACTACTGTGTACTCAAAACTGGTAATTATCAGTTTTAAAAAATGGTAATTATCAGTTTCATAAATGGTTATTACCAGTTTCAAAAGTGGTAATTACCAGTTTCAAAAGTGGTGTTTACCAGTTATAAACGTTATCACTGAGGTTACTTTTTTTCCTTTATTCATGCATTTTCATGTTATTTTGAAACGAGAAATCTGACAAATTATTAAAGGAATTATTTTCTGATTTAAATAGTATGTTTGCCTGGCAACTGTCTCTTTGTTGTGTCAATAGTTGGTGGTAAAACAACTGTCTTTTCTCAAATACATGTACGATATAAGAACACATTTACATGCTTGTCATATATAAAACGGACCCCCTTTACCCCATACAATTTCAGTCCAATTACATTGCGATAACGTTTCTTCAACAGCTATTTGGTTTACATACAAAACCCATTGCACACATATTATAATAGATATGTGCTGATCCAGACAAGTGTAAACTTGAAGTAACGTGGTAAAAAATCCGAGCAAAATGTGTTCATTGGTTCTTTAAGACACGGATTTCATAATGTGTATGTTGACAGGCCTATACACTGTTTGAAATGTGCAAGTTTAACCGGTACAAAGGCTCTTTCACACAGTCCTTGACAAGACCCTTGAGAGACCACAAAAATGGACAGGACCCACAATGGTCGGCTGAATTCGCGAAATTCCGTTACTGTGTAAGTGCTCCTGCAATATTCGTGCGTCCTCTGTACGACCTTCTCCGTGCAACTATTGACGACAATGGCGAAAGTTAGCAGACATGCGGCAACATTTCTGCCTCCTCTGCAATACCTGAACAGTACTTCAGTTATCCTTGAAGAGTGTTCGGCAACTTGGAGCGACTGGATTTTTAATAAGCTGTTTTTGTGTGCAATTATTTCAGTCGGATTCAAACAACAACAAAAATTTAAAAATTATATTTTAGCAGCTTATACAAAGAAAACAGTCTCTGCTGTTGAACGACAATGTCATTGCTGTTTGCAAAAGAATAAGTTTTTTTAAAAGAATGAAACGAAAATAATAATAACAATACCTGATATTATTAAGTCCACGGGTAATACATACAAATGAAACAGGGCTAGATCATACTCTACATACTCTGAAAAAAATCTACTTAACTGAGAGAATATACATGTAGAGGGACTTTTTGACTTAATGATGTCTGATAGTTACGACGGTCACCGAATTTAAGCTAGAAAGATGGATTAGGTAAATATAAGTATTTTATAAATTACGTTTCTGCGTTTTGTAATTCTTTAAATATAATTCCAAAACATTTTGGCCAAAGTCTGTGTTGAAAAAACGACGTATGCACCCCGTATGTGTTTGAACAAACATAATCGTAACATTATCATATGCTAATGAATAAAATAATGCGTACGCCGTTACAAAACCATTTATACAAAGGCATTAACTTTATCCGACAGCAATGTTTCTGTTTTTACTGTTGTGTTGACGTTTCTTTGAAAGTGAGATTGTACATCTTTATTTACATAACTGTTTCTATTTTCTTGATCCTTTTTGGTGCCATGTCTTATCTATGATATGTCAATAAAAACAGTGAAACATGTGAGAATTGATCATCTATATAATGTAAAATTTACGAAGACGCTCGCAGAAGGCTGAATGAATGCAGATAGAAGGCACAAGAATCGTCATTGAGCCATAAAGGATACCTTGGTCGCTGCACGAAGGCTGAGTGGTCATGATAAACGGAACGCAGAAGGACGGCACAAGTGGGGCAGAGGCATCGTCCCAGTTACATGGCGATCATTGAGCGTTCTTTGCGACCGTAGAACGTCCATTGTACAACCTTTCTGCCTCCTGGGAGCAACCGTTGAGCGACCAGAATCGACGGAGTCCTCTCTTTTGTTTTGAGCATGTTAACAAAATATTGGCGTCCTCAGCGTCCTTGGCGAGCATTCACCTTGTCTCAGAATTCCATGTGCCACCTCCTCACGACCTTAGCAACCATGCTGCCTCCTCACGACCTTAGCAACCATGCTGCCTCCTCACGACCTTAGCAACCATGCTGCCTCCCTTCACCGTCCAACGGCAATCTGTTAAATACCTAACAAAATGCCTTTCTGCATTCATTCAGCCTGTGAGGGTCCTCGTAAATTTCCCTATCGAGTCTCACATATTTCACTCTTTCAGTTGACCTACCATAGATAAGACATGGCACCAAAAAGGAGCCAGAAAACAACAAAAATCGCGTAAATACAGATTATCAACTCACTTGCAAAGAAACGCCACCACTGTTTTAACAGTAAAAACTGCTGTCGGATAAAGTCGATGTATTTTGATGATAATAAAAGGTTTTGTAAAGAAGTACGCACACGTACGCCTTATAGGGTATGATATTAATATGTTTGCTCAAACATATACTGAGTGCTGAAATCGGTTTTTCAACACAGATTTTGGCCAAAATGTTTGGAAATTGTGTTTAAAAAATTATGAATTGCTTGATTTATAACAGATGTTGGTGACCTAATTTAAATACGTTGATGCAGTGTCACTAAAGACATCATAAAACAAGCCAAATTGTCTCTCTCAGTTAAAAAGATTTTTTAAAAAGGCTATGTATTAGAAGGCATGATTTTTTAGTACTATGAACAGATAATGTTTCAAAAACGTAGTTTTAACCCATTTGACTTCTGGAGAATGATGTATCCCTGTTTCATTCGTATGTAATACCCTTGGATTTAATAATATCAATGTAATTTTGTATATTTATTTCATTAATTTCTTTAAAAGTATCATATTATTTTGCAAAGATTTAATTTAACAGCAATGACCATGCTGTTCAGCAGTAGAGCCTGTTTTCTTTGTATATCAGCTGCAGAAAACTAATTGAATTGGACTAAAAGAAATGCCTACAAATGCAGCTTATTATAAACGCAGTCTCCCCAGGTTGTCGAACACTCTCCGGGGATCACTGAAGGATTGTTTAGGGGTCGCAGAGGAGGCAGACAAGTCGCTGCATTGTCGGGCAAAATTTCGCCATAGTCGTCAACGGATAAGGCACAGAGGAAGCACAAGGGGGCACAGAGGAGGCTGATGGGTTGTACTGGGATCGCCCTCGATGCTGAAATGTTGTTAATGTTAGGTTGCACAATGAAGGCAGTGTGGAGGCTCCGTAAACGTGCAGGTTGATCAATGATCGTCATGGAAATTCCCGTAATTTACATTCTAGGTCGTACAAAGGACGCAGGAAGATTGCAGGAGCAATTACACAGACACGTAATTTCGCGAATTCAGCCGACCATTGAGCGTCCTTATTTTGGTCACTCAAATGTCGTACAAAGGACATTGCTCTGTTTGAAGGGGCATTAACGTTCATTACAAGCATGATCACCTGAGAATACCCGTATTGGTCCTGTATTGGGCGCTAGTTCAACGCAGCAATATGCAGTACTGTGATCGACTTTAATGTTGTACTGTGTCTGTCATACCATCCGAAAAAGTACATATTCTTGTACTTACTTTTGAGTGTCGTGGTCACAGTAGTCCAAAAGGTACTTTGTCAGTGCTAGATATTGAAGCCTAACTTTGAGAATGTGCATGGTTTCGAATCCAGAAAGGGAGTTCTCCCGAAAAACATACGAATCTAAATCATTTCAGATAGTGTGATGCCAGCGTGTATTTCCGAATGATTGACTGGTCTTTAAAGAGTTATTTGTTGGTATATTGGGAAACTTTCTTTCTGGGAAATCCTATGAAAAGAGTAAAATCACTTACCTATCTTTTTCAGGTGTTGGTGTGAGAAGAATGATGACACATCTCCCGGCACTCATTCTGCAAACTATTTGCAGCATATATGGTGGTCTTGGCTAGGAGAAATGAGAAAGTGTGATTGACAGTGACAGCAACCCACTGTACTATTATGACAAGAGCACGACTTTCTTAAATGTATGTTTAAATTCCAAGAAGCAATAAGAAGAAAGGTGATAGACCCTTGACTTGGAGTTATGACCCCGGGGTTCTGCTAAAGTGTGAAAATATCAAGTCACACAATTTTTTTCAAAAAAATTGAGGAAAAGTTATATCACGTCCAATATTGAGCTGTGCAACGCATCATCTGAATATTTCGGACTACTGAAACGTTCGGACGCTAGGTGTTTTCGTTGCATTCACTACTTCTACTATTATTTGTTCAATATTTACGTCGATTTTGAAATATATATTGTTTGTACAAGAATCAGAAAAGGAGAGAGAATATGTTCTTACCATGTAAACGCAAGGGTTATCCAGACCTTTCCATGTACCATCAGCTGTACACACACCGTGTGTGATGTTTGTGAAGTGATGATCATCACAGGTAAACTTGGCCTGCGATCCTTCATTCAGACCGTCAACAGAGAGTAATCTCCCATTGGGAACTAAGACTGGTACCTTGCAACCAGCAACTATGAAGAGAAACAAAAAGTCATTGGATGGCAAGGGGGAGAGTCATCCAACTGTTCATTGGTCAGTGCGTTTCTGTATTAAAGGAGAATATTAGAGAAAAACTTTGTTTTAACATGTTTAACAGTATTGTTTAAGACAAAGTGTGTCAAAAAATTTATTAAAATGCGACATTTTATGTAGAAACGTTGAAAAAAACTATTTAGGTGCGAGTCGTTTTCCGGAAATCCCCGAGAATTAATCAGGCTGGCAGCAGTCACGTGATATGATGTCAAAGATGCTCTCCCGCGCGCTGAGCCAGTGTATTTTCTACGTTCGTTGTGTTGTTATGGCTTTCCCGGATAGCGATGGCAGCGTTGATTTTCAACCATCTGACATATATAACACCCGTCCTTATAAGTATGAACCTATTGTGAATCAACATTGAGTTGAACACCAGGAATCAAGTGAGGATGAGCTTTCAGAAGTAAACAGTGAGAGAGTTGGAAATACAGATTCGTACGTAGGGAATGGCAAACTCTAATGTTACAATTTCACAATAAATGGATTATGCCGTACATTAAATAGTTATTGTCTATATGTAGATAACATGGGTGTCAACAACTTTAATTAAAATATGTTACTACAAATTATACTGCTTTATTCGTATATATAGGCCTACTGTACCGCTGAAGTAACCAGTTGCACAGGACAAAATGAACCATCTTGATTCTCGATTATTCAAATCATGTTTGCTTTAAAAACGTATTGATATTAAATATTATTATTATTTAGATCTAACGTACAAACCACTGTTCAATCCTAATCAAGTAAGATAGACAGTAAGATATACACATAGCTATGTGAGAGATTTGGTAGTTACGAAAACCGGACTAACACGATAATAAGGAACTCGCGATATTAGAAGCCTGTAATAACGTAGTGTAACGCCCTGTTTATACGGCGAACTTTGGAGTGCACATATGCAATATTGCTTATGGTAGTAATATACGCATGTTAGTAAAAGTAAATTTACTATGCGTTCATGCGTGTTTAATTTCTGCCTAAGAAAATGGGATTCAAACTCTTTTAATAAATAGAGAATTTCTAAAATATGTCAATTAATATGTATTAGATGTAAACTACATAAATGACATTAATTTAAATCTGTCAACATTGGTTTGACTTTGTTGCCCTAATTACAATGAAAATCGATGTTCATCGCGTGCAAGAAGGAGATTATCCTATAAAGAGAATTTGAAAAACAATATTAATTTTTTTTAAAGTTCTCTAATATATTTTCTCAACCGATGTGAAGTCGCTATGTCTGTAAACGACGAACTGTTACTAGAATAGTTAACTACCATATGCAACCATCGCTGACTAGGTGAAAATTTGCTTACGGTAGTAAAATATACAATTGTGCAAATGCGTCCATACGGCGAATTTTGCTCATATGCTTTGACTTTGAGTCACTTTCTACGTGTGCTTTCTACTAGTTCTGCCTTGCAGACAGTTATTATTTGAACTTGAGTTGCTAGACAGTTACGTGTTCTCCTATCACAAGTACACAAACCAAGCACCCACAAGGATTGAACACTGAAACTTATTATTTTTGCAATAATCATTTGTTATGATATTGTGAACATATACAATCAGTGGAAATGCATTTTTAGTAAATATATTTAAAAAAAACAGGATCCAACATAGACGTAGGAAGGGTTCAAAAGTTGGGGCAAGATTTAGAATTTAGTAAGTGGGGGTGGTTGGGTGTAATATAGGCGACAGATATCATTTTAGCGTTGAATATCACTAAAGTTTTCAAATGATTTATAACCAGGAAATATTGTGTATGTGTCTGACAATGCCATTTGATCTGCCACGTTGGCCATATTAAATTGAAATGAATCTAATACAGTTATTAGCCAATGACAAATAATTATACAACTGTGCACTAAGTTTTAAGGCCTACACATCCCCATCCTCGGTGGTACCCAGGAGCATATATAATACTCTGGGTAACTGAGGATGCCACTTCCCATAAGAAGGCATTATAAGTTATATCCTTATAAAGGACTGTTAATTAGGAGTACTCTAAGACTAACTATCACTTATTTATAAAACTGTTTTAATATAACGGATCAAAATGCTCTGAACATAGTGAGACAGATTCCGACGGTTTTCGGTCCTTCTTTCCTCTTTGACACTATCCAAACCTTTCGCCGCGCTGCATCCGTCTTTTCACTTGAAAATTAAAAATATGTAAACTTCTGTCCAGACTTTGATGAATTACTGCACACACACGCTGCACACTATACCATATCAAGTCCGAAACTACCCGAATTCTACGTATTCAACCGATTCTTCATCTACTCTTATGCCTTCCCTTTCACTGCGCTAAGGACCCAAAGCGGGCCGTAGAGCATCACTGACGTCACAGCCTAAACCTGCCGAAGGCTACCAGCAAATATGCATACGTGCACAGGCAACAGTAGGCGCGGTTGTTATATCCCGTAATAAGTAATTAAACACGGCTTTCCGTATTATTTTCGGGGGAATATGTTTTTTACAGTATATTTTACTATAACAGAATATATGTCTTTACAAATATTCTCCTTTAAGTTGTTTATGGTCTAGACCAGCATAAACGAAATGCAGGGGATATTAATCCTTGTGCCAGGACCTGAAAATTAGGGTTTGACTACCCAATTGGGGGACAAAATGCCACTCTGATTTTTAGATAACCAAGTGACCATAGTATATGAATTCATGTGATGGACATCCGACAAGCCCAGCTAAATGCCTTATTCTACTGAAAACAAAGGGTTTGAATTATTGTTCACTAATAAATGTCCTTTATTTTGACATATAAAATGTTGGGTTTTACCATATTTTAATAAATAATTTAAGATGAGAAACATCATAAAATGACTTTTTTCAATAAAATTGGAAACTCTTTTCCCGTTCACAGCAGGATTTACGGAAGTAATGAATGGTTATATAGCTATTTGAAAGCAGTAGAAATATGCTAAAGAGAAATGATAAAAATATTTTTTGGAAACACTTTATTTGGTTTTAATAAAATGAAAATGGGAATTACCGTCAGTTTTTTGGAAAGCGGCAAAATATAGCATTCGTCGGCGTCGGTCTTTATGTGTAGTAACGAATTGGAAAATCTTTTAACTTGTTATTGAATTCTTTTCAAATTTTGCCCTTATGTAACTGTATTGAAAAAAGGCCTTTTCGTGTCCATCTCAAAACTAGCCTTTCCTTTTATCTTGTCAGCCCGATATATCAACAACTTATCTTCATATCTGATATTAAGATTATGCTAAAAAAATTACACTGCTCAATTGAATTTGGTGGCTATGGCATTATTTGTAAGGTCACAGAAAAACCGTTAATTGCTCCAATGATACACATGTTAACCGTGTCAGCACAAGATAAACTGAAGAAAAAATAACTGGATCTTTTTCATAATAACACAAATATTATTATGCTGTAGACACACGGCAGAGTGGATTTTGATGATCTTTTCATATCTTATCCTGCATCATAATTTGACGACGTGATATCCCAAGAACTGTTCACTCTATTGTCTTTCTATTTTACATAAAAATTCTCCAAGGGATCCTGTGTTGATTGAAACTATTTTAATGACACAGTGAAGCTTTAAACTTTGCATTGGGAGAACTGCACATTAAGATTGTCAGCCTAATATTTTAATATTGATTCACTTGATTTTCATCATATTTTATAGCCTTCATTTTTAATAATAATTTTGAATTCAAATTGATAAAGTTAAAAGAGGACAAAGAAATGGTAAATTTTCTAGCGCTCAAGATTGAAAGCTCAAGATTGAAATAAGCATCGGTATATGGACCAAATGAAGATTCGCCAAATTTCTATGAACAAATAATGCAAACTAGATAATTTAACCAATACACTAAACGCTATACCAGGAGGAAATCAAAACTTATTAAACAGGCTGCATTTTATTTCTCTCTTCTATTTAGGGGTTTAGATAATTCAAATTTTAAGGCAGGTATCGGCCAAGCATATCATCGGGTCGCTCTGCAGCATGGTGACATTTAAAATAAGTGATATCGAACGCCGCAAAGGATGCAAAATACTATATTACATAACGACATTATGTAAAAATAGTAGTTCAATCGAAATTTTACCAACATCAAACAGGCCAATTTTAAGATGGTAGATTTATGTATCATTAATGATCCACTCTGTTTTAAAACTTTACTATTAATGATCAGAGGCCATACTATAAAGTACTCATCTGAAAAAAGAAAATCGGAGAAAAAAATTAATAATTCCGTGATGAAATTGAAGACCTGTAAAATGATTTAGACACAACTGAATATCCAAACTAAAGAACAGTAATCTGAAAAACTAAAACTTACAACGATTGAACTAAAAAATATCAATAATAATTAATACTGAAGGTAAAATACTTCAAGTAAAATTTAATTCGAAAGAGAAAAGGAGAGAAACCAAAAGAGTACACAAATATAATATTTAGATAACATAAATGTTCTTAATAAAGCAGTATGCAAATTGGAAATAACGATGGAACACTTGAAACGAAAACACAATATATCATGTTTCAGATGAAATGTGTCTTGAAGGATATGTACGTTAAACAAGATTGTAGAGACGTTGATTTGCAAAAGATGTTCCAAAATACCCTGTGGCTCAGATTTCTGATTTCGGACTTACAGTACCTGTTTTCTGAAATCGAAATCAACTCCGCCCACAGTTTTGGATCAATCTTTATGAAAAATGTTCCAAAATTTTGACATTCCTACATTGTCAGAAAAAAATGAAAAAGGTCCTCGTCCATTGGGATTAACAGTTGAGTTTTACAAAACATGTTGGCATGACTTAATAGATCTCAAAACTATGGCTTCCGTGAAGGCTTCTATACAAAGCAAAACATCATTTGAAGAATGGTAGATCTATTTCTAAATGTTTCATATAAAATCACATCAGCGACCATAGCAAAACGAATTAAATTTGTTTTATCAGGTATAATCACTGAAGACCAAAACGTATTAATTTTAAAGAGATACATTGGTGAATTTACAAGACCTATATACGACATTTTTGACAGTTCGAAATGTATGGAAATACCAGTTTATTGGTCTTTGTAAACTTTCCACTTGTATCAATTCTTGGAATTCTTTAATATTTTTATAATTTTTTCAAAAATGAATAATCACCTTTATAATGAATATAAATTCTAATGTTCTTGTCAATTGCTTCAGTTTTCATTCAACTATCGGAGGGATGCCTGCAAGGTGATCCCATTTTCCCTGTATATTTATCCTTTTTACAGAAAGCTCAGAAGCTCAAAACAAACCAAACATAAAAGGCATAACAATTAGTGACGTAGAATATCTCACATTGTATAATACCTCACATCGCAATGGCTGATGAAACCTAGTTAATACTTGATGGAACTGAAAAAGTCTACAAAACGCCCTTCAAACCCTTTAATCATACTCAGAAATTTCAGCTCTAAAATTAAAAACTTCTTACACAGAAATGATGTGGATAGGTTCTAAAGAATATAAAATACATGCTCTATGCAGCAAGTGGAAACTAGATTGATCATTAAAATCCTTCAACATTTTGCGATAACATTTACTCATATCCTGACAAAAATGGTTGAACAGAACTATGAGGATAAATAAAAAAAGGATAAAGAGAGTGTATTGTTTCCAAAACTAAATCACTTATTTTGCTCACTACCTCATCCAAGTGACGAAACGGGAAATTAATTATATAAACTATGTTATAAATATATGGAGAAATAAACCAGATTAGATCAAATATATTGTGTTGACAAAAGCGTTTGCATATGAGTAAAGCATTACATATATGTAAACTTGCTCATATGAGGTTTAATTTTTTACTACCGTGAGTAAATATGGTATTTTCACTATCCACGTAAAAGTTCGTCGTATACAGACTTCACACAGGTTGGGAAAATATATCAGAAAACTTTATATTGTTTTTCAAATTCTCTTTGTAGGATAATCTCCTTCTTGGACGTGCTGACCTTCCAAATCCATCTGACTATCCGATTTTCATTATCATTAGTCATATAGTCAAACCAATGTTGACAGATATAAATTAATGTCATGTATTTAGTTTAGATCTAATACATATTAATTGGCATGTTTTAGGAATTCTCTATTCATATATTTAAAGAGTTGGAGGACCATTTACAGAAATGTAACACGTACGAACTCATAATACATTTACTTTTACTCACGTGTTTATATTACTACCATAAGCAATATTGCATATGTTCACTGTATAATGAAGAGTTGGTTTAAGAGCTCCAAAAATTACAAATGTAATTATGTCATAAAAAGTATCATCGATAAGAAGTCTATATAAGTCCACAAATGATTCTAAATCAAATATCTTCCATAGGAATAGTTCAACCTACTTACTAGGTTTAGTACAGAAAGTTAATCATATATCAATGTAAATGTAATCTTTTCAGAGAGATGTATTAAAAGTCTTGCCTTAATCTGTAAGGATTAAATTAAAGAATACAAAAACCGCCAACATAGCCCTTGTGACACAAAACGAATATAACAGTTAATGGAAAACCAATACATACTGAAAAAATGGAAGATTGTGGTATAAATTATGTAAACTACATTATCGATAACCAGGGATGCTATTTTGAAATAAATAAACTTACAATATTTAAAGTTCGATCTAAAGACACGTTTCTCTAATTATGCCTGTATTGTTGCGCTTTTAACTGTAAAATATTATTAGTAGTAGTAAAGTATCTCACAACCGATTCCGATATTATTCTTTTTCTCGAAAATGTTGCTAGAAATAAAACAGTGTGTAGGGAATTTTACGATATATTACAATTTGAAACATAAATGACACTAAACAAAATAACGAAAGAAAATGGGAGAAAGATTTCGAGTGTATTCTCTCAGTGAGTATTTGGAAAATTATATATCAATCCGCTCACAAATGTTTCACATCTGCTTATTATTTATGGTTCCGATATCGTTTGATGCACATGATCTTAAGTATACACACGTTATTGACAAAAATGGATTACAAAAATAGTGTCCTATGTGATTTCTTTGGGGGAAATGCTGAAACACTGATCCACTCAATGTACGAATGCAAAATACCAAAACGTATCTGGTCTTAAAGTACAGAATGGATTGAGTCAGAAACACAATGTAAATTAGACCTATGTTATCAAATAGTTATTCTCGGGACACCCTGAAACCAGAAACAATGTCTTTAGTCTGTTATTGATATTATATGTTATGTTATTTTCAAAGCAAAGCAACAAAATCAATTACCAAACAACACCCAATACATCAAAAATTATATCCGCAACGTGTACACAGACAAAATATCTGCAGAAACTACAAGTAATTCTTGAATTCAAAACTCATGAACGTCTTGTGATCATTTCACACATGTTCTAAACAATTGAGTCAAATAGTCACGTTCTGATATTCAGATATGCAAGTAATTATTAGATTATATATAACAATGTGCTTTTTTTATAAAATAATTTTGTCCACTTCACTTGATGTAACTGTCAGTGTGTCTTTATTGAATATACATTAATTGTGTATAAATATAACCAAAAAGAATACATTTATAAATAAAAAAAACACATCTTTTTGCTGAAATCTTGACAATACATCTTGTTGTAGATTTTCACAGTTTACAGTGAGTGTTTAAAATATTTTTGAGTTGAGTTTTTAGCTTTCTATTGAACACTACTTTCGTTTCGCTTTAAAGGGGCAGTGGAACTTTTTTTGCAAAATTGATTTTTTCAAATTTCCCATTTATAATGATAGTTTGTGTCATTTAAATTGACTTAAAACACAAACCAATTTTCTGTAGTGGTAAAAACTATGTTGCGTATAAAGCAAAAATTGCATGGCGGCCATTTTATTGTGAACACAATTTATTATTTTGTATTACATAAACGATTCCCATGGCTTAACCGAAACATGTACACTCATTTTAAACTTTATTTTCCGAAGAGAGAAGGATGGTTTACTATTGGTAAAATTATTTTTCAAATACATTTCATCAACTTATTTGAGCAAAAAAACGTGCTACTGCCCCTTTAACATTGAATTGAGAATTAAGACGGGTGATCATATCGCCGTATTAATTACTTATCTACTCTAGGCACTTTGGCTTCTGGGAGTTGGAATGTTGTTTGAAGGGGGTCATGTTAAAAAAAAAATCTTCTTCATCACAAGTTTCCGCACCAAAGTAAAAAAACCATAAGGCCTAGATGAATGAAACTTGGAACTGTCATCATGTGTAGATGTGCCTTTTGGGGTTTTCGACTGCTTTGGAAGTTCTTGTTTAGCCGTTTCAGTGGAAACGTACTTTAAACTTTCGTTTCCAGACCAGAAGTCCTAATCTGTAAGGCCTAGCTCAATGAAACTTGGTATGTAGAACAATCATCATGTTAAGATGTGCCTTTTGAGGTTTTCAACTGCTTTGGAATTTTGCTTTTAGCCATTTGCATGGAAATATAGCTTCACATTTTGTTTATGAACCAGAACTCAACAAATGTAAGTCCTAGCTCAATGAAAAATGGTATGTGATACAATCATCATGTGTAGATGAGTTTTCTTTTTCCCACCTTTTTAGGACTTATATTTTTAGCCATTTACATGGAAAAACATCATCTGGATTTCGGAGCAAAACTCAAAATTTTTACAATTTTACTTTCAGATCAGAATTTGAAAACTGTTAGGCTGAGATTAATACATCTTAGGAACTATATATTATTGTGTAGCATTAATTAATTATGTATGAGTTATTTAGGATTTATAAATGAATAAAGCCCCATGATGATTGTTCAGTATATTTTAAACTTTTCCGACTTGCCGGAGGAAATGGTAGACTCTCTCTGCTTGTTATCTGCAGAAATAAAAGCCTTTAAACGTTGAAATGTTGTTTATAGACTCACTGACTAGTGGGAATTATGGCTTGTTATTTGGCGGCCCTATTATCACTATTATGGTCACATGGGAGACGTCCTTTATTCACTGTTTGTCTATTTCACAAGGACACAAGCCCTAGAAAGCTGAAATCTTACATAAGTACTACTTGGCGCAAGGGAACATTGAATTGTAAGTTGTACAGTCGCATGGCTCCTAATAACATGGTCGCAATCAGTTGTGATTTCTGCAAACTGAGTTCTAGAAAGTTTAAAATATTTACTATCAATATTTACTCTCAAGCATAGAGCGACTGCAGTCTTTGCTTGAAGAATGGTTGAATATTTCGATATAATAAGCTGACAGATACATGAGGCCAATAAAACAATATTTTACACCATCCACTATCATTAAACACTAATAACTAATTAGTATCAAGACGTTAAAGATGATAATGTATTGATCAGATCAACTTACCATACCCATCCAGATAGCCGGTATTTGTTGTTTGCAGAGAGCATTTGGCGTCAAAACGATTTGAGATTTGAATACTAATCTGCTTTCTTGAAACTGTTCCACTTTCATATATTTGGAGAAGTATTAGGAACAATCCACAGCTAAGTTCAAACATCATCTTCGAATGGCCTTGTCTTGTCTTAAGACTCCTCTCTCGTATCACCAGAAGCAAATCGATCAGATCCATTTTGGAACTTACATATTTAATGTATTTAATATTTGAAAGCATAGAGTTGTCTGTGCATGTCTCTGCATGTCTGTGTCTTATGTAGTAATTATGTGGTAGAAAAGTCAATAGATCGCTTGGCTTTTAAGACATTCATGTTTCATTCGTTGTAGATGCTGTTTTATTCATGCGGCTGAAATGTTTTGTCATAGACGTACATGCACACAGTTAACAGGAAATTGAAAACATTGAAATCATCAACTATATATGAAAATTAACAAGCCAAACCATTCTCTTTTCAGCTTTGTCAGCAAATAAGACTGTTATTGTATCTTATCGTGACTTTATTTACAGTGAATCATATAAGCTAAAATGCATTTTCTTTCCATTTTTTTATAATTATATACGAAAATACAGGAAATTGCCAAAATATATCTCAACATATTTTTTCTTATATTTGTTCGACCTCAAATAAGTCACCAATCGCGCTTATAAGTAAATGAAAGAACAGTTTTCCCCAGCTAAAATGTTTTGCTTGAACACAAATAATATCCGAGGAAGTATGGATTATCTGTGTCAATTTAATTGTTGAGTTAATGAGTTATCACGAGAGGTTTGGTATAACAATTCACAAAGGATATATTTTGATATGCCCAGAAATTGTTACGGTCGTTGGTGGATACATTTACATTCATTATTAACGCAAATACTCTCATATCCAATAAAATCATTGACAGTTCTATTGACGATGAACCCAATTAACGTAAGTTTAAGCATCTGAATGAAATAAGAACTTTAGGAAATGATACTGTTACTACGCTTTACTTCCTTTGCATTGATATAGGACACATGACAAAAACAAAAGTATATGTTTGAAGAAGCTTTTTAGCAATGATATCATATGTTTCAAAAAAATTCATTTTAACTGGCCCTGATGATGGATAATCTGATAGTTTGAAGGATTGATTCCCTGCTCAGAATATATTGTGAAATATATAATACCATAGGCTGGTGACGTTATTCAAAGTGTGTCTCTGTTAATCCAGCAGTACAATTGGGTATGGAAGTGAAGGCAATATGACGGCAACCCTATGGAGTTAGGCTGCATACTGAGTTGAGTTGAGAACTTACAGCCAGGCTTTAAAGGTGCATCCATTGTGTTTCATAAATTTTAATTAGGCTTTAGTACGTTCCGACTCAAGTATAAGTGACCGCAAACAACACAGTGGATGTACCTTTAATGGTTTATGTCACTTTAAACTTTAACAAAGTATTCATCATGGTTATAATCGTGTGAAACACTCGACTTTTCCTTATTTCACTGCGGTATAGCATCTACAAAAATGTATTTCATGTTCTTCTTTATAAACATTACATTTAAACACTTCATCTCGGTATTTTTATGAAAAGAAAAACTAGACTTAAAGGTACATCACTTGTGTTGTTTGCGGTCACTTATTCTAAACGTTGTAAATTATGTTATGTTATCGAGAAGTACTGACTGTTGCCGAAAATTGCCATTTTGATATTAATCGACTTAGTATATTGACGATGTGAAGGTAAAAGTAGTGATTCCTGATCGAAAACCGGACAATGTTCTAAATGAGTCAAACGTAATTCTGGAACAGACAAACTGATAAATTTGGGTTGATCATGTTTAATAGGTCATATTACTACTGTTCATGTAAATGGGACGTGCGGTTTCTGCACATGCATAATGATATTACTTTATTTTAATTGGAAACTAGTAATTATGATATATTTGGTGATTAGGGATGTATATTCAATCTGAGTGAATTTATTTGCACTGTAAACAGCACAAATGGTGAATGGAAAGTATTAAAGCCTAATAAAATGTTATGAAACACAATGGATGCACCTTTCAAAACGTGAAGAACCTACATAATGTCGTACCCTTGGTCAAAATATTATTAAACATAACCTTATCTTCAGTCAAACACAATAACAATAATTGTTTATGACTTGTAAATGCCTGGTTGTTTGAAAATGTACTAATACATTAAAATCACTTAAATCGATATTCAAGTTAGGAGAAAATTCAAACATCTGATCTTTCAAAGACTGAAATTTGCTTCCTTGTTTTCCTCCGGATCAGAATTTATGTTTTATTGTGTTACCATGCAAATGGGAATTGCAAAGAAGCGTGTTCTTAATTTGACATCTCGAAAAAAATTAATTCAATTTCCTGAGCGATATTTCCTCTAAAAGTGTCTTCTCCACCAAAAACACAACATTTAGAACTGCAGGATAAATAATGGAGAAATAAATGGAACGTATACTATATCCCATTAAAATATTGTTTCTTTCGCATATTGAAAACTTTATATTTAACAATATTTAACAAAAGCAATCTAACGACAATTTGTGTGGATTTTTTTAACTTCGGAATGTATAAGTAATAAATAAGGAAAGTATAAAAAAAAAAGAAATTTATGTTTTTGATCTTCAAGTGATGAACCAAGATATATTTTATCGATTTTGTTAGAGTTTTCATAACCAAAATGTCATGGACGATTTGTTGATCATATCATACGCTAATGGATGAATAGGCACATAAAGTCACATTCAAATTCTTGACAATTCTTTAGAATTTCAAGTTGACCCTTAAATCCTTTGACAAGTCATTAAAGAGGAATTTGAAAGTAGTTCCAATTTATTTATACATCATTACGTGACATTCCAAATGACACTAAACATTACTCCAATCATATACAACCAACATGATTAAATATCCCGTTTATTTCGAGGCTTAATTAGAAGGAAAACATTTCTAATGAAATATTTTCTGAATAGTAGATACTTGATACAGGAAAACGTTTCTTTTATAACGTCTTTCTGGTGTAATTAATATATTGTTTGCTTTTAAAACATTGTTTTTCATTTCTATTGCTCTTTTATGATTAGCACTTTTTCTTAATGCATGGAAAACGGCTCTCCTTCCCTTTAACCCCTGAGATTCTAGCATAACATGAATAATCAAAGAGTGCGATAATTTTGCTTCGTTATCTTAACTAATTTAGTTAAAAAAAACTTAACAAAAACATTTACAATTTAGACTATGTTACAATTTTTGTCGAAATTACAACACAGAGGCTATATTGATATACCCATACGCCACAGCTATATAGCAATTGTGTAAATTCTCTGTGAAAATATCACAATAACATTGTGTGTCAGACTAAAGGACTTTCCATTAAATTCTTGGACTATGAAATTGGAAAAGAATTAATTAAACCACCAGCATAAGGTAGTAAAGCAATATTGTGAACTTAACTGGTTTTCGAAAAATCACTTATTTATATCTCTAAATCGTTGATATGCTGCCATCCAGAGATTAAACATTGTGGATGCTTTGAGGAAGATTCAAGGGTTGTGTTTGTTGTCGAATTCTTCTACTAATGGAGGTATTGACTTTAAAAAGAATCTAGATCATAATTCCTTATGGTTCAAGACATTCTTTAATTTCTAAAAAAACATGCCACTGAACAGTATGTTTAAGTATTTGGATCACAAACCACTTGTTAATTTCAAATGCCATGCCTAAAACACAGAAGATCGAGCTGATTTAGGTTTGGTCTACATTTGGAGCCGTCACACTTTCTAAATGACTGTTCATGAAATAATCAAGTAATATTGATATTGCTAGTTTTTTTTAAATAACCATTATTTCATTGTTTTTATTTCAACGATCTCGAAATGCTTAACAACAAGTAATAGAACATTTAAAATTTACAAATACAATGCTATTTGTGCGCTCAAATTACAATATAAACTTGGTTGAAATTAAACATTTAATATTTGGAATTCTTTTGGGGACTGTCTTGGAAGCTCAAGGTTTGGAATGGAGAGAAAGATTGATGAGAGAAGAAGCCGCTTATGTATAACCCTGGAGTAATGTTAACCCGGACATTGTGTCCTGGAGTTAAGTAAATAGAGCTTAGGGGGATGTACCCTGGAGTCAATAACCCGGACAATTGTTCCCTGGAATTAAAACCCGGGTTTGTTTGGAGTTATGCTGGAGTATCAGAGTCCCGGATAAGTGGTAGGAAGGGCTTCTTCTATGAATTGTGGCCAGAAAACCCTTGAATAAATTATAAATGAACTAAGACATCCAAGGAGTGAGTCGGGAATTGTGGTGCTTACAAGAAAAATAGAAACAAGATGGCGGAAGCAGAAACAATGAAAACAATGAATACTTGACAGAGCATGCGCACAGTATGCTGGGTAATTAAGCAAAGCAAAATAACATTTATAAAAGTTCATTATTATTTTTATGGAGTTTACATGAGGTAAAAATACAATTAATTTAAAAATGCTAAACTAATGCAGTTAATATTTACACAAATAATATAATGGCACGTGTGAATGTTGGAAACAATAAATTAATAAAAATACATGTATTGACAGACACGTTATTTGAAGACACACACAAAAAAACATTTAAGTAATTACTTTTATTGTGCAGTAATTGTATCATCAATTTCTTATATCTTCGATGTGAGCAGTAATGATGGATAAGGATAGGGTCAGTTAAACTGAGGTTATTTATCTCCTACATTTTTTGATATTATAGAATAAACATAATTTTCAACTTTGTTGATAATAACGGAAACTGATATTTTTAAGTAATTTCATAATAAATGTCCTCTTACATTAGATATGAACATCAAATACATTTTGTTTGTTTGTCTCTTGATCTAATGTTGTAGGAAGAAATAACTTCACGAACATTTTTATAACTTCCATAGCGGAAACTGATAAGCAAAACAACTAAAACTGACAAACAAGTGGTAATCTAAAAAGCACATTAGTATTTCTGTTCAACTGAATAAATGATTTCTTGTGAAACAAATTACATGCCGAAATTTAAAGAAAATGTTTTGTCCTTTAATTTCATCGACATGTCTGAGTAATCCCTGTCCTTGTGAGAAGCAGGTTTACTTTAAAGTATCTTCAATAACAAAATCACTAACGGTTATCATAGTGCTTTCTGAAAGTAGACTCAGAACTTACAAGGTCATATTTACATGCCGTTCTTTGTTGCTTTGTTGACCTATTCAAACGACTATTGGCCAACGGCAGGATATAGATAAATGTGTTTGTATCTGTAAGAATTGTAATGAAAATGTAGTTGAAGATGTTATACACTTTTTGTTTTTCTGCTCTAATTATAATGCAATAAGGAGTAAGTACATTTCACCAAGATTTGCTGATAACCCTACATTTCATTCTTATAAATGACTTGTAAAGATCGTGAAACTGTTCTTAATGTTGCCAAATATGTTAAACATTGCCTTTCTCTCCGCATTTAATACATTTTTTTTTCACTTTCACTATGGACATTTATGTATAATCTATGTAGTACAAAATACTGAATGAACTATTACTTTCTTATCAATACAAATAGCATATATTATTTTCTGGTAGAAGGGTATCGTGAATTTTTTCCTTTAAGTACTTCAGAGTTTATATCAATATTTAATTGAATGATTGAATTTCAAATTTTACAACTTTCTTAATGTCACACTTTCCCTTAAAAATACGATCTCTTGTGAGATCTACAAATAGCGCATTTTATATGAAATATAGCTCATACATGATTGTACTCTTTACTCTTAATCTATATAGATAAACACTGGGGTAACATAAAGGTTGCAGGTATTTAAACATCAGTTTTAATTCATTATATTTTCAGGAATTTCCCTCTGTGGGGTCTATGAGTAAAACATGTTGATCAACTGATAAGCCAAAGTGCTAGTTTGTTCATCGGATTGTAGATATGAGAAAAGCAAGACAGTGTAATTTCCCAACTGATAAGTGTCAAGTCGCCATCTCTGTAATTGGAAGTGCACTATGTTTGAATTTAAAATTTATATAAAAACAAGCTAGATGTTTTTCTTGTAAATGTAGGAAGACGTATTTGTAAAAATATATTTTTTAAAATAATGAGGTAAGTTGTCACTGTACCCTTTTAAAATTGTTTTGTTAATCATTATATATCTTCCAAATATAAATTACTTTTCTCTCTGTGGGGTCTTACAGTAAAGCATGTTGATAAACTAATAAACCCAAAGTGCTAATTGGTTCATCTGATTTTAGATATGTGTACTTCTAGATAAGGTATTTTCTCAAGTGATAAGGAGCCAAGTCGTTATTTGTGCAATTAAAACGTACTTGTTTTAAATCAAGGTCGGTGTTTACAATGTGTAATGTAACATAGCATCCCGTGATTGGAAATGATCTGGTGTGCATCAGTACGCAAGTACTGACAGGAGTCAGTTTATGTCCTTGCACTCAGTGATCAGTTTCTTGTGGTGGGATCTTAATAAACCAGTCAACGTGTATCTAGTCATATTTGATAGTTGGTGGTAAAAGCTATGGGTAAGTCATAGTGATATACTAGCATCCAAAGGAAACAATAACAATCAGTTTTCTGAATATTTGTTTTCATTATCTGATATTACTTTTAAAAAAATACATTTGGGTACACATGATGGCTGATAGAATTCTCAATAAACGAGCAACATATTTATCAGTACATAAAGTCTCTATATACAAATGTACATTTCAAGTTTGGAGGATACTATCACCTAGTTAGGAAATACTAACTCCTAATTAGGACTTAGTTATCTCCTAATTAGGACTTAGTATCTCCTAATTAGGAGTAAGTATCTCCTACTTAGGAGTTACTTATGTCCTAATTAGGAGATAACTAAGTCCTAATTATCCTAAAAATTTATCACTTTGGCACTAGGATGCTTCCGTACTTAGCAGAACAAGAGTATGTTTTTGTGCAATTTTAACGTACAATTTCATTTTAAAATAGTCTAGCTAGGCTTACAACCATGTACGAAGCATCTATATACCTGTACGAGTAAAATTATTACATCTGCAGGATTGTTGTTCTTTCCTTCCATTCCAAATATGTGGATTGTATTTGTAACTTTCAGTTTCGACTGTAATGAGCTAAATTCTTATTCTATTTCCTTCCATAATTTGAAGATAGGCATTCCCATAACCCCCCTGTCACACTGGGCATGCGTTCTCACTGCGTTCCCAATGGGTTCTAAAATTAAGCAAAACGCGAGAGAAGCGCAGTAAGAGCTCATAGCATGTAAAAGGGTCGCAGTGGGAACTCTCAAGGAGTAGATATATAATGAGAGGTCTGCCTCAATCCCCAGTGAGACATTAAAAATACGTTTAGCCTATTACTCCCCTTTATTCATATTTATTTACAGTATTTTTTAATGTATTTTATACATTAAAAAATACGTGTGTCTAAAAAGATGCGTTTTAATGTATGAAATACATTAAAAAAATACGTTGAGGCAGACCTCTCATTATATATCTACTCAAGGACCCACTGGGAACTCCAAGAACGACCAAGAACCCCGAACCTCTGTGTTGTTCAAAACAAACGTATAAGTTCGGGGTTCTGGCGAGAGCCCCGGGGAAACGCAGTGTAGTCACCGTGGCAACCCAACGGAAACTCCTTGAACGTATTAGAAACGAAGTGGGAAATTTGTTGGAACGAGTTGGAAACGTACTACTTCTGTCTGGATAGTCAATGGGTTGCTAGTAAGCACCTACCGCGTTCCTATTGCGCTGTTACTACATTTTATCACGTCCCTTGCGATCCTGCTAAGTTCAAAGGGTTTTTAGGGCTTCACAACAAGTGTGCACTACTTTTACTTTGCGCTCTCTGCTAGATATAACGCCATTATCATTTATAAGTCCAGATAAATCATGATGGCTAGAGAGAGACAACGTCTTGTCATTATGATGGTGTATGTCGTATAGGCAATCGACTAATGAACAGTTTGAGCGCGAATCTACCACTGATCACCGTGTCTGTTTATGCCTGAGTTACACCAAGGTAGTTCTCGCTAAGTTCTACTCCGTCCAAAAATTATTGTTAAAAGGACTTCGAAAGGGACAGACACTTTTATGTATAACTTTCCATACTACGACCCAAATACCTTTACAGATATTTTTTAGGAAATCCATCTAGTCTTTACCCCGGTCTCTGACAGTTGGTACCTCGTTTAGATTGGATAATATTATATTATTACGGATGGACTGGGTGGCAACTGTGCATGAAGGTATTACACTTGATTTTCCAACTGCAGAACGTCCTCACTCGTCCTCAGTAAGTTTGCAGTACGGCAATCTCGTTCGAAGTACGGCAGCTCCGTTTGAAGTACGACAATCCCGTTTTCAGTACGTTTGTACCTTGTCCAATTTCAGAACTGGTAGATTGTTGGACATGTCCAACGTTCTGGAGCACCCTTCCGTTTTTAGAACGTCCGAGTCAGTTCATAAAGTTCGCAAACAGTTGCCACTACGTCGATTCCGTTCTCGGACAATAGACTAATGAGCAGTTTGAGCGCGAATCTACCACTGATAACCGTGTCTGCTTAGTGGGGTATTTATAAGCGTATTATACACGTTGTTGAAACCCAGTAAGAACGTAGGAGGAACTTGGTGAACTTGGTGTGAACTCACAGAACGCAACAGCAACGTAGTAAGAACGCATAGACAAACCTAAGAGGAACACACATGGTTGTATTGAGAGCGTGGTAGTTGAGTCGAAAACGCCGTTGAAATGAGTTAGAAGCTTCTTGATGTGAAAGAAACGATGTTTTTCGGGGTTCACACGGAGTTTTGAATGAAAAAGGCCATTTTAAAGAACGCAGTGCAAACGCCACGGGGTCGCAGTGCAGTTTGACAGGAGCGCAACATGCGTTGGTTGTGTCTAGTTCTGTATCACAACAGGACCCGAGTGGTGAAGACGTGTATCCTGATTTATAGTGAAATTGGGAGGATATTATGAATATTTCCATATTGCAATCAAATCAAGTCTGTACTTCGCGAATATTAACTTCCAATCATTACTATCAAAATCACACTGCATAATTATTTTCTTTTTTTGTAATTACTGAAACGCATATTTGGTGAGAACACTAGATTGACCTTACAACTTCAATGCACAATATTAAAACAACAGTGAATTCAACACGTCAGATTATGATTTAGCGTTCTTCTCACAATGGGGTAAAATACTGGCATGATAAAGGTTAGTTATTTGCGCTAGTGGGCAATGCAATGTTGGGACTTTGAATCTTGAATATTTAGATACATGAATTGGTATTGTGTGGGTTTAACCAGTGCGTTGTAGCGACTTAGCCAGTCTAATTGATTGTTTGTGGTAACGCCTCAATTATAAGTGAATTTGGTTTACTTATGACTACAAAATAGAAAAAAATTTATCAACACACACAAGTCTATATCTTCACTCACCATGCATATATATCATAGGTTGTATTTTCCTTCCCACAATTAAATCAACCATATCACCTGGTTTTAAACATGCTAGTAAAAACTTAAATACAAACTCAGATAACCGAATTAAAATTGTACTTAGATACGTATTTAATGGAAAAGCAAGATGCTTAGATAACAACTCTAATCGTATATGAGTACATTTCCAAAGACATGAAGTTTCGGACAACTGTGTGATTACTCTAAAGTGGTACAGCTAACACTGAAGAGTGAAAGAATGTAGAGTTTCATTTATAGAGATGGTTTTAACATCCCTCGTCAAACTTGCAGATGTTCCGATTATTCATTCATGATGTCAACTCATCAAGTAAACCTCAATGAAATGTTGCACATAATCTGAATCATTCAATTTGTTATACAAGGGTTAGAAGTGCCTGCATAATCCATTTTGTTTTGTATGTTGTATAACTGTACAATTTCATATTTGTTTACAGTTATTTCATAAGGAATTAGTTATACTACGAAATAGTCAGGGATATATAGTAGTCAGTCAAAGTCAGTCAGTCAAAGTCCTTCTGGTCTTTTTTCAACTCATAACTTTAACTATTTGTTGGAATGTAATCGAAATTTGAAACATGTTAATCTTTATGATGAGATGTAGCTCAGTTGGTCGAGTGTCCGCTCATCACCTGGAAGACCGGGGTTCGATTCCCGGTCGCGTCATACCAAAAGACGTTATAAGATGGGAGTTGTTGCTGCCTTGCTTGATATTCAGCATTAGAAGGAGAGGACAACGATTGAACTGGCGCTGCACAGCGGCTGCCGGGTGCGTAAAGCACAAAATGAATTTCCTATGTACTTTGTATTGAGGACAATAAAGAATTATTATTATTATGTTATGAACCCTCATTGGCATAATTAAGCAACTTTTATTAGTTTTCCTATCGCTCAAAACTCTCATTCCTTTTTTTTCATTTGAGTATATAGAAAAGAGTGGGTATATGAGTGAGCTTGCATTGTACAATGTGCCTGCATATTTGTCTATGACTATATTACCTTATGGACAGTGACTACTGTTTTACATGTTGATTTAAGTGTTTGACATGAAAGTTTTATATCTGATTTTAAAAACAAATACATATACTTTTCACATTCTCCACTGGAAGTGGACTAGTCAACTCAACAGTGAACAGCATTATCTAACTTACTAATCTCAACACAACAGTATATATAACGATTACTATTGCATGAAGATATTAAACAGTTCCAGTGAAATCTCATATTTATATATATATATATATATATATGAGATTTCACTGGATATATATGGATGTATCCTACTTTAACTAATCTGACGACAAAGGCTAATTATTCCTTGCTGACAGAAAATTATTACATTTGTTTTAAAATAAAACTATCAATATATTTTCTTTATGTGATGTGTTCTTTTCAACCAACATATATTGTTTAGCCTTATAGACAAAGTTGTCATACTTAAAGTCTGCTTAGAGAAAGTTCTAAAATTTTCAAGTTTGCGGCGTGTTTTGATCCTTTGGATCAATGTTTTCTTGTTTTCATTACTGATACCTGTGATCCATGATATAAGAACATGAGAAAATGGTTCATTGTCAAAATATGTCTTGTTGAAATGATTCATTGGTAAATGTTTCATGAACCCGTCTGCACTCCTGCTGGTGGCTCTATGTTTCTATATGATCAGTATCTATTCACTACATGTGTTAACATGAGTATACACGTATCGTTTATCAGAAACTTATCGCGAGTGCTAAAGATAACGTAAGAAAATTCCGTTTCTGGTTTATGCAAAGTGGTTTTATTTATGGTGGGTGTTTGAAGATATCAGAACTTATAAAGTTTAATGTCATTCCGTAAAGACGCCAATCTGATTATATTAAATTCGAGGGAAATAAAAAAAGGAGAGCGGCATCTGCCACCAGGTGAAGGTGCTGAAGCCAAACTTTACACACTTTGGTTTCAAAGTAAAGAGACCCATCTTAACCTGATTTTTAAAGCTCCATATGCCTTTCATCGAAAAAAAACCATTTAGGGTACAAAGTATAGTTATAGTTTTATCGGGGAATACCAGGACAGTTTGTCAGAAAGGCACCTCCGAGGTGACCAAGGACGGACCTCAAGGACGAACTGTCGTGGTATTTGCCGACGCAACGAGATAAGTATGGTTGTAACTGACGTAAATATCATTTTGTCCAAGTTAAATAAGACCAAAACTTTAAAGCATTAAATTATGCTAACTTCAATAACCTCAATTCGGCCCCTTCTTTGATGTATGGATGAAGTGTGAAGTACATGTAGTACGGATATCTGCCTTACCATGAAATACATGAAATATTTGCACGAAGTACGCACGGACAAAATGTTCAAAGATTGTGCAGGTTCGTTCATGTTATAAACATGGTGGCAATTTGCCCGAAATAAATCACAATTTGTCAATTAATGGTCGGTTTTGGTTTTTATTTGTTTTTACTATTGTAGTTTGTTTTTTTAAAATTTAATTTGTGGTAACAAATATATCTAGTTCATGTGGATTTTGGTTCTTTTTTTTCAGTATTGAATTTCTAGTGCGTTTTCAAGCAAAATTCAATTAACTGGTTCAAATCTTTTAGTTCGAACAGTATCAGTTGATAAAGCATTATAATCATTTTCTTATATGATGATTTTAGTTAGTCAATCAAACTTTTAGCTTAATGTTGATGTCATTGCCCTTGATAAATTATATCTAGTCTTACTTAAAAGTGGTTTATGAAAGTGTCAGCCTATCAGATATAAGGAGTGTTTTGACGAAACAGTCCTGATATCGATAATGGACAAACACTTTTATGAATGGTTGCTACGGGCAACGAGGATGGGATGTAAGTGCATGTGTGTCAATCTTGTAACGGGATTTCATCAAAGCATGGTTTTCTGGCGTGATCTGCAAAGGTAGTTGCATATAAAATGATAAGTAAATTTCTAATAGAAGTGTGAACAGCCTGATGAAATTCAGTGATTGGGTTTCATTATCTGCATATCATTCATTTTACTTACAAGGCGTATGTGTATGACGTCTTAATCATTGTATAAACAGTTTGATTAGGCTTAACGAAGAGTTGGGATATCTTACATCTGAAGTGTGTATAACTGAATGTAAACTTTAACGAGTTCCTAAAAAAAATCATAATTTTGGAAAAGGTAAATTTATCATACTTTCTTTATGAAATACATGTGAATGTAGGCTATGTAGTATGGTGACTGTTTCAAGGGATAATTCATCCATTATGTCACAACATTAAGATGAAGCTTTGGTATTTGATACACGCATTTGAAAACTCCCATAAAACCGTTATGTAATTATATGTTCTCAAAAAGCAGTCGATTGAGAACACTGTCTTCATCATCTTACTTTTAAGTGACACCATGGTTTTCATTTAATTTCTTTAGAATTCAATATTCATATACGTTTCAACTTAAATATGACATGTATGACATCAATCTCTTTAGCAATCATTTCAGATCGATCCAAAGAATTCTGGTTGATTACTTTCTCCATCAAGCTAAAATAATGAATTTATACTGCAAACTTCTTACTATTCCAAAATTATTTGTTAATCCTCCTTCATTTACTTTACAAAGTTTCCAAAACATTACAAGAACTCTTCAAAACAAGTTTATGATGTAAAGGGCGGGAAGACCTAATATTTCAAGTGGAAACAACACGTCATTAGATATTCCAGCTTGAACATTTATGTCATCATTGTTAACAACAACAGTAATTTGTTACAGATGGAATGTGTTTCAAATTAATATTCACAAAACTGAGTATCTCAGTCGCATTTCCTTTCCCAATATCCCGATGAGAGAGTTCATTTTAAAGTGAGTCAAGCAGAATGTAGTTTAACGTAATATCTTCTTCCAGTAGGTTGAAGAATATCAATTAAGCATGTGTTCTCGTTAAGATCAAAGATCAAAGATATTTTACCAGACTGTAGTGCCTACTTGATAAATGCTATTTAAAGAATTTGTGAATACTTAAACTTCTTCAGTTTTCTTTAAATACTTGAATGATTTAATACTATATTTCTTCTTTTTCCTAATATCATTACCACGTCAAACTTCTTCAAAATAGTTAGCACCCATGTTGCAATGTAGATACATAATCTTTTTAAACATTGGCCAATTATTGCAAATGGTTTGCCATGAAATATTACTCTGCCATTGTCAATAGTAAACAGTATTATTCCTCTATGTCTAATTCACAAAAGACTCTTCAAAACAAGTTGTGCATTTCGTTTGTCGAGTAGAAAGCCTAGGTCTCATGAAGAACCTCTTTTGGTATCCACGAAACAGGTGCTCTCTTTGAATCAACATCTGTCAGGTGTTTATTCAGAACGTAAGTACCTACTCGGTACATCAAAGACTAAGTGAGCATGTTAACAACATAAAGAACTCAATTCAATTTAAATTCAAAATAAAATGAATGATTACAACTCGAATGCAATGTTTACGTCTCCTGAAACGATGACACTTACAACATATGTACATGCATGGTAGAATATACATATGCAGGTTCTCGTGTACCAAATATATAAAGGGGCTGTAGCACGTTTTCTATTGTTAATATATCAAATTCATATTTCAACAGCACTGCACCAGAATATATCTCAGATACTCAACCTTCCTCTAGGTTTCCTTCAAGATAAAGCACACTACCAAGCAATGTCGACAGGTGTCTCTTCAAAACACTCAAGTCAATGATAGCGTTGATGCGTTTCATGAGTATCTTTGTTTGTATATACATTGTGAGAATCTTTGAATTGTCTGGTCTTAATTTTCTGCGTGTGGGGCGATCCAATTGCTTTCTGTGAGATTGTCTTGTTTGATTAAATATTCCGTTTATTTCTGAAGAAACTGAAACTTTATTTATAGGTAAATGCATCTAATGTTGAAGGGCATAGTAACCTTTTTCCATGCATGAACAATGCTTGCAAATTATATAAGTACAATAAAACGAAAACAATTAACTAGTATGATGACCTTATCAAAGATATATTATTTCTTATAAAGTGTTCCCCTGAAATATTAGCATTCATGAAATAATCATATTTATATTGCTATAGTTTTCTTTATTTGAACAAAGTTAATTCATAAAAACATTAATAAAAGTCATTTATAACTGTATTACAATGCGTTGTCTTAGTTTATATTATGATTTATAATTTATAAGACCAATGTGGTAACAATTCTTAAAGCTGCCGATATGGTGTAATAACGTTCTGAAAACCAATTACTCCATGTATAAATTACAATACACTAGCTATATTGGTTCGTGAATTCTCAGTTGATGACACATCAATTAGAAATATTCCTCCTAAAAGAAGTGTGGAACTGTATATATGTCAATCAAGCTATGAACGTGTGATTCCTAAAGTATGAACATTTCACAATAACTTGATTTGCTAAGCGCATGCTAAAAGACATTCCAAGAAAGTTTGAAGGCTATGGAATTGGAAAAGCTTTAATTAAACCCTCAGTCAAGCAAAACTACGAACCTTATTCGTTCTCACGATTCATTTTTTCATATTTCTAAATCCTAGCTTTATTTCATAATTTATCAAGCATTTTATATCTTCCAAGTGAAAATGGCTTTTCTCTCTGTGGGGCCCAAGAGTAAAGCATGTTGATAAACTGATAAGCCTAAAGTGCTAATTGGTTCAGCTGATGTAGCTATATGTACTTCTAGATAATGTATTTTCGCAGGTGATAAGGAGCCAAGTCGTTATTTGTGCAATTAAAATTCATAAAAATCAAGGTTGATGTTTTTCTTATAAATGTAACACAAACTTCTTGTTGCAAGACATTTGAAAAAATGCTAAGGAAATTTAAAGATCACAGTTATCTCGCAGCTTTATTTAATTTTTTATTCAGCATTTCATGTCTTGCAAGTTTAATTACGTTTTTAAGTGATTTTTACATTGATAAGCCCAAATGTTAATTGCTTCAACTGATTATATCGATACGTAGATCAAAATAATGTATTTGCTCAACGATAAGGAGCCGAGTCGTAAGGTATATCTGTGCAATCAAAAGGTATTAGTTTAAAATCAAGGTCGATGTTAACTTCTTGCATATTTTAACACAGCATCGTTTGATTGGAAGTGGTCTGTCATATATCAACAATGGCGCACTCATAAGATGTCAGGAGACATTCGATCATCATAATTTCTTGTGTTTCTTGTGGTGGGATGTAATTATTGTCAACTTGAAATGAGGCACATTTACTTCGCGAACTTTATTGCCAATTTACTTCGTATCTATTTCCTACTTCCCTACGCAAAACATAACTCCTGCTAGTCTCCATCAGTTAAGTCTTGCAGTTTTTCCTTAAGGTTTCTGTGCTAGGAAATCAAACCCAAAATGCCTTCCAGGTAGGGCTGTGTATTGCCTCAATGTTCGTATTGCTATACGTATTGCTGAACTGTAATGTATTGCAATACGTATTGCTGAACTGTAATGTATTGCGATACGTATTGCTTAAAAGTAATGTATTGCAATACGTATTGCTGAACTGTAATGTACTGCGATACGTTTTGCTGAACTGTAATGTACTGCAATACGTATTGTTGAACTGTAATGTATTGTGATACGTTTTGCTGAACTGTAATGTATTGCGATACGTATTGCTGAACTGTAATGTATTGCGATACGTATTGCTTAAAAGTAATGTATTGCAATACGTATGGCTGAACTGTAATGTACTGCGATACGTATTGTTGAACAGTAATGTACTGCAATACGTATTGCTGAACTGTAATGTATTGCGATACGTTTTGCTGAACTGTAATGCATTGCGATACGTATTGCTGAACAGTAATGCATTGCGATACGTACCACAATATATTGCAAGATCTTCTGACAATGAGAGTTTTCTCTAGAAACCATTTTAACTAGTGATGATGATAGTGCAACATGCTAAATGAAATCTATATTCAACTTTATACTTTTTTTTGCAGTTTAAACGTGATACATTTGATAAAATGACTTTCAGATCTTTAAAAAGATCATTTGTAATACAGTCCAACAGACATTCTAACACTTCAAAATAATTTTCTTTATATATCTTAAGCCAGTAAATGTGCCGAAGATAAATGAATAAAATTTGACTTAATATTGCGATATGAAAATCGTATTGTAATACGTACGGGTGTGTTGCACAACTCTGTATTGCAATACAATGGTATTGCAATAATATTGCACAGCCTTACTTCCAGGTGCAGCGATCCACTATCTAAGCACAGAAAAGTGAGGGAAATACTGCATAGCTTAAATCAAGCAGTTATTGAGACTGGCAAGAGTTATGCCTTGCAGGGGGAAGTTATCAGTATCACAAACATCACACTGTATTATTCTTTCTCATTTTGAAAATTACCGAACCTTGTGGTTTGGGAGAACAATAGGATGCCATTACAACTTTAATGTACAATTTTGAAAGTGTATGTTCTTCTTCAGTATTCTCAATATTCTTGCAAATATGTGGTATTGTTTGGACACCAGTTTCTGATAACGATTACTATTTTATCAATACACACTGTTCCTATCTCCATATTGCCGTTGGCCTGACTGGTTCTCCTTCGGGAAATGTATGAGTAAGGTCCCTGGATGATCCCTGGAAGGTCCCTGGATGTGAAATGGTCTCATTTTCCCAAGTAAAACTGTAAAACGTCAAATATCATTCATAACATTATCACGGCATATGCGTGTAGGAATGAGAATTTATTTTATCAAATATATCATTCACAATTTCTTTATGCTCCACCTGAAAAGTGCAAAGTATGAAGGTCCAAAATAAACGTGAAGGAATTTCATTAATAAAACTGTTAGGGAAGTTGATATATGTCGACGCACGTGTGTGTATTTTTTATGATTTTGGTAGCAGCATTTCAACAGAGCATGATAATCTGGCGAAATTGTTATATCTTGATCAGAAAATTATTCAAAATGCCAGTAAGTAAATTGGTAATGAAGGTATTCCTGACAGTGTGAACGGCATGGGAGATAAAAACGTGCATGGTGTATTTCTATTATAAATTTATACGTGTTAAGCACCACAGAACAGTTTGATCAGATAAGACAAGAGATAAGATTTCTGACACGTGTTCTGTGTATAAGTGAGTGTAAAGTGTGTTCACCTTCACTTGATCACTCAAACAAAGCTTATAAGTTTCTATATAAAGTCATCATTTTGGAAAATAGTTATCTATCCTACTTTATTTATGAAAAAGGTTATCGTAAAATGGACCAGAAACACATTAACACTTTAGCTTATATTCCATATTTGCACTCTTCTGTACTAGACTTTGCCAAAGTTGTCTTTATTATACGTTAGTAATTATATCTGAGTAATGATGGATTCGTAGACGATGCTTAAGACGAATGTTCACAAAGGCAATATTACATAATATTTGCGCTTAGTGACGAAACATAGTTTTGTTCGCCAGTTCTATGTCATACAAGTGCATTGTATATGTGATGTATGTTTTACATCAAATGATCTACTACTAAAGTATGAAACGTGTGGCACAAAATATAAAGCATGTGGAGTTTCGTATGGTTTGTCGAATTCTGGTGAACAACTACCAAATTTGTGTGTATTTCATAAGACAATAAATCTTACAATAGGTTAACATCAAGATGACTCATTGGTATATGATAGCTGGAAGTTTAATGTAAGACAGAGTAAACATCTTTAAAAATTACATGTGACGGTACGAAACTGTTTAAAAACTAAAGTAATATCATGGATAAACGCTCTCGTGAAATTATGCAATTATGAACACTTATAAAACACACATGAACACACATAAAACCGTTATGTAATTATATGTTTTCAGATTGAAAACGATTGAAAACACTACATCATCTCTTACTTTCAAGTGACATCCATGGTTTAATGGCAATATAAGATATAGTAAACCTATTAAGATGCGAAGAAAACAGATTGGTACACATCTGATTAAAAACTAATGTTATACCATAGATGAACACGTCCATGGAACGGTAATGTATGTGTTACCCAAAGGAAATCGATCGAGATCACTGCTTTCCTCATCTTATTTTTCAGTGATATCCATCGTTTTTATTCATTTAAAAAAAATCAGTATTCATTTTTCAACTTAAACATGGTAGTTCGTGACGGATAAAAGGAAAAAAATCATCTCATCAATTGTTTTTATTATAGATCATTCTACGTATTATTCTGGTTGATTAATTTCTCCACCAAGCTGATAAACTGAGTTTTTATCGCAAAGTTGTTATCGTTCCAAAATGATTCAACCGTCACTCAGATGTTATTTTAGTTGAGTTAAGTAGAATGTAGAAGTAGATCCTATTTCAGTTTGTATGAAGTATATCGATTAAGCACGTACTCTATTTTTGGATCAACAGGTGTTGAAAGTAAGCACCTACTTGTTAAATGTAATTCAAAGAATTTGTAAAGAGATTTAAAGTACTGTATTTCCGTAGGCCCCCAACAGTAATAATTCGATCAGTCTAATTGTTTTACTATCTACCACGTCAAACTCCTTAAAAATGTTGAGTATCCATGTTACAAGATACATATACAAATTACCGCAAAGGGTTTACCATAAAACATTATTCTGCCTAATTCTGAAAGGGCATACAAATACCAGAAGTCTGAAAAGCAAGTTATTCATTATATTAGCCATGTAGAAAGCCTATGTCTCCTCGAGACCCTCTTTCGGCATGCATGAAGCAGGTGCTCTATTTTGAATCAACATCTGTCAGGTGTTTATTAAAAAAGAAAGTACCTAATTGGTACATCAAAGAACATAAATAAGCATGTGAACACATGTTCAAATCGAGTTGGATAAGTGCAAAATCGAATGGTCATGTCTCTTGACTTGTTCAGTTTTTATCAGTTAGCCTGCTCGACGGTCAGATAGTAACGCAGCGTGGTAGGGATGCAAGGTAACACCTGATATCAGTTAGCCTGCTCGACGGTCAGATAGTAACGCAGCGTGGTAGGGATGCAAGGTAACACCTGATATCAGTTAGCCTGCTCGACGGTCAGATAGTAACGCAGCGTGGTAGGGATGCAAGGTAACACCTGATATCAGTTAGCCTGCTCGACGGTCAGATAGTAACGCAGCGCGGTAGGGATGCAAGGTAACACCTGATATCAGTTAGCCTGCTCGACGGTCAGATAGTAACGCAGCGTGGTAGGGATGCAAGGTAACACCTGATATCAGTTAGCCTGCTCGACGGTCAGATAGTAACGCAGCGCGGTAGGGATGCAAGGTAACACCTGATATCAGTTAGCCTGCTCGACGGTCAGATAGTAACGCAGCGTGGTAGGGATGCAAGGTAACACCTGATATCAGTTAGCCTGCTCGACGGTCAGATAGTAACGCAGCGTGGTAGGGATGCAAGGTAACACCTGGTATCAGTTAGCCTGCTCGACGGTCAGATAGTAACGCAGCGCGGTAGGGATGCAAGGTAACACCTGGTATCAGTTAGCCTGCTCGACGGTCAGATAGTAACGCAGCGTGGTAGGGATGCAAGGTAACACCTGATATCAGTTAGCCTGCTCGACGGTCAGATAGTAACGCAGCGTGGTAGGGATGCAAGGTAACACCTGATATCAGTTAGCCTGCTCGACGGTCAGATAGTAACGCAGCGCGGTAGGGATGCAAGGTAACACCTGATATCAGTTAGCCTGCTCGACGGTCAAATAGTAACGCAGCGTGGTAGGGATGCAAGGTAACACCTGATATCAGTTAGCCTGCTCGACGGTCAGATAGTAACGCAGCGCGGTAGGGATGCAAGGTAACACCTGGTATCAGTTAGCCTGCTCGACGGTCAGATAGTAACGCAGCGTGGTAGGGATGCAAGGTAACACCTGATATCAGTTAGCCTGCTCGACGGTCAGATAGTAACGCAGCGTGGTAGGGATGCAAGGTAACACCTGATATCAGTTAGCCTGCTCGACGGTCAGATAGTAACGCAGCGTGGTAGGGATGCAAGGTAACACCTGATATCAGTTAGCCTGCTCGACGGTCAGATAGTAACGCAGCGCGGTAGGGATGCAAGGTAACACCTGATATCAGTTAGCCTGCTCGACGGTCAAATAGTAACGCAGCGTGGTAGGGATGCAAGGTAACACCTGATATCAGTTAGCCTGCTCGACGGTCAGATAGTAACGCAGCGTGGTAGGGATGCAAGGTAACACCTGATATCAGTTAGCCTGCTCGACGGTCAGATAGTAACGCAGCGTGGTAGGGATGCAAGGTAACACCTGATATCAGTTAGCCTGCTCGACGGTCAGATAGTAACGCAGCGCGGTAGGGATGCAAGGTAACACCTGATATCAGTTAGCCTGCTCGACGGTCAGATAGTAACGCAGCGCGGTAGGGATGGAAGGTAACACCTGATATCAGTTAGCCTGCTCGGCGGTCAGATAGTAACGCAGCGCGGTAGGGATGCAAGGTAACACCTGCTATCAGTTAGCCTGCTCGACGGTCAGATAGTAACGCAGCGTGGTAGGGATGCAAGGTTACACCTGATATCAGTTAGCCTGCTCGACGGTCAGATAGTAACGCAGCGCGGTAGGGATGCAAGGTAACACCTGATATCAGTTAGCCTGCTCGACGGTCAGATAGTAACGCAGCGCGGTAGGGATGCAAGGTAACACCTGATATCAGTTAGCCTGCTCGACGGTCAGATAGTAACGCAGCGCGGTAGGGATGCAAGGTAACACCTGATATCAGTTAGCCTGCTCGACGGTCAGATAGTAACGCAGCGCGGTAGGGATGGAAGGTAACACCTGATATCAGTTAGCCTGCTCGACGGTCAGATAGTAACGCAGCGCGGTAGGGATGCAAGGTAACACCTGATATCAGTTAGCCTGCTCGACGGTCAGATAGTAACGCAGCGCGGTAGGGATGCAAGGTAACACCTGATATCAGTTAGCCTGCTCGACGGTCAGATAGTAACGCAGCGCGGTAGGGATGCAAGGTAACACCTGATATCAGTTAGCCTGCTCGACGGTCAGATAGTAACGCAGCGCGGTAGGGATGCAAGGTAACACCTGATATCAGTTAGCCTGCTCGACGGTCAGATAGTAACGCAGCGCGGTAGGGATGGAAGGTAACACCTGATATCAGTTAGCCTGCTCGACGGTCAGATAGTAACGCAGCGCGGTAGGGATGCAAGGTAACACCTGATATCAGTTAGCCTGCTCGACGGTCAGATAGTAACGCAGCGCGGTAGGGATGCAAGGTAACACCTGATATCAGTTAGCCTGCTCGACGGTCAGATAGTAACGCAGCGCGGTAGGGATGCAAGGTAACATCTGATATCAGTTAGCCTGCTCGACGGTCAGATAGTAACGCAGCGCGGTAGGGATGCAAGGTAACACCTGATATCAGTTAGCCTGCTCGACGGTCAGATAGTAACGCAGCGCGGTAGGGATGCAAGGTAACACCTGATATCAGTTAGCCTGCTCGACGGTCAGATAGTAACGCAGCGCGGTAGGGATGCAAGGTAACACCTGATATCAGTTAGCCTGCTCGACGGTCAGATAGTAACGCAGCGCGGTAGGGATGCAAGGTAACACCTGATATCAGTTAGCCTGCTCGACGGTCAGATAGTAACGCAGCGCGGTAGGGATGCAAGGTTACACCTGATATCAGTTAGCCTGCTCGACGGTCAGATAGTAACGCAGCGCGGTAGGGATGCAAGGTAACACCTGATATCAGTTAGCCTGCTCGACGGTCAGATAGTAACGCAGCGCGGTAGGGATGCAAGGTAACACCTGATATCAGTTAGCCTGCTCGACGGTCAGATAGTAACGCAGCGCGGTAGGGATGCAAGGTAACACCTGATATCAGTTAGCCTGCTCGACGGTCAGATAGTAACGCAGCGCGGTAGGGATGCAAGGTAACACCTGATATCAGTTAGCCTGCTCGACGGTCAGATAGTAACGCAGCGCGGTAGGGATGCAAGGTAACACCTGATATCAGTTAGCCTGCTCGACGGTCAGATAGTAACGCAGCGCGGTAGGGATGGAAGGTAACACCTGATATCAGTTAGCCTGCTCGACGGTCAGATAGTAACGCAGCGCGGTAGGGATGGAAGGTTACACCTGATATCAGTTAGCCTGCTCGACGGTAAGATCGTAACGCAGCGCGGTAGGGATGGAAGGTAACACCTGATATCAGTTAGCCTGCTCGACGGTCAGATAGTAACGCAGCGCGGTAGGGATGGAAGGTTACACCTGATATCAGTTAGCCTGCTCGACGGTCAGATAGTAACGCAGCGCGGTAGGGATGCAAGGTTACACCTGATATCAGTTAGCCTGCTCGACGGTAAGATCGTAACGCAGCGCGGTAGGGATGCAAGGTAACATCTGATATCAGTTAGCCTGCTCGACGGTCAGATAGTAACGCAGCGCGGTAGGGATGCAAGGTAACACCTGATATCAGTTAGCCTGCTCGACGGTCAGATAGTAACGCAGCGCGGTAGGGATGCAAGGTAACACCTGATATCAGTTAGCCTGCTCGACGGTCAGATAGTAACGCAGCGCGGTAGGGATGCAAGGTAACACCTGATATCAGTTAGCCTGCTCGACGGTCAGATAGTAACGCAGCGCGGTAGGGATGCAAGGTAACACCTGATATCAGTTAGCCTGCTCGACGGTCAGATAGTAACGCAGCGCGGTAGGGATGCAAGGTAACATCTGATATCAGTTAGCCTGCTCGACGGTCAGATAGTAACGCAGCGCGGTAGGGATGCAAGGTAACACCTGATATCAGTTAGCCTGCTCGACGGTAAGATCGTAACGCAGCGCGGTAGGGATGCAAGGTAACACCTGATATCAGTTAGCCTGCTCGACGGTCAGATAGTAACGCAGCGCGGTAGGGATGCAAGGTTACACCTGATATCAGTTAGCCTGCTCGACGGTCAGATAGTAACGCAGCGCGGTAGGGATGCAAGGTAACACCTGATATCAGTTAGCCTGCTCGACGGTCAGATAGTAACGCAGCGCGGTAGGGATGCAAGGTAACACCTGATATCAGTTAGCCTGCTCGACGGTCAGATAGTAACGCAGCGTGGTAGGGATGCAAGGTAACACCTGATATCAGTTAGCCTGCTCGACGGTCAGATAGTAACGCAGCGCGGTAGGGATGCAAGGTAACACCTGATATCAGTTAGCCTGCTCGGCGGTCAGATAGTAACGCAGCGTGGTAGGGATGCAAGGTTACACCTGATATCAGTTAGCCTGCTCGACGGTCAGATAGTAACGCAGCGTGGTAGGGATGCAAGGTAACAACTGATATCAGTTAGCCTGCTCGACGGTCAGATAGTAACGCAGCGTGGTAGGGATGCAAGGTAACACCTGATATCAGTTAGCCTGCTCGACCGTCAAATAGTAACGCAGCGTGGTAGGGATGCAAGATAACACCTGATATCAGTTAGCCTGCTCGACGGTCAGATAGTAACGCAGCGCGGTAGGGATGCAAGGTAACACCTGATATCAGTTAGCCTGCTCGACGGTCAGATAGTAACGCAGCGCGGTAGGGATGCAAGGTAACACCTGATATCAGTTAGCCTGCTCGACGGTCAGATAGTAACGCAGCGCGGTAGGGATGCAAGGTAACACCTGATATCAGTTAGCCTGCTCGACGGTCAGATAGTAACGCAGCGCGGTAGGGATGCAAGGTAACACCTGATATCAGTTAGCCTGCTCGACGGTCAGATAGTAGCGCAGCGTGGTAGGGATGCAAGGTAACACCTGATATCAGTTAGCCTGCTCGACGGTCAGATAGTAACGCAGCGCGGTAGGGATGCAAGGTTACACCTGATATCAGTTAGCCTGCTCGACGGTCAGATAGTAACGCAGCGCGGTAGGGATGCAAGGTAACACCTGATATCAGTTAGCCTGCTCGACGGTCAGATAGTAACGCAGCGCGGTAGGGATGCAAGGTAACACCTGATATCAGTTAGCCTGCTCGACGGTCAGATAGTAACGCAGCGTGGTAGGGATGCAAGGTAACACCTGATATCAGTTAGCCTGCTCGACGGTCAGATAGTAACGCAGCGCGGTAGGGATGCAAGGTAACACCTGATATCAGTTAGCCTGCTCGGCGGTCAGATAGTAACGCAGCGTGGTAGGGATGCAAGGTTACACCTGATATCAGTTAGCCTGCTCGACGGTCAGATAGTAACGCAGCGTGGTAGGGATGCAAGGTAACACCTGATATCAGTTAGCCTGCTCGACGGTCAGATAGTAACGCAGCGTGGTAGGGATGCAAGGTAACACCTGATATCAGTTAGCCTGCTCGACCGTCAAATAGTAACGCAGCGTGGTAGGGATGCAAGATAACACCTGATATCAGTTAGCCTGCTCAGCGGTCAAATAGTAACGCAGCGTGGTAGGGATGCAAGGTAACACCTGATATCAGTTAGCCTGCTCGACGGTCAGATAGTAACGCAGCGCGGTAGGGATGGAAGGTAACACCTGATATCAGTTAGCCTGCTCGACGGTCAGATAGTAGCGCAGCGTGGTAGGGATGCAAGGTAACACCTGATATCAGTTAGCCTGCTCGACGGTCAGATAGTAGCGCAGCGTGGTAGGGATGCAAGGTAACACCTGATATCAGTTAGCCTGCTCGACGGTCAGATAGTAACGCAGCGTGGTAGGGATGCAAGGTAACACCTGATATCAGTTAGCCTGCTCAGCGGTCAAATAGTAACGCAGCGTGGTAGGGATGGAAGGTAACAACTGATATCAGTTAGCCTGCTCGACGGTCAGATAGTAACGCAGCGTGGTAGGGATGGAAGGTAACACCTGCTATCAGTTAGCCTGCTCGACGGTCAGATAGTAACGCAGCGTGGTAGGGATGCAAGGTAACACCTGATATCAGTTAGCCTGCTCAGCGGTCAAATAGTAACGCAGCGTGGTAGGGATGGAAGGTAACAACTGATATCAGTTAGCCTGCTCGACGGTCAGATAGTAACGCAGCGTGGTAGGGATGGAAGGTAACACCTGCTATCAGTTAGCCTGCTCGACGGTCAGATAGTAACGCAGCGTGGTAGGGATGCAAGGTAACACCTGATATCAGTTAGCCTGCTCAGCGGTCAAATAGTAACGCAGCGTGGTAGGGATGGAAGGTAACAACTGATATCAGTTAGCCTGCTCGACGGTCAGATAGTAACGCAGCGTGGTAGGGATGCAAGGTAACACCTGATATCAGTTAGCCTGCTCGACGGTCAGATAGTAACGCAGCGCGGTAGGGATGCAAGGTAACACCTGATATCAGTTAGCCTGCTCGACGGTCAGATAGTAACGCAGCGCGGTAGGGATGCAAGGTAACACCTGATATCAGTTAGCCTGCTCGACGGTCAGATAGTAACGCAGCGTGGTAGGGATGCAAGGTAACACCTGATATCAGTTAGCCTGCTCGACCGTCAAATAGTAACGCAGCGTGGTAGGGATGCAAGGTAACACCTGATATCAGTTAGCCTGCTCGACGGTCAGATAGTAACGCAGCGTGGTAGGGATGCAAGATAACACCTGATATCAGTTAGCCTGCTCGACGGTCAGATAGTAACGCAGCGTGGTAGGGATGCAAGGTAACACCTGATATCATTTAGCCTGCTCGACGGTCAGATAGTAACGCAGCGTGGTAGGGATGCAAGGTAACACCTGATATCAGTTAGCCTGCTCGACGGTCAGATAGTAACGCAGCGCGGTAGGGATGCAAGGTAACACCTGATATCAGTTAGCCTGCTCGACGGCGGCTTGCGAGAAAGGCGTCTCTTCAAATTTTGTTTTAAATAGAGCTATGGGCTCTGTAGCACACCAGGATGTAAATAACATTAAACATGTTGGTTGAAAATGTACAATTTATATTCCAAAGCCAGACCAAGGTATCTGTTCAGGATTTTAGGGATCATACGGTCGTCAAAGCTACAAGGAGCCTGTACATAACTTTTCATCTTTCTTGAGCTTTTCACACTGCAGAAGAAGATGAAAATAGGTGTTTAGGTCATGACCCCTGTGACCCAAATATGAGGTCACAGGATCACCGAATCTATTTAAAATCCCCATTGGCCAAGGAGTCTTTACACAACATTTTACCTTTCTAGAGCTTTTTGAGCTGAGAAGAAGATGAAAAATTGTTTATAGGCCATGACCCCTATCAGCGACCCACATTTGTGGACGGGCGCAATGCCATGCCATTAACCCATCGGGTCTTCCAGTCCTGATGAGCTTAAAAGTAGAATTTGAAGACGTAGAATGTTAAGAAGTAGAATTTGAAGAAGAAATGTGAAGGAGTAGAATGTGGAGAAGTAGAATGTGGAGAAGTAGAAACATCTGAGGAAAAAAAATAATGTCAATAAGGAGAATGTAAAAAGGAAGTGGAACGCGTAGAAGAAGCAGAGGAGGAAGATGAAGAATATGAAGTAGCAAGTCAAGAAGCAGAATGTCAAGAATAAGTACAAACGTGAAGAATTTTTTGCAGAAGAATCTGATGATGATTATGAGAAGAGAATAAGTAGAGGAGTCTCTGAAGAAAAAGAACAAGAAACAAAGAACTTCTGGAGAAGAATATGCATATGTATCTGGAGAAGATTCGTGAAAGAATCTGGAGAAAATTCTGAGTGAAGAATCTGGAGAAAAATTTGGTGAAGTTTCGAAAGTTTCCTTATGCCAGTGTTATTTACTTGTTTTAAGTTAAAATATTTAAAGATTGATTTCTCACGTCAGGATTACCAGAGATTTTTACATGACTCGATCTATATTGAAGTTTGAACACAGAAACAATGATATTCTATTCAAATCGATTTTACTGATGTTACAAGAAAAAGAATTGTATTCAAACGAAATATTGAATTCAATATTTTACGTGAAATGATTTTCATTTGCTTTAAATCCAATTATTCCTTTATACTTTGCATTAGCTAGGCTCTTGACGTTTCAATTTAGAAAGAGTTTTTAAAATGCACGCATAATATTTAATAACAACTGTGTGAACAGTGTATAAGAAATATGGTCGTTTTGAAAGAAAAAGGGTAATTTCATTTTTGATTGAAACAGTATTTTATTTAAAATGACAAATACATTCGTGAGGGAGGAAAATTGATGTTTTGACATACCATTTGACATAACATCAATAAAGCTTAATGTTCAAATTTGAATTTTTTATTTCAATTTAGATGTTCCTAGGTAATAAATGGCGTCGTGGATTTGGTATTAACATGTCATGTCAACAGTAAAGGTCATTTTGAAACTGTAACCTATGGGAATAAATAAAAGAAAAAAAAGAAGTAATTTTGATGCCTAAAATGTCGACTTTAACCATCGAAAAGTTCCTCATATATCATGATAACAAAATGCTTGATGAATGGATGTAAACCTCTTAATAAGTATTGATTTCAAGAACTGAAATTAAAATTTAATCGTACTGTTTGAATTGAAGAACAATAGTCATTTTCTATGAAATTTAGTGACATCACAATTTTATCAATAAAACCTTAAATTGTTTCAAGAATTGATTGTAACTAAAATAAATACAGCCATTGGCTCTGAAGCTCATTAGGAGTTATGTTATTCATTATTTCTAAGGAAAATAAAATAAGATATCACATAATAAGGCATTGCCCTGTCATTAAATTTAAAATTCATTATCAAAATTGATTACACTTTAATCCACATTCATAAATATTGTAGAATTTTGCATTTTATTGTTTTAGCTCTTAGTTGTTTTCTGGAAATATCAACATTTATTACATTATGAAAAGGAGCCCTGATCTGTCCCTTAAAATCCTGTTTCTCATAGACTGCTTTTCAATACTTATGAAATGTTGATATTTTATTAATAAATTATCTTGAGCTTCTGAGTGTAAGACTAAACCAGTCTCACGCAGAGACTGTAACACAGCACAGACGTTTGAAGTAGCCTGAACCTCTGTGTATTAGCACTGACAGCTATAGCTGCATCTCTCTACCAGCGGTTGGTCACTGCCCAGGTCAAGACAATGCAATTACACAATATGCAGACCCTGGACTCACAGCCAGTGAATTATATATTTCAATTGTTGTTTTCTCCACACTTAAATAGTTTCTGTACTGGGGAAGAAGATGTGGTGTCACGATCTCACGTAGCTACGTTTAATAGTATTATCTTATCATTTTATCACCAGTCATATTCAGTTCACATACCTCATGTAAAATAAATTTAATTCTTAACTCCTCTTCAATTTATTTCTTTGCCGACTGTCACAGTATTCAGTTCATAAGCTATTAAATAATTCTCATTTCACATCGATTACATCAAACATGTCAATAATATCGATAAGTCGACATATACTTCACATTCCTATTGAACAAGATTAACTGCAAAGTTACTTTCTTTTCTCAATTTCTGCATTTCTCAAACCACATGTTAGGACTCTCACATGAAAAAGATGAGATGACTCTCCCTCAGGTCTTTTAAACGGGATTACTTCTATTCAATGAAGCACACATTAAATCTCATAGCTTATAAAAACAGGGTTTTTTTAGGCTGTGGCCCATATTTGTGGTCACGGGTTCACGAAATCAATTACAATTTAAAAGCTCCATTGACCAAAGAGTCTGCACATTACATTTAAACTTTCTAGAGCTTTTGGGACTGGAGAAAATAGCTTTTAAGGTCATGATCCCTTTGATCCTTATTTAGGGTCAAAGAGTCACCAAATCTACAATTTAGAGTCCCCTTCAGCCAAGGAGTCTGTACATAAAATTTCAGCTCTGGATAAAATTGGTTCTATTGAGCTAAAAATAGAGCCATGGGCTCTGTAGCATACCAAAATAAATTGTAGAATACCAAAATAAATTGTTTTAATATAATGCAAAATCCGTTGCCCTGAAAAATCTCGGTCTTCAAAATTGTCTGTGCATAATGGAAACATAACTTGACATCAAATTTAGATTTTTTTGTCCAAGTATCTCAAATTCTGCCAAAATATTGAAGTAAATGAAGAATACCTTATAAATGAATGCTACTTATAAGTAAAAAAATTAGTCACAAAGATCTGACAAAAAAAACCAATAAACATTTAATCATAGCCCTAAACACGCTGAGACACCACAAATCCCCCAGCCTATCCCCCATAAATGGTAACAAGATTGGCAGAGAAAAGAGGGGTTGTTGAGATTGCAAGCACACTTGCCCAACTCTTGCATGGCCAATCCACAGGCTGCTGGTCAGCACTGATTATAACGTAACAGAGAGCTCATATTACAAGCCAGTCACTTCACATGTAGCAAATACACTCTGCCTAAATTTGGAGTTATTTAATGAAATTAACAGATCTTAGTCTCCATTCATCAACAATTATATTGTACCAAACTGAGAGTTCTGGCATTACTGGTTCTTGAGGTGAAAAACAAAAATTTAAATTGCACCCCTGCCACATCTTTTTTTTTTGTGAGCTGGCTAATGAAATTTACAAATCTGAATCTCCATCTATGAAAGATCATATCCCAAAATTTTAACTTCATAGCATTGCTGGTTCTTGAGAAGGTGCACAGTAGTTCTGAAGTCGAAAAGCTTACAACGATTGGCCCATTCCATAATCCCATCTGGCCTTTCAGGCCTGTTGAGCTAAAAATAGTCACTAAATAAATATTTCTAATGTAACGATTGATTCATTTTGGTTTTTTAAGCTAGATCATTCCAAGCCCCTCAAAACATAGTCTAAAAATAGAGCCATGAGCTCTGTTGCTAATCAGCATTTCATTGATTTATTATCTAAGGTTGAATATCTTATGTTATCTCAAGTAATACATTGTTAAGCAAAATATAGGTTTTTAGATCATGACCCCTGTGACCAACATTTGGAGTCACAGGGTCACCAAACCTACAATTAAGAATCACCTTTGACCAAAGAGTCTCTACACAACGTTTCACCTTTCTAGAGCTTTACATATTTCAGATAAAGATGAAAATAGGTTTTTGGGTCATGACCTGTGACATAGATTGGGGTCACAGGGTAAAAAAATCTACAAGTTAGAATCCACATTGGCCAAGGAGTCTGCACACAACTTTTCAGCTCTCTAGACCTTTTGGAACTGGAGAAGAACACGAAAATAGGTTTTTAAGGATGTGACCCGTGACCCCATTTGGAGTCATGGGGTCATGAAATCTACAATTTAGAATCCCCATTGGCAAAGGAGTCTGCACTAAAAATTTCAGCTCTGTGAAGTCATTGGTTCTGGAGAAGAAGTTGAAAAAGCGAACATTTACAGACGGCCTGCGCCGGACGACATGCCATGCCATGCACCCATTAGGCCTTTCAGGCCTGATGAACTAAAAATCAAGGTGTTGGGATACTTTTTTCCAGGTGTATACTTTCATTTTGAGGTACGATGGTGAGAGTTTTTATGTGTTTTAATGGTATTGAAAACTGGGAGTTGGGAGGTAACTCCAAATACCGTCAAAGTGATATGTTGCACAGCACCCACTCCCGACTTTAAACTTGAATTGGTGAGTTCAGTAACGGTGGGCTGGGGTGAGTTCACTTATATATCAAGGCTGCTAGTATTATTGTAGGGAGAATGCCCGCAATGAAATTGCCATGAAACCAACATTGGTTGGAACTAGCAAACCACGGGTGGTACTGTGCTGAAATTCAGTGTAGCATTGCACCCAATCTTTACTGAATGTTCTCCACAGCAGACATAGTTGCCAAGCCCCTGGAGGGACTAGTAACTAACCAGGCCGCCAGCTTCTAACTCTTACTCTTTACTCAAATAGCAGTGCACATGCAGCTGTCAAGGGGTTCGTCTTGTCGCGTTGATTTTGACCACAGACTTAATTAACCTGTGTGTTGGGAATGAGTGTTAAGATTAACCTTAGGTTGCTTTGCGAAATGAACCCATTTAGCACTCTGACGTTCACAAAGAAATATGTTGCCATACATTTCAATCAAAGACAAACAATGTTTATGTCATGGATAAAATTTATTTTCAGCATTGTTAAAAATAAAAAAAACAAGCCATGTTTCTATGCTGAAAGAATATCAAGCTTGACAGAAAACAAGGTTCAGAGAGGTTATCTCCCTTCTTTGCCAAAGTTCAAGGAATTACCCCTTATTGTTTTGCAAAGTAGGAAGGGTTACCTCTCTTTCTTACAAAACTAGTATTTTCATATCAGATCAATATTTTCAAACAAATGTGTTTTATTTCAATGCTAAACAAGGGGGTATTAAATCTGAAACACTGGATTCACTCTTCTGAAGTTAACTCAGTGTTTATGATTATTTAATGTAAATATATTTTGGTTGCAAACTAACATTCCTTTCTTAAATCATGAACTGTCTCAAATATTTTAGCACTGATTTAATTCAAACATCTTGTTCAAAAGCCGTCTGAAAATATTTTTCAAAATGTATGTCAATTTCAAAAATATTTTCAGAAAATGTATTTACAATCTTTATACAATGACATGTACATTTTATACATTTGGTTTTCTGAGCTCTTTGCATGTGTGCATTAACTATAACTTAAAGTTGGAGGAAGATCTGAAAATCGTTACAAATGTGAATGTTGACTTTTTTAAACAAAAACAATGCTAAAAAGACATGCATTACCTATCATAACACAACAGATACAATCTAATGTTGACTTACACAAACTAAGGGACAAGTATTTCAAAATCCTGTAAAAAAAAAAGAATGAAATTCATGATTACGTGGGTTTTGTTCCAAGGTTTCTATAAACTTCATCTGGTTCAAGTTCTTAGAAATGTGACAGTAAAAGAAATAAATAACAATGAAATAAAACAGCTCAAAGTTAAAAATATTGTACAATTTTGAACAAATGGAGCATTAATTACATAATTTACAACATATAACATCGACATCTGTGCATTCAGCTATTGGATTCAATGAAGAGTATGTCCAATAAACATTTTCTGTGGGACAGATTTAGTAGTGTAGTTTTTTAAATGGACTCAACGACCAAGAAATTTGCCCTCGGGTGTCATTTATGATTTCTTTTATTTGTCTACATGTTATATTCAACACTCTCAGATTAACATTTAGCACAACTTAGTGTTGCTTTTATAAAATGACACATCAGCAGCGTATCATGTACATGTTTTAGGATACATCTCACTAAACATTCAGATTTTGCAAACACATTTTTTCCCTCCCCACTGAATACTTTTAAAGCAAAATATGCAATACTATACTATCTTCTTGGTATTTGTTCTATTCACTTACATATGTTTAACAAGATATCCAGATATCTCTAGAGTTTTATTGCAATGCTCACATTAGATATCACTGAATTATAGGTAATCCGTTTCCTTTTTATCTATATCTAAGGTGGATGAGAACGGTTTTGTCATTGCATTGATTTTTAAAGCAAAAATTTTTCTGTAAATTTTGTTGTCGTCACACTCAACTTTGAATGGATGACCAAACTACAACAAACCATTGCACAACATGGTACTACTCCCTAGAAACATTTACTGCATGTTCCCTAGGTATTGGGACTCTCTGAAGTTTATCGACATAACTGCCATCATAAAATAAAGGGGAAATAAAACATATTTTTGAAAAGACATGCCACATTTTGGCACTAACCAATGATTATCATATCTCTATTTAGTGTCGCAAGACCCTGTGCAGTCTCTGTTAAGAAATTCAAATTATCTTAAATTATTTACCAAATGGGGGACCCACTTCATAGCAGTAAGCCAAGAGTTTGACGTTTTTCAGTTCTTCAATAAGAATGAGTGGCATGTGATGTTACCATGGAACAATATAAGCAGTTTGGGTTGATCCACAGTAATGATGCGATAAGCGTCTTGCATCAGCATCGTCAACTTCCCTATGCAAGACATAACTCTTGCCAGTCCCAATAACTGGCTGAATTAAGCCTTTCAGTACATCCTACACTTGTCCGTGCTTAGATATTGGAGCCTGCACAGGAAATGCATAGTGGGCTCTAATTTCCTAGCACGGAAACTTTAAGGAAATACGGTAAGGCTTAAATCAACCAGTTATTGAGACTGGCAAGAATTATGCCTAGCGTAGGGACGTTGCAGCATCATCAGCATGCATCAGTGTGTGGGAAGATTGCCATATAAATAACGTTTTTATTATCACTTCAATTTTGAACCACATGGAACTACCAAATAAAGCGAGTGAGTTATTGTTTAATACCACTTGGGCAATATTGCAGCCATTAACGGCGACCAAATAAAGGATACAGGTAAAATTACTGATAATTCTCTGGAGATATAATGGGTATTGAACTGTGAAGGCAGTGGCATTTATAACATGCAAGCACCAACATAAGCAATCACAGTTTGTTTGAGCATAATACCGCACTTCACAAAACAAGTTTTTGATAACCACACACACTTCACTATGCCTTTTGCTTTAGTACTGCAAAACACATATAACAACATTCCAGGTCTTATTTTGCATACATTTTTGCATGTTATATTAAAGGGAGGTAATGAAGGAAACTACTAAGGGGAATAACTCAGTAAGGGGGACATCACTAACTGTATCACAGGTTTTCAACCCTATTCAACTTAAATGGGAACTGAAGCCTTAATAATACATATGCTAATTCACGTAGGCTCAATACTTTCAAAACTTTCTTGGCTTTCATTGCAAGTCTGCAGTTATGTATAATATAAACCAACCAAGCAGTATAACAGGTTTGAACGGCTTTGTCTTGTCCTTGTACTTGTACTTGAATTCTTCAATACAATCATTTCACTCTTAACAACAACTTTTATTGTGACTTTTATTTGGTTTAAATTACTGAATTTTCTGCTTGTCACAAACAAAATAATTTGGCTCCATTTCTGTTTGGCTCTACCAGATTATCGTTCTTTTGTGTATCCTCTCATTGTCGTTAAACAAAACCTCACAATTAGCCTACAATTATTACATCAAACTTTGAATTTCCATGAAAATTTCAATGTAAAATTAACAATTAGGGCTCAATAGATTGTAATTTTGTATTCAGTTCTTCATTTGTTGTTACATTTTGTGTAAACTTTCTGCACAAAGGCAGTCAATGCTGATTCCATTATGATACAGGCTAATTACAGAGATACACATGAATGTAGGTAAACTGTTAAAACACTGGAGAACAGTTTGTAATGCTATATTGAGACTCTTTTTTAAAGAATCATTTGAGGCAATAAACTGAGTATTTGAAGTCCAATACACTGTTGTTCTCACTTCAATTCAACAAAACGTAAAACGATTGTCGTCCCCGGTTTTAAACACATCTCAAAGAATTTCATTATCAAACACATGACTACACTAAATGAATTGAGATCCAACCTTCATCAAAACTCCTTTCACTCTTGTCAATTTGAATGGGATCAGGTAAAATATTTTAATACTTCTTCTTAACATCTCAAATGGCTTGTTCTTGGACTTGTTGAACACCTTGGTAGATGTATTCATGACGATGAAATAATTTTTACATGCTGATATCGTGGGATATATTTTGATTCCAAGACGTTGGTAACGTGGCAGCATCTAGTGGCACATCAAGGTGACAAAGTGCTATGTTCTATGTCAGCAACTTCACATTAAGGTTATTCAGAAAGCATTTATTGAATTAGATGTGTGTTGCATTTGCAATAATAAAGTCATTGGTGGCTTGAAACATTCCATTAATAAAGCTGGTGTCTAAATTAGAATATTTTATACGTAACAGGAAACTGATGACAGAATCACAACTTGCAAAGCACTTGAGGCACACATAAACTCCACTTAAAACTGCATAAGTCTAGCTTGAGAGTCGTATCTTGTCAAGCTTCAGCAGACAGGAAGTTTTAGTTTAGTTTAGGTTAGGGCATGTCTGAGCTCTGAAAGCTTCAAGTTTAGGAACAAAGGCAGTTCTATTTCTTGTTCAAGTAAGTGCACACCTAAAGCTGCACTTACGAAACTCCTGGGGTCAAACTTAAGAATGCGAGCTTCATTTCTTTGTTCCTGTACAAGGTGAAGGTCATTTTCAAAGTGCAAGTGAATGCTAAGACCTTGTGGAGATGGTTTTCTCTCACCAGGATATAGAGTTAAGTCAAACAATATGGAATAGAGCAGAGGAACTCCACAAGATGGGCTCCATTAAAGAATCATGTAAGTTGTATATCCTTTTGAGAACTCGTTCAGTTCTTGGTTACAATTTTCAGCTTTGTTCCGAACAACTTTGTAAGTAATATTTAGTCTTCAAAACGATCAAAGTCATCCTTGGAATAACTCAAGTTCTTCATTGGAAATACTTAGGTTCTGCTAGAGAACTACTTAAGTCCTGCTCAAGCAGTAGTTTGAGCTAAGTGTTGGCTTGGCTTGCTGACTAGCACCAGAATAGTGTTCAGGTGACAATAAGTTTTGTCTCTATCAGGTGATAGCTGTTTGACAACTAGTCTTGTCTCAGTATAAAGTAGTTGCAGCTCAACCTGACCTATCTGTAGAGCCGTGAGAAATCTCTTACTGCATGGGACACATGCTTTAGATGTTCAGCACTGAAAAGAGAGGAAAAATGTATTAGAGATTATCTTCTCGGTACATATGCAAATTTTTTAATAAAATGAACTCTACGACAGACAAAAGGTGAGGATAGATGAGGTGAAGCTTTAAAGTAATTTCCCTTGTATCAGCCAACTAGTAATGTTACATTAAAAAAGTTGTGAAAGAAGTTTTGAAATTTCAAACAAGTCTGGATTCTGTACAAGAAATAATAAGCCTCCTACCTTGTGACAGTTTTGTGGAAGTCTGTGAGTTGCTTCTTGGTGGCGGTGATGGCTCCTCCGCTGCCCTCAGTCGGTAGTGCAGTCAGTGTGTTCTCTAACCATACACAGAACGTCTGGAGGGATAAGTATATAACAAATTAATTCTTCAAACACATCTAGGCGTGCAATGTCACGTATCACCATCATGTAGATTAGGTGAACAGGCAAATCAGACACAACAATAGTGAGCAGTCAACTCAATGTTATGACTTTAGACATCTGGTCAGTAAGTTTAAAGGGTCATCATTCTGCTAGATATGAGGTCATCCAAATTATCTCTGGAAGAATTCAAAGTCATATTTCAAGCTGAGGAAAACGGTACAAATGTGGTTATGAACTTAGATTGATCAAGAACTGATATACATAGTTTGTGACATTAAAACATTGGTTTCTTTATTTGTCACCCATACCTACCATATATTATGTACTATATATATTTAACTCAACCCCATTTCTTGACCCTCTAAAATACAATTAGACCCGGGATTCACTCCATCATGATTCATCTACAGTCTACATCTACAGTGTGAGTGAGAAAATCAACAGCGCCTGACACATGTTGTGAATTTTACCAGTGTGCATTAATTTGAAAAGAAAATAGAAATGTTTGCATTTTATCAGAAAATATTTGTTAAAAATCAGACTCACCGCTCTATCAATGAGCATAAGTTCGTAGAGGACTTCAGCCAGATCTGCTATCATGTAGGTGGGTAGACAGAATATACAGGCATTGACCAACGCATGGACAAGGGCCTGGCCGTGGTCATTCAAGAGTTGCGTCACTGCAGTCTTTCGAATTTCAAAGTCATCCCTTTCCTGTAAATTACAGATAATTTACTGAGTCTGTTTATGATGAACTATCAACATAACTAAAATCATCTAATAAGCATCCTGGAAGTTTAAGTGAGAAAATATCAAAAGGAGGCACTAATTCTTAAGCCCCTTTTGAAGAGGCACTAACTTAGAATAATGTAAGTATGTGTTTCACATCCAAGAGCATCAATGACAACATTCCTTTATTAAAATACAGACATTTGGGATTAGGAAACAGACACCATGGCAGGGCAAATGTTTATGTATACATTCATTGGGAAATTTGAGATGATGGGGGTAGAGTATTCTACGTACTTGCATTTTCAATTGAGTTGGGTGCGTAGTAGGGAAGAGGCGGTCATTACATTATGGTTGTTTTTAAACAGTGACATTTTGGTGATTTGCATACTTTTTCAGCTTGTCTCTTAATCTTCAAAAATATTCAGATAAAGGGTTTTGTTCTTGATATTTAAAGTTACATAAAATCCTAAGTTTGTGTAAGCTATTCTGCACACCCAACCAGTTTGTGAGAGCTGAATTACTATATTAACCCTTTAATATGGAATATTCCATGTAAAGCCCATGTTTTGCCAGGGTGATCACTAGGGCTGTAACGATTCATCGATACCTACGATACAATCGTAGCTTTGGAAATCGTGATTATTGTATCATGAGCTTCCTGAATCGTGATACACTAAAAATAGATTTCACTTACTTAAAAATGAAAAGAAAAACTAAGTGAACACTATAAAACCAGCTAGTGTTGTGCAGTAACAGTAACTACAGTAAGCATGAAGCAATCTGATTCATAAATAACTGTTTTAGAGAGAACAAAATTAGATTTTCGATCATCTCATAACACAAAATTTCCACCATCTTGAAAATTTCACAAAATATGCATGAAGTTATACTTTAAACAATGTATCGTGATACATTCTGTATCGCCTGTCTGTATCGTGATACATATCGTATCGTGAGATTTCCCATGATACTCAGCCCTAGTGATCACTTCTTTGAATTGTTTGGTGCTAATTAATACTGCAGCTAACGTATAGCTAAAAGCAGACACTAAGGATTGGTTAGGTCTACTTCTGCCCCGTGCACTTTGCCTACAGTAAATTTAGCGTGACTTTGCCTACAGTCATAATATGCACCCCTATCACTGCAATGGAATAGACCCACTTATATGTCTAAAGATGTTGATAATGTAGAGTTTAGGATTTAGCAACAACGTGTATTGCTATGTTTGTTCATCTAGTTAAAGTTTATCCTCTTCTAGGATGTTGTTGGTGAGACATTGAGGGATTAAGGATCTCAACTGTTTTATTTTGACAACAGTTCATTGTGATCAAAGGTAGACTCGAGACTCGAGAAAAATGAACAGATTGGTAGACAGGCATAATGCCTATGTAATTTCTTTGCCTTAGGTCGTTAAAACATCAGCAAATATCACAGGTTGAATAACAGTTTTTAATGAAAAATTAAATGTTCAACAAGGTGTATAGCTTTTAAAAAATCTAAAACACAATGCTCACAGAAATGAGTAAAACTTTATTTATTGAAATAGAATAATACAAATTTTCCCTGATGTGTGCAGTGTCCCAACACATAGAATGTGTCAAAAATACTGAGAAACATATAGCATTTGACAACATATTCGGAATAGTATGATAGTCATTCTACAATCAAATTAACAAGGCAAATAAGTAAGAGAAACGTTTAGTTTTTGTAAAATAGTAATGCAACGAAGTGAGGGTACTTTGATTTGATCCTTATAAAATCGATTGTAAATCAAAACCATGCTTGTAGAGGTGAGGTGAGGTGAGTTGTGGTTTTACGCCGCTTTCAAGAGTATTTCACTTATATCGCGGCTGCTAGTATTACGGCAGGGAGAAAGCCCGCAACGCCATGTGGTTATGCATTGTGGTGAAACCTGCGAGCATCGGCTGGAACTAGCGATCCATGGGTGGTACTGCACTGAAATTCAGTGTAGCTGTAGCATTGCACCCAAACCTTACTGCGTGTAGAACAGTTCTCTACTGCAGACAAAGTTGCCGTGCCCCTGGCGGGATTCGAACCCCGGACCTCTTGATCCGAAGCCGAACGCGCTAACCACTGCGCTATCCCGCCCCCCCCATGCTTGTAGAAGAAACAAATTCACGTGCATTTAGGTCACCACAATCAAGTCTCATCTTGTATCCCGCATTTTTAATAACATGATGCACATTGCAAGATAAAGTATGATTTTCATGAACCAAGTCATAACATTGCCATCCAACATATTCCACTCAAAACTGACACTAAGAAATCACCTGATAGACATTTGACAATGAACTGAAATGTTGATTGTTGAAATGTATATGTTATGAATACAAAACCACATATTGTGTAATTGAGATTTAAAACATAACTAAACATTCCTGTTGAAATTAAGACAAAACATATCATTTCATGGGACAGTATGTTATTTGTGGGGATAACAGGTCAATGACAACGCGTTAGCAATACTCACTGGGGCATAAAGTTGTTTTGATAAGACTGTAGGCAAAGTGCCCTGTTGGCAGAAGTAGAAGCCGCCTTTAAAGGGGCAGTAGCACATTTTGTTTTTTCAAATTTCCCACTTATAATGATAGTTTATGTTATCATTATTTACTTTAGAGGGTAAAACATCTTATTACACAAACCAATTACCCGTAGTGGTTATAACAGTGTTGCGTATAAAGCAAAAATTGCATGGCGGCCATTTTATTGTGAAAACAATTTATTATTTCGAATGACAAAAACGATCCCCATGGCTTTATGAAACCATGTACACTTATTTTAAACTCGATTATCTGAAGAGAGAAGGGTGGTTTACTATTAGTGACATTATTTTTCAAATACATTTTATCAACTTATTTCAGCAAAAAAGCGTGCTACTGCCTCCTTTAAGACTACAGATGGATCTTCCTACAAAATCCCTTGACAGACAGCTATAGATTAATTTAAAAGTAAAGAAAATGAAGCTCCTTACATCTTTTTCCCGTGCACATTTGATGAAGTCTGTGAGGAACTTCATGACCGAGGAGTTTGCGTCCTTGTGGTCAAGTGAGCAGGCAGCTATAGCACAACACAGTAAGGGTTTGGCCATCTGGCTCTGGAGGAAGGAGGCAGCTGCTCTCTGTATGAACCTGGATAGGAGGAAAACATCGAGTGAAGCGATCGTTTTACAGACAATAATAATTCATTATATAAGCCTAGAAAATTCGGAATTTGAAATATTTCTCTTATGGCTTGTGGCCCTGAGCATAGCTTCATTGAACATTATAATCGAAGTTCAGAAACAATCGGCACAACTTGCCAGATGGGTAACTCGGTTCATGGCTTGATAAACACAGCCAAGGGGATGATTCCTTGCTCTACCAGGAGTCATGACTGTGTCATCCTTGATTACAAAATGTGCCTCTGTTTGCCTATCAGTGCAAATGGGCACCTGTGTCAACGTTGGAGGTGACCATTATGTTAGTGGCACCTGGAGAATGCATAGTGAGTGGAAGTGTGACATATGTTATCCACATATTTATCATCTCTCTATTCATCAGAAACTGTAGAAAAAACTTTGGTCAACATATTTTTCATATAAAATTAATACGTTATAATGGACTATACAGACACAGATGTCGAAACATCTTGCCTGCAATAAAAGAAAGATGCTACGATAGATACTTCCCTGAATATTTATCTTAAGTTTCAAAACTGCTGTGAAAAGATAAATGAATATTATTACCTTAAACATAACCGGAACAAGTCATCCACTGTATCAGGGTGATTCCGTAGACCGTTGTGTTCCTCTAGGATTTTAAATGTTGGTCCACAGAAAGCCTTGACAAATATAAGTCAATATCAGACCTTTTTGACCGATTTTGCTCAAATATGTCAATATGACTAGCAATTATACAATTAAATATAAGAACCTATTACCATGACAACTTCCATCATCATTTGTGAGCATGTTTAGGTGTCACCAAAGCATCATGTATGCACATGATCTATTTGAATAGACCAAACAAATAGAAGAAAGAAAATGTATTTAGTTAGACAAGCAGAGGATACAGAGAGTCCTTCTGTGAGATTCAATTGAACATTTTTTATGTCCAGTAAAATACTTATGACACCATCAAAATATTCAAATAAAATATTTTTGAAAAATAAATTATTTTAACGTTAAATGAGCAGAATTTGATATCCTTCTTTGGTTGAATTGCTTCCAATGGCTATTAATTTTGAACAAGCAAATCAGTCGAACGCTGGCTAACAAAGAGCAGGTAACTCTAATCCCCACTATCCACGAGCTCATGATAAATGACACTAACCTGTAACATATCTAGGAGTCCAGGTATACAGCCCTGTTCAGTTCCATACTCGTCCACTAGAATACTGCCCAGGTAGAGGAAACACGAGTGCTGGTGTACCTGGTACAGGCTCACCATCTGTGTTACCAGTGGCGTCAACAGTGTGGCAGAGTTCTTCCCCAGACACCTGATGGCAAACCTGATACAGCGACAACATCGCTCGATGATGCGGATATCAGCCTGGTACTTATTGCAAGCGTTTGATAACACGGGCCACACCTACAACAGAGACAGTTTATAGATATCGGCAATTCAAGGCTAGGATAGATGTACCTTCAAAAAAAGATTAAAGAGCCATCAAGGATGTTGATGAACATATAGGAAAATTGTCAAAAATCTATCTCTGTAACTATAAATATATACATTAATTTTTCACAAATCTTTTCGCCCCAAATCAAGTAGAGAAATAGCACTAAAGGTGTTTTCCAGTCTAAATATAGATCCAGTCTATTATTTTCAAGCGCAAAGCATTATGGTCTAACTCACACACTGTATACAAAGACACGAAAGAATAACAAAGTTTATGAGCAATAAAAGAAATTGAAATATATAATTTTTGGCGGTTATTTATTTACCATTTCATTTAATTATGTATTTGCTACAGATATTAAAATAATTGTTTTACCCAACTAGGTATTTTGCTTGAATTTTAAAATTAATGAGAGTAAAAATTTGTCATAATTTGCTGGTCTTATTTCAATAAAAAATACATTAAACAGGCACTAATTTGTATATTCTCAGGACATTTGGAAACATTGTTTATAAAGCAATTGTCACATTCAGTAATGTGTGACAAGGGTAACTTGCAAGAGAAGCACATGCATCAAGTGCAGCACATGGGTTGTTATGGCAAATTGCGCTAGAGACGAGCCATCACGCTTCGGAAACGCTTGCTGTTGCGTAGTACAGTTTATGCAATAAAGGGGATTCTGTTTTTTTGACGTCACATACCCTTAACGTGCTTTAAAAACAAATTGCATTACATTGTCGTGATATGAAAATTATTTATCACATGTCATGTTGTAGATAAAAGATTTCTCTAGCGATTGAAGTATATTTTCCAGAAATTTTTATTTATTTGAAACACATCCTTGATGGCTCTTTTGACAGCTAATGCATACTTTTCTTTTTTTTTAAATTAATTTTTTTTATAACTTGGCATTGTAGACGTGACACTTTTAAGTCTATTTATTTGAATTTTCGATAATAAGAAAAACATTTTATTTGTGACCATATTTTACCTTTACAAAATACAATTGATGTCCTTATTACTTGAGAAATACACAAATTTTAGACCTTCGTGTCACATACACTTGTATGTCATTCTCTATCCCTTCCCTTGATATCCTATCTTTTTAAGAAAAAGATGAAATGAACCATTACATTTATTACCACTAGATACCATATAACTTACCCTCAGCTAACATAGATGACACTTACCTCTTGTATGACTGGTTGACAGGGATGGACCTGACCATTTGGCACACTAGGGTTGGTATACCTGCAAAAGGAATTGACCATTTACATGGACATACAGAGAAGGTAAATGCTTTAGTTATGGCAGAAGCTAAACACAATCAATACTAACAATTCACATTCAGCAGTGAAGTTCAGCAACAATGGTCATGGTTTATCACTTCCAAATGCAAGGTATAACTCTTGTCAAGTCTGCATTACTGGCTGATTTAAGCCTTGCAGTATTTCCCTCGATTTGTCGTGCCAAGATAGTGAATCGCTACACCTGAAATGCACAGCGGGCCCGGATTTCCCAGGACAGAGATCTTAGGGAAAAACTGCAAGGCCTAAATCAGCCAGTAATGGAGACTAACAAGAGTTATGCCTCGCGTTGGGAAGTTGTCACCAGATGGGTTATCTGATTTATAGAAAGGTAATCTAAGACTGGAATGAGGTACACAGGAGATGAAACTTGTGGTGTCATCTTTTGCACAAGAATTTATTCAAATTGTGTCTCTGTTCACCAAACAGTTTATTTAGTACGTGACAGTTGTTAAATATTGAAGTTACCTTCAAGAGCCATATATAGCACCATAGTATATAGCCAGGTAATTATGTAAGAAGACATTTGTGAGACTTACCCAGTTGATTTGCTTTTGCTATGTACCAGTCACTCACTCACCTAAATATTGCAGCTAGTCGGTCAAGCCACTGAGTGGGATCGTTATCTGCTCCCTGTTTCACAGGTCCACTCTCTTCTGATAGCAGCTGCAACGCAGAAATGGATTTTACGCCAGGGAAAGTGTTACATCGTATGCTTTTTAAACTAGATTAGCGTTTGCAGGACACCGCAAAAGCAGAGCAGCTCCGAAACTTTGGGTCTCGCCTTCTCCTCAGTGTAAATAAAAATGGGAATTTTTTTTGAACAAAAATTTGTTCATTATTCAAGTCATTCTAACAAGTTGAATCATCACAGGGGTCACTTTTCACAAGTTTGTTCTTAAAACCTATTTCTGATTTCAAAATTGGATCAAAGGAATAACATGGCCTTAACCAATATCTCATGACCTTGACCTTTGACCTTAAAGGTCACACCATCAGTGATTACTTTTCATTGTGTATAACAATCATGCAATGACTCAAAGTGTTCATTGTTAACATAAGGCATATTCACAATAGCATGCTTAAGTTGTGACCTTGCTGTGACTTTGAGCTTTGACAGATTTTAGTGAAAAAGTTTTCAAATCTTGGCCTTTCTCCATAGTTGATATACACCAAAAAAGAGCCTGATAGCACAAATATTTTTCAAGTTATCGTGTTTAGAAGAATTTTTTAGCGATTTCAGAACTCGTGACCTTGACCTTTGACCTTGAATGTGAACATGCCAAAAAAATTCCCCAGGGGCATAAGTTAGAAGTTATGTATATGAGTTCTCAAAACCTTCTAGAAAAAAAGTTATAGCCAATACAAAACAAGCCGTCGGCGGAAACTGCGCAAAAACTGATAGCAGCTCCGACTAAGAAGTCGGAGCTGCTAAAAAACCAAACCCAAAGTCAGTCACCAAGGGAGTCCTGGATGACCAGGGATGGATAAGACAACTGTCAAACCAAATTTACATTGTTTTCAATTAAGTGCTCCTTTAGTGGATGTATCCTAATTAGCACTCCTATAGAATACTATTTAGCTGATTTGTGCTTATTACACCAATAATGCAATAATGACATACCTTATTGAGGGAATCAAGTTGTACAGAGCACAGTTGCTGTAATCCCTCTGTAACTTTATCATGTGGAAGCTGACCTAGAATTGTGGCTGTGCCTGAAATAAAATAAAAACAATAATCATGATGTTTGATTAGTATCTGTCTAACAAGTTAGGCAAACTTTCACATCTTGATGTGTGCATATTTTAAGAACTTTACTGCCATTTAATTGTTACAACAATGACTACAGATTCCTTAAGGTGATGAAAACTCGAACCGACCTGCAGAGGTTGTAGATTCTTTGAAGGGATCCTCCTTGGGGTACATATAGCATAAAAATCCTTATTTTTAACTTGATGACAGATTGTAACTTAATTTTTAAAAACAGTAAAAATAAGTTCAAAAAACACAAAATAAGTGTTTTCCGAACGTGTGACCACCCTGTGTAGAGCCCCATCCCAATGCAAACCAAGGGACGTAACTCTATTCTCACCACTTATCAATCCGACCATTTCAGACAGAATAAGGGGAGGTGGGTGGCCGTACCCCAAGGAGGATCCCTTCAAAGAATCTACAACCTCTGCAGGTTGGTTCGATTCTTTTTCAGAAGGGATCCTCCTTGGGGTACATATACCATAAGGCAGACTCCCAAAGATAGACTTAGGATGTGGAATTCTGTCTGTACACTAAATACCCCTTAAAAGTGCTCTACTCAATCCAAGAAAGGTGTCACACTTACCAGATCACGTGACCTCCCACGCCGAGGGCTGAGGACGGGTGATCCCTTGGGGACTAACCGAACGGCTAACCAGCCTGATTACCGTTACTGAGGCCAAATACCCCCCCCTTTTTCCAAAGAGACTATGGGGAACAATAGGAGGAAGTACTTCCCACAAGGCAGTGTCTCAGGAACACCTGCTGCCGGGGATATAATGCCCAAAACAGTGCAATAACTGGTTAAACAAGAGTCATCAGAAGATGACATATCCCACCGGTTCAACAAAATTTGTAAAACACATCTTTTATAGATACTTGTGTATCTACTACCGTACTTCAGTTAGTGGGTATTACAGAGTTTCAGGAATGTTAAGGGTTTTAGACTTCTGCTCCAGAAGCAGTCAAAATCACCAACAACCAACATCCCTCTCATGTTTCTATGGAAACAGAAAAAAAAAAAATTTTCAGAAAAAATCTGATAATATCAAAAGGCACCACTTCAGTCAATGGGTAATATGGGCTGGTGTCAATGGGCAAAGTTTCAGGAAGATATGATGAACGGTTTTGGAGCTGTGCTCCGGAAACGAACCTGTCTCTGAACAAAGTCCAACTTCAACATGTTTCTATGGAAACGAAAAAAAATTAAATTTTCAGAAATCTGAAAATATCAAAAGGCACCACTTCAGTCAATGGGTAATACACATGCAAAGTTTCAGGAAGATATGATGAACGGTTTTGGAGCTGTGCTCCGGAAACGAACCTGTCTCTGAACAAAGTCCAACTTCAACATGTTTCTATGGAAACGAAATTTTTTTTTTTTTTCAGAAATCTGAAAATATCAAAAGGCACCACTTCAGTTAGTCTGTAATACACATGCAAAGTTTCAGGAAGATATGATGAACGGTTTTGGAGCTGTGCTCCGGAAACGAACCTGTCTCTGAACAAAGTCCAACTTCAACATGTTTCTATGGAAACGATAAAAAAATAAAATTTTCAGAAATCTGAAAATATCAAAAGGCACCACTTCAGTTGGTGGGTAATACACATGCAAAGTTTCAGAAAGATATCATGAATTGTTTTCGAGTTCTTCTCCGGAAACGAAATGATTACGGACGGACAGACGGACAGACGGACGGGGCGATGACTATATCCCACGGTATTACATACCGGTGGGATAAAAATGAAAAATTTTTAGTTAGTTTTTAGTCCTGAAAAAGAACTGAACTGAACCAAACTGAACAATAACTTGCAAACAACAAGTAACTCGAAAGCTCAATCAGCTAAAGAGTTTCAACTCTGCCCACCGGAGAGAACCGACTGACCAAACCGAGCGCGCTCCCTAGAGTGCCTGTCTAGTTGGTAGTGTCGAATGAACGTGCTCGGCCGGCTCCAAATAGCGGCGGAGCAGATCTCTTCGATGGGCAGGGCCGCTGCGAACGCCTTAGACGTCGCTACCGCCCTAACCGAGTGAGCTTTCAGCTGACCTGGGGGCTCTAACCCCTTATGTACATAGCCCATCACAATAGCAGACACGATCCATCTGGAGATCGACTGCTTCGATGCCGGCAGACCTGGCTTACTACCCCCGTAACAGCTGCTGGTCTTTACGGATACTACGGGTACGTTTTATATAGGTCTTTAACACCCTGCGCACATCCAAAATGTGGGCATGGTTTCCAGTGGACCCCGAAGAGGCCGGCTGCATAAGAGTCGGCAGTTCGATAGGAGCCGTCACATGGAATGAGTGGTCAACCTTGGGACGATAGCTGTCGGGCAGTCTGATACTGACTCTGTCTCTATGAAAGACAGTCAGTTTGGGATCAGCTGACATTGCATGAATATCACCTACCCGCCTGCCCGACGCCAGAGCCACCAAAAAGGCGGCCTTCCACGTCAAAAGCTGAAGCGATAGTGCATTCAAATCTTTGAACCCCGGACCTGAGAGCCAATCCAAAACAAATGAAAGGTCCCAAGTGGGGCTGATACGCCGGACAACCGGACGTATCCTGTCCACACCTGCTAGGAAGCGCTGCACCAGTGGATGCGATCACAAAAGAGCACCGTCCACTGGTATGTGGAAAGCAGAAATAGCCCTAGAGTATCCCCTGACGGTTGATGCGGCCAAGCCATCATCTAACCTGGACTGGAGGAACTCCAAAACAGCGACTAGATCTGTAGAAAAGGGATCGAGTAGCCCTCTATCGCCACACCAGCGCGCATAACAGGCCCATCGATCTTCATACTGAAGGTTTGTCGAATCCCTCCTCGAAGCCAGTATTGTGTCTGCAACTCGTGCAGGAATACCGCTCTCCTGGAGGCGATTCCGGACAGTGGCCAAGCCACCCACTGAATCCTGGGATTCGGGTGTGGTGCCCCTTCCTGAAATAGTATGTCTCGTCTCGAGGGTAACAGTACAGGAGGCTGTACGAGAAACCTGAGAACGGACGGGAACCAACTCTGAGCCGTCCAAAGTGGTGCAACTAGCACTAGGAGGCGAGCTGGTTGATTGGTCAACTGAGAAAGAACCCTGGGGATCAGAGGAACTGGAGGGAACGCCCACAGTACTCTGTCCGACCAGTCGATCGCGAAGGCGTCTCTGGCTAGAGCCCTTGGATCTGGTATTCTTGAGCAGAACACAGGTATCTGATTCGTCATCCCTGACGCAAACAGATCCACCTGGAACGACCCGAACAACAGGGAGATAGTTCCGAATATCCCCCGGTCGAGCATCCACTCGTGAGGTGTTAGGATGCGCCGAGACAAGGCGTCCGCCACGACTCCTGAAGGAGAGATGGAGACACTGTGCCGCCCTGTTTCAGAATGTACAACAGGGCTGTCTGGTTGTCCATTTCTAGATGAACCACAAGCCCCTCGATCCGCTCTTTGAAGCACTCGAACACACGTCGAGCTGCTCTGAGCTCTAGCATGTTGATGTGCAATTTCGACTCCTCCTGAGACCAAAGGCCCGAGGCTGTCAGGTCTTCCAGGACTCCCCCCCCCAGCCTGATAGGGAGGCGTCTGTCTGGATGGTGACCGAAGGCGTTGGAAGCTCTAGCGGTAGACCCTTGAGAAGGTTGCTCTCGGAAACCCACCACCGAAGGTGCTCTAGCACCCAAACCGGTGTGGTTAGAACCTTCTCGAAGCTGTCCGAGTGTGACCACATTCGTGCCAGCGCTTGCTGAACCGGTCTCATACTCAAGCGAGCTCTCCAAACCACGTCCACTGTCGACGCCATGTGCCCCAGCAACTGAAGCCAAGTCCTGGCCGTGTGGGTGGGCGACTGAAGGAACAAGTGGACTGCCCCAATCACTCTGGACACCCTGTCCGGGGCCAGGGATACAGAACCGGAGGCCGATCGAACCTTGCGCCCAGAAACACCAGGTCCTGCCTGGGGGCGATGTCTGACTCCTTCAGGTTGATGATCCAACCCAGCTTGAGCAAGATGTCTAACACCTGCTGGGTGGCCTCCTGATTCAGTTCTCGAGACAAGGCTCTTATCAGCCAATCGTCCAGGTACGGATGACAACACGTGCCCCGTGACCTGGCGGCCTGCGCCGGTACCAACATCAGTTTGGTAAACACCCTCGTCGCAGTTGAAATGCCGAAGGGAAGTACCCAGAACTGGTAACACGTCCCGTCGAAAGAGAACCGAAGAAACTCCTTGAACTCGGGGTGCATTGGAACATGCAGATAAGCATCCTTGAGGTCTATTGACGACAGCCAATCTCCCCTCTCTACTGACGCTATCACTGTCCTCAGGGTTTCCATCTTGAACGTTGGAACCTGTAGACTGCGATTCAGGTACTTTAAATTCAGAATCGGTCTGAACCCTCCGTCCTTCTTGGGTACCAAGAAGTAGGTTGAGTAATAACCACTCTGCTCCTGACCCTGTGGAACTACCTCGATGGCTGCTTTGTCTAATAAAGCCTGCACCTCGGCGCGAAGGACTTCCGCCTTCTCGGGCAACTCGGGCACCTTCGTGTGCCGTATCCCGGAGAAAGTCGGTGGGTCGTACTTCCAAAGTGGTAAGTGGCCCTCCCTGAGCGTGGACAGGACCCAGGTATTGGAGGTGACTTTCTCCCATTCTGAGACGAAGTGAGATAGTCTGCCGCCCACTGGAAGATTCTCGGAAAGACAGTGTACCCCCGTCTCCGGCAGCGTTCGAGCTGCCAGACTTTTGGGATGTAACACAGGCAGTGGAAGACCTAGGATTGCTTGTTTGGCTTTCCTCGGCTCCGAAAATTCCGTTGGCCATGATTGCCCCTGCGGTTCTGCCCTTTCTTTCCCTTCCCCTTGAATTTCTTCTTGTTGCCCATAGGGCCATTCCAAGAAGGTTGGCTCGAACCCCCCGGTGTGGGGTAGAGACCATCAAGGGGGGAGAGCCGCGCTCGCTTCTCTTGCGGAGCTTGGTCCTCGAGGAGCACCTTAGAGTCCTCGAAGGCAACCTTTTGCTCGGCGGCTTCCTTAACTAAGGGAAGAGGGTGGACCCCAACCTGTAAGGCAAGTTCTGTAGTGTGAGGCGTGTGGACTGTGAGTACTTGACTGCGCCCATTATCTGGCTCGCGGCACTCCGAATTGAGTCCCGGGCCAAATAGCTAGATACCTCTGACAGCTGCTTCTGGAAAATAGTGCATCTCCGCCTGGTCCTTAGCCTGCATAGCAGCAAGGTAGGCCCCGTGCACCGCCACCCTAAGTTGTTGGGCTCCGTTCCTGTATGTGTCCTCATGGGCACGGAACTCGGCCTTGAACATAGCAGCGTGCGACGGAAATGGAGGCAGTCGCCGGCCCTGTTTGCCTAGAGAAGGCTGCGCCGGAGCGCCAGACAGGGTGACAGAGGTCAGGACGCACTCGTCGATAACCGGTAGGTCGAAGAGACCGTCCTCTCCTAACTGGTACCTCTTATTAAGTTCAGGCAGATCAGCCTTCGTACGGGAACCAGACAGGAGAGGGTTGATCGCCTCAACCAACAAGCTATCAAGAACGTGGAGCCTGGTCGCCGGAGGCTTGCTGGGAGCAAAAGCCTCCCCCGGTAGACAGAAATCCTCGGAGACCTGCTCCGGTACGGGAACAAGCGTCTGAGGGATAGCGATCGCTATACGGTCACGCGTTTCCTTTAGAAGCTCGGCGAGCGAGACAGCACGGCCGGATTCCTCATCCTCCTCTGAATACTCGGAACCATCCTCCGACAGGTCCCCGGTACCGGAGCCACTCAGTAGCGACCCAGTATCCGAAGCCCTATCTCGGACAGCCCGTTTGAGAGGGATGCGAAACCCAGCTCTGCCCGCCGGCGCTCGTTCCTGAACCAGAGCCGGTCCCCGAGGCAGCGACTGCCCCGACGCCGGAGCCCTTGCCCTTGGGGGTACCGGTGCCCCCCGACGTGCTCGGTACCTCGGCGCCTTGCACCGTCGGAGGGACTTGTTTAGCTTGAATACGAGGCAGAGCCGGAGCAATCTCTCGGGTGCCTACGTCGGATCCCGCTACCTTGCCGGGGCCTGCGCCCGGTTCAGTAGGGGACCCGAGGTCTTTACCGACATTTTTAGTGCCAGCCCTGGAGCATCAAGATCCGGCAGGGCGACGACGGTCAACTCCTTGCGGAGCTGTGCCATCATCGTCCCCACCATCCCCGTCATTTGCCCCTGGATGATCGCGGAGATAGCCGCAGCATCCAAATTAGGATTAGGGTTATTAGCAACATTAGTAGGTTTGGTGCTTGTTTGAGGTGAAAGAACTGGGGGGGCTGAAGCATCCCCTGCAGCAGGCGACCCCACCTCCATGTCCACCTCATCCGATGAGGAAGAGGGGGCAGGAGAGGAGCTAACCTTCTGCTTGCCTTTACCCTTCTTACCCTTCCTCTTTTCCTTAGAGGGGGGGACCGAACCCTTAAGATCTTGGCCCGCCTTCTGGAGGTTGCGATAAAAAATCATGTCCATCCCCCTCTCCTTCTTGGCCCGGGGGGGTGAAGCTGAGACACAACTGGCAGGCTTGTTCGTCATGTTCGTCCTCGACTAGACATACCAGGCACCGGTCGTGCTTGTCGGCCGGGGGCAAACGGGCCTTGCACCCCACACATTCGGTGAATGACTGCAAAGTCAAACACAGAATGTACAGGGGTGTGCATGTGTGTAAGTGCAATATTTATGTTTCATAAAAGTGCCACATACAACAAGAAAACACAGAGGCGATACTATATTAACTAAGCACTAGGCAAGTAATAGAAGTAAGCCACTGAAAGAAATAAAGCATGAAATACCTAGTATATCTTGCCGACTGAAAACGATAACCCCGAGAATGAATAAATTCAAAAAGGGAGAAATCCTCGTCAGTCAAGTGCTGCCCTACAATGCGAAGCACGATAAAGAACCTCCAAAACAACCAGATCTCAATACAAAATAGCAAAGTACTAACACATTGCATTTTGTTTGAGCATCCGCCATTTTGAGCGTTTTCCATCCGCCATTACTCGGTGAAGTCGAAGCACGTGCGAATTGAAAAACGAACTTACAACGCGAAAAACCACTATATAAGTAACCTAACATTTGCCTCTACGAATAAGAAGGGGTTACCACACATACAGAAGCTTTCACTTTGTCAATTTTCTCAAAACTGAAGAAAAACTCAAGTTAACCGTCGACTGCAAAACACGTCTTGTCAGCTCGATGACAGATTGATAAGTGGTGAGAATAGAGTTACGTCCCTTGGTTTGCATTGGGATGGGGCTCTACACAGGGTGGTCACACGTTCGGAAAACACTTATTTTGTGTTTTTTGAACTTATTTTTACTGTTATTTTTAAAAATTAAGTTACAATCTGTCATCAAGTTAAAAATAAGGATTTTTATGCTATATGAACCCCAAGGAGGATCCCTTCTGAAAAAGAACTTCACATATAGGTAAATGGCTTAAACCTTTTGAATTAATTCATACCAAGTTATTTGAATGGCCAGTTAAAAGGAACCAAAACATGAGTACAAAAGGAGTAATTCGGAATTGGGAATGTAGTTCATTAGGTTTAGTGATCACTCATCACAATAAAGACCTGGGTTCGATTTCTTTTTGCTTCATACCAAAAGACGTTAAAAGATGGGAGATGTTGTTTTTCATGCTAAGGACAGAATAATGCTTTAATTGCTGTGGCTGGTAGGTCAAAATGCACAAACCAAATTTCAAAGTGTACTGACATTGTGGACAAAGCGTTGTTATTATTATTACCAGTATTAGTGTAGAGATAGAAATGACATGGTTGGAGTTGGCATTTTAATGATTCACACACCTTTCAACAAGCCTATTGCAGCATCGTTAGTGAGGTTGAAGGTACTCATGGCTTGTACTATCTGTATGAGTCCCGCGAAGTGATCAATCATCTGGTCTCGACACTGGGTGGAGATACTCTGTAGACTGTTGGCCGACACAGACGCTAGTGGAGCCTGTTGCAGACCAGCCAGTAGGAACTGTAGGACTGGGTCTGTGGGGTACAAGATAAAACTAATATTTCAGGATGATTTTAAATGATTTATGACCTGAATTGCAATATGAACGAAATATTTATCATGTAGATTTCAAATATCAAACTCCTTTAGAGTAAGATATTTTAAAGCATAAAATCAAAAAGCTTTATCCCCAGGTCAATAAATTTACAAGCACTGGTTTGACTGCCCATGGCCGGTGAAAAAGATGCTGGGCTAATATGAGTGAGTGAGTTATCAAAAAGCACAGCTGAGGCAGTAGTTCAACCATTAAATTCAGAGATTATATGACTGTCAAGTACAGCCTGCTTTCTGAAAAGGTTTGAGGAATGCAAGTGCGAATTGCAAGAGTTTTGATGATTTTAATTTAATCTTTTGATCAACTAACCATTTTGTTATTTGATGCATTTCAAAATATTGTCTCATAAAATTGTCATGATCACCAGTTAACCCTCATTGTCAATTTGAGACAAATTCTTCCTGCTCTTCATCGGAGATTCTTTGTTACAGTTCCATAAACAATCCAGCATTACAATCAGTCTCAGGCAATGTTGTAAGACAGGGTGACAATGATTGATCGTGATCGTAGGCATAACTTCTGTTAGTAGAAGGACTCTCTGAACTTATCAGTGGGTAGAGGGTAACAATCTTTTAGGTCTTAACAAACAAATTTTTTATTGAGCAACATTGATCTGGGCCATTATTCTCAAAATGATCGTAGCCTTAAGAATTATTAACTTTGATCGTAGCCAATGTGATAAGAAGAGATTAAGAAGTTCCAAGGCCTGAACATTGCAAGAATAAGCACCCTTGTACTTGTCCAGACAAAGTTGGATTTGAATGTTATAACGCTACTCACCAAGACACTGTGGATGTCTCTCTATCCACTCTGACAGCTCCCCGATGAGCTGTATACTGGAGTACCGCACAGCTATATGGACTGTGCTGGGCATTGATAACACAGCTTCTAATACTTGAGGGACTATGTCGTTCTCGTCTCTGTCGACAGAAAAACACCACGTTATACTGAGTACCATGTAAGGGTTTTATTATAGTGTATAATAAACAATTTAAAGTCCTGTCAGTTGGCATGGGTAAATGAGGTAGGTGATGTTAGATGTATCAACATCTACAATAATGCTGTAAGTGCCACTGTTATTACAGGTTGTGGGTGAGCATTGACTTCTCACTTTATGAATTGCAAAATTGGTAACACTGCTCTGTTCTACAATGTAGAATTGTACTCAAAAGCTCAATTAACAAGTCACTACTGTAAATACTGTTCATGACTTCTGACTTCATGTCAGGTTAGAATGTAAAGCCATTGAAAGCTATTGATGAAACTTCTGAAATGCACACCAACTGAAAGCAGATATATGACTTGAACATTTGAACCTCCCCATACCACTGGAACATATATTGGTGGCATAGATATGGAACTGTTTAGGCAACTAATATAATGAAACGAAAACTAAGGACACGATTTTAACATTATTTCAATGACAATTGTAAAACTTACGGTAAAATATTTTTGGCAACAGCACTCATAACAAAGAGGGAAGCTTCAGAAACGTCCCATGTGGTAGAATTGTTCTGGTTTTTCAGATTGTCAAACATCTGCAACAAAGACAGGGAAATCATAATGTTATCACTGTCGTTTTAAAAAACAGAATGGCTTGTAATAGGCTTCAGTTAAAATTCTTTCATATTTAAAATATTGTGAAAAAGATTGAAATAAACCTATTGTTTATTTTAATTATGTCAATTCACTTTTACATCATGCACTTATTTTTCCAGGATTCCAGACTCGCATGAAATGGAATCAATGAAAGCAATGATATAGATGAAGGAAAGTCTGTTATCATAAAAATTTAAATAAAATGATCTCCATACCTGAGATAAACAAGAGGAAGATCCAACAATAAATACAACATCTTTAATAAGTTCTGAAACCCTCAAGCGGAATTCTCCGAAGTCACCAGTGTCGTCTGGAATACCCTCCTGGAAGGAATAGATACATATCATGATAATATGTTATCCAGATCTCAAGTGTATGGAATATTGGACATAGATAATCAAAGAGGTCCTTTATAAAACAGTGCATAAAGAGCATCACAGAGACACCTAATAACTCTGGAAACGTTTGTTCGATACCTGATCTTCAACCAATAAATATTGACATGGTTAGCCTCGTTCCAATTTATATATATAACTCTCCATATTAGTTTCTAAGCACTGCAATTAACTTTACTGAAATTTTCCATACAATATATTACATACCATAAAATAAATCATCATAAAGGTAGTACTCATATTTTGTCTCATTTCAAAATCATCAAGCAATCATAAGGCCTACAGAATCTTCTCTTTCCAGGTTTTGAGACAGGTTGTCAAATATATTTTAATAGAATATTAATGGACATTCTTTACTCATTTAATAATTTCTGTTTTATTGAAATGATTATATTTAAAAAGAAAGATGCAAAATAATAGACAAAAAAAATTTAATTCTATTTAAAAAATATATATATTAGAAACTGGACACTCACATGATCAGGCTCCATCTGACAGTGTTTCGCTAACGCTATAATCAGCCGCTGAATATAGGGTTTGAATATCTCGTTCATATCCACTGAGTTGAGTTGGTACAGCTCCTCTGATAGACGGTACCAGAAGTTGAATGTGATTTCTGCTACCTGCAACATGAAAAATAAATGAACTTAATTTGTGAATATTATATCATGTTGCATTTGTATTGTGAAAAAATTAACTTAAAAAAATTTAACATGACATATAAAACAAATATTTAGAAAATAAATATATTTTGTAATGTATATTCGAGCAGTTTGATTTGCATGGACATGTGACACTTCAAGCCTTAGTTTGTATTAGTATGTAATCTTTTCAATTTCAAAAAAGGTTCTAATTCGATATTGAAATTGTGCAATTTCAATGGCTTTACAAGTAGAACAGATATAGATGCACAAACATTTTACACACAGATTTTATCTGTTTTTATCTTGAAAAGTACTTTGTTTCAATAGATAGCTGATAGACACAGATTTCACATTACAATTCTCACATATCGGTATGTAAAAACTAAGCTGGGCAATTTAATTTGATGCTAATGTCATTCAATATGGAATGACCGATTTGAGTGAGTGAGTGAGTTATTGTTTAACGCCGCTTCGGCAGTATTGCAGCCATTAGCGGCGATGACCGATTTGATAACAAATTTCAGAATTAAATCGTATTAATAAAGGCTCATATAAAAGTATTAATATGATTGTACATACCTCATATAAATGATGACCAACACAAGTTAACAATAATTCCAATGAGCTGAAGTCACCAAGACCCTGAAACAAGAAAGGAACAGTATTAAAAGTTGCTGAACGTTAGCAAAGATCTGTCGCATAATGACTGATGGTGAAAGCTGTATAAGTTGGAACCTTGTCCATGGTACAAAGATCATGGAGTCAACGAAAATGTGCATTAGTTACAACTAACTAACACACACATCAATAAATCAAAACTTTTAGTTTTACCAAAACCAATATTTGCCAAGTACAAAGTGGTTATGTTAACAATATTATTGATATGTGGAATGGTTAACTGAGAAAATTAAATCAGTGTAAGAAGTAAGTTTGAAAAGAAGCCAGCCAAAAACTTTTTCTGTGTCAAAATATATAGCCAAATGAAAGAAAAATCTTAAAACGTTATCAGCCCCAAACAAAAGTTACCAGGTTATGGGTTAATGGATGGGCCTTGTTTCATACACTGATAAATATACTGAAGAGTTCAGAAGATGCAGGTGGATCTAAAGACATACAAAGATCTAAAGGGAACTTACTTGATTTGGTGTTGATACAATAGACTCTAAAAATGACTCGGACATCTCTGTAAATATTCTACAATAGTTGACAGACCTGAAACAACAAGTACATGAAATTCAACAAACTCAAATATTTTCATTCCAACATGCTACATCCAAGATAAGGGACATAACAGTAAGGCTGTGTATTGCATTAATTTTTGTATTGCGATACGTATTGCTGAACTTTAATGTATTTCTCTATAAGACATTTCTCTAGAAACCATTTTAACTAGTGCCAATGATAATGCAACATGCTAAATGAACTCTACATTCAACTTTTATACTTTTTGCAGTTTAAATATGACATATTTGATAAAAACACATTCAGATCTTTTAAAAGATCATTTGTAATACAGTCCAACACACATTCTAAAACTTCAAAATAATTTCTTAATACAAGTTAAGCCAGTAAATGTGCCTTTCACATGAAAAATTAATAAATTTAACTTTATATTTGTTGGTGCAATATATTGCGATATGAAAATCGTATTGCAATATGCGTATTGCACAACTCTATATTGCAATATATTGGTATTGCAATAATATTGCACAGCCTTAGATATAAGATACATAATTTCTATTATTTACTTAAAGTCTTACAGGATGGGAAGTAACTCTTACGTTAGAATTGTAATTGCTGAACGAATTCTGGCAATCATTCTAAGCGACCAATTCAAAGAAATGGTAAATTATGATCAAAGTGAATATCCTGAATTTAGTCATGATCTCAATATCATGCTTGTTATGAACCTACTTGTCTGAATCCTCGTCAGCCACAGAGAGATGGTAGGTGGTAGGCAGGGTCAACACTCCTTTAAACAGGTGCTCCGCTAGCTGGGGCGTCTTTATCAGGTTCTGAAATATCAATAAATATTGACGTCAAGATTATCATAATTGAAAACTAAGACACAGATAGATTCATAAGAAGACATGTGATTTGATGTCAGCATCTCATTGAACTGATGATTAGCCAAAACAAAACAAATTCAAGGATAAAATACCCCTTTTAGCATATTACCTACCTCAGTAGAATAAAGTGCAGCACAAATGCAGTCTGTTGCAGCCTCGTGGAGATGTGAAGGACATTCGCGGCTTGCCTACAAGGGAATACATCAAGAACATGTCAGTGAAATTTACTTTATGAGATATATGAATATATATATATTTGCATTTAACTTCAAATTTACCACTTTAGTGCCAAACCATTTCAAGTGGCCAATTTACAAGAATCCCATTGCGTTAATGGATTGAGGTACCTCTGTTGAAATTGATGAGAAAAAAAGAATAATACCATCTTAAGTTTTTGTTTGAAAGTAGAACTCCATATCCCCATTACCACCATTGTTATCCCTCAGTTACTCAACTTAGTTCTTCCATCCTAACTTCTGTTCATATAGGCCTTATTTCACCATATTCGCATATGGAAGTGAAAAGTTGCAACACTGATAATGTCCTTTTCTTTTTATACTGTCTTGTAAACAATAGGTGCACATGACATGATGTTGTAACATGAGTCATTTCAACAGTAATGGAATGTTTAGCTTGAAACAACGTCGCTGACTGCACAACTAAGCTCTGATGCAACCAATCAGAATTCCTTTATTTCTTGCCAAGAAAGTGCTTGATATGCAACAGAGATTAAGATAGGAGAAATGCGTGGAGTAACCTCTGTGGGGAGAGATGCATAACCACATGTCCTTTTGGAAACGTTATTGTAGAGTTCTGCCTACCAGTGCCTGAAAAGGAGCCTCTAGGAGCTTTGTGTTGAGTATACTCTCACTGGGAATAGCTCCCACACTGAACCAGCTTCCGAGAACTCGGTACACCTTGGCTTGTACTCGGTCGTTACCCTCCGCGTTACCCATACACGCTGTCTGAAAACATGAACAAATATTGACATTTTTGTTATTGTTATAGGTTTGAAAACATCTATCACCTCATAATTGCAGACAAAGTTGATAAAATATTATGTCACAGTTCCTTGCTCTAATTAACATTTTTACAGTCTGACAACTTTGGTTCTTCAAGCCTTTGTCAAATTCTACTTACTCTCTAAACTGTTTTTAATTTTCAAAGTTATTTTTTGTGCACCATAAAATTATATTCCATAACTGATCATTGATAATTACAAAACAAAAATTGAGTGATAATGCAGGTAAATATAAGAGGCGGTATAAACAAATACAAACAAGAGTCATCAGAAGATGACATATCCCACCGGTTCCACAAAATTTGTAAAACACATCTTTTACAGATACTTGTGTATCTACTACCGTACTTCAGTTAGTGGGTATTACAGAGTTTCAGGAATGTTAAGGGTTTTAGACTTCTGCTCCAGAAGCAGTCAAAATCAACAACAACCAACATCCCTCTCATGTTTCTATGGAAACAGAAAAAAAAAAAATTTTCAGAAAAAAATCTGATAATATCAAAAGGCACCACTTCAGTCAATGGGTAATACACATGCAAAGTTTCAGGAAGATATGATGAACGGTTTTGGAGCTGTGCTCCGGAAACGAACCTGTCTCTGAACAAAGTCCAACTTCAACATGTTTCTATGGAAACGAAAAAAAAAAAAAATTTCAGAAATCTGAAAATATCAAAAGGCACCACTTCAGTTAGTGGGTAATACACATGCAAAGTTTCAGGAAGATATGATGAACGGTTTTGGAGCTGTGCTCCGGAAACGAACCTGTCTCTGAACAAAGTCCAACTTCAACATGTTTCTATGGAAACGAAAAAAAAAAAAAAATCAGAAATCTGAAAATATCAAAAGGCACCACTTCAGTTGGTGGGTAATACACATGCAAAGTTTCAGAAAGATATCATGAATGGTTTTCGAGTTCTGCTCCGGAAACGAAATGATTACGGACGGACGGACAGACGGACGGGGCGATGACTATATCCCACGGTATTACATACCGGTGGGATAAAAATGAAGTACTTACCAACAGCTGCACAACTAACGGACAGGCTTTAGATAACTCAACATTTATTTCAGTTCTTCTGTTTGCCCCCAGACGGAGTGAGCGACTGTTGATCTGAAATACATGATTTTGAAAAGGGATTTAGATGAAGTCTATTCCTGTATCCAGATAATCTAAGCTCTTTCGGCAATAAAACAGTAGACAGTGTGAGGCATCAAACAAGAGTTATGACCATCTCAGCACTAAGGAAATTCTTGGTTCAGGGTTATACCTAATTGTATCATTATTATATATCAAGCAGTATCAGTGTCCCCAACCATAACAGTAAATTACTTATTTATTTGGAAATTACTTTATTATAATGAATGAATATTTTAAAAAGCTTTTGAAATGAGTATAACGCGAGATTTTTATCAACAATAACTCTGAATCGTTTTTCAACAAAGACAGACTGCTTTGTTCAATCTGAATACATATTTTCAGTTTTCAGTAAATTCAATGCTATTTATTTACTGCCCTTGTTACCTCTTCCGGCATGACTGTCAACACCTCAAGCAGGAAAGGCAGCTGTTGTATGTTGGATCCAAACCTGGGAAGAAGTGGAAACCATCTGACTGAATATATTGCACACTGATTCAGGCCAAATCTGATGAAGGCATGTCCAATAATATTATTACCATGGTAGAAGGATATACATCGTTCTCATCTCCTTGAGGAGTATACAAGCAGAACAGCGAATTAGAGCATTGAGGTTATCATGATGCCCTTTCTTTTATAATTTGTTAATTATCCAGCCATGAAGTCAGCCATCCATCATTAATTCAAAGTTAATTATTGTGCTGATTTTCATGTTTTTTTTAAAACCAGGTGATTGTTATCAAAAATACATGATATACCAAGTGCTTCCCCCATACATTCATTAGCCATAAGGGCCTGCTGCACGAAGGTGATCGTAAGTCACTAAGGTGGTCATAAGTCATTAAGGTAATGTAAGTGTAATGCTGAAGAATGGCAGGTAATTGACATTCTATATGGGAGGTAAGAAATCAAAATCTTACTCCATGGAAATAATATAAATCAACTAGAGATGACAGATACAACCATAATTTCAATAATGAAGGTATGTCTAACGTGTACTCACTTCTGTATAAGGTCCCCTACTGCTCCCTTCCATGAGGCCATCTGTAGGGCTAAATCTGCCAGCGCCAAACTCAGCTGGAACATAAGCAGTAATTAGTGGTTACTTGATGCCCTCCCATATGGCAGCATCTACTTGATTTACATGCAGGGCAAAGGGTAAAACATCTAGGTAAAGATGATGAATAATACCTAATTATTTCTGTCAAGGTAAAGTATTAGTTTTAAATCACAATTTGTTACCGTCAATTTCAAAGAGAAAACACTTTTTACAATGTTCATAACAGGGAGAGGATACTCATAACGTTCATTTCAATAAATTTCAACTCAAGTATCTGATATAGTTTGAAATACACAGCATTTTCCCTTTGGAAAACAATAGCAGACACCACAAAATTGTACATGATTAATGATTTACAATTATTCCAAAGACAGCTCAGAAGGGATGGGGGAATAACAGGGAAAGGACGCTCATTATGATGAGTTTGGAAATGTAACTCCCATAACTGAAATAGTTTGAAATCATGTGTATCTATATTTCATAAACTGGCTTTGGGAATCAAGAACAGCCATCACAAAATTATAAGGCATAAGGGCACAAATTATATGAATTTTGATGAATTCAACATTTAAATCCTGTTTTAAAACTGAAGTTTGATTCAGCTTACCTGTGTAACTATAACGGTTGGTGTCTCCGGGGAGATTTTAGCAGCATGTTCTAACAACGAGTCTCTAAGTGACTGAAATATTGAGTAATTCATAATCAGATTATGTATAATGTAGTTTATGAAACAGAAAATTCGAAAATTAAACGAGGCTTACCTGTAAGGTGAAGTTTGATTTGAGTTATACCTTGCTGTTGACGGGCTTAGAGGTCATGTGAGATGCGCACGCATCCTACGAGATCATTGTTTAAAGAGTGTGACGAGGTCACAAAGAAGTCTTAAGACACCAAGGGAGGGTAACATGGGAGGGCACATGACCTCTAAGCCCGTCAACAGCAAGGTATAACTCAAATCAAACTTCACCTTACAGGTAAGCCTCGTTTAATTTTCGAATTATACCTTGCTGTATGAACGGGGCTTAGAAGTCACGTGAGATTTTAAAGTTGTGACCAAGCACACCAAATCAGAACCAGTAATTCATAGAAAGAAGTGAAAATGGGATAATAAATCACCAGTTTATTTCCTGTAAATAGTACATAAAGGTTTCCTTGTGGAAGTAAACAAAACATTATTCATCTCCTATTAAAAGAGACAAATGAGAAAAAGTGCTATAATTTAGCTAGCATCAATAAAATGAATTTCAGATAGAAGTTTCCAGTTCACTAGAATCCAATACTAACAGTACTGTAAGATAGTTACACAATTCACTTCGTGTAATCACTTAGATATATTTTTCAAAATAGTACCACTAAAAAGTCCTTTGTTAGCTAAAGGTTTCTTATAGAATTTTGCAAAAGTAGTGTCTTTAGCCCAACCTGCTGTCTGTAAAATAGTTTGGACAGGCACCTTAGCTCGCAAAACAGCGCTGCAAGCTGCCGCTCGAACAGAATGTGGAGTAAAGATGCTCAGATCAACACCAGACATTATCAACACAGTCCTTATCCATCTAGAGAGAGTGTCTTTGCGTACTGGAGAATAAGGTTTGACATAACTCAAAAAGAGTTGAGTTTTATCCTTTCGCAAAGGTTTTGTACGCAACATATATTCCCTGAACACTGTCAATACACAAAGTCTCCTGTCTGGAGGGTAGGCTCTTAGAACCAGTTCTTTCTGTTGATACCCAGGACGGGTTTGTTTAATTATATCTCCAATTCTCATTTTTAGCGAGCTACCAGAAATTGTAATGTTTCTCACATCCATCAAACTTAAAGTCTGGATCCTCTGACCTGAGAGGAGTGAAATCAGCATACTTAACTTAAGAGTTAACATTTTGAGTGAAATGCTTTTCACAGGCGACAGTTTCCTCAAAAAGGAAAGCACAACACTAGTGTCCCAAGTAACATTATTTCTTGGAAGAGCTGGTCTCAAGTTAAAGACCCCTTTCATAAAACGAATAACAATCGGAAGGGAACCAACAGGCCAACTGTCTAAACAAATAAAAGAAGATAAGGCGCTTCTTGCTGTGTTCAGTGCACTGTATTGCAAACCATTCTCAAAGAGTTCAGTTAAATATTCTATAATGTCTTCTACAGCCGGCGAAAAGGGATCGCTGTCCCTTTGAGCACAGAAAAGAAACCATCTTTTGATGTAAGAGTTGTACTGTCTCTTTGTCCCATCTCTCCATGAAGCGCATAAGATCTTCTTAGCCTTCCCAGAAAGTTTGTAGTTTGAGTAACGTCTCCGGTCACCTTGACCGCCAATAACTTCATCTTCGGTAGCTCCGAAATGTCCAAGTTTGGGTGAGTCAGTACGTCTTCTGGCCTGGGCAAAAGAAGAGGAAAATCTGTTAGCATTCTCAATAGTTTTGTGAACCAATACTGAGTAGTCCAATAAGGTACTATGAGGATTCCACTAGTTCTGTCTTTAACTATTTTAGCAAGCACATGCCCCACAAGGCAAAAGGGAGGAAAACCATAAACAAATTTCTTTTCCCATGTGAATGAGAAGGCATCTACTCCTAATGCATACGGATCTGGTTGGAAAGCATAATAATCCTTCAGTTTAGCGTTTAGTCTAGAAGCAAATAGATCAACTTCTGGGGTCCCTAAAATGTCACAAATATATTCAAACGTTTGGAACTTCAACGACCACTCAACATTGTCATGCAAGATTCTACTTTGATTGTCAGCCGAGTTGTTGTCCACACCCGGAATGTGTGTGGCTGTTAACCACAAATTTCGCTCTATTGCCCACTCGAGCATATCCCGCACAATATCATTTAAGTTGGTTACTCTGCCACCTTGATTATTTACATAGCCCACTGCAGTGGTGTTGTCAATCTCAAGTCTAACATGTATCTCTGTCATGTTTGTGCAGAAAGACTGCAAAGTGAATCTGGCTGCCATTAACTCCAGCTCATTTATATGTAACATTCTCTCCTTCTGCGACCAGGAACCTCCTGTGGTAGATTCACCGAAAACTCCCCCCCCCCACCCTTTTTTAGAAGCATCTGATTGCAAAATGACTGTAGGGTTAGGAGTATGAAGAGGTTTGACCGATGTTGTCACATTTTCTATCCACCAATCTAAATCTTGCTTACAATTAGGTGGAAGTTCTACATGTGCTTCAAAATCCCCCTTTTTGCTTTTAAGTGCTGAGGTTTTGAAGATATCACATCTTCTGTAGAAGAGTTTGGCATAAGGAACAGCCGGGAATGTAGACACCATATATCCCACAGTTTTAGCTATATTTCTAATAGAAGGCAGAGCAGAACTTTTCAAAAACATACAAGACTCTTTAATCTTACTGGCCTTTTCAGGAGTGAGTCTTACAGTCATTTTTACAGAGTCTAAGATGAACCCTAGATAAATCAAAGACTGAGTGGGTTCCAAAATAGATTTCTCAGGATGTACTGTGAACCCAGCTTTCAGTGAATAAAGAACTGTGTCTCTGACATTGTCTTGGCAGTCTTTAATTGAATCCCCAACTAAGAAACTATCATCAATAAACGAGGTATTCATGTGTCCAATTTTTCTTAGAGAGGAGAACAACACCTTAGTGATTTTGGTGAAAATGCGAGGTGCAGAACCTAGGCCATTTGGTAAACAGGTGAATTGATAAAGCTGGCCATTCCAGAAAAATTTTAAATATTTCCTGTGTTTAGAAATTATAGGCACCGAAAAGTATGCATCCTTCCAATCAATGGAAGCCATATAACATCCTGGTGTTATCAAATTAATAGCATTCTGTAGAGTGTCCATCTTGAAATGCCTGTACACTACTTTGTCATTCAGATTTTTTAAATCTAAAATAATTCTGACAGACTTGTCCTTCTTTTCTCTAGTAAATATATTTGAAATATATTGATCCTTTTCATGAAAGGTTTTTTTCCACTATCCCCTTTTTTAACATAGAAACTAAAGTTTCTGAAATTAATACCTTTTTAGCATTAGGAAATTTATAAGCTATGGGGGTAGCTTCTTGTGTAGGCAAGTCAGAAAATTCAATGGTTGTGCCTGCGATAGTCTGAATAATATTTCTATCAAAAGTGAGAGTTTTCCAAAAACTTAAATGTTCACGGAGTTTACCCGCATGAAAATATGACAGTAACTGTTTCAATAATGGTTGCAAGTTTTGACTAGTAGAAATAGCTTTAACCAATGCCTTAAAGTTTGTACTCACCTGTGATTTCACAGTTTGGCTGGTTACTTCGGGTCCCTGCCCCTCTTGTTCATTCCCCTGTTGTTGGGTTTCTTGTTGTACTGATTGTTGAATCGTCTTTGACGACCTCGAGAAAGAGAAAAATCCCGATTGAAAGGTTTTCCATAGCCTCTGGAACTAGGTCCTGTCAAGCTGTTTCCCACCATGTGGGTCTCGTTTAGTTCTTTCATCCTTTTAGGCAAATCCTCTCCAAACAACAAAGATGAACATCCAAAGTCAGAGTTAAGGGAGGGACTGCAAAGCTGCTTATACTTGAAATTTAGATCAGGCTTAAGCTGTTCCCGACGCCTTTGATTCAGGAGGAGGACACTATTGCCCAACAAAGTCTGACAGTCCATAGCCTTCTTGATAGCAGAATTCAGGAAACCTTTGGTTGGTTTGGTTTTCTCACGCTTCATTGTCCAAAGTTCATCAATCAAAGTTGTGATTGCATAAGAGCCTCTCACTACTCTTTCCTCAATCTTCTTGAGCTTAATGTCATTTGATCTATTGTAAGATTTCAGTTTTGTCCAAATCGCATGATTGACTTTCGGGTTAAAAACCGCCAAGTTCCCTGGTCGAGGATATTTGTCAATAAATTCTTTGACTTTCTCTTCAGGAAGCTCTGTTGAAAACAAATTTTTCACAATCTTGGCTTGTTTTTCGCCGACATTTTTACCGACAGTGTCAATGACAGTGTACTCTGACTCAAGCATATCTTCGAATTTATCAGTGTCCGACGATTCAACTTGTTCAGAATCAGTATCAGCGATAAGCTTGTCAATTTCTTCGATTATATCAACATCTTCCTCTTCCTTACGAAGTTTTTTCTGAGTACAAGGAATGTCACTGACAGAATCACTCGGTTCGCTGAGAGCGTGATCACGCTTCCTGCCGGAAACCGGCTCGCTTTGGCTTTGCGATTGTCGCGATGATAGTTTATTTTCGAGTAGGTTTAATATTTCATTTTTGAAATCCTTCAACGTTCCAGTAGTCACTGTTTCGTTTCCAAGACTGTTATCAGTACCATCAGTTTTTGGTCTAGACGTGGATGGCTGTGCGTCACCACGTGGTTTTGCGACATTGGAATTTTCCATTTCAGCACTGACAGTAGAAACCTCGGTAACATGACTTTCTGAGGAATTGTTTTGTTTTTTATTTCCAGATTTCTTTCCCGACCTTTTAGGGGGAGCAGGGTTGTCAAGCCCTAAGGCTGCCACAAAGTCAAACTCGCTATTGGCCGCCATGAAGTCTAACCAATAGGTACACGTGTGCGAGTGGTTCGAGCGAAACAAGTTGTTGTTATAAGCTCAATTTTATATAATTGTATATAAAAGTCAGTAGCCTATACTAGTGTGTGTATTAAAGAGACTTATCTCTGATATATATAAATAACTTTCGAAATTATTTCTTAGGAAGTTTGCTTCCAAAATGACAATTTTTTGTCAACAGATCTCAGCACCGTGCTTACACAGTGCGAGGCAACGTGCTAATGATCTCGTAGGCTGCGTGCGCATCTCACGTGACTTCTAAGCCCCGTTCATACAGCAAGGTATAATTATAGTTGAAAAGGAACAAAATGAAGTTTTAAACCCATAAATGGATCTTTAAATAACAAATTCTACCTGATAATTATTGAAACAATGTATTCTTTTGTTAAAATAAGAGAAAATTCAACACATCAATAAAAGACTTACCTGATGCGATGTTTGTGGTAGTTCGTGAAAAGCATATTGGATCTAAACATAAAAAAGTAGAATAGTTACTTTGCAAAATGAACCAAATAGCCAATACATTTAACAGGTGATTTTAATAACTATCATTTTACTTTGCAACAATATAGACTACTCATCGGTAGCTGGTTTATGACCATTCCCTAGAAATATTTAAATCAATTTCTTTTAATGTACTTCACGTAAAGATCTACGGTAAAATTTTACCTTTAGTTCGATAAAAAAAAAACTTGGGAGTAAAGATATTTGGATTACCATTTAAAAGAATAAATACCACTGCCATAGTATTCATCGCAACAGTTTTATTCAACGACACTGGCTATGATGTTAGTATTCAAACTGATGTGAGATAAATATTTAATACACTTGAGGCTTTCCACACCTTTGTCCTCATGGTTTGTGCAGCAAAATAGCAGGACTCCAGGGACTGGTTGAGGGTTAGCAGCTGATCTGCAATCTGCCATGCAAATACCTGGAAACAATACCAAAATGAGATTGATGTTTACTACCAGTCGTCATAAGTGTAAACAATAAAAATAACTTTAGTCATTATGACCATTGTCTCTGTAGATTAATATGATTTGAATAATTTAATATCGAAGTTTGAAAATCTAAAAATATATGTTTTCTTAAGATGCTCACTGCTGCGGGCCGCATATGCAGCCAGGATGGTATTGACGTATTGATACTTCAGTGACTTCTGACCCTTTGTCACCCATACGACAAAAGTCACGAAGTTCCCCGATTCATGAAAAAGTTCACATTATCCGAATCAGCAAACCAATGAGCTTTCACATGATGTAATTAGTATGTATATGTACAATTTTATTTTATTGAGAAATGATGATCTAAATATATTGAACGTATTTTCAATCACAAAACTGTCTGCTGTTGCGTGTTTGACGTCATAATAAAAATGTTACCTATTTGATTCGAAGGGTTGAAATTCAATAGTTAGTACATGCAAAATGCATAAATTTACATGATTATGTTCAAATTATACTCACCTAGCTTATTTAGAAATTTATTTATTTTTTGAATTTATTTTTGTTAGAAAATAATGGGAAATTTGCAAAATTGTCGGCAAATGTACCTTGTTACAAATTTGTGAAAAGCCTTTACAAAGTAGGAAGAATGTACCTCCCATAAGGAGCAGAAAACCATTTTTGTCAACTCTCCAACAGTATGCAATAATCCCCCTCCCCACTGTACCATCCCTCTCCTAAAGATTAACAGCCTAGCTTCCAGCCAAGCTATTGACTCCCGCAGCAAACACCCTCCAACCAATACACACCCAAATCCACATATCTTGCACCAATACAGAGTTCACTGCATATACGGTCAAAACTAAAGCCAATATTGGTTGTAACTGTAAAGACAGTTAAGTTAATTATAAATAAATTACATCTATTTATCGTATCAATGGTGCTATGAACTTGAAATTGAGCTTGTTTAAAGCTGTTAACATGACCAATATGATAACATTGACCATTTTATAAGTCATTAAAGGAGTGCACCACTTAAATTACACCCCTGCCACGCCCTTACTTTTTGGAGTATGACAATGAAATTTACACATCTCAGTCTCCATTCAACAAAGTTGAGATTCTCAAACTTTTAGCTTTCTAGAATTACTAGTTATTGGAGAAAAGACAAAAGGAAGGTTTGAGTATAGACACCCTGGTACACCAATATGTTAGAGGAAATAGACCCAATGAACAAATTTAGTCTCCATGTAACAAAGATATTCTGGAAATTTGAGATGCCTAGGTCAACTGGTTTTGAAGAAGTATCTGTCAAAATTAGGGCTGTGTATTGCCTCAATTTTTATATTGCGATACATATTGCTGAACTGTAATGTATTGCAATACGTACCACAATATATTGCAAGATCCTCTGACAATGAGATATTTCTCATTTTAACTAGTGCCAATGATATTGCCACATGCTAAATGAACTCTACATTCAACTTTTATACTTCTTTTTGCAGTTTAAACATGACACATTTGATAAAATGAATTTCAGATCTTTAAATTATCATTTGTAATACAGTCCAACACACATTCTAGCACTTCAAAATAATTTTCTTATACAAGTTAAGCTAGTAAATGTGCCTTTACAAGATAAATGAATAAATTTGACTTAATATTTGTTGGTGCAATATATTGCGTTATGAAAATCGTATTGCAATACGTGTATTGCACAACTCTGTATTGCAATATATTGGTATTGCAATAATATTGCACAGCCTTAGTCAAAATGTATTTTCACATTAAAGAAGTTGTTATCCACCTAATGAAGGAGTGAGCATGTTCTCTGAAACATCGTGCATTTTCACATTAAAGAAGTTGTAAACTTATACAGAAAATCTTCCTGTTCTTATGTATATATACCACTTCTAAATGCCCTTCAAAAACCTGTTGGGATATCTATTATGAACTTTAACCCTAACCCAAATTTGGATTGATCTTGTTGAAGATGGTAAGGGGGAGATTTTCTTAGATTTGGGAGTACTGCACTTTACCGGGCGCTAGTAATTATCAACTTCACTGCACTACCAACCCTCACGCTAGACAAACTAACCCTAAGAACGTCGTAAGGGATCCAAGGGTTAAAAAAGATAGTCTACTGATATCCAAGGGCTAAAGAAGACAGTCTAGCTTGAATCCAAGGGTTAAAAAGATGTGCGCCCAGAAACTGTAGCCTTAGATTTCTTAAGTTGTATCAGTAAGTGAGTGAGTGAGTATGCAAAACAAAAGTATCTGAAATTTTTGCTTTCATAATTGGTAGCCAATGCAAGGACCTCAGCTCTGACTTTATGACACATCTTGTTTGTGTATGACTCACTAAACAACATAAAATATGCATTGAAGTTTAGATTGAACGATGCACTGATATAATGAAAAACATTCAATTGAATTTATCAACAATAAAGTTATACTAAATATGATGGTAATCATTCAATTTGTTCTTTTTCTTTTAAGAGTAAGAAAGAAATGTCAAAGAAATAGTTTTAAGTCCATTTCATCCTAAAACAAATATATTATCATAGGTATGCCAGATATGGTGTAAATAATATTTGAGCATAAAGTAGATTCTAATCACAAACATTTTTGTTGCCGGAAGCAACTGTTTTGGGTGAAAGTAGACTCTTGTGACCAACGCCTTTTATAAAATATTTCAATCCACATGTCATAATTTTCACTCACTGATCTTTGAAGTTCTCCAAGCCATACTGAGGCTTTTTCTTTTCCAACAACGTCTGGGTTGTTATAAAGTGCTTGCAACGCTTGGTTAACAGTTTCTAATGATGGTGCTTGTTCCATTTTTAGCACAAATATCTACACTATTTCGCTTGTAAAAACATCGAACTTTTCCCAAGCGACCTTCTCACCGGAAGCAGTGCGCGACGGTAGTTCCGCACCCAAAATACACACATTCTTCGTTTAGGCGTTATACATAAACTATTTATATGTATATATTTATAATCAAACTTAAAAGAATAATACCTCCGTGTAATAATTTCAAAATAGATTTTATTATAAAATGTATCATTTACTGCTGATGAGTTAATGACCTTCACATTGAAATGGTAAACACTCGTGCTCCTCCCCCGTGTGACACTAACTCATTTATAGAATATGGAAGTATATAATCTGAGATATTGATTAAAATATTAATAAACTAAATCAACGAGATGGATGCAGACGGACTGCCGCTCGTAGGACCAGGCGTCGATTACACAAAGGTAAGAAATAAATAAAAGTTTCCCTGTCAAATTCAAGACGAAAATATTGAAAGTGAAAGTTATCTTATACGTTTTTGTGAATTGAATTTGATAATTGCAATTTATGAATGATTATTCCTGCAATTAGTTGTAAATGTATATCCTGCTTATAACAACTAAAATACGTAGTTTTACACAGTTTGACTTCACAAAATTTTCTGTGACAGGGTGACAGTAACAATACACGATGTTACAAATTTCAGCCATCTTAGTTGTTACTAAAAATAGAACCGAGAACCGCAGATGCGTGCGCACATTTCGACAGGAAGTTTCTGTTGTCGTAGTTTCCTTCAGTAATATCGTATCATTTGCGCTCGATTTACAGCTGTTAACATCGTTTTTATCAAGTTATTATGTGAAATTTTATTGCAGGATGGCAGATTTAAATGATATGAAACTATATAAGTTTAGATTTTTGAGTGCCACAGCATTGAAGACTTTCCTTTTGCTTCGTAAAAAAACACTGAAAACCACTGAAAGGACTGATGGTGAATTCGTGGCCATGTATTATAGAACGTAGCGCAAACATTTCTAAATATGTTTTTCAAAATAGTTTTGTTATTTGTCATTAGGACGGTTAAAACTAAAGGTAAAAAGTGTTCGTACCTATTTGCAATGCTTCGTTACTGAGTAATGACACTTACAATATCACTACTCCCAGGAATCAAATCGTGAATTTAAAAAAGAATTGGACCACTCTTCCTACATCATAAAATCATAATTATCATTCTATTGTGTACTTTAAGTCTGTTGCAGTATTGTGACTTGTCACAAAGTTTCACAAAAATATTATCTACTTTTTGTTATTAATGTTTCCAACACTAAACGTGTCTGCCACGCCCACTTCATTGTTTACAAAACCATGATAAGACAAAGCATGCCAACTCTTCAATGAGTACTTGTCTTTGTTGTAACATTATTTTGTCCATGACAATAGACATAATTTGTTGTAAGATTTAAGATTCCAAAATGAAATACTCTGAATATTTGTATTTTCCTCCAATGTCCAAAATGATTATTATAAGCCTCTATATACCCTATATAAGTATGAACATGCTGATGTGGCAAGCTTCACAGACAGTGTGCATATTGCACCCTCATTGGATATTCACAATACTGATTGGATAATAAAAGTAACACTAACACAAGGAACCAATGAATGATAATTGTGACTGTAAGAAATATCATTTTTTAAACCAAATAATTAAATTCACTCATATACCCTTACTTTCAACATTGGTAAAAGAAAATAGCTTCAAAAGAGTGAAATCAGTTTCAGAAATATGCTTGAAAAGGACAATATGACAATTTTACAAATATTATATTTTGTCATAATTTGATAACCACAAAAACATAATTAAGATATTGGTACTATGGTAGTATGGTTGAAATGTGTAGGAAATGTGTACTTCCTCATAGACTCGCTGTTCAGGCCATGGAAACCACAAACAAATTCATTTAATTGGGATCGTGGTTGCCATCTTTGACAAGTTTGGTGAAACCAGCATGTCCTCACAGAGACACTTGCTTGTAACACGAAAAGATACGCTGGTCGCTGTAATATGTATACCCCTGACAACTTTGTATTCGTATATTCGTACATGATACTCCAACTGCAACAGGTACAGTTTATTTGTATGTTTGGCGTTATGACATACAATCCAGAAAGTTGAGTTTGAAATAGGCAAATGTCATGTAGTAAATTTGTCATTTAGAGTCGCCTTTGAGAATTTGCTGATTATTCATTACAAGCCTTTTAACGCATAGCACTCTCTTAATTATATAAAAACTGCAGATGAACACGTTCCATGATTTCCATAGATGTTTGTTTTATTCTGACAAATTGAACAATTCTACAAAATACAGATGTCCACAATCCCAGAACTTCCTGCTTTTCCAAGTGTAAGCAAGTGCTGAGTCGAGGAATGTAATCCACCTGAAGAGGAATAACTATTGTTACATCATTTAAATCAATTGATTAAGTGATGGATGTAACATGGTGTAATTTGCATGTCTGTTCTATTTGCGTGTAACATGTATGTTTGCAATAAAGAATATAAAATTGAGAAGTTGGGCTGTCACAAGAGAATTGATACAAAAGGAAAGTATAGGAGCTGCCTAAGCGTTGCAGTCTTTAAGTTGGGTTTTCTGGTGACGGTCGACCATTCACAAAGTGCAAGCAAGCTGAAGACAAAATTCTGATTTCATAAGAGACGTATGTTTATAAGCTGACTCTATTTTCGTGCAAAATCATTTCTGTCCCCAGTGCTGTATGAATACATATCTTTGCAAAACACTTAAGAAATGAATAAACAAATTTTCAGCAGCATCTAAAAAAGTAAAACTTATAAATTATAAAATTATATTTTTTTTCTTACTTAATTTAAGATTTGAAGTCTGTGAAAATTACAACTATAGAAGTTACTCAATGAAAAAAAATAAAATTTCTAAGCTTCATCCTTCGGGCTTTGACATTTGTTTGTGAATAGTTAGATTACAGGATATCAATCAATCAGAAAATGTATAAGAGATTAAAGTAATTATAAAAGGGGCATCTGTGGTTTTATTGTGCTAACTGCAACTAACTCTCAAAGTAAGGAACAAACCCAGAACATTGGGTGTCCATGCAGTAGAATATTAAAAGGTATTGTCCAGATAATGGATAATAATAATAGGATTCTAAAAATTGTCCATTTGAATTTGCATGTAAAATGACAAGATCCACCTTCATATATGTTCTAACAAACCCTGGAACTACATATGTGTTATTTAATAAATAAGGTGAAGCGAAAACATCAATTAAAAAATGTTTTAATTTCCACACACTTTATTTTCACAAATTGGGGAAAACTTGTAATTATCATTATGTAGATCTATATACACAGTAATTTATTACAAATCTGTCTTTGAAAATAAAATAAAATAAAATAAAAATACATAAATAAATAAATAAATAAATAAATAAATAAATAAATAAATAAATAAATAAATAAATAAATAAATAAATAAATAAATAAATAAAGGAGATGTCACAGTTACACCTATCTGACAGCCTAGAAGCCTCTCATCCAAAGCAGTATTCTTGTCTCCATTTCTTAACTTTATCAGAGTTGTTCCTACATGTCACTGCACAACAAGTCAGAACCATAGTGCAAACATGTTCAAAGTATGCAAACATATTAATTACAGAATGTATACTGACAGCTTACCAGCTAAAAAGGGCTTAGAACCTTGGTATAAATTACTACCGAAACCAACTCAATACGTGTGTAAAGGCGACTGCACCATTCTCTCTTTTACTCATCTTTTTGGAGCAGTTACGCTTTGTCATAACAAATCTGTGAATGAAATGCATTCTTCATGGATTAAAGAACACGTTGATATTATTAGCCACCTCTAAAGTCAATTAATGTCGTTTGTAGAGGCGTTGAAAGCTGACTTGTTTACTACATGATTACAACTGTTTACAAACAACCGGAAGTCGCCTTTGTCGAAATGCGAGAAATGCCAAGGGACGTAACTCATGTCCGAACTAGTGAATGTTACTATAAATAGCAAATTTGTAACATCGTGTATCTCATACTCATAATCATTTAATTTGTATAGTCAGTTAATTCATATATTGATAGTCAACTTCTTTATTATCGATACAATGAATGTGATGTTTCACTGTGGATATTAACACCACTATCAAGCAAGAGACTTACATCGAAATGTTGACTTCATTATGCAAAATGAATGGTATTATACTATTTATAGAAAGAATTGTTTACAGTGTACTGCATATTACAGAGCGCTTATAATAATCAACTGCAAAAACCCTTATGCTAGACAAACTAACACTAAAAGATCATTGACAGAGATCCAATGGTTAAAAACAGTCTTGTCTCATTCAACACATTAAAGCTACGGTCTAACCGCACTATAATCATTGTTCTTTTTATTCAATATAGTCATGTCAGTTTAAATGTGGTTGTGACCTGCAACCAGATCTTGATATACTTGGTGGAAATCGGCGAGTCCACCATCTTGCCAGGAAGACACCCCTTGGTAAACAGGCCACATTATTGTTGATCTTTGTCCGACAATATGTTGACAATATATAATCTTTGACATTCACAAATCTTTCCCATCAATATTATCTGAAGTGACATTTTGTGTTCCTTCTTATTCATCTTACACATGGTGACTGCATCCACATTTTAAAATAATACTACAATGTACTCTTCACGATGGCTGCATTGATGGGAAAGAACAATGATTCTATGTTCTAAAACACTTTATTTCATCAAAATCGGTCAATTATTAACAGAGTTAGTGTGTTTTTTAATAGAGACAAGTCCAAACCCTCCATTTGTGGTTAGGCCAAAGTTACTTCCTCTTTGCTATTGACCAATGAGAACTTGCTGTCTTCTGCTACGAATCAATCAACTTTCTGAGTTCAACACAAACAATGCCATCTGACTGGCCTTGATTCTTGCTTTTGGATATTTATTGTATAATTCTGTATTTTGAAATATTGTTTCTTTGGCTTTTGCATTATCCATTACATGTACATTGCATTATGTATCAATTAAATATTAGTATTTCAATTACCCGGTAAGTAAACAAAGTAAAAATTCTATGTAACAATAAATACATAATTTGAGACATACTAAATGGACATAAATTGTTAATTTGTTATTGATATCAAATGTGACAGTAATCTAGTTCTTACAAGTATAGTATGATTGTCTTTCCTCATTATTCAACATAAAATGTCTTCAGAAACAATCCCCAAAATGAGCGCCATTACCTAACTTTGAGGTGAAGAAGAATGAACTTGTTCAAGTTAGAATCATTTTCAACTTCATGTTATACTCAGGAAATTCACTTTTCTTTTCTATTCATGAAAGGAACATGATGAGTAAATTTTATAACATATATATACGTCATGATACCATCATCTTGTTGCAGGTTGAAGCAATTCATCACAAGAGGACAATAGCATTCATCAATCACTTCATAACCCATACAGCAAGCTTCTTGAACCGTTTCTCAGGAGTATGTGAACAAAAACTAGAACATTTATCCAACAAGATACAGCAGCTGGAGATTTCAATGAGTCTTTTGGAGGCTAAGGTACAGTTTTATACTTTGTATGTAATTAACCCTTACTTTCTGAAGTGATTCTGATCATTCACAGCTACATTGCTTGAACCAAAGTATTTTGTTTTCCTATCATTCCTGCATCAAATTTTATTTTTCGGTTTTTAGCACCTACCATATTTCATGTTATCAATTTTATTTTTCAAATGGAATGGGTTTTTTTTGTGACTACAGTTTCTATGTATTTTTGGTTCTGTGCCAAACCATAAATTTACTCAACAAAAGGGTCTGTACCGTAAGTGTACTATTTCACTTCTGTTATCCTCTATAGCAGTAATATTCCGAGTTTATCAATCATTATCATATTGATTTGAACTTTTAGTGAACTATGAGCAATTAAATTATTTGAAATTTCTCGTCTATCTTGACGTAAATTCGCTTGTAAATTTGCTTGTGTGAACTCGCTCAAACTAGCACTGTCGGTAAATCGTAGTTGGTAGACATTGATTTTAAATTATGAACCTTTTTTTGCATGTTATTGATAAATTAATAGTTATAGTTAATTGCTATCGTGTTATGTTAAATAGTATGCAATGAATGAAGAACCAACAAATAGTAATACTTTCTCACACTTAATTCATAAAAAAAAGTTTACTTCCGGGTTTGGTTTTTTTTGGTCAAAGATGAAATGTCCGACTGGCAAAAATTTTAATCTGCACCCCTGGTCCAAACCATGTTTATCTCTTTGTTACTAAGATGTGAAGTGTAATTCCTGTAAAATTTACTCTAAGAAATGTTGATTTGTCTCTAGTCAACCTTAGAATTGCACAGTGATAATTCAGTAATTTTCTAGGTTTGGCAATCACCATCACCTGGCTAATAACGTGATTATTCCCTTTGGTAATGAATTATGATTCCTATTATCTATAAATCAGCCACTCTGCAATATTTGCCACACATTCCCTCAGCAGGTAGCAGCATTCCCTTGTGAACCAGCAAGTCAGAAATATACAACTTAGTTGAACTACAATTGGCCCATCGCAGGATAATCAGAAGAGGCATGATCTGGCAATGTGACAGATTTTTCTTTTATAGAAGGCACCAGTCATAGTTTGGCTGTAGCAGACCACATGATTATACATGTGCAACAGTTTCTGAACTGTTGTCAATCGTTATTTATGGGTCAGGCAAACTCAGGCCAAGTTCAATAACAACTTTTGACTTCAGTGTTTTTAACAATGGCTAAAGGCATTGAAATGATTATTAAGGAATAATCTGTGGAATCATCTGTGATATCTATATGCTGTCGTTAGTACCTGTTTTAGAGAATGTTGCCTTTTCCTTATGTGTGTATTGAATACTTTTCCTCCAGCTATCGTCAGTACCCGGTCTAGAGAATGTGACAGTGGCTGCCAGTACTGCAGCTCCAGCTGCAACCACGGACACATCAGCTGCACCGACAGCAACTACAGCTGCACCAGCATCATCAGCACCAGCTGCTGCTCAACCACCACCTGCAGCTGTAAGTCTCAGATGGAATTGATATCATTTGTAAAATTCATATCAGATGTATAGAATCTATGACATGACATTCAGTCTGATTAAAATCGACGGTTTTCCGTGGAATAAAACATGCAAAATAGTGCATCTACCGGGATACGAACTCGTTCGTGGGTTTCCACGCCAAACCGTCTGAAAGCACCCCGTACACTAGCGTGTTCGGGCGCAATTCAGCTAGCCAATCAAAAGATGCCCAACAAATGCTTTCGGTGCGAGAAACTAGGGGCAGATAACTCTAAACAGCTATCCTTTTGTCTGTTCCGAATGCTTTCAAAACCGCAACCGTTTAAATACTATGATGTGATTGGTCAACTATTTGACTGGGTTTTGGCTGCGCTAAACTGGTTCTGAACACACGCCTATACGGGGTGTTCTCAGACCTTGTGGCGAGGAATCTACAGAACCTGTTCGTATCCCGGCAGATGCAAAATTTTGCAAATTTTATTCCTCGGAACAAGGTCGATTTTAATCAGACTGACATGACATTCATCACTTTTTTTGTAGCATGTCTTTGAAAAAGGTTAAAGATTAGATGAAATGACATATTGTGACATTCGTATTCGTTGAAAAGGGGTTTCAATTTGACAATTGCTCGATTTTAAATTTCTGAAATCGACCCATATATTACTTATATACGGCTTTTTAAAAAAGTGCCTAATTAAGCCCCGGCGACCAGAATGAAAGTGGGCGGGGGTGGTCGCTGAAGCGTATATCGTGTTGTGACGTACGTAGAGGAGCCTCATCATGGCCGCTCATCATAATTTAACACGTTTTCCCCACTTTTAAACTGCTCATATAAGACAGAAAACTTCATCAAAACAACCCCAATTTTCGATAAACGGATTACTTAACTATTCAACTAGCGATTTCATATGGTTACAACAACTGGGGCGTGCTTCATTAGAGTGCATTATGCGCTTTTGTATAGTATGTTTGTAGCAATTAATCGCGGAACTAGACGGGAAGGTATGACAGTTCAAGTGACACTGAAACAAGGGAAGAAGACTATCGCGGGAATCGGGTGAAGAGAGATTAAGTAGCATCAATTGATCAAATTATGTTGAATAATCGGCATGTTAATTTTGTTTTGTATGTAGTATTAAATAAATATATACGGTAGGTATATGTTCATATACACTGAATGATTGACTGTTCAAACAAGCGAGACAACATTGCAGATTAATAAATAACATTGTGTATTTAATATAAAAGATGACTGTATTTTAAGTTTGTCAATTAAAATATTCTATATATGATGTAATGCAATGCAAACCATATTCACTTCACTTTCATGAATAAATGAACTGGATTGGTCCACAAGCTCAATGAAATTTACATGAAGATTGCTCTATTGTACACTCTAAACATATACATTATGATTACACAGATTGATATAGACAACGAACATTATCGAATAAAGAATTATGTTACCAGAAGCATTTTAATGCACATCTCGTTAATGATAACGAAATGGTTTAATTAATAGTCTGATTGCTTTTAAGTGTCACTTCTGCACATCAACACACAATTCTCAGTTTAGTGGATCATATCGATGTTTCTTCCAGATCAAAGTGGAGTAGTGTTGTTACAGCAAATTAGTTTACGCAATTAAGAAGCTGAGTATGTGAGAAGGAAGGAGTGTAATTATGTTTGTACAGATAACAAGTTTACTGGACCGATTCAATTATATAACAAATGGCAAGTCGGTGACCAGCATGTCATACATGTTTATTGTCAAACGTCCTGTGTTGGTGACACAAAGGAAATACGAAATAAACATCAACGCGACAATCAGTCTAGATGTTGTCAGCCAATGAAATTATTTTTAGTGTAAACTCATCATAACTATTTGGTTTTCTATCTTGCCATTTGCAAAAAGACTTTTGCGAAAGAGGGTTATTATTTGACCATCTTCTGTTTCCAAGTACTGTCATTGATGGAATTATAGGTTTACATTTTGATTCGAATGTGCATTTGGATATTCATATTGTCCTTTTGGATACTTTTATAAGGTAAGTTTCTTACATTAATTGACACTCTTTTTTGTCAATTATATTTGTTTAACCACACATTTTATTGAAAACATTATCTTATTATCTATTAGATTCTGAATGTTTTAATGTGTAATAAGTGATAATTAAATCGTAAAATGTAACATTGGGATGCGATGTTTTCGTAGGTGGATTCGTAGACGTATTATTATCGTTGCTAATGAACTTCTTTTGATGTTTTAAAATATGTGGTCAGTTACTTTGTTGAAATGTACAGTTAGTAAATTAGGTTGTCAGTTGATTAACGACGTTAAAAAACAGGATGTTGTGAAGTGCTTTTATTGTCGATGGCTTACAATAGGGCCTACTTCGCCGGCGTGCTTATCTCGCGTTTGTTGTTTTATTTTAACACAAACATTCTCTAACAAAAAATAACAACAACACCGACTATCTGATTTCGTTGTCTCAACTATACTTCGTTCATATTATCATATCTTGGTTTCATTTTGTCATCAAGAAGTATATCATTAGCATTGATTTATCTTATGTCTACGAACGTCTATGAATCCACCGTCTCTCACTAGTTATATCAATGTGAAAGTGAAACTTGGTAACTATTAACATTACTCGAACAGTTTACAGCAGAACAGTGATGTGGCATTATTGCGAAGCGTAGATATAACAGATTAACTGACCGATTCCCCAGTGATTGCCATTGTTAAATAGTAAGCGAATGTTTACACCCCGTCCCTTCACGTACATCACTTCCGGTATCTTCCAACTCTCTAAGCCCCGCTCCATTTTTGGTTTGTTGGTCACGGGTGAAAAGCAGACGATGTTTTTCGGTGTTTTTAAGTCGCTCTAGTTTAATATAGGAACAACATATGGATTTTTTTTGGGTCTCGTTTTTCACAAAATAGTCTAATGAACCAATTGCAGTTAAGAATTCAATAAAAAATATTTATATTATTTCATTTCCGCCTTCCTTTAATAGGTTTGGTAAAATTGTTAATGAATTCTGTTGAAAAAGGATTGAATCTGACATCATTTGTACGTATTTTGGACAAGATCTGAATAACAGTTTATAGAAATGGCAATGGATAGTTCGTTATTGCACTATTATCCTCCATCTCAATCGCGATCCCAAGACAAGCAACTTCTCCTAAAACCTCACAGTTTCAGATGCGCAGCAGCATCTCTCTGGAAAGATCTTCCTGAACACATCAAGCTGTCAGAGACTCCATCAACATTTCGGACAAACTTAAAAACTCATCTGTTCAAAATTGCCTATGACTGTTGAATCAAGAAGCTTCGTGCATACGTATATCGTGCTTTTACTGTAAATATGTTACCCGCGCCAGTGAACAGTGAACCTGGAACTTTCAGCGTTATACAAAATGAACAGATTAGATTGAATTAGATTAGATCTCAAATTTGGAAAACTCAAGAACTATTTACCATAGGTTAACCACAGTGAGAGCAATGATTTCTTAGAAACGGTCACCGGATCCCTTCACATCTTACACAAAGCTTCTCCTAGGGAAAATGAATGGCTGATCAGATTTTGATGACCTTCTTATTTATTCTCATGGTCACAGCAAAACTTTTTGAATTTACATATTGACCATGCATGTTAAGCTTGTCTGCTGGATATCTCATCTATTCATAAATCATTTGTGGAGTTTTGTTGATGTTTTTTTTAGCAATCTAGCAATCTTCAAGGACACATGTCCATCTCTATTTAAAAAAATGTATTTGCTGGTTTCAAATATGATAGTTTGTGTGTTGTAGGCTAACGAAGGGGCTGCAGCTGCTGCACCAGTGGAGGAAACGAAACCAACGATGACCGTTTCTCAACATCCTGCTTACGCAAGGTTCTTCAAGATGGCACAAGTTGTGAGTGTCTATTAAAGGGAAGGTTCTATGGGGCATTTCTTGTGGAAATGAAATTCGAGGGGACATTTCTGTTTATATATGTTATTATTAGATGAGTATAACACAATCCAGTTAAAAGATATTACTGAGGGTAGTATTTTGGTGACTAGATTTGACAGTTTAACAGAGAATAGTACATGTTCTTTTGAAATAAGAACAATGAGAATGAATCCATTCATCTGTGCCAGGATTGTGGAAGGCTTTGCTATGACATGACAAGACATTGTTCATCACTCTAATGACAAATTATATGTTACTTAGTTTATATTTAAAAAATAAATATGACCTTATTAAAAAGTTGTAAAATGAGTAAGAAAACACTGTCTCATTTCATGTAATGCACACAAAAAATTAATTTTTATAACCAGGGTGTACCAGCACAAGCTGTGAAGACGAAGATGTCCCTGGAAGGCTTGAACCCAGACTTATTAGAGTGAGTGATCAATTTATATGCTCAAATATGATCTGCTTGTCTGACTGGCATCATGGTTATCCAATTCACAAGCTTATTCTGCACAAGGATGATGAAGTAATCCAAAGCCCTTTTGCAGCTGAAAGATTTATGTCACTGATAAGACGTCTCTAGAAATATAAGAATTATAGTGGACAAAAAAGGTACCCGGGTAGGTATACTGGATTTTTTATGATGGATATTTGATGTGTCAAGGAATAAAAATGTCATTATTCATTGTTTCAAAATTTATATCCCTTACTTTTTTGTCCAGAATATATTTTATTGCTCCATATTAAAATTTCATCCTTCACAAAATGGAAAGGTCAATGAAAAATGATAATATAGAGACTATTTAATCATAAAATCAACGAAGAACATTTTAATTCTCAATACCAGGACTTTGCATAATATTGAAATGAAATGAAATAATGATTGATTGAGAGAGGCAGTAATGAGTTACTGGTGTGTCAGTGGTTCGAGTTCCCATCAATAAACATGTGCTGTTCTAGATAAATTAGATGTATTATATTTCTGCTTCTTCCAGTACCCCTGATGCTCCCGCGCCCGATGGTGGGGGAAGCTCGGGAGGAGGCGGCGGAGGTGGAGACAAGAGTGATAGCGACGACTTTAGTGATGATGACGATGATGGTGACGAATCAAGTGGGAATGATGACTTCAGCGATTGAACATCATGTGCAATAAATGTTAATAGGCAGAAATATTGAACTTAGTGAACACTGCAGTCTTTTTAAGATGTAATGTAATGTTCTTTTGCTATTCTCATGCACATCTAAGGAAATATCCAACTCGTATTTTACATTTTGCTCTATTCTCATTTTGGACCCTTTTGCAATGGAAAAAGTATGCATAATCCTAAATATTAAAGGACACTTAATTCAAAGGTAGTTAATGACAACAAGACTCCCATTAGGAAAAACACTGGTCCAGCAAGCATTTCATTCCAATGATTGTATCATTACCGTCTTGTTCTCTGCGAGCGATTGTCATGACTTGCATTGTTCTTATTCACTTGTGGGTAGATCATTAGATGTTTTTAGAGAGTAGGAAGTTAACATTATAACGGTAGTAGAAAATTAATGTTGGCAAGATTTATTTAGAGAAATGTGAATATTCACATGAAATAAGGAATTTCTAACTTTAAATTGAGATCAGGCTTTTCACATCATAGATATTTAAGAATGACCTTTAAAGCGACTGAATTTTGTATATAAAAGAAAAGATTAATAACTCAAAGTGACAGAAAATTGAACTAGTCACTGGTATGGCTGAGCCCAGTTTTCTTTCAAGTTCATTTTAACATTTTAGAAGTTGTTAAATACACTATCATTTATTATCCATTAAGTTCTAACTAGTTTCTTCAAGGGAGATTATTTGTTCAAAGTGGGTGAAGTGCCATAAAAGGACCCAGGAACTTTGACTGTGTAGAAATACAAATTGTGCTTATCAAACATGAATATCAGTGAGGGATCTAGAGTTACATGTATATACAACTTCCAAGTGGGAAGGGGGGGGGGGGGGGGAGGTTAGTGCAGGTCAAGAGGTCTTGGGGGGGGGGGGAGGGGGAGACTCTGAAATTTTGTCTGCTGTTGAGAACTGTTCTACATGTAGGTTTTGGTGCAATGCTATGAATTTCAGCGCAGTACTACCAATGGTTGGCTGGTTCCAGCTGATCCTTGTAGGTTTCACCGCGATCTTCCTGATATTATACTAGCAGTCGGGATGTACCGGTAAGTGAAATACTCTTGAAAGCGCCGGTAAAATCCAACTCAAGTCACCTCACTTTGACCTTTGAGTTTGTAAATCAAATGCAGCAGTCAGGCATCATTGCATAATATCTAAAGTATTATGATGAATAATTGTGATTTGGACAGGTGCAAATATTTCACAGTAACATGTATTTTATTACATTGTGTTACAGATTACTTCTGTCAAATGTCTGTTTCCTCTAATGTCTTCCATTAAGGCTTTATTCTCTGGCCCCCTTAGTTCGTGCAACAATAGGTTAATGCGAAATGAACATTTCAAGAATAACAAACAAATAAAAAATATATCTTATTGTAGAACAATCATTTTAAAACGTTAAGCGTGAAATATTTTCAATTTTGAATTCACAGTTGATTTGAATGTGTTAGTGAAGATAACAACATGCTGAGTAGTTCTTTCTTTAACACTGATATCATGTTCCTATTCTACCTCTACAAGTCACAATCTGTGTAAATGCTATGAAAATAACATTCTATGTTAGTGATGATTACTTTCATGAAAATTAATAGTCATGCTATTCAGAGGAAGATGCGTTAGAAAAGGAAAGTTGTTACTATTACATCAATTTCCAAAGTTAACACTTGCAGGGGTTAAACAAATTTGCATGTCTGAGGTCAATGACCTACCAAATTTTACCTTTGACTTGCCCAATAAATCATCCAAAAGTCAGTGCCTTGCCTCTTTATCAAAACAATTAACCACCAAAGTGGTAGGAATCTGAATCTGATTAGTGGAAAAAATATAAAGTCCATGACTTATTGACATTGAAAAGATTTTTCAACCCCTGACTTGAAAAAGGAAATGATGACAGAGATTTTGTCTAAAATGCTATCATTCTTTGTATACTTCTCTTGAATTTGTTTTAAACTCTTGAAGAATTTGTTTGACCTGTAAATATTGCATAAATCTAGAAAGACAGTTTTACTGTTTTATTATATAATGTGGAGAGTGATACTTGGTTCTGTCAGTGAATAACCTTTATCCCATTACAGTGGTGATAATTTGTATGTTCACTCTATTGAAACTCCATCCCCTTTCCTTTGATATCTTTAGGACAATGTTATGACGTCATAGTGTTAGTTTGCAAAGGCTGAAAGTCTACCATTGAAAATACTCCACTTCAACATATTATTCACACAGAAATAATGATACCATAAAAAGAATATCTCTTTTTCCTTGACAAATGCCATGTTTGTTTCATCTCATTAGGTAGAAAAGTTTGTTTTACTTCTGGCTGCACCTCTCGTGAACCGTCTAGTTCTTTTTTATCTCACTAGATGAGATTAACATGATATTTGTCAAAGAAACACTGATATTCTCTGTATCTTTTAGCATTGCAGAGAGTTTACCTCTACTTAATGTTTGAACAACTGGTCCCTTTACATCATTCATGTTCCACCATTTTCATTTACGGTTAAGTTACCCGTTACCCGTATTTGTTTGGTTTGTTACATTCCCTTGCCTGTAAACAGAAATGGCTGTTATTCTCCATTAGTGAAACATAGCCCGTGTCACATTTATCATAAGTACACTTATTATTTTGCTGAGTAACCATTGTATTGAGAGAACTTCTCATGTTTTGACACCTGTGACATTTTAAAACTATTGGTCATTACATCGCATAGCAAGAAAAATAACCAATAATGTTGCTCATCATGAATTTGTCTCTTTCATTTGTATATTATTAAGAATCAGTTACCGTAATTATATTAATACTGAACCAATTATCCTAATTTACTCAAAATCCAAAACACATTTGCCACTAAAATTGCAGTTTGGACATATGAACTGGAAATAAATCCTAGAAAAGACAGAAGAATTTAGAAAGGTAATAATGTTGATTTGTTTTGAGAGATCAAAATGCTTTCATATAACTTGTAATGACTTGTGTATTGTTTTTACAGTCAACAATGATGTTTGTTAAAGATTATTGTTAAAGAAATTATGTATCAAAGTGCCATGTTTGTGGTCAATAAATGTAATAAACTATACTATTTGTGTAAAGTAATGTGTACTGTTCTTTTTAGTCTTCACTAGATTTTTAGCTCATCAAGCCTGAAAGGGCGCAGGCATGGCATGGCACGGCGTCCATCCGTCCATCCATTAATCTGTACACTTTTCGCTTTCTCGTTTTCTTCTTCAGAAGCAGAAACTCTAGAAGACTGAAATGTGTGCAGAATCCTTGGCCAATGGGGATTTTAAATTTTAGATTAGGTGACCCTGTAACCCCAAATAGGGTCACAGGGGTCACAACATTAAAAACCTATTTTAATCTTCTTCTCAAGTACAAAAAGCTCTAGAAACTGAAATGTTGTGTACAGACTCCTTGGTCATTACCGCCAATAAGGATTCTAAATTGTAAATTTGGTGACCCCATGACCCCAAATGGGGTCACAGGGGTCACAACCTTAAAAACCCATTTTCATCTTCTCCAGTTCCAAAATCACATGGTCACAACCTAAAAAAAATCATATTGTAGCAAGCTTTGAACAGTACTCTTAAGATTTTATGAGCTCTTCACTTCAGTCAGTATAGAGACTAAGGGAGGTAATCCCAAATATATGAGTTCTAACATGTGCTTTGAGAAATGGTTGTTGAGACTTGAAAATTAAAAATTGAAGGTCTTATAAAAATTGTATGTAATATTTATTTTGTAAAACCATCATTTTGTAACTTTATCATATTTCATTTAAGTGTAGGATAAAACACGGTACAGAGGTCAACTTGGGATTGTAAAACCCGAGGTAAGAAAGCTGAGCGGGAAGTAAGACCGAAAGCGAAGCTTGAGGTCTTACTTCTCCGAAGCTTTCTTAAGGAGGGTTTTCAATCCCAAGCATAACCGAGGTAGAGTGTTTTATCTTACTTAAATACCGTAAAACATAAATGTGAGCGCTTATCGTATATTGAGATTTTCTTACAGCAGAATAATGAGGGGTAGTGGTTTTTTTTAATTTTATAACGGTCAAATGTCAAAATTTTCATTTTATATTTTTTGATTCCCAAATACTGCATTATAAAGAGTATGTCTCCCAGACTAGGACTAGGGTTATATAGAGACAGAGACAGTGTGACTGTAAATAGAGGAAATCCACACTGTTCTTTCGGCTTCCTTGGTAGTGTGGAGGTAGAGCGTCCGGTTTAAAGGGGCAGTAGCACGTTTTTTCGCTCAAATAAGTTGATGAAATGCATTTGAAAAATAATTTCACCAATAGTAAAAGATCCTTCTCTCTTCGGAAAATAAAGTTTAAAATGAGTGTACATGTTTCGGCAAAGCCATGGGAACCGTTTTTGTAAAACAAAATATAAATTGTGTTCACAATAAAATGGCCGCCATGCAATTTTTGCTTTATACGCAACATAGTTTTTACCATTACAGATAATTGGTTTGTGTAATAAGATGTTTTACCCTCTAAAGTTAATTTAAATGACATAAACTATCATTATAAATGGGAAATTTGAAAAAATAAATTTTGCAAAAAACGTGCTACTGCCCCTTTAAAGAGTATCAAGTTCGATTCCGCCACCTACACTCTGAAAAAGTTATCTTTGTATACTTTTCGATTAATAATTGTTATGAACTGAGTTGTGATAAACAAAATAATCGTCTCATTTAAGGTCTTACTTTCAATAGTAAAAACTTACTTTCACAATAATAAACCTCATACGTGGTTATTATCGGAAGAAAAACCGATTGAAATAATGATGATGGGTTATTACGAAAAAACAAGACACCTACGAAACAATAGACAAAATCCCTGATAGGTTTCTAAGTGTTATTAATCTTTTATAATTATTTAAAATCTGATGAGCTACAGAGCCAATGGTTCTATTTTTAATAATTATGAATTTGCAGCGGGGGATCATGTCACAGTGGCGGGTTCCCAGATTGCCGGACAGCCGACTTCCCTATTCAAACCACGGACTTAAATTGTAATTTAAGTCCGTGTTCAAACTCACCGAGGCAGGATAATCCATGAACAATAAGGGATTAAAGTATAGTCTTTTTCGGACACGACACATGACCTAACAAGTTCGTGACTCGTACATTTATCACTCATACTACAACTACTAAGAACGTCATTGGCGGTATTTGCGGTTACAGGATAACCAGTCTTACAGCATTTCCAGTGAACCCTAAATGACCGACAACGTGACAATTGTCTAGACAGATTTCAAAGTAGAGTCTTGTCCGATACATAACGTCATTACACTATTCAAACTGTTCCACAAAATGATTGTATCTCATGTACCTAATATTTAGATCGTTTTTTTTCTGATACTATACAAAGTTACAAGAGCCCAAGACTGGTAAGTACACCCATTACAGTTCAATCATTACAGTTCAACCATGTAGAGAATTGCCTTCTTCTCAACTCGGGGGCGGGATAGCGCAGTGGTTAGCGCGGTCAGCTTCGGATCAAGAGGTCCGGGGTTCGAATCCCGCAAGGCAACTTTGTCTGCAGTAGAGAACTGTTCTACACGCAGTAATATTTGGGTGCAATGATACACTGAATTTCAGTGCCATGGTTCGCTAGGGCTTTCTCCCTGCCATAATACTAGCAGCTGCGATATAAGTGAAATACTCTTGAAAGCGGCGATAAACTCCAACTCACCTCACCTCGTTTCAACTCGGCAATAATTATTGATAGAAAACTTACATACGCACTCTAATGTCAATAACATTATGCTGTGAATAAATATTGAAACACGGGTTGCCAATCTGGTTAAAACAGTGACAGCTATTTTCTTTCCAAAGCACCTTGTCAACCTACCAAAAATGTATCTTCCGTAACTTCCTGAAGCATGATGGGTCAGTAGTTCAATACTTTTGAAGGATATTGAACATGGTACTGTTATCAACTGGTTTGACTCTGGAAGAAATTTCGATCGGAACTGATAAATGATATGTAAAAGGACATCATGTCAGCTTTCTAAAGATATAAGTAACACAGCTGTGGCGCAGTCTATGATCTCATGAATAGGCCCAGCGTCGTGTTCCACTACCTAAATAAGACCAATTTGAAACTCGACATACCTTCAGTGATACTTTATACTTCTATAACTGGTATGGACAACTTTTTACGTCGATGCATATTTAGTGTCATTTCAAAGGACGTCATGTCAGCTTTCTAAAGATATAAGTTTTTTAGTTGTAGCGCTCTCAACACGAACGTTATGTTCAACTATATCCACCCATGGCTTGTGATGTGCCACTGCCTAGACCAGTTTGGAACTTTCAGCGGTGTTTTTATACACCGATATGGAGCACTTATTTACATCAATACATATTTGATATAAAATATACGAACAAAGGGATGGTTGTCCATATTCGAATGTTAAACAATGGGCTGCTCTTTCAAGTCTGACAGGAACAGCTTGGACGATGATCATCAGTCTTACACTTGAAAAGAGATGCAGTAAAGGTTGTGAATGAATATAACCTTGCAGAGCGTCGTGTGACTTGGAAACTTGAAAAAGAAACAGGGTTGATATTTTAGATCAATTCATGCTTCTATTGATGACCATTTGTGAATGGATGATATGTCCAAATGTTATAATGCTGATTTGATAGATAATTGAATAAGAGAGCTTGTTTATCAGAAGACAATTTAGAGTTTATTAAGAAAGAATTAAAGTTTGACCTTGTCAATACTAGGTTAGTGACAGGATGAAACTTGGATCAATATCATCACGAAAGAGAGTCAGAATGAAACTTCACGGAGTGGCATCAGCCCTCTTCTCCCCCAATAAAGTTCAGGGTTGTGAAGAAAGCTATGGATACCGCGTTCTCATATAAAGAGTTACCAAAGATGAGCGTCTTTTATATGATGCTGCCTCGCTTGACACTACAACATTGTATTATCATGTTTTTCATTACATCATGATCGTGATTCTCCTTTTTGATGATGTTAAATACTTCCCAACGCTTTTGATCATGTGTCATAGGAAGCAATCATTGGCTGTTTCCTTTGACTATGTTGTCGAAGATCAGAGTCTTTACATTCAATACCGCATTGCACTCTCCAACATGTCTTGAATGCATATTGTCGAACAGAAACTTGTTGCAAATCAAGTATTGTTAATTCTTTAGATGCTGAATATATAAGAAAAAAAGGTATGTGGGTAGCAGTTTTCTTTATTGTTACCATACACGGTGTAAATATGTGTATTCCTTTCAACAGGGGGATCGTAGGCATACCAAAATGCGTACATGCGTAGCTAGGTCATTTCGCGAAGTATTTAAGTGATTCATATACATTCTTAGATATTCCTTGCAAATCTTGAGCACTCGGAAATTCTTGAGCACTTAAAAGTTTTGGCAGTAAGAAGATATAGTTAGTTCGCAATAATTCTTAAACTTCGAAACTAAATCGTAATCGATTTAATTTAGTAAGCATTCGTAGGTATTCTTAACGCATCCAGAATTTTTTTCCACTATTCTGTTTTGAATCTGACGAACACAACCCAAAGCATGAAGAAGAATCATGGAACGGGCAAGGGGGCATAAGTCGTATTGAATTCCTAACAATTTCAGCTTACATAAAGAATATTTAATTACTCTGTAACATCTTCATAAAAATTCCAAGAATCCTAACGAATATTTTAAATCAATGCAATGATTCATATAAATATATAAATCTAAATAGATCCTTTAATGGAGTCGTAATTAATCCGTGTGTGAGAGCGACATAAACACCCGCGCAAGGAGACATTTGGGCGAGTCGAGCGAGACACACTGTACCCGCCCATGCTGCACTTCCACGCCTTTTTCATTGAAGTAAATGATTGGGCTATACTTGAATCCGATAATCCAATCAAAATCCGTGTTACAAATTCCACATCTCATTATCTGGATCGAAAAATAGTTACAGGCTTATACCCTTCCAAATGAAAGGTTTACGGACCGAGAAGTTGATAGCGTTATATTATATTTATATATTCAATAAATAACAGGAAGCTTCTCGATTTGGATGAATTCAACGTTTGTTGTGTCCTCGATCAATTCTTTGATAAATGGCGGGGAGGGAGCCCCACTCATTTTGTTGTAGACGGAACACTTCTTAAAGTCACATGGCGACTCACGCCATGCGTATCGAAACGAAGCTACCATCATGTCTTTTGACTGAAGGCAAAGTTTGCTGTAGTCTAGTGTGACGGAACTGTTGTCGTGTGACGTCACAGGGAAGGGCAACCATTCTGTCATCTCCCCCGGGGTGCAGGCTAAATAGATGCATCTTACCTGAAAGAAGATATGCATTAACCGTATTTGAAATTAAAACAGATCTATTGTACTAATGTATGAATCCAATGGCACGATGCAGTGCGCTATCTTCCGTTATTCAATTGTTCAGGTTTCACAGCAATACATAGCCACCATGATGAAGCGGGTTTCTCCACTTCACTATAAAGAAATATGATAATGATGATGAAGACCTCAATTTCAAAGTAGGGTGATCTCGTAATTGACACGTGATTGGCAAAATCATTCAATAAAGATAATAAGGAAGAATATTTATCAACGCATTCAAAAGGACTTCAATTCAGAATTTTACCTCAAAGGAACGAGATAAGAAAAGAAGCAAGACCAAAAACAAATGGCCTTAGGTAACAACCTTGCTGCCAGCCTGTGCCTCGCTCCTTTTGGGATAATGGTGATAATAATAAAATCTAAATGTCACGAAGAGAACGGTAAGAGTTACAGAGACATGATTTCATTGCAGTACAGCGTAAGGATTCAACGACACCATTGATGTACCATCCCTCAGGCATTATATACAAAATTCACAGAAATTGAAAGTACCCAATGTTCAACAGCATACAAGTAATATAAAACATACACGCCCATGTAAAACTCAAACTGTTTGAGAGGCATTCAAGAAGTTGGTCAGGTGTGATGAAGAAGACACATATTTTATGGATGATCAACTTCTTTATTAACAATAGCGACGTTTTAGTTTAGATCCTTATACCGATATTAAGCATATGTCGCTATTGTTAATAAAGAAGTTGATCATCCATAAAATATTTGTCTTCTTCATCTAAAACTCGCCGACAGGACTGACAGAAGCCATCTATGAGTTTTCAAATCTCAAACAAGACCAAATCGTGGCGTACATCTCAATCCTATTAAGAAATATAACAACCATTGAACAACTGCTATAAAGCCTATGACATACTGTGGAGATGTTTTTGACAGACAGTCAGTATTCCTACTTTATAAAACAACATCATTAACGTTGACTTTATCATTATATAGGCAGTTATTTTGGAAGCAAAGTACATTTGTATGGGGTGCTAAACGGGAATTTAATCGCTACTTCAATAAGTAAGCTTACTAAATAGCGATTTAAGTCCCGTTTGGCACCCCATACATTTGCAAATATATACCTCAAACCCTTCAGAGGACCTGATCTCCAGTGTAGCATTGCCAGTATCGTACTCGATCTGCAGAGTGTTGTCAGCCTCCCAGATGGTAAAGTGTGTGGCTACGGGGCTGTTGAGACGTGGATTCTGGGTCTGATTATACGCTAAAGCTAGGCCTGCCTGTGCCAACCTCGCCCCAACGTCTTGCTTGTCCCGTGGGTGGATACTACAATACACAGATCGTTTGATTACATATGATATGAATTTAAGTTAATGTTGAAAGTTGACGGGTATGGGTCTTGCTCCAATGTCTTACTCTGCTCGAAGATGGATACTATGCTACGAGTAGAAATGTCCTTTGATTGCAAATAACAAGGATTAAAGGAGCAGTAGCACGCTTTTTGCAAATTTTATTTTTTCCCATTTATAATGATAGTTTATGTCATTTATATTTACTTTAGATGGTAAACATCTTATTACACAAACCAATTATCCATAGTGGTAATAACGGTGTTGCATATAAAGCAAAAATTGCATGTCGGCCATATTTAATTGTGAACACATTTTATTATTTCGAATGACGAAAACGATTACCATGGCTTTACAGAACCATGTTCACTCATTTTTAACTTGATTTTTCCGAAGAGAGAAGGGTGTTTTACTATTGGTGACATTATTTTTCAAATACATTTCATGGACTTATTTCATCGAAAAATGTCCACTGCCCCTTTAAGTTAATGGGATGTTAAATAGATCAGTCTGGGTGGATTTGTCTGTACCCCCAAATCTACTCCTGTCCAACTATTACTGGGGCTGCCGGATGCGAAATGCGAAATGCGATAAACACATATGCAGAGTGCTCGACATCCCAAAACATACAAGCATGATTACATCTGTATCATACGAAACTAATGCTGACAACATTAATTTAAAAGTTGAAGGTGTTCATCCAATGCCAGTAATGATATCATCTATCAACTTATTTTACATTTATCTATCTATTCATCTTGTTGATCATGCCCAGTATCATTTGTTTGATAACGGTGTTGGCATCTACATGGAAACGTTTGAACTCAAGCAGTATAAAACGTAGTATTGCATAGATTACCGCATTATAGTGTTCCCTCTTGTTTTTAAGGTGTTGTCCCACAAACGTTAGAAACACTTGGTACTTAAGGAATGAACAATGAATAATTTACATATAGTTGTAACAACTACATGCAAGTGACGTTCAAAATTAGTCTAAATAACAACTGAGTTGTAAAGGAATTTTGAAGTTAACAAAACAGATCTGAAACAAAAATATGGGATTCAGCTGTTTGCCGTCTCACGTTTCAGTGTGCTGTTTTAACATCGGGATTTGAAAGTGGAGAAATTTGTGAAAACAACTGTTTTATATTACAACAACAAATCCGAACTAATGACACCATTGCAATGGTGTTCATGTAAACATCTTAATTTTCCACTTGCTTCTTAAACATATGTCATCACTACCAAAACAGTTTATCTGTATGATCTTGTGTGTAATTTGGTAATCATTATAGCGTTGATAAAGTATTTATTGTTCTTCGCAAATAAACTACCACTTGACCATATGGTTCCCGTGATTTATGTTACATAAAACTGTATTTCATGTCAGATATTGTCATTCTATTCTTTAGTATAACGAGCAACATATCATGTTGGCATGTTGGGAAACAAATTACGACAACCTTTTCATATGTTGATGTTTCCTAACCATTTACGAATGGAAAAGGAATAGCAAATAACAGTACATACGCTCAGACGAAGTTGCAATATATTGTTTTTCATAACGTTCAAAATGCATTAACACTTTGACATAGTTTTCACCATTATGAATTTAATTTTACTTCATACCTACCAAAAAATAACCATTTATCTTAAGAATATTATTTTACGACCTCAATGCGGAGATTGTGGGAAGCCAGCCTTTGCTTCAAATGAATTTGTTTGTATATCTTCCAAATTCAATCAATTCCTTAATAAAAACAACATGTTAGTCACTCGTTCCTGAATATCTCTCTATCCCTCGCTATCGCTCGAGACATACCAATATTAAGGCGGACGTGTCGTGAACATAATTACATAATACGGCATAGAAACTGATATAACATTCCCTTAGATGATGCAACCTTGGCATAATTATTCATGATAATGTAGAGTTAATCTTGTTACCAACCCAGTCCAAGGTGAGTTATAGTCGGGTAGATCCATGGCTACAGCCATGAACACTCTCTTCATCTTCTCGTTAGGTACGTAGCCGTAATCAGCCGTCTGGTGCCACCGTATGTCTGGGAAGCCCGTAGTTATAGACATGTTGTTGTGCCAGGCTCCCAGCTGCAGTGTTAGGTCAAAGGTTAAATTTGGATGGTTGATGGTAAAGAGAAACCGAATGTATTGATTGTTAAATGCGCTGTAGAACGCCGTTCTCATTGAAATAAAGTGATCTCACAAAACGGCAAAAAAGAGTTACCAATGGCCAAATGATACTCCCGAATCAATAAAAAGAGTTTTAAAGCGAATCACATGGTTCGGTTAAGCCATGCATGCAAGTCCATTTCCCTTCGAGCGACCATTTTAGGTGTCCACTCGAAGATAGTTCAAATTATCTGACTTAAACACTCAGAGTAGAGTATTAAATCTGATGCAATGCCAATGGTCAAGCATCTTGCTTTTTAAACTCTTAAAAATCGCATGAGACCTACACATTTATACTTCTCACAATGAAGAGTTCACCAACAGTGTCGCTTTATACTATCTAATACGGATAACGGTTTTCTATGGATACGGCTTATCGGGTCGTGTAATGAGATGTTTTACCCTATAACGCAACAACATATTGTATAAACTTAATAAATACTTTTAGAGAAGAAAACAAATGCACAAAACGTGATACAGCGCCATTAAAGGAGTATCTGCATATTTTTGCAAAACGTGAAATAAGATAATGCTAAGATAATACGCTGAGTATTTTCAATACTTTTACAACCTTTTAATACTGAAACAAATATATTGATAGAATGTCCACAAAGTAACAAATAAGTTATCATTGGACTGAACAGCAATGTATTCACCTTTATGTAACGTTGTATTCTGTGATTGTTTAGTGCGCAGTGATTGTTTATCCTACACTTAGCTATACAAAATTGTGTTATGGGTTTATGTGGTTTGGTATCCTACTCTCGCTTCTATTTCTTATATGAATTGCCCTTTAACAATATATGAAATCCGTTTAGATAAAAAGTTATTTGTATAAACTATATTTTGAAAATATTAATGCCTCCCGTCGTAGAACACATTAACTAGCAATTGAACAATCAAAGTGATGTAAAATATGACGTCATTTGCTTAGCGACGCTTCAACTGACGCGCTAAATCATGAGCATGTTTGATTGTCTCATAGAGCACGCTGTCGGTCCCATTGGCCGCCTGTGTTTTTTTGCCATGTGTATGTTATATATTGCTGTAAAACATTCAAATTTCAAGAACCCTAGCGACCTTACTTGCAGTTGTCTGTTTCAGATATCAGATGAACTGAGAGAGACCGTACCAACAATGAAATGACAATGAGAATATACTTTAGGATTCAGTGAGACTAAGCACTAGGTACACGGCAATGTCATTATATACCTGTACAAATCCGAACGGAAAGAGAAGATCCGTCTCATTCTTGGACCCGAGGTGGAACCTGGATCTCCAGTCATCTATCATGGCAGGGAAGGTGCAGTTGTAGTTATTCATTGTGTGGGAGTCTATAGCATTGGCCTCACCTGTAAACCAGTAGAAACCAGTAGAAACTAATTTATTATCGGATACATGGTAACATATTTACTTCAGGGAATATAACACTTAACACATAACATATGAAATATCAATACTACAGCTTTAACGAGTACCATAGACAGGACATGAACTCTCTACTGCCAATACACTGATTTTGTAATTATTTATTTATGCAAATATAGGTTGAGGACAATGGACATATTTTGGTGTTCTAAGTTTTGCGAATGCATCCATGTTTTATTGGCATGACAGCACTTACAGACATAATATTGATATGAATATTTATTTTCGTACAATTAATGACTTTACACACGGTGGATGCAAATCGCTCCATATATTGACCGGATGATAAAGAGAAGTATGAAGATTTAACTTTATTGTTAAATTTAGTCGTATCCAGATATCGTTATTAACATACCAATAACTACCAATGAACTAAACTGATTTAATTTACCTACAAACAAAGTCATTACGTACCTTGATACCAAACCACTCCATATATGGTCATGTTGATAAATGGACGTATCATTGCGTTCCAGAGGACAGAGGCACTCGCTTGGTTATCTTCTGACCATTCGTTGTTGACCGACCTCTCGCTTTGGTCATCCCCACACTTGGACAGAGCGCTAGGAGATGACCACGCCTCTATCCTGGTCCCCCAGTAGGATGAGGAGACCAGTCCGATTGGGTATTGGAGGTTTGAGTACAGGGCCTTGCCGTAAAACCAACACACACCTGAGAAATAGGTCCAGTTTTTCCCTCCGATTGAATCTAGAGGATATTAAAGTGACATTATGGTACTGTTTGAGTTACATGTGTCAAACGTTAAAAATGGTCTGTTTGTTTTATCGACATATATTAGCAGTTGGCTAAAAGTATCGATTTTATGCGAGTTGAGGCAGTATAGTATCGAATAGTGAAATTCACGATTTTTTTTTATATAAAGAGGCCAATACACCGCGGCTGGTGCGCGCCAAGTTGTAAAACGTAATTTTGGAAAATTAACTACAACAGACAGAAAGATAAAGGTTGGATGGTAATGTTTCATACATCATATAACTAATGTACATGTTAATGGGACTTTTATTTTCGAGTTCTAGTTGTGTATGTCCTGGACGTAAATGTCGAGAATTAAGTATCTTAATTAAAAGACGTACTCACCAGAGCTCGCTACAGACCAGGGTTCAGAGATGCTGATAAGATCACTCTGCTCCGTGTCCGATGTTTCTAGAGACGCGGTGAAGACGCGGATGTTGGGGTAGTTGTTAGCGTTTTCACTTTCAGCCGTAGCGTTGTAACCCTGGATTGTTGTGTGCATGCGAACAGATGATACACTTATAATGGGACTTGATGGAATTACATGTAATAACATTTTATATGAATTATACAATAATCGAGGATGTTTTTTAGTATTTGTTAAATATAAATACAAACCATGTTAACGGTAAACTGCATATTGCTTTGTCCCGAGCATATCCAAACATCTCCAAAAAGCACGTCAGTTAGTTGAATTGTTCCCTCGCTAGATGTCGCTGTTATATTATGAGGACCACCAGCAGGCATAGCCGGAAGTTGCGCTGACCAAACCGGAACTGATGGAATTGGTCCGATAAAACTGACGACACTGACCGTTCCACTTCCGGGGGATATGGTTATATTAACCCCTTCTCCAGATTTTAACGCATACCCCCAAACATTCGCCTTCTGCGGGGCCTTCTGGAGAACCATGTGGTCACCATAATAACTCGCAAACGAGAAGGGTTTGGACTGTACTTCTGGAATAAAATAGTTTGAATTATACCTTTGCATTCCTAGAAAGTAGATTATATCCATTGTGTTGAGTTAAATTATGAACAGTTATTTTGAATTCGTCTTCACTGCCTCTTATCGGGAAGATGTACATGAAATTGCATCACAAAAGCTCGTTCTCCTCTTTTAGAGTTTAAAATAAAATTAGCGGGTATCAATTGCTGTAAACATAACCTTAGCTAGTTCAATGAACTACCAGACTGTTTCAGTGGATATTAAGATACAAAAGTTATCATTACAATAGATGGACGTTTTCATTTCATATGAGGCAAGGTTGACATGATTTTGTTGATTAAGGCTGCTAAGCTAGACATTTCTGAAGAATTGTGCATTGTGGCTATGCATTGTGAAAACATTTGTAAGCGTCGGATGGATCTAGAAAACCATTAATTGGTGGTAAGAGGGCACAGTTACACATGAACCTGGCGGGAAACAAACCTCGGATCTCTTCCGAAGACACACTTACTAAGCACTGCGCGATATCCCGCTCCTATAACAGGATTAGGACTATAAATGAAGGCATATGAAGGATAGCGATAGACACAAGGGCGTTGTACTTGTATATGCATGGTATAGAAACAATGATGTTCAACAATCATGTAAACATGCATACATGCATACATGCATACATGCATACATACACACAATTAATATTTCAAAATCAATTACTTAAACATACCTGCGGCTATATTCAAAATGCAGACGGCAAGAACAATGGTGAAATACATGTTAATTCAACAAATATTTCGTCTCTACTAAAACAAATACAATGAACCATCTATTATTTTCATAAACATGTGCTAGTCTGTCCTTGACAATGATATACGTATTGTTTGATAATAAATTATCTTTATTGACCTCAATGCTTATCACCATTGTGCGAGATACAACGTTCATTTGTCATAGTCGTGTTCAGGATTAGTTTGCTCCATTTACTGCATTTAATTGTTTAATTCTGTGCAAGACTTCTTCTTTTGAATCATATTTGTTCGAGAAAATTTAAATGAAATTTTAAAATAAGCATCTTAACACTTAGACGGGACAGACATATACTTGCTCTTAATTCTGACAGTCAGTGCAGGTGTTTGGGATAAACCTAAACCAAGCTCTATGGATATTCAACTTCTCACACAGTCATCAAGCAAGTGCTCCAAAGGAACTAAATAATTGACTGAAATTTCAGTTTTTACTGTTTAAAATATAAAGTCCAATAATGTTAACAGATTGAATGAAAACTGACCATTTTCCTTGTAAAAATTATTACCGGGTATTATTTATATTCGTGTTGACTGTCAATTGACTGTGTGATTGCCGAAATTTAACTAAATCATAATTTGCGAAATTGGCTTGAAATTGACATAAAACTTTAAGCAATATGAACATTTAAACTCATTTATTTAAATATCAAATGGCTGAGTGCAATACGCACAATCAGCTGAACAACTTTTCAAAAGTTGAATTGCATTCATTTGGCCAATAAGACTGTGTTTCATGTGATTGAAAGATGCATAGAGCAAAATGCTGCATTGGAGGCATGTTCATAGATGTGAAAATTACGCACGCATCGGCGAGTCGGCGCTGTGTATCTGAACGACTGGACGTTTTCGATATCGAGTGTAGGCTAGGCATGTAGCCACTATTTCATCGATAGTTTTCTACAGTAATTAATGAGACACAAAATAACTCAGATCAGTGTATAATTAGGGTTTTAACCCTTTCACCCCTACGTAGCAAAGCGAGCGAACTTTGAGATTTTGCACCGTGTCGTTCAGGAGAGAATGAGCGCTACTTGAGCGCTACTTGAGCGCTACATTGGGCGCTACATTGAGCAATCAATGAGCGATTATAAGCGCTCGCTGTTATGGAACGGAGCCCTGGACCTTGTTTCTCCTTACCTGCTCTACACTTATGATAGATGGTTCCATTAAGAAACGAGTCGACGTTCTGCGTCAGTTGGAGGATGAAGTGTCTCAGGAGTCGGTGTAATCTATACGATTCTTGAATATCCTTGGCAATTTAATTGCCGAGCTCTTTCCTGTTGGAAAAATGAATCGGTGTGGATAATTGATGAAATGAAAATTATGATAATGCTTATTATATTATGATAGATGAATACAGTATACAGTATTGCGTTGGTCGGAATACTCTATGAAAACAGGGAACCACAAAGACAGTTTTGGGTAAATAAATGTATACCCTTATATATAATAGTTTGAGCTTGTTTGGCGAAAGCGTGGTCAATGAGGAGAAACTCTTTTCTCGTTTAGAGAAAGTAGGTAAATAAGGATAATTAAATGGGGATAAGTTAGAGGCAACCTGGGTCATTACAAGGAATATTCAATATACTGAGAGAAAAAACCAGGTCAATACAAAGAATAGATAGATAGATAAAGTTGTGCAATAAATTTGAACGAAACTATTAGCAGCTTGACAAACTTGTAGTTTTCGAGAATACTAAGTCGATACAGACACAAGAGTGAGGTAGTTTGCGGATGAAATGGGTAAAAATACAACCAGATCATCTGTTATTACATTTCACTATATATAAGGTAATACAAGTTATTCACAGTTGTCAGAGGGTTAAGAAATCTACAATTTATAATGCACATTGTCAGAGAGTTCAGATTAAGTTTGCTTTAAGTTCTTATGAATGAGAGGCAAATACATTTAAAGGTGTGATTCCTGTGAGCCTATGACACCAACTCTATAATGTATAATTAATCCCCATTGAGCCTTCAGACAAGATTTAGCTTTCTTGGGGTTTGGCTTTTGGAGAAGACGGAGACAGCAGGTTTTTAGGGCATGGTCCCTGTGGCAAGACTACAGTCAATAAATCTACACTTTATACATGTAGTCCGAATTGACAACGGAGTCTGTACTTGTTTGACTAAGGAGGCTTCACGATTTCAGCTTTCTAGAATTTTCGGTTCTCAAAGAGGATAAGGCGTGGCCAAAAGTATAATGTTACATAAAATAGACTCTATAATTCAAATTGGCCAAGGTACATGCACGCAAAATTTAATAATAATAAGAACACTTTATTGTCTGCAATACCATGTACATTGGTAATTCGGTTTGTGCATTTTGCATCCGGCAACCACAGTGCAGCGCCAGTTCAAGCGTTGTTCTGTCCTTGTTCTGTCCTTATAATGCTAAGTGTCAAGCAAGGAAGCAACAACTCCCATTTTTCAACGTCTTTTGGTATGACGCGACCGGGAATCGAACCCCGGTCGCCCGGGTGATGAGCCGACCCTCTACCAACTGTGCTACATCCCAGTATTTCAGCCCTCTAGACCCACTGATTCATGAGAATACGTTGAAAAAGTTATATGTCTTCGACGGATGGTTTGACGGACGGACACCAAGCTAAAACGAGGGAACAGCTATCGATAGCTTTTTTGAAACTATGTCGATGTGGAGTAGAAAATACAGTTTGGTGTAACCTTGATCAAATCTTAAGCTGGATAGAGATATCAATATGACGTAATAGTTGGACAACTGACCCAATATGAGAATATGAGAACCTTGGAAACTTGGGGAAGAAGAAACATTATAAAACAGTTACATCGAATTATATTTATTTTCTATCATTGAATTCTCTATCTAGATAAGTAAGAGCTTTAAATACAGGTTTATGAGAAGTGAATATCATTTAAACAGAACTGAATGTGTGTGAAACGAGAGTTTGATGTAAGGGCAAGCCTCAACTCTTCGCTTTGATAATCTAGTTCGTCGTAGTACCTCCTCAGAACTCGCTCCATGGGTTTAATGAAGGGGTGGCCTTTTGAATTCCTCATTATGACGGGCGCTAACTTGTGCTCTGAAAGATTTAAGAGACAGTTTGTTTTTGTGCATTACATGAAATGAAAAAAATAATACTGCATTTTACAACTCTATAGACATTGATACTGTTTAATCGTGGTTTGAAGAGTTTAATGAAATAATTTTTTTGATTATTTCTATTTATCGCTGTTTGACATGGCTTTATAGAATTTTGAGTTTTGTTCCCAGCGCATTTTTCTACATGTCCATTTAGTTGTATGTAGGGGTCCCTTATTTGTTGCTTGTGGATCATCACTTTTGATCTGAGTGTATCCCCCGTTTGTCAAATGTAATCCTAGTTACATCCACTGCATTTGATAACATAAATCAGGTTCTGCGATGCTCATGTCATATTTCCCCGAACATGAAATTAATGGTCACTTTTAAAATTATAGTCTTTCCCTTGTAATTAGTACGGACAATTACGACAATTTGGTCGTTCACGTGTGCTTATTGATTTGTAATCCTGACTAGCCTGATTAGATTTATATTTAATTCGGCCTTGCCTTTTACTTTCAATAAGTGATACCTGTGACAGTTTCTTTTAAGGTATTGCATTTCTGAACGGGGTGAAGAGTTTCTTTCAGTTAAGCGAAGATTTCGGAGTTTCTAGGGTTAAATGTTGATAAAAATTGTTATAATTTTTCTTGTACTTTAATTTTAAGGAGGTCATTTCGATATTGCCGCCTAGCTTTGCAAATGGCGTCATCAATGATGTGTCTCGGATAGTCTCTAGCTCTTTGTAGTTATAGATCTGTCAGTTCATTTAGTCTATATTCTACATGTAATGAGAGACACATATTGTGGATAACAACTGCTATGTTCAGTATCCACCTGAAGAAGGGGCAAGAAGTAGCCCAGAAACGTCGTGTGAAACAAATAAAGAATTTGTAATCCATTATATTTGTCTCTCAGTACTGTACCAACTTCTTTGAATAATTGTATATCCTACACGATCAGAATTTGAAACTATCATGCGAATTCGTCTAGCTAACGAATATGGAACACTGTTTTTAAAACCTGCGCGGAGTGACGTGTGATCCAGCCAATCAAATAGTTTTCTCGCGATGGTTTTCGATAGAATTGCTGCCAATCACAGATAGCATTGCAGTTGACTTCCGCTCTTCCGCTCTTCCGAAAAATACTCGTAGATTACTGAACTGTAATGTCAAATTATCTTAGGCGCATGTATGATGGTGAGGATGTTTCATATCCATGGAAAATGGGGAAGGCAAGACTGCGAATCTTAATATTGACGACATGCCTTTCAAGCGCTGTCATTGTTTTTCTATTTTAGTTACTTCCTAGGTCATAGGTCACATCGCACAAGTTTATGTGGGGATGTAACACAGGATATGAAAGTGGAGCGAAGCGTATACATTTTAGTCGGGGACAGGATGCTCTTTCACTTGAAACTTGTATTAATAAGGCCACCCTCAACTGGTTATACAGTGTCAGTGCTTATTATCATTTGTTTGAGATGGAAACCTGTATCGAAGCGTTACAATCACTGCAACAATGAAGTTGTTAAAGGAAAGGAATTTGTATCGTTTCCTTCGGTACTTGATAACTTGATTGTCAATGAATACATCTGTTATTGCCGTATAGTATAATATACTGCGGTGTTTGCTGTAGGTGGCATCAAGTGGTCGACCTTCGTAACAATAGATGCATATTTGTTATCTGTCGTAGATTTTTTAATTATATAATGTAATATAGGAGCATCACCGATGACTCTGTTAAGCTCGAGTCTTGCCAACATTTATATCATAATCGTCCAAATAATCAATTAAATTCCGATGTTACTTTTTGCCGATATCGTAGCTGTGTGTGCTTAATGTGACGTAGTGTAAATAGGATCATATATATATATATATTTGTTTGTACATATATGGGGAATTGCATTTGCACTACCGTACAGGATGTTAATTAGTTTCTTGTACATAATTACTCACGTAAGCAATGGCGATTACATGACATGTATTTGAGCGTAAAAGGTTGCAAATGTACATTGTACGTATGAGGGTTCATTTATCATGTTTATAAGAATAAGTTTACAATTATGTTATGAAGTCATGAAAACTCATTGTATAATGTTATTATACTTACTTTCGCCTTTGGGGAACGCTGAGGTAAATGCACCAATTCCAAATAAAACTAATGATATTCTGAATCCCATTTTACTTGTCATTCACGTGAACTCGTGAACCCGTACCATATTTGTATACTTTAACAATTATACGTCTATTTAACTACTGCGTTTCGTTAATACGAGTATGTGAGTGGTGTGTTTCAGTGCAACTCTGAAATATGATCCGACCATTTGCCTAGAACCGTTTTAATATTCAATCGTCTTCTATTACAAGTACGTTGTAGTTCAAAAGGAACTCCTTAGTGACAGAAACAATACTGAATAGCAACAGCCCAACGTAATCGATGCTGTCCTCATGAAAGAAAGGATTAAACCTTTAATTATGAATGTGGTATTCTATGACTGTAAAACTGTTTCCTTAACTACAAAATGTGTTTTATTCCGTTTCCTGGATGAGTTAGCCCTGCTGATTGAAGGTGACACTGCATAGTTCAACAAGGGGACATAACAACATAACAGAATATGTAAATGCCCTATTGACGGTAATACAAATAATACAACATCACATTAAATCATCTACGGATACTAAACATCATTACATCATAATGTTCCATCGCTGTTAAAAATTGGATAAGTGTGGTAGTAAATGCTATGAGTAATTTTAATCTCATTTCACGTTTTATTTCAGATCTAACACTTGTACCATGCAACGTTAGGATCATTAGACCTAAGAGAATTTGTTTAAAAAATAAAGTGTAAATTATATATATAGGCAGCAGTATGCATTACATTACTTAGTCATGAAAAGTTCAAGGTATTTCAGAAATACATATAGAAGAAATTAATGTTTATAGTTACATTAAAAGCAATATAAGATCCTCAGCGTTACTGACTACCATTCCTTATCCATTACTATTCTGAAGATAAAAGGGATCATATGCCAGGTTACAGTTTGACGGTATCTGTATATAAGTTATCCAACGTAAGTGATTTATATTATGTTGACAAGGCAGAGACGAACACCTCACATACCTCTTTCTGTAGTTTGGTCGCCTGTACCAATAACTAATTTGAAGTAATATGTAGTCAATCATGTCATCGAGCAATATTAACTTTCAATGGACATATGTCATGCCATGTATTTGGACAAATAGAGTTCAGCAAAATAAAGATCGTCCAGAAGAAAGTTTCTAAGTCATATAAATTCGAATTATGCTGCGAAGTCGAAACAGAATTAAGAGATTTGGCCGTTTGTGGTTCATATTTCAAAATCGTTCAGCATCCTTGAGTTGTTACCCCTTAATAATTAAAAAATTGTTAAATTCAAATTTAACCATATGTTTCGACATGACTGTGCCTACAGGTATGTTTAACATGACTGTTTATGGATCATTGTATACACGCTTGCATGAACATTGTTTTATCAAGTGACATTAGCTAACTAATCAACGCGTAAATAAAATAAAAAATGAAAATGTACACGCGTGTATGAGGACCTCGTTAGATAGTATACAAGTGTATGAGCAATTCACTTATGAGCAATTCGCTGATGAAGAATTACTTATGAGGAACCACTTATGAGGAATCATTTATGAGGAATCATTTATGAGGAACCACTTATGAAGAATCACTTATGAAGAATCACTTATGACTAACTGCTGTAGATTGTTTAGCCACATAAGTCAGTGTCACGTGAACGAGGCTATGGTCTCGGTTAAACTTACTTGACACAATTCTCTCCACCTTATATTCGTTACTTATGTAGGCCTATGGGTCAGGTAATGAGATCAGATAAATGTCAAAGAAGTATCGATTTCCATCGATCACCCTATTGATAAACAACAACACACGGACTGGTTTTACGTAAACCGGTGTTAGTCAAATTCAGATCAACAGACAATAACAGAATCGTTAAAGAAGGCATTGAAAGAAGAAAGTATACCAAAGATGTGTAAGTTACGTCTACAAGATGGGGTGAGTAAAAGATATTATTTTGAAAGTTCTATAAGTTCTTGGAAATGTATCTGTATGTATATATACTGAACACAAACATTTAGGGACATTTTAAAAATTTTAAAATTATGAATGATAATGTTTTTATTACTATATACCGAGTAATTAAGTTTTGTCTCCTTCAAACATTGAAAAACAAAGAAAATTAAAAATAAATTATTTTTTTTGGAAACCTAAATATATTCCTCAACCACAATTCAGAGCCAAACCCTTTGGGGAAAAGACTGGATTAGAGGAAGAAGGCATTTAACGAAAATAACAGCTTTGAAATGTAACTTAACAATCCATCATCACCAATTCCACATTACGTGAAACAGTCAGCTTCATGATAGCAGTTTCTTAGGAACACATTCCGAAGTGTATTCTGATCCTTATCAATAATCACATCTATAACTACACTCACGGATAGAAGAAAGTATACCTTCCATTCAAAAGAGTCAAACACGAAATATGTCTGCGGGATTAAGTCGATGTTTGTGATGAGGATATTTCTCGTGAATAGATATAACCAATATCATTCATGAGATTATGATACTTAATATTGTATATATGTTCAAACACACTTAGGGTGCTGAAATAGCTATTTCAAAAGGTATTTTGGGATATCACGTTTGGTATTTAAGGTGAAAGTTTATGAAATAGGAAATTATGTCAGTACAGATAATGGATAGTAGCAAATTAAATGGATGGACAATTAATATTGTTCGATATTATGGTACTTTCGAAATTAAATGGCACAAACACATGATGTAAACTATATAATACTTGCCATGTATGTATTGTGTGCAAAAGAGACTCCATGAACGATTTTGTGTATATTTGGGTTCAGTAGAATTTTTTTCAAATGCAACTTTTCATTATTTATTAGAACCAAAATGAGAACACTCAAACAGAGTAACAATATACCAATGCCAAGATCTCAAGACACAAGGAATGAACTCTTTTCGATAATTTTTTTCTTATATTCCTCTTTATTTGGTATTTATAAGGTTCAAGTGGAGAAATAGCAAATGCTCAAGAACAATATTCACAAAAAGACCAGTAGTAAAATGTTTTACCAAAAAAATAATCGAAACTGACACGTAACGTTGTTCATATAACATTTCATTCCTATAACTTTTAGGGGGTGTCAAGCATTATAACCATGAGTATATATAACATACTGGACAGTATATTATAGGTAATCAGGTATTGATTTTTTTAATGAATGATACTTTGTCAGCGTGCCAATGAATAAATATATTATTATTCGTAATCTCAAAAAGGGATCCTCAATATAACCCGAAAACAATTAAAAAGCCTGTTTTACGATTGATAATATGGAGAAACCATTCTGCCTCGGATATGGTAAGGTTGTAGACCCTGATAGTCAGGAAAAACCCTCGGATCCTTCGCATCCTCGATTTTCCTTCCTATCAGGGTCCATAACCTTACCATATCCTCGGTATCATCGTTTCTCCTTATAATATCAACTTTACCCATCATACGTCATGAAATAAACCTACTGTATGACAATCTCATATAAGTATCCTTTATCTGCCGGTATAATTATATATGTGTCTGGATTATTTCCGCACACTGCTCTCACGAAGTATCCTAATCGTTTAATCCTTGAGGACAAACCAGGTTCTGGCATAGCAACAATCTAGATTCCAAACAGAGCTATTATGTATGTATCATCTTACACGCAATGTAAATTTTACAGCCGCTTTTGGCAAACACATTAAGACGAATGTTCAAGAGGCGACAAGCGACAAGTGTATCAATGTGATAAGATAGTATGGCTTTTCCCCTTCACCCACCATACCATTTGAATATACTTTGAATATATTTTATTATCCTTTTATAATATTGTTTAATGTGTGATCATATTTGTAAGGAATTATTATCTTGATCTGTATATGTTTAAGGTGTCTCATAGGTCTAATGGCCGGACATCTGTATATATTTTATTGTGTTTTACCAACGTCGTATTGAATGTACAGATGTGTGACACCGTAATAAAACTCCCCATAAAAGAAGAATATATAAATACAACAGCGGATTATCAAAAGAGAGTCACCCGTTTTGGGGTTATGCAAATTATAATGGAAAGCAAAAACAGGTCATGGTAAAAGGAGTGAATTGTAATACTTTTCGGTACGATACGATAATGGGGGTCGTGCAATTATGATAGTTTACCACCGTTGCATAAAATGTCTCTTAGTTTTATGATATATAAAGGTCATTAATTCTCTCATAGCCACTCAAAAGACGTATATAACGAAGTTTTCCAATTAGAAGATCAAATGACAGTTAATAAGCTGTATGTATTTCTACACCAACAACGTGTCTAGGGAGGTAAAAAGAACGCTATTTGCATGTCTGTCAATTTCAAAGACTTTGTATTTGTCAAACATGTCAATCACGCGATCTAGCCTTCCGTTCAGCTGCACGAATTTCTCGAAATTTTCACGACTGTCATTAACATTTCGTGTTGAAATAGGATACCCAAGATAAAATGCGGTGCGCTCGAACGCAGCTTATCCATTTTCAGACGAAGATCATTTGTCTCCGAAGCAACCGCCATTACAACGTACCTATGCTGTAAATCAGTTTTATTTGAAGGACTTTCTGGAAAGTATTTGAAAAGGATTTACAACATATTTATCTAAGGCAATATTATATTTATCAAAATGAATGCTTCAATTAACCAAAGTTACTTTTGGCGGGCAATGAGCTCGCGTGTTTCTTCTCAAAATGGATATGATATTTGTGAGCATTCTGTTCGGTTTGTTTTCTAATATTGGTAAGTAATGTACATTATTATAAGTTTTTAATCAGCATCTATTTGTAATAATAGAAACTATCAACACTTTCAACACTCACGAAATGTGATGTAAGTATCGTCAAAAAGCGTGAAAACTTAAATTCCATTACAATAATATTTAGTCAAGTAAAGATAAGTTTATAGATAATGATTTGTTGAAAACCGTATTGGTTTCTGTCTGATTACATATTCATATATATTCATTTATATCAAACACATTTCCAAACCACTGTACAACGATTTCAATATTCACAGACAATCAATTGTGTTATTGCTTATGAATCACGATTACGTTGTTTGATGTCGTATGAACAATGCACAGATTCGAAGAATCCTCAAGCCTACACATACATACGTTTCAACATCAACTTGGTTTACTATTTCTCACATAAAAGATACAAAAACTCGATATATCTGACACTTACTTGTTTAACATCCCTACCATACATGTATATGAGAGCCGAAAGCAAGTATGGTACAAATACAAATGAGATCAACGTATAAATACTAGCCGATAAACATGGTTGCACAACTCTTTCTGATGATTGTTATTTTTCAATTTCAACTCAACTAAGGCTTTCACACTTCTAAATGATATAACTAATGAAGAGTACAGAACAAATGGTGTGGAAGAAGCTCTCTGACATTAACACTGACTTACGACTATCTTAGCACTAAGACAGCTTCGAAAATATGGGCCCAGGTTTATAACGCGGTAGTTATGGGCTGTGTTCAAGAGAGTTTTCAAAGTAATAGCTCATTTAACGATTACTTTTAAACCTCTCTTGAATGCGATTGCTCAATGTAGCGCTACGTAGCAAAGCGAGCGAACTTTGAGGTTTTGCACCGTGTCGTTCAGGAGAGAATGGGCGCTACTTGATCTCTACTTGAGCGCTACATTGAGCGATCAATGAGCGATTATAAACGCTCGCTGTTATGGAACGGAGCCCTTGTTGACAACACTTTACAACAGGGATTCTAAGTCTATGATGACACAGCATATGCTGTATATTTTCATTGATAATCTCATGGCCAATTCGAATATCTGATAACGAAGACATTAATATATTATAAAATCTAAATACGATTTATGAAGCTTTTGACTTTGATGTATATGGAGGCAAAAGCATCTCTTATGATTAGAAATGACCCAAAATGAACATGATCCCCGGTTTCAAAATCAAAGAAATTTTATCATTTGTTTTTACTTTTCAGTTTTCTCTGCGTGGGATCTGAAAGAATCTGCCGGTTGTTTTGGTAGCGGTTCGTCGGATGATGACTTTTTGACACCTGAATGTTCAACAGGTGATATCATTCTTGTTCAAAGCGTGTATCACGGAGCTAAGAATAATACCTGGACCTGCCCAAGCGAATCTACAGATCTAAACAGGGAATATACGAGATGTTGTACGCATTCAGAGCTTGATTGCTTGATAGAGGCTGAGATCGGAAGTAACAGTTTCCATAGCAACTGTACCGGAAAGAATCGATGTTACCTACGAGTTGATAGAATTCAAACTGGGTTCTCGTGTCCTTTCCTACAGTTCATGCCAGAAACGAATTACATGTTTATGCGATATCATTGTATACCTGGTAAGTATATTGTTAACTATAGAAATAGAAATAGTTCATTTTGCGAAAGAGTAACACGTGGTCCTTGAAAACATTTTTGTTTAAAGATTTAAACATGTGGAAAATTCTCAATAAATATTGGAAAGGAACATTTCAAATTATTTTTCAAGAGCAAATGTCTAGACTTGTTTTTCAGAAGGATCATGGTTCGACGAAGGGTAAAATAATAAAAGAAAAGATTTTTAGTGCCTATCGTGTGTAATTATAATAACACTAATAATTTAAGTAAGTTAATTAAGTGGACGCTAAGTCCAGTGTCATCCTCGATAATCCAGGGTATAGGCTCCGATATTTATAGTGTAGATTATCGGAACGTATACCCTGGAGTACAGAGGATGACATGAGCTTAGACTTATGTCTGTCCGGCAAAAGTATAACTAGTGCTGATGTATGTAAGAAATTATATCACGTTTATTAAATGTATAAATACTTACAACGTAAACATATATCGTGACCATTGCCCGTGTCGTGTAAGATAACGCTGTTACCTGAACCACTCCCAGTGATTTTACCGTGACTCAGCCGTTCAACTTCAAAAGTATCAAGTTCTTTATAATCTTGTAGACTATCCATTGTCTTCCCTTAAGACATTTTGTCGGGTAACCTCCCAAAACTTCTACATGCCAAAACTTTACAGACTAAAACAACACAGTTCAGGGTCCACTGCATATGGTCATTACCTCAAGTAAGAATGGACTAGTCCGATTAATATGCCAAAACTTCTACATAAGAATACGAGTAAATAATATACATAAATATCTGTTTATTCTCATATATAAATTTCATAACATTGCATCAATCTAGTAACACTTTGTCGCTGCAGTGAGTGACCTTAAAGACCACAAATTTGACAGGTTTCTAGACAAGTCTGCTACTTGCAATTGCCTATGTAACTACCATTGTAAGGATGTTATGCACTACCTTTTCATCTGCCAAAACTATTCACGCATTAGATCAAAGAGCTATCAATATGTTAATCGATTCAATTTGAAAACGGAGGTAACAATGACTTATCTGATGAGACTAACTTAAAAATTGTATTTTAAATTTTTGATTGTCCATGTACATATAATTTTATGATAAATTGTGTTAAATTGTTGAATTTACATATTCAGTTATTTGTACATTAATTTGTTTCTTTTTACAATGTAAAACTGTATGTTACATGTTGTAATGTACAAATCCTGTCAACGTCACGGTGATAGATATTCATATAGGGGTAGCCCTGTTTATCAATTCCATTTTCATGTTCTATCTGGATATGAATTTCACAAATCAAAAGCTCATAAAAACATAATTCAAGCATTGAATTCAATATCAATAACCAAACACACCCGACAGCACTCAAGGAACTCCATTGATGTTTTCTGTCTGGTGAACAGCTTTGTTGCAACGAAATTATAACAATTGCGAAAAATCTAACAAACTTGAAAATTTTTACTTTTCGTATGTGACGTACGCAAAATATAACAAAAAAAAGTTATATTAATATTATAATATATACAAAATATTAATATACACAAAATACTCTGTCATCTTCCTTAGTAAGTAGTAACTCTACTCCAGTAATCCTCTACCTCTTCTTCAATCAGCTGTATAAGTTTTGGCATGCAGAAGTTTTGGCAAATTACATTTAATCATATCCTGGGTTGTTCCATTATAAAAAAGGTAATTGCATAATTCTGCCCTGACTTTTTGTAGGAGTTTTGGCATGTAGAAGTATTGGCATGTATAAGTTTTGGGAGGTAACCCATGAGGATGTTAGCGATTTAATAAATCAGGGCTCTGTTCCATAACATCCATAACAGCGAGCGCTAAATAATCGCTCAGCGAGCGCTACATTAAACCTCTATTTAAAACGCGATTGCTCTATGTACATGGTGTAGCGCTACGTAGCAAGGCGAGCAAACTTCGAGGGATTTGCACTGCGTCGTTCAAGAAAGAAAGAGCGCTACTTGAGCGCTACATTGAGTGATCAATGAGCAATTTAAGCGTTCGCTGCTATGAAACAAAGCCCTGACAGCTTTCTAACACCATTTCGTTGTCTACAAATGTTACTTTGATCGGATCTTCCCAGGTGATCTCTGTTGCAAGTCGTCTATATCCCTGTTTACAAATAAACCCTCTAGCGGAGAATTTTAGCACTGTCTACTGTCCTTATCATCCATTTAATTCCCCGTGACTTATGATGTCATCCCGGAAAAGTAACTTTAATTAATGTGTACCTCTATAAACTTTAATACAGTTTTATACATTAAACTAATACTATTACAAAGGCAAACACATTTCTCATGTGAGTGTTTTTACCTGTGTAGTTGTTGTAATCACGTGTTGTGAAAACACGAGAGGCAAGATATTTTTTATCGTACACAAAATCTCGTTTGGCTAATTAACTTTTGTATGTTATTATTGTTCATTCCAAACCTTCAGGGATTGTATTATCTACTACAGTACTCATGCCCTCGATTGTCGCTATTTCTCTCACCTGCAGAAGGGGGTTTTCACTCTTGTTGTGTTTTTTAAATAGATAAATAAATAAATAATTAGTAAGGACATTATCACAGTAAAATGTCTTAACGAAACTCGAGAATGAAGAAAAATACATGTATACTTCTTCGTTCAGGAAAAATAAGTTGTTTTACATATTTTCTTCTTCATTTCCGTCGCTAACGTATAAAATGCCCCCAAAAGAAGTTAACTTCATGTTACTCCTAATTAAACATATTCATGATAAAAAAAAATTGTATTTAAGACTTCCCAGCAAGTGCAAACTAGTTCAAATAACTTATCATTTCTTAAAAACAATTTATATATTTCAGAGCCGGTAAATTAATTCCTTTGAACCGTTACCCAATAAACAGTATAAACGTCTATTTAGTTTAAATTAGAATCACCTGTGAGTGTAGTATATATTGGCTTAATTTATGAGGTTATATAAGTACTAGGTTCACCTCCCCGACACGAGACTAAACAAATTTACAAATATTTATGACCACACTTTATAATCACTTGATAACCTGGATACCTCCTGTGTTGCATTTATCAATAACATTGATCTCAGTTATACTCACCTGTGATACAGTTTATAACACTGACTTCTCCATTTAAACATGGAACTGAAATGTGCATATCATTATTTATTTATTATTAGTATATGCTTGATAACGGTATAAGGATCTATACCGAAACGTCGCTATTGTTAATAAAGAAGTTGATCATCCATAAACTATCTGTCTTCTTCATTATTTATTTGTTATGAAAATACAACTGATTTCGGAGAGAATCATCTGAGGAAATAAGAAGATCGTAAACTGGATAAACAAATTCAACGTCAGACGGTTCATCAAATAATAATACGATCATTATCCCAAATTTATTTTCATAGAAATCAGTCTTATTATAAGGATAAGTTGAAGCCGTCATTTTTAGCCGTCAGTCATCAATAAAGCCGCTACGCCACTTCCACAACCATCAATATATATATCTAATGTCAAATTGACTTCAAAGTAAGTCACAATAGATACTAATTATATTTTTAAGGGTAATAAATTCGTTTCACGGTGTTTTGACTGGGTTTACGGTAAGTCCCGTCCACACTGTCAAAACACTGTGTAACTAATAACATGAACACATTTGTTTTTTTACATTTTCAGGAGAATCTCATCGGAGCGTATCGAAAGACGATAATTACACTGGTTCATCAATTGTACTCCATAACGAAAACTACCCTGACTCAGTTCAATCCAGCGTGAACTCGACATGCATAGTTTCTTCCCCTTGTGACTCAACGATTAAGTTGAGTGTGCTTGACCTTCGTTTTAGAGTTGGCGCTAACGGTACCTGTGACCAACGTCTCGTGGTTCTTGACGTTTATTCTGACGTTGAATTCATACTGGACTGCTTAGACAACAATGGTTTTGAACGTTCAGCTGTATTTGTTTCCAATGGAAGTCTTGTGTCAGTGACGTATGAAAACTTCTTGACGTCATCAACTGGACAATTTTTAATTCAATTTGAAAGTAAGTTAATTGAATAAGAATTAATATCTTCTTTATGTGACTTATCTTAATTAATCAAATAGGATAAACTTGCATGTGTAAACTGTGCTGTGACCCGTGTTTTATGTCAGTTTAAAAGTAAAATTACTAAATTTACATAATCAAACATAATATGAATATATCATATTTAGCCGACGTAAATGTCTGGATTGTCATATTATAATACATGTACGTCATACAATATCGATAAATAGACAATACTCAATAATGTCTTGTTAAATACCATTTTATGAAACGAGTGGTTTGGTATCTAACGAGCGAAAGCGAATTTGATGGCATTACATTTTTAATTAACGTTTCGTTATACGTTATCAACGTGTCAAAGTTTAGAATTGTATTTATTACTCGCTAATTTCGCTTAGTCTATTTACTCTTAGGTTCCAGATCATTGAAGCCGATGTTTGGTCACATCTTATTATGACGTCACGTGATGGCACACCGTGCGGTCAAATTCTGTATTTGCTATACAGGGAATCTTTATCGGAGGAGGTAAAATATAGTTCCGTTTAAAAAAATGAAAGTTAAATAAATATATTTTCAGGTCAGAATTCCAGTGAGGATCTTATAGTTGCTTGTGGAACGTCAATCAACGACGAGACATTATACACCTGTGCAACAACATCAAAAGCACCGCCTTATATTGGTAAATTAACAAGTCCAGGTGTGCCGTATACATTACTACCAATTGCTACGAGGAGTTTGTTAACACAAGGTAAGATAATATTTTTTATTACATTGTATTCTGATGCCAAAAATAATTTTCAAACAGAAATGAGGTCATTTTGTTTGTTCTTGGAAATATCGGAACTTATTCAATAAAACATGCATCCAGGAAACGAAAAAAATCTTTAAAACGATCTTATCGATAAAAAGAGGATATCTGTATTTCTTAAGTGATACCATGTTTATCTAATCGAGTCAGGTAGAAAGGTTACATTTTCATGAGTAGCGCAACAATCTACCTAACATCAAAACTTTTTACAGATATCAAACATGTTAGAAATACATGCCATTAGTAGTGGATAGTGGACAAATATAACATTGTTACATTTGGGATAACACTACCTTCAATAGCACACATTCTTACAAATACTTTTTCGGGCCAAGTCCCTTGCGGGATTCGAACTCACAAACCTTAGAGTAAAAAGGCAACTATCGCCAGCACTGACCGTACCAACAGATTACCACACGACCATTTCGCCTCGACAAAAATCGAGGTCCAACAATCGATAGTTAAGCTAATGTTCACATTCAGTACCCCTCTGATAGATGTAATTTGGCGCAGCTCCCACGGCTGAATGCATTAGAAATACATGTAAAACATGTTCTGTTCAAGATTTCTGGCATATTTACTGCTTACTGGGATTTCATTTTTTGGTCTTTTCAATGGAGACGTCTCTTCTTTTCTTCTTTCTAAAGTTTTTTCGGAAACTAGTAATCAAGACGAATGATGTAAGTGCAGGATGATACTCTTCATTGAGCTCGAAGTTAGTCAGTTCCGAAATGATATTTCACGATGACATGACTCCTCATTCTGTATAACCTTATACGAATAACCGCTGTGATGGTTCAACGGGGAGACGTTTTCCCGGAAACTTGTTCACATATAGATGAGGAATATAACGATGTGGGTAATCCTGATGATGCTTTTGATCGATTTTTGTAAGCCTTTTCCGAAATATTAATTACGGAATTATGGTGCTTTAATACCAAATTGTATTTGATGTGAATAACCGCTGTGGTGCAAAAATATTAAATTTACGTAAATGAATTTGGTTAATACTTTAATTGTTTTTTAAATGTTTTTTATGAGTTATGACCCTTCACTCTGTTATTAAAATCAGTCACAATAACAGCTAGGATGTGTGTAGGGGTAGGAAAGAAAGGAAGCAGTAATATCAGCGATGTGTAAGAGGTTACGTGGGAAAATACGAGTTGAGTAACCTTTGTAGAAAGAAAATAGACATACCATTGAACTGAGTCCTTTTATATTTTACATTTCAGAAAGCGCCATGCATCCCGGAACCATAGCGGCTATTGCAGTTGTCTCCCTTTGTTTTGTGGTCATTATTGCAATGTTTGTTGTATGTTATCTGAAGAAGAAAAACCAAGCGGTAAGAGTTAAGGTCAAGTAGCTCGTCTCATTGTGAAAACCTATTTATGAAATACGTCAACATACATACATACATGTACATGTACGTAGATCATTACTAGTTCCAATGAAATGATTTCAGAATTGTTTTGAAAGTCCCTATCTTACCATGTTTTAATACTGAGCATGACATGCAGTAAGACTTTTCTCATAGTACCTTGCTGTTGCTGTTGCTGTTGCTGTTGCCTACTTAGATTTGCAAGGCAGCAGTCAGTTAGTGAATAAAGTCTCTTAGATTAATTTGAGGAAGGAACAACAAACTTAAGACGTTAGTAAGAAACACTATTAACACTGAAAACTTAAACTTAAAATTTTTACATTATCTATCCTTTTTTTAAAATTCCAAGCAAATTAAACAGAAACATTTACTGTCAATACAACTATCAGATGAAGGTAGTATATGATATATATATATATATATATATATATATATATATATATATATTAATGCTAACTTTGAATATAAATTAACTAAGTAATACCAGAGACCATAGAATACAAAGACAACAAAACACGTTATGGTATCTGGTTATGTACAACCATTTATAACACTCTTTTTGTTCTGATTGAATTAACTTCACACGCAAAGAAGTAAGCACAAACTTTTCTAGACTATGATATGTCCAAAATATAATTTCCAGTCACAAAATGCCAACAGGCCAATCGGATCCGGGCGACCCGAAGATAAGAATTCTGGTTTCTCTTCGTTCTCCCGCTCCCCAACCGGAAGTACTTGGATGTCTCGCTCCAGTAAAGGATCACCACCTCCATACGACGACGACGACTACGACAATCTCATGCGCAAGAAGTTATCCCCCTTTGGTCATCCGGGGTCTTCACAATCAGCCAGAAACAAAATAGGTCCTACCACAAAGCAGTTTACTCCATTGGGAACAGGCGGACCAAAACTTGCGCCGTTTACTTCTTCTCAAGCTTAGAGAACCTGGACAAGATTGGGAAAATATACAGTGTATCTAAGGATTGTATGATATTTACGGGACTATTCATTTTTATTACTGGATATTTAAAAAATTGTTTCAAGCGTTTTATATTTTTTCTAAGTTGTGGACATAGACGTTTAAATAATTTATTTTGCTACGTTTGTGTAAACATGTGTTCACAGCGATTTTTAAAACGTAGGCAACAACAGTATTGGCCTGATTGAATATTTTAACAAAAAAACCTGCAAATTGACAAAAATATGTGTTTCATAGTCTTCAAACAGAACCAAATTTGACGAGAGGCTATCTTAGCTCATATGCCTTAATTGAAGTTGGAACATCGATGGCGTCAAATTCGATCTCTTCTTGGTCTAATCATCGCTTAAGATGGTTTAATGAATGTCGTAAAACGGATGATAAAGTTACAGTCAATCATGACCATTGTGAAAGATGGGGCTTTAATAGGATTTATTGCTATGATTATTTTGAGAATACCCCCTCCCTTGGAAATTTTGCCTGAAGGATATTCTGCAGCAATTAGCAGCCACCTTCGGAGACTTTCCCTAACTACCAGTCTTAAAATCGTTTTTCCGCAACTAATTTTACAACTTAGAAATAACAAGCATGCACTGTTAGAATATCCATCAAATAACAAATGATTCATCACTAAAATGATCAGCACTGTCTTGTCCAATGGAATAAGTTCCTCATCACGGGGATCAAACGTAAAGAGCATATTGCCCTAGTGCTTAAAGGGACACTGCGTCGAGGGTAGAAATGAGATCAGATACCTATGCTGATTAGCCTGTCAGATAGGGAGTCACGCTTTGCTTCACTGTTTATATGGAGTTGTTTTTAATACCAATTACTTCAATTGTCTTAAATTGGGGGTCTATGACTCGTTAGCAGACTAATTAATCAGTAGAGGTAGATAAATTTGATCTCATATTTTTCCTCGACGCGTTGTCCCTTTAAAGACTTTTAAATGGATTCCACTGGAATTATGTGAAAACATAAGATCCTCATCTTCGTATTCAAATAGCGTAACTACCCGGCTCCTGTTTACATCAGTGATTTGATCAATTCATTCAAGGGGAGCAACCCGGAGCATTGAGTGAGTGCTTGACATCCCACTGACAAGTAAAAATATCTTCAAGGATATATGTTTGATAATCCAAACGAGTCCTGAACATTCTACTTGGTGGTGCATTTCCCTAAACGCCTGTGAGCAAATGCAGAATGATTATCTAAATATGAACTTTTTCGTCATGTCGTTACATGGCTTTTCAGTACTCATTGCGGAGGGAAATGATTTCACTGATCTTTGTTTTTTTAACGCATATGTGTAACTTTTTGGTAAATTGTGAACTCTAAAGCAACCAAACTAATACCCTCAGTAATATGTGTGAACAATTGGATTGTGTTTAAATCATGCATTAATTACGTGTGTGCAAACAGAAATATCCTTTCAAATTTGGGCTTCAAGACCCCCGAACTGTCCCTTATATCTTGCTTCTATATTTACCATTCTGATTGGCTGTATAATTTGATCGATATCTTAAGCAAGGGTGTAGATCAACACGAGATCTGGTATTCAATATATAGGTTTGTTTGTTGCCAATATTTGCAGTCTATCGTGTATACCTCACATCTGAAATAACCTGAATGTATTTAGCTCATCAGGCATTTAAAACCAGATGGGCTTACAACTTCCCAACGCAAGATATATCTCGCATGTCTCCGTCGCAAGCCAATTAAAGCCCTGCAGCATCTCAGTCATCAGTGTACCTGAAATGCATAGTGGGCTCTGGTTCGCTAGCACAGAAGCATTAAGGAAATGTGGCAAGACTTACATTGGCCAGTGATGTAGATTGGCGCGGTTATGACATGCGGAGGGAAGTTGATTGAATTATGACAAAGATCGTCGTCCGTTGTTTATCGTTCGCCGTGGCGTTTTTACTTTTAGATTTCTCCCAGAGCTGAAATTTTGTGGGGAGATCGCTTGCTCTTTGTTTTGGGGATTAGCGCAGTGTTCGCTTTTGGGACAATATGTCCGGGATTCGAATCCCCATCGCGAGTTTGACTGCTATAGAGAACTGTTTTACCTTTTGGGTGTAATGATACAATGAAATTTAACTAAGCACCACTCATGGGTCGCTAATTCCAGCCGTGCTCTCGAGGTTTCGACGCAACGCCTATCGATAATGATGTTGCTGCCTTTCTGCCCGTAATAATACTAGCTGTCATGATACAAGTGAAATATCCCCTCACTTTGAGGTTCACGTTACGTACACTTGGCTCTATAAGCCCGACCATATTATAAACTTATATTTATATATAGCCTAGACAATGGGGATGGGCCGCTTATACACTTTTGAAAATATATGATTCTAAAATATTTTGATTATAACTCCTGCAAAGCCTGATGCGTCACAGAACCGGTTGCCCTATTTGTGGTTGTATATATAGCAGTTGATGAAGAATGTTCTGGATGTCACTGTTAAAAAAAAACATGTGCAGGGACGCTTGTATCTCAATGTTTTATCAATATCGTGTTACTGTCGGAAGTTTGATTAAAACCATTATTTACTTAACGACTTGTTTTATTGTGCATCTATTCTCGGCTTTGAATAGTGTACTTCATATAGATTTTTCTACATGAAAATATAATTTAAACCTCTATATGGAAATGAATATAAAAGTAGACAGTGAATAGTTAAAACTGGAAGAGGATGTTGGGGTGTCCCGTAGACCTAAACTGAAGCACAAAAGAAACCCTTCAGTTGTTTTTATCATATGTATAATTTTCAATGTCAAATTTCTCGAGTTTTCGACATCGTATTCAAAAACTGAATAGTTTGGGAAATTAGTCCAAAATATTAAATCAGTCAAAGAATTCTTCTACGTGTTTTTTAAAAAAAATTGAAAATTAAAATTTTGAAATTTAAAATTCCCCAAAAATAATTTTGATGAAACACAACTGTTCATCGATATATAACACATACTCTGTGTGAAAATCAATAAATTTGCTTCATCATGCACACATTTAGAACATTTTAAATATGGTACGTGTCATGTTGGTGTAAATTTAATTTCTTACCCCTGTTTAGTTTAAAAAATGATATTGTAATCCAAAAATAAAACAGTCCCCCATTAAGTCATTCAAACTAATGCCAAAATGTGTTATTGCATCGTGCCATAATCAAATGCATCTAATTTCTTTACAATATTAAATTAATCGAAACCAACTGAGGTGTGACGTTTCTTTTGTGCTTCAGTTTAGTAACCTACTCATGTATCCTGACAAACATATTTGCATCTTGCATGTAGCATCTGAACAAGCTTGTGAAACAGTTCATAGTTTAATCACAATTACCTGATTAAATACCATATGCTATTATAGGAATAACCTGTGAACGAGTTGTGTCTTTGCTATATTCACCAAGGATCATTTTTCGAAATCACAAATACCGAGCTGTGCCCAGAACAAGAACACAGTACGGTACAGAACAGAGGTACGAGTGGTACTTTCGATCTTACTTTAATGAGATTGTCGAAATAGCGGTCTGCCCGCAAGCCAACATCCTTTCCACACATACTTTACTCAAGGCATTTCTTCCCACGTAAACTCTGTTCCAAGTGGAACTATATCTTGACTAGTAATACAGAATATTGACTGCTTGAAATCAGAGTTAGTTGTGCAATCAGTGACGTTGTTCCAAACTCAGCATCCGGTCTGTTGAAGGTCAGGAGTTCCTCCACCTGTTGCGCCAATATCTAATAGATACAGAAGACCGATGGGGTGTAAGACTATCTCTGGTTTGAAAGAAATAAAAACGGTAACAGTGAAACAAACTTTCACCGCTAAGAAATGTTGCTAGCCTAGAAACGGGGAATATGGTCCACTTGTAACAGAACACATGGGAAGAAATGACTTTAGTAATTTCTGTAGAGAGAGAAAGCAAGTCAGCTGCTGGTTAATTACACATGTTTCAGGTGGAGTCAGTTGCAAAAGAAGACTTAGCCTATCTGTATTATGGGAAATGTCTACACACTGCAAGGCCTGGTATGGCTTCAAAAGGGCTCGTTGTGTTTCAAACCACACGTCGTTGTGTTCAGAAAAACTTAATGATCAAATTTGTATACTGCATGTGTTAAATATGCAGCTTGTTGCAAAATGATTGTCATTTAATAGAAAGGGAATATGACTTGATCCAACTTGAGAAACCTACTCATGTAATTTTGGCACTTAAAAATGAATATAACATAAATATTTGTTTAAATGTCGGTAATATAATCTTTAATATCATGTCATATACTGGAAAAAATAAGTTAAGGATATTATACGTTTTGTGATTAATATTTCATTAATATGTCAAGTAATAAATCAGTATTACACCTAATTATTTGTGTCCAGTATATGTTTAGGATTTCTCTATTTTAACAAAACCATCACATAAAAATGACCAGATGGGCTTATGGCATGGGGCATCGCCCGGTGTCCGTTCGTCGTCCATCCACATTTGACATTTTCCACTTGCATCCCAAACGCAAAAAATTTGTGGGGTCAAAGTTTGTTCATTTTTTTTCGGACCTCATCCCTCTCAAACATGGGCGTGGTTTGCACGGTTTCAGTTTCATGGCAAAATATTGTGTATTATCTGAATCATTTATGTCTTTAAAATCAAACAACACAAAGCCCGATGAGCTTCAGAGCCAAGACTCTATGTCATATTCATAAACAAACATCAAACCCTATTTCTAAAAGGATGACAAATGCATCTAAGAACGAATTGCAGATTTGGTGAAAACACGAAGCTTTCGATTCACAACTTTGCCTCGTGCTATTTGTTCAGCTATCTTGTTTATAATTATTATTTCAATATAAATGCGTTAGTGTTGTGCAAAAAGAATGAAAAGAGGTTAGTTAATAAAATTGTCATTAATTAAGTATTTCCGTATTGACCGAGTTACAGGTCCTCGGGCTAATAAAACGGAGATTTTCGCTAGAATTACGGCAAGGATATGACTGCAAATTTCGTATGTTCATATCGCCTAAGCAGTGGGAAGGTGGTGATGGGAATGTATTCTTCTGTGTTTTGTTCTGGATTTCACTGGAATCATGCGACAGAGAACAGATTTTAGAAAGGCATTATGAAATTACGGAATGCAAAATATTAGAAACACTCGTATTCATGTTCCTTGTCACATTTTCTCATTCGTCACCTTTATGATTTCCCTTAAAAGGAAAGTTCTCCACACATTAATTCACACAAGATTGGGTTCAGGGCTTAAATGGAGGAAATCAATTGACAATATATAGTTCTCAAAAACATCCCCAATGGTACAAGAGAACACAAATATATTACAAACAATAACATGCTTAGTACGTTTCAACAAACATAAGTTGTTCAACCCTGACAATTTACTTCTGCAGATTCACGTCCAACAGAAACGTCCCCACAATTTTAAAAGAATATGTCGGAGAAAGTAGATTTTAAAAGTATTTGATACACACGTTTTATACACGCATTTGTATGCTGAAATGTCTTTTTCAAAATGTTTTACCAACAATGTTTGGCATCAAAGTTTTTAAAAAATTAAAAAAGGATACATTTAGATGTAAGATGTCGTCTACCTAATTAACCTTCTTGGGTTCAATTTGGTGACGCAGCATGACGTCATAGGACGTCACACAACAAGCGGCTTTTTGACGTTCATATCTCGTTTTATTAAGGATATTCCAAAACGACGATTTCTTTAAACGTGTTTCGTTTTCATATTTTGTATAGTTGGGTTCTCAAGACATGATGTAATTCTGTTTCAGTCGTATTTACCGCCCGTGAATTAAAATATCTTGTATTCTGTACAGGGACGTTTCTTTAACATGTGAGTTTATTTTCTAATCGAAATAAATTTCAATTATTAAGACTTCTCTCGAAGGTTATAATGCATAATGAATTATACATTTCAACTGCTCATGTTTTATAACAGTACATGTTGCATTTTCTATCCATTCAGTCATGAAGTGAACACTGATTGTTTGCATGACAATATGGACACAGAGGATGCGTCTGTGCATATTTTACAAAGGTCTGTTTCGCGACATACGGGGGCATAAGAAAACATAATGCCATAAAACAAAGAAACGCTATACGATTTGACTTTACTTTGAACCTACTTGAGTCATCGGATTATGGCAAACCTGAAACCGATAAGTTTGTGTTTTCACCTGAGAGGTGACGATTCATTGTACCATAACAAATCCTTTGTCATACCCCAAAGTTAATCGTAACAGTTTGACAGATCCACTGATCCAAATTTTGAAAGCCACATTTTTTTTTATTTTTCTCAATAGCAAAATTCCAATAAGTGATCAAAAGCATCAGACATAAGTTTGTTTGTTTTTATACTCCTTCAATAGACATTTGATGAATATTTCTCATTTATATTTATTATATTAAAAATTAAAGAAATCGGATTTTCGAAAATCTGATCCCTTCTCTATATCATCTTGCCAAAATGTAAAAAAAATCCCTACTGGCCTAACGAGGACACTGTTAGGTGAATGGTGATCATGATGCACATGGATACATGGTGACCATTTGTCAGTGCAGCTGAATGCAATTGACGTTAACAATTAACATGATAATTGCACTCAGTCTGAGATACACGATTAGGTGAACAAACTTTCGGGATGCAGCTGTATTTTACAACAACAACATTTAGTTGAGCGTTTCACCCCGTTGTACACCTTTAGACAGTTGTAAAACAATGTTAATATTTTTACATATTCGTATATTTATGAAACATTGTCCCTGGCGACAGCTCGGTAGTGGTAATTCACTTATTTTGTTTACAATGTTCTCTCTCAAACTGATCGGACTTTCCGTCGAAGCACAGATTGCAATTACCAGAGTTGATGTTCCTTGCTCTGGCTGCTTTGCTGTGATGGTTCAGCTGTTGTTGACTTTGTTCACTTGCTGTTATGGTTATACAGCTGAACCTGATCTCAATCGTTGATCTGTTGAAGAGTTTGTATACGCAACTGAGGAAATGTTTGTCAATGACCCTTAGGAAAAACATGGCGTCATATGTTCTGGCATTCTTTTCTTTTCCTTGATCTTGCCTTCGATTTTATGGTTTATATTATTTCTGTGTATAATACTGGATAGCCTTTAACCAGTTGCCAATTTGGATTGTCCCCAGGCTGATTAAAACTGACGGTTTTCCGAGGAATAAAAATGGCAAAATAGTGCATCTACCGGGATACGAACTCATATCGTTCAGGGGTTTCTACGCCAAACCGACCTTGTGGCGAGGAATCTACAGAACCTGTTCGTATCCGGTAGATGCATTATTTTGCAAGTTTTATTCCTCGGAACAAGGTCGATTTTAAGCGAAGAATCTACCGAACCTGTTCGTATCCGGTAGATGTATTATTTTGCAAGTTTTATTCCTCAGAACAAGATCGATCTTATTCAGCCTAGGATTGTCCCCTTTGATAACTCAATGCCATTCTTGTAAATTGGCCACTTAGAATGGTTTGGCACGAAAGTGGAAAATTTTGGTCTGAAAAGGCCAATACAAATTCATTTGAAGTATATAAGAGTTAAACTCACGAACAAAAGAAACGTCACCATACGAAACACACGATATTTCTATACATGAGTGATAAATATCACTGAAAGATAGTTCTAGCATATGTTCCAAAGCCAGATAAACTAAATTAAAAACTAAAAACTTAACTTTAATATTAAAAACATTATCTGGTTAAATTTATTGAAAACAGTCTTTTTAAGAAATCGTCGTTTTAGAACCTCTTTAGGTAGACGTAGACTCTTGGGCTGAAATGGGCATAGGCGGATTTAGGAACTTAAAAGAGGAGGGGTGTCGTTTACATATGGAAAGGGAAGGGGAGTTGCGACCCCTCTGACCCCTCTCCCACTTTTTTTCCCCTTTGAATGTTTAACGGGGATCCTGACCACCTATCGGTTCGTTTTACATTCAACTAACGGTGGATAGTTGAACATAATCTTTGTCTGATTGATTTTAACTTCAGATAGTTTGATTTAAACACATTTTATTAAAAAAAGAAAAGTCCTCCAACTTAGATTACCCACTCCTTATATAGTTTATGATGTGACTTCCTGGTTGCAGGCTGCAACTTGATCCAGAACAACGGATCGCTCTTTGGCGCCTAAATCCTACAACCTTGACCTTTTTTTTAGTAACAGATAGCTCAATCCATGGCCAAGTTCAAAAGCGGTTTCAAAGTAATCGCTAATTGAGCGATTACTTTTAAACCTCTCTTGAACGCGATTGCTCAATGTAGCGCTATGTAGCAAGGCGAGCAAACTTCGAGGAATTTGCACCGTGTCGTTAAAGAGAGAATGAGCGCTACTTAAGCGCTACATTGAGCGACAAATGAGCTATTACAAGCGCTCGCTGTTATGGAACGGAGCCCATATATTCGTCCAGGACACATTTTGCTCACAGAGAAGAGAGGCTGCCGGTGGACAGCGACTCGTCCTTAAACGCTAACTTTGTACAGAGCCGCTGACCTCACTGGACGGCGAAGTGTACTGTTCTTCATATTAGAAGGTAACTTGTTTGAGAACATAACATATTCTGTTGATAGTTTTCTACGTTGTAAATAACTCGACGTCATCAACATGTAGGTGGTTATGAAGTAATCAAAAGTTGAACGATTATTTTCGTAACGCACTTCTAATGCCGAAAGGTCAATCTTCAGCTGTTGTTATTTAAGAAATGAATGTCAGTTTGTGTGTTTGCAATGGGAAATGGACGTTAGCTCGCTTCTTTCACAATAGTTTGAATGACGCTTTGACATTGTCCATTTCCATTGCAAACACAAACTGACATTCATTTCTTATAATTTCGAACTTTGAATATTCTTAACTTCACAATAGTTTATATTGGTATATGTTCTCAATAGAAGAAATAGTGTTGGGTAGTTTTATGTTGACACGCTCTGGTTACGGCAATGTTCTGCAATACATTCCATTCCAGTCAGCTGATGTTGGGATGACGGGAAACAGTTGTTGATGTAAGCAAATAAAGTCAATGATGAGATCATTGGCGTACCTCGAAACAGTTTGACGGCACAAATAAGGACATTCAGGTGTTTGAACCGTTGTCAGGATTACTTACTGTGAAGTATCTGGAGACATGTTTTCAAACATTTTAAACAACTAACTTCAATTAAAAATAGAAAGTCAGTTTGTGTTTTTGCAATGGAAAATGAACGACGTTAAAGTGTCATTCAAAATCCAATGTGAACGGCTGACATTCGATTCTTATAATTTCGAAGTTTGAAGTTTGAATTTGTAGAAATATCCGTAAGGAGGTTCCTTACCAATTTAAAAAATCGCAATAAATATATGCTAATATTTCACTATACACTAAACGCCAAAAGAAACGTTACCTAATTTCTTTTTTTAATAACTTTTTAAGTATCAAAGATATTCGAGAAATGAATGATTCAAAAGAAAGCTGAATAACGTAGCTTTATGTTAATAACACGCTTTAAAATCCTGATGGATTCATATTGTGGCAAAATGCAGCTTGTTTAAGAAGTTTAAAATTGGGCTGGTAGTAGGCTGGTGGTAAAAATCTCAATAAATATATGCTAATATTTCACTATACACATGAAAAACATATGCTTAATCCATTTCTTGAAATATAACTTCCAATGTAGGTGGGGGTGCGCCAAAAAATGTTCATTTCACACTACCACCATGATTAAACAATGAACATATTTCATAATTATTACCTACGAGGGCAATCATATCGTGGTTCATATTTTTCATACGATGCCCTAGGGCAAAATATCACTTTAAAATGGTGACGTGACGTCATAAACAATGCTATGATGTCACGCTTCGTCTATGACGTTGCATTCTAAATGCGTGACGGCGGGTCGCCAGCCTTTGGTTGAAAGTGTATTTTAGCGTATTTTAATTAATTTCATGACTTCGGTAATAAACAGAATATTATATTCGTGTCTATGCTTTACACTCGTTCCTGAATATCGGTATATCCCTCGCTCACGCTCCGGAAATACTAATATTCAGTCACTCGTGTCGTAAATGTAGTATGACATTGAAATCTCCTCTATTTATGACCTTATTTTAAGAGTTATGGTTACATGTTTATGCAAGACGAAAAATAAACTTTCTGATAAACACAAATATATTTATGTCAATAAATCTCAAGATATGCTGGAAAAAAAATCACTGTTTGATAGAAATACAATTCAACAACAAAATTAGCCCCCAAAATACATATGTATCCAGGCTAACTTGAAAAACCCCTTGCAAAATTGTAAATTTTCAGGTGCAAGGGAGATAGTTCTTACTCAATATGCACGGCCGTTTACCCTTTAATTATTTTATAGAGCAAAATAACAAAATATATTTCTCTTTATCATAAAACAAATACTATATTTCACAATTATAATGAAATAACTTTATTATCATATTTCTAGATAGTTATTTAAATTGCTAATGTGCATAACGAACACTGTTACTGAAAGTGTACACTAGGCTACAAGGCTATGTGGCTACAATGCCCATTATGAAGTGCGAGATCAGCTCTGCTGGAAGCGCTTGTAAAATCTCCAGCAGAGCTGAATCTGACAACTGAGGATGCTCAGAAACAATGGTAGGGAACCTCCTTAGCCGCACAATAGTTTGTATTGGTATATGTTTTCAAAAGAAGAAATAGTAAGATCTCGATTTCATTGAAGCAGCATGAAGGTTAAACGTGGGGATACACAGTTGCAAATTATTTTTAAAAGTTCCGACGCGACTGTTAAGAAACAAAATCTACACAATTATGTATATAAATATGTGTTACTTTACCAAATGGTCAATAATCTTACCCCTACACTCCATCTCAAAATAAACGAGTGACATTTTCAATGTATATGCGTATAATGCCTCTTCATATTATGTAGATGTGTCTTTTAAGAATATTTGCTTCTTTTCAAATATATTTATATTCAGTTTCCATTGCAACAATTCCATCTATTTGAAAGATAATAACTGAAAAAGTTTATTGTTTCGGGTTTCTAAGGTAAACTGGGAAACGGGGAGACATTTGTTTTTACAGGAAAACAGGTAAAACAGGATTTTCCCAGGTTCAGTATAGATCTAGTGTATTATTTTACCACCAAAAGCAATGTGATTAACTCGCATACATGAATTGTAAACAAAGAAACAAAAGCAAGTTTTATTGGCGTTTTATCAAACTAGGTCTTTTGCTTCCATGGTATAATCAAGGAGAATAAATATACACATATGTTAATGTATGTTTACTTCAAAATAATAAGTGCATGATGTTACAGGTACAAGTAAAGTACCAATAACTGTAGATCATATTATTAAGAAACATGTTAACAATCAACACTCGACAGCTCAGTCACAAGAACATCCTGCACTACATTGATTATCGAGGCAGCGAGCTTATCAATGTTCAGTCACTATGACAAAGCTATGGCAAAATATCTCCACATTCGAGAAGATTAATTTTAACGTGCGTTTCCATAGCGACTTGCAATAGACAAATGCTCAGTGTCAATAAGCCTTGATTGTGTTCAAACACATACTGTATTTATTTATTTAGAATACAACATATTTAATGTTATTTTAAGTTATCATCTGCCTTTCAAAAATAAGCAAAATATGACATTTGTGTCCTTATTTCCAGCATGGAGTACCACATTGTTCTGTTGGTTCTACTGATGCTCCTGTGTGGATCCAGATGTCATCCATGTGACATCAGAACAAGTCAGGAGTACGGAGGTATCCTTGCAGATTGTTCAGCGAGAGGTCTGACCTCTGTTCTAAATGATATCTCGTCTGATATTGCTGACCTCGATCTGTCTGTTAACCAGTACACTGTGCCACGGAATTTCATATTCAGGAGCTTTAAATTTGAGTTTGTTTGAGAATTCTCTGAAACGAATGGAATCAATGTCCTTCTATGGTTTGTACAAACTTCAATTTCTCAACCTAAATAATAATCATTTCAGCTCTGATCATTATTCATTTCCAGTTGGTGTATTCAACAACCTGGCTAATCTACAAACTTTACAGAAATTTGTGACATTTCCTGAATTGATTTTTACCCTTCTTGTTAATTTGAAGACACTTTACATTGACTCTATTGAAGTTCCGAAATTTAGAAAAGGGTTTTCAGGTCTGACGAAATTAGAGTATTTACAAGTGGACAGCCATGGCGATTTAAATAAATTTCATTGCAATTAAGTAACATTAAAAAATAAAAAATTTGAAGGCTTAAGAAACATATCTTTAAAAACGATAAACGTGAGTCATTGCAGATGGCTATTCGCTGTTGAAACCTTTGAAACCTTGGATACGTTAATATTTTCTAAAAAAGTCATTGGAATCCGCTCGAGTCTGCAATTGTCGAAACCATTTGTGGGACGAAAAATGAAAACAATAGATCTTTCCTCAATCTACCCTATAAATATATTGAACATTGATAGCGTTCTTGATATCTCTGAATGAAAATGATACAGAATTATTACGACAGATTTGTGTGAAAGAGCTTATATAAAACAACAACCATATTATATACATAGCTGAGTCAGCATTATTCAGCAATCCATTTTCTGAATGTCTTGAAACATTAAATTTATTCAAAAAATAAAATAATTGGTGACATAAAAATCCTCTTCCAGCTTCAAAACTTCAAGAACATGAAAACACTACAGCCGAGAAAAGTAAGTTATCAACATTTTAGCATTGACAACATTACAGATAATTATTTCAAAATTATTACAATTGTCCTTCCAGAAACATATAGAGGTACTTGATATATCCATTATTCTCAAAATACCAAGTATTTCCGTGGTCAAGTTACCCAACACAAAAACATTAAAAACATTTATATGTAACAACAATTCTTTTTCAGAAATTTACAGGTATTGAAAATGTTGAAAAACTAGGTCTACCAAAAAGCATTAACGGTGATGTTCACAATATAGGGTTTCATCCTTTTATAAAAGTCAAAGATTGAGCAAACGGGAGCGAAATAAGTTGAAAAATTGTCTTTATGTGCAGGTCATACATTTATCCAAAAATAGTTTATCAACATTTCCTTCTTTAACGAACCCCCAGAAGGTAGAACAACTTATTCTTAAAGAGAATTCATTTGACATTATTCCGATTGACTTGGAGCTTTTCATTCAACTGCATTCAATGTCATCCCCTTTTTCGAAAGGAATAAGATTGAGTCTGCACACATGATTAGTGATCTTAAATTATATTTGAGAGGGAATACCTTTTCATGTGCTTGCAAAGAGTTGGATTTTGTCCGATGGCTCGTTGAAACGCCAGCTGTTTATGACTCTGATCGGAACTTTGCATGCATTCTTGATAATGGGACCACAACAGACACTATAAAGGTGGCAAGTAACATTCAATTCCATACAAGACATTGCAGAGGGCCATCTATCTTCACCCTGACCATCACATTCGGACTTCTGTTGATGATTGCCATCTCTGGAACCTACATCGTTATAAAGAACCCAACCAGGTACCAAAATTTGACCTTGCGATTTTTTGGAATTGCTGGGAAGGTTTACACTTCAGATGAGTTTCCATTTAAGATTTACGTTGCATATACATCCACTGACATTCCCTTGGTGTACAGAGAGCTCCGAACAGTTTTGGAGAAACATAACATTCCTCTCTTTCTAAAAGACAGAGAGGTTCTTCCAGGCCATGACATAGCAGATGGCATTTCAGAAGGATCCAACAGCAGCTGGAAGACCTTGCTGGTCGTGTCCAGGGACTTTCTCAACGATCCTTGGTCGACCTTCACAATCAATTCAGCTCTGTATTCAATGACTGAGATGATTCCCAACAGGATCATCATCCTGCTTGTGGACGGTGTGCAACTGGGAGACTTACCAGAGACCCTCTTGACTGCCATTGATGAGGACTTTGTTCTAGATTATGATACTGAAATCAGTGGGATGAACTTATACAGTTTTTGAAGTAGTTCTTTGAAAATAGAGAACATATTTCATATATATTCTCAGCTTGTTAAAGTAGTGAGCAAATGAAGTAGGATACTTCGGTTTTCAAGACCCATGTTTGGTGTTATTCTTTCTTACTTAATCTGTTTTAAATTAGGCTATCGATTATGTGTTATTTCCAGCAGAAGTCTCTCAAGATTTGGAATTTGCATTACTGTTGGACCCATACACAAATCTGTTCCGTTTTAGGAAATTAAAAAAACTTCAACATAAAATTGTTTTCCTTGTAACTGCACATATGCATATGAAAACTAACTTTAGAAAGCATAAAGTGTTTTTTTTTTAAATCGATGATGCATGTCACTCAAAAAACATGATAGTTGTATGTTTGAAACTGTTTGTTCTTATGAAATTTATACATCAATTTAAAAATGAGATATCATTCTTTTTCGGTTGATAAAATATACTTCTCCAAAGAATATACTCCTCGAAAAGTTCAAAATTCCAAAATTTACAAATCTACAAATGTTCAAATAATGCCCTTAATATAATGTTTTCATTAAACAGTGAACGGAACTGTTATGTTAGTCATGAGGAACAGATGACACTATTTATTTTTCAGCAAAGTAGATTTATTACTCAATTATTTCCTTTTTAAAAGAACGATATTTGTAATCCAGAAGTGTTCATGGTTTGGACAAGTTATAATAGCTTTACAAGTAGCTATGACAGGTACCATAGAACATTCGTTTTTAGGATCTAATGATGAAAATTGGTGTTACTATTAGGATAATCAGGCAATGACAGAAATGAATACATACACATGCTTCAACTGTGGGGTAGAATATTGTCAGCTTGTTCAAAAGGATAAAACATTTAGTGATTGGTGTAACATTGTTAGTGTACTAAGTCTTGAGTACACACATATGCTTAAATCGATGTTTCTGGATTTGGATAGAATGTTTGGCATTCAAGCGAAGATGTATAAAATGTGAAAATGAGGTTTATACAAGATTCTCTCTGCACAATGTACCTTAAAGCTTCTTGGGTTTAAATTCCGTGACGCATCATAAACCCAGGCGACCATCATGTTCCACTCTAATATACAATATTTACGGCAACTTAACTCATGTTTTGCAGAAACAGATGATGTAACTGTGTTTCAGTCATATATATATATATATATATATATAACAAGTGAATAATCATATACTGAGGTACAAATGAAAGTTTACACCCCAGTTGGTTTTATCATATGTTTGATTTTTAATTACAAATATCTTAAGTCGTACTCTAAAACTGAAGGCAGGCGTTCAGTCATCAACCAAGGACTAATTCTATGGGGTTTTAATTTTTTTGGGGAAAATGAAAATTTAAATTCAAAAATACTTCTAATATTAATTTGGATAAAACACAAGTGTTCATCGACAGTTGAGACATCAATAAATCAATAAATATGCCTCATTCTGCACACATTTACAGCATTATAAACATGGTAGGGGTCATGTTGGTGTAAACGATATACCCCTTGGTCCTTTCAGTAACTCTAACTCTGCTCGTTTGAAACCCGAGTATGATTGTTTCCGAATCCGTCAACATTGATCATTAAATAATATCCCGATTCTATCATATCAATTTGTTTTGTTATTTTTAATGTATGAATGAAACAATAGGGTGTAAAGTTTCTTTTCTACCTCAGTTTATGTCAAGTCGAAATATTACACAACATCAGTTATGTACAGGTTATTATAAAAATGTTAGCCGCTTTGCCATGAGCATGAAGAATGTAGTTTAGGGGTCCAATAATATGTGATTGATTTTCCATTTTAAAGAGTTATTTATATTGGAAAATGAGTCTTCGAAAACGACTTAAAAGAGACATGATTGATAACCCAATTTGACGCAGATACACGACTGTCGACTATGCAATGACTTGAATAACTTTCAAAGAGAAGGATAACTATGATGATGTAGAAGTCCAAAGAATAGAATTGAAGACAGAAGGAAGTTGTGGTAAGAAGAGAGTTGTATAAAGACATTGTATACAGATCCTGTAAGGCCCATACCGTTTGATCTGCGCACCACTAGGTTAATACGAAATATATTGTACATAGATGTATTGTAAATTTACAGTGAAAAACTTCATTGCAAATAAAACGATCAGTTTTATTTTGTAAAAGATTCAGTGAAAAATTGATGTGAGTTTTTATTGGAAGTTCGCCCAGAGGTGCATTCTTAATACAACCCTGCTTTGAAAACTTATATCTTTGTAACTAGGTGGTGCAGTGTCTTCATGTTATATTTCTTTAAGAGGCATTTAGAAGTTGGTAATATGAAGAAGTAACAAATAATTTGATTTACAACTTCTTTATTGCAAATATATGCTTCTTTGCAATAGAAAGTTGTAGATTCATACTTTTTTAAATTCTTCCTCATTTCATATCGCAGAAAATAATTTACTGTGTTTCGGCATAAACATACATTACAAAAAGTTTTCAGAAAGTTTTCTGCCAAGTTTTCTCAAAGTACAGATGGTACCTTCAATTCGCACGCTATATCTTCTGGACCAATTTGCACATTTTTATTCAGAAAAGAATTGTCTTTAATGTTATGCATACTTTCATACCAGCAGCAAACCACTAGGATGTGGCTAGTGAAAAAAGACAAGGGTCGCAAACAGTACCGAGTTTATTTTCTTCATTTCTCACTCTATATCTTCTGAACCAAATTGCCCATTTTGCATATGTGCAACAAATAGATCCATGATCAAATTATGTTCAGAGTACACCGGGGTACTTTCCTTTAACACTCTATAACTTCTAATCCCTGTTAGGCGTTGTAATTATTCTACGAAGTCCTACATGTACAGAGGAATAAATTGCCATCAATTCAAGATATAATTCAACATTTGTAATTTTATTAATCTGGAATAGAAATTACTTTTGTCATGAAGATCTAAAATGTTTACATCGTTTGTTTGCCTGTCCACCGCAGTGAAAACCATTTAGGGTTTCAACCGTTTTGGTTATCTTCAAATGTGTTTATTTCAAATGCATTTTCGAGGATATGATATTTGTAAAATACGGTGGCCCGTTAGGGACAAAAAGTAAGTTTCAAGAAATGTTATTTGAAGAAAGGCCAAAGATCAAAATTACAGCAATATATTACATAGTTACCTTCTTTTGTTTGATACATTCAAGCCCGCTTTTTCACAAACACTTCTGTTACATTTAACGCGCCCGACTCGGGGCCGGTTAAACTACCAAATGACCACTTACAGCCTGAGAACATCGAATTGGGGTGATTCACAAGTCGTAAAAGCTCGAAGACGAAGACTTTGTGGGAGGGATGTATATGGCAGGTTGAGACAGAAGGGGTCATTTGGCTCAACTGATAGAGCGTAGGATTTTCACCCGGTGGTCCCGGGTTTGAATCCCACTGGAGGCGATCTCAAAATCACTTCTGTTATATTTGTATGTTTAACTAAATAGATTTACATCACGTGCGTTGAATATTTATCCCCCGCCACGAATTATTGCCCTTGTTCCAATTTCTTGTCTGGCGGGGGATGTTGATGACTATGCCTTCTTGTTGATGTTATCTCAACTTGTCTTTCTATTTGTATTGTTATTTTTTTTATTTTACAAAATAAAGACAAATAAGTGAACTTGAAGACGTTATGTGGCAGCCTTTCTAATAGAATACAAATACAAACTTGTACTTTTATGATCTTACGTTAAAGGTACATCCATTGTGTAGTTGTGGGTCACATATGCCAAACGTTATAAATGATGTCAATCTTTCGAGAAGTACTGACTGTTACCGAAAATTGGCATTTTGATGATAATCAATTTAGTATGTTGACGATATAAAGGTTAAAGTGTAGACGTTTGATCGAAAACCGGAACACTTGTGGCGCGCGTCAATTGGTCAAACGTAATTTGGAATCGTATTTTCATCATATAAACAGATAACTTTGGATTGATAGTGTTTAATAGGTCTTATAACTACTGTGCATGCAAATGGGACGTGTAGTTTCGGTTTCTGTACATGTATAATGACGTTGCTCAATTTACATTAAAAACTAGTAATTATTATATAATTGGCTACTTGGGATGAATATGCAAGTTGAGTGAAATTATTTGAACTGAAATCAGTACATATCGTATGTTGGCACGTATTTCAGCCACACAACACAATGGATGTATATTTAAAGGAAGTTACATTAGGTACAGGGAATTTCCCCTGTGATCCACTCAACCGTGGAGTTAATGCTTTGTTGCTGAAATTAGAACATTGTTGTTAAAAGTGTCTAACGATTTTTCTCAGCAATGATCTATCTTTTAAATGTTATGATTAAAGGGTCTATTGAAGACTCTTAAATTAAACATTGGATTCAGTGCTAAGCATTTAAGAGCCCAAGTCTACCCTTTCCCTCTCTTTCTGACCATATCTGATGTACTTCATTTTTATACCCCCGCTAGCGGTCAGTCCGTCCGTCCTATCGTCCTTCCGTCCGTCCGTCCGTCCGTCCGTCCATCCGTCATTCCATCCGGTCAATTTTCAAGGTACATCAACCAAACTGTGTACAGTTGTTAACCATGTTCTTCCCATCGCGCACAGACAATTTTCAGTTTTCTGAGATTTTAATGTTTTGTTGTTTCCATGGAAACGTCACTTTTTGGGCTTAGTTTTATTGTGTTCAATCGCGACAACCTAGGTGAATAAAATTTTGGTTGTGAGTACTCATGACCATACTCTTTATCGAGTTCGAAAACCAGTTCTTAAATATTTATTTTACGGAGTTATGGCCATTGAATCCGAAATTGAACCTAGTACCAAAATCGCTGTGATGCTCCAATGGGGACAAGTTTTCTCGGAAACTATAACATCTAGCTGAAAGAAATTTAACATGTAGGTAGTCCAGATGATACTCCTCATCGACTTCGAAGTCCATTTCCGAAATATTATTTGTTACGGAGTTATGGCCCTTGAATCCGAAATTGAACTTAGTACCAACAGAGCTGTGATGCTCCAATTGGGACAAGTTTTCTCGGCAACTATTACATCTAGCTGAATGAAATTTAACATGTAGGTAGTCCAGATGATACTCTTCATCGAGTTCAAAGTCCAGTTTTACGGAGTTATGGCCCTTGAATCTGTAATTGAAATTTGTACAAATTACCGCTGTACGTGATGCTCAAATGGGAACAATTAAGTTACCTGAAAAATCTGGGTGAAAGAAATTTTGTAATAACAAAGCCAGTTCCAAATAATATTTTAGACGACATTATGGTGCTTGAATCTGTTTTTTGAACATTGTACCCTTGACATCTATGATGCTCAATGGACGGATAGCGGATGGCGGGGGTATGTGAGCCATGCTCACTTTTTTCTTGTTATGACGAAACTCACTGAAATAATATCTGCTAACAGATAAACTTGCTCATCGAGGGACCGTGCAATCAGATATGTGTCTGTACACATTGATTTCTTCCTGGTAGCAAGAAGGAACTTTGTTCAGAGCAGACAATCGCTTATACAGTGCATCTTGAGCGCACAATGTACCAGGGCCATGTTCAAGAGAGGTTTAAAAGTAATCGTAAGTAACCTCTCTTGAACGCGATTGCTCAATGTAGCGCTACGTAGCAAAGCGTAGTTTCATCGTTAAGAGGTTATAATGTTAAGCATACAACCTTTTTGTCTAGTCACAAACGTAAAAGTTTACTTTCAACTTCTTCTGGACATCTAAATCACATTTATTGGTTACTACCAGCCTGGTCGAAAACCGGACAATTTTAAACTTCTTAAACAAGCTACATTTTGCCACAATATGAATCCATCAGGATTTTGAAACGTGTTATTAGCATAAAGCTACGTTATTCAGCTTTCATTTGAACCATTCATTTCTCAAATATCTTTGATACTTAAAACGTTATTATAAACAGAAATTAGGTAACGTTTCTTTTGGCGTTTAGTGTATGTCAAGTTGTCACTTGTCTCAGTCCCATTGCCGAGGCCCCGCTTAATTTATCTCACCAGAGTTGATGAAGCGGAAATTCAGGGGAGGTAAGCCATGTAGGCTTAGTCAGGCCCAGTAACATATGGACATTTTAATTGCGTGTCATTTCTTTGACATTGTGTGCTAACATTTTTGTTTCAATAAAGAAAAATAATTGTAAATCAAATTATGAAATTGGTGTTCAACTATCTTCAATTACGCGTCTCTTTACTGACAATGATTTATGACATTCCTGTGGAGTTGACGGCACGAATAACTATTCATACTCAAGCAGGCTTATATATAGTTGTTTGGTTTTATCATAATTTATTCAGGAAGCAAAATGGTTTGTATTTTCACACTAGATTGTACACATATCTGTACCAAAACTATGTACTATCATATTATCCAAGATTGTTTTGTATTGTGTTTTTCTGATCACTGATTTTCTCAAACAAGTTAACCCTTACGAATATAGACTAAAGTCAACATGATAACCAAACTGTTGTGCTTGACATAATAAACCTACAGATAATAGTGTAGTTTGAGCACAAGTATTATTCTTTTATAATTATCTGAAGAAGGAATTAAACGAGACGCAAGCCAATGAAAGTAAATAGGTTTTTATAATATTAGTAATTTTCACACGCCCAAACAAAATATCATTCACTGTTCATCAGAGCATTCGATAACTGTTGAATATACTATACACATTTGATCTGAATGCAGTTTAGATGTTAATAAACATGTAAAAGTAAATGTTTCTAACCCAAATGGGACTAATAGTTGCGTGAGTCTTCGTCCTTTTGAATGTCAACATTTAAGAAAAACCTAGAATAAATACCGAATTAATACCGTGTTGAGCTATTCAATATTTCTGAAGGACACCTCAAAGAAAGTGTACTATACTATATCAATACGTACATGTATACCCTTTAAGGTGTCTCTACATTACGGGCCCAGCTCTGTCAATTCGCTAAACCAAAACCCAACCTATCTGTGTCATACTGTATTATGCCAAGTGTATTAAAAAACGGGAACGAATATGTCGCTGAAAGAGTGCTCGCCGTGTTAACTGTTCTGAAAACTCCATTGAATTCGGGTAGCCCTAGGTATAGTGCACTGCACACAGTACTACACAAAGCTTGGGCTGAACACTTACCTACAACTCAGCTTTATACTCTCAAACGCTGTCATCCAGTAGACGAGTTTTAAAACGGTTGGAAGTGATGAAAAGACTCCCAATAAGGTGAGTATATGACACAGTGAATGTATTCTATCATATAAACATAGGAAATAGAGTAGCCTTGATCCTCATGGGTATGCAATAAAGTACAGTTTTAACCTGAACTATGTGGCGTGGATAAGAGCAAAACTGTTACCTCACTTAAACCGGTACTTGAGTGCGAAATAAAGGACTGGTTGTTCTTTTTATCTTGGACCAAACGTGCTAGAAAATATTATAAGTGTTAATTTAAGTGATTGATTGATGCTTTAAGGACTGTTATTTGTGTTACATAGGTTCAATCCTAGTTTCAATTTTACATCGTTATTTTACCTGTATGTATTACAATAATTCTGGCTAATAAAATCGGAACTTTTCTTCTGCAAGAAGTCCCTAGACACATACTCATTTTTTGCTCTAACTTCTTGGTCAGACAAGACAGGACAATTGTTTTTTATTTTAAGGCACTGGTAAAAAAAAGTTACATTCAGAGTTATATTACATTTTGTACGAATACTCATTACAAAAAAGAGTAAGTGCTCGTTGCGACGAGTAAGTACATGCTAATAATTATATGTTAATATCAAGGTAAATGCTATGTGTGATGTTTGTGATGGTTTCAATGAATATCGTATGTAGATTTACATAAAGGACACAATCTGTCATATAAGGATTGGAAATGTTCCTGTCTTTGTCTAACAAGCCCATTCTTTAAAAAGTGTGTCTATCATATGAAAGTTTAGACAAATATTATTCGGGTTCTTTTTTACTTTCAAATTATATATTAAGGCCATAATGGGAGCTACTTTCTAAAAATGGAATGCCATTTTTGATCAAACATATTTACATTTCGACCACGGAATTCAAATGTAGCATACGTACAACACCAACCCCTTTCTTATCCATTAGGACGAATATCAATGAGAAAACAAAGATTTCCAATATTTGATGCCCAGGACACTTTACCCATATCATCTAGATGAACCATCATACTGTACGATGCTTTGGGTAGGCGACCATTATGCTTTATGAGAATTTAAATCCTGTTCTATATGCCCACATCTTAAACCGTAATACTGTTTATCAAAACCTTTTTACATAAGTATTTACGTGTATTCCCGGCACGGCCTACATTTATGTTTTGTCATGTTTGATCACTTGCCATTTTGGTTTGTTATGCCAGGATGGTATAATTGTCCACTGCTGTGAAGCAGAACGTGGGGCTATGTATTCAGAGTCGTCCGTCCGTACACATATATACGTCCTACTTTTTTCTTGTTTTGGGGACCGTGATCTTATTTTCACCAGGACACTTAACCCAATTTTCGAAATCTTATTTACGCAATATCTCATGACCAGTCGGCCCAAATCTCTTCATATTTTGTGACAGCCTATAATGGTGGATTACACAGACACAAGTTGACCTTGACTTTATTAACAAAGTCACCACGACACGTTGATCACTTTTCTAATTCTTGTTAACGCGACATCATGACCATTAAAGTTATTAAAGGGGCTGTAGCACGTTTTTTGGAATACTTTTTTTTTCAAATTTCCCATTTATAATGATAGTTTATGTCATTTACATATACTTTAGAAGGTAAAACATCTTATTACACGAACCAATTATCCGTAGTGGTAATAACGGTGTTGAGTATAAAGCATTATTTGCATGGCGGCCATTTTATTGTGAACACATTTTATTATTTCGAATTACAAAAAAAAACTCTCATGGCTTTACCGCTCCATGTACACTCATATTTCACTTGATTTTCCGAAGAGAGAAGGGTCTTTTACTATTGGTGACATTATTTTTCAAATACATTTCATCGACGTTATTTGTGCAAAAAAAACTTGCTACTGTCCCTTTAAATGAGAGTAATGATGTTCTTAGATAAATATGGCATTTATCCTATTCCAATTTCAGCATGGAGTACCACATTGTTCTGTTGGTTCTGCTGATGCTCCTGTGTGGATCCAGATGTCATCCATGTGACATCAGAGCAAGTCAGGAGTACGGAGGTATCCTTGCAGATTGTTCAGCGAGGGGTCTGACCTCTGTTCCAAATGATCTCCCGTCTTATATTGCTGCCCTCGACCTGTCTGTTAACCAGATCACTGTGCTACGGAATTTTACATTCAGGAGCTTTACAAATATGACGTTTTTGACTTTGTTTGAGAATTCTCTGGAACGAATGGAATCAATGACCTTCTATGGCTTGTACAAACTTCAGGTTCTCAACCTTAATAACAATCACTTACGCTCTGATCATTATTCATTTCCAGTTGGTGTATTCAACAACCTGGCTAACCTACATACTTTATGGATGGAAGGAGAGGATTTTGTTGCATATCCTGAATGGATTGTTACACCTCTTGTTAATTTGAAGACACTTTTCATTGACTCTGTTAGTTATCCAAAATTTGGGAAAGGGTTTTCAAAACTGAAAAAATTAGAGTATTTACAAATGGACAGACATGGTTATGACAAAACGTCATTTTGTAGTTTACTTATGTTGAAAAATAACACATTTCAAGCCTTAAGAAACATAACATTAAAAACTTTAAATGTGAGTCATTGTGGAGATTTAACCAGTGTTGAAGCTGGCGTGTTTGAACCTTTGGGTTCCTTGGATACCTTGATATTTTCTAAAATCGGCATTGGAATTCACCAGAGTCTGCAGTTGTTGAAACCCTTTGTTGGGAGAAACATGAAAACCATAGATCTTTCTTCCATATATCCTCGTAATAGACATTTTCTTCCAAATGCCCTTGATTCCTTTTTGAAAGAAAAGGATACTGAATTTTTATCCCGGATTTGTGTCAAAGAGTTTATATACAATAACAATCACATTGTTTATATAGCTGATTCAGCATTATTTGGTAAACCATTTTCCGAATGTCTTGAAAAGTTCGATTTGTCCAAAAATGCTATAATTGGAGACATAAAAATCTTCTTCAAGCTTCAAAACTTCACAAACATGAAAATACTGCTTTTTGGAGAAATGTCATTGAAACATGTTAGCACCGAACAATTATTAGATAACCAATTCAAAACAGTTTCATTACCACTTCCGGAAACATTAGAAGTATTGGATATATCTGGACTTCTAAACCATGAGTCACAGCTTTCTCTAAGTAGCATTTCGGTTTTAGAGTTGCGACATACAAACAAATTGAAAACATTTAGAAGTAGCAACAATGAGTTACCTGAAAACTTGAAATTTAAAGGTATTGAAAATGTTGAAGAATTAGATCTTTCCAATAATGATATAGGTGACATAAACCAAATTGGTTTTCAACCTTTTACCAAAGTCAAAACTCTGTCATTAAAAGGTTGTAATTTAAGATTAAGCAAAAGTGAGCGAAGTAACTTAACAAATTTTCCAAATGTTCAGGTTTTAGATATATCCAAAAATATGTTATCCAAATTCCCAATTCTTGCAAATCCACAGAAAGTTCAGCGACTTATTCTAAATGAAAATTCATTTGACAGTATGCCGATTGACCTAGAATTGTTCCCATTGCTGCAGGAACTAAATTTATCATTCAATTCAATATCTGTTTTAAGCAAACCTGAAATATATAAGATAGACTCTGCACACAAAATAAGTAATTTAAAACTTTATTTGAGAGGGAATACCTTTTCGTGTGGTTGCAAAGGATTGGATTTTGTCCAATGGGTTGTTGAGACGCCAGCTGTTTATGAAATTGATCGGAGTTTTACATGCATTCTGGAGAATGGAACCACAACAGACACCATGAAGGTGGCAAGTAACATTCACTTCCATACAAGACATTGCAGAGGATCATCTATCTTCACCCTGACCATCACATTCGGACTTCTGTTGATGATTGCCATCTCTGGAACCTACGTCATTATGAAGAACCCAACCAGGTACCAAAATTTGATCTTGCGATTTTTTGGAATTGCTGGGAAGGTTACCACTTCAGATGAGTTTCCATTTAAGCTTTACGTTGCATATACATCCACTGACATTCCCTTGGTGTACAGAGAGCTCCGAACAGCTTTGGAGAAACATAACATACCTCTCTTTCTAAAAGACAGAGAGGTTCTTCCAGGCCATGACATAGCAGATGGCATCTCAGAAGGAATCAACAGCAGCTGGAAGACCTTGCTGGTTGTGTCCGGGGACTTTCTCAACGATCCTTGGTCGACCTTCACAATCAATTCAGCTCTGTATTCAATGACTGAGATGATTCCCAACAGGATCATCATCCTGCTTGTGGACGGTGTTCAACTGGGAGACTTGCCAGAGACCCTCTTGACTGCTGTTGATGAGGACTTTGTTCTTGATTATGATACTGCAAATGTACCTTATCAGTGGGATGAACTTATACGCCTTTTGAAGTAGATTGGGGAGACGAGACTTGATAATTATTGAAATTCAAAGATTTGATCCATGATATATTCTCTTTCATGTTCGAACCGAGATTCTCTTCTTTATTGTGTAGATACTATAAAGAAGTTTTCAAGAAAATCTCGGTTTCACATGTATTCTATTTCTAAATGTCCCTAAGGACTCCCTCTATATCAGTTATGATACATATTTAAAAACTTTAAAAAATAGAATATCAATGAAAATCATATTTAATTGCTCGGAATGATACTTGTCACAAATAAAGGAAATAAGTATTTAAACCAAACAGAGAATGATAGTGTATGATACTTTTATGGTTTTATATAGTGAGACGAAATGATTTAAGTTGTAGTTATGTCATCTTTGGTGTTTAAAGTTGTGTACAACAAATGAATGAAAGTCATTGATTTTAATTGGCATAATAATTTAATCTTCTTCATTTTGATTGCATGGTATTGAACTGATAATAATCATTTTCAACGAGAGCCATTGATTTTATCAGAATAATACTTATCAGCTTTGTAAGCAGTAACAACCATAGAACATTTCGACTATCAAATAACTATTGTTGAAAGCTTACGTTCTGCCACTCGTTTCATTCAATTTAATTAGTCCAAACCAGTCGTCTGAACATTGCCTCAAATGGCGTCGATGGCCTAGATGTTATAACGGGCCTATAAAGTTGAACTAGAATGAGTATTATCATAAGAAGGACAATGCTGTTTAATCTATTTTATTGAAAAGGAACGTCAACTTATTTGACACATTTCACATTTTCGTTTGTAAATAATATAATCAATCTAAGTAACTTCAGCAAAACATATTTTAAACTAAAACAAAAAGACCACTGAGTTTAAATCTGCATCTTCGAAGTTATTCACACTCGAGTAGCTTGGTTGTAGCTTGGTTGTAAATGTTTGACAATTGTTTCATAATCATAATAACTGGTAACATTTTTTTTTAAATAGTGAAGAATTATTATTTCCAAAATAAATTCAAAATCGGTAATTTTAACATATCGGTAAACAATTTAGCATATGAACTCATAGTTTATTTATTGTGTGTTCACATGTATCCGTAATATAGATGTAGTATACGTAATAAACACTTTACACCATTCTTCTTTCATGTTTTAACAAACCCACGTCACGAGTGAAAGTCGACAAGTCTGTTCAATAAAGAGCTATTAGTGTTGGTATGAAAGAGGTGATCTGGTGAATGAAAGAGAAAACATGTAACCAATGTTAGATGATGAATTTCACAAATATATCATCTAATAAATACATTAAGTGACTATGTAGAGTCTCTGAAAAAACGTCCAGTAGATGTAGATTTATAATTTGAAAGAGGTTTCATAATGTATTCAAAATACATGTAGGTCATTTGCGAAACATTTATTTTCAAAAGGCACAATTAGATCATCTAGAGAATTCATTCTACAAGGGGATATCAACAAGTGTTCAGCCTTGCACAAATGTAATTGTTGGATAGTAAAATGCTCGACACTTGATGTACCTCAACGTCGTACCTATTGAGTTCAGGTAGAATACAATAGCTGTCTGCAACGGTGGAGTAACATTTTACCAAACAGACATATCCCTAGTGAGTTGACAAATTATCTCTCCCCCCGTCAGCGTCACGAAAAATGTTCACATTCGTGAACATTCGTAGACAATTCGTAATTAATTCTTGGAATTTGATTTGTAGTTGGTTCGGCAACATTCCTCCAATTCGTGGCATTCGTGTACAAATTTTGACATTTAGATAGATTTTAGAGCACACTATTTGCAAAAGTACAAATTCATGTACAGTTTTCGGGACGAGGTTCTTGCAGGAATCGAAAGCACACCCTCAGAGTCAGCTACCAACCGCGACTGGACTCCTCTCTTCCATTATGGCAGCAACAACGGAGTATTTCAACATATACTGTATGTGGCTTAATCTATAATGAATAAATAATGTGGAGAAATCTGAGTAAGAATAGGTTATTATAACGAATGCATTACGAATAAAGGCCCAGATTAGATTATCTTAGTGCTAGGATACATATACGACCAGAGTATTGTTCCATTTTTGGCTGAATGTTATCACTTAACAATGCCTCCCAGCGCTAGTATGTCAATGCAGCGTTTGTGTCTGTCTCATAAGTTGTTGATATCCCTCTAGCTTACCGTAAACGTTTCAATAATCGCCTTCAGTAATCACAAGGTCCATGTCCTTTTTTAAAATAAATAATTTAAAAAATGTTTACAGACTAATGGGCCTCTCCTTTTTTAAAATAATTCCGGCAAATAAATAGATTACATAAGGAGGATGTGTTGAATATCGAACATATTCCAACGAGACATATTTTTTATATTCAGATTTATTCACGAGCGAAAGCTCTAAACTTGAGGCGATTGTACAATGACTTCTGCTACATGTATATGTTACATGAAGATTTATATCATGTGCGCTGAATACACAATAATGTTAGCAGTAATCTCATTTGGATTGTCCAATGAACCAGTAGCACGTTTTTTGCAAATTTTATTTTTGTGAATTTCCCATTTATAATGATAGTTTATGTCATTCATATTTACTTTAGAGGGTAAAACATTTTATTACACAAACCAATTATCCGTAGTGGTAATAATTATGTTGCGTATAAAGCAAAAATTGCATGGCGGCCATTTTATTGTGAACACAATTTATTATTTTGAATGACAAAAATTATTCTCATGGCTTTACGGAACCATGTACACTCATTTTTTAACTTGATTTCCGAAGAGAGAAGGGTGTTTTACTATTGGTAGTGACATTATTTTTCAAATAAATTTCATCAACTAATTTCAGTGAAAAAACGTGCTACTGCCCCTTTAACGTTTAAGGAAGTTGCAATTGATACAGGGGATTCCCCTTATAAACCGCTGTGGAGCTAGTGCTTTGTGGCTGAAAATAGAACATTGTTTGTGACGTAACCTGAGTACTGTTGAGAAAGGGAGTGGGAAAGGTATGTCTTAGCCACGATGTTTTAACTGTTCTTATTAAAGGACATATTAAAGGGGGTGTCACAAAAGTGCTTGGTCTGAATATGAACAAATGTCCTAAACGCAACTATATTGTACACCCACGAAGACCATTGCAATGAAGTGTAAATGGCACGAGATGCATACACTTTAGTTACCTGTAACAGCCTATTCTTCAATGGTACGCTCACATTGTTAAACACAATGGACGGAGTATAGCTATGATCAAGTATCTGCGTTTAAAAGAATACAGGCCAAAGAAAATTCATGGATATATGTCACACACATCAGATGACTTTGGTTAGTCATATAGCTGCGTTTAAGGCGCTGTACCACGATTTTCTTACTGAAATAAAGTGCTCTCACAAAAATATAAACACGTGTTACCAGTCGCTAAATAATACTTCTAATTCAACCAAAAGAGTTTTGAAACGAACGTACATGGTTCGGTTAAGCCATGCGAGTCCATTCCCTTCATCTCGAAGGTAGTTCAAGTGATCTGACTGATGTAGCGATACCTTAACAGTCATAGTAGAATTATAAATATAATGGAATGGTCAACCATCTTGCTGTCTCTCAAATTCTCATGAGACCTACACATTTACCTCTAACACCACTATCGCTTTACAGTCGCACAATTTTCTTTTAATATGGATAGTCGTTTTCTATGAATACGGCTTATCGAGTCGTATAATGAGATGTTTTACCCATTAACGAACCAATATTTTTTATAAACTTTATTTTTTAAAATGACATATTTGAGAAAACATGAGATGCAAGAAACGTACTACAACGTCTTTAACAAGTGCTGAATTTCCGAGGGTTGGAGTGAGCACCGAAGATGAGCCACAACCCGGTCGTCCATTTGATGTCAACACAGATGGAAACATTAACACTGTGTGTGATACATGCAAGACAGTCGTGTGACCACTAGATATTTAGGCTGCTGCTCACCATAAAAGTAAAACACCAGTTTAACGCATTATACATTGAGCATGAGCATTTGCATATGAATATTAACATACAGGGTTCCCAGGGTGTTACCAAGAGTGAAAACGTGTCATGGTTAGCCAGCAACTTATTGACGAATACAAGCCAGACCGAGAATCAGTTTAAACCCATGCCGTTACTCAAGATGAAACCCAGGTACATCATGTTGATACTGAGTCAAAACGCCAAAGCATACTGTTGAAACACAGAACATTTACGTCACCCACCTCCAAAAACATTAATTACATGTTCCTCCACTGATATGGCTATGTAATGGGGAACCGTGACGTACTAATCCGCCAGGTGGCGCGTCGGAATATCTGTCCCGGAAGTCTCGCTAACGTAAACAAAATGGCATTGTGAGCGAAGTTTTGACCGGCGAAAATTCAAGAATAGCAAGGGTTCAGGAGAAATAAAACAAATGACATCGATATCAGGTATGGTAATTAAATATGAACGTTACTTATGTAAAACTGTCAAGCATTAATTATGTTCGAAACGTAGGAAAACGCAACGATAGGCCAATCGAACTGCACGGACACTCGTCAGAAGTGCTGTTGACGTTGTCTTGTGCGCTACTTACGGATGAAAATACCACGTATCAAAAAGCATGTGTATGACAGTCGAAATCATATCCTTCATAGTTTCCTAATTTTTTATTTTTTTTTAAATCAGAGAACATTAACGTGAATTTTGCATATGAAATACTAGACACTAGAATTACACTAAGTATTTTGTTAATATTTAAAATCCATATTGATCTCAGCCATATAATAGAAATTCCCTTTTGAGCTCAAAAGTACATTTTATTTCAAAACAAGTTTAATCAAATTATTATTGGCAATACAATTGTGTCTATTTGGCAGTTCACACCATTGTTTACAAATAAAATAACAGTTAAATGTAGAAAATATTACTGGAAATATTACAATTTTATATCCCTTTAAAAGAATAATGCCAACAAATTCCCACCTCTCTAATGTATAGAAGCTGTTCTAAATGTACACAGAAGTGCAGTGTAGATAATTTATTCAAAATAAACAATTACATTTACATACAGAAGGGACCACATTTTTATTTTTCATTTATATAATTCATAAACAACTGTCCATAGCAATGAATAGGTTTGCAGAAATGACATTATTTTCTTGAATTTCTTAAACATATTTATTAAATATTTTTTGTAGGGGGTGCCAAACGGGACTTTAATCGCTATTTAGTAAGCTTACTAAACTGACGGGCAAAAGAAAGTATAACACTCTCTTGTTTTCGATTAATTCAATATTTTAAAGAAATGAGATTCATTTGATTATGGCACGATACAAAAGCACCTTTCGGCAGTAGTTTGAATGACTTAATTGGTGACTGTTTTTTTTTTTAACTAAAATATCAGTATTTAAAGTATACAGGGGTAAGAAATGAAATTTACACCAACATGACCCCTACAATGTTCAAAATGTTGCAAATGTCTGCAGGATGAAGACAATTTATTGATTTTCACACAGAGTATGTGTTATATGTCGATGAACAGTTGTGTTTTATCAAAATTAATTGGTGAGGATTTCAAAATTTAAATTTTAAATTTTAATTTTTAAAAATTCAAACCACGCAGAGGTATTCTTTAACTGATTTAATGTTTTGGACTAATTTCACAAACTTGTCCGTTTTTTAATACGACGTCGAAAACGCGAGATAATTGACTTTGAAGATTATACATATGATAAATACAACTGAGCCATATACTTTCTTTAAGTAAGCTTACTAATAAATGCCTGAATTAGTAAGCTTACTAATTCGAATTAGTAAGCTGACTAAATAGCGATTAAAGTCCCGTTTGGCACCCCATACAAACAATATTCATTTAATATTCATTTAATAAGCTTACTAAATCAGCTGAATTAGGAAGCTTGCTAAAAAAAATTCCCGCTTAAAACCAAATAATGATTACTCCTCCAATTCGGTAAACTGGCGGGATACTTTCACATGGTAAAACGTGATTTATATAGTAAAGTAGCTTGTGGACAACGTTCCAAGCAATGCTTTACAACATTTAACTGATAATGTTCTCCCTACAGTGTATTCAATGTGTTCCACTGTTCGCCACCACAGTTACAGAAACATTTCACTGTGTACAACGTTCGGCAAAGAGTTTCCGTAGAACATCGGAGTTATCTACCTTTGCAAACATGAGCCACTGGTTACCGCACATTTAATGTGCTTGTTAAAATATTATCAGAGTGATCTACAGTCTAGAATGAACACTGTACGTGTATATAATTATTATTTCATTAGAAACTGTCGCTTGTCGCATGAATTAGTAAGATTACTAAATCGATCACATTAGTAAGCTTACTAAATGAATTAATAAGCTTACTGATTCAGTTAGTAAGCTTACTAAATAGCGAATAAAGTCCCGTTTGGCACCCCATACTTTTGACAATATTCTGTGAAAGTTTTCTCTGCAAAATTTTATCAAATAAAACTCATTATTATTATTGTATCTGCTGCATTATATATGAATGCAGGGGTGATAAACCATTTCAACTGATCGAGGAGGTATAAGTTTTCTGAATGTTGGCCTGTTTGATACTGTATAGTAGCAGTTTTGTAGATTATTAGGACTTCCATTATGAAGATTGTCCAAGTTATGTTTCCACATGTAGGTACTATTTATCAGTGGCGTTTTATATGAACTTTTATTCAAGACAAAACATAATATACATTATGTAAAAAAATTTAAAAATTGTAAATTACAATATTGAAATGAATTGAATTATTTTGGGGGAGCTTACATGAAAACAGCAATTAGCTGAGTGTTATTTGAATTACAAATAAGTTTTCAATTCTATATGTGGCATGTACTATTCCCTAAAGAAACAACAGGTAGTACAAATAATTGTCTTTTGTATCAGATCCAATTTTAATCTACCGACAGCTTCATGTAGCAGCAGATTATGGAGATAAACACAGATCATACTTGTGAAATATGTATATAAAATCAAATAACAAAATGTCTTTGTTTTATTGTATATAATCTCTTTGTATAAAACAAAATGATACCAAGTTGGCTGATCAAGATTGGAAATTGAATTCTCTTAATCAACTGTAACTGTAACTGATTCACAGTAAAGTTAACAGATAACAATATAATATGTGTTGGTGTGGTGTCATTCACTATTTTCCAATTAGAAGAATATTCATATTATCCATAACATACTATAGTATTGTTTGTTCCACTCCAGTGTTATTCCAGGGGGTCCTGGGGAAATGTGCTCAACTCTTTAAGCTTGGTGTCCCTTCAAATTTGAATTTACCAAAATGACCCCCACAGCTGAGCATCCAGGAACAACATTGCCAATGTGACTATAAAAAGCATACGTTCACACTTATTATTATTTTACAGCAATGATTGCACTAAAGAAATAGTGTGACTCATATGAATTGATTTTGAATTAATCAATTTGAATTAAATACTTCGCCACATTTTAGTCAAATACTTTAAAATAATCATGATCTGCCTAATGTGATTATGCAACTATCAGTTTTCAGTTTATCAATGAAAAAATTATATTTAGCACACCTGTACCTTACTTTGACTAGCCTTTAACATTATTCACCAGGTGTGTGGTTGCCTTACATCACTAGTTGAAATCACTGGGACTTTGATTTAACACAATGAAAATTATAGGCAAAGAATAGTTCACTGTCTTGTGTTATGCATTTTAACAAGACTCTAATAAACACTCAGATAGGCTCGAATTCGCAAATATAATATTTTGTGTTGGCCATAAGGGAACTATAAAGTACATTAAGAGAATGTCACCCAAGTGTCTTCTGATATCAAATGTATCAACGAGTGTTGCTATATTTGATATCAGAAGACACGAGGGTGAGATTTTATTTATCATTCAAAATCATTCTACAACAATTATTAGCCAAATACTGACATATCTGAAACACAAAACTGCCATTTAGCTTCTTCAGCAGTGATCTCAGTGAGGTCATAGCATTGTGACGTCATAAGCATTATTACCGTTGGTTTCCAGGATGTCACTAAGTCGACTTCTGCAAAATTCAGTAAAAGTAGGTTAGTGGCTATTTTGATTTGTTTCAGCAGCGTATACACCGACCACGTGACCGGCGTACATAGTTCTGGTTGAATTGAAACAAGTGATTCGGCGTACAGACAGTTAGACGTCAGCATTCCTCAAATTAGCTTCAATAAACATGTCATTTATATGATAAATTAAATTAATACCACGAAACCTGGATTGACATTCTATCAGCATGCAATGCATTGTTTTAAAGAACCAGTATTATTCTTAAATAAATCAATTAGTCAAAGTATGAAGTTGTCAAATGCAAAGTCATAGAAAATATAGTTATTAAAGGTCCCAAAGGATAGCATTTGTAAGCTCGTATACGCCAACCCCGCCTGTCATATAAAAACGAAACATTCAGAGTATACACCATTTTCGGCGGCGTACGCCGGGCCCGAATCAAGCATAGCCAGTTAAAACTCTTAACCACATGACACGGAACGTAGTTTCCGATTCTGGAATGCAAAATAATGGAGCAAACTAATATAAAAGCGCCCTGTTTCGTGTGATATTGATTTTAATACTAGCAAATTACAAGTTTACTATTGATTCTAATGAGAAAGTATAGAAAAATTCTGTCAATATGACAAATATTGATAATCAAAATCGACATTTGTTTGTGCCAATTATTTCGGATTACCCCCAATGTCACTTAGCTTTAAAGCTTTGTTCATTGGTCACTAGATTTGCAAAGATACAAAAACAACGCATATCATTGGCTGAAGGTTCTATTTGAAAATTCCAACAGTATATAAGTCTGCGCCCCAAGCAATAAGTGGTTTTGAGAGACGATGAAGATAAAAGGAAACGCAGGACCAAATGCATTGTGGTCGGGGGAGTTTGTCGAAAAAATAGTCGTTAACATTCTAAAGTTTCCTCAGTTGTCATGGTTAGGTGATAAACTTTTGGGACACACCTCATAAGAGCCCAAGTCCACACTTTCCCTCTCTTCTCGACCATCTCCATGAAATCTTCCTTTCTCGTATACCGTATTTCCTCTAATAGGGACGGGCCTCAAATAGGACCCCTTACATGTTAAGGGCCCCTATTAGAGGAAATACGGTACTCGATGTCTGTCACTAAATAAAAAAAAAAGTAAAAATAATATTTATTTGACAAGGGGAAATCTTTTTCCTCGGGAGACTTGCCACGACAGAGCAATCAGATATCCGCGTGTCAAATTTCATTACTTCCTTGTTGCTGCTGAGTTTTGTTCAAAAGAGAAATCGCTCATTCAATGAATCTTAAGCGCTCAACGAATCAGTTGACTTTACTGGTTGTAGGACAATCTTGTCTCTCGTGTTACAGCCAACGTGCAACGTAAACTCACGGGCAAAAGAAACGTCCCCATACAAAATACAAGATATTTCAATCATCGGGCGATAAATGCGACTGAAACAGCGTTACACCATGTCTTCAGAACCCAACAATACTAAATATGAATTTTCAAAACATTATCTATTCATAACTCTGAGAAACACAAGTTTTAAGAAATGGTCGTTTTGGAATCTCCTTAACTAGACGAGATAGAAGCCTCAAAAAGCCAGTTTTGGCTTGTTTTGAGACGTCCTACAGTAAAGACGCGTCAACAAATTTAAATCAAAGAAGGTTATTTATGTCGAGGTTATCTTTAATTAATTAAATTTCTACTTTTTCAATGTTTTAAACTTAAATACCAAATATTGTGGGCCAAAAACATCTTTAAAAAGCGCTTTCAGCACCCCATGTCAATTTGAACAGATGTAAAAATAAAAATTGCATACTCTGATGTATGAAATTGTGAATAATTCTTAAGAAAACATGTGGCTACCAAATACATACAAAATCTATTTTCTCCGACATCCATATTTCATTTTATACTGTTTTCAAAATGTGGTGACGTTTCTTTTGCCCGTGAGTATATATAGTCGTTACTCAAAGTAAATCCATACCTAATAAGATTCAGATGACTTTTAACTCCTATGATAGCATGGAGTATGTGCCTCTACCTTACAGGCCCGGCTCCTACATTTTGCAGTATTAAAAGGTACTTGGACAGTAGCCAAAACCAAACCTAGCTGCGTCATAACGTATTATTGCCAAGCGCATTTAGTTAGGGGAATGAATACGTCGCTGAGAAAGCACTCGCCATGTGAACTATTCTGAACAGACCACAAAGTTCGGTTAACGCTGGATATTATGTTACACCAAGCTTTGGCTGAACGCACACACAAACACATGTTCACCTCGGCTTTATTCTTTCAATAGCTGGCTTGCAGTAGACGACGTTAAATATGGCTAGAAAGAATCAAATGCTCCACGGAGGGTGAGTACATTAAATCATTAAGCTTAATATACCATTATTGGCATATTCACTAAAGAACAAGAGACGCCTCAAGCAGCTTGTGTTTGACTATGTTAAACCTCTTTGAATTGGAATATCATAACAGAGGAACGTGATTTCTTTGGATTTAACATCCCATAATTTTAGTCTTTTGTGCTAAAATAACAGACTTGAGAATTACATACATGTACTTATCGCTATATTTTCATAGGTGGGGTCAATTGTCCCATTTTCGATCATAGAATTGAAGGGGAAATTGTAAAAAGGTCATAAAGTGAACCAATATTTTATTTAATTTTATTCTAATGATAATGCATGCACATTTATAAATAGTGAAATCAATCATGTTTTTGAAAAGATTTGTTCGTATATAAACACAATGACCACGTCCTGAGATGTGTAATGTTGCTCTTCTCAGAACATAATTTTGAAAACTTAAACGTAAGAGACAAAGAGACAGCTATTGCTTGGTATTGTTCAATGAATCATTTAAATGGTAATACTATCCATGTACATGGGGCACCTACATTCGGCTTATCATCACGTATTAAGCCGTAGCAATCAAGTTTTTGTCAAATATTTTGAATTAAGGGATACATATGCAAGTCGATTGAGATGATAGGGGCTTAGAGATCATTTATTTAAGAAATCGTTTAGTTTCAAAATAGTTAGTTTAATTAATTTTTATGCAAAAATGAAAGAAAATGTAGGGTTCACCGAACGATTTAAAGAGTTATCAGCATTAACAATGCTCCCGTCGGCAAATTACGCTATTTTAAACTGCTTTGGTCTACTTAATGAAGTACGAACTTTCAATCCTTTCAGATGCATTTTAATCACATATGAGGATGTATAGCACGTTTTCATTTGAAAATCAACGACTCTGTTTCGAGAGAAAAACAAATTAAATTAAGCACTTTTTGATGACTAAGATCAGTTTTATCATTGTTTTTCGCGTTTTCAACAGGAACTTTCACAGACACACACAATTTAGATATCGCTAAAAATGTAATATGATGTACGCCTTTGAATGAACAAACGAATTCAGTTATAATAATAGAGGGTCACCAAACGTTTGTCGTCACATCATTTTTTAATTTACCCACTTAAACGTAAAAACCCGACGTCAAGGCATAAATTTGATAAAGTGTTAATATGATGACCTATGGTGTAATTGATATTTAATAAAGTATCAATCTTAGAGTGCATAGTGGAAGAACAACTATCATTTAATCATACAAGGCAATTTAAATTCATCACTAACTTGAATTATGTATGGAACTGGAACAAAACACAGAGCAACATATTTACCGCGAATATAGGTGACGGGAACGGGAACGTCATGCGGTATGTTGTAAAATGGTTGTTAAAAAGTCATTATGGTAAAATTAAGCGCTTTTCATTAGGGTACGGATAAGCCTTTACTCTTGAAAATGCAATGCACATATTTTAATTTGAGACTTATTCAAAACTATACATTGTTGTCGCAAAATGCTACCGTAAGTGGGTTAGATTTCTAGGTCCGATCTCTCCTTTCTTTACTGTGTAACGTTATATCAAAATTCGTTGGTCGCGTGGTTGAGCAGTCATTTTGATTTCAGTCACGTTTTAAAAGTTGTCCGACCACATTTGACAATGTTCACCTCTGAAGATAATTGCATCTAAGACCTTATGCTTGCGTATTCACTTTTAGATCTTTACACTCATCACACGATTTGTACATTGTATATTACCTATGTTTTATGTTTCCATGTAATTATTATACATGAATGTGTATACTTTTGTATTTATGCTCACTCAATACGCAATACACAATTATCTTATCTTATCTTATCTTATCTTATCTTATTTTATTCTATCTTATCTTATCTTAATAATTTAAAAATTAACATGATTTGTTTTCATAATTGATTAACTGTGCTTCACGGGATCATACCATTGCGTCTTTTAACTCCCGGGTGAAATACAAGGGGGTTATTGTCGTGGCACAGCCCGCCTGTCCGTCCGTCCCGAAAAGTGTACTTGTGTTCTGAACTCCTCCCACAATTTTTGACCAATCCTTCTGAAACTTTACACATGCTTTGGATATACATCGGTGATACGCATGTGCATTTTTGGGACCGATCGGATTAATATTTTCAGAGGTATGGCCCTTGACTTTGAGCGCTCAGCTTTCCAACTTCAAACTGACAGGACCTGTGTTCTGATATCAACTCCTCCCACATTTTGTACCAATCTTTCTGAAACTTTATACATGCTTTGGATATACATCGGTGATACGCATGTGCGTTTTTGGGACCAATCGGATTAATATTTTCAGAGGTATGGCCCTTGACTTAGAGCGCTCTGCTTTCCAATTTCAGACCGACAGTAACTTTAAATTTGTCAGCATTTGAAAATTTTACGTTTCCAATTTCACACACTGAGGTTATAACATTTGACCTTGTGACCTTGACCTTGATGTAGGATCCATTTTGTGATAAATTAAACATGGCCATGATATTTGATTGTTTGGTGAAAGGCCTTGAATATTTGACATGCTTAATTATCTTTAATAGGTCATTAAATTACCCTTGCATTTAAACTGCATATTTGGAGGATAAGGAACCCGGGGGTTCTTGTGCTCTCAGAGCACTCTTGTTCATGCTTATTTGCTATCCAGAACGCATACTAATGTGATGTGTCATGTTTATTTGTGTTTCATTCATGTGACTTGTGATTTCAATTTGTAGGGCAATTACTGTATTTTTAAGGAATTGTTGTTTTATTTACTTATCAACGTATATCCTTCCTTCTGTAATTTTCTTTTGTCCTTCAATTGTTGTTATAAAGTGTTGTGAAGGTCACATGTATTTGTTTAAGAACTTCTCAATTGTCACCTAGTCACAATGCATGCACAGAATTTTTTCTGTAATTGTTGTAATTTTTGTTTCGGCAATGCATACATTATAATTGTGTTTTAAAGTAAAATATATAATTTTCAGCATGATATAATTTAATAAATAAACCATTCATTTAATTTCCTTTCCAGCATGGAATGCCACATTGTTTTGTTGGTTCTACTGATTCTCCTGTGTAGATCCAGATGCCATCCTTGTGAAATCAGAACAAGTCAGGAGTACGGAGGTATCCTTGCAGATTGTTCAAGGAGAGGTCTGACCTCTGTTCCAAAGGATCTCCCGTCTGATATTGCTGCTCTCGACCTGTCTGTTAACCATATCTCTGTGCTACGGAACTTCACATTCAGGAGCTTTACAAACATTACGTTTATGAGTTTGTTAGGTAATGTCCTTAACAAAATGGAACTGATGGCTTTCTCTGGTATGTCCAAACTTCAGGTTCTCAACCTTAATGACAATCACATCAGCTCTGATCATTATTCATTTCCAGTAGGTGTATTCAACAGTCTAGTAAACCTGCATACTTTATGGATAGAAGGGCAGGATTTTGATGTATATCCTGATTGGATTTTTACCCCTCTTGTTAATTTGAAAACACTTTTCATAGACTGTGTGGAAATGCCGAAGTTTGAGAAAGGGTTTTCAAATCTGAATAAATTAGAGTATTTACAAATGGACAGACATGGTTATGACAAAACGTCATTTTGTAGTTTACTTATGTTGAAAAATGAAACATTTCAAGCCTTCAGAAACATATCATTGAAAACTTTAAAGGTGAGTCATTGCAGACAATTATTCAGTGTTGAAGCTGGTGTGTTTGAACCTTTGAGTTCCTTGGATACCTTGATATTTTCTAAAATGGACATTGGAATTCACCGAAGTTTGCAATTGTTGAATCCCTTTGTTGGAAGAAACTTTAAAACGATAGATCTTTCTTCGATATATCCTCGTAATAGACTTTCAATCCAAAACGCCCTTGATTCATTTTTGAACGAAACTGATACTGGATTTTTGAGCAAGATATGTGTCAAAGAGTTTATATACAGTAACAACCATATTGTTTATATAGCTGATTCAGCATTATTTGGTAAACCGTTTTCTGAATGTCTTGAAAAGTTAGATTTGTCCAAAAATGCTATAATTGGAGACATACGATTCTTCTTCAAGCTTCAAAACTTCAAAAACATGAAAATACTGCTTTTCGGAGAAATGTCATTGAAGCAATTTAGCACTGGACACTTATTAGATAAGAGCGTTATAACAATTTCATTGCCACTTCCAGAAAAATTAGAATTATTTGATATATCTGGACTTTTAAACAATGAGTCACAACTTAATCTAGGAAGCATTTCGGTTTTAGAGTTGCGACATACAAACAAACTGAAAACATTTATAAGTAGCAACAATCAGTTTCCTGAAAACTTGAAATTTAAAGGTATTGAAAATGTTGAAAATTTAGTTCTTTCAAATAATAACATAGGTGATATAAGCAATATCAGTTTTCAACCTTTTACCAAAGTCAAAACTCTGTCATTAAAAGGATGTAATCTAAGATTAAGCAAAACTAAGCTAATTGACTTAACACATTTCCCAAATGTCCAGGTTATAGATATATCCAAAAATCTCTTATCCAAATTCCCAATTCTAGCTAACCCACATAAAGTTAAGCAGCTTCTTCTTAATGAAAACTCATTTGACACTATTCCTATTGACCTAGAGCGATTCACAATGCTACAGAATATAGATTTAACATTCAATGTCATCTCGGTTATAAGCAAGATTGAAATGGATATGATAGATTCTGCACACACGCTAAGTGGCTTAAAACTTTATTTGAGAGGGAATACATTTTCATGTGGTTGCAAAGAGTTGGGGTTTATCCAATGGCTTGTTGAAACACCAGCTGTTTATGAAACTGATCGGAGCTTTGCATGCATTCTGGATAATGGGACCACAACAGACACTATAAAGGTCGCAAGTAACATTCACTTCCATACAAGACATTGCAGAGGATCATCTATCTTCACCCTGACCATCACTCGGACTTCTGTTGATGATTGCCATCTCTGGAACCTACGTCATTATGAAGAACCCAACCAGGTACCAAAATTTGATCTTGCGATTTTTTGGAGTTGCTGGGAAGGTTTCCACTCCAGATGAGTTTCCATTTAAGCTTTACGTTGCATATACATCCACTGACATTCCCTTGGTGTACAGAGAGCTCCGAACAGCTTTGGAGAAACAGAACATACAACTTTTTCTAAAAGACAGAGAGGTTCTTCCAGGCCATGACATAGCAGATGGCATCTCAGAAGGAATCAACAACAGCTGGAAAACCTTGCTGGTCGTGTCCAGGGACTTTCTCAACGATCCTTGGTCGACCTTCACAATCAATTCAGCTCTATATTCAATGACTGAGACGATTCCCAACAGGATCATCATCCTGCTTGTGGACGGTGTGCAACTGGGAGACTTGCCAGAGACCCTCTTGACTGCTGTTGATGAGGACTTTGTTCTCCATTATGATGCTGCAAATGTACATTATCAGTGGGATGAACTTATACAGCTTTTGAAATAGATAGGAAGGTTGAGAGAAAACTTGGGAGTTCATTGGTATCAATCCTCTGCAGCTTCCAACGTTATGAGAAAAAGAATGTGAACATTTGATAACAATTATGAATTCTGGTAGTACATCAGTATAAGAGGAGCTTCTCAACTAATCATGAAAACTGAAAATGTAGATGACCTTAGATTCGTGAAAATGACCTGTTATGCACATACGACAGGGGTTGCATGAGGATTGCACTTATATTGGTTAAATGTTTGTTTGAGGTAAAACTCAAACTCAAAGCTTCATAAATTAGATTGAAGTGTAATTTATTGTATAGAATATAAGTGTAATTCACAAGCTAACACTAGCGTGTTATAACGAGACCCAAACACAAACAGTTGAAGGTGAAGTGAAGATAATGCTGATAATGTAATTGTTATGATTATGGTTATTGTTCAGGAAACCGATCCTTCCAAATATTAATGATTTTCCTGTCCAACATTTCGTTATTATGATCTGAACAAGTCCAATTTTGCTATTTCACATGTACAATTATTTTTAAATATATCAGCAGTGTTCACCTGCTTATCTTACATAGCAACACATTTAATGTGAGATTTACAGAAGGTAAAGCAGTTAACGATTTTCTATTATGTTAATTGGTCACTTGTAAATTAATATATACAGACAGGCCAAGTACACTTGTTCTTGGTTTCTATTTTAAACATTTCAACAATAATAGATATCAAAGTTCAAAATAGAGAAAAAAAATCAAAGAGCGGTTTGTCCGAGTGATATTAAACGGTGGATACACTTACAGGAGGTTCCTTGTCAATGTGAACATTGCTAATATTTTACAATAATCATGGACAATATAAGCTACTTTAATATCTGTCATAAAAAAATAGGGGTTACCATGCTCTTTTTAGAGCTCCATATCTAAACTCACGTGCAAAAGAAACGTCCCCACATTTTGAAAACAGTATAAAATGAAATATTGATGTCGGAGAAAGTAGATTTTGAATGTATTTAGTAGCCATATGTTTTGTAAAGAAGTATTAACAATTTCATCAGAGAATGCTTCTTTTACTTTTACATCTGTTAAAAAACACATGGGGTGCTGGAATCGCTTTTAAAGATGTTTTTGGCCCACAATATTTGGAATTTAAGTTTAAAACATTGAAAAAGTAGAAATTTAATTCATTAAAGATATCCTCGACATAAATAACCTTCTTTGATTTAAATTTGTTGAGATTCCATAACGACCATTTCTGTAAACTTGTTTTTCTCAGAGTTATGAATAGATAATGTTTTGAAAATTCATATTTAGTATTGTTGGGTTCTGAAGACATGATGTAACGCTGTTTCAGTCGTATTTATCGCCCGTCGATTGAAATATAATGTATTTTGTATGGGGACGTTTCTTTTGCACGTGAGTTAAGTTGGGGGTATCGCATTATAATTACATTTGTCATTATCATTTCGTACCAATATCATCATAAACCAACTAACGTATTTCATGATAATGTCTGTATTTTAACTGGAGGTTCATGGTTACACTTATGCAAAAAGTGTGCAATTGTATTGTTATTTTGAAATTTACCAAGAAGGTTGGAAGAAATCACTATGTGATAGAGCTATTTTACACCGACAAAATTAACCCAACACATCACTTGTATTAAGGTTAACTTTAACAATACTTTAAAAAATCTAGTGACTTAACAATTCAAAGGGAGATAACTGCGATGCCCGACTGAGTACAACGTAAATGACATTTTTCAATTTAAATCGATGATAAAGTATTTTTTATCATAAAACAAATAAAAATTTTGCAATATAACGAGTCAGTGATGTAATTTTCGTTTATAGGTATCAGAACAGTAATTTGACCTTCTCCTCTACATAAAAGACTTCGTCACTGAAAATGGATACAAAACCCGATTAGTATGTTATTGGTTATCTATGTTATAATAGAGATTTGTTTTGTGACACCTTTCAGCTGAATGAAAGATTACTTGCAAGACAACCAGTCTTATAAAAAAAAAGGTCCTAATGACGCTACTCAGAGCACCCAATCAGCGACTTCGCTTTTAAAAACGGCTGTGAACCGGAAACGACCTCGGCACAGCACCTCAACTAGGCGATCCCATTGGTCACGCACATTAAAACTGAACGAATCCAATATGTTACATTTGCTTAACATGCCTCTACCACATATATGTCAAACGTTTCTAGATATGACAGTGTGCATTTATTTTTGCATTGATTGTTTTTGTGTAAGTTTGCATTGCTCATTATTTGTCTGTTCACTCTTTACACTCTTAACATCTGTGTAATATATTTATGTACACGTGATTTAACAATAACAAAACGTATCTGTGTGTCCAAGATTTAAACGTCTCACGTTGAAATACTGCAGTATGATGTTAAGATGCTAGTTTGCTGTACGTATCACACCATAATGTTTGACGACCTTAACATCACAATTGTGAAATCTTCGTCATTGTAGATTGTCTTTGTGCATCTAGCGATGTGACTTACATGTACATTGGTCAGTAATAAACAGCACTGTAGATCAGTCGGCTTTGAATTATTTATATGATAACCTCGGGTTAAACGTCAACAAAAGGTCTTACGAAGGCTGATCACTGACCAATCGAAAGTTATGAACAATGTTAAAGTTTGAGAAAATGCTTCCTGTGCCAAGATCAAGAAGATCAGAAGATAAAATAGGAAGTGTGGGTGGTCTATCACTGACCAATCAAGGTAAGAGTTCATCCCAGACTGAAACAGAAAAGTCCATCTAGGTCAAGGGTTGAAATTAGACTGATTAACTTTTCACACATTGTCGCCGACATTTCACCGAGGTGAACACAAAACACAAGCTTTCTTTAATTATGGAGATTAACTTACCAAATTTTATTTTTATTTGTGTTTACTCAAACACACAAAGTAACGGACACTGTATAAAGCAATGTAAACACTCTTACCTTACAGTACTCGCTTTTGATTGGCTTACATTCGAAACATTTTCCACATGTACCCAGCCTCATTGAAATCGGACATTCATTAGTCGCACTATCTTACACATTAAACTGTAAGGCAGTGTGAATGATTATGGTCCTATGTTAATGAGACTGTGTATACATACATACATACATACATACATACATAAAAACATTAATATAGCGCTAGAATCAGAATAAAAACTGGTCTAAAGCGCTTTTGAGTATAACGTATATACACAATGAAATTCAGTAGGCTAGAAACAGGTGTGTCGTTAGTCTAGCTTTGATAATTCTATAGTGGATTGATAACCAGTGGAGTTCCTTTAAAACAGGGGTGATGTGTTTGAATAATTTACTTGTTCGGGTGACAATACGGGCAACAGCATTCTGTACTTTCTGTAGTTTATTGATCAGATGTGTGGGAAGACCATAGAGGAGTGAGTTGCTGTAATCTAGGCAAGATGTTACGTACGCCTGAACTAGGGATGCCGTTGTTCCCTCATCTAGATATCTTCTTATCTTTCAAATGTTCCTGATATGGAAGTAAGACCGCTTGCAAATTGCATTGACATGTGATTCAGAGGTCATGTAGCGATAAAAAATCACTCCAAGATTACAGGCTTCCATGGCTGGAGCTACCGCACAATCACCTATGGTGAACTTAAGGAGAGACAAATTGGATGCAATTCGCTTCGGTGTAATGACCAGCAGCTCAGTCTTGTCATCATTTAACTTGAGAAAATTGTTTGTCATCCAGCTTTTGATATGTCCAATGCATCTCTTAGCTGAGGCAAACACATCCTCTGCTGATTGTTGACTTAGCAGTTTGAAGGACAAATAAAGTTGGCAATCGTCAGCGTAGAAAGTGAAAGAGGAGTTTTGAGATTTCGCTATGTCACCTAGAGGCGAAGTATAGATGGTAAAAAGTATTGGGCCAAGCACCGACACTTGTGGAACTCCAACATAGAGCACTGTGTTTGTGGACTGTGAGCTATCTATCCTAACCTGCTGGTGCCTGCTGGTCATGTACGACTGAATCCATTGAAGAGCCTGTCCTCTGAGTCCAATCCGCTGTTTGAGAGTGTTAAGCACGATACCATGATCTATGGTGTCAAATGCAGCAGACAGATGAATTAACACCAGAATGGCTGCACCGTCTCTGTCTACTGCCTGCAGGAGATCGCTCTGGACCTTGGTGAGTGTTGTCTCGGTACTGTGCAGATCACGATATGCTGACTGCATTTCCTCATAGTATCCATTGCTTGACATGTGATGTTTCAGTCTCTTAGCAATGACACGTTCTGTCAACTTTGAAACAAACGAAAGTTTGGACACTGGGCGAAAATTCTTTAGTATTTGCTGGTCGAGACTGGACTTTTTTCAATAGAGATTATCGCTTCCTTCATGGCAACAGGAACAGTCGCTTCAGACAGTGAGGTATTTACAAGGTGAGTCAGGAAAGGGATCAACGCAGGTTGACACTGCTTTAATAACAATGTTGGCATATGATCTAATGCACATGATTTGGTGGGACTGTTTCTAATCAAAGATCCAATTCCTTCTTCACTTGTCGGCGGGAATGAACAGAGGAGATCTGATGCTGGTCGACTGGTGACATCAGGATGCGGATAGAGGGAGTCTCTACAGGGAGAGCCGCTATGCAGAGAATCTCTAAGTACTAAGTACTGAGTACTATCTTTACGTTGAAGAAGTTAAAAAACGGCTTACATAATGCCGTTGGGCATTAATGGGACGGTAAGGATTTCCTTTTGTCTTTGAAGAGAAGATTGTTAGCAATTCGAAACACATCTTTCTGAGTGGCTGTGTTTTTAATGCCTCCCTATAGAAGGAACACTTGGCTTGTTCTAACAGAGCTGTGACTTGGTTCCTCTGTGTGTTGTGCATTTCTTTGTGGACTTCAAGAGCTGATGTGACCATTTTCCTCTCCAGCTTACGACGCTTACGTTTGGCATCAATGATGGTATCGTTATACCATGGAGCTTCCCTGTGAACTACCGAATTGTTGTACAGTTGAATACAGTCTGAAACACACAGGTCCTGGAAGTTAACTAATGCAGAGGCAACGTCCGAGCAGAAGTTCTCAACATTGATGTTTTTCAATTTCCTGTATGAAATACACTTCCTGTCACGTTTAGGAACCTTGACGCTAACAATGAAAATCACAGCACAGTGGTCGGACTTCACAGAATAGTCGTTTTTTATTTCATAAATTTTCAGCTCATTTGGCTAGTGATCACTATAGGTTCAGAATGTCACCTTTAACATGGGTTGGCTTTTTGACGTGTTGTACAAGATCAAGTTCTTTTAGAATTGTCATAAATTCTGATCTCTTTTTCCAATGAAATGTACATGAAGATTGAAATCAGTATCTTTCCAAGTTGCAGCAGTAGAGTGTCCAGCAGAAGAGGGAATTCCTCAAAGAACACTTTGGATCTTGATGGAGGTCTATAGATAAAATAGAAAATATAGAAAATTTATACATTCAGAGTCAAAGCTAAACTTAAGGGACAAAACTTCATACGATGTTTTTTGCAATTCAAGTTTGAACTTCAGGTGTCTGTAGGCCTAATTTTCCAACACATGTTGCTATATTTGAAACAAGTTACTGTATACAATCAATTCGTTTTAAAGCATGTATTATTGCATTAGTCCATGGATAACTCAAGTTCGTTTACGTTGAACTGAATGTCGATAAAACGGTAGCGAGCTTATCCGTAATCGGTAGTCAAAATGAAACGAATATAAATAGCCCATTGCGATAAGAGAAACATGTTGTCTGCTCCTCTCGAAGGTAATACGAGCGACACTGCGGTAACTACTAAGCTAATGGCTGAGCCTAGAGTCCCATATACTGTGAATGAACACCGAACATTGCAAAATACGTTCATCTTATTCTTTACAAAACAAATATTTAGGCTTACTAAACTGTTACCTGTATTTTGCTTCATTGGGCTTATAACGGTTAAATCTGGTAAATCTCACACAAGGTAAAAACTATGTTTCTTTCCTAAAAAAATGTATATCCCCTAAAACGTACGCCACAATTACCGGTTTTTCAGAATGATTATGTGTAGGTTTAACATTTTTTTTAAATTCTGATATTTACCATAATAGCTTCACACAAAATTATACGCATTTCCAGTATGATCCCAATATATACTTTTGTTAAAAAACCTATATAGGATTACGAAAGGTGGCTTTAAAGGCGCTTTAGTACGTTGTTTTAATATATGTTTTCTCAAATTTGCCATTTAATATTATTTTTTTACAATATATTGTTACGTTAGAAGATAAAACATTTCATTAAACGATCCGATAAGCCGCATCCATAGAAAATGTTGCTGTGTATAAAACGACAGTGGTGTTGAACTCTTCAATGTGAGAGGTAGAATTGCAGGTCTAATGCGAATTTGAGATTTCACACAGAAAGATGGTTGACCATTCCACCATGGTGCCATAATTAAAACTCTACACTGAGTATTTAGGTATCGCTACATCAGTCAAATCACTTGAACTACCTTAGAGCGGCCATTTTAATGTGAACACCCTAAAATGGTCGATCGAAGGGAAATGGACTCGCTTGGCTTAACTGAACTATGTACATTGGTTTTAGAACTCTTCATTGAATGAGGAGTATTATTCAGCTATTGGTAACACACCTACTACAGCGCAGTTAACTGTGAGGTGAGAAGGGGTTTGGGGGATTCGGGGTTTTATGCCGCTTTCAAGAGTATTTCATTTATATCATGGCTGCTAGTATTAATCCAGGGAGAAAGCCCGCAACATCATTGTGGCTATGATTTACGTTGAAACCTGCAAGCATCGGCTGGTACTAGGGAACCATGATGCAGCGCAGAAATTCAGTGTAGTATTGCACATAAACCTTGCTAAACGTAGAATTGTTCTCTACAACAATCAAGGTTGCCTTACCCTTTGATCTGATATATGTATCTATGTCATCTTGTCCATTCTGAAGTGTATCGCTGAAACAATGTATTCCTCATCACATTTAACACATATCTTAGTCATAATTCATAGATGTGCCCTTTGCTATTTGAGTGGGAAGGTGTCGCCTAACGGTTAGAAGAAGTTATGTAATGGGACAAGTGGTGTGCGGAGTTTAAGACAGTTCAATTAATTATTAATTGTATACTATATTTGCTGCTTGTTTGGAAGTAAATCTGCAATTTTCGCACTCTCAATTAAACTAAAATTAACTCGTCGTGAGGCATTGAACACACGACATTTTGCGTTTAAGTCGAACCAGATGACGCCATTTTGTTTCCGTTTAGGGTCAAGTACGTTCAAACGAAATCCGCTGAGCCAAATTATCGGCAGTCAAAATAAAATGAATAAAAAAGGCTAAGGTTTTATATGACGAACATATAAATAAGTTAATTGAAGCATGCCACTAATAATAACTCAGTATATGAACATTAAAGGGGCAGTAGCACGTTTTTTCGCTCAAAAAAGTTGATGAAATGTATTTGAAAAATAATTTCACTAATCGTAAATCACCCTTCGCTCTTTGGAAAATCAAGTTTAAAATGAGTGTACATGGCTCAGTAAAGCCATGGGGATTGTTTTTGTCATTCGAAATAATAAAATGTGTTCACAATAAAATGGCCGCCATGCAATTTTTGCTTTATACGCAACACCGTTTTTACAACTACGGACAATTGGTTTGTGTAATAGGTTGTTTACCCTCTAAAGTAAATTTAAATGGCACAAACTATCATTAAAAATAAGAAATTTGAAAAAATAAATTTTGCAAAAAACGTGCTACTGCCCCTTTAATATCTGAAAATATCTGAATATTCACTTAAAGTAAGATTTTAATAAGGATAAGATATGAAGTTATATACATAACTTTAAGTTCGATGAACATGAATATAAAAGAACTGCGAGCCGAGAATTGGTAAAAAAAAAACTAACACACCATTATGCAGATAAAAACGTTTTGGGACTGGGAACTACACAGAAGAACTGTGCTACTTAGTACTGTGTAATCCCAACCGTTGGCTTCAGGGAGTTGACCTGAAAGTAGCTATTACTTATCTGATAAGAGATTAATGATCCACCAGCTGAATAACGGTATTCTAGTCCTGACAATATGGCACTGGTTAACATTCTCCTTGTTCTCCTGATAGCTTGTGGTACAGGTTGGTAACATTGTACAATTCTTATGGTTTCAGCATTCTCTTCCCACAGAGGTTACTTCGTTCAGATTTCCGTTCCTAGCCTCTGTTATACATTGCTTGAAATCGAGAACAGAAAGGGAGTGTCCTGATTGGTTGCAATTAAATATAGTTATGCAATCAGCGACGCCGTTGTAACGACAAAATAAACGTAAGAAAAACGTGTTTTCGTTTAATGTGTTTTCTTCGAAATATGCTATTTGATTTTGTGTAACCTCTTGATCATAAACATGCTAATAAATAAAGAAGACTAAATCAGAGACAAATATCCAAAATAGTTCATTTGTGTTATGTACATCAGACATATTCGAAGGGCTTATGCTAATGAGCAAGATCCTCAGAGTCAAATGCCTAGATCTTTGAAGTCACTCGGTCGACAGGATGGTTTTCATTAGTTTAAAAGCAGGGATACAGTATGAGGTTCCCATTCCCATTTTGCTGGAGTCTAGAAATTCAGGCTATGTAGAACAGAGGATAGGAACACTGAAGGGACTAAGCTCTGTATGAAAATAATGGGTTTCGGTTGCGTAAAAGTTGTATTTGTTCTTCATATAATGAAGTATTTAATTGAAAAACGGCAATCAGATGAACATGGGAAATAATTTCAATATCGTAGCAATAATACAAATATCACTATAAATGCCTTATGCGAATTAAGATATTTATTTCGTCCAATTATGGTGTATCTATAACGTGACAGGCTTGATTGCATGCATATATGTTTACAGGTTCTGAATTGAATGACAAATATTTATACCTTTGAAAATTCGAAAATTACACTCAAATTGCTTACTACGTTAAATAACGCTGAAATTTCAATCAGTTAATTTATTATTCCAGTCTCCGCAGACTGTTATGACGGATGGACAACCTTTGGTAATTTCTGCTACAGATTGTTCCGCAACACAACGAGCTGGCCACTTGCAAAGGTATATCAAGAGTCTAGTGAATAACATAATTGTCAAAGTTGTTGACAGTTGTTGTTCAGTGGATGAAATGATGAGATAATAAGTTTGTGAATGATCGGCACTCATCCGATGTGTCATTCCCTAGATGTTATGTGGAGATAAATGTCTAGTAATTTTATTCTAGATTTGGGACGTGTATTGTCGAAAACAATAAACGATAAGACATGCAAAAGATAATATGAGTAATACATGCCATTCATAGGATGAACAAATGTAAAACTGTTATATATGGGAACACAGTGTTTAAAATAATACAAATTCTCAGTACATTCAGTGCTGGTAGCTGGTGCCTAACTCTGAGGTTCGTATCGCGCAAGGAACTCGTCCCAAAAATAAAGTACGCGAATGTGTATAATTAAAGATAGTTTGACCCCAAATACTCGAATAACAATGTGACATGCACCAGATGACCGAGCCCCTTACAACATTAAGAAAAATAGAGTCAATGGCTCTGTAGCTCACGAGGATATGCATGATTAATTATCTAAGGTTGAAGATCTACAAAATTAGTTTTTTTCTCTAGTAATACATTATAGAAAACGTTTGTTAAAAAACCGTAAAAAAACGACATTGAAATAGCAAAAAGTCATTTGTGTATTCTCCTAAACACTATGCAATTATCTCCCCTTCCTGGTGTACCAACCTCCTCCCAAGCTCAATACATATCTATATTACGCAATACCTTTGTTAGAGTAAGGTCAGCTTTGTCTAAATATGCAAAAATAACTGAGGTAGTTGTGTTTCATACCACTCGCTGAAATAGTGGTTGGTCTACTAAAGAGTTCTATGTAATAAATAGTGGACGAGTAGCAGCACATTATCGGGATATAAATGTACGGGTTTGAGAGGGTTGGACGAGGGCTAAGTTAAGTATCACGTTAGCGGTCTTTTGATTGGTAAGCTAAACTTCCAAGCGGGAACCGCAGATTGAAATGCAAACCAAGGGAGGTAATATGTCATCCAACCGAGCCCTATTTGAATCCAGAGTATAAAGGGTAGATTTATCGAAACATTTACTCTGGAGTATTGAGGATGCATACATAGATTTAAGCTTACATTGTAAATGTGTACCTTGGATGAAAATGATGAAAAATATTAATTTGTACAATTATTACGAACAATGCAGGTATAAAGAAACTTGATGTCCATGTTAGTATACTCATCAGTATAATGTATGCATTACGTTAGGACACACACGTCCTGAATATGTAAATAAATGATGAACTTGTGTTGCCATAAATCAAGACATTCATAGATTGTCTTAACTATTCATCAAAGTTCACGAATTTTGGTTAAAAGATGTTTGGAAACAAGGACAGGGAAATCAATTTGAACGTCTCAAGTACAACTCCTGATTTGCAATCTGTCCAAAGTTACCTTTGAAGGATGATGACGATGATGATTATTTATTTTTGCCCCTCTTTTTCAGTTCGAATGCGAGAAACTAGATGCTTATCTTGCAACGCCGGATACACAGCAGAAGATTACCTATACCAAAGCCCTCATGAACGAGCTGAATGAAGATGGTAATATTTTCTTTAAAACTATATTTTCTAAACGATGCCCACATTATAATTCGTATGAAAAACGGCAAGTGGCCGCATGTAACCTTTTTCCTTAGCGACAAGTTTTCTTTGTCATATTTCTAAAACATATTTTGGATTATCTACATTATGACGTTGCAACCCAAGAATTCATTTGTAAGGAAAGTTGTTTCTGTAAGAAAGAGTATCTTTTTATGCCCCCGACTGTCTGTACGTTTGACCTAAAACTTAAGCCTTGGCCATAATTTTGTATTGGTCAGTGATGGGTCATTGATACCTGACATGTGAATCTCTTTTGATGAGACCTTTCAGAGAAGGTCATATCTGTGACCTTTTGACCTTGACCTTAGTGCAGGGAGTCTTTTCCAAAATCTTTAACCGTGGTCACAACTGTTGATAAATAGGTAATAATCGACCTTTAATGGTTATAATTACCATTTACCCGGCGTTGTAGCAGTAGCAGTAGTAGTAATAGTAGAAATAGTAGTAGTAGCAGTAGTAGTAATAGTAGAAGCAGTAGTAGTAGCAGAAGTAGTAATAGTAGAAGTAATACTAATAGTAGTAGTAGTAGCAGCAGCAGCAGTAGTAGGAGTAGAAGTAGTAGTAGTAGTAGTAGGAGTAGTAGTAGTAGTAGTAGTAGTAGTAGTAGTAGTAGTAGTAGTAGTAGTACTTGCTGTAGTAGTCGAAGTAGTGGTAGTATTGGTAGTAGTAGTAGTAGTGGGGTGAATATGTAAGTTGACTTAACTTAACTAAAATCAGCACATTTACTATAATTAGCCACTTATCAAACAGAAATGAAATACTATTGGAAAACGCTGAAAATTCCCTTTAAAGTGAAGTACCTATAGTTGTAAAAGTCACATGAAGACGGGACCGGTGAGAAATTGTGGGTATGACATTCAAAACACATTGAGTTATATTCTTAGCAGTGTAATTAAAATGGGAAGTTACGTAATATACCGATTACATCCATCCCTGTTGAAATACCTTGTTATATTCGAAAGTTTTGATGTAGATTATGTATATATAAGTCATTCGGGGAACTCACAACATATTATACTGTCCCATTTATGTATTTTCCTTTACTTTTAAATTTTAAGAATGTTTTTTAATGCTGGATGCAACCGGGAGAGCGATGCATGTTTACCACTTTAAATAATGAACACACGACGACATTCGCTGATTTCAAGTTATTCATCCATATTTTGTCTGAATGATTTGTCCTTGGGACATGTACGCAAATACATAGGACTACACTGTTTTATGCAGAGTTGTCTTCAACTGACATAGCATAGAACTAACCTGAAACACTTAACTACCACATTCCTTATCCCCTCAATAAATAATAAGGAAACCAGTGTGAATCACCTGTTAATTGTATAAACTCACTGCAACCAGTATATATTCTCCTCCTACCATATTTGTGTATCGCTTACGTGATAACAGTGTTAATATCTACACCGAAACGTCGCATTCATTGCAATAAAGAAGATGACTGTCCATATATCTTAGTTTGTATTCTTCACTATCACATGTTTGAAACAGTTTGTTCATTATGAGAAGGAAACTAAAGTTTAATAAACCGCATTGAAGTGTTGATGTTGAAGAAGATCACCATGTGATAACATAGTGAATCAAAGTGTTGTTGTTTCTCAGCAAACGACCGGATATGGATTGGTTTGACGGACACAAGACGAGAAGGAGTATGGGTGTGGGAACTGAACGAGAACAACGTGACGGTCGTGGACTGGGCAGACCATGAACCTAACCAGGGCCAGGGGAGTGAACAGAACTGTGCTATGATGTATGGCAAAGGACAGTTCAAATGGGCTGATGATGTCTGTCAGACCCATATGGAGTTCGTGTGTGAAAGACCGTAAGATGTCAAATCAACATATATAGATGATATTATATTTCCCGAACGAGAACGGGGGATATACCGATATTCAGGCACGAATGCGTAAATATAGTACATGTATGACATAGACACGATTATAATATTCTGTTTAATACCGAAGTCATAAAATTAATGAAAATACGCTAAAATCCACGTTCAACCATAGGCTGGCGATCCGCAGTCGCCGCATTTAGAACGAAATGTCATAATGTTTTCGCCTGCGTCCGTCCTTCCCAAATGCTTTCGTTCTCAAAAAAAAGTTTAATATTTTTTACGAAACTTGGTATGCTGTTAGACCCAGCGATGATCAAGTGCCTTTTGCCACTTAGTTTATTTTGATTTTTATATTTTTTCTGGTAGGTTTTCCGATTTTCTGAAATGACCATTGTTTTGTATAATTTTATTGATTAATCGCATATTTGTGTTGTCTGAATAATATTTGTATGTCTAAATGGCAGTTAACCACCTAACTCACTCACTCACTTTCACAGACCCGAATCATCACGAAAGTGACATTTCGTACATTCCCAACATGCACTTCGTTCAAATTCGTTATCATGGAAAGAATGAACTTTAATGCATATTGGGTTTCGGAACCTCTTCCGGCCTCTATCTCAAAATCTATGCACATTATTTAATGAAACTGCGTATGTGGTTAAACCCAATGGTGGATTGATGTATTTTGCTACTGATATTTTGTTTACTGATTTTTTAAAATAATATTTGTTCTAGTTACCACGGAAACGATTTGACTTGGTATGTGTTCAGATTCAAAGTAGAATTGTTGCCAGCCGTTAGCTACTGAATTATTCTGAACAGTTTAAACTGACATGATATCCTCAACCCTCCAACCGAACATTCACGAATTTACAGAATATCCTGTTCGTGGTGATTCGGGATAATTCGGATCGTATTGAAATAGAGGCATAAGGTGCCAAAAGTCGAAACATTTTAACCTCTTTTGCTTTATCGAAACGCTCATGATGTGATACATGCGGTTCCCGTTACATGTTCCCGTTGTTATCATATTGTTCATATTTCATTAATATTAATAATCTAGATGAACAGTTCTATAAAACGTTACATCTAATTTATTCTTTAATTTCTTTTATTTGATCATATGATCCTACATGTATTACGTGCTTATGTTGAGAAATGTGTTTACAGTAGCTTCCATGATTATGGGTTTTTAGTATTCTTGATAGAATAACGCTTTTTAAAATAGTATTCATAATTTGAAAAGGGTGCTGTTGCATAGTGGTTTTCATAAGCGTTAGCAGTGTGAGCGCAAGTATATGAGTTCGCTTACAATTTATGTTGACACGTTTTCTCCATTTTCAGGCTATCTGCACCGTCGCCGTGAGACTGAGTTTGCAGTTCCTGCTAAATAAATCCTGATAATGTACATAGCACTGTCTGTTTTACTTTATGATATGCAATTGTAATCAAATATGATAAGAGTATTCATATTTTGGTTTTAAATTCCAATAAGGGAATTACAACCCCCGTAAAATACAATTCAATTTTCTTAGAACTTTCATATCGTAGAAACAAAAATTATGCATGAACATGATAAACATGTACATATGGTACTCATAGCTAACAACAGGAGTTGTTGTGAAGGATGGACCAATTTCATAGATCTGTTCTGAAAATAGAAATTATCCCTTAGGTCTCACAAGAAGGTATCCTTGAAAACAAATAAAAACGAAAATTCAGAACTTTTCAAAATATTACAAGCTCTGTAGTTTCAATAGAATCAGTACAAGGAAACAGATCGGTTCCGTAGAAACAAACAAAACGAGAAATTAAACAAACATAATTTCCGAAGGTCTTAGACATGATGAATGGTGTTTGAGCACTGCTACGGGCCGGGGCGAATCTAAAACGGTATGATACTAAACTCCATCTCAGTTCCATGGATAAGAAAACTAAAATTTCAGAAACCTAAAAAAAATATTAAAAAATACCACTTCAGTAAGTGGATAACACAAATACAAATTTAAGGATAATGATTTGTTTTAGATCTGCTCTGAAAACGAATCTATCCTTGTTTAGAGTTCAAATCAAATCAATAATAATAAAGAAATCAGAATTAAAACGCACACATTGTGTAGGTGGGTTAAATACATTCAAAGTTCTAATGAGATATGATGACTTGTTTTTGTTTCGTTTCGTAGCATCGAAATTATCATGGACGGACGGACGGGATGACGAATATATCACGTGGTTCTATATACAGTTGGGATAGCAACAGGATGTAGAGAGATTGTCCAATGGTCCCTTGACATTGCGATATGAAATGTTTCAATAAATCATTATTCTGGAACATTTACCAAAGGAATGGTTTGTGTTTGGTTTTGTTACGGGGTATCAAAGAAAACCAAAATGTCTGGATATTTGCACGTACACGTAACACTAGGTCACCTGACTATTAGGATGGAAAAAACGCGTTGAATTGTGTGTACATTACGAAAGCCATAGGATGGCACATTTTCACAATTTCAATTTTTCACATATTTCTTTTTTAATTTAGATAAAATATAATTAATATATGTCGTCTAAAGTAGCAAAATCTTCGTTATTATTCAATGTTACAGCAGTAGCATTCTCTACAGGTGAAACATATAAAAGTATCTGCACAGAATCTTAAAGTGATCAGAGGATCAATCCACGTGGCTTTTTTATGACAGTACAAATCCAAGAACTATTTTGATTGGCATGAAGAATCCGCATGTTAAACCATATATTATATTATATTTTTAACATTGTAAAAGTTTATCCTTGTCTAATGATGTTTCCTTCTCAGCCGTCAATGGATTAACCTTCCGATTATACATATTTAGTGAAACCCAAAAAATGGAACGTCTTTGAGAAAAATAACGGAAGTAAAAACGTTTGGTGACAGGAACGTGTCGACTATCACATGATCAATGTCATCATAAGGTCAAATGCTCCCTGCAAAGCCAAAATGGTCACGTGATTGACTCAAAACATAAGGAATGAGCTAAGAGATCGATTGGAAAGTGCCTAGCTATCGGGCCGATATCACCATTTAATGACTTTTACCTGGTTGTGCGACATTAGTATAGGGGATCGGCATTATATGCCTCAGGTGACCAATGGTCTGAGTCTTTATTTATAGAATGAGATAAGCTGTGTCTTATCTTATCTGCCCTATATAACACCGAAGTCTCTTCCTTTAGAAAAGCGACCATGTCTTCCGTTTTATATTTGGCCCTCGTCGTTCTCTTAACTGTGCAAACAGGTACGTTTATACTACATATACATAATTATAATCTGTAATATTTAATTATTTCATTTATTTCAGAAACTAAGTTACGTTTATCGACTGCTAAGTGAAATGACAGATGCCCCATTGAATTGAAATTAGGATGGGATGAGATGGGACAGTTTGGATTTATACGGAGCAAACAAAATTAAGGACCTTTAGATTTCCCCCACATTTTGAAAATATGTGAAAACAAGATTATGAATAATATTGTGATGAACGTCATTGCGATAAAAAAAAAAATGACCAAACATAAGCATTCTAATGTTTTTAATCAGAAATGTTCAACCGTTTTTGGAGTTACGTGTATGTTGCCTCGGAATAGCAATTTATTGAGTCATCTGAAGCTTGATTGAAATCAAACTTCATTAGCGTGTATGCCCACTTCGTGCATTAATTACGGATACGGCTTAAGAACGTCTTGAAAAGCTAAGGAAAGGTTCTGAAACAGTTGATATGGAATATGATGCCATTAATCAACAAGGGCGTTAGCGAGCTCATTTAGGGTTGTTGGTGACGCAGGACATTTTGAAATGCGACCTTGAAGTTGTGGTGATAGAGTGGGGCTAAACTTGCAAAATACAAACTTCCAAATAATGTCAAAATAAACCAAAAATACAAACTTTTTGTGCTCAGTATAGAATCAGACAAGGACATTCATTCATCTAATCTCTGTTAGTAGGATCAGACAATAAGAAGTACACGTTCTGTCCGTTCAGCATTACTTAGCATGGGAGGACAAGACAGTCCTATGGATATCCACACAATACTTCTTTGGTTTAACATCAAGAGTAGTATATTGTCCGGTGTGGCAACACGACAACTCCCCCTGAAGTATACAATATGGGTTACCAATTAGGCATCGCCGAAGCATCTATTAAGTGTAGGGTCTAATGCCTTTTAACCACTAAACTAAATGTGTCTGAAGTTGATTGATAAACAGCTTTTATCATTCAAAACAGCGTTCAACAAGAGATATCAGTCATGTGAGGTCAAGCAAATACTCCTAGGAGGTTGTTTTGACGGTGGATTTTGCACAATGCCTGACATCACTATGCTTTGACGTAATAGACTTGACGTAACAATATTTGTCATGACCTCACTACACTCATTACCTAACTGCATAATGAAGGAAACGATTGACTGAGTACGATATGATGCTAATTTGAAGATTATGCGTATTAATCTTGCAATGTTCTTAAAGACTGTTATGCATAATCTGCAGTTACCTCAATGTGTCCAAACGCATGGACCACATACGATGACGACTGTTATCTGTTGATGAAAGATCCGAAAACTTGGTTAGCCGCTGAAGTGAGTATGATTATGTTTGAGCAATATGACAATCACTGCTAATTACCGTTTATAGAATAGATATCTGATAACTCTTAAAGGCACAGTATGTATCAAGCATAAACTTGACTGTATAAATGTCATCAATACTAAGGCTGTTTAAAGCGTACATAAAAAATACCAAGTTTATTTTCAGTCAATACCTTTGTGAACTACATACAATGTTAATGTTGAATAAACTTTACTACTGAAGACTTATATATAAAGTATTTCATTGCAAATTTTATATAAAAGTGTGCTATAGATGTTCCAATTGTTTTTACTCATTGTTGAAATTGATCATTGAGTAAAGCGTACGTAAAATATATGGTTACTTCAGTTGATGTTGTATCATCTGAGTTATGATCGTTCTCATGAAGCATGTAACACGTTTATCGCCAGTTGGCACTCTTTGTTAGCGAGTTACGCTTATGTGGTAGAGTTATCCCCTTTGCTGTGTTAACTAGGTTTCCCAGTTCAGGGGTTGCAGATCTACCAAGTCTGTCTGTGTGTCTCCTCATGTGTTTTGGAATAAAGTTTGGACACGAAATTCACTGTGTCTTGGCTGTAAAACGTATGTGAAATTAATAATAATAGCAAGGATTTATAAAGAGTTAATCCTTGATATTATCGACTTAATTTTGAATCGGGATTACTTGCAGACGATCTGTGTTGAATTAGGAGGACAACTTGCAACCCTAGACACTCACAAAAGAATAGGCAATGCACGACAATTCCTGATAGACATGAACCGTAAGTACACGCTGTCCCTTGAACCAAGTACGTCTACAACTTCCCTATGCACGGCTTGCCAATCTCCATAGCTGGCCGATTTATGGCTTGTAACATTACCCTCATTCTTAGGAAACTTTTGGAAAATGCGGCAAGGCTTAAATCATCCACCGATGGAGACTGGCAAGAGTAATGCCATGTGTAGCGAAGTTGGTAAATCTACAGATGATTGAGTTAACTTTTTGTTGATATAAACTTTATAGTACTCACGAGCACAACCTCGCCGCGCATTACATTTGTTACAAAATGAGTGAATTAATAAATGTTAAAATGACCTGCAAAAATTAATCATTTAGCTTGAATAATGTTTCGGGAAACACAATTTAAAGAGGCAGTAGCACGTTTTTTCGTTCAAATAAGTCGATGAAATGTTTTTGGAAAAAAAATCACCAATAGTAAAACATCCTTTTCTTTTCGGAAAGTCAAGTTTAAAAATTGGTGTACATGGCTAAGTAAAGCCATGGTAATCGTTTTTGTATTTCGAAATAATAAAATGTGTTCGAAATAAAATGGCCGCCATGCAATCTTTTCTTTATACGTCACACCGTTATTACTACTACGGATAATTGGTTTGTGTTTGTGTAATAAAATGGTTTACCCTCTAAAGTAAATTGACACAAACTATCATTATAAATAGGAAATTTGAAAAAATAAATTTTGCAAAAAAACGTGCTACAGTTCCTTTAAAGGGACATTTAATTTGTTCTTGGAGTCACAGTATGTCAAACGACATGAATGGAGGTGTTTTCATCGTGAAGTACCTACCGTTGTTGGACAATTATTAATTTAATGCTAGTTTAGTTAATATAGTGACAATGTAAAGGAAAAGTCGCGATTGCTGATCTTAAACCGACCAATTGGTCAAACGTAATGTGCTTACCTATACAGACAAATGGTTATATAACTACTCATTATTGGGGCATAATTCGGTTGCTTCACATATTATAGGCTGTTGTTCGAGTTTCATTGGAAACAAGAAATTCTCATATACTTGGCGATAGGGAATCAATATGCCTCAAGTGAAATTATTATAACTTATATCAGTACATGTGGTCTTTCGACACGTATGAATGCCAAATAAAATAGGAAAAATACTAAATTGGCGCCTTAACATATTCAGACAGGAAGAATGTGTTTGTGGGTGCCACTGACATGAGAATAGAAGGAGTGTGGTCATGGGTGAATGGCCTGAGCAGACTGAACGTCACTGACTGGGCACAGAATGAACCAAATCATGGATCCACAGAAAACTGCCTCATACTTCTGCCAGGCAAGAACTACAAGTGGGCTGACGCACCTTGCTCCAACAAATACGACTACCTCTGTGAACGAAAGTGAGTGTTCATCAGTGTAATAAACTAATAACATTACGTAAATGTAGGTGCTCTGTAGTCATATTTTCTGCATCTGAAAAGTACTAGGGACAGGGAACCCGTTAGGTTACATATTTGCTTTATTAATTTGGAGCAATACAATGGAACGTGTTAGCTATGAATTGGGTTTTAAATGTTTGATAACAAAGGCATGCATTTTTACTTCTTAAAGGCGCTGTAGCACGTTTTTTGCAAATTTTATTTTTTCAAATTGCCCATTTAAAATGATAGTTTATGTCATTTGTATTTACTTTAGAGGGTAAACCATCTTATTACACAAACCAATTATCCGTAGAGGTAATAATGGTTTTGCGTATAAAGCAAAAATTGCATGGCGGCCATTTTATTGTGAACACATTTTATTATTTCGAATGACAAAAACGATAGTCGTGGCTTTACGAAACCATGTACACTCATTTGTAACTTGACATTCCGAATAGAGAAGGGTGTTTTACTATTGGTGACATTATTTTTCAAATACATTTCATCGACTTATTTAAACGAAAAAACGTGCTACAGCGCCTTTAAATTACGTGAACAATAGTAGCACTAGAAGATGTGCCATACTCGAATGTCGTGCAGATGTGTGTATTCTCTTTGCTTTAAGCATCAACCATTCTCGGTTACCCAGGGTTTTATATATGCTCCGTTACTCTCCACTATATCACCTTGGGCCTGCGAGCCAATGACAATTCATATCACTTCTGCGCCCAAAGTACTCAACACAAAATACTCAAAATGAAACTACAAAAAATCCAAATAAAACACAAAATACTCAAAATGAAACTACAAAAATTCCAAATGAAACACTAAAAATGAAAAGTAAACAACTGGTTCATGAAATTCTAAAAAAAAACTACCTTCTCTGCCCAAAGGGACATCATAACAAATTTTAAAAGACTTCTTTCACGTTTATTTTGCAAAGCATTGACTTCTTAAACATTGAGGCTAGAGCCGCAAGTTTGGGTCCTTTTCACAGAGCAAGTCTCGGATCACAGCACGAATACTTGAATTTTTCCCAGGCAGATCTTGTTACTATGACAACATGTGACGTGCATTTTCGCGAACTGATACCATTTAACTTTGCAATGGTAATCATCTATACTCTACATAGCTCCACATGTTATCTGACATTTACTAATGATATGACAAACCATGGGCTGATATGCAAACAGAAACTATAATCATTTAAACTCGCGTTTCTTTTGCTGTTCAGTTTACATAGTGTAGATATGTAGTATGAAATTTGAATATTTATTTCATATACTTAATTTGCTTGATAGTGTGTCATGTTATTAATACAGGTCAATACAGGTATTTTTGATGATATGGTGATTTAACCATCAGAGTTAAAGTACTCACATAAATTAAGATAAAATCTTTTCCGGCGTTTGGTTCTTCTTTACTTGATTACGATATGTGAATCCACTAAATTCTGAATATATACGCTTTTGGTTGAATAATCTTATATCCAAAATACTTATTTACAGATAAAATAGTATGGACAATATTAACATATATGCTGTAAAGAGCCATTGGACATTTTAAGGAATATTTATTTGGCCTTCATGCGTGCCGAAAGACCAGATATTCTGATTTAAGTACAAATAATTTCACTTGACTTGAACATTCATTCTCTAACGTCAAATGTATGCTAATTAAATAAAGTCGAGCAACAGCAGTTTGAATGTGCAGAAGCAGAATTTATACGTCTCATATATGTGCACAGTAGTTATCACCTATTACAAATATATAAATATATTACCATCCCACATCTGACTGTTTGTCTATTAAAGGTAAGTTTCCAAACTTACATTTAACCAATCAACCGGCATCTTTGTCCAGTTTTCTATCATAAATTGCGACTTTCACCTTTATAATATCACTTCACTAAATAAACTAGACTTAAATTGATAATGTTCATCAGCAATCAATCCGTACTTTTCGATAAAATAACTCAATTTATTACGTTTGACATAACGTGACTCCAACAACATTCTCAATGGGTTTTAAAAGGGACACTCAGTGTGGCATTGTAGTATTTCATCAAGAAGTATTGACTGTTATTGAAAATAAACTGTAAGCGCCAATCACAAAATGATATTAATAAAGATAATTTTTTTGTTATAATGATTGACAGTCTATGTCCGCAATTATTATTGTGATGAACGTCACACCAAAAACATAATAAAATCCTTTTACATGACAAATATAATTGTTGAATTATGACGATACGGGAAAATTACCAACGTTCGGATAACCCAAAGTACAAGGGAATTGAAACACGTTTGACAGAAAAGTTAGCAAAGAATAGAAGCTGTTCGTCCTGTACATTTGTTCCTTAATTTTCCTATTCAATGCGTTATTTAGAACACATTTTTTCCTAAAAATAGCTTTCGGTTATTGAATTATATTTCTAAAACAAAGCACTGCATATGATCCACGCTCTGGCTGTTCCGTATTAAACAATTTGCATATTTATGTGTTTTGTTTGAAGTATTAAAGACAAGCACTACCGCCAGAGTCAACACGTCTCCTTTTTACCAAGTACATATACTTTTCACTTTCGGAGTGAGTGATACCATCTTGATGATATTATGTCGACATGATCTTATTATTCGGGATACGATTTTTCTAAAAGAGAAGGAATCATAGAGCAATGGAATACATAAATAAGTAGTTTTGCTTGAATGCTTGTAAAATAAGTGCTAAAAACATACATGTAGGATCTAATTTACCATCCGTAAAACATATTGTACTAGCCCGAATTACCTTGTTTCGTCTAATATAAATATCATAATCTATTAGTCAACGACTGCGTTTGTATGTCACTCGAAATAATGTTAATGAATAACATTTATAACATGCAACATGGAATATATGTGCTAAATGATTGAGCGGTACAGTCTGAGTTGAGGTTTGTTTGTTCATGTGGATCAAAATCTAACTACATACTATATACTATATAATTCGATATTTGAACACATCAAAATAGCATATTCAGATAGATAGTTAATTATTGTAGAGTCTTTTCAAAATAGGTAAAGAAGTGGCGAAGTAGCGAAATGGCTTGAACATTTAAATTTAGTAAAAACTATTCTATATATTCGGATGTTTAAGGATTGTTTTAAAAGAACAAATGCAGACAATATATCTTGGTTTTGCCATATAAACCAAAAAACATATTCATAGAGGTAATATTACTGAAATTTAAGGCCCAACATTGCAAACCTTTTTTCTGCTAATCTTAATTGAAAACTATAAGTATTAGTAAAATGCTATAATTCTACTAGTAGAATAATGTTATCCGCTGCTGAATTATATTTACATATTGCTTAGTTCTAAATTAACAATATCCACCCCTTGCTACAATATTGGGGTTACTTCTACTAAGACATAACATTGATTAAAAAGTGCGAACTCTGTGTATGGTCATGACTCATTAATGTGATGATAATAATATGTACGTCTTCCGTGCATGGAGTTTACATGTAGCTTACATTCGGATATGTATTGTAAGTTACACAATCGTCTAATACTTGTTAATATAAAATGTACACTTAAAGGTACACCCATTGTGTTGTTATGGGTCACATTTGCGAAATGTTATAAATTGTGTCATTTTATCGAGAAGTACTGACTGTTGCCATTTTGACGACATTCGACTCGGTATACCGATAATATAAAGGTAAACGTATCGATTTCTGAAAAAAACCGGAAAATATGCCACGTCAATTGGTCAAACGTAATTCTGGAAATTTATTTACAACAGACAAATAGACAACTTTGGGTAAATATTGTTTAATAGGTCTTATAACTACCGGGTTCGTAACATGTACGGGGACGTGTATATATAGTTTCAGTTTTCACACATGTATAATGATGCTGCTCGATTTTAATTGGAGACTAATAATTATTATATATTTGGCGATTGGGGATGGGTATGCAAGTTAAGTGAACTTATTTGAACTGAAATCAGCACATATCGTATGTTGGCACGTATTAAAACCAAATACAATTTTATGAAACACAATGGATGCATCTTTAATTAGTAGATGAACAATAAGTGCAGCACTAGCCAGGGGCGGATACAGGATTTTCGTTTCGGGGAAGGGTAACATATTATGTAATATACATAAGGAATTCGAGGTTGAGAGTGATTGGAAGGCAAGTGAATGTTTTTTCAATAAATGAACTTCATGTACATGAAATGAGTTAGACAGAAATAATTACATAGTATAAATAAAGTATACACTAATATGAAAAGTAAGTATTGAAAATAGCGAGAAACTAATTGTACGATTACGTCAATAAATGGTGATAAGCATGAGGAATGAAAGAAAGAAAGAAAGAGGAATGTTCAGAGAGGGACCCTTTTGTTGAAGTGCAGAGACGAAGAAAAAACAACTCATGTATATATAGTTCCTCCAAGTTTCTTCTCATGTTTACCCATATAATTCTTGCTTCACAACGACATTAAAAGTAATGTCGCAACGTTGCCTACGGAGAACAAAAAGGTCCATTAAAATGTGTCTCAATAACCTCAGCATCAAGAACACCAATCAATAAATTAAATGTGTCTTGTATTTGGACAGAAAATCGTCTAATTTCATTTTTTAAATGTTTGACAGTTAACCAATTAAATCTTACTGAGCAAAATGCACATCTTTTTAAGTAGACTTAAAGGTCAAGTATTAACATTTGTTTAGAATATTAATGTGCATGTCATTAAAAAGTTTAACTGTAATAACAATAAATAAAATCATAACATTTGAAAAAAATTTCTCCGCTCTCAAAAATTCTGAACTTTCTCTTATACGAAAGAGGTACAGTGGCGGGACAAAGCAATAAAGCGATAAACCAATAGACCGATAGACCGATGAAGCTATATACATGTAGCTGCGCGACAAAGCGATTTGGCATTTATCGCTTTGTCTTTCGGCAATATCGCTTTGTCGTGCGGCCTTATCGCCTTGCCATTTCGCTTTGTCGTCTTGCCATATCGCTTTGTCGTCTTGCTATATCGCTTTGTCGTGTGTCCATATCGCTTTGTCGTGTGTCCATATCGCTTTGTCGCGTTGCCATATGGCTTTATCTCTTTATTGCGTTGTTAAAGGGCGAAATAGCGATGTCCCCTCTCGGCCATCATAGACACACTCTTTAATTGTTCCTCTCTGCTCACATAAAGATAGTTTCATTCAGTAACGAGGCCACCAACATAGTATAATAGGATACATTTTCATGAATTTTGAGGACATTGCAGTTGTTTTCTTCATGGCAAGGACATTCAATTGCGTTGAAGAGTAAACTGTATCAGGATTACGTGATAAATTTTTCATAAAATTGAATTTCAGTCCAATATTTAGGTAAAGTTGTTCGGGAAACATTGCAAAATGGACAAATCATGATAAATGATTTTGTATATAACTTGGAGTGAGATACTCAGTCCTATCAGTGAAATAAAACCCTCTATCAAAAGAAAGGGTTTGCACCGCGGTGAGAAGGGTTTTCACCTCAGTTAGTTTTTTTGTCTTTTGCAAATTCGAGAAAATATCATTTGTAAAGAAGTCTTTTAAAATTTATAATGATGTCCCTTTGGGCAGAGAAGGTAGTTTCTTAGAATTTCATAAACCAGTTTTTTACTTTTCATTTTTAGTACTTCGTGTTTCATTTGGAGTTTTTGAAGTTTCATTTTGAGTATTTTGTGTTTTATTTTGAGTTTTTCGTGTTTCAATTTGAATTTATCATCTTTTATTCTACCGGTTTACCGTATTTTCAGTACAGTTTTCTGTGGTTTCGATGAGAGAAATACAATAAACTATAAACAATACTTTATGTCCCCTATGGCCCACCGTACCTGGTCTATATTGATTGATATTTTTATTATGAGCGGGGATATGTTGAGTGGAGGAAAGGCATTGCATTTCAAATTATTGTTAAATTAAATTTAACATTTGAGATTTAAAAATACTTTCCCGGTATCGTCAACCAACATTGATTTTAGCGTTGACACACCTTCGAAAATATTTACCCGAATTCCTAATGCATATTGAATATAAGCCTATTATTAGCTATTCTCTCCCCAAAGAGGTGGGGGCCGGATAGTGCAGTGGTTAGCGCATTCGGCTTCGGATCAAGAGGTCCAGGGTAGGCAACTTTGTCTGCAGTAGAGAACTGTTCTACACACAGTAAGGTTTGGGTGCAATGGGTTTGGGTAGACTGAATTTCAGTGAGTACCACCATGGTTCACATCTCCGCGCGGTGGCAAAACAGGCGGCGTTTCCTTTCGCCAGGCGGGTCGGACGGACAAGTCTCGCGATTTCCAGGTCGGCCCCAGCCCCAAGCGGAGCAACAGCAACAACAACAAGCAGCGAGGAGGTAAGGGGCGAGCCTACGGAGGCACCTCCAGGAAATACAGCTCTACCACCACCGGACATAGACTTTTGGGATGGTACCGTCGAGGGCTATCCAGCTCACTTCGTGGCCAGCTGACCTGTTCTCCCATAGAGCGTCCGCCGCCTGCGGACCCGCTCGCCTTGATGATGGAAGAGGTGGAGATTCTCATCTCCAAGGGGGCGGTGGTGGAACTCCCGCTGCAGGACTTGACTGCCGGTTTCTACTCTCCAGTATTCATACAGCCCAAGAGGGACTCGAACAAATGGCGGCTGATTCACGACCTGAAGGAGTTCAACCACTCTTACCTTGTTCGGCCGCCATATTTTCGACTCTTGACTGTGTCGTCAGTCATGCGATGACTGGAGCCCTCGGACTCAATGATATCTCTCGACCTCCAGGATGCATACCTCAACATCCCCATCTTCCCCGTGGATCGCAGGTACCTCCGCTTCATTCTGGCTAGCCGCCACTTTCAGTGGAACATTCACCCGTTCGGGATATCGTTGACTCCGTGGCTGTTCACCCGAGTGACTCAGCCCATAGTCAAGTTCCTGCACTGTCACGACATGCAATTTTCGATGTATCTGGACGACGGGTTCGGTCATCACCACTCACCTTCGGTTCTCGAAGCCCAATGGGATTTCGTAATTTGGTTGCTCAGACACCTGGGTTGGCTGATTATTAGCTGGATCAGGGCTCTCCGCTCCGCTCTCCACTCCGCTTCACCTCAGGCCCTTCAGGTGTTCATCAACGCTCATGTGAGGGAGAAGATGTGTCGCCATGTCTTGGCGCTATGGGAGGACATAATCCACCACTTAGCCTGGTGGAAGGCGGTGGACAATGTCTTCACGGGAGTGCCTCTACGGCCGCCGTCGGCCACCTCACATCTATTCTCGGACGCCTCCATTCAAGGGTGGGGGGCTCATCTCGGCTTAGAACAAGCGTCGGGCTTGTGGTCTCCTTTGCAAGCAGAGCACCACATCAATGCGTTGGAACTGGACACAATTAGCCTAGCAATCCGCTCACTGGTCAATCCGCCTGAAGGGCGAAGTCCTGCTTGTCCACACAGACAGCTCAACAGCGGCATGGGCAATCAACAAGAAGGGGTCGACCAGGGCAGACTCTCATTCTGCAGCTGGTGATCAAGCTGTTTCACCTAGTGGACACTCTCAACCTCTCCATCTGAGCGTTGCACATATCGGGAGCCAAGAACTTTCTAGCAGACGCTGTCTTGCCCGGACAAGCCTCCGGCAACTTCTCCTCATAGTCCCGAACTGGCCAGCAAGGGCGTGATACGTACCCATATGGAGGCTATGCAGGCAGGAACCGGTTCCCCTACCTCTCAGGTGGGACCTTCTAAAGAGCAGACTAAGGGGCCAAGACACACCGGCTTTTCGGAGGCAGTGGCGCATACGGCCGCTTCATTACAAAGGGAATTGACCAGAAAGCTCTACGACTTCCAGTGGAACTCCTTCGCAGTGTTCCGCGAGGAGAGGGGGTTTGATATCCAGTCAGTCTCCGTTCCCCATGTCGCCGAGTAGTTGGTTCACCTCAGGGAGGAGGGAGGTCCCAAGGCCTCCTCCACTAACACCTATTTGGCTGCTATCAGCAGATACCGGGTATTGATATATCCGTGGTCAAGGAGATCATAAAGACCTACCGCCAGGTGGATGGATGGCAGAAATCAAGACCTGCGGAGTGGGACCTCGCGGTGGTAATGAACCACCTCAAGTCCAACTATTACAACCTCTCTCGTAGGCGACCATCCTGCTTCCTTCTTTGAAGACGGCTTTCCTGGTAGCCATGGCATTGGCTGCTAGGATATCGGAGCTGCATGCTCTGCAAGCTTACTACCTCCGTTTCCAGGTGAGCGTCGGACTTCATCTGCAAGAACCAGGCTGCAGACGAGCGCAGCAGGACCTTCATCATACCAGCGATATCATCCACATTGGAGCCCTCGGATGAGGAGAACCGTCTCCTCTGTCCGGTTCAGTCCCTACGCATTTACGTGGAGAGAACCCGATCTCTACCTCAAGGGAGGCTTTTCCTGCCTCACTCTCAAACGAACGTCAATGAGATCGACAAGAGGCAGTTGGGAGTGTTTCTGGACGCTTACAAGACGACTGACCTCCCTCGTCCTGCTCGCTCTAATCCACACGAGATTAGGGCGGTATCAGTGACTGTGGCCGTCCATACTAACAGTCTAGTAGCGCACATCATGGCAGGTTGTTTCTGGAAGTCTGGCATGGTGTTCGCCAACCACTACATACGAGACATTTCAACTGAAGATCTGGAAGGAGTGGCGAGGGTAGGGCCTCAGGTGTTCGCCCAACACCGTACCTCCTCTGGGAACCCGGTTAGGGGTTTTCATTCGTCACGTTAGGGGTCCGTCCCCATCTACAGTACGTTATTAAACTTCGCATCCCGCTTTTCTTCGTGGTTGTGTTGTCTTTTCATTAGTAGTCAATTGGCGACTGCTATGGTCTGGACCGCCGACCACTCAGGGGCGGGGGCAGTGGAACCCTTAGGGTTGTAGTAAGCTCTTAACACCGTAACTTACGGTCTGCTAATCGTAGTGGACCAGTCGCCAATTCACCCCTTAGGGGGGAGAGTTACCTCTTATTGCTCTCGGGTTGTCTCCCAGCCCGACGCCTTCAGTGGCATGCTGGCTACGGTGAGTTATCAACTAGAGTATGTAAATAATAGTACGTTTTTGATTAAACGTCATTATTTATACTCACCGTTGATAACTCTTTATACTACACCCACCTCCCCTCCTGCGAGTCTGAGTGCTACCTACGCCCAGGCTACAGGAGAAAGAAGTGATGTCACTTGGGATAAGCACTAGAGAGCGACCATGGGGGAGGTAACTCTATTCTTCTTTAACTGTGTTATTTTGGTCGAGTGATAAATTGAGAGAGACTCAATGGCTACGGTGAGTTATCAACGGTGAGTATAAATAATGACGTTTAATCAAAAACGTACAATTTCGTCGCATACAACAATATTTCCTCTAACCTTTTGTATACGTTTCAATAATATTCAATCTGCATAAACCCGACTATTAACTTTCGAACAACAAAACCCTGTCAACTTCTGAGTCTTTTCGCCAAATTTGCGATATGAGCACATGGATTTTCTAAAAACGAATGAAAATAGAGGATGTCAGATTGTTCTGACTTCTTAAGAAACAGACAACAAGTTAAAAAGACTATAGACCCAATGATCGTATGGTCGATTCAGGTTTCAGTTTGTCTATATCATCAAGCGGTTTGTTCTATGTTTTTAACGGATAGACTGGGAAACCCCTCGGATAATACTGTTGTTAAAATGGTCATCTCTCGCTGAAAAAATATGTTTCCGATATTTTACACTACTGTAGTAACACATACGATATGATGTTTCCAACGTTAAAAACAATACACATTTCAGAGCCAAAATGAATTTATCTCTTTCAGCAAACTCTTTTAAATATGTCCACAAAAATATTCTTTGGATTTTCTTTTATTTTCAGATCAACCCTTTCCATATGAAGCAACGATCTTGTATACTTTAATGAAAATGTCAAATATTATGTAACACGTTGACGTAAGTAAAAGGAAAAAAGATTATGGAGAGCTGTTTATTATTGTCAAAAAAATTTAAAACATCAACATAACTCAAATCGGGATTGCCTTAGTATGATATGTTGCCAATTCTAACTATCATGCATGATAAAATAGTGTTATCAAACTGTCCACAGAATTGCAATGGAACACTGCTGTATCAAAAACAATGACAAGAATGAAGGGTTGAGGAAAATCAAAGAAACATTCTTTATTGAAGGATATACGCCTAAACGTCACTGTACTTAATATGAAATCATGTTGACGACGCATTTACTGTATATATTTTTATTGTGGTATGCATATGACGTCATGAATTACGATCCTTGTCATTGTTGACGTTACATCATTAGCAAAACAATGTATAAGTCTCCCTGATGAACACTATGTTGTGAAACCGGTCGGAAATGAACTTATATGAAAGTTAATTTTCAGTATGTCATATTTGAAGAATATATATATACATGCAGACATCCTGGAGTATCCAAAAAAAACAAATCATGGAGGGATGTTGTGAAAGACTTTAAATAAGTGACAGGCATTTACAGTGTGCCATTCTATAACTAGTTATTCGTACAAACGTTTATTTTTCATCAACTCCATGGCGTTGTTTAAAGGAGTCAAATAAAAACACCGATTGTCAGGATTAGATATAGTGAGAAATAGAACTTCATGTGTTAATGTTGATGTCGTACACTGCCATTAAAAATACGTCCATTGTATCAGTCTTGGTCAGAGACGGTGTGTGCAAAGGTAACTTATTTACAAATAATTCAAATGCAAAATATGTCAAATATGTTGTTACTCAATTGTAGATGAAACAGCATGAGGTTTTTTGATGCTACATTGTTTTTCTTCTATAGGTTAAAATAACTATGAGATGATAAATATGAGTCAAATCAAATATTCACATACTCACAACTTGGACATTAATAGGTGTCACAGCAATCAAGTCCATTGTTTTAAAAAAAAAATTCATCTTATTTTACACTGATCCCAACCAATTTTTAAAAATTCTATTGTCACTGTTTATCTAACAGTTTCAGTGACAAACACATTTCTGATTAGTTTTCTCACTATGTTACGCTCTGAAGAGAGGTATACCAATAAAACGTTCTCTTGCTTTTCCAAAACTACTTCAAAAGCTATATAAGTTCACCCCACTCATGAAGTACATTATAATCTAGAACGAAGTCCTCATCAACAGCAGTTAAAGCTTTAGACAAAGACCTTTTAGTTTTGGTTGAAGATGTTATGTGCCGAGATAACTTTGGAGCATCAATTATTCCAATATCCATAATTACCAATTATCTTCTTCCTCATCTACTTCAAAAGATGTATGAGTTCATCCCACTGATAATGTACATTTGCAGTATCATAATCTAGAACGAAGTCCTCATCAATAGCAGTCAAGAGGGTATCTGGTAAGTCTCCCAGTTGAACACCGTCCCCAAGCAGGATGATGATCCTGTTGGGAATCATCTCAGTCATTGAGTACAGAGCCGAATTTGATTGTGAAGGTCGACCAAGGATCGTTGAGAAAGTCCCTGGACACGACCAGCAAGGTTTTCCAGCTGCTGTTGATTCCTTCTGAAATGCCATCTGCTATGTCATGGCCTGGAAGAACCTCTCTGTCTTTTAGAAAGAGAGGTATATTATGTTTCTCCAAAGCTGTTCGGAGCTCTCTGTACACCAAGGGAATGTCAGTGGATGTATATGCAATGTAAAGCTTAAATGGAAACTCATCTAGAGTGGAAACCTTCCCAGCAATTCCAAAAAATCGCAAGATCAAATTTTGGTACCTGGTTTGGTTCTTCATAACGACGTAGGTTCCAGAGATGGCAATCATCAACAGAAGTCCCAAAGTGATGGTCAGGGTGAAGATAGATGATCCTCTGCAATGTCTTATATGGAAGTGAATGTTACTTGCCACCTTCATAGTGTCTGTTGTGGTTCCATTATCAAGAATGCATGCAAAGCTCCGATCAGTTTCATAAACACCTGGCGTTTCAACGAGCCATTTGACAAAATCCAACTCTTTGCATCCACATTAAAATGTATTTCCCCTCAAATATAATTTAAGACCAATCCTCATGTGTGCAGAATCTATATTATCCCTCTCGTTCTTGCTAATCAAGGAGATGGTATTGAACGTTAAATCTATTTTCTGAAGTTTCAGGAAAAGTTTTATGTCAATCGGAATACTGTCAAATGAATTTTCATTAAGAAAAAGTTGCCCAACCTTCTGTGGGTTAGCCAAAATAGGGAATTTTGATAAGAGGTTTTTGGATATATCTATAACCTTGACATTAGGAAAATTCCGAAAGTCATTCCTTTCACTTTTGCTAAATCTTAACTTACAATTGTTCAACAAAAGAGTTTTAACATTTGTAAACGGCTGAAAACCTATATAATTAATATCAACAATAAGATTATTTGATAGAACTAATTCTTCAACATGTTCAATTCCCTTAAATCTAAATTTTTCTGATATCTCATTACTGCTACTTCTAAATGTTTTCAGTTTGTTTGTATGTCGAAACTCTAATCGTTTTAAAGTTTCTTCCAACAAAGGGATTCAACAACTGCAGACTCTTGTGGATCCCAATGTCCATTTTAGAAAATATCAACGTATCCAAGAAACCCAAAGGTTCAAACACGCCGGTTTCAACACTGGTTAAGCGTCTGCAATGACTCACATTTAGAGTTTAAAGTGATATGTTTCTTAAGGCTTCAAATGTGTCATTTTTCAAGTTAACTATATGACAATGTGATTTTGAGTAATAGTCATGCCCGTCCATTTGCAAATACTCTAATTTTATCAGATTTGAAAACCCTTTCTCAAACTAAGGTTTTTCCACAGAGTCTATGAAAAGTGTCTTCAAATTAACAAGAGGGGTAAAAATCCAATCAGGATATACATCAAAATACTGCCCTTCTATCCATAAAGTATGCAGGTTTACTAGACTGTTGAATACACCAACTGGAAATGAATCAGAGCGTAAGTCATTGTTGTTAAGATTGAGAACCTGAAGATTGGACATACCAGAGAAAGCCATCAGTGCCATCCATTGTGTTAAGGAAGTTAGTTAACAAACTCATAAACGTAATGTTTGTAAAGCTCCTGAATGTGAAGTTCCGTAGCACAGTGATCTGGTTAACAGACAGGTCGAGAGCAGCAATATCAGACGGGAGATCCTTTGGGACAGAGGTCAGGCCTCTCCTTGAACAGTCTGCAAGGATACCTCCGTACTCCTGACTTGTTCTGATGTCACATGGATGACATCTGGATCCACACAGGAGCATCAGCAGAACCAACAGAACAATGTCGTACTCCATGCTGGAAAAGAAAACAATATTCTGATCTAAATTGTAGTGCATGCATCTTATAGTTTTAAAAAAGCATAACAATTCTATATAATACCTCACAGACAAAACCTCACATAAATCAATGAAATCTTCTTGATGTCACAATAACTGTATTGTTTCACAAGATGGCAGTTGAATCTGTACCAACAAGATGCTAACTAAGACAACATACGGGACCAGTCGATAAAAAATATGGGTTTTCAGGAGGGTCATAAAAACATATTGCAAAAGGTTTGGGATGGTCAGATTATTATAGACAGTTATAAAACCATCTTTCGTACAGACTTGAATAAGGGTCTGAAAAAGTATTATGAAGTATTAAACGAAACAAAAAAAGGGTTTTTAATAAATGTGTTTGTTTCGAGAAGTTCAGGATTTGGCCTTGATAGCAAGACTGCAAATACCAAAAACGGATGCTAGTGTAAATAAATCCCAATGATTTCTCTCCTTTCTTCATTGCTATATATAGAAACAAAAGTTGGGAAGTAGAACACCTGGACTAGCAGATTTCGATACATGGTGTATATATCTAAGGCTTTATGTAACTGTCAAGTAAATTTTAATAAATGCATTTGGTCACAAAATATGCATTTACAGTTACATGGATAACATTTGACTGAATATAATAGCCCATGTTAATGATACTCTTAAAATATGATACAAATAAAATACATAACCTATTTATACTCTACAAACATTTGAAAATTATTTGATTTTCGCAAAATACTACAGATATATACTGAACAGCTAAAGTAACGCGAGTCCACTGTCACAATTCCAAAATTATTGATAGTGCTGTATTCAGCATATTTATAATTTCAGAACATTCAAATTGTGTTGACATGATGTTAATAACGTGTTGAACAACATGCAGACAAAACGAAAAGTCAATACTAGTGTAGAACTTCTGTAGAACAATTCTTGTGCCAAAGTCATATTCTGGGAAAACAGCCAACTCCGATGGAGTTATTTGATTTAAAACCCCTGTCTTTGCTGATGTTGATTTGACGTAGACGTCATTTTGAATTTAATTGAGAATGGTTCTATGGGTCTCATTTTAGTAAAACTTCAAGGTATTGCATTCTTTTTCGGTACCAAGGTGTTCAACGAGCCACATGTACAGTCCTTGCAAACTGTTTAGCATGCAATTGGCTAATATCCCAGTTTCCCAAAATTTCACGTTTTTTGGCCAAGCTTTAACTTCTTAAACATTGAGGCTTGAGTCACAACTTTTCACAGAGCAGGTCCCGGATTACAGAACGATTAATTAGAATTTTACATGGCTCATGCAGATCATGTTACCATGACAACATGTGACGTGCATTTTCACGAACTGATACCCTTTGACTTCGCAATGGTAACCATCCGTACTCTACAGTACCAATAGCTCAACATGTTCTCTGACATTTACTAATGATATGACCATCCATGGGCTAATACGCAACCAGAAACTATAATAATTAAAACTCGCGTTTCTTTTGCAGTTCAGTATATTTTACAATAAAAAAACATGTGAATGACAATGATTTTCAAAGTTAGTATTTAAAATGTGTGGAACATTTTTTATATTGTAGCCAATCATGGGCATTAGGCATCGACCATATCGCACGTTGTCTGTCCGGCGTCCGGGACCTTTGGGATAGAAGTTTTCCCTACTACAATATTAACATAGCAAGCATTTCACCTAAAACATTCAACCAACTTCTTTCTCTGAAACCAGTTGAAATGGGGATATAAGTTTGTTCATTTGATCTTGACCCTCTTTCAAATATAGGTGTCCACTATTTAACCGTCATTCAACTTCTTTCCAAGAACTAGTCATGCTAGGAAGCTAATCTTTTGAGAATATAATCTTTTTGGATTGAGACTAAGATATGTAAATTTTGTTTTCCCCTATCAATACAGTTTGCTGAATGTACCAGTTATCTGTAAACTACTGATGGCTACATGCTGTGGATGACAATAAGAACAATAAGACAGGTAGATTTTTAATTTGTGAGTAGTCACTTCAGGTGGTCAATTAACCCATATTTTCCATATACTTGTCAGGGATATTGGAAGTTTTATTATTGATAGTTCGTCAATGTGTAAATGTGTAAATATGTCAATATTCAAAATTTCTAAATTTACATTCATCAAACTATTTTTCTCCAGTATATAAGTTCAAGAGTACAACATTCCTTAACGGTAATTATGTTATATTCATGTTGGTAAATGATATTCGTTATTGTTTGGTACTGTTTTGAGTGACGTTGTGTAAGAAATGCCCAAAACGTTAAATACAAAAGTGTAATTACATCGCTATTAGCGCCAAGGTCAGATGATTATCATTTCAGGGAAATATTGACTGTATTTGAATTATTAATGGAGTTTAAAACAGATTCTCCAAAACATACACACAAGTTTATGCACACAAGACACCATGCGTTAAATGCAACTGTGAAAAATGCAAGATTTGGTACAGTGTTCCAGGAGATACTAAGACCTACGTAAGAAATACTAAGTACTTCGTACGAGATACTAAATATTATACTTATACAAGGACATAATATCTCCTACGTAGGAGTTTTGTTTTATCGTTACACTAATACAATTTCCTTAATTAATGTTTAAAGACGTTGCAGCACGTTTTTGGCATTTAACGTTTTTGTTAAAATGTGTAGGTATCATGCGATTGTGAGAGTTTAGACAGCAATATGGTTTACCATTCTATCATGGTACCATATTTAAAACTTTACGCTGAGTGTTCAGGTATCGCTATATCAATCAGATCACGTGAACTACCTTCGAGCGCCCATTTTAATGGCCCCTTGGTGGGAAATGGACTCACATTGCTTTACTGGAGCATGTACATGTACTCGTTTTATTGATTCAGGAGTATTATTAAGCACGTGTTTACATTTTCGTGAGAGCATTTCATTTCAGAAAAACGATGTGCTACAGCGCTTTTAAATAAAGTTTCCATGACGATCAAATGAGAATAAAACAATCATTGTACATTGTACATTGCCAATTGGATGTGATTAAGAGGAAATACATTATCAATGTTTGAAGCAGTTGATCACTTACTGGATATTTGACAGAAGAAATTTTTTTTAAAAAGGTTTTTTTTTATCGTTTGAACCCTGTTCACTTCAAAGAGCTGTCAAAAGAGTTACGGTTTACTCTGACGTATAAAATGAGAGTATGATATAAATCGAAAATGAAAAATGATCGGTTTTGGTTTCACATTGATACGGTGCTTTAAATATACATATGGAAATAACGTAAGCACCCCCGATATTCTCTGGTCCCATCCCGTCTCGTCTCGTCACATCTCGTCGCGTCTCGTCTCGTTGTTTTAGAGGGTAATAACAGTTAACACTGACCAAATGTCACCAGTAGACCACTTTTATTGAAAAATTCTCTTTTTCATAGTGCATGCTGTGACTAGTGAAATTTGACTAAAACGCAGATACTAAAATTTGACCAGTTGACTTGAAAGAATGGAATTACACACATTACATCAACCAATATTCACTTTCATTTCTCAGTATAACATAACATGATTTTGGAGACCAAAATACCAAAATTTCATAAATGCAAATATCTAAAATAAGCGAAACTTATCTGAATGATTTTTTCATTCTTAAACTGTAAGATTTTCTTATTCCATATGGTTACTTTTACTGATATATTGTCTTCTTTCTTATAAGAAAATCTGTGCTGGTACCAAAAACTTGGGGGTGCTTAACTTTTTTCCCTATGTATACATCCCGTTTTACATGATATTTGCACTAATAAACACAAGTAGGTGAACAATCGTTCGGTATTCAGCTGTATGGTAAACACAAACGCAGGAACACTCGGCCAATACGACGTAACAATAATAATAATATTGTATATCGTATAAGAACGAACCATTTAACCTCGGATAGGGTCAGGTTGTGGATCTATATAGGAAGGAAAACCCCCAGGGCTTTTTCTGGCTATCAGGGTCTACAACCTACAACAATCCGAGGTTAAATGTATTTTCTAAATTATCAACCGTTTTGTAAGTAAAACCCACCCTTTTTGTTATTGAGTTATATTGAAGATCCCTGGCACATAGAGTCATTCATAAAATCATTGTCTACGACAATTTACAGCTACGCTATGTAAGTTGATTTTATGCCGATTGCCTACATGTGCCGCAGTGGCGCAGTAGGCTAAAGTGTTAGCTCATGTATCACAGGTGAATGTGGATACGAGAGGCGCTATCGTCAAAACAGTTGCACTTCATATTTGAGAATTTTTTTCAAAATTAGTCTACGATAGTTGCTTTAGATCTTTGCTTTTTCACAAATTTCATAGAAGACAAATGAGATTTTACAGTCTTTGCAATACCTTCCAACAGGATCTTATGCACTACAGTTGTCTGTGTAAACCTTCATGGAGCCGGGACTAATAACGTTGGCAATTTTGTGGGTTGATTACCTTACTAAATGTGACTTAGAATTTCTTGGGTGCAAAGAATTGTACTTGGAGGGCCTTAGGTAATAGGAGGGTAGCAGTACAATATCGGGATATAAATGTACCGGTTTGAGAGGATTGGGCGAGGCGCCAGCACAGTCAAATGCTTGAGTTGTGAAAAACATGTCTTAAAAGGTATATATTTCAAACGAATTGTTAACAAATTTGGGAAACATTCTCTCGAACGCAACAAGCAAAACAATGACATTTCTCATTTTCATATGAAAATTTTAGGGACATTGACGTCATCTTCGGCACTGTGAGCACTGAATTTCCCAATTTGTCCGAGGTGCATGAGGTGTACATTTTATATATGTACGAGTCGTGCAACAGCATAATCGTCGTGCTTAAATCACGAGCATGCACGATAAGCACGTTTTTGTTCAGAAATATTGAGCCCCTATACATTTCATTGCCTATAAAGACTGAGTGATTTGTAGAATGAATCAGTTCACACAATGGCTTCATCATAGACAGTAGAAGGACAAATACCGTATTCATTCAGGAAAGGTAATTTATTCATTTTACTCCGTACTTTTTAAAAGTTTATTTTAAAATGTCAATTCTTATTTTTATTAAATTGGTTTATTTAACAGTCAGTGCGTTTGCAATTTAAATATTTTTAATCATTTTAAATGACAAGTTGCGCTGTATTTACTAATTTAAGAGTTGTGATGCTCATTAGCATATGCAACAGAAGATATTATGTCTATATTGCATATAAATTTGTTAAGGTTACTGCTGCAACAACATTGTTCTAAATGGTCTGGGAAAGGATTGAGGGATGCATAACGTCATACTGCATATCGCTCGGACGCTGTGTTACATTACAAGGTTTCAATGAAACGGCCCTGTAGCCTTCATCCTCTTACAACACTCCCAAAAGGTAAATAATTTTATGTCAATTTCTCCCAATTCTTTATATCGCTCTTTATAACTGCTGAATATTATTTTCTTATATCGTGGGTGAAAACAGAACATAAAATAATCTAATTATATTTTCAAACATTGGCAACATGCTTTGATGCATGGAACCATTTCATTTAATTTCGTGATGTAAATGAAATACACTTTAAAAAATTTCAGTTGACTTTACATCACTTGCTTTAGTTAAATGCTAATAATCAACTTTTAGGAATATCAAGGTCATGAACATGGAAGACCCCAATCTACGGAAGCGACTATATCCTTCGGAATGGAAACCCTGCAATTCAATGTTTAAAATAATAAGTGTTTTATTGTGTATTTTCAACACAAATAAAACAATCAGTTGGCATTGTTTGTTGTTTAATAAAAGTCTGTGAACCAGTTTTATGAGCATGATACCGGAACGCAACCAGACAAGTGTAAATCTATCGGGATATAATTGTACTCCACGTGACCAAAATACAATCATATGATTGGACGAAAGCATTTGACTGTGCTCTAATACTGGATAATACCCTCTTGCGAGGTTATTATTCTGTTCAAGACCCTAGCAGCTAGTTGTATACTTTAGGGATATCATGTAACACTAGTTAAAAGATGTAGATGCATGCCTCTAGGGACATCATGCAGAACGCACAAGCAGAAGGAAACCAGGTTAAATAACGTATATAAGTTGTAAAACCTGTTTGCAACCTTATTTCCCTCATCGTATGATAATGAGATGCTTCGTATGATCATATCACACTATTCTTTACCATAACATCAACTGTTCATATTTACAGTTGACTTCATGACAAAAGCATTATGAAAATAAAATAATAAAACATGGAGTCATTGTCTATGAAGCTTACCAACGAACACACTCTTGAATATTTTGAACAACTGAAAAAACGAATAGGTTCATCAAAATATACAAATAATACTCATATATACATGCTATACTTACTTCTAGTAAAGATGAAGAATATTATCGTATCAAACACCTTCATCTCGTTTTGCAAAATGTGGTGTTTTGATACGTATTTAAAATTACAACGCTAAGACTATGATACAAACTGTTAAACATCATACATACTTATTTTGTTTCGGTTTATCAGTCACGTATCAATGCGCACCTGTGAAAAACCTTCAGTTTTCAAAAGGACGTAATTAGGCATTTCTCTAAGTAGGAATACAGAATGACATACATAAAAGTGTTTGATAAGCATGATGGACAGGAGGGTTCTATCCGGGTACTTTTATGGAGACAGAAGTCGACGTTACATTCCTGATTTCATAGTACTTTTATGTGTTCAATGCATGATTAAAAGATCCGGATTTCAACAGCAAATATTGAGTGAGAATGTACTCTGTCATGTGACATAAAAACATGAACCGGACTTCTTCCATGTTTACGAACGAATACAACCAGACTATATCCAGCGATGGACATACGAAGAAAGTCACTGCAAGGCACTTGAATCGGACCCGGATGTAGCATAACTCATACAGTGTTCTAAAAGTTTGTTCTAATGTTGATAGTTCACTGATCTATCGATCTATGGCGATCACACGACACTTAATGTGTCCCTAACACAATGTAATATATGCTATTGGTAAATTTGCAAGTGCTATATTAATGCTTCAAAACTTACCTTGTGTACTGAGTAACTAGCTCTAGGGAAAGCAAACTAAGATGAAGCCGCACAAGTGTGTGCTTCCAACCAAAGCATGACGTAATAGAACAACAAGTGTTACGCCCATCGGTGGTCTGTTCAAAGAGATCATACATATCTCTTACTTACTGACATTTCCTGTATGCTTCCAGAATGAACTTCATCACATACCTTTCAACGTAGCATTGGCAGCGAGCACTGATGTTTGGGTGTGTTCACTGAGCAATCACAGATGGTACATGTGTTCCATTCCTTCAAACATCATATCTCGAAATGTTTTTAATTGAAATTGACGGTTCGTCGTTCGTGAACAAAGTTCGGACTTGCTACCAGGAAGTACAACTTCTTCTCTTCAATCCTGTCAAACAAGTTGTTCGGCGAATGTATATCCCTTGACACTTTGCTTTAGTATTATGTGTGTAGAATGTATCTATTGAGATATGCATATCTGTTCAGGTCTTACATTCTACAGGACAAAATGTAATTTAAAAATAATATATAAATAATTTATAAACCCCCAACAATATTTTTTTTTATTATTTTAGATATGCATAACTGTTCAGGCCTTAAATTGAACAATTTAATTGACAAAATGTGTAATTTGTAATTTACACTTGAACGCAACTCAAATCATCTTAACTGTAACGCTAACCGGACAGCGAAAACTCAAATCGTTTTATAAATCGTGTTGGGCGGTTGAGGGTTGGACGTTATGGTTGTTATGGTGAAGGGTGTTGATAATCAGGGTGTTGGGTGTTACATATTTGGGGTTAGGTGTTGGAGGTTTAGATTTGGGTTAAGGCGTTTGGGGTTTGGGTTTTTTGGTTAAGGGTTTGAGGTAAGAGGTAAGAGATGGGGGTTGAGGGTTTGGTATTGAGAGAATGGAGGATGGATTTGAAACTCTTCTTTTTAGTAACTAATCAATCGTTAAAAAGCAAACGATTGTTTTGATAATTTGAATGTTGGAAGCACAAACAAATTACGTTAATAAAAGTATAAGACTTTTTAACGCAAATCCATCCATAATGTCTGAGTTTCACACCTCCCCTCTTAAAGGTGCATCCATTGTGTTTCATAAAATTTTATTTGGCTTTAATACGTTCCAACACACCATATGTGATGTTTACAATACAAATAAATTCACTTATCTTGCATATTCATCCCCAATCGCCAAACATATCATATTTACTATTTTCCAATTAAAATCGAGTAACATCATTATGCATGTGTAGAAACCGAAAGTGAACGTCCTATTTACATGCACAGTAGTTATATGACCTATTGAACATTATTAACCCAATTTTGTTATTTTGTCTGGTGTAAATAAGATTAAAAAATTACGTTTGACTCTGTGGCGCGCGCCACACGCGGTGCATTGTCCGGTTTTCGATCAGAAATCACTCCTTTAACCTTCATATCGTCAATATACTAAGTCCAGTATCATTAAAATGGTTGTTTTCGGTAACAGTTGGTACTTCTCGATAAAATAAGACCATTTACAACGTTTGTCATATTTGACCCCCAACAACACAATGGATGTACCTTTAATTTATCATCTCGTATGTGGCTGTGTAGAGAATATACCTGCTTTGTACTGCTCTGGCTACTGTGAACTTTTGATGTGAAAAACCAAAGCACAATTTTGACCGCAAAAATTTTGAGATCTGGAAATCAGTTACATATTATTATGTAAGTGCGTTTACATTCTGGAATGCATTCAAAAAGGTCAAAACTAAACTGGATTGTGGACTGGAACACCATATTGATATTCGAATGATATTAGACTGAACAACTACTAAACACCCAAAAGTGAAGAACAAAAAGTAGAAACCACCTGTGTTATAATATATTGATAAAGACTCCTGCTGATTAACTTTTGAGACATTATGAAGTCAACTTAGGTATATTACATGAATTCAATGTCTGAAACTCCAACTCAATCAAAACGCTGGCGATGTTCCCAGGATTCACCCAAAGTGATATTTCTTTCTCGATTTCAAAACAAACACGAAGAATATTTAACTATATCGACTAATCCTTTGATTATCAAAGCATTAAACACCCTTTAAGTGCTAGGAAAACTTGCATAAGCAGTTGCTATAGTTATTTTGTCTCAAATAAGTGACAGCACGATGCAAAAGATGTCACATGTCACATTCTACCTGATGAAGGAGTGAGTATGTACTCCGAAACGTCGTGTATTTTCACATTAAAGAAGTTGTTATCCAGAAAATCTTCCTGTTCGTACTGTATTGGAGCTCTTACATGAAAATAAAAAAAAATGGCAACTTTGGAAGATAGTGTCTGAACTAACAAAGAAAATGTAGCGGAGATTCTCAATCAGATGACATCTATAAATAAAGTCGCCGTTACAAATTCCAAGTCTTCGGAGTAAACGACATAGAAAATCAATCGAAATACAGTTACTGTAAAAACGACGAGAACAATCATACTAAAGTTTATGTTTGATCGCAAGAATCAATAACTTAAGAGGTTTGATAATTATTATATTTAAAAAAGGGAACATGCCACGGTTTTTCTCTTTTGTTTTACTTTTTTTCCCAAATGTTTTTCACTCTTATTTTCACAAAAGATGTATACATACTTCCGCTTCCATTGAATTATCACTTTTTGATTCTTACTTTCAACGCAAGATCCACCATGCCAACTTGACAATGACTCACTTTGAAACTTAATTACATCCATTAATTATATTTTATTCTATTTTTGAAAACTTTCCAAAACAATATCTTTCCATCACAAGTATCCCTCTAATGTATTTATTTATCTTTTATTTACATCCTTCAGAAAAATAAATACAGATAATATTAAAAAGATAAAAATTATTTCAGCAAACTATAGAGGATTAGGTGATAAGAACAAAAGAAGAGAAGTAATGAATTTATATAGGAAAACGGATTACTCAATTATTAACAAGATATCTACCTACAAGATAGCAATATAATGAGAAATGAATGGGGTCTACAATCTAATATAGCACCTTTTAGATCTCATGCCAGAGGGGTAGCAATTCGTTTTAATAATAATGTTGTTCTTAATATTCACAGAACTATTGAAGATAAAGACGGAAACTTTATTATTGCTGACATTACTGTTGAAGACAGAAGATTTACACTAACAAACTTATATGGTCCAAACGATGATGATCCTAACTTCTATATTCAACTTTTTGAAAAAAATATTTTCTCTGAATAATGAATCATTAGTCATTGTAGGAGATTGGAATCTTGTTCTGGACCCCTCAAATGATTTAGAAAACTATAAACATCTAAGAACAGGAAGATTGTCTGGATAACAACTTCTTTAATGTGAAAATACACGACGTTTCGGGGTACATACTCACTCCTTCATCAGGTGGAATGTAAGGAAATAACAATATATGGTACATTTATATAACAAACAAAACAATAGTGAGGAAACTCAATCAGGGAGATTAACATGCATGAGAATGGTATACAATGGGGATTTGTTATACAAACATGATGGAGGTGAAGCATGAGAATGGTATACAATGAGGATTTGCAATAGAAACATGAGGGGGAGTAAGTAGATAAACAATGACCTGTAGAATGACCAAAAATCCGCCCTATCTGAGCATACCCTGAAAAACAAGGATCACATCATCGATTGGGAAGCTACCAAAGTCCTGTCAACCAACAACAAGAACTGGCGCCAAAGAAAACTCCAAGAAGCAATTAAGAAATTGTTGTCCAGAAAATATTCCTGTTCTTATGTATACCACTTCTACATGCCCTTTAAAGACCTATAAACATCTAAATAATCCTAAATCAAGAGATGTTGTTATTGCAAATACAGAAAATTATGACCTCCTTGATGTATGGAGGGAATTGAATAACAATACCAAAAATATATACTTGGTGGAAAAAGAATGCAAGGAAACAAGCTAGACTTGATTTTTTCCTTATCTCTCAAAATATATTTCATATAACTTTGGATTCTGAAATCTTCCCAGTTTACAAATCTGATCATTCCGCAATATTATTAACTTTATCAAATACCATTAACCAAAAAAGAGGTAAGGGATACTGGAAATTCAATACCTCTCTATTACTTCATCCAGAGTACAGTGACTTAGTTAAGAAAATTTTGAAAGAAACAATCGAAGAATACTCTGAAAAAGATCAATCTGAAAATAACAATATTGAACAAAACAGTATGGTTAAGCTTACAATAAGTATCAGTTTATTCTTAGAAACATTCCTTATGAAAGTAAGAGGCAATACCATTTCTTATTCTTCATTCTTGAAAAAAGATAGGACCAGTAAGACTTCTGAATTAGAAACAAAAATAAAAGCTTGTGAAGATGACATAAGAAAAGATTTGAATATATGAATGAATCTATTCTATCTGAACTTTCGAAACACAAGATGGAATTGGAGCAGATAAAGGAAGAGGAAGCAAATGGTATTCAAACTGTAACCTGGAAAATAGAACTTATGTTACCAAATCAATAAATAAGATTATTACTGAAAAAAATGAGGAGATTACAGACAGTAATTCTATCGTAAAACAATTGAAAAGTTTTTTTAAGAGTCTTTATTCTTTAAATAATTATCTTTAAGAAAATGATAACTTAGATAATGTTGAAACACCAATTTTGAGTGACCAACTAAAGGACGAACTTGAAAGAGATGTTGATAGAGATGAAATTAATTTTGCTGTGAGAAATATGAAGAATAATAAGAGTCCAGGAATTGATGGATTCCCCATCGATTTCTTTAAATTTTTCTGGAACGACCTTAAAGAATTTTGATTGATTTTGAAAAGGCCTTTGACACTGTCTCAAAAGATTTCATTAACATGGTCCTCAACAAATTTTGTTTTGGTCCACACATAATACAATGGATTAATGCACTAACATATCAAACAACTTCATGTGTGATACAAAATGGCCATTTATCTGAATTCTTCAATAATGAACGGGGCTGTAGACAGGGTGATCCCCTGTCACCGTTTCTCTTCCTCTTCGTGGCTGAAATCTTGTTGTTGTATGATAAGGGAAAATGATGAAATTAAAGGTATTTTTATTGATGACAAAGAATACAAATTAGGCCAATACGCTGAGGACACATAATTATTTCTAGATGGCACTGAAGATTAAAACAAACAATATATTCTATAAGATGTCAGGTCTGAAAATAAATGTAGACAAGACTAAAGCAATTTGGATTGACTCAATGGCAGGTAGTGAAGACATTTTATGTACAAATTTGAAAATTGAATGGTACAATTGAGAATTTGAAGTATTAGGAATACAATTCACTCCAAACCTTGCTGACCTATGGGTAATCAATACTAGAAAAAACCTAGAAGATATAAATATATTGTTAGCAGTATGGACAAAAAAGAAATTTAACATTGATTGGGAAAATTACTGTCATGAAAACCCTAGCCCTTTCTAAATTGGTACATATTTTTAGTTCATTGTCCAATTCTCCAGATGACTTTATTAACTCTCTTTAGCCTGCCTTTTTCAAATTCATATGGAATTATAAAAAAGATAAGATAAAAAGAAGCACTTTGAAAAGGTTAAAGACAAAAGGGGGATTGGGTATGGTTGATGTAAAAACATTCATTGAAGCTCTAAAACTAGCTACCCTCAGACTCTATTGTAAATAATACCATTGTAATATACCATATCATGATATTTTCAACTATTAAGCAAATATAGATAAACTATTCAATATTCAAAATCCATACTGGAAAGATGTCATAAAAGCAAGGACAAATTATTGTAAAAACTTTAATGTCGAACGTGACAATATTGATGACATTCTTGCAGAGCCATTATGGCTCAACCATAAAAATCCTAACCATATTATTAGAAATTTGGCTAGAAAGGGTTTATTGATAATAAAGGACTTGTGTGATGAAAACGCTTTTATGCCTTTTAATAAACTACGGTCAAAATATAACATTAAAGGTACAATATTAGATTGTAATTATCTACTTAATATTTCCCCACACTGTTGGAAATCTTTTATAAAATGTACAAGAATTATTCCTACCTATAACTTGTACACTAGTATTTACCAAAGAAATATTTTAAAATAAAAAAAGGATCAAGAATCTTTTATGATAAGTTGATTTCCATAAACGAACAACTTGATATTTGTAATAAGTGGGAAATGATATTTAATGACTGTGAATTTGACTGGAACGATATATTTTATTTACATAGACATGGTTTGAAGGATGTTAAACTTATTGATTTTCTACAAAAAGTTATTTATACTAAAAGAGAATTGTTGAGAATAAATCTTGTTGACACTGATCTATGTAGTTTTTGCAATGATGCTTCTGAGAACATTTGTCATGTATATTGGGAATGCTGTGTAACCACAATTTTCTAGAATGAACTTGAACTTTGGATAAACAAGTATTTACAACAACAAAAAAAGAAACATCAACTAATGAAATATAAAAAATTCAAAACAAAAATTAAGTAATTAAGTAATTAAAAAATCCTTAAAGAAATCTATTCTGTTGAGAAATACATTTTCAAAAGAAACAACGAAATGAAAAAAATTAACAAAAAGTGGAAAGCACTAATTCCAGTAATCAACTAATAATGTATCTGTTTTTAGACAGACACCGTTCAGCTCAATGCAAATTGATGTACATATATAGATCCAAAAAGTTCCATGTCAATATATATATATATATTGTATACACATTGCAGTTGTATTCTAAACTTTGTAACCTTTGGGAACAATTTTTTTTTTAAATTAAAAATAAATAACATAAGAGGACCAATCCAAAAAAATCAAGGGGAAGCCTGTAAAGTATTTATTAACGATGACCTCACCAGGCAGAGGTCATAGACAGGAGCCAGTGCCAGGAGAAGCTGTGTGAAACAAGAAATTCACAAACTTCAATGATATTTTATTGAACAGTCAATCATGACATGCTACACAAATGGGTTGAAAATTTAAATTTACACAATAGAAATATAACAGCTTTTAAAATACAAAATACATGCAGAAGAGAATTCAAAAATTTAAAAGTGAAGAAGACATAGTTTCAGTGGGTAAACATGTAATATATATTATTATTACTCGCCCGTGTAAGATTCTGCACTGTAATATTTATACGTCAATATTAAACCATTGTAATACCGCCATGCGTATGATGTCACAATACTTTCTGTTATGACGTCACAGTGGGAGTAACGTCGCCACAATGGTATTGGACTTGCGGGAATCATAGTTTCAGAGCCCTGTCGGCTATTACGCTGGATTATAGGTGGGCGAGTAATAAACAGAATACTAAACTTCCTTCTATTTAATACCATTTTTATTAAACTCGTGAATGATTTGGGATCAAATTCGTTTCGCCCGTTTAATACAAATTCATTAACACGTTTAATAAAAATGGTATTAAATAGAAGGTCGTTTAGTATCCTTTATTTAAGGCATTATACAATTAGAAATATTGTTGTGACAAATACATTATGAACATGAGTTTTGCTTTAAATGTGAAGATTGAATTTGAACATGTTATTGTCGAGGAAGGATTATTCCATAGATAACCACAGTTTGGCGACAGTGTCCTCCTCGTGACTCTATACATGCAAATACTCGTGCATTGATGTAGTAAGCCGCCCTCAACGTAGCCATCCATACACGTACACTCCGAAAAATTGTTTTTTCTTCTCAAACACCCTGTGCGTGTGACATGGGTCTTTTTTATATTTATTCCCTTCGAATAATTATTGTTGGAAAATTAATCAATTGCTTTTTTAAAATTAACTGTAAGGAATAACATCAAGTTGTTAGTCGAATCATTGATGCATCGTTCTATTTCTCACTGCTACACAAATGCAAGTTAAGGAAAATAAACTAAATAAACTAAGTCAAAATTATGTCTCCCCTCCTCGTCTACTTCAAAAGGTGTATGAGTTCATCCCACAGATAGTGTACATTTGCAGTATCATAATCTAGAACAAAGTCCTCATCAACAGCAGTCAAGAGGGTCTCTGGCAAGTCTCCCAGTTGCACACCGTCCACAAGCAGGATGATGATCCTGTTGGGAATCATCTCAGTCATTGAATACAGAGCTGAATTGATTGTGAAGGTCGACCAAGAATCGTTGAGAAAGTCCCTGGACACGACCAGCAAGGTCTTCCAGCTGCTGTTGATTCCTTCTGAGATGCCATCTGCTATGTCATGGCCTGGAATAACCTCTCTGTCTTTTAGAAAGAGAGGAATGTTCTGTTTCTCCAAAGCTGTTCGGAGCTTTCTGTAGACTAAGGGAATATCAGCGGATGTATATGCAACGTATAAAATAAAATTAAACTCATCTGGGGTAGAGATCCTTCCAACAATTCCAAGAGTTTTCAGGATCGCATTTTGGTACCTGGTTGGATTCTTCATAATGACGTAGGTTCCAGTGATGGCAATCATCAACAGAAGTCCCAAAGTGATGGTCAGGGTGAAGATAGATGATCCTCTGCAATGTCTTGTATGGAAGTGAATGTTACTTGCGACCTTCATGGTGTCTGTTGTGGTCCCATTATCCAGAATGCATGTAAAACTACGATCAGTTTCATAAATAGCTGGTGTTTCAACAAGCCATTGGACAAAATCCAACCCTTTGCAACCACATGAAAATGTATTCCCTCTCAAATACAGTTTAAAATCACTTATCGCGTGTGCAGAATCTACCTTATCCCTTTCAATCTTGCTTAAAAAGGAGATGGCATTGAATGTTAAATCCATTTTCTTCAGTATTGGGAAAAGTTCTAAGTCAATTGGAATACTTTCAAATGAATTTTCTTTTAGGATAAGTTGCATAACGTTCCATGGGTTAGCAAGAATGGGAACTTTGGATAGGAGATTGTTCGATATATCTATAGCCTGGACATTTGGGAAATTTGTTAAGTTATTTTGCTTACTTTTGCCTAATCTTAAATTACACCCTTTTAATGACAGAGTTTTGACTTTGGTAAAAGGATGAAAACCGATTTGGCTTATGTCATCTATGTCATTATTTGAGAGATCTAATTCTTCAACATTTTCAATACCTTTAAACTTCAAGTTTTCTGGTAAATAATTGTTACTGCTTATAAATGTTTTCAATTTTGTTGTATTTCGTAACTCTAAAACAGAAATGCCTCCTAGATCAAGTTGTGACTCATGGTTTAGAAGTCCGGATATATCAAATACTTCTAATGTTTCTGGGAGGGGTAATGAAATTGTTTTATATGCATTATCAAATAAGTGTCCAGTGCTAACTTGTTTCAATGACATTTCTCCAAAAAGCAGTATTTTCATATTTATGAAGTTTTGAAGTGTGAAAAATAGACGTATGTCACCAATTAAAGCATTTTTTGACAAATCTAACCTTTCAAGACATTCAGAAAATGGTTTACCAAATAATGCTGAAGAAGCTATATTAACAATATGATTGTTATTGTATATAAACTCTTTCACGCAAATATTGCTTAAAAATTCAGTATCAGTCTCGTTCAAAAAAGAATCAAGAGCGCTTGGAATTGAATATCTACTGCGAGGATATATTGAAGAAAGATCTATCGTTTTAAAGTGTCTTCCAACAAAGGGATTCAACAACTGCAGACTCTTGTGGATCCCAATGTCAATTTTAGAAAATATCAACGTATCCAAGAAACCCAAAGGTTCAAACACGCCGGTTTCAACACTGAATACGCGTCTGCAATGACTCACATTTAAAGTTTTCAATGATATGTTTCTTAAGCCTTCAAATGTGTTATTTTTCAACATAAATAAATCACAACGTGATGTTTTGTCATAACCATGACTGTCCATTTGTAAATACTCTAATTTCTTCAGATATGAAAACCCCTTTCCAAACTTTGGCATTTGAATAGAGTCTATGAAAAGTGTCTTCAAATTAACAAGAGGAGTAAAAATCCAATCAGGATATACATCAAAATACTGCCCTTCTATCCATAAAGTATGCAGGTTTACTAGATTGTTGAATACACCGACTGGAAATGAATAATGATCAGATCTGAGGCGATTGTTATTAAGGTTGAGAACCTGTAGTGTGTAAAAACCATAGAAAGTCATTGATTCCATTCGTTCCAGAGAATTCTCAAACAAACTCATAAAAGTCATATTTGTAAAGCTCCTGAATGTAAAGTTTCGTAACATGGTCATGTTGTTCAAAGACAGGTCGAGGGCAGCAATATCATACGGGAGATCATTTGGAACAGATGTCAGACCCATCCTTGAACAATCTGCAAGGAAACCGCCGGACTCCTGACTTGTTCTGATGTCACATGGATGACATCTGGATCCACACAGGAGCATCAGCAGAACCAACAGAACAATGTGGCACTCAATGCTGAAAAGGGAATTAAATAGATGTCATTTTTTTTTAAATTATATCATGATGCAAATCATGTTATGTATTAATGGCTGACAAGTTGCAGTAAGCAAAAACAAAACAATAACAATGAAACACAACAACAACTATTTACAGAGCACGGGGAATTCATTGTCCTGGAAAATAGAAAATCATAGCATCTGACAAGTGTATAATTTGCTGAACAACAGATAAGCATGACCAAAAATTATATGTTGTCCTGAAGAACAATTGAAATGACAAAACACAGTGGTATGCAGTCTTGAAGATAAAAAAACATGACAAATCACATGGGTATGGTTTCATGAAGAAGAAGTAAACGTGACACACATTGGTATGATTACACGTAGATCATATAAGACATGTTTGGGGTTTTTTAAAATACGATCATTGCCATGAAAAATGTGTTACGCTGTCCCGGAGAAATCAACATAACAAAACATAACTGTATGCCGTACTTCAGTAAACTAAACTTGACAACGCACAATAGTAAGTCATCATTCACGATTTGGTAAATAGAAGTGTATACAAGTCTATAATACTAATTGTAACAAGTTTATATAAAATTGAGTTGACAGTAATAGTTCAAGGTTAAACTGTAAATAGCAAAACAGATGATACTGGTGGCCTTTCTATTTCGAAATTAAATATCCTAAAAACATATTTCTTTATCTCTACAACTTCTAAAGTTATCATACAATAAACTGACTTCTTTAATATACTGACCTTCTGTTGAGCATATGGTAATTTCCAGCCATATTAAGTACAGTATATCTCGTCTACTTCAAGCCAGCTATTGCAAGAGTGAAGCCGAGACGAACATGTGAAGTGATGTGTGTTCAACCAAAGCTTGTGTTACACTGTATGCAGTGTTATCCCAGCTCAGTGATCTGTTCAACACGGCGAATACTCCCTCAGCGATGATATATTCACTCTCATTTTCGAATGCATTTTGCAGGAAAATAGTTTGACGTACCTGGGTTCGATGTTGGTTATTGTCTGAGTAAACTTTTAATTCTTACAAAACGAAGGAGGCACATCATTTCATAGGAGTTGAAACTCGTCTGAATCTTTTTAGGTATGGGTAGTAATAAAGCATTGTCAATTTCTTTGTCGTCCGTATTGTACAATAAATGTACATGTAAGTTACCCTTGGTTATAAATAATAATTACTTATTACTTACTGAAGATACATCCATTGTGTTGTTGGAGATCACTTATGCCAAACATTATAAATGGTGTTAATTTTCGAGAACAACTGACTGTTGCCGAAAATTACCAATTTTATGATAGTTGGTCGAGTATAGTGACGTTATAAAGGTGAAAGTATTAATTTCTGATCAAAAACCGGACAATGCACCCCGTGTGCCGCGCGTCAATCAGTCAAACGTAATTTTGGAAACTGATTTACAACAGACAAATAGACAACTTTGGGTTGAAAATGTTTAATAGGTCTTATAACTACTGTGCTTGTGAACAGGACATGTAGTTTTTGTTTCTGCACTTGTATAATGGTGTAATTATTATATATTTGTCGATTTGGGATGAATATTCAAGCTGAGTGAATTATTCGAACTGGAATCAGCACATATCGTGTGTTGGAACATATTAAAACCAAATATAATTTCATGAAACACAATGGATGCACCTTAAACCAGTGTATGAGGATGTATATGGACATTACTCACACATAGTGTGTACAAACATGCATCTAAAATACGTCTGACGTCCTTGTAATGTGTGCCTTTCCTGTTGACATGTGAGAGATGTAGCCATACTTTTGCTAGTGTATCGAATGATGCCCTAAAGTTTTCCTCGTGGGGCCTTTCAGTCATTTGAACACAATAGTAACTGATATACAGTTACTTGTTCATGCAGTTACTGCTATACGTTGCACATTGACTATCATACAACGATATCAAATTGTCTATCAACATGTAAAGTCGACTGATACATTGAGTGCTGGGGATGCATTGTATGAGCGATTGTCTGTACTGAACAAAACTCGGCTCTCAGTTCTCCTACCAGGAAGTGACAATGTGTGCACACGGGTGGCTGATCGCTCAGTCGTGAATAGTGTTCTATCTTCAGCAACAAACATTACCTTAACGCTTGAGTGGGTCATAAGGGGAATCCCCTGTACCAAATGCAACTTCCTCGATGTTGAGTCATTAGACCATCCGAATGTCACATTATTTACTAGTTTTTCAGTTTGTATCCTATCAGAAAGGCTGTCACAGAGTTGATAAACTTTTCAAATTTTTAAAGGTAAAATAATTAAACAATCCTGATATAATGTGAGGCCAGATTAAGACAACTGCATATATTTAAAGGTACTAATTTATGCTTTTTGACTTTCGATTATTTATAATAATTGACCATCCCCTATATATGTGTCGTTTAGGTGTTTCAACTCCCAAGGTTCACTTCATTTTGTAATTTTTGACCAAAAGTTCATTTTTGAATGTTAATCTATACTGTATTGTTGTGCGTTTTTATTGATGTAAACTTCACTGTCCAAATGAAAGTGTGGTGGATATTAACACTTCATGAATGAGATGACATGAAAAGTACACTGTTTGCATAGTGTGTGTTGACAAGGATCCGGTATTATATGCAATAGGTCAAGTTCTTGATTTCTTGTACCGTTTTATACAATTTGCCTTTAATTAAAGCATCATTGTATCACTATTATATATAATTGTAATGTTTTCCAGCGTGTTTTGGTCAAGATACAAGATCACAAGCCTTCATTCCGCTTTAAAGTACTGTTTTCCCCCTGAATTGTTACACTCATCAAATCACACAGCATTCTACCTCGTGAGTTTACAATATTAATTCAAGGTTTTGTGTAACACTATATGCAGTGTCACCCGAGTACAGTGGTCTGTTCAGAATAGTTAACACGGGGAATACTCCCTCAGCGATGATATATTAACTCTCGTTCCTGAATGCATTTGGTAGTAATATAGTTTGACGTCCCTGGATTCGCTGTTTGTTATTGTCCGAGTAAACTTTTAATTCTTGCAAAATGAAGAGGCACATCCTTTGATGGGAGTTGAAAATTGTCTGAATATCATTTGGTATGGGTAGTCATTTCAGAAGTGAATGTCAGTCAAACAAACAAACTGACATTCAATTCTTATAATTTCGTACGTTATTCTTCGTCATTACCTGTTTGATGAAACCTGTGACACTCATAATGCTGAGCGAAGCGTAATAAAATATGTTTTTGACTTGCAATTATTTATTTATATCAACTTTCATAATCAATACTTTATATTCCAATATGCATATTTCTGCTTCTTGTAAACCGAAGAAGGTACATTATGAAGAGAGAATTTTGTATAAACCTCATTTTCACAGTTTATACATCTTAGCTTGAATGCCAAACCTTCTATCCAAATCCAGAAACATCGATTTAAGCATATGTGTGTACTCAAGACTTAGTACACTAACAATGTTACACCAATCCTTTAATGTTTTATCCTTTTAAACAAGCTGACAAATATACTACCCCCAGTTGAATCATTTGTATGTATTCCTTTCTGTCATTGCCTGATTATCCTAAAAGTAACATCAATTGTTATCATTAGATCCTAAAGACGAATGTTCTATGGTACCTGTCATAGCAATCTGTAAAGCTATTATAACTTGTCCAAACAATGAACACTTCCGGATTACAAATAACGTTCTGGTACTTAAATGCAGACCTCTGAAGATTGTTCTTTTAAAAAGGAAATAACTGAGTAATAAATCTACTTTGCTGAAAAATAAAAAGTGTCATCTGTTCCTAATGACTAACATAACAGTTCATTTCACCGTTTTTTTTAAACATTATATTAAGGGCATTATACGAACATTTGTACATTTGGGAATTTGGGAATTTGGGAAACTTTTCGAGGAGTAAATTTTTTTTGGAGAATTATATTTAATCAACCGAAAAAGACTGATATCTCATTTTTAAATTGATATATAAATTAAAATAGAACAGTTTCAAACATACAACTATCATGTGTTTTGAGTGACACGCATCATCAAATTAAAAAAAACTGAAACACTTTATGTTTCTAAACTTCGTTTACATATACATTTGTGCGGTTACAAGGAAAACATATTTATGTTAAAAAAATTTGAATTTCCTAAAAAGGAACAGAATTGTGTATGGGTTAAACAATAATGCAAATTCCAAATCTTTGGAGACTTCTGCTGAAGAAAAAACATAATCGATAGCCTAATTAAAACAGATTAAGTAATAGAGAATAACACCAAACAGGGGTTTTGAAAACCGAAGTATCCTACTTCATTTGCTCACTACTTTAACAAAGCTGAGAAAACATATTAGATATGTTCTCTTTTTTCATAGAACTACTTCACAAGGCGCATGAGTTCATCCCACTGAACCCGTGTCGCATGTGCATAACGAATCTAAGGTCATCTACATTTTCAGTTTTCATGATTTGTTGAGAAGCTCCTCTTATACTGATGTACTACCAGAATTCATAATTGTTATCAAATGTTCACATTCTTTTTCTCATATCGTTGGAAGCTGCAGAGGATTACACCAATGAACTCCCAAGTTTTCTCTCAACCTTCCTATCTATTTCAAAAGCTGTATAAGTACATCCCACTGATAATGTACATTTGCGGTATCATAATCTAGAACAAAGTCCTCATCAACAGCAGTCAAGAGGGTCTCTGGCAAGTCTCCCAGTTGAACACCGTCCACAAGCAGGATGATGATCCTGTTGGGAATCATCTCAGTCATTGAATACAGAGCTGAATTGATTGTGAAGGTCGACCAAGGATCGTTGAGAAAGTCCCTGGACACGACCAGCAAGGTTTTCCAGCTGCTGTTGATTCCTTCTGAAATGCCATCTGCTATGTCATGGCCTGGAAGAACCTCTCTGTCTTTTAGAAAGAGAGGTATGTTATGTTTCTCCAAAGCTGTTCGGAGCTCTCTATACACCAAGGGAATGTCAGTGGATGTATATGCAACGTAAAGCTTAAATGGAAACTCATCTGAAGTGGAAACCTTCCCAGCAATTCCAAACAATCGCAAGATCAAATTTTTGTACCTGGTTGGGTTCTTCATAACGACGTAGGTTCCAGAGATGGCAATCATCAACAGAAGTCCAAAAGTGATGGTCAGGGTGATGATAGTTGGTCCGCTGCAATGTCTTGTATGGAAGTGAATGTTACTTGCCACCTTCATAGTGTCTGTTGTGGTTCCATTATCCAGAATGCATGCAAAACTCCGATCAATTTCATAAACAGCTGGCGTTTCAACAACCCATTGGACAAAATCCAATCCTTTGCAACCACACGAAAAGGTATTCCCTCTCAAATATAGTTTAAGGCCACTTATCATATGTGCAGAGTCTATCCTGTCCCTTTCAATTTTGCTTAAAAAGGAGAGGGCATTGAATGTTAAGTCCATTTTCTGCAGTTGCGTGAAAGCTTCTAAGTCAATTGGAATAGTGTCAAATGAATTCTTTTTAAGAATAAGTTCCTCAACCTTTTGGGGGTTCACTAAAGAAGGAAATTGGGATAAAAGATTGTTGGATAAATCTATGAATTTGACATTAGGAAAACTGTTCAAGTTACTTTGCTCACTTTTATTAAATCTGAAATTACAACTTTGTAATGACAGAGTTTTGACTTTAATAAAAGGATGAAACCCTATATTGTTAATATCACCATTAATGCTATTTGAAAGATCTAATTTTTCAACATTTTCAATACCTTTAAATTTCAATGTTTCTGAAAAATCATTGTCCGTACATATAAGTATTTTTAATCTGTTTGTGTTGCGTAACTCGAAAACAGAAATACCCGATAAGCCATGTGGTATGCCTTGTTTGAGAATTCCGGATATATCAAGTACCTCTAATGTTTCTGGAAGTACCATTGTAAGAGTTTTAAAGTAGTTATCTGAAAAGTTGTCAGTGCTAACATATTTATAAGATATTTTACCCAACAGTAGTGTTTTCATGTTCTTGAAGTTGTGAAGCATGGCTAAGATCCGTATGTCACCAATTATATTATTTGTTGATAAATCTAATGTTTCAAGACATTCAGAAAATGGATTGCTGAATAATACTGACACACCTATGTATATAATATGGTTGTTATTGTATATAAACTCTTTCACACAAATCTGCCGTAGAAATTGTGTATCATTCTCATTCAGAAAGAAATCAAGAGCGTTTTGCACTATCAATGCATTTTGAGGATAAATTGAGGAAAGATCTATTTTTTTCATTTTTCGTCCAACAAATGGTTTCAACAATTGCAGACTCCAGTGGATTCCAATGTCCATTTTAGAAAATATTAAGGTATCCAAGGAGCTCAAAGGTTCAAACACACCGATTTCAACAGTGAATAGCCATCTGCAATGACTCACGTTTAGCGTTTTTAAAGATATGTTTCTTAAGCCTTCAAATGTGCTATTTTTCAATGTTACTAAATTGCAGCGTAAATGGCGTGGATCCCCATGCCCATCCATTTGTAAATACTCTAATTTCGTCAGACTTGAAAAGCCTTTTCCAAATTTTGGAACGTTAATAGAGTCAATGAAAAGAGTCTTCAAATTAACAAGAGGGGTAAAAATCCAATCAGGATATGCATCAAATTTCTGTCCTTCTATCCATAAAGTTTTAAGATTACCAAGGTTGTTGAATACGCCAACTGGAAATGAATAATGATCAGAACGTAAGTGATTGTTATTAAGGTTGAGAACCTGAAGTTTGTACAAACCATGGAACGTCAATGGTTTCATTTTCTTCAGAAAATTCCCATTTAAACTCATAAATGTCATATTTGTAAAGCTCCTGAAAGTAAAATTTCGCAACACGGTGATGTTGTTCAACGACAGATCGAGAGCAGCAATATCAGACGGGAGATCCTTTGGAACAGAGGTCAGACCTCTCCCTGAACAGTCTGCAAGGATACCTCCGTACTCTTGACTTGTTGTTATGTCACATGGATGACATCTGGATCTACACAGGAGCATCAGTAGAACCAACAGAACAATGTGGTACTCCATGCTGGAAAAAAAAATATTCTGATCTAATTCGTTGCACACGCAGCTGATAAATTTGAACATTATCGAAACAATTCGAAATATTGACTGTTTTAATGCTAACCAAAACTTAATGTATAGTTGACAAAAATAGTTTGAATAACTAAGATTGACACGTCAAGACTTCTGCTTGACCTTGAGCCACATGTTGGACTCTCGGTTATTTCATTGCGTTCTCTCTTTTTAAAATGAGCTATCAACGTTTCCTATCTTTAGTTGTTTTTTTATAAAAATTCTCCAAAGGCAATACCCCTCTGAAAATCGAAAAAATTGCATATGAATGGACCCCTACATGATGTTGATTATGGTTAAGACAAAATGGTTAATATTTTCAAACTTAGGTATGCATAGATAATGTTGTGCCCTTAATTTCCATTTAATTAAATGTAATGATAATTTAGATTGTATACATAATCAATGCGTTATGTTCTTCTGAATATTCAAGAAAATACTCCAAAAAGATTAAATTTGGACCCCTAGACAACGTCTGCGATGTTTAACTATTAACTTTTTGATGAAAAGGTTCAACAGAAAAGTTGTACCTCTTGAAAGTGGACGTCCGGTGGTGTGAATAAAATGTCAATATCGTTATTAGTTGAGCAGTTGTGTGCCTTTGAACTTTGTTGAAAATGGCGATTTTCGAAAAATGACTACCTTCTTTGATCAGTCACACGTTACCTATGACAGATACATGCTTGGAATTTATTGTATTTACAACATGACACCTTTACTTCAAAATGAGCTATCAAAAATAATGGTATCGTCAGTGGTTTACGATCAACAATTCTACAAAGAAAGTACCCCTCGAAAAGTCTTAAAATCACCAAATTTTACCTTTTTGGGAATATGTCCAAATTCTGTCGAAACAATCAATTTTTATATGACAATGATATGTAATGGAATCGTTAAATTAGTTATAAGAAAGAGATGACAATCAGTATCTTTGAAATATATTCATTATTAACAGAGTTATGTCCCTTTGAACATAGAGCCGAAAACTATTCAAAAATGACCATGTTCAAGGAAAGATTATTACAATTCTAGCAAGAATTCAAAACTCAGCGAACAGGATCATCTCAGCAGTTTATTTATCTTCAAAACAAGGAACACACACAGCTGTATGTATTGCCGTAAATTAGAAGAAGATTTACAAAGAAGCGTACCCTCAAAACCGCGAAAGGTCACAAACTTTTCAGTTTTTTGAAACAGCAAAACATCTTTTATTACGGCGGAAACCCTAATCGATGAGGAATGTTGTTGCCCACATATTGGCGAAAGTTCTGTGCAAATATCTTGATTAGTTCTCGAGATATTAAGATTTAAAGTGTTTACTTCAAGGGGAGATAACTCGCCAAAGAAGTTTTAAAAAAAACAAAACCGGGCTTTATGTTGCACCAGTTCATATCACAAACTATCATCACTGAAAATGTCATGATAATCGGCCAAAGGGTTAAGCGGGAGTCCTCCGGACAAAACAGGTCAAATACTAATTTTTGAAATCACACAAAAACACGATAAGAACAATAGGTCTTCTAGACATAGTCTTCAAAACCTAACAAGGTGACATCTGACTCTGTAAACTACAAAATGCCAACCAAGACATACTTGATAGTCGACCAAATTAACATATGTTATGTAATGAAGAATAAGGACGTTTCGTGAGGTCACTGCTCCAGTTTGCATTCTCTAACTTAATCCAGTATGACGTCACGAAACATGCATTTTGCACTCCAACAGTTTGTTCACCTACTAGCTTATCTTGATTACAATGTATCTTTTGGGCAGTATAGAATGGCGAAAATGGAACCAATAATTCAGGGTTTTCTCTTCAGAAGTGACAATTGAATGTACAGTAACATAATCGAATATCATACCCACAGGTAACCACCGATCAGTATAGTTGTGGTGAGTTCTACTCCTCATTACGTCCATCTGGTGAAATTGGGAAATCAGAATTTGAAATTCTGACACCCACTGTCTATTACATCTTGAATAAAATCGAAAACGTGAACCCCTGACCTGACAACCACGTTATAATTTTGAGAATGATTATTATACACCTGGACAGTTTGAAGTGATCCAATTGGCCTCCAAACAAAATTAAAAATACATTCATCTTATTTTGTACTCAGATATACTAGTAAGTAAACAAACAGCTGTACCCTATATATTTATCTAACCGGACATACGTACTTCTGGAAAAGTTAACTTTTATACTTATTTGAAATATAAAACAAACCGCATTTAGCTGGGGAACAATTTGTTATTCAATGGTCAATTGTAAAATAATGGTTTCTATGAACGATATAGTCATTATTTAAGGAGAGATGGACGATGAAATAAAATATTTTAGAATTTGCTTATTTTTTCAAAAAGCTAGTTTATTATGTCTTTTATCCAAAAATGAAAGAAAATTTGGGGGACACCGAATGCTTTAAAGAGTTATCGGCATTAATATTAATACCCCTGTCACCAAATTGCGCTAATTTGGACCGTTTTCACCTACTTAAATGAAGCTCGCGCTTTCAATGAATTAACTCCGAATCCTGTCAGATACAATTTAATCACATACGTGAATACATCGCAAGTCTATATTTTGAAAATTTATGACACTGCTAAGGGAAACAAACTTAAATTTAGCACTTTTTAAATAAAAACAGCAAGTTTATAATCGTTTTTCGCATATTCAACAGGAGTTTTCACTGACACACATATTTTAGATATTGCTAAAATCGTAATATGATATGCGCAGTTAAATAAACAAACTAGTTCAAAAATAATAATATGGGGTCATCCCTTTAAATACATACATAAACGTAAAAACGGCAGTTTTGATCAATACAAGTGTAAATTTTAACGGCCTATCATGTTATTATTATTGAATACACTATCAATCTACGTACTTGAAGAACAAATATCAGTTATTCATACACGGCAATTAAAATTCATCACTAGCTTGAGATAGGCATGTAATTGGAATAATACACTGAGTAACAACTTTACCACAAATATAGGTGACGGTGACGGTATGTCGTAAAATGACCGTTAAAAAAAGCGTTTCGTTAAATTTAAGCGATTTCCGTTAGTGTATGGATAAGCCTCTACTTCTGAAAACGCAATGCACATATTTTGAGACTTATTTACAACTATACCTTGTTGTGGTAAAATGGTTCCGTAAGTGAGTTCGATTTCTGGGTCCAATCTCTCTTTAAGTGGGTTTCAGGAAACCTGCAATTAAAGGGACTTTTGGTAAATCCATCAAGGTATTCACGTCGAATGAGTGTGTATTGCAATCCAATTTAAAGAAGCATGTAGCTAGAATGTATAACTGTATGTAACCTTGTTATATCAAAATTACACTTTAAGTAATCCTAACGAAATGTATGTTCACAATAAAGTTATGCGGAGAATGTTGTTTTAAAACTACATGTTGTAATTTTTATCAATGTACATCCCGAAGTCTTCTGAACATCTATTGTTCCAAAAATAGCTTTTTTAATTAACTAAAATACATTTAATAACCATGATAAAAATAATGATAAATATAGTCACAAGCGACGATAAACGGTCTCAGCACGTAAATGTTTCATTTAATTGAAATATAATCAATAAGGACATCTTACTAATGTATTTCCACATTTCTTCAAACAAGTTACAAGTATCTAGCATGTCTCTAGAAGTTTTAAGGTGCAAATTTTACATGCCGAAATCGAACAATTTTCAAAATGGCGGCTAACCACCTGACCTACGAATTCTTCATGTTTTACTTTCTTCTTTTTTTGCATTGATATTGTGTACCTTTTTTTTAAAAATCAAGTATCAAGGTGCATGTTAAAAATAGGAAGCCGTATTTTCGGCCATTTGTACCCTTTCTCACGACCGGAAATGAATGTTCGGGAGCATTGTTATTTGTGATTCCTAAGACACTATATTGTTCTAGTAGTCTTGAAAATTTCATGCAATTGTGATTCCGGGTTTTGGGGTTATTTCCCCTTGAAATAGGTCACGCGTAATAACTCCCTCAAATATGGAAGGTCACTGTGCGAAAATGCTTCAGATACATACATATTTAAGTTTCAGCTTCGTCGTGCAAGTATATTCAGAGGAGAAGATTGTCAAAGGTTCATGGGGTCGGACAATTTTAGAAAGTGAGAAAATCAAAATGGCGGCTAAGCCACGTGACCTACGAATTCGCCATGATTTACTTTTTCGTTTGCATTGCCATTGCCCATCTTTTTTTAAAAGCTGCAAATCTCAAGATGCATTTTGATTTTTTTTTCTTTGTTAAAAATCGAACTTTAGATTCGAACTGGACCTTTAATGGCTAGGCTGATTGGGCCCAAATCAGTTGCGCTATTCCATAGTATGAGCTATTATCATGTAAAGTTTGGTCGAATTTGAGTCAGGCGTTTTTGCTGTAGAATGGATACAAAATCGGTGGAATAATAATAATAATAAAGACGCCAATAACAATAAGGATTCAACCATATGAACAGTTCTGACAAAGAAACGAATTATAGATATACTTAAAGCAACCATTGATCAACACATATAAATTCTAGATGTAGCTAAAATATATTCCAGTATTTATAAATCGTTTACATCTGTTTATAAGAGCATACTAAAAGTTTATATTCTTTGTGAAGGAAATGTTCTTGTTTAGAAAGAATTTTTTCAGAAACTTTTTCTATTTGCTGCTTATTTAAAGATGTAATATCTTCAAGATATACGCCTCAGATTTTGCTGGCTATATTTACAATAGACAGTTTGGTTTTGTTTTTGAACGAGACAACCCGAACAACGTCTGGATTGAAAAACAGAAAACTTTGAATACCGGTAAACGTTTTGTTAAAGAGAACAATGGTGACGTTAACGGCACTACCGAACAGCAAAGATTAAAATCCATCTTTAACTATGATGTTGCACTTAATGTGTCGTCAACGCTATGCCATAATACACTTATATAACACACATTATAAAACATACCTTATGTAGGTTAATTTGATCTCAAGAAGTATCTAAGGTAAATCGTATGTTGCTAACAAACTAACCCTTCAACCAAAGGGAGTCGTAGCAGTTCAACAGATGTTACAACAAAGAGTTTATACATGGAGCGTTCATAAAGCGAAGTATTTGTTCCTGAATGTGCTGCATCATACATTTACATAGCACTGAACTCGAGGGGTGTTCCTTAGCAATCAAATATGCCACACATGTTTCATTCGTTCAAACACCATTTTTTTTAATGTTACTTATTCAAATTGAGCAGTTCTTCGCTTATGAACAAAGCACGGGCTTGCTACCAGTAAGTCAAACCTGAGCCTTGTCAATCGTGATGTCAAACATGTCCCTCAATGAGCGATACCTCCCTTGGCAATTTTCCTTAAATATTATGTGTGTCAAAAATGAATGAATTGTAATGAAATACCTGCTTCTGAAAACTTGGCTAATTAACAATCTGTTTACCTCTTCATTGAGGCTTCATTGGATGTTGGCAATTGGAAAGAACACAATGCAATGTCAATGGTCGAATACCACTCACCCCGTGAATAAATAAATTCTGCAGTTTTCCTTATTTGGTTTATTGGAGTTTTTATGCAAAGTTTTCATTCAGGGGTAAGTGCATATTGCTTTATGTCAATACTAAGTATTATTAATTTAGTTTCCCTCATCTAAAGCACACGTTTTCCTCGCCGAATGATTTCACGTCATGTCGCTTGATCTTACACACTAGCTACTGTAGCCAGTTTTGGCTGTAAATATTACTCATTGTGGAAGGTAGTGGGTACAAATTATTGAACTTGCTAAAGCCATCAAATACATGCAATATCAGCCTGCATAGAACAGAGGCAGCGGAAGATCGAGGGGAGGTTTCAGGGGTTTGGGAGTTTGTCCCCTCCTCCCCTTCATCCCCCTTTTGAAAATTCCTGGATCCGACTAGGAAAGGTATGACAAATTACACGTCAATTGAAACGCTTGTAATGAACTTGTGAACATAACTATATTTACTTTTATATTGTGAACCGAGTTAATATCTCAGTTAAATTAGCTGGATTAGAAACCAGCAGTTGACATTCGCCAGACAGTTTCGTTTCGTATTGCTCACTGTGATCAATAAGAGATGATATGGTGTGGTTATACAATTCTCTGTTCAAGTCGTCTATTGGGCAGTAATACACGTGTTGCCTAGCACCGATAGTTGGTGTATAATTTTTACAAGTGTGCTTCTATCAAAGTGGAAGTAGCACGTTGTTTTCGCTCAAATTATCGATGAAATGTATTTGAACAATAATGTCACCAATAGTAAAAACAAACCTTCTCTCCTCGAAAAATCAAGTTTAAAATGAGTGCACATGGTTCGGTAAAGTCATGGGATTCCTTTTGGTAATTCGAATTGTGTTCACATTAAAATGTTTGCTTTATAGACAACTCCGTTCTAATCACTACGGATAATTATTGGTTTCTGTAATCAGATGTTTTACCCTCTACAGTAAATATATATGACATAAACTATCATTATAAACGGGAAATTCGAAAAAAATTAAATTTGCCAAAATAAGTGCTACAGCCTCTTTAAAATCCCCCATCAAATTTGCAAAATATATTAAAAGAATATCCACAGTCTCTATTGGCACACCATGTACACAGACAACCTTTTGGCACATCATGTACACAGACAATCTTTTGGCACACAATGTACACAGACAATCTTTTGGCACACCATGTTCACAGACAACATTTTGGCACACCATGCACAGACAACATTTTGGCACACCATGTACACAGACAACATTTTGGCAAACCATGTACAGACAACCTTTTGGCACATCATGTACACAGACAATCTTTTGGCACACAATGTACACAGACAATCTTTTGGCACACCATGTTCACAGACAACATTTTGGCACACCATGTACAGACAACCTTTTGGCACACCATGTACACAGACAACATTTTGGCACATCATGTACACAGACAACCTTTTGGCACATCATGTACACAGACAACATTTTGGCAAACCATGTACAGACAACCTTTTGGCACATCATGTACACAGACAACATTTTGGCACATCATGTACACAGACAACTTTTTGGCACATCATGTACACAGACAACATTTTGGCAAACCATGTACAGACAACCTTTTGGCACATCATGTACACAGACAACATTTTGGCACACCATGTACAGACAACCTTTTGGCACATCATGTACACAGACAACATTTTGGCAAACCATGTACAGACAACCTTTTGGCACATCATGTACACAGACAACATTTTGGCACACCATGTACAGACAACCTTTTGGCACATCATGTACACAGACAACATTTTGGCACATCATGTAAACAGACAACCTTTTGGCACATCATGTACACAGACAACATTTTGGCAAACCATGTACAGACAACCTTTTGGCACATCATGTACACAGACAACATTTTGGCACACCATGTACAGACAACCTTTTGGCACATCATGTACACAGACAACATTTTGGCAAACCATGTACAGACAACCTTGTGGCACATCATGTACAGACAATCTTTTGGCACACCATGTTCACAGACAATCTTTTGGCACACCATGTACAATGACAACATTTTGGCACATCATGTACACAGACAACCTTTTGGCACACCATGTACACAGACAACATTTTGGCACATCATGTACACAGACAACATTTTGGCACACCATGTACAATGACAACATTTTGGCACATCATGTACACAGACAACCTTTTGGCACACCATGTACACAGACAACATTTTGGCACATCATGTACACAGACAACCTTTTGGCACATCATGTACACAGACAACCTTTTGGCTCACCATGTACACAGACAACATTTTGGCACATCATGTACACAGACAATCTTTTGACATATCATGTACACAGACAACATTTTGGCACATCATGTACAGACAACCTTTTGGCACATCATGTACACAGACAATCTTTTGGCACATCATGTACACAGAAAACATTTTGGCACACCATGTTCACAGACAACATTTTGGCACACCATGTACAGACAACCTTTTGGCACATCATGTACACAGACAACCTTTTGGCACACCATGTACAGACAACCTTTTGGCATATCATATACACAGACAACATTTTGGCACACCATGTACAGACAACCTTTTGGCACATCATGTACACAAACAATATTTTGGCACACCATGTACACAGACAATCTTTTGGCACACCATGTACACAGACAACATTTTGGCACACCATGTACAGACAACCTTTTGGCACATCATGTACACAGACAATCTGTTGGCACACAATGTACACAGACAATTTTTTGGCACAACATGTTCACAGACAACATTTTGGCACACCATGTACAGACAACCTTTTGGCACATCATGTACACAGACAATCTTTTGGCACATCATGTACAGAGACAACATTTTGGCACACCATGTACAGACAACCTTTTGGCACATCATGTACACAAACAATCTTTTGGCACACCATGTACACAGACAATCTTTTGGCACACCATGTACACAGACAACATTTTGGCAAACCATGTACAGACAACCTTTTGGCACACAATGTACACAGACAATCTTTTGGCACACCATGTTCACAGACAACATTTTGGCACACCATGTACAGACAACCTTTTGGCACACCATGTACACAGACAATCTTTTGGCACATCATGTACACAGACAACCTTTTGGCACATCATGTACACAGACAATCTTTTGGCACATCATGTACACAGACAACATTTTGGCACACCATGTACAGACAACCTTTTGGCACATCATGTACACAAACAATCGTTTGGCACACCATGTACACAGACAATCTTTTGGCACACCATGTACACAGACAACATTTTGGCAAACCATGTACAGACAATCTTTTGGCACATCATGTACACAGACAATCTTTTGGCACATCATGTACACAGACAATCTTTTGGCACACCATGTTCACAGACAACATTTTGGCACACCATGTACAGACAACCTTTTGGCACATCATATACACAGACAACATTTTGGCACACCATGTACAGACAACCTTTTGGCACATCATGTACACAAACAATCTTTTGGCACACCATGTACACAGACAACCTTTTGGCACACCATGTACAGACAACCTTTTGGCACATCATGTACACAAACAATCTTTTGGCACACCATGTACACAGACAACCTTTTGGCACACCATGTTCAAAGACAACATTTTGGCACACCATGTACACAGACAATTTTGGCACACTACGTACAGACAACCTTTTGGCACACCATGTACACAGACAATCTTTTGGCACACCATGAACACAGACAACATTTTGGCACACCATGTACAGACAACCTTTTTGCACACCATGTACACAGACAATCTTTTGGCACATCATGAACACAGACAACCTTTTGGCACACCACGTACAGACAACCTTTTGGCACACAATGTACACAGACAATCTTTTGGCACACCATGTTCACAGACAACATTTTGGCACACCATGTACAGACAACCTTTTGGCACACCATGTACACAGACAATCTTTTGGCACATCATGTACACAGACAACCTTTTGGCACATCATGTACACAGACAATCTTTTGGCACATCATGTACACAGACAACATTTTGGCACACCATGTACAGACAACCTTTTGGCACATCATGTACACAAACAATCGTTTGGCACACCATGTACACAGACAATCTTTTGGCACACCAAGTACACAGACAACATTTTGGCAAACCATGTACAGACAATCTTTTGGCACATCATGTACACAGACAATCTTTTGGCACATCATGTACACAGACAATCTTTTGGCACACCATGTTCACAGACAACATTTTGGCACACCATGTACAGACAACCTTTTGGCACATCATATACACAGACAACATTTTGGCACACCATGTACAGACAACCTTTTGGCACATCATGTACACAAACAATCTTTTGGCACACCATGTACACAGACAACCTTTTGGCACACCATGTACAGACAACCTTTTGGCACATCATGTACACAAACAATCTTTTGGCACACCATGTACACAGACAACCTTTTGGCACACCATGTTCAAAGACAACATTTTGGCACACCATGTACACAGACAATTTTGGCACACTACGTACAGACAACCTTTTGGCACACCATGTACACAGACAATCTTTTGGCACACCATGAACACAGACAACATTTTGGCACACCATGTACAGACAACCTTTTTGCACACCATGTACACAGACAATCTTTTGGCACATCATGAACACAGACAACCTTTTGGCACACCACGTACAGACAATCTTTTGGCACACCATGTACAGACAACCTTTTGGCACACCATGTACACAGACAACCTTTTGGCACACCATGTACAGACAACCTTTTGGCGTACCATGTACACAGACAACCTTTATGCTTTCAGTGAAAGTAAATTTTATTTTTGGCATGATCTTAATTTTCAATGTTTTAATACGTTTTAAAATACGTTTTTCAAATGAAAAATAATTAAGGTGAGGACAGCGAATTCGAACTCGCGTCCTTTCGTGTAATCATGGATGTAGGGGAGTCCATCTTGAAGGGGCGAGAGTTGCTTCCCTTCCGCCCGGTTGCAAATGGAGATGCACACATCACACGGATAGCTAAACTGAATGTTGGTAGCGAATTCTAAAATCTCCTTTACAAAAGTCACATTATAGAACAGTGAAGATTGACGTTCGTTAACTGCATATGTAACTCAAACTGCCTTTGTTACCTATGAGTATTTATAAAGTGTTTACTCTGTAGTTTTCGACTCGCGGTGAACATGTTTTGGCACTGCTTGATCATAATAATTGTTTCCGTAATATGCATTGCACAATGTTTGTTTTGTCATTTCTCAAATTAATGTAGATCTATATGAAATGAAGACTGAAGTATGTCTATTTACATGAAGCTATTACGCTATTACAACTGTGACGGTTATTACAGGCGTTCGAAATGTTAATGCTTGTGACGTCATTTTCAAAAGAAGTTCCGTCACTTGACCTCTGTAATTTGCATCTTTATCCGTATATGACCCCAACGGATACCGAAAATATCCGTTGCCTTTATCCTGCCGAGAACACCATCCATTGTATGATAAAATTGAGTATCCCACTCTAAAGTATATATTCTAACATGACACTATATTTAGAATGAAAATACTGCTTTCTGATTTGTTCCTCGTTTTAATTTTGGAGTAATTATTTTACCGATAATCACCTCTAAATATTTGCGACCGATTCACATTGCTCCGCGGACGTATACAATGATGAAAACCATCTCGAACGAGTGTAATCTGAATAAAATATATATCAATCATTGTGTCCGTGCCACAACTGTCACTCTGTTGTCACATGCTGGCGTAGAATCGCGTGAAATCATGAAAATCACGGGGCACAGAAATCAACAGTCGCTCGCTTCATACAACAGCGATTCATCCAATGAACAGAAGCGGCGTTATTCCTCTATTTTGCAAAATTCTTCCACTGCCTCCAGTTCACAATCCCAAATGACCCCATTTCCTTCTACGATGTCCTCAACCATGACACAAAAAGCGTTCTTGTCAGGCTTTCTTCAAGTCTCAAACTCTTCGCTTGTAGTGAATAACTACTTTCAGAGTAGCGCCCCTTGAATGGGATTGGTCCTTGTCGGCCTTGTAGGGGAGATAGGTCGGACTATGTATTTACTTGAAAATCGCTTCTGTGAGTCTGATGACTTCCAACATGGGTTTTCTGTTGATATTATCATCAATTGAATAAAGATAAGTTACATTGAAATAAGTTTTAGTGTTTGTTTTGATATTTTGATTGAAGCATGTTCTTTGAAAAGTGAACTGCACCGAAGGGTCGCGGGCGAGTGAAACCGGTCTGTACTGGTTTGACCCAAGCACAGCGCTTTGGCGCAAGACGAAAGAGTTCCTCATTATTTTCCTAATTAGTCATGTTAGAATGGAAAATATATATCAATCATTGTGTCCGTGCCACAACTGTCACTCTGTTGTCACATGCTGGCGTAGAATCGCGTGAAATCATGAAAATCACGGGGCACAGAAATCAACAGTCGCTCGCTTCATACAACAGCGATTCATCCAATGAACAGAAGCGGCGTTATTCCTCTATTTTGCAAAATTCTTCCACTGCCTCCAGTTCACAATCCCAAATGACCCCATTTCCTTCTACGATGTCCTCAACCATGACACAAAAAGCGTTCTTGTCAGGCTTTCTTCAAGTCTCAAACTCTTCGCTTGTAGTGAATAACTACTTTCAGAGTAGCGCCCCTTGAATGGGATTGGTCCTTGTCGGCCTTGTAGGGGAGATGGGAAGCGGTCTTTTCGTAGGTGAAACCAGTTCGTAGGAGTGACCTTTTCGTAGGTGAAACCGGTTCGTAGAAGGTCTTTTCGTAGGAGGATTATTTTTTTAAATATATTATGTTTTAGGATATTGCTAAGTGTTTGTTTGTAATTGTTTTACTTTATTTTGTATAAATAGTGTCTTTTCACATTAAATTGTGTGTGTTTAGTCCGTACAGCGATACGAAACTGCATGAGGATAGCTTCACAGCAAATGGCAACATGGTGACCACGAATGACCACGAGTTTTTTTAATAAATAATGATAAATTGTATTGTATGTTTTATTTTGTAATGCTATTTTTGTATGCTTAATTTTGTAAAAGTATACGATGGTTTTGCAACCCCATCAGCTTCTTGATATATCTGTAAAAAAACAGTATAAATATAAGTAACAATTAAGTAATAAATAACTGTCAACTTGGAAATGTGTTAAGTAGAAAGTCTACTTGTTTTAACTTTTATATCTTATTTTTACTTGTTTTAACTGTTATATCTTACTTTTACTTTACTGTTGTATTTTGCTGGTTTATATATCATAAGTGTTTGTATAGTTCGTGGATTAAAATAAATGAGTCTTCTCAGTTTAGGAAAGTTGTATTTGTATGGAGTGAGATGTTTTGATTGTTGTAATGAGATGTTTTGATTGTACATTGCATTGTCGGCGACTTACCCGTTTCATCTTCAGCGGCACCAGCTAATCTTCTAGTCGTTGCTGATTAGTCATACTTACCAGATTACTTTATTAAAAACAACATCACAAAACAAATAATATATATTTCATACCAATCATGTTTAAATAAACCTCATCTATAATCTTACCAGATTAATTTATTTATTAAAACAACAGACGATCATAAAGATAACAAATAAAGACTGCAAATATTGTACATAATACAATTTAATAATCCTCCTACGAACCGACCGTTATATCCTCCTACGAACCGACCGTTTTGAACTCCTACGAACTGGTTCCTCCTACGAAAAGACCTACACCCGGGGAGATAGGTCGGACTATGTATTTACTTGAAAATCGCTTCTGTGAGTCTGATGACTTCCAACATGGGTTTTCTGTTGATATTATCATCAATTGAATAAAGATAAGTTACATTGAAATAAGTTTTAGTGTTTGTTTTGATATTTTGATTGAAGCATGTTCTTTGAAAAGTGAACTGCACCGAAGGGTCGCGGGCGAGTGAAACCGGTCTGAAATGGTTTGACCCAAGCACAGCGCTTTGGCGCAAGACGAAAGAGTTCCTCATTATTTTCCTAATTAGTCATGTTAGAATGGAGATAAATCCATTCTGTTTTATATTTTGGGGTTGTATGTTGTGCATTTTTTACCCCTAAATTAACATTTCAAACCTCGCAAGCTCGGTTTGAAATTAAATTTAGCGGTAAAAAACGCACAACATACAACCCCAAAATATAAAACAGAATGGATTTATCTCCTAAATAGATATGACTGACATTTTATAAAACTTGATTTAAATGCCAAACATTATGTCAAAATTCAGAAACAGCGATTTAAGCATAATTTGCTCTTTGTAACACCAATCAATAACTTTTTCTTCCCTTTTAGCACCCTCAAAAATATTACAATATAGTTGAATAATTTTAACAATACTTGAGTATTAACTGTAGTTTCCTAATAGAAAGACCGATAACTTTAAGTTACCTTTTAGCGCCCTGAAAAATATTACACTCTACAGTTGAATCATTTTTTCAATACTTGAATACAAACTGTAGTTTCCTAATAGCAAGACCACTTCCGAATCACAAATATTGTCGCTGAATTGAGTTATCTACCTTTGACATTTGTCCTTTTCACAAGGACATAACTCTGTAATACATCTACTCTGATGAAAAATAATTATTATCCTTTGTTCCCATTACTAACGTTACAGTCCGTGTACATACTATATTATCCAAAAAATAGAGCCACTGACTCTGTAGCTCACCAGGCTTTATATAGGCTACAATAACTAATTCAAAATGTCAACTTCTAGGTGAGGGGAATCACTTTAAATGGAAAAGATAATATAGGTCTTAAGGTCCTTACCCCTCTGACCTATCTTTGAGGCCAGAGATAAAATCCCCTACAAATAAAGACACACTTGAAGATTTAATTCATCACTGTTGTTTATTACCTCCCGTTGAAGAGCCATCAAATCTCAAGATGAAAATAGGTTTTAAGGTCATGACTTCTGTGACCGCAGGGTCACAAAATCTAAAATTTAGAATCCCTATTGGCCAAGGAGTGTACACACAACTTTTCAGCTCTCTAGACCTTATGGAACTGGAGAAGAAGATGAAAATAGGTGTTTAAGGATGTGACCCATGTGACCCTATTTTGGGGTCACAGGGTCACCAATTTTACAATTTAGAATCCCCGTTGGCCAAGGAGTCTACACAAAAGACCAAGTGGTTCTGGAGAAGAAGACGAAAATGCGAGTTTACAGGCGGACGGACGGATGGACGGACGGGCGGACAGACGACGGACACCATGGCATGCCATAAGCCCATCGGGCCTTTCAGGCCAGATGATCTACAAAACTAAAATTAAGGGCACAATATGAATTTTTTTAAGTTTGGGACTATTGTTAAGTTTGGGACTTTTTTAGGAGTATTCTGTTTGGGGAAGTATATATATTAAACTGTCAAGTATACTATCGATCAAATGTTTAGACTCACTAATGGTAATGTAGCCACGAACTTGTTCCAAGCTACATAATGTCACCTTTTGTATTATAACAAATTAGAAATATGTGCATGTGATCCAACCTAATCATCTTATCCTTATTTGCCACTTATGCCAGATCATTCCAAACAAGACAATCGATAAAGGATATTTTTTTAAATAAAGAATAAATGAAATTGTTCCAAATTTGGCGGGGGGAGGAGAGTTTCTACTTTAATATTACAATCTGAATACCCAAATATGCAAAAGACACAACTCCACCACTAGGTCTAACCACATACCAAGTTTCATAACAAACATTGAACGGGTTTTGATATATATTGCGGACGGAGGCAGCTTTGCTGGGGGGATAATTACAGATACTGTCAATGCAGGAACGACTGTGCCGTAACATCAGACGTGCAACATTGAATGTGTTGGGAGTTTGCGTTCGGTAAATGATAAGATTGATTGAAATTTTGCACATTTTTTAAACCAACTTCATAACAGAACGCAATTGTTTGAGTCACCAAAATCTACAAATTATAATCTCCATTGGACAAGCAGTCTGTACATTACATTCAGTTTTCTAGGCCTTTGGGTTCTGGAGAAGAATATGAATATTGTCTATGAGGCCCTTATTTGGGGCCACAAAGTCACAAAATCTACAAATTAGAATCTCCATTGGCCAAACAGTCTGTACACATTTCAATTTACTGGACCTTTCGTTCTGGAGAAGACGTTGTAGGTTTTCAGCACAGGCGCCAGACCCTAAATATACACCTACGTGTGTGTGTATATATATATATATATATATATATATATATATATATATATACCTATGTAACATATAAAGAAGGTATGACACTGTCCGCCATCTTGAATGCTGGCATAGGACCGGAACTGGTTTGCTGGCTCAAATACGCTTTGTAACATTCGTAGACTGATCCAAGTTTACATTTCCGGTACTATGCCAGGATTCAAGATGGCGGACCGTGTCATACCTTCTTTATATGTTACATAGGTAGGTAGATATACACTCTGTATACGTAGGTGTATATTTAGGGTCTGGCGCCTGTGGTTTTCAGACCATGACTGGTGATGCATCTGTGGTGACAGAGTAAACAAATCCTCAATTTATAATCCCAAATGGCTGAATAACATATACACACATTCAACGTTTAAGTTATGTGAAGCTAGTGGTTCCGAAAAAGCAGCCGAAAAAGCGAAGGTTTACTGACGGGCGGACGCCACGCCATGCCATAAAAGTCAATCGGACCTTTATGGATGGTAAGTTCTTGAGTCCGGAGGCATTCGGGTATTCCTATTTCGTGCTTCTCATACCTCTGCAGAATATTGCAGAATTGTATCACTGATATATTTTGCTACGTATTATCGCATCTCTTTCATTGCTAAAAATCGATTTTATGTTTTTAATACAACTTTTGTCAAAGACAGACAGGAAAATTAATTTCGGAGAGTGGCCATGAGGCCAATAGTAGGCCTATAATGAAAATCATTTACCAAAAAACGGAAATTAAAGCATGGCATGTAAAATACATCAGTATAAACATTTATACAAGTTGGTGTAGTTTGTTTGATAATATTGCTAGACGTAAGATAACTTTTGCATTTTGTTTAAGTAGATTTATTAATTTCGGCATGCTTGGGTATGAATAATAGTGTTGTGGAATACAATGTATATCTCTGTTCCAAAAGGCTTCGCGTGGTTTAGCTGAATATCACAAGCATGTGGACACGAGATGTCATTATTTGACAGTTGATTGTTCTGTGAAGCGACCATAAAATATTTCTTTTCTGACGTAAAAGTTCAAATTGACAGATTTTCGGCATAACTTAGTAATAGGTTATCTATAATTATCAACATAAGAAATAACATGTCACAAGAAAAAAATGAAAACGTTGTATTTTTGTTCAGGCCACCAATCTGTCCATTGGCTAAGTTGTGGTCTCAGTAATAAGTAAAGTCCTGGTTTTGTAACATTCACACATCATGTCAAGTTCATGGAGAATCACCGGGATTCCTGTATATCAAACAAAACGTGACAAATGAAACTTCTTTCAGATCACCACAGAAATATTCTAAGGTACATACCTTTGAAGTTCATAATCTTTTTTTCACATATTGTGGTTCAAATAAACTAGTCGCATAGTATAGACACCGTGAAATCTATATAGAAAGATACAAACATGAGAATTATATCGTATACTTACTGCCTTGCGTGAATATTCAATTCAATGAGGGGCGGGTGGATGTGTATCTAGACGTGCTCAGTACGGGCGGCAACACATACGTGAAATACAGCTACGTATTGTACGTTTTTGTTGTTGGCCAACGCAGTGCTTGTAACTGCACCGGTAGTGAGCAATCACTTTACTCACGACACGAGATGAAATAAAACGCTAGTCGTTGAAAAATAAAAACAGTGAGAACTGAAGCTATTCATCGGCGCTGCGAGTGGGTAAAATTCGCTACAGCCGACAGCAAATTGTTTATTAGTTTTATGACATGTTATGTGTTACTATGCGAATATTCAATCAGTGTATGTCTTTTATTATTAAAAATAATAAAATTAGGTACAATATATAGCGTGTTTTCATTTCACGTAATGCAAAAAATCCAAGATGGCGACGGCGTCAAAGAAATATGGTATCGTGACAGTGTTATATAATGTCATAAACTCTATGACATCACAGTGTTATGTTCTTACTTCACTATGATACGTGCGAGGTATACAGTGAATGAAGCACCGTAAAATAACACATTATACTCATTGAGGATGTAAGGAAGTTTGATCGTTTCTTGTCAGCTAAACATATAAATTTGGCTAAATTCTGAACAAGAGAAGTATTACATAATGAATGCAAATATATGATGTCGCCACACACTATCCAGGAGACCAATTCTGGACTTGAAATACATTTGACACTATTGTAACATTGAGGAAACTGATACAAATGTTGTGTTCTGTATAACGTATCGAGTTGTATATTATAAATGGTTGGATTTTTGTTTGAGACTGTCCCTTGAGAATGATTTGTATGCCCAACTGTAAATAACGAGCTGTATTTACCAAGAGGATAACACAATATACTGTGTTGACGAACGTGACTTTAACGGGTGTGTATGATATATGAAAATATGAAACGTACAAAGCCAAACGGAATAGTGAAAGTTTGTCACGTGCGATCGGTGGGATTATTGATGGACTGAAATGAACAACCGGTCAGTATTGACCGGAGGACTGGTCATGTCGGTCACCTGGGGAACTTCATGCAACGCACGTGCATGGTGAACGATTTTCACTGTAATCTACTTCTGACGTAGACGATCTTAATTAACTAGGTGTAAATAAAAGTTTCGTTTCAGAATAGCTTGCACATTAAAAAAAAAAGAAAACTGAATACATTTATGTCGTGTTTTACACATCTAACTACCTCAGGATATTTTAGTCCGTTATACAATACGTAATACAGCGTAACCTACTGAAGTTCCTGATGGCGCAGGGTGTTTTTTTTTTTTATAAATGAAATATTTGTTTCCAAAACAAGTGATCGCTAAGTGCCTATAGATGTGAAATGGACCTACTTGATCCACCAATCAAATTAAAGAAAAAATGCAAGAACATAGCTGATATGACCCTCACGCGTATTAAAGTAGTATACACAGACGATTGAAGCCGGGACGCTTGATAGTGACTCCACACGAATGTGACTTATACCCTACCATAAACTGATGAAATTTATTGATGTCTCATGAAAATGTATTAAACGGAACGTCGTTTTGCATTTTATACTTCTCTTCAAAATCTTTGACCAATGCAGTGTGTTTGTTACTTGTCAAAGAATAAATTAGTTTACATTAACACCTGACAAACATACATCCAAATGTTCAGTTTTCATGTTTCCATAGGACTTTACCTCACAAACAGCAGTACATGTAGCAAGAACAATTTGATATGACAATTTTCAAAAATGTCAATATGCAATTACTGTTAACAAAACCTTCACTTACGGTTTGGGACGCAGTTTTATCTGAAGGCGTGTTGTCAGAGACCTAAGTTGCATGTTTATGTATGTGCAAGATATCCCTAAAGCATCTGCATACAAGAATAATAAGAAATATGGCACAAAGAAATCCGAATTCGTTGTGCATCAATGACTTATTTGGATGTCTGTATTCTCAAATTTACTGTAAAATGTTATTAACAATGGTTGAATAAAAAATATATTTCTCTTTTTCTCCATAATTTTACCCTTTGTGTTCTTGTTCCCACATAACTAGTATATTTACTAAACTATTAGTTAGAGAAGATGATTCCTATTTAATTTGTGTTTATTTTTAGTTTATTGTTAAATATGACACTTTATGGCCGTCAAAGCAGTTAATTTACAGTCACTTAATCAGTGCTTCATTAACCAAAACAGTATTCAGGTTTATCTATAATCTTCTTACGTCATTACGTCATAATTGTGTCAGCATTGATATGAAAACAATCAGTTTAAAACAATAGGAAACCCTCTTTCAGTAAAAAGGCTATTAAGATTGTTTCAAGTCGTTGCGCCACTCATTTGACGTGATGGAATTATTAGGGTTTTGTCTTTTGACACGCTTTGCGTTACATTTCCGCATGTGCAATTGAAAGTTGTTTCACGTTAATCTGTTGGTATAATCCGGCATTGTATTGGTTTTTACAGGATTTCTGTCAAGTATTCTTGGATTACTTGTAAACTGAACTAACCAATATTTCAATGATAGTTAATATTCGAGATTCATACATATAGTTATCGTGTACACATCTATCCTAATTTGAAGGAATCTGCAAATGGACAAACTTGCTTGTAAAATTGTATACCTATGAAATCTGATTATTCACCATTCTTATACATTGTTTTAAACACTGGACAAAGATGTTTAGGGACATAGAAATAGTTTGAAATTATAAACACATGTAGCTTTATTTATTCAGCAACACACCAATAACATTTATTTTGTCCCGCATATTTTCTTTAAATGTGTTCAATCTTTTCTAAACATTTCATGTTTATGAGAATGCATACCGGGGTCATTTAGGACTAAATCTGCACAGCTTGATAGAAATGACAAAACTGTTAAAAGCTTTCATATTATTTAATCAAACTGAAATTATAAGTAACAACGGCTGCAATCACAGGGGCGTATATCGCTTATAGAAATAGCGTATAAAAGGAGCTGTTACCCTTTTTGATGTTATATCTCACATATAATTAACAAATATATGTTGTCCTTAACGTAACAAAATCAATTGGTCCAATGTATCTGATGACTACACCATTAGCCAACCACGGAGTTAGCCAATCATGTTGATTTCTGAGCTACACACACACATACAGCTGATGGTTTGACAAACCGTTGAAATGCACGGAGACAACGTGCTGCACGTGCTTGGAGATGTCAACTGCACGGGAATATTGTGCTAGAGGTGATAATGGATGATAACCATGCACTTCCAAGTGCGAACGGTCTGACATAATCTGTCAATGCATTCAATCACAAAGCGCGTGCAGCGTCAGGTTAATTCGATATATAGTAGCACTTCCTTGTTGATTTCAGGAAATATACAACTATCAATAATGTCAGTACGAAATGGAAATCCTTGATACACCGTGAAGATTTGTTCTTTTCAGTGATTGTGAATTTGAATTGAAGTGAATGAAATTAGGAAGCAATATAATTTTTTTTTCAAATTTAGTTCTTGATAACATCACAAATTTTAATAAAAAATGATTCTCACAAAATATTTTCTGATTTTTGTCGGAAACTTGAAATTAATTTATCGAAAAAAATGAAAGAACGTGACTCTACATATCAGATATAGGCCTAGGTACTAGTTGCGCAATATTCTTTTTTAAAATATGGTATCAGATTGTTTTTCTTATCGTGGGTTGTATATATCATGACACAAGTCACAAAGCCAACGGTCTTCCGAAACTCCGTTGTTCAAGCACGATTTGAGCGCCCACACTTCGTGCTTCCAAGATCAGATTGTTTGAAAAGTCATGTACTATAAATAGATGTCAATCAATAAAATACTGGCATCTGATTGGTCTGTTCAATAAACGGTTGGGGTTCCGACCACTTCGAAACTCTCAAACTCTTTGTGTTTATGATAAAAAGAGTATCATCCGTACAAACATATACCCCTGAATTGCACGAGTTCGCAAGATCGAAGTATGTTGGTTAGTTTTCACGTTCAACTCGTGCAGACGCGTTGAAATATACAATACCTTGCTTGTCTACCTGTGCTACGAAATGTAGCCCCGCAGTTGTCTCCCTTGCATTAACGTTACAAAGCACGGATTGGACGTGTGTTATATAGGTCGCCATTACCTGTGGCAACCACGCCCCCTTTTTCTAACGGCGGGCGGGTGTTTAGTTGGTGGAACAGCAACGTGTGTCCATATCATGGCGACACGGTAAAGAGTGGTTCGCTTGGATTGTGTTCCCGAAATGGATTTACGAAATATTGGAGAAATTTGGAGATAACTTGTACCATGCCGTTACCGAATAGAATCGTCGAGCCTCAGAAGTTAGGTAGAAAAGTATTGCACCCTGAACAAAATGATGAGCCATTATCAGTCGAACTTGCGGTTTCTCACAACACCGTTCTCGGAGCGTTATACCAACTGGCCAGTCTTGTGCGACACGCGGACGACCTCTTTTGCGATTTGGCAGAGGAGTGTCAAAAAGTTTTCGAAAAAACGGAAAAGATTAATGAAAAGTTGACGAGAGTCAAAGATCATGTGAACAAGTTGGATTCGAGGAAAGTGAAAATACGTAAGTTGTTTGTTTGTTTAGTTTGAAATCACACGCAGTACAGTTACGACCCAACTCCCAAGTTCGATTCATTTCGTTTGTGAGTGTGACTGCATTGTTGTATTGGAGGGGTAGCGTATTTGAATTGAACGGTTTTCGATCAGTGCGCCTTTATATCAATCGATACATGGTTTTGTTTGGAAGCCATGTCGATTTGTATAATTTCCTGTGGCGGTATTTTATAATTGCAGATTAAAAGAATCATTTGTATTTGATTAAATATGACAATAACAAACATTATAAAACCATTTCTAACATTTATAGAACAATGTCATTGTGATTAACTAATGAGACGCTACAGAATAAAAGGATTATATTAATGAAACCAAAGAATGACTACTTTATACATTATTTGTTGTTACATGTTACTTTCTAACCATGAAAGTTAATATATTACCAACTATTTGATAACATTGTGTTTCTTTCCATGTGATAAAAGTGATATAAATACACTGGATGAATGTATATTTTGTAAGTGTAAGATGTTTGTCAATGTATATATTTTTCAAGATTTAAAAAGTAACACACAACTCATAACATGTCTTATAGCATGATGACAGTTTTTAATTTGGACTTGTCAGATATGTGTTTGTTGTATAACTTCAAATAAACTCACAAGTGGCAGAAATCCTGCAAAGTGTCTACATATGTACCTGTGAATGGCTGTGATACACACTGGTACGCATTTCACTCCAGTCAGCAATACTCCAGTTATATTGCTATGAAAAGGCTATTTACTTCTACAGGTATGAGGAAAAAGAGTGACATTCATGTCAAAACACATGTGTCAGACAAGATATGAAATTGACAGTATTAATAACAAGTAGTTTTGAAATAAGAGGAAGTGTTCCTCAACTGTATGTTGACATAATGAATATGGAATGTTTTGTGAAAATATTCAAACATATCCTTTCAAAGTTGTTTTTGCTATCTAAGGACTAAAATCAATTATCTGTCTTATATCTTTATACAATTTTACTTTCGTTTGTTCAAGGAACAACATAATGCTATTTGTATTGGCACGGAACGTCATGTAAGAATTGTATGCTTAATGCCATTTTAAAATACTTTAGAAATATTTTTTTTAAACGGATATAATTCCAAGAGATTTTAATTTTTGAGAAACATATATAATATTGATTTACATTAAAATATTGACAAAGATGTAATTTCTAAAAATGAAATCTCCAAAAAGACACCTTTATTTACAAATCTATTTGAATTTAATGATTTCATAGAATCATTATTCAGTATTTCAAAAGATGAGATCTACAAGTATATAAATTGGTTACAGAAATATGTATCTTTTGTCTAATAATATAGGATTTATATTTGAAAATACACAAGTATTGTCTAAAACCTCTTAGATTCTGTTTAAAAACTCACATTCTGTAAGAAAACAGATAAGCAACATCGTGAAATGTTTATTTCGTGTTTCATGTTTAAGATTTCAAATGAGTTTTCACTACCCTGTTTATCCTCATACAGCAAGATGAAAGGTTCCTAAGCTTGTGTCAAATAATAACCGTTCTTTCTTGTCTCCAACATTTATATTTGTTTAGTTATAAAAAGTTGTATTGTTTACTTTGTCAGTTGCCCAAAAATCCTAAGGCTCTCGAAATCAATGTTTGAAGGGAATGTTTACTTTAAGAAGGGCTGTTTTTGTTGTGAAATTGATTTCTTGCTTTTAATTTTTTTTCTATTTAATCTTGATTTACCTTTAAAACTTTACATCAAAACTTGCATTTGAAATTTTAGTTTTTTTTTGATAATTTATGTTCATTTCGTTTTGGGAAATGACATATTAGAGTAATTTGAATTTTTCGACAATTCAGTTTTCATTTAATATGTTATATCAAGTTTATGAAATGCTGTAACTTTCATATTTCACTGCTCTCTATCCACACTTCAATTTAGATATCTCTTAAAAAGTTAGATCAAAGGTATATAAAGTAATGATTCTTTATTCATTATCCTAAAACTATTCCCATTTAAGATTATAACGCTAAACATAGGTTTATCTTGATCTTAAATGAAAATTTATTCAAATTCATCTCTTAACTTTTTCTCAAACGTATCAAATTGTTCTTACTATTCAAGCAGAACATTCTTATTGTACACATAAACTGCAACTAGGAACCACACTGTTAATATATCATGAGGCCTTTGATAAAGTACCCATTCTGTAATAGGTAACCCCTAATTATGTGAAATTTGATTTCCCAATGAAATAGATCCCACAGCAAAAAAATCTCAACAAAGAGAAAGTTTGTTCACCCAGTTTCTAAAACGCACCCTCAATATGCTGAAATTTGATATCCAGATGAAATTGACCATCACAATATAACACATATGACAAGAATGGGAATATTTGTCATTAAGTTATTACTCCATTAAGTTTAACCCATTTTGTAACTCAATACCAATTTTGTAATTCAAAAATAAAATTGACTTCAGTAATCCAGATTACAAAAAAGAGAACAAGTGTCAATAAGATAAGATTCCTTTAAAGTATGTCCATTTTGTAACTCGTTACCCTCATTAAGTGAAATTGGATTTTCTCAAATAAAACTGACCCCTATCAATAACAAAACTGAGTCCAGTCCACAATAGTATTACTTTCTCACATCACTCATTTCTCCTGGCCAGGATATTGATGAAAAGACTGAATGATGAATTGCTTCTGGCTGCCAGATGGTTAGTTTGTGTTTCAGGGTTGAGAAGTACACTTATATGGATGCCAAAACATTAGGATTTTAACTTTCTCCATATTGTGCTATTTGTAAAGATGGCTGTATTATTTCTGGTATTCAAAAGATTGAAACATAAATTGATTTTGGCCCCTAAATGGCTATATATGATCTTCTGGCTGCTTGTACAGATATTTTTATGAACAAAATGAGTTTAACTATCTCCTATTGTGCTATTTTACAAAGGTGACTGTATTATATCTGGTATTCAAAAGAATGAAACATAAATAGATTTTGGCCCCTAAAATGACTATATATGCTGTTATGGCTCTTTGATGAAACAATATGAGGATTTTAACTTCACATGTGCTATTTTTACAAAGATGGTTGTCATATTTTGGTATTCAAAAGAATGAAGAAAAACAGATTTTGGTTTTAAATTAAATTAATCATATGATAAAGATAGCTTGGTGATGAAGCTCAATGACAATTTGATTTTTCTATGGACAGTCAGACAGTTTTGTTGTTGCTAATATTTAGGAAATTTGAGAAGTTTTATATATATTAAATAAATTTTCCTGACTTAAGCTTAATAATTATTCTGAGCGGTCAATTTTCAAGATCATAACTTTTCAAAGGGAACAACAAGGAATAGGGTCTGAGTCTATATACTATAGCACCAACAAGTAAGGGAACTGGGTATTGGGTTGTTTGTTTCTAAGCTAGACATTTTTGTCTTCAGTCAGAGTTTTATATATATGAGTCATGCTCTTATATTTCATGACCTGTAATTTTAGAGATATGTTGCCACTGGCAATGTACAATTTGTGAATGGAGTTTGAGGACAAATTTTATTTGAAATATATGTTGTTATGAAATCCCAATAACTCATTAAAATGTATATATTTGAAATGATTTTGCACACTATTATTTAAATTTGTGTCATTGATCATTATTTCAAACCGATAGAAGACTAAATTTCACAGGTATTTCCTACTTCTCCTTGTACCTGGATTTCTAATTTTTAATTTTATTTGAATTTCATCAGAATTTATCAGAAAAAGACTTACCGGCGTAGATTAAACCAGATGATGTGTAAATCTATCAGAATTTATCCCATAACAATGTGGAATTGTTTTAAAATCAACTGATAACTGATCTTAAAATCATGTGAATTTGACCTGAAACTTGCTATTATTTACCTGAAATTAACATAGTTTTACTTGAATTTATCATACTTTACCTGTTAAGGTATGAGAATGTGAAAGTTGACAGGTATGTTAAAGGTACTCCACTGCCACATAGACCAGGCAGTGTTAAAAGGGCAGTGATGTGCAACCTAAACCTCATCAGGTGAACAAATAGACACCTATCCTCACTGCACTTACCTATAGATGATTTAAAAACTGAGTTCTGAGTATGCCCTTCCCAACCTTGGTGAAGTTCTATGAAGCAGCTTTAGCCCTGAGAATGTGTCAATATGTTGAAATAAGATGGCGTCCACTTAATTGCTGTAAGAGCTATAATCTAAACCCTGGTCCCATAAAGTATTTTAGTCCCTGAAAGTACTTTTCTTCAAGGTGTTTCAAACTGAGTCGTCATTATTTATGCAATACAGTGGTCATTAGTGGGCCTATCTTTAGAAGAGGTGGGGTTGTAGTACTGTTTAAGAGTTCGCCAACCCCTAGAATCTGCGTGGGTATCTTATGATTCAACAAGCTAGGTACCTTACAAAACGGTTCTCCATTGATCTTTTGTCTCATCACCTCGCAGTTTGTCTACTGTTTCCAGCACCGGTTGCATGCAGGTGCAACAGTTGCATCGTCGGTGTATCGGTGCACTCGGCAGAGTTGAAAGTCCCAGTTGAATTGCTCTTTGTTGGCAGAGTGTTCTAGTAATTTGTAAAACTGCCACACTTCATAGATTGCCTTGTCCTATGGAAAATATGAAGAGTGAACAAGCTTATTAAAATTGCACTTAGAGTAATGTTTGGAAATTATAGAGTAGTGTTATGCTTGAAAGGAATTATCGATTCTGTTTTTAATTGAAAATATTCTAACTTTTAATTTTGTTTTATGTATTTGTTGAGAAAAATGTTTGATGGTCCATGCTCAAAGAATATTGATTTTAATCATAGTCGTGTAACAAGGATGTTTGCTGTTTTGGTGTTGAAAAGGGGGATAATTGTATGTTTAATGTTTGATTTATTAAGGATATTGACAGATGTTTGTAACAATGTGTAATTATTAAAATTTGTATTTCAGTTTGATGGATGAATTATTAAATTTAATCAATGTAATTGCATGTTTCTAGCAGCATTATTACTGGCCAATTAGTTATTTTAATTTTAATTAAAGTTGACAAAAAAATTCAAAATTTTAAAATATGTATCTTCTAAAACATTTTATAGATGATATATCTGGCATAAAAAAACCCACAAATTATCCATTCTCTCATTCAAATGATAAAATATTTCAATATTGAAAGAACCAAACAATGTGATTTGGTTATATATAATAAGGACGCCCACATCTTGGCTACGGCTACAGGAAATGGGGTTTACAAGGCTTCCAATGTTTGTGTTTGTTCAGATCGATAAACAGGGCTACCCAACCCCTCATAAGGTATTTTATAGTTCCTGCAGTTAATGACAACCTTAACCCTATCCTTGCCATGTGTAAAGTAACGCTACCGAGCTAAACCAACTACTTGTTGAAATAATTTGTAACAAACCATTCCTGAGGGGCTGACTTTCAGGAATTATTACTTATTGATAAAGGAATAATCTTGATGTGTCCGGTATTTAATGATAGGTATTACAAAAATATAACTCTGAGTAAAGGGTGGAAATTATGCAGGTTGCAAATGGTTAAACTTGGATTTTGTATTAAAGATTAATTCCATCAGAGGATTAACCTTTTGCCTGCTGTTTAAACTTATCGGGCGGACAGAACAAAGGTTTATTGCATTTTACTTTAGATGTAGGATCAGAATTTAAATATAATTTTGACAGATAGAGAAATGTTCTATATGCAATAAGGTTTGGTGCAATGCCACATTGGAACTTTGTCTGAATCGCCATTGCATAAATGAAAACACTTAAACCCAAGATCACCTAACATTGGATACCGGTAATTGAAAATGTTTCATGAAACATAAAATTCAGTAGTAGGGGTTAAGATAAGCATGGATTCACTGATCATAAACTTGACTTTCGCCCTGCCACAGTCAACATAAGTTGCTAAAGCACATGTGCATATCAGCATCATTTAGGCAGAAATCTTTGCCTTAGGCAGCTCCTTTCAAATGGAGACCTTGTTTTATTGCTGTTAGGCTTTGCTTAAACTTTTAATTTAAGGTCAAATCATATAATTGTCATCGCTATGATTTATGGTCTCTAAATTGGATTATATTTATTTCATTATGGGCTGGTAGAATACAGTTTTGTGCTAGATTAGAGGGTCATTTTGTTTACTTGTGATGTTTATTGTCTCTTTGTGAGAGTAAACACTATATCAAATGATACTCTGACTGTACCATAAAAGAAATAACAAAAATTGAAGATTTTGAATAAAAGATGTTTCATTTTGATAAACAAATCATTTTAAAAAAAATTTATAATGTTTTGTTAAAAATTGTCCAAATATTGGAATTTGTTGAAAAATGTTTGCATGTACCGGTAAATAAACTAGATTCAAACAGTTTGTGATTAAAGTAGAAAATAATTATATCTGTACTGTTATGCATTGTCAAAATATTTGGAAGTTGTCAGAATGTTATTTCTAAACCGTTTGTCACTGATCAAACGAACTAATGTATGAGTTTGTGAATAACAGAATCATTATTTCTGTGTGTGTCACAAATTGTCACAATATTGGCACCCTTGTCTAGATACAAAGGTCCATTCATCGCATTTCTTCTACTGTTTTCTGCTCTTATCTTCCCTCCATACACTACACCTGATGCATCAGCAGTCCCTCCCAACACCAGATGGTATGCATCCTAGAGGACAAAAGACACAGGGACCCATCTTTGTCTACTTGTGGCAAATGTAGCTTCAATTTAGCATCAAACCCTTGTCAGTATGTTGTATGTATATTGCAGTGTCAGTTTAGCCCATGGCAGTATGTTACTTATTTCATTTCAACCCTTGTCAATATTTTGTATATTTAACAAACTTAGTATGTTCTTCATTTTAATGAAAATGTTGTAGCATATTATGTTAACATTTCTGTGTCAAAACGACTTGTGTTGCTTTTATTGTTGAAGATAGGCAAACATTTCAAAAACATTTTGTGTTTTATCTTAGGTACTTAATGCAGTATAAATTTGCTGTTCTATGTAAAACTTTGTAGAATGGTTACACAAAGGTAAAATTCATTGTAAAACGCAAAAGTAAAAGTTGTTTTGAAAACAATCTAATAGCTTAAAAGGATGAAGAACAATTTTATGGATATACAACTTCTTTATTCTATGCAGACGACGTTTCAACATAGATACTTATCTTTTAGAATTGAATTTTTCACCTAGGACAGAAACATAAAAGAAAAAGTTTGCTTGATATTTTATATTCAAGAACTTCTGTAGGTATTTTCTGTTGTGCTGTGTAATATCTATCCTAGAATGACTCGCCTATAAAAACCCAATATGAAATGTACACAGTGTACCAGATGTCATCTATTTCTCCAACAGCTGTTCCTAATGTCGTGTACTTGCCATGTTAAATGTCTGTGGTTTACTGTTTAGCTTGTGGGACATAGAATTGCTCCTTTATATTGTATGCAGCATTGGAAATGTTAACTATAGGTGATTTGTTGCTTCAAGATTTAAGATTTACAATGGCAAAGCTTTGGTTTCCAAAACAAAACCAGAATGATTTCGTTTGTTGTCAAAAGGTTTAAATAATTCAGAATTTTGTTAGCTTGTGGGATATAAAATTGCTCCTTTATAAAGCTTTAGTATTGTATGCAGCATTGGAAATGTTAACTGCAGGTGAATTGTAGCCGCAAGATTTTAGATTTACATTGGCAAAGCTTTGGTTTTCTAACCAGAATGAATTGTGTTTTTAGTAAAAAAAATTCAAATCCTTTCATGTACTATCATTGAGCTTTGATGTTTGCTATTTAGCATCAGAATTATTGGTTGCTAGTGTGTAGCTAGCACAATGGCTAACTCCCTCACCACTGCACCGTTATGAAGCTTTGGTATTGTAAGCGGCGTTGGAAATGTTAACTGTCTGTGGTTTGTGGTACAAACAGTAAAATGTTCTCAATGCATTGCCTAAATAAAAATTGGCAATATAAATGGTATCAGAAGTAATGAATATTGCAGTAATGGTTTGTTAGTTAGCTTGTAGTACAAAGGGTTGCTTTCCAGTTCTGTCAATATAAAGCCTTGCCATTGTCAGCAGCATCGGAAATGGTGAAATGGAACTAAATGGGGGAATTAAACTTGAGTTTGTGTGAATGGTTATGAAGTAGAGGGGAATTATCATCAAAAAATATAATAGTGAATAAATTATGACTTAGACTATTATATTTTAAGCAGGTGTTGAAGGGGAGAAAAGTACAGAAAAGGACTGAATTAAAGTTGATTTTGTATGAATTTGTATGTTTTATTGTTTGGATGGTGGGGTGGTGAACAGTATTAATTGATGAGAGAATTCGAAAAAGTTGTTAGTTGGAAATGATATTAATATAACTGAGAAAAACTAATATGATTTTGGATGTATTATTGAAAACCGGTAATGATTTGCTTTGTGGGAGTGATGAAATGGTTTTAATAAAAATTAAAATATGATTGGCTTCATTTGTTTAGTAGAAGGATAACATGAAAATGGAAGGTGATTTCATAGTGGCTCTTTGGTGATTTATAATTATGTAAATTGATTTATACCTTTGAAGTTTATTTGTCATTAATATGTGGCTACTTTTAATGTTAAAATATTATCTCAATATTGAATACATTCTTTGAATATGTTTTTATTACATGTATATCACAATAACCTTTTTTCATTCTTTAAAAAAATCTGTGCTTCATCAATAATGTGTCCTAAAATATTTATTGAAATTGTGGCTCATGATGTTAAAATGAATTTTTGCTTCTTTTTTTCTCTCCTATATCACAAACAATGAACAGTAATAAAATTTGACTGAATCATTAAAATAAAATTTCCATTTAATGAAGACCTTTTTTGAGATAATTTTTAGCTCAATGTGATTAAGACTGATCTGTATGCTTGATATCAAAGGCTATATCAGAGGTTGTCTGATAGGCTGATAATTAAGTCTCGTGCCTCCATCAAGATTAATTATGGATGAAAATGTGTATCTTAATGTTAAGTCAAGGCAATTAACCATGCCACTTAATGTTTCTGGGTGTTTTCTAAAGAACCTAAAGATATTTTGTGACATTTTTTAAGTTTTAACACCTTAATATTTTTATAAAATTTGATTTTATGTTTCAGTTTATATGATGAAATTTAGGAATTTGTTCAATTCTATGTCGTTATTTCATTATAGAGGTCATTATTTTGGGGAGCAAACAGTATTCTAATATTATAAAAAATTACTCAAAGTAGGAAAAAACATTAAATTCATTCCTACAATTTTCTTAAATGTGCAGTAGATATAAATCTTTTTTTCAAAGTTGACCCTTAAAAATAAATCCAATTTCAAGCCTTTTTCACACTTTATTGCTCTTATAGAGACATCAACAAAGAATGTACAAGGAAGGTAGTTTGAAGGAGAACAAAGAGTTTACCTGAGAGTTGATACTAATGCAATTACCTGCACAGGTGTTTGAAAATCCAGGTAACACTATCAGTAACCAACACGACCCTCCAGCCTTTGAGTCGGTACCTGTTATTGCAGTTGGTCAGGGAAATCCTCAGAGGTTGATAGACGTTGTGATAAGCTTGTTACTTTATTGCCTGTTTTCTTTATTGTTTGCTTATCTGTATCAGAAAGATTGTAATCTTTGGCCATGGGTGTAAATTCTTGAAACAGTTGTTGTTTTTGTGTGAATTTGTTTTGTATGGAAATATGGCTTTATAAATATTGTAATGACTCACCATCATGCTATGTTTTGTTTTGTATTCATAGTTATGAAAGCTGTGGGCTATACACTTTTGAAATGTATTGAGAAAATTTCTCATTTTGTCAGTTTAAGAAGTTAAATATGTCTAAGTCTTTACAAATTTCTTGAAAAGATAAGTTTAGTCATTAAAATGGATACATAAAAGTCAATTTACTTTGACAGTTTAAACTTTGAAAGGTATACATGTTTCATTTAACATTTTAAAAACTCAAATGTGCAAATATGTCCCATATATAAAATATTTCTTTCTTCACAATCATGATGAGACAAGTAGAGTATTTCATTTTGTTGGAATCAATATTTTCACATTTCAACTAAAAATATCCCATTCACATCAGCAAAACAGAGAATCTCTTCTATGGCTTAATCATTACCAAAATGGATGTGGAGCAGCCATTAAACTTGCCCTTAACAAAGAAAGTCCCTCATTTGTGCTAACCGTCGTACCTTCAAATCCTAAAACTGCATCTAACCATGACAAACCCTTTTGAAATTTTATCATGCAGACTAAAAGGTGGACCACAAACTCTCCCAATCTCCCCCCCCCCCCTTCTAACTCCCACAAACTCCCCCTAAAGCCTCTGATGTGAGGTTCATGGTCCTCATATATTAAACAGGCCATGAGAAACAAACATAAAAACTGTTAGATCAAAACTGTGTCATTAATGTCTCCTTATTTTGCATCAAACTTGTGTATGAGCCAATTATCTCTCTTGTTTTGGGATATAAAATTTGAAGATCAGCAGCAAATTTTAAGAAATAATTCTGATCATTTTCACAAAGAATAACAGTTTAGCCCTTAATCAAATAGCAGTATAAGATGTCACTGTAAAAATATGAATATTATCTTAAAGTTTGTGTAACTGAAACACTACGAACAAACGAAAAACTATCCACATTATAAGTAATTTTGTCTGGGGATGTTTGACTATGGTCATGATTGTGTCTGATTTTCCTGAAGTTTCAATTTAGATGAACAAGTCCTTTCAGGTAAATACTGCTAGATACAAACTTGTTTGAACTGATGGATTTTAAACTCCATGCTTGTTAGTAACCCAACATTTGAGAGCCATTTTGAAATGTTTCGTACACCATGTTGTCAGGGTGCAGAGCTGTTCTAACACAGGAATGAACACTAAGCTTTTATATCAGCATCACTGCACTGTTATGAGTCTATAACCAAGTTTGTGAGATGTAGGTGTGAAGAAGGAATAATGAGGTTGGTTTATAGCTAACTGTCCAATTTTAAAATCCTCCGATGATGAGCTTGAGTTTGCAGGTATAATATGATAAGCCTTCAGGGAGAAGAAGAATAATTATGATGATTTGTAAGTATTTTTACCTCTCATAGCCTAAAGTTAAGATTATAATCATTAATCAAATGAAAAATGAAGTACACCTCGGCTTCGCCTCGGTCGATATCACACAAGATATATCACACATTGGCTCAACTCGTGTGCTTAAGATAAGGTTGATCAAATTATTTATGAAATGAAAAATTAGTCTTTGCCTCAGTCAATATCATTCAAGATATATAAACCATTGGCTCAACTTCAGCTTAAGTCAATAGTTGTTTAATCTCCACATAAGTGTTGAAATAAATCAACATGCAATGGTTAATGACTATGGAAATTACCTTCCTGTTGATAGAGCACAATGGATTGCACTGTTGGAAAGGTATCTATTTCACAGCAGTACAGATGTGGTGCCATTTCTCAGAAGATTTAGGATCTGAGTGCCATATTCAAATTATCTCTGTAATTGTTCTTATGATCAAATTTCACTTTATTGTATGATCGTTCTAGTTTTATTATGGTTTGGTGTGACTTCATTAGGTTTAAATTGTCCTCTTTGTAGTTGAATGACATTTGAATAGCCATGTGTCCAAATTTGAATAAGTTCTAATTTATTATCTTGACCTGGCTAAAAAGTGGTTCATCTTAGTTATTTTTAAATGTTTAGAGGCATCTTCATCAGAAATGTTACACCTAGTCTATAGTTAAATCTTGTTACTAAATTTGACACTAAAAAACAATAAAAAGATGCTTTGCTAATGAATTTCTACTCATAATATTAAACTGCAATATATCTTATGAAATAATTTGAAGATGATAATTCAATAAATGATAATCTATGAAGTTGTTCTAAAGAATACAACATTATATATTTTCAAGGGGATGGGAAATTAAATCACCATGAGCTTTTCAAGTCTTGAATTACCACACAGACAAACAATAAAACACATCCGGTGTACAAAAGACCATGTGATTTGTGGCCAATATCCTGTAATGTTATCCCATTGGCAATACACCATGACCCTCTCTGTCATCAGATAGCCATAGGTTGTATAAAGCCTCTCTGTCGTCAGATAGTCATAGGTTGTATAAAGGCTCTTTCATAGCCATATAGGTTCTGGTTGTACAAAGCCTGGATATAAGAGTCCTTGTCACATTATAAAGCCACACTCAATATGAGAACACTTTGAAAGGATACTGAGAGAAAGTAGAAGGAACAGTACAACCATAGAAAGTTTTGGAAGACAAAATGCGAGGGAAAACTCCTTTTGATGCCAGTCAATTTAAGCCTTGCTGCATTTCGTTGCATTTTCTGTGACAGATTTCTGATTTCACTTCCAAGTCAAGGTGACAAAATGCAGCAAGGCTTAATTTGGCCAGCAATAGAAACTGACACGAGTTGCGGGTAAATTGATGTTATTAATGCTCATCAAAATAACATTCACAATGATGACAGGCACATTTTTAATAATACCCAAATAGCAAATGCAAGAAATCATATCAAACACAAACTACAAATTATAGATGGAATTAATATTCTTTTTTTGCGAGCAAAAGGAAGAAAAAGTGCCTTGACATTCAAAAGCATGACTTAAACGATCATGTTCACTCATGCATGACGGTGTCTAGACAAATATTTCTTCTAAGCAACAGAAATATTTCATTCAATGATGTATGGATATTAAAGGCAGGTCATACTACGGGTATAGTGTTAGACATGACTATTTCCTGTCCAATGTGCAGTGAAAGAAACCATGATTTGTTTTTTTCTTTCCTTTTGATGCAGTATTTAGTTGCGAATGAAAAAGCAAAGAAAAAGTTTCTTTTGTTATTCTATTTTTCTTGGCATATTTAGTTCATTTAGAGTCTTTGTGGATAATACATTACCGGTATTCTGAAAATATATCCAGATATTCAGTGGGAGGAAAAAAGGATATTTTATAAATATATACATAGAATATTTATATATAGCTATATAGAAATAATGTGTAAATATTGTTAACAATGGTTTCTGATTCATAATGAGCTTTGAATTCAATGTGACTATGAGGATGTCAAATATAGGACAAATTCAACTTATGTTTTATGGATCATACTGGTCTCTGTATTCAATATGGCTACCATCATGTTACATGCAGGTCAAAATTTACCATTTCCTGTTTTTGTCTGGTTATAGAATATTCTGTGGTTTACATTCATATTACCTTTGAACTCATTAATGGCTGTACTGAAATAGTTCATTGATGTCTTCCTGTCCTCTTATAGAAAATGATATATTTACATTAAAACATATTTATGCATATCTTCATATGTCAAAACAGCTGAATGTTGATGCCATAAAATAATCCATTGATGTACAAGAGTCCTGGTATGACCTTGGTTAGCGGTGATATTTTCATTTCCTGTCGTAATATTACACGAGGGAATAGAACCATGAACTTAAAGGTCATGCTCACTGAAGCAGAGAAAGCATAACGGTTGTGATAGCAATGGGTGATATTGACAGATACGTCAATCATAATGTGGAGATGTGTCTGTCTTAATGTAGAGACATTACTGAGAAGAGGCGTATTTTATCCCAAGATTTCAAGTAATGTTCCCATTAATGTAATCGATGTACATTATGGCAAAGATTACAGTGATCTACAGAGAAACAATGATTGGAATTTGAATGCTGAGTCACTGTGTCTTGTGTTTTATCATTGTATGTTTAAACGGTACATAAGTAGTACATTGTCACCATTTTGTTATTACAGTAGTAGTGTATTGGCTGCACTATGATCCTAATATGACAACATTGTCAACATTTGTCTTCATGTCATTGTGTATAAAGCTAGATCTAAAGATAAGTATATGTAATATACATATTCTGTATGTATTTATGTATACATTGGGAACTAAAAAAAAAAAAAAAAGTATATGTAATATGGAATTGTAATTTATGTAAGTATTTTGGCCCACATACTATTTCAAGTCTTTTGTTCCTCTCAGGGTAAATCCTAACGAATAAATTTAAACTGTTACCGCTGTACTGATTTCATTATTTATACAATTGGGATCTTAGCTTACCATGTACTCACTCACTTTGTCTGATGAGTTCAATCCAAACAAAACCGGTGACCACTCTACAAACACCAGCCCGTCACGGTGGGGTCCCCTTTTACCCAACCTATTACCATGTACTTAGTTTTGATACACAGATATTCTGCCACTATGATAAGACAAGTGTTGGATCCAAAGTTCAGGGGTTAGCACCCTCCCCAAACCCCCCTTGGAAATATAATTCTGATGAACTCCAGAGTGAACCCCCCACTTTTAAAATTGCTGGATCCTTATATGGAACTTTATAACTTGTACTAATCATTTTACATTCATGTGTCCAACATATTTCAAACTTTCCATTCGTTCCTTATGAATTTACCTGTACATATTTTTGTTGTCATATCAATATGATTGTGTAGATTTTCTCTCAACCTGTGACCTTATCGCTAATACCTCTAATCATATGATTACCATGCCCAATGTCAACAAGCATGATAATGCTGCTACAAGAAGGATTTATATGTACGAGGACACGGGGTCAATATGTGCAGACTTTGCTATTTTGTAATAGCTTTGATAAGGATAAAATGCTGTAAGATTGTAAAAATTGTAAGATATTTTTTACCTATTCAATAATATTTCTTTACCAATCAGAATCAAGAAAATATTTATTTTTGGAGTCACTCTAATTTGACAGATTAAGTTTAATAATTTGTATTTTGTTGAATTTAATATTGGCTGAGGTTGGTCCAAGATGTAGAATTGAATTTATATCAAGCCACAAGTCAAATCATTACAAACACAAATATGTTTATTGTCTTACTTTGAAAGTTCATAGGAATTAGCTGAGATACAATGAAATAGATAGTAGATATACAATGGAATTATAGTACACCCAAAGTGAATCAAAAGTTAAGTTTTTCTGTAACAAATATTTATCCTTCCTTTAAATTTAACAAATATTTACTCTTAACCCTCTCCTCACTGAAGGCAGACAGAGTTGCCAAGCACCAGTTTGTTTCAAAGAGATCTTTGGCATGGAGTTTACATGACAATTAACATGTGACTTTGTTACTGTGATGTGACAATCAACTTCTGATAAAACTGGCCACTGTCCAGTCTGGGGATTATCTTACTATTTCATGTCAATTTATAATCCTTCGTCTGACGTTTGACCTCTGCGACCTGTTGACAAAATTTTCATGATCGAGTTTGAATGCTTTGATGGTTTTAATGCTCAAGTTGTTATCCTTAAACTTGTTGACTTTGTAGATTCATTGTCCATTCACAATAACAAAGTTATCTTGGATAATTTAGGCATTGTGCGCAATGGATGTTATGGGATCACTTGTTAATTTAATGCCTGGATATTGTTAGAGTGATATCTTAACAGCGGCATTAATCCTAAAATAAGCTCACGCCACCTTTGTCTTAGAATATTTTTAATTTGTACGGTTTCCATGTCACTTACCTTGCCTGCAAGGGGGTTCAAGGGTCACCGCACCGAGGATAAAAATCAGATTATGTGTATTTACCTATGCTAATTAATATGTCTTCTACCAAGTCACAGACACCCAATTTCAGACAATTGATGTAATTGGTAATAAAAGCTTCTACATGTAGACAGTGAAGCAAAGCGACACTCTAATCGGCTTGGTTAGATAAAGATGAGACTCATTTTTATCCTCGACGCAGTGTCCCTTTAATGCTTGGCTTGACTTTGTAATTTTATTCCAAAATAACATAATGAGAAGCATTGTTATCAGTGCATGTTGTAGAATCGTCACATCCTGGTGTGGATCATAGAATATCACATGCACAGTTAAAAACAAGCTCTGATTGGATATGACCAGAAATAAACGATTTATGAATGCTGCACACTCTATGCTTCTGTTTATGAGGTTGTTGTGGATGGTTTTGTTTCAATAATTGGTGAACAATTTATGACTGTAATTTTCAAAATTCTGTTGAGAGAGAAACTTGTATTTTGCTGTGCATTTGTGTAATTGTTTTATTACATCTCTAAAAACGAACACTATTCACAAGAATCCACTAAGTATCCACTCAAATATCGCAACCAATATGGGTTACCTATGACTTTGTATCTTTAAAATAATCTGTAAAATAAATTTCAAAGTAATAAATGATATTGTCAGACTTTCATATTTCAAAGTTTTCAAGATTTTTTGGACTAACCATTATATTAAAATAGAATTTCATTGTAAGTGTTAAAATCATTGATACCTAATTTCAGCAGGATCAAAATAAACTGAAAACTCATTTTAGATACTTTCATCATATATAAATTTAGATTTGTTGTCTTTCAGTCAATCATAACTTAGGACCTCAGGCTAAAACCTTGTCAATGGACAAGAAGTGGAGAAATATTAATAAATCAGATTAATTTTCATAAGGGTTACATGCACTACATATTTCAAAATGTCAAAAAAGTCTTAAAACAGATAATGTGTCAGAAATAACTCATCAGATGTCAGAAGGTTCCACTCAGAAAGAGTCGCGCCCAAAGTTATTACTTTGTTATGAGGTAGCATGGGGTACTTGTCAAGAACAGTCACTTCAACATTTTTTTTATTGAAAACTATATATATAGGAATGTTAGACATGCATTTTTGTTATTTTTTGCATATTTCTCATGGTTTTAACATTAATAAACTCTTTTTCTGAAAATCGATTTGATTTGGAAAATACTAAAAAAGGATAAAATTGTTGAAAATATATGAACATATTTCAATCCTTAAACCCTATTTTGGAGTCATAATATCAAACTTTTCTTGTAATAGAACATTTAAGTCAAAATGTGAATAGCAAGTATCATTTTCAATATTTATGAGACACATTTTTCAGCTAAAAACTTAAATAATCAGAAATGAGTCTTCTAAATAACAAATCTATCATTATGTTTCCCAAAATTTATGTTAAACTGATCTAAGAAAATAGATTCTCTATGAAAGAAATATTGGTAATTAAATTCTAAAACTGTATATTGACAGTCATTTATAGACACATCAATCTAAATAAAAAAAATAATATCCCCATTGTCAGTTTATTTATGTTTATATATGTCTGAGCGGATTTTATCTGAAATGTTATCTCCAGAGCAACAACTCTATTTATATTGACATTTCCTGACTTAATAGTCGTCCAGATAGGTGACTGATTAAGAATTACTTTTAAAACATTTGTTTAAACAACAAATTGCATTGATTTTTCTTTATTTTGTTCCTTTTTTGCAGTGCATTTATTTTGTTCTCAAACAGGATTATCCTTATGTTTTACATTATTCATTCAACCAAAACATTCACCGCAATGCATAGCCACATGGCGCTGCGGGCTTTCTCCCTGCCGTAATACTAGCAGCCGCGATATAAGTGAAATACTCTTGAAAGCGGCGTTAAACCCCAACTCAAATCAACTCAACTCAACCAAAACAACACGTCATAGAACTTTATCTAATTAGATTGGATAATCACATTAGTCAATCACCTAATTTCATATTATCACCTTTGTTACCGACATAATTATATTTGAACACAGGATGTATTACACAACTAACACAAATTACCTGGCCTGTAAACAATAGTTATTGTTTAATATTTTATCGAATTTTTTGTAATTAACATCATCAAACTCTTTAAGAACGTCATTAAAAGCATATTAGACAATATAAAGCAAAGATGGTGCACCTTCCAACAGTGAAAGGTATTGTGCTTCAACATGTCTTTCCCAACAATACAGCAAAATGCAGTACACCTTTTCAGGTAGTGACGAGCTTTATGCCAGGTGATTTAAAGTTTCTCAGGTATAACATGAGATCACAATCTAAATATGAAAAGCTTTTCATATCTCCAGTGCTGTAGGCCATTCAGTGATGAATTAATAGGCACTTTCCAGTATTAGACACGTGAGCGCCCAACAGTTTCCTCCTTGAACTGAATGGGAACTTCTTTTCAGTCACGACATGCATGAGCGACCACAGAAATTGAACAGTCCAACGTGTGCAGCAAGTGTGTGGACATGATGCTCGTGTAAAACTTATAATGGAGATTGCTAATTTGATTCTGTGTTGCCATTGATGGTACTCTGTTCAGGAAATTTGAAATACGAAATATCAATTCTTAGATTACGTGGTTAATTGGACTTGTGGGAAGTTTATTTTATGTGAGAGAAATGTTTTATTGGAGGGAGAATAGTAGTGGGCAGAATGGTGGTTGTCAAAGAATTGAACTTATTTTTATATTGGTGGCTAAATAATACTGGATTTGAAATGTGGGAATATGTTTTAATGTGACTTGATAAACTGATTTGATAGGGGATCATTGAAATAAATGTCATTGAAATAGTTTAAATTATATTTAAATTAAATTATTCCATCATGGAAATTATGAGGAATGAATGTAACTGACTGGCCTTAAGTTTCTCACAACAACATAACTAATTCAAAGTGAATAGATAAACAAAAGTCTATATCCTCAAGGTAAAAATATAAACGCTCCCCACAATGAAAAGAGGTTAGAAAACTGTGTTTCCAGTACGAAGTTTAGATAAGGCACCAAGACATACAGTTAAGATACAGGTTTTAAAAAAAAGATGTAAGAAGGTAAACAAAATTGTAGATGCTGAGGTTAAACGACCCAGCCCCCTTCCAACCAGGTTAATAATAGGGGTACCCGGTAACCATAGAAACAGCAGGGCCAGGGAAACCAGAAGCTAAATTGAATTATCAAAGGGGTGTCTATCCTTTGTGAAAGCCCCTTGCACTATAGTGAGATGAAGGATGTTGAGAGATGGTGTGTGGCAGGGTTGCGTTCTACTGCCCTACTCTTTCACCTTGCTTATTGTTGCATGTTTAATCAGGCAGAACTTGGAAAATAATGGGCCTCATGACCTGCTTGCATAGCCCTGGGAAAAAAAGGTGCGGAATTTTGAGGTTTCTTGTCAGTACGCCAATTAATATTGACATACTTGAAACTGTGACTGTTACAACTTTGAGTAATCAACACAAATGGGTTTCAAAATCTATTTATTTTTAAAATTCATTGTTAATAACATATTGTTTTTGTTCACATGCTGCAGTTTTTCAGTACTATGTTCACAACATTTGTTCATTTGTGTCATCTCAAAGATCCAAGGGATGGAGTTGTAGATTAGCCAAAATGATAAAACAAACAAGCTAAAATTTGAATTTGTGAATCATCTGTTAAAACACAAGTTACATGTTGCAGAATTGTCACTGTTATATGTTGAACAGCAAATATGTTATGATAAGGTATTTATAACACTTTGTTCTCCATTCACACATCCATCAATCATATTTGCTGCCATTCATGCTGCATTGTCATTTATGATTGACAGCTGACGTCTACTGATGAATGAATTAATCTTCCTGTTTATGCTTAAATGAATATTCAATGATTAATAATATCTGATAAAGATCTTTGCGTTTAGATGAAATTCTGGCATGTTCTTTGTGACTTTGGTGAACAATTGTGATAAAATAATCATGATTTGATCACGACTACAAGTAGTTATAGGGATAGATAAGCACTAATTTTCTATTGCATTATATTTCAATTATTGAATGAACTTTATTTTCAATTTGTTACACTTATATATGCATTTTAACATTACATTTCAGATGAAATGCCCTACAGAACTTTCAAAATATAGAAATCTCTCAACAGATAAAACAAAATGTGAGACTGTAGATTACAAAACAGCAACTTTCACTTGTAATACAGCCCAACAAATGTTCTTGCACACTATGAGAATTAACTTGCATCTAAAACCTGCAATTTTAACCTTCGTACAAGATACTTTTGATATATGCATATATTTCACTTAAAATTGTTTGTTGCATTATATTGCCAAAATGAAAAAAACATATTACAATAATTGTATTGCACTATCTGTACCTATATATCTGGATATACTGTAATATTGCACAACCCTAGCTATAAGTAGTTATGTACTTTTTTATAATAATGAAACAAGTGATATTTCCTTAAAGAATGTCTGAAAAATATATTTGTTTAGCATCATAATTGAATGATTTTCTCCTGCTAGTCTATTTGTCACAATAAATAATTATGTTGTTTTACTTTTTCCTAACATGCATTTCAGATGGGAAAAATATCACAATAATTCTTTGTGTGCTAGTTTGTTTTGTTGGATATGAAGAGAAGGACCTGGACACTTTAATACTTTTTGTCAGAAAAAAATTAATTACTTTAAATTGAATTGAATACCTTTACAATGCAATTTAATTCAGTAGAAAAATAGGTTACTTTTGAACACTTTCTCAGGCTATTCAATTTGTCAGCAGTAAATAGTACAATGATTAGGATTAAATACTCTCCCAGTGCTATCCTGTATGTGTGAATAAAGAGGATGATGCTCCTTGATGTCAGGTTGAGTTCAAAACAGAAAGAAAAGCCCCAACAGGTTGCCATGAAATTGAGAAGACTTTTTCCAAACAAACAAATCTCAAGAACGTGCTTAGACTTAAACGAATGGATGGCTATAAATGAAGGAATTGTGGGAAACCTAACAGCATTTGTGTGTCTTGTCCATCTGCAGAGACCAGCGGTCAGTTTGGTGATGGACAAGACAATAGTTACCTGCTTCAATCAATTTTCTGCTCGATCAATAAATAAGACTGGAGGTAGAAGGACTCCCTGCGGCACTCCTCCATTCAATCAAGTAAACCAACATGACATGGCATGGATAGCCATTGACTTCATCAAGACTTTGATGACTTGAGTTCATATCAAACAGCACAAACTGAAGAATATGAATATGAGGAATGTTTATACATCAAGTATTTTTTTACTTTGACTTCTACAACCTTTTGATAAGCTCTCAATAAAGCTGATACCTGAATTTGATGAGATAGAAAATATCTTATATTCATTTATTGTGATTTTCTATAAAATTATTTCTCACCAAATTACTTTTGAAATAAGTCATTCTAATGAAAGGTTTGCACTGCCCTTTAACCACCAAAATAGAGGTAAAACATTTAAAATTAAAACATTAGCATATTTTGTCAATAGTTTGTCTTCAAACAAACCCCTCCATATTACAAATAATCCAAATACAGAGGTGGTAAATTGAGGAAACAATCACAATATGATTTATTGTTCCAAGAAATGTGACCAGTAATTAAAGGTGAATATAACAGCAGCTGTGTTGAACTACACAGCATTAGTAGATAATTACAGGTGAGGTGCACGTGGGCAGGTAATTTACCTGGGGGTCAGTCTCTGGTCAAGGGGACGGCTATTGTTAAGGGCGAAGTTGATCACCCTCCCTGCCAGAATCCCGCTTCACAGTAGCCAGAGCTGTCAATAAGCCATCAGTGTTGATCTTGACATGCAGTGTGCATGGTTATTGTCAGGTGTGTCAGGCCATGAGGTTATCTTTGGCCACAGCTGAGTTAGGATGTTTCCATGATATCATTTAATGTTAGATTAGGGCTGCGAGAATTGCATCAAATTTTGTATTGGATATAATGCAAAACACAGAGGGATGAATCAAGGAATTTGTTATCGTTTTGAGGGTTTGCATCCCATATTAGAACTTGACAACCAGTCAAATGGTACCCATTCTCTGCTATTTTTGCAAAAGTTTATCTGCTTCACAGTGATCTTGTTGAAGAGAGATTCCTAAGGCCTGGTTGGAGAACTACTGTTTGGCAACAGCTGTGTTCTGTGTTACTGATGTAAGGCATAGCTTGATGAAATGTGAGATAATGCTTTGTTAATATGTAGTATGCAGATCTTGACAGTATTAATGCATAATTGCAGTGCATGGTTTCTGTCAGTTGTATACAGAGAAACAACAAAATGGAACCCAGTGACTGCCATCTTTGGTCACAGCTTAGTGAAGGCTGCTATTTGCAAAATGTTCATCTATCTGTCAGGACGATGTTGAAGAGAAATCCTGGTGCAGAAACATTGTTTGGCTCAATTGAGTTTTGATGTATCATTTGATGAAATATGAACTAATGCTTAGTCAACATGCGATCATGCAGATTTGGTCATGACAAGGCAATGTCAATGGGCAGTTTGCAGGGGTTATTCATAGCATGTCTGGCTATGAGCTGTGATAGGGTCCAGGAACAATGGTATGGTATCTGGTCCCAGCTGCATGGCCTTTGGCTGTGATAAGCAAGATGGTAATCTTTTAGAGTTGATCTGGTGAATGTTAGGCATGATTTGATGAAATAGGTGATTGTGATTAGTTGGGTGTCCATGCTAGAGCAGATATTCATGATGTATTGTGAGTTCTAAAGCTAAATTTACATTAACCTGAAGGACACAAAAATCATAATTTCTATGAAATGATATAATCTGACTAAAAGCCTTAGCAGTAAGGTAACATTAGTATATTCAAAATCATATTGGATTAATACCATAAAAAAACCATCAGAAAATTCATGTTTATTAGAAAAATTATCTCCAAAGACAAAAGATAAAGCCAGTTAAGCTGGCAAGGTTGTAAAATTAATTGCACCTGAAATTTCCCACAGTTTTACCTGAGTTTACCTGTAATTTCACCTGTGACTGATGACAGACAGTTTGTTAGGGACAGACAGGAGGTAAAGGTCAGACTGTACCTACCTGACAGGTCATACCTACCTTATCTACACACCTGTTTCAAATACACTTACTAAACACAGCAGTCTATCTACCTGTTGGCCTGAGTGTTGAGGCTGAAACAAGGTACATCACTATTTGCACACTGCGAGTCTCATTTGATTTTCAGAAAAATTCAATGATCTTATGTGACTTATAAAAACAGATGTTTTATATACACTTATATATACTTAACATTCCATCACAGATAACTGAAAACCTGTTACGGTATAAAGAGAATCTCAACAACTGTTAAATCATATATGCATGCTGCAAGGCTAATATGTCTCTCATATATGTCGTTCTAAACAAAAAAAATTATTTTCAGTGTTTGAATCCGATCCCCCTTTCAAATAAGTGATCCCGTCCCCCTTGAAAATTCTGGATCTGCCTATGATGTTTGTCTGCTTTTTTGCAGAATTTTATTTGTTCTCATTTTTTCTCTCCTCACCTGTTACACATACTTACTAAACACTGCAGTTATCTATCAAACTATGTGTCTATCTGACTATATCTACCTGCTGTTTACCTGGGTGTCAGGTATCATTTATATATGCTGCATTGCGTCTACTTAATTGACATTGTTAGGAAATTCATGAGGATACATGCACTTGAATATGTATAGCATGAACAATGAAGTTATTTTAGGTTGGTAGCTGAGGAAGTAGAGTATTGCAAATTGATACAAATTGAAGACTTTATGTTCTTGACATTTTAGGGAGAGGATTTATATTACTAATAGATGTGTGAAATTGCTAAAAATTTTATTTATCAAGCAAACTTTCAAGAGGTCAAGGTAACTGAATGGGTAAGCTGTTGGTACAGTCATTGCTGGCTTTTGGTGCCTGACTCTAAGGGTGTGTGTCCCAAAAGAAGTTCAATAATTTGTGCTATTACAGTGCGATCCCAATATAACAATGTTACAATAGTCACTATCTACATGGCATGTATTTCTAAAACATTTATTGAAGTACAACTTTAATTGGCATGGGCTGACGAGAGATGTTTAAACCTAATATTGATATATAGAGTTGAGAACACTTGTCTCACTTTAAGAATACTCAGTCTCTCACATCTTAGTTGATACAGTTTAAATGCGAGCAAGATTTCGGTTGAATTATAACCAGTGTTACAAATGTCTCCCCTCAATGGATTGTAGGGTTGCTAAGCTATTTGTAGTAAGCACATACAAGCCCTAAACAAGTAAAATGAAAGTGTATTTCCGGTAAAGTGATAAGGCCAGCGAAAACATTATCCCGAGGAACTGTAAATGTCAGTAACACATTCGGGTCACTAGGACAGGAAATTCATTTCATTCTAACTTCCCATTCCGATTGGCAGTCACGCTCTTGTTTAAAAAAGTTTAAACTATTCAACATCGACGAAGAGTATTTGTTATTATTAATATTTTAACTTAAAACATTTGGTAATATATTGAAGAAAGTGGTTTACACTTGATGTTCCCTCACATGGTTTGTAAGTCATCTTGAAATTAATCTGATTTGATTGACCTTAGAACGTATACCTTTGAAGCAAAAGTTGCAAACTCACTTGCTATACAAGTATAGAGTTTAAAGGTTAAGTATAAAGCTTTTCTAAATGCACATTTACCTGCATTTCTATTGCACTTAATGCATTCCAATGCTATTATAAGATTTGCCAACAAATCCTGCATTAATGACTGCAGATTAATCACATGCACCATATTTGTACAGAAAGGTTTGATTGCTCTAGGCTAGTGTAACATGCCTAAACTGCAATAAAACCTGAATAAACGTCAGTTTGTACATGATCATGTATTCATGGACAATGTAATAAAATCAAAATAGACAGTGATAACATATTTTAAAATATTGTTATGTTGAGGTTTGTATGAGTTGTGTGATTGGGAGAGTAATCATGCTCTTCCAAAAAAGTTATATCAAATATGATTTATTTTGTCCCAAAAAAAGTTATCAAGGATTATATTCATTATATTTATAAGTACTGAAAGATTGCTGAGAGATGACTTCTTTTAATTCAAACTGCAGTCAAGATTTTGTTCCCTTGTTCCTCTGTGTCACTGTATTGCTCATATTACAGTGGGTGCCACTTTATAGTTGGGAGAGATGTTGGAGATGTTGATGATGTTGAGCTTATTTTTCTAAAAAAAACTCCTAAGAAGTACAATTTACTTTTCTTAAAATAATAATTGAAATTAATTTTACTTTTAGAATTACAAAATAATTAAAAGCAAAATAGGTTACGGTAATCTCAAAGTTATAAGATAGAGAAATTTAAAATGTTATCTGCCAATAGAATCTTATCCTATTAGGAAATTGAACAGTAATTGTAAGTATATAAGCTACAAAACTGCTTTAAGCCTTTCGGCACATTTGCCTCCATGAAAGAGTAACACCATCATAGAACAATTTTGAGATTTCATTGATTTTCTCCTTGTTGAGTCAGATTATGTCACCGATTTCACCTATCAATCAAACCGTCTGACCCTAAGTAGCCTAGGGAGTCAATGTACTGAGCTTATGAAATATGTGAATCAGCTTAACTAAATAGGTCATTCATAACTTTGGGTTAATAAATTCGGCATACTTTCATGTTAAAAATGAAGCCTTCATTGTCACATTTTATAAAGGGAATTTGTTGATCTTGAAGGAATATCTTCAATATGACAATTTCAATAATAATTTCCTTAAAATCTTTGAAATTTATCAACAGAATTTGTTCCTTTCATAATAATCAAGAAGTTGTTTTCAAGAATTCAATGGTCAGTTTGAATGAAGATTTTAATACTCATTAAAATAGAAACATGTAAAAATGAACAAAAAGAAATAAGAATTTCCAAGCTTTCAAATGACATGTATATATGATCAATGATATTTAGTTATTGCGATATGACATTGTCAAAAAATATATAAAAATATCAACAATAATCAAACACAAAGTGAATTCCGTTAACAAAGACATTCAACAGTTATACTTTTCACACCAAGATCAATGGGGATCAATGAGGATCATTTAGGATCAACAGACAGTTATAAAAAAAAGGGCTCTCCTTCGGGCCACTTTTCTCTCCATTAGTAGATAGCAGCAAAGCCCATTGATACAATATAGGTGTGTCAAGATAGATTAGCCCTGGGCTCGTGATGACAGAGTTACTGTGCCTGAAATGCCTTCAAGCTTTACTGGGCAAACGATCTGATAAACGTCATTGTATCCATTGGCCGTGTTTAGTGGTCAGTACAGTCCGATACATATCTTTGTATTGAGTGACTGTGGCTGACTTTGTGACTAAACTTTAGCATTTTGGTTCAGATTACTCATATGATAACCATAACGAGTGTCATCTATATGATGTGTGCATTTGTGCTTATAAAATATTTCCATTGAGTAACTGTGTCTTACCCAAGTTTATCCACATAGCTCTAAAAAATAAGTTTTACACTCGGAAAGGTGGACATTTCAAAACACATGCAGTTTATGTATAACCCTGGTTCACTGACATGTAGCCAAACTTTTATAATATTAGACAAGAATATTAGAAAATCATCATGATCATCATCATCAACAACAACAACAATATCATCATCTCTAACAAGGAGAACTGGGTTCTTGAGAAGTGCCACTTCCCTTTGGCTAGTAGTCAAGAGGCTTTTTCACATACAACGTTGATATACATCTTTTGTATCCATCAGCTTTGTCGGTCAAAAGCCTGTAGATCAGAACCTCTATCTGATGATCAGCGATGTTACTATTGTGATGGTCGTCACTTCAAATTGTAGTGCTTCTATACCTTGTGAGATAGAATCTGCCCTGTGTCGTCCATATCAGTGAAACTCTTGAGGGGTGACCAGTTAGATGTAACATTGAAGCTATTGTGGGTTAGTTGGATACTATAGCGATGGTCAACCTATTCTACTGTCAGTTTGGTTACATGAGTAATTTGTGTAGAAGGAAATGTCAAAGGTTCTACCTTCCCAAAGGAAGAACTTGGAAATAGTCTTGTTATAAGAACACTTGAATAATGCAGGGGCCTTAGATATTCATAGTGAGGGTTGTAACTTCCAAAATTCAGAATACATCATATACTATTAGTAATTTGATATTTATTCAATTCATTTGATTACTCTTGGTAATAAAATCCACCTGAGGGATGCTAGTTTCAGCCATCATGACATCAGTAATGGCTTCAAATTTGACCATTTGTCACAGTACAGTATAGTTCTTTCTGTAGTTGTGGAGTCCTATTGGTCAAGATATGAACAGTTTTGTCATTCAGGCCCTCTTTAAAAGATAAAACTGTCATATTTTTTAAGATAGAAATTTCATGATATGTCATTGACATCATATGGGGTCTCCAACAATATGATCTATCACCCTGATAATCCACCACCCCATATTTTAACCAATGGTTATCACCATAATATCCTGGTATGTCGTGAGTCATGTGTGAGGATTGCACTGTGTAAATGTACGGCTAATCTCAGGTGAGAGGATAAAAATTTGGATAGATAAAAAAGGCAGGTAAACTTACCGTATATTACTGTGTATAAGACGACTTTTTTATACCAGAAAATAGGGGGTCAAAGAAGGGGGTCGTCTTATACACAAGGGCTATGTTTCAGAAGAAGAAATTTTGAAGCTTCATTGACGAACTCACGATGTTGAAACCGGAAACAGCAATACAGTCAACTCATGTTTACAAAATGGAAATAAATATTTATAAATAATTATTATGTATTATTATGTTATTTTTTGTAGTACTATATGGAGTTAAATACATAAAATATATTTGATAATTCATTTAAAAATAATAAGTTGACGGACCAAAAGTGGTACCAGCAGTCAAGCAAACGATCGATAAATTCAGTGACGTGGACCAATGAAATTCTACAACTTATCAATTCATTCATGACGGGGACCAATGAAATTCTACAACTAACCTATTCATTCATAAAACTTGACAAGCTTATCTCGATCACGTGTCATTGACGTAATGTTAATTCCAATCAGGGCAGTTATTCATTCATGTATCCGGTAATTATCTTAGCTTTGTTGTGTTCTTATCAGTAATTGGTCTGTATATCCTTCTCTGGATTGAAGTGTCAACGTTAAATAAACATGTCTTTAGCTTGAGAAGTTCACTGCATTGAGTGGCCCCTCGCTATAACACATGTTGGGAGCCATACTGACAGCCGCGTAATAGAGAATCAGCGGTAAAGCGAAACCAGAGTTGGAATGTAAAATAATGGCTTGACTTCAGCTATCAAACATTACCAACCTTTCAAGGCATTCTGCAGTATTAAATACAACTAGTTCAACTTTGTTTATAAGAAGGACAAATATTTACATCACTGCGATAGAAATCTAGACATTAAATTTTGCTTGGCTTCGGACATGCGCAATCAAGCATGGTTATCAAAGCTCTTCGCACCATTTTTATCATATAAACACTGAAGCGACTTCTAAATCTGTGTATGGAGTATCGGCTTTGTTTAGATGTTTTACATGGCGAATATTTACGATAGATTGTTGACTGTAGTGTTGCTAATCTCGCTTGAACTGACAAGAAAATGACAAATCATTAAAAAATAAGAACAAACACAGTAGGAAAACGTATGTAATTTTTATTTTGGTAAATTTAAAACAATTTATTTAAAAAACAAACGATTATAACAAAACATTTATGTCATGTTACTTAAAAAAGTACCGGTATCAACTTACCGTTACCAAATCTTACCAACGTGTTTTCCCATCATGGCATGTCGACCTGTTTCCACGATTGCTAGAAGGGGGGTCGTCTTATACATGAGATACATGGTTTTTACCTGATTTTAGGGGTCTGAGAAAGGGGGTCGTCTTATACACAGGGTCGCCTTATACACAGTAATATACGGTAGTTGTAAATCTAGGAGAAATAGAAATGTAGTTTTAACCCTAAATGTAGTTGTAAATCTAGGAGAAATAGAAATGTAGTTTTAACCCTAAATGTAGTTGTAAATCTAGGAGAAATAGAAATGTAGTTTTAACCCTAAATGTAGTTGTAAATCTAGGAGAAATAGAAATGTAGTTTTAACCCCTATCTTGCTGGTGCGGGAATATTCTAAGGAGATGATGTTTTCTGGTTCTACCAATTTAAGATAACATTTAACACTGACAATACAAGAAGAATTCCAGATGTAGTCAGCTGTAAGAGCGATCTCTTTATGAAAATGAAATGTATTGTCCATGACCAAATAAAAGAAATAATTGAATAAACAAAATGACCAAAAATTAGGGTTAAATCTAACCTTTTTCCTAATTAAATAATATTTTTGGGTATGATATTCACGATTCTTCTATGATAAAAGACTATTCCCTAATTCTTAAAACAGAAGGTCAGCAACTCAGGAATTGTTTTGGCATAAATTCACCGACTGGGTCAAGTACGGTTAGTATGTGACATAATTCCTCAAGTCAGTCCTCCAAGTCTACTGGAGGGCAACAATGTTGGTGGGCTGTTCTCTTTCTCCTCCTAGATTACTGTAAGAGTAAATCTTCAAAGGGGAATCTCCACTCAAGGTCTACCCTGTGTCGACTGTCCAGTTACTGTTGAATAATATCAAAGTTGACTCAAAATGGCTGATATCAGGAGATTAAGCCTGATCAACATGCCTTGTAGGATCAGCTGTTGCCTTGACACTTTGCCCACAGTCTATTGCTAACTGTTATGTAAAAATAGCAACACATGTCTGGCCACTCCATCAAGACAACAACTGATTGGGAATAGACTACTGGACAGATGTACAGTTCACACTGTTGTGTCCCTTGATGTCCAGCCGGGTGCCACTTTGTACCACTTTGTACCACTTATTGAAACACTTGTGTATCAGTAGTGTCTCATTTGTCACTTTGTATCAATTACATGAACACTTGGTCAAGATACGCTTGGAGCTCTTAAACTTCATTATAAAAAAAATAATTAAAAATTGTGTTTCAGTGATCATTCATTCTGTAATTATCTATTTCCTGACCACTCAATCAAGATTATTGCAAGTTCTGGCCACAAATTTGTGCAACAGATGTCCACTTTACATTGTTTTCTTGTCTTGATCTCCAGTGATTTGGCACTTTGTACAAATTACATGAATATTTGTATCTAATCATGACCCCCAAGATTCACACGTTTCACGTTTCCCCGATATCCAGCTGTTCAATGCTTTGTACCAATTACATCAACACTTGAGTATACGTGTCTAGTAATTTGGCTCTTTGTACCAATAATGGAAACAATGGTGTATCAATGGTGCCTCATTTGGCACTTTGTGCCAATTACATGAGTATTACAACAGAGTATCCATGCTAGCCAATTTTGAGTGCTTTGCAGAGTGTTTTGCAATTCCTTTTCTGTCATTATAACCATTGTCCATTTGTGACTACTGACCACAAAGTTGTGAAACCATTATCCACATCACATTGTTGTCTTACCTTGATGTTCCAATATTTGTCATATTAACATTTGTGCATCAATCAGGACCAATCAATTGGCATTTTGTATCAATTACATGTGTGTATCAATTGTCTTTGCAAACACTTGTTTGTATCTGTGTATGAGTGTTTATCATTTGTCACTTTGTACCAATTACACAAACACATGTGTGTTAGTGGTTGCCAAACTTGAAATCCCTATACTTAATTGACTCGCATTTACTACAAATTATCACACGTCTGCATAACGGTAGAACCCAATTCTATCATTCTTATAACCATCCATCAATTGAGCATCTGTTCTTCATTTATGTCCCATCCCGCATCCTACAAAAATCAGCATGTCAATACCCCTTTAAAATCAGTTGCTCTGACATTTGCATCTCTGTACTTGACTCTCCCACCTACAGTAACCAGGCAGTGTTATGAGCATTGATGTAACAAGAGAGTCTGGAGAGTGTTCAGGATGTCTGAAGGTGTGGCAGCCATTGTCTCCAGTTTGCGTTCACGTTGTCAATCAGCATGGCAATGTTACATGAGGAGAAGGAAGGGTTGAGATCCGTTGCCACACAAGTAGGAGTAGTTGTCATTGTGATGGAGAGTTAGGCAACCCAATGCACTTCAGAGTTGAATGGTCACACAATTATTTCAGGATTGGCGATTTGGAGCCCATAAGTGTTTCATAACTATTTTCTTGCAAAGTCTGTAGTGTTGTGAGCTTTTGTTCCTGTAGTCATTTATCTGAGACAATGTGAGTTTAGGTTGGACACAAAAGGATTATTAAGCCTTCATGTTAGATAATTCAAATAGGTCGTTGAATATAACCAAAGAGTATTTTTGCTTCAGCATGAAGGTAATCAAGACCTTGGTTGTATTTGAGGCCTCTGTAGTCTTTGAGGATATATGGCATAAGTGTGCGTCAGCATCAGTCTCTAAAACTGCTCAGCTTATTTCGTTTTCATGCATAAATGTAGCTCATATTTTCTGTTGATTTCAAGTGTTTGAGGCAATGTCACTTGAGGGTGAGCTGTTATATCATTGGCAGAAAAGTTTAAGCTTTTACAAAATGTCAAGTAACTGTGTATATCCTTTAGAAAAACTCCAAAAGGGCTCAAACTTCCTGAAAAGACCCAACACTAACAAGGGAACCGTTACGTCACCATAGACATTAAATGGTATTCAGCATTTCCTGGTTTGAACAGTCAGCATTAAAGAGGTCCATATCATAATGGATACTAAATTACACCTTGTCTCAATAAAGATGAGGTGGTATATCCTAAACTGCCCAGTGAAGGCTTATGTTGACAATCTCTAATGGCCTTAATAACATTAGATAACAACCATGGTGACACTAAGATAGCATGGGAAATCTGGACGCTTGTCGATGCAATGACCACTGTGAAGGTCTCGATCTTTGATCTCAATTGTAATTGTTATGAGGGTCAGGTAGATGGGGATTTAATGGTTCCTTGAGGTCATTCACTCCACTTGCATCCTCTTCCGTTGTTGGAGGTATACACTGTATACTGTACACTGTATGAGGCTGGATGTATTGAGGTATTAAGGGTGATGTCAGATGTTGGAGATATGTTTTGTTTTTGTGGGCATTAAATGTTCCTGGAGGTGACTCACTCTGCTTGCATGTACTTCTGCTGTTTAAAGTCAGTTGATATATAGCTGTACTGTTACAGCATGAAATGAATTGAGTTTTAGGGTGATGATAAGAAATCTTCCCCTGAAATTTGTTCACTCTCATTGGAAGTGTCTCAGATATCGGGATGGATATATAGCTTTACTGCTGCAGCATTATATGAGTTTTAGGGTGATGATAAGACATCTTCCCTTAGAAGTAGTTTAATCTCATTGAAGGTGTCTCAGATATAGGGATTGGGACAGTGAGGTGCATGCGGTGCATGATTGAGATGCAGGGGATCTTTATGATACTGAGAATGTTACTCCAGGTCATTCAGTGGGTGCATCTCCTTTCTTTGTATCATTATGAGAGGTTGTATGAAAATGGCTGGAGATTGAGGGTTTATTGTATTATAGGGAGACCATTGTAGATGCTGTTATGAAGGTCATTGACTTTACATACATCCTACTCCATTGTTATCATTGGTCAATCAGTTAACTGTTATGGGGCCTACTGGTGGACTGATGGGAGGATGGTAATTGTCCCCCGAGGTTATTCACTGGACTTGCGTCTCCCTCTATTGTTGTTGAAGTCTACTGTACAGTGACACTGTGGGTTACATAAGGTGTACACAGGGCAAGAGGATGAGGAGGTGATAACAGACATCAGCCAACGGCTGGTGATTGTAATGAGATATGGGTACTGAGAGACAAACATGGCCGCCACTATACCCTTGAAACTTCTGTAACGTAGACCGATGATGGTTATTGCAGTTACAGTGATCTAAGAAGATCCATGGTTCATTGTTTACCCTTTGACTCTGATAGGACCTTCTGTTGCCTTTCATGGTGGAACTATTTATTCAATTGATGAATAGTAAGATGTACACAATGAATTACTGACCATTTCTACAGACAAAGAAAAGTGAGAAGATTATAGACAGATATATACAAATTAAAGAATTATTTGTAGTAAAGTGTAGAAGAGGTGACACTTTGGAAGACAGGGAGATGTGGATCCTGGTATTGAAGCTATAGGACCATGATTGACATTTCCTTATCTTCTTACATAACAGGGGTGATGGTGGATAATGAGATTTGATAATCCTTGGGCAACCATAATGATAGGTTAATTGCATTATCACTATAGAAGGCTGATAGTGTTAATTTGGTGATAATTTGGTGGTATTTTAGTATGGAGAGGATCGACTTTTCTATGAAGGGAATCTTGGATAGAATAAGGGATAAAAGTATTTAAGATTGGCCTTTTGATACTCTTTTGATATGTTTTGATATTGAACTGAATTATATTCTTCTCAAAGCATAAACAAAAAGGAAGTTTTAAAAATCATTTATTCATCATCATCATAATTTTAAAATGATCATTCCTGTTTTCTAATATGTCCTCCGTGGAGATTACTCACTCCCCATGTCAGCAACAATGGAAATTGACATGTCTATGGACCGTTCCGTCAACTTTTTCAACAAATGAGTAAAACTTTGTAAATTCATTTAATTCATTGATGCAAGAAATATATAAATATAAGAGTCAATATGACAGCCCTTTAGCTTAAGGCGAAATTCAAATTTGTATGTCTCATATCGTTTTATGATTGACAGCTGTACTGACTCATCTTTGTGAAATTTGCCATCAACAGTGCTGATTATAAAGTGGGAAGTTTTTATAACTGACTTTCTCACACAAATATGGACATATTCCATAATAACTGAATGAGAAGGGTCTCTTTAAAATCTATGACACATACCGGTAAGTATACTTTGTCAGGTGCTTTTCTTAGCGATGAGAACTATTTACGTCAATTTACAATTTTCATTCATTTCATCGGTTCATTCACTGTATAAACCTATATGGTATCAGTCACATCACGGAACATTGGGTAGAGTTAATAGCACGCTCAGCGACTTAAGTCAGGATGATTGTCGCAATATTATTAGCTACATCCCATTGTTCGAAATCAGCGAATCATGTCTTGAAATATACAATTATGATTTTTAAATGTATAATTATGTACCTGAAATATACATCCCACAAAAGAGTAATGATTCAAAAGTAAAAGCTTGCTATATTATCTTATTTCTGAACAAATGAATGTTGCCGTTTACACTACGAGTTACAATAATATGAAACCTGTTAGTCTGCTATTATATTTAACGTATTTATTATATCTCCTTTGTGGTAACATGATTCATATCATTTTGAAGAGAGGAGCATCCCATCCTTTTATGGTAACTTCTTAGTCAGTATAACAATATAATAAAAAAAAATATTAACAATTTACGCATAAATATCTGATGAATATACAAAGACGTGCATAAAAGCAAAAGAAGAGTAACAATATGCTTATAACATTAAAATCTATCTGGGAACATCTACATTTGGAAACTCCCCCCTCCCTTACCCTTCTTGAGTATCATTACTTTTTATTAGATTTTTGGTAACAACTATAAGGATTCCTTTGCTTATTGAATTAGAAGACAGGTAAAATGTACTTACTGACTTCTGGGGATATTTTATACCTAATGCCTGACTTGTAAGATCATTGCGTGTTAAATAGTGGAGATGTATTGATATCGATTGATATCGTATGTACTCTCTGTACTGTTTGTTGGTTCATCACACATGTGTGCTGATAACATTCTTGGAGCTGGCATGGAATTGCCATTGCATGTCCACTGAGAAAAACAGTATAAATTTTGTGCGTGTAATGACGAAACAGTCATTGTAGAATATAATGATAATCGTTTAGAACTAGATTTACCTGATTACATTATGGTTGACAAACAGTACCAGGATTGAACCAATCCTTGACAGGTAAAAACCAATCTTGAAATCAATGTTTTTTAGGCACTTTCATCTAAAAGAAACTAGAGTGTATGATTTTGAGGAAGTTGGAATTACATGTTAGGATGTTTGAGGAGCATCATCTATAAATTTCTGGTATTGAGAATACAAAATGAGGAAAAAGAAGACTTTTTTTAATGGAAAATACAAACTCATAAGAGAAGACAGACTTTGATGGATGATCAGTAACTTTAATTTAACAGAAACTTCTTTTTCAAACAGAAATTATAGCTGTAAAAATCACAAGAGCAGAAGTTACCCTGTTTGACCTAACCCATGACTGAATGTAAACTATCTATGATCTGTGGCATCATCCAATTGTTACTCTCAAATATCATTACATATACCTGTGGTAGGACATGCATTTCTTCAGTCTAGCCTACCTGGCTGTGAACTTGGTTCATCTGTTCAAACAATGTCCATATTTGTGCAATTGATTTCTGCTTTTCAAGATGGCCGCCATTGTTTTTGCACATTATTGAACCAGACTGTTTGCTCTGTTGTGCAACCGGGATGATATGTATTTATAAAGCAGGTCAATATTGTCCTTGTTATAACCGTTGTCTGTAGGGTGTGTAATAAATGGAGAGCATTTAGAGCATGAACAAAAATGTTTATGGTATTATACGTTTAGCTAGTCTATATGATTTCATTAACCATTCTTAGTACTCAGTTTACAGCATATATATCACAAAGAAAATAAATCCTGATATAGATATGTTCTGGTTTAAACAATATTTATTCATGTACTTAGGTACAGGGGGATATGGTGTTGATCCTTAAATGTATCCTTATATATATATGAGTTAGTTAGTTAAATTGTTGAATGAACACTATTCCAAATCATTCTTATTGGTGTCAGTACAGTTTATTAATAATGTTATTAAGTAAGCAAGGGATTAAGTAACCTTGTTTATGAACCTTCTAAATCTTATTCATGAACAGATTAATAATGTTGTTTATTGTTGCTGTTGACAGTAAATAGTGCCCATCAATGGCAACATATTTATCAAGCTTACCAACATGGAGGTGTTTTTGTTTATGAGATTTTTCTTCATGACAATAGAGCACAATGCACAGGTATGAATATCAGCACCTAGATCAGACTTATACCTGTAGTGACAGGTGTTTCAACAATACATCTATAGTGACACCTGTCCATTGTAAAGGTGTACAAGCACAAATCTCAGGTAGATTAATGGAATATAAAAATGAAATAAAAAGAATTTATGTGTATGATGCATATATTTATATTTATGAAAATATATATTGCAGAAATAAATATAAAAATAAAGAGCTATTTAAATTCATAAATTTATATTGATATACAGTAGTATTGAATAAAGATATTTTGGAAATATGATATAACATTGTTACAACCTCAACACAATCAAGATTTGTTTGGCACTGACATACATTATTTTATTTTTAAGATATATATATTTTTTGTTTAAGTCAAAGTTTACAACTACATTACTATATGTCAGTAGTAAACCTGGTTTTCATAGTGCCATGCCCTTTTCATCCACATCACAAGTTTTTACTTAATTTGTTAATGATTATTTCATCAATGGCTTGTTTTGACATGAAAGACCACACTGACATAGAGATGATTATATTACAATATTTCTTCACCCAAACCTTAGCATGCAGTTATCATTTAATATGATTTACCCAGCTTAGTAAAAGGCTAAGGCCATATTCTCTACAACAGCCACAACGCCAATATTACCAGGTTTGTAAATGACTATTTCATCAACCCATTTGTATGGCATGAAAGACTTCATTGAGAAGATAATAATGTTGCACAGTGTATTACCTGCATTGGATGGGGTTTGAAATGCTAATAATGGCTGTCACAATAGAACCATGAATAACTTGTTATCAGGACCTTCAATACAAATGCAAATGTGTATTGTATTATGGAGTACATGTTGTAGTTTACTTTATAAATGTTTCTACAATTGAAGACAAATTGTGTTACTTTTATTAGTTTACTAAATAATAGAGTAATGGAAGTTACTGTGATCATTTTGCAAGATTTTAACAAAGTGATAATTCATTGAAACCCAATAATGTCATTATAACAAATAAGAGCAAATAATTTAATGGTTTTAAAACAAGGTACGCATTTGTGTATATATGGTTTTAAATAGAAGATCTTAAATTAATATTATCAAATATACAAAATGCTGTTAAATAATTGACAATCTTAACATCATTATCCGTCACTGCCACTGAATGATAAAATAATTGAGATCTCTTAATAAAGCCACTACAACAATATTTAATTACACTGATAATAACAATAATCAACAGAACTTGATAAAGACACCAACAATATTTAATTACAAGAATAATACGGTTATTTCCCCAATTATAATCCATGTCCGTCAATTGATACCCGACACCATCAATGTCTCTCTGACCTCTGGCTATAAATAAGACATGAGAGATTAATCAAGTCGCTAACAACAATAACAATGAAGGGTGCTGACACATGAATAATGAAGTAATAAGGGAGGGGCGTTGTTGCTTCATGGTCTTTTGTTTTGGGTTATGTGCTGTTTTGTTCTTGGTTTATTGGTGTTTTGTTCATGATGTTTCTTAATTTCAATGTTTTCACTGGTTAGTGTGTTTTTTTGTATTTGACTTCTTTGTGGGTTTTTTTAGCGTTATCTTTACTTCTTGTTCTTGACCTGTAGATGGCTTGTTCTTGACCTGTTGAAGTTTTGTTCTTGACCTGTAGATGGCTTGTTCTTGACCTGTTGATGGCTCGCTCTTGACGTGTTAAAGTTTTGTTCTTAGGATTGTATGTGTTTTGTTGTTGTCTTCTTGGTGTTTTGTTCTTGAGAAGTACTTTTAATGCTTCAAGGACTGTTGATGTACAGTTCTTGACTTGTGTCAACTACAAACAGACGTCATGCTTCACTGAACTAAGTCTTGTCTCTTGTTCCCTGGAGGTCCGTACTTGAGACACAGTTTGTTCAAGTCTTCTGTCCTGTATCTTGTATTCTATTTGTCAAATGGAGCGTAATGCAATGTATTTTCATAAGTGTTAGTTTTGTTAAGGTCCATGGATGTGTGTTGAACTGCAAATGTTCTGCATAATGTAATTAATTGATAGTGATTGTTACGCATGTTTACCACGCAGTGCCAGTTATTCACTGGTGCATACAAGGCCAGTTCCTTTAATGTACACATTGTTCTTATCTTGACACATTCAATTCCTTTTGGTAATTGTATCTAATCCTGTGAGTCCTGTAAGTGCTTGCATTGTATTGAAGCACAAGTTCAGCTTTATGTCTGTATACAGCGGTATTAAGCATGTCTCGAGTCTGATCATTCATCAAGCTGTTACTGTTTATTTTTCTTGGAGTCATATATGTATAGTTGCGCGTCAACCTTTACGAATTGAAGAAGTGAAGAATCTTATAATTATATCAAGAAAAATGTTAGACAAACCTTATGTATGATTTCTAGCTACAGTAGCAAGGTCTCAATATGTTTCAATTCCTTTGAGTCCTATAACTTCTATTACAAATTATTTTGTACAGGTTGTATATAGTACTAATTAATTCTTGGGTGTCTATTCAGAGACGCTAATCAAGCATACTGTAGTCAAGCCGTGTACATCTTCAGATCACAATATATGTCTATTCTGCTGTTAATACAGGCATTTCACGCATGGTATTGATGTCATGTGTTTGGTGAAGTGTAGAAGTTTCTGAAATGTAAGCAAGCATTGGCACTCAGGCAGTAAAAACGTCTTTGGTCTTGTTGAGCAATTTACAAGGAGTGTGAGTTACTCCTGATGTCTCTAGTTACAGAACTGCTCATAAACTGATCAAGCATAATGTTAGTCAAAACTAATGTCTTAGAATCCCTATAGATTATGGTAGATATATTGAACTGCTCATACAACCAAATCAAGCATGTGTTGATGTCGTGTCTACGTGTTTGATGAGTTTCAGAAATGTAAGCACACATTGATACCACTCAAGCATTTATAATGTTTTGTGCTCTTAAGAACGTCTCATGCACAGTAGTAATACGTACATCAGTCTACAATTTCAGAACTTAACTGCATACATTATTACTTTACACATTCTTCCCTGTTTTTCAGTGGAGCTTATTCGTCAAGTTGTCAATGTACATATTGTTCTTGTTTTTGAAGCAAGCGAGTGATCAGAGGAATGTCCTTAACTGAAGTCTTCAATGATATTTACATCAAAAAAGTAGGAGAACAATGAAGTCCTTAAGCCATAGTTAAGGTAATAAGAACCACTGCCAGCCAACTGCAATAAATTCAAACGGGGTTGAATTAGAATACTCTATGTGGGAGGCTCTAACAACAACTATGTAAGGCCTAAAAAAAAAGTTTCTGGTCTTTACAGGCTGACAAAAATAATGCGATGACACGATTATCATTTTTTTTACAACGTTGCACAAAGTTTATACAATTATTTAAATATAAATAAAGCACAAACTCTCTTAAATATGTGTTACTATTCCAAATAGTCTATAATCTCACCCCTTCACTCCATCTCAACAGAAACGACTGACATTTTCTATGTCCAATGTTTTCTGAGGCTAAAAAATTACAGTTATCTGCCACTTACTTTTGAAAACCTAGAAAAAAAGACCTGAGGCGTGGGTTTGAAACTAATGCGGGCGGAGACCAGAAACAAATTCTTTTTTTGGGGGGGCCTAAAGTGAGTTTTACATTCTGTTTGATGTACAGAAGAGGGACGGGTTGTGTTTGTTACTTATCATAGGGAAATTAGAAATTATTCAGTTTTAATTTACAACAATTATGTAATGAAATAATATACTTTACAAACAAAAAGCTTGCTTTGAGCAGGTATACCTATGTTTCTTTCAGTGTCAATTGTTTAAGGGTTACTGTTATTGATTTGGGGAGAGAGTTTCTATTTGGTTGCTTATTATTGAGGGGTGTCAGTTACACCAATTACAGTTCTTGTCTTTGTGGAATTACAAGGGTGCAGTCTAAAATCTTTGTTAACACAAAATGTAATGTTTTTCAAAGATATTAAAGAGAATTCACTTTTTAATGGGCATAGGATATCTTGAAATTAGTTTGCTTGAATGAATTATGATAATCCAATGGTTTGTTATGTTTTGAAATAGATATGCACTAAATACACGTTTAGGAGTATACTAAGCCTTCCCAGTCCTGCACTATAATTAGTAATTTGATATGATACAAGAAAGTTTTTGTCAGCAAGTTTTATGAATGTATATGTATTGGCTATGGCTTAGTAAGGGATTTAAGTATTATTTTTATCACGTGTCATTTAAAATGGGTATACGGGTCATAAAAGTTCAAAATCTTGAGACTCAAGTAAAATGTACATTTTAAACATCTTTTACTCAATTAGGAGCTAAGAACTAAAGACTTGCTAAAATATCAAATGGTTTAAAACAAACAAACCAAAACCAATGAAGGTAGACCTTTCAAAAGGAATAAATCAACATGAAAACTGCTATCAGCCTTACAATCTTGTAATACAGACTCAGGTGAAATTCCAGGTATACTTACCTTGACTAAAAAAACACTTTCATCCTGACAACATAATAACCTGGGGGCAAACAAATTGAGGTCAAAATAACAGATTTCATGCAATCCTCTAAAAATGTATAATTTATTCAAAGTCGAGATACTCTCACGAGATTGAAGGGCTATAAAGGGTATTTATCCTCTACCCTTTCTTCTAACCCCCCTAAAGAGGTCATGTCGACTCCCTAGGGGCATTAACAAATGGAAACTTACAGGTGAAAACAGGTGTTTTTAGATCAAAGGCTTACAAGGCATGTTTTCTCAAGTCATGCAGAACATTTTCACATCAACTTGAAGTTTTACAGACTGAGTTTAAAACTGGAATTGAACATAGCTCATTAGTGCTCACGACTTGTGGATCACAGGCATGTCCAAATGGAGTTTACCTTGGACGAAAAAGTTAAAGAGGAAACGGAAAGGTAACATATGCTGAATAGTAATGTGTAATGTAATATGCTAGTTAGTAATGTGTAGTAAAATATGCTAAATAATAATTTGTAGTAAAATATAACCAATTACTTATGTTAAGTGATGAAATTTTAGATATTTGAGGATTGATGATTTTTATGAAACATGAGAGATAAAGTTTTGATTCGCATTTTTTTCAGTTGGAAAAATTGGATCCGTTCCTTAAATCTTGAATGATTGAATCTATCAGTTTACACTCTTTCTTTTACAAATATTTTACACTTACTTTTTACTGAATTTTAAGGCTTTTACATATATATCTTACTATTATCCACCGTTTTATCTCATCCATGGAACAATTTAGCATTTTGGTAGTCATGTCAGTGGAAATAACGGATAATTTTATAAGCGAATTGGATTATGAACTCTCAGATATTTGAACAAATAAAGAGAGTTTCAATTACTTTAAGACAGAAAACAAGCTTTCAGCTAAAATATTCAAGAAATAAGAAATGAGAGCAGATAGAATTACACAACCACTTCATAACACATTTGCAGTCTTTAACAAAGCCTGCTAAAACACGATCAAGATGATTAGATCCTATGGAGCAAATTACCTGCCTGTCATTGACAAGTAGTCCAACTAGATTGATTGGTATTCAGACAGGAATGTGGACGTATTGTTATCCTAATTGAGCTGTCATCGTGCTGTAACAATCAATGACTTGGTCGATATATTATATCTTGTCTGAACCGGAGTTCATGCAGGTCAATTAGAGGGGACAAGAATATATTCATTGATCCCAGAAATATGTAAGAGATGTCTTTTAATACTTTATTTTAACAAGATTTTACTATTGTCAAAAATGTTAGGATGCATGCATTTATTAACAGGATTTGTATATTTATTAATGGATTTGTCCAAGATGGAAAACCTGCATGTTTGTTGAACAATTTGCTTGTATGGATTCACATGAAGCCTAGCTTATATACTTATTTACATTTGACACCTTTGCATCCAGATACTTCAGACTCCAAATGTTGATCTGATTGCAGGTGTAACCCTTTTGAATGCCTCATCAAACTATTATTTTTGCCTAATGGTCTAATATCCTAAAGAATGACAGTAAAAAAAGGTATTATGGAATACCTACTCCAAACAGGCAAATTATTAAACTCATTCCAAACCATTTTGTTAAGTCCTCATCAGTTTGATTGTATACTTACTTTGTATAGCCAGTGGAATAGCAGAAAGCACTAACCCAAAATTGTTACTTTCAACCACAGCTAATAACCCAAATTGTCCACCTCATTGCAAACCCAATTTAACTTCATCAAAACACTTACTTTATCAGCATATTGTGGATACACAAATAGTGGCTTGAGAAGCTTGATCATGACCAACTGACCTTTGTGAACCAGTTCTAAAGTAAATTACCAGGCATTAGGAATACACAAGCAATCATTTAAGCATCATTGAGAGATACACTAACCCATTCTTTTAGTCACCTACCAATCAAACTTGTCCACCTGATTTCAAACCCATTTTACTAAGCATTATCAACATACGTTTAATGAGTTGTCAAGTCCAAAAGATTCTACCCAAGTATTGTATATCAAATTCCAAAATCAGAGACCAATAGAATAACAGAAAGCAATCCTATAAACATGGAAAGTGCCAGTTACCAAGAGTAGCTACTTTGAACCAATAGCCCTTATATACAAACCGGCCAGGTAAATGTTGACTTAATCAATTCCCCATCATCACTGCTGCATGGGACAAATAACCTCTGATGGCAAAAGCTTATACCCTATAAATAGTTCATTGAACTGTCCATACAGGTGCTTGTTTGCCTGAAGAATATGCAGAGAGGGAGAAAGCATGGTTGGGTTGTCAATGAACTTGGTCTCGTGACATTGCATCTCATTTCTAATGGTTTTGTAATTATTTCAAAGGGAGGTTTGTCTGCTTAGATTTTAAATTGAAGTACCTTTTACCTGCCAGGAATGTTTCTAATATCATCATCCTGTCTATTTTTGGATGATCTGTGTGTTTTCAATACAGCAGATAATTTCACTGATTGGAGAATTGTTGCCAGAAAGGTTAATGTTTGTTAAATTTTACCCTGGTATAACCTAAACTGTATGGTGCTCATAGATGGTCTTCTGCACAATGTTCACCAGGCACCCAATGGGTGAACAGAAGCCGGGAGTTTGGTCCAAAATGACCTTATGGTTCATCACTCAGGTCTCAGTGTTGGGCAGAGAATCAGCCCTTCAAAGATTAGTCAGTGATCATGGAGTTGGTCTGTCAGTAGCCCACACAAGTTGTCAAGTGCCAAAGTATTGTTAACCAATAATGTAAAAAAGCATTGAAATATTATAAAGAAATAACTAAAAGATTCTTTTATGCAATAACTGAGTAGCTAAGAATCCAAATTGTCCACCTCATAATTTGAACCCATCCACTGATAAACCGACTAAGCATTGCTGAACTTCACTAGAGAGCGTTTAACTTTGCTTTATACTCAATGTGCCACCACTGATCCAGTAAGGATGATACTGAATCATTAGGTTAAGGACTATATACAAATTGGGTATATAATATATCTACAGTATATGTTGTTTCATGACATCCCTCAGTTAAATGCACCCATTTCTTAAAGTTAAAAAAACAACCTTTGATGTTTAAATTTATCTAGTCTCTGTTACAAAATGTCATCAGTATTCCATCACATGCAACAGAGCGGTTTCTAGGAACACTTTGATGTGGTCTCCTCTTTGTGAGACTGTGAACCACGACTGAGTGGGATGTTTGTCCACGACTTGACAGGTCAGGATCTAAACATCTCTGTTTGAGAACCTTGACCATTCACAGGTAGCCGTCTGAAGATTGGCGCTCACATGATGAGAAGTGGACGTTTTAACAGAAACTAAATGTTTGTGGGGTCCCGAGTTTTAGAACTTTGCTTATTTAAGGCAACCATTTTCCTGTTTTTCACCATTTTCATCATTGTATCTTGTGTGATTGTAACAAACATTATGGACTATTAGGTAATGTACATATCTATTTAGATCTGAAAAAACTTGTTCATAATGTTCAGTATTTGCTTTAACCATGTAGTTGCTCAATGAATTTTTGCCAATACATTTTGGTTGGCCTATTGTTAGGGAATATTCTGGAATTGATGACTTGCTAAAGATGATACCCTAAAGATAGGTTAGAATATTTCTGGACCCTCCGGTAAAGGGTTAAGAGATGGTGGGATTGAGACAATCATGTGATAGGATGTTTAAATCAACAAGACAGCGGAAATATTCCATTTTTTTATGCGCAAGTAATTTCTCTTATGATCAAGACATTACGCATCCTTTATTTTCTTGATGATATACTTGATGTCATGTAAAGGAAATCCACTAAAACAGTTTTTCTGATCCGCAAATTTCATGCATTAGAGTTATAATATATTTTAATGAAAACAAAATTTACTCAATGCAAAACAAACTTTCGAGGTAAATGTCACGACTCAGCAAGTTTTGCACCAACTATTGATTAAATTAAGGGTACATTGTGAATTAGTTATGTTGTCACCATGGTTACTATGGATCAGTGGCCACGCTGTCAATTCTGCAAAGAACGTGGAGTCTAATGTTTGTTTATAGGAAAGTAGTCTTCCGAGTGTTCGATCCATCCGTAACGCTTACATAATATCATTCACGGAGATGTAGTTGATTGCTGTATTCTCACTAATATAACCTTGTGAACGGATACAGCGCTTTATAAATGCCAGTTATTATTAATAACTTTCAAATTTAATCTGGATTCTGCACGGAAATTTGATTTAGAATATGAACCAAGAACGGATATTGGCTCAATCAGAGTAGAGACCTAGTAGGATATTATAATAACCGTGGTTCCATTTTGCATGTCACAAATCCTAAATGACATTTATTAAAAGGAACATATATTACAAAGAAAGTTACAAAGCATAAGGAAAGAAAAAATATAGAACATTCAAATGCTGGTTACTTATTTTTGAAACATCAATTTGCCTACAAATTTCTAAATCCATTTATTAAAACATGGGCTTTGATTACAGTTAAGGATCCTTACAGCAACAAATGATTTTAGAATGAGGGCCTGGGAAAAGTCTTTAACATACGGTTCATTTTGTGTTTATTTCTATGAAGATTCGTAATAAAGGTACAAATCTTAAAATGTAGTAATGAATATTATTAGAATACCATATTGAGCAAAATTAGAATTGTACGTAAATATTGCTATTCATCAAAAAGTAGCAGTAAGTGAACTCACGAAAGTATGAACAAAACTTGTGTAGGTCAGGATATTAATATTCAGAACAACCAAAAGCAAGATGGTTCTATGTAATTCACTTCTAATAATAGCAAGTTTCAGGGGTCAATTCTCTTCTATAGACCACTGAACCAAGTTTGAACATACATTAGGTCTTAAAACGTTACCCATTAACATCATAGAGGTAAAAAATGAACTCTTGAAAGAATAAATATTGATTGAGCAACCAAATGAAATGGTTTGGAATAATAACCTAATGAAAGTGTCTGTTTGGATAGTGGTAATAAATGATGAATCAATAAAGTTAATATTGAACAATTTGAAAAGAGAGAGTCCAAAAAGGTTGCAGGACACAAAGTATCCTATCAATATTGTCAACATATATTTCTCTTTGAAGATGCCATCGAAGCAATCTGTTATGACACATCTTGTATCATGTTTCTCAAAGCCATTTGACATGCTATACTTATTCTGTTCACAATTTTCCATGAGTCAGCTACTTTTTAGATAAGAAATTCCAAAGGCCGCGTCTTCCATTGTACCCAGTAACAAAGTATATTTACTCTCAAAAGTAACCATTATGTTCTTTATAGGGTCCGTATCCCAAAGCATGCTCGATCTACTGTCAAAGATTAATTTCCTTGCTTATATGTTCGACACCACAGGTATCTTATAAGATTTTGTTTGTATTGGACGAGATCACGAGGTGACCTTCAGACAAGAGACTTGGCTCAGCCATGATGAGGTTCGCAAACATGGCTTGAAAGGATGGGAGAGGTCCTTGGTCGGACGAAAACAGGAGTAGTTGTCCAGAATACATTATTGTGGACAAAGGATAACAGTAGTGGTCAAGCAAATAGTATTTGAGGACAAAAAAGTTGTTCACATTAATCCACAGGTAGCAAGTCTTTTCAGTTGGGGGTATTTTGAGATCAATCATGTCACTATGGTTACAAAGAGGGAAGGTAATTAGATTATTTGGGAGCGGTGGATACCATGGAAAATTTGGGATGTTTTATGTTTCCTTGATCCAGCACGTTAACATGGTCGAGGTACCAAAAGAAAAATATTTGTCTTCTTTCTAAATAGGACTTCACTGTTCCTTCAGCTTAAAAGAAGAATTTATAGAGATCCGATTTAAGTAGTGTTAATATGGAAAATGAATTTGAGTGTTCCTTAAATATTTGACAGACTTCATTCTTTTGATGTTTAGAATCTTGTTTTTATTTCTTCTTATATATGAAGAATTCATACTACAAGGTCAATGTGTATCACAAGAATAAAACATAAATTCTGCTGAGCTTATACACAAACATACACTATTCACTTAGTACATTTTATAGTTTTCACAGCAACATTGAAAAACATAAACATTCCATAATGCCCATTGACTATGCAACCAAGTACAACTTTTCCATTTTTCACAACTGCCCCATTGTGAGTGGAGCAATATTTACAATAACCTATGGCTTTGTCCTCTGTTTACATTTCCTACTTGACCCGGATCACGAATCCAAACTCAGCTACCACAGGGCGTAGGTATTCAATTTGGCCTTGGCAAGTTGAGAACGTAGTGGAGTAGCGTAACATGCACAAACTTTATATGAGGAGGAAATTGAAACAGCAAAATCTGCTTTATAAACATGCAATTGTGATTCCATATGTTTTATATGAATTATTTTTTTTTTTAAAGCAATGTACCCAAAATAGAAGAGCAGTTAAATATCAAAATGAGCTTTGCTTCACTGTATTTCTCATCATACACCTTACACTGATAGATTTGAGCATGGATATCTTACTTTCCTTTAGCACTGGAAGTATTTAGTATTGTGATTACATACTAGATTCAGCGACAGGGAGAAAATGTTTTCAAGTATCTATGTTCCTTGTTATTATTATAAACCTATTGCTAGGTATTAAAACAATTAAGGAATCATTTTTAAATCAACTTTAACATAGTTCTTTTAGAGCCTGTTTTCATGTATTTACCTAATATTTCATGGCGCTCTCTGTAGATCTAGCATGTTGATATGAATCGTATTTACCTAATATTTCATGGCAATTTATTCAAATCTAGCATGTTGATATGAATCTTGTTTGAAAATCTCGGCTTTGAAATACAAACACAACAACTTTATCTCCACTCAAATGAATTCCAGATCTATTTGTTTAAGAAGAAATAGATCTCACACACCTTCACTGCAAGGGAGGTGAACAGAACAGCGAACAAGTCCTAATCTATATGCAATATATCTGTTGAGTGTATACGGTTGCTAAAGTACAGGTGATTACATGAGCCAATGTTTACCAGTATTGAGGGAGGTAAAAGGAAGAGCCAACTAGACATTACATATCAATATCCATAGATAACAAATGGTAGTGTTGTTTCCTGCTGTGAATTTGATTAATTGAGTACTGATGCTCACCAGTGTACACACTACGTGGGAGAAAAATGGAACAGCCAAATGCGTAATTTGCATGTCAATAGCAGGTGATAAGAAGTCGCAGTGTTGTGTTTCCTGTAGTAAATTTGATTAATTGAGTACTGATGGAGCGGAGGTGTATTTGTTGAGAGGGAGCATGTGCCATTGTTTCAGGTCGGAGGGAGAGGGTCAGTTTTGGATCGGGTTCGATTCCAACCAGGATATAAAAAAATTTAAAATTTCTGTCAGGACATCATTTCAAAAGATTTACATTAAAACAAATTTTCAAAAGAAAATGCCTCTTGTAAAAGTGCAAAGGCTGGTGTAAGTCTAAATATATAGAAGTGACAGTGTAATATATTACATACAAGACTTTTGTTGTTTGGCTCTTCTACTAATGTATCATCATTAGGCTATGAATCCATGTTGTGTCGCTGTAGCTCCTGTACCTCATCTATACTGCAGGAGATGGTACAGCTCTACTGTTCTCGTCAGTTGCCTCATACATAACAGTTTTCTGTTAACCCCATACCCTTAAATTTGAGATTTGTATGCAATTTTGGGGCGGGATAGCGCAATGGTCAGCGCGTTCGGCTTCAGATCTTTGTCTGCAGTAGAGAACTGTTCTACACGCAGTAAGGTTTGGGTGCAATGCTACACTGAATTTCAGCATAGTACCACCCATGGTTCGCTAGTTCCAGCCGATGCTCGCAGGTTTCACCGCAATGCTTAGCTACATGGCGTTGCGGGCTTTCTCCCTGCTATAATATAAGTCTTGAAAGCGGCGTTAATCCCAAACTCACTTCACCTCACCTTGTATGCAATTTTACACTGGAGAAAATGTGACTTAATGTGGGAAGATATTATCTGACTTTTTCTATGTTGGATTTTTAATGATAAAACAGGTGATATATTTCACAGAAATAAGCCATTTTTAACATAAGATAAAGTATTAAATTATGCCCGTCCGACCAATAGCTTTTAGGGAAATGTGATGAAATAAAGGATATCTTATGTCATCTTAAGGTTTTCAGGTTAAAAGCAATTTTTAAAAAAACCCATTTTGGTACTTAACCATTGTCATTGGAAAGAAACGCTAAGAATGGCCACATTACTGGAATTGTCCAGTGGAGGTCATCCAGATTTGGCTACAGGTAAACATTCACATTCACCCTTCTAGGAATAGACCAATAGTTAGAATGACCATTTCATGGATAGTTTCAATTCCAGTTCCTGTTTTGGATGGGACTGTTATAGGATTCGAACTCTGAATGGCAAGCATGTTATAACCTATTTCAATCCACAAATTTGTATATGTACACATTAACCTTTTACCTGCTTATACAGACATATAGTCTCATATGAGAATATGTTCAAAGTATGAATGTTCCCATTGTTAGCAATCGATCATTCCTGAAAGTCGGCCAGGAATGGTTTGACACCATTTCAGAAGGTAACATGTTCAGTTTTCTTTTAAGAGAATAATATAAAAATATTTGATATACAAATAAATGTTTTTATTCATTTTGAATTTCAACATGCAAGTTAACTATTAATATGTCTGCTCGTTAGTTCCTCTTGTGTATATCATTAAGCCATACCATTGACATGCAATCCTGTAAATGAACCAGCCAGTATTGAGCTGGAGGTATGTTAAGTATCTGTTTAGACGAGTGTACGTCCCTGTGATTATCACAGCTTTGTGTGAGGTCTTCTTATCTCACATAGGGCAGGTTTCTTGCTTGATCTACTCTGTATATTTGATCTTCCGTTCTTATGTTTGTGTGCTCTCTGTATGTCTGATCTTCCGTTCTTATGTTTGTGTGTTCTCTATTTGTCTGATCTTCCGTTCTTATGTTTGTGTGTTCTCTATTTGTCTGATCTTCCGTTCTTATGTTTGTGTGTTCTCTATTTGTCTGATCTTCCGTTCTTATGTTTGTGTGTTCTCTGTATGTCTGATCTTCCGTTCTTATGTTTGTGTGCTCTCTGTATGTCTCATCTTCCGTTCTTATGTTTGTGTGCTCTCTGTATGTCTGATCTTCCGTTCTTATGTTTGTGTGCTCTCTGTATGTCTGATCTTCCGTTCTTATGTTTGTGTGCTCTCTGTATGTCTCATCTTCTGTTCTTATGTCTGTGTGCTCTCTGTATGTCTGATCTTCCGTTCTTATGTCTGTGTGCTCTCTGTATGTCTCATCTTCCGTTCTTATGTTTGTGTGCTCTCTGTATGTCTGATCTTCCGTTCTTATGTTTGTGTGCTCTCTGTATGTCTGATCTTCCGTTCTTATGTTTGTGTGCTCTCTGTATGTCTGATCTTCCGTTCTTATGTTTGTGTGCTCTCTGTATGTCTCATCTTCCGTTCTTATGTTTGTGTGCTCTCTGTGTGTCTCATCTTCCGTTCTTATGTTTGTGTGCTCTCTGTATGTCTCATCTTCCGTTCTTATGTTTGTGTGCTCTCTGTATGTCTGATCTTCCGTTCTTATGTTTGTGTGCTCTCTGTATGTCTGATCTTCCGTTCTTATGTTTGTGTGCTCTCTGTATGTCTCATCTTCCGTTCTTATGTTTGTGTGCTCTCTGTATGTCTCATCTTCCGTTCTTATGTTTGTGTGCTCTCTGTATGTCTCATCTTCCGTTCTTATGTTTGTGTGCTCTCTGTATGTCTCATCTTCAGTTCTTATGTTTGTGTGCTCTCTGTATGTCTGATCTTCCGTTCTTATGTTTGTGTGCTCTCTGTATGTCTGATCTTCCGTTCTTATGTTTGTGTGCTCTCTGTATGTCTCATCTTCCGTTCTTATGTTTGTGTGCTCTCTGTATGTCTCATCTTCCGTTCTTATGTCTGTGTGCTCTCTGTATGTCTCATCTTCAGTTCTTATGTCTGTGTGCTCTCTGTATGTCTGAAATTCTGTTCTTTTGTCTCTGTGTTCTTTGTGTGGGATGATAATTTCACTTTCATTTACATTCGAAAGAAAATGATATGCACTTTGTTTTGCCCACTTTAAGTTAAATTTAAAATTTATGGATTTTGCAGAATTTCTGTAGAACTCAATTTGAAGAAGTGTTTAGAATTGTGAGCTAAAAGTACAAAGTAAATAACTTTACGAGAACCTTGCATCCAAAAAGTCAAGATGGATGGATTAACATTTAAGATCACTTAATCAAATTATCCTTCTGTATGCCTAACCTGTCAAGCTTAGCATTATAGGGCTTTATGTCTATGTTACCTGTTAACGACCCTGTGATCTCGGGTAAGTTGACACCTCACCTTCAGCCCATGATCCTCTGACATTTACCTACACTGAGTATACTGCTCTATATTGTTGTAGAAGTTGTCTGCTATTTCTTACATGATCACAAAAACTTTAAACATGGATGAATGAAATAAAGGAATGGAGAAATGGAAGATAGAAAATGGTGGCTGTCAGATGAAATTTTATTAAAAGTGTAAGTTTGTAACAAGCTGTAAATATTGTGTAGAAAAGTCTAGAAATAAGGGGAAGGCTAAAAATTGTAGAAGATAAGCTTAAAACTGTCAACAAATTGTAATGATTTTAAGATAAAAAAAATGTAAAATGTTGAAAATGTCCATATTTTAAAAAGCCACATAAACAAGGGATTGTAAAATATTGAAATATATTCTAATATAATTAATAATAATGAATCAAAATCTAGAAATAAAATTGAAATTTTGTTCACCTTTTATATTTGACTCTACTTGTAGATCATTTTCACCTGTGATACATTAACCTATATCTACCTGCAATCAGCTGACCGACAGGTATCAGAAGCTGTGCAGCAGGTGGACCTATGAGTCATACTTATCAGGTAGATAAAACACAGCAGGTGATAGATAGTAAGTGGTATTGTCACTTATGTTAACACTCTCTGTGCAGTGTAGTTGATAGGGTCAGACTTTACATCTGTAATACAAGTACAATGACCCTAATTAGATAAAAATAGGTAAAGACTGATGATAACATATTATAAATATAATAATATATGGTATTTCATTATCCAAATAATGAAAATAAGTCCTGGCCTCTTTGAGAAATTTTGTTTTTCAAATGGAAATACGTTTTTGCTTTTATAATGGTGAAAACTAGGAACTCAATATAAGATGAAGTATTCATTTAGATTTGGTGTGGAGTGAAAATCAGTTATGATGTTGTCAATATATATTTTACTTCCTTACTTCAAGAAATTAAATAGGGAAACAATATATATATATATGTTAATGTAAACAAGAAGAATTCTAAGTGAATTATGAATAAATCATTGTGATTTCTTCGACAATTGTATTTGTCTATATGGGACCTGAGGGTTGGACAAGTTTGAACTGAATTTTGTTTTATATATATATATATATATATATATTTACATTTATTCATGCCAGTGGAATGAAGACCTTATCCAGTGACGTATTCCTCATAACGACATAAATAAACATGTGTAGGCATGCAGGTGAGATAGAAGTTTATTCAAGTAACATTTAGAATGAAGGAGCTGTTATTTGATATAGACAGATGTGACAGTATTATGTTTTGGTTATAGAGCTTGTCCTATTGTGACTTAGGAAATGAGCAAAATGTAATTAGTGTATACTGATTGGATAAAGAAATAATATGATATAGGATACTTTATTTGGCAGGATGGCTTTTTATGAATATTATTCTTTATTCAAATTACAGAGCATGCAATAATTAGGATTCAATTAACATAATTATATACTGATAATATTGGTACCGTAGAGATATTTATGTAACCATGATCATTTTTTGCCAATCCATTCAAATTTTTGAATATATTTATTTTAATCAATTGAAATTTTGCACGTTGATATCATTTCAAAATCAATAGGAGTTATTTGCTAGATAAATAGATGATGTTGCCGGTATGATTGGACAAATTAGAGTATGTCCCTAAGAATCAATAGTCCAAGTTAAATAGGAATTGAATCACAGATGTGTTGTCCAGCGATTATGATACGCATGTAATCAACGAGATGACACTTTAATGTGACAGTGATTGATGGGTGATTGGCAGGTGACCTATATCAGGTCTCTTATCGCTTGTCCGGCAATCACAATACCTGTATTGATTTATTGACTTTGAGCTTACCTGGGCAAATCACAGATTTATACTATTTCTTGCTAACATATGAATGTCTCGTAGAAAGGGGTCAGTGGTGAATATGATATGAGATGATTAACATGACGATTTCCTTGTAATGATATGCTACTCATCTTGCATATTTCACTAAATTCTAAATTTTTGGGTGAAATAGAGGTTATAAAATATTATCTTCACAAGTGAAAATACACTTTCAAAATTCAAGTTTGACTAATGTTGGTATGTTAAGTTCAAAATGTTTTGATGATAGTTAAACGTAACCATTGAACAATAATTATCAAATATCCAAAATAGAGATCCAACATCAATCTTGTTTTGTTACATTAAATTGGCAATAGGTTGATACAAAGAAAACAGTATGTTTTTCCAATGAAAAACACTAATTAGTTTGCTATAGGGTGTTTGTACAAGTGTATGTTCTTGCCAACAGAAACAAGTCATGTAGTGAAAGAGAAGTTCACTTCAAAATACTGTATTTCCTTTAATAGACGCTAGTCTGTAATAAGTGGGAAGTCTAAAGTGATGAAATTTCCAGTTTGTTCAAGATAATTTTGTTGACTAGTATTTTCAAGATGGAAAGTGGCGCCATTCAAATTGTATCATGATCAATATTATGATTAGGATGATGATAGATGGAGGAGTGGAATGAAGTAATAATCTTGAGGTGTCTAATATAGCAAATACGGTTTCCTTGGTCAGTTGTGGTCAACATGACAAGGAGGATCCTCGCGGTCAGTCTGTCAATATTCCTAACACTTACCCAGACACAAGAGCTTTCCCTTGCCTCTCCAGGTGTTTGCCCTGTGTGAAGTGTTGTATGTCATGTTTGGAGCTCCTAGGCTGCTTAGCAGACAAACACTGCGGCCGAGTAAGATACAAGAGGTGTCACTCTCATAACTGACCACTTGAGTATGGTCAGAAGTCACTAACCTCTCAAACTGACCGATGGATAATGATAATATTTGTCACAATTATGTGTCAGATCATGTAGACCGTGATGCCACCGGGCAGGGTCGACACTAAGAGCGATTGATGTCATCGTCGCGGACAGGAACAGTAATGGTTGTGACACTGTGAAGAGTCTGAAATATCATCATTGTAATCAGCATTATCAGTGGATATATCTAATGGGGAAAAGATGTTTAATGATGAGCGCTAGCGGTTAAGCATGACATGTCATGATTTGTCATAAATATAATACTTTGAATTACATTATTGTTGCATTATATAACTTATACAATCATTAGACATTATAAAATTAAATTTACTGTTTCTCGTCTGTATTATCCCTTCACTAGCTAATATTACGGTATAAGTTCCTTACACACAACAAAATCAATTCCGTTATATATAACATTCCATATAGATTATAAAAAGTTCATTCAGCTTTTATGACCCACTTCATCAGTTAGATTGAGCCTAAATAGGGACTTTGTCATATAAAGTGGTCAATATGCCAATATTGCCACGATAGTTGCTGTTTCCACAATGGATTTTGAAGCAAGAATGATTGGGTTCTTGTAATGTTTTGACATCAAACTAAGTTCAAGCCAACCCTCTCAGAATAGAAGCATGGTGCAAATGACTGTCCGCTTATACTGTTTTGACATCAAACTAGTTTCTAGCCAACCTTTTCTGTGATCTGCAATATTGGCGCCGACCATTGATTCTCTGCCCTTGGTGTTATTCCATAAGCTAGCTCATGTGATAAATGTCATTAACCTCCGCAATATAGCCTGCTTGTAAACTATTATTGTTTCACTTAGCTGTCAATCGGTGGCAAGCGGAATCACATTCTTGTTTATTATCCCCTGCCACAACGAAGTTGGCGGGGGATATAGAAATGAGCTCCGTCCGTCTGTCCGTCTGTCCGTCCGTCCGTGCTTCCCAGAGCAATTTAAGAGTTAATCTATGTGTCTGTCTGACATTTCTGAGTTAAAAAAAAGTTATGTGTTAACCACATAACTGGCCTCCAAAAATTGGCCAAATGAACACTGAGGTCTTAACTTGTTTATATACAAGAGTAACTCATAATTTTGGATGACAATCAGTCCCTAATGGTTTATAGACTTAATTTGGGTTACCTCCCTTGGTTACTCCTTGGTTACTCTATGCGTGAGTTAGCCTGATTTCCCGCGCTATTTCTATCGACGCATGCTCAGATGAAAGATCCGGTTTGAAACGCACGCGGTCGCCAGTCGAATCACCGCCACTTGCGTGGTAAGTAGCATATATGATTTTAGTCTGTGATATCATAATTTTGTGTTGAATAGCATTGATTTTAGTTCTTAATGTGGCCTTGAATATTTATATTGGAACCCTTATATTGAATTGAAGAATCAAAAGTTAATTTTTTAAGATGTGGATAGGCCTAAATAAAAAATGATCAAAATCTACAAGCTAGACTCCTCGGCACAGACGACGCCATTTTGTAACACAGTAAGCTAATCATTCAAAGCACGCTCCATATTATTGTAAATAAAACCTGTCATACTTAGGTGACCACATATTTGTATCATGTGGACATAAACATTCTATCCGCCGAATATGTATATTAGCAATTATTTTTTTTAAATGGAAATACGATTTCGTTATCGATTTTGATACAAGCAAAACACATGTTAACGTATCCATGATTGGTCAACATGATACTTCCGATTATAGGAGAGCCAATCGGAATCAAGATAAACGATTAGGTTTCTCGCGGCATCCATGTTTTGCTGAACATTCCTCCTCGCGTATGTATATTTTTGAACGTATTATTGTGTAGTTAACCCTTAAAAATGGATAATTTATTGATCCCATAATGCATCAAGTTGCCTCGTTACCAACTGTCAAGCCCAACGTGGTCGAAACATGTGTTTTAAGTTGTCTATTTGAACTTGCAATGCCAGCTAAGGGTGTGATTGTTATTTTTCACGAAGTCGGCTATGACATAATTCAGCGTTTTTCAAACGAGATAAACTGTAGACGTTTTAGTAATGGCTTAGCTTTTACTTTCAACAACGGCATAGATTTTCGTGTGTGCAAGTGTGCACTTGGCGACAATAAAATCGCTCATGAAGTGTTTAATTTTGATAGCAAGCAACATGAAATGTTTTCCCCACGTACGATGACATACATGAAACTTAACTGAATAAGGTAAACATGCTTGTTTAATAGGTTTTCAGTCATATAAGGAATTCAAGCCCATATTTTAAAAAGTATGTAAATAAATGATCCCTACCATAATAATAATGTCTGAAATACTGTAACATGCTGATGCAGAATATTTTACAGAATGTTTTTTTTACAGAATGTTTTAACACAACAGCATAACTATAAAGTTGTTTTCAGTCACTTCATTTATTCTCTGTTATGTATATATTGTTATTTTATTACACAGAAAGTTAAGTATAATGCATTGTAACCCTAAGGCTTATTCAAGTAATATTTTCAACTGAATAGTCCTGTCCCTGTAGTTGTATTGTTTTCAAACCAAAACAAATTGTGAATAAAATTTGCCAAAATATGACTGATATGGTTTGCAAAGAGACTTAACTAATTTTCACAGAAATACTATCAATTACTGTTACATGTTTTGTTTAATGCTTCTCGGGAAGGTCACCCATATTTTCCACAAAATATTTCATGAAAATTTGAACAACTCCACAAAATAAAAAGTAAAAATTAACAGTTTTTAACTGTTTTGAAAGATATGTACCTTCGGCCAGGGGTAGAAACTAACTTCAAATGCAGGGCTAGTAGCTTTTATTTTCACTAGCCCAATACAAGTATCACTAGCCCGCATCTTATAATGATCTAACATTTTAAGTCTGAATGGCAAGTATTTTCCCTTTTTTAATCATTCACATTTGATGCCATTGTTGCTGATAGACAAGAATTTCTTCACATACTTTGAGTATTTCGATCATAATTATTCAGGAATTTTTAAAGACCCACAGGGCTAGCAGAAGCGAAAATTTACTAGCCCCGGGCCGAAGGACTAATGTTAATTTCTAACCCTGAACTTCCATTCATTTTGAAAAAAACCCTAATAGAACAGCAATAAACCTCCTGTTATAGGGGCATGTCATAGTGTAAATCAACTGGAGACAAATAGAGACTTTGGACAGTACCTTTTATTGAAATTACATTTTTATTCCTTAGATTTTTTTACATTAGTGAATTTGCTTTACGAACCTGATGTTTTCATATATTTGCCACAATGTACTTATTAAAATTTAATATAAAACCTTTTCCTACATTACCTACTTCCTACACATGACCTTTTCCTACACACGTGTAAGTATCAACCTTCCGAATAAAAATATGCCAGATGAAATATCTCTTTAAATAACGTCAGAAGTGAGAATCCAAATGACTGACTGAAAACACATGATTGAAATCTGACGATTCGATGATATAAAAAAATAATATAATATCTTGAATAGCTGCAATCCTTGTGCTACCTCCTGTTTAAATTAAGCTTAAATCATTCGAGATTCTAACTGTAATAATCTTTTTTTCAGTTCCACAATGCCCAGACGACGCAAGCGGAAGGGTGTTTCAAATGGTAAATCTTATGTACATTTCAATTAGTTACTAATGTTAAGTTGCTTTAAGAAAGACTGCAATAATAAACAATATGATAAGTTTTGGAACAATTTCAAATATTTCACTTTTGGCTTAAGGTTAGCTAGTTGTGACCAATGTGTCCTTATTATCGTGGCAAAATTATTTCTTTTTTCTTTTTTTTAATTCAGAATAATTCATGAATTTGTATTAAATATCCTGTTTAAACATGAATCCGAAATACTGTTTAATTGCTGTTTTCTACCGCAGACATTGCATTTTGGAGAAAACAATATTCAAATATTTCAATTTTGGTTTAAGGTTAGATAGATGTGGCCAGTGTGTCCTTATTATTGTGGCAACATTAATTCTTTTTTGTTTGTTTGATAATTCAGAATTATTATGTTTTAACCCTTTAACTGAATATTTTGTTACCACTTATGGCACCAGTGGCTGAATTGATTCTGGTTCCACATATTGGCAAGCAAGGCTGCCCGGGGTCTGCCAGTGAAGCCAACAAAAAGAGCTTGTTATCCCAGACAGATCCGGGGTCAGCCAGTGGGGCCAACAATAAACTTAATCTGTCTCTTTAAAGTGGTATAAATAGCATATTTTTAAAAAGTTTTTAGCCCAAATAAACACACAATTATATTGTCACTCGAGTTGATTTTTTATTGCAGATCCCACAGATTGTAAGAGGAAAAGAAAAGATGCATCAGGTAAACTCAAATGCTCCAATTTCAAGTAATTTTTAATTTTCACAGGGTTCAACACTCGCACTGGTCCGCTGGTCCGAGGCTAGTGAAAATTCGGACGGGCTAATGAAAATTGTTTTCAAGCACAATTAACTGATTAACATTAGTCGACTTCTGTGTGCTGTTCGGGCCAGTATAGAATTTTTATCCTCTACCCCTGCAGTTCATGCTGAATGGCTTTAAATGTTATTCCATGGTCTTTTATGATGAATGTTGCTGTTGAATTTTAATTGTTTAAATCTTACGGGATATTTCAGCCTCAGAAGCATACTTAAGGGTCATTTTCTATAAAAAGTTTCACAACACATATTTGTTTATTTTTACTAATGTCAGATTCAGAGCTATTTTCCCTTGAATACTAGTATGGTGTATTTGGCCAGGATTCATTTCTTTAATTTCAACGTTATTTGCAGTTTCAGGATTTCACCCTGATTGTGTGAATGAAGCGCCAACAAAATTCATTCCAGGTATTAAAACTTTGAATGCTCATATTTTCAGTAATTATGCCCAAAGCCGATTTTATTTCATTGTCTTTCATATGAAATGTTACTGTCGAGCGATAATATGCTTAAATTTTATTGGATGTTTTAGCCTCAATAGTATACCAAAAAATTCTAACATGGTTCCGGGTCCTTGTTAACATCAAGGGGTCCCAGACTCTTATTTGGGACCCCATCCTTTTTAATTTGAAGTTTTAGATGTTGGTGTCTTTTGAAATATTTTTGAAAACAAAACATTTGTGATTTAAGCCTTCTACAGGGCCCCTATTATAGACCGAGGAGCCCTTGTCTAGTCTAGGTACCTTTACACCCTGGCTTGAAGTGAATGGCTTCTATAAGAAGACATATAGTATATGTCATTTTCTATTTCACTGCATGTACCTATTTAATATATTTTTAATAATTTTAGGAGATCTGGTGCTGTGCCCTCTCCAAAATGGGGTATATTGGCCAGGTTTCATCCTGGACATCCTGGACAGTCATGACGGAAAAGTGACCATTGCTTACTTCGATGAGAGAGAAAGGTACGTTTCATCCTTAACATATGAATGATTAAATTTAAAACGACACCGGATTTAACATGTCACGTTTGGGAATGTGATTAAAGCAGATCGACAAATGGAAATAATGTTATTGAAAGAATTTGTGAACTTGAACAAGTTAATTAAGACAATGTACCAATTTGCATATATTGGTAAAATGTCTTAGACCTACGATAATGAATAAATGCAATAATGATATACCTAGTAGCTTTTCCAGAGAAAATGTGAGGATTACATTTAGAGACACTCTATACTTCCATTTAACATGAAGTATATTAGTTGATGTCATGCTGACATTTCTTTAACAAAATATGCAGACATTTCAGGCCATAGTTTTTGTTGATTTAACTAGAATAATGTTTTTGTATTGTTTGACATCAATAAAATGGTATGTTCCATACTGAGATACATAATGTTTAAACACATATTCTCATATTCGTTTATACAGCCTCAACCTATCTAGACATGGCACAGCTGTCTAAAATTTCTTCTTAAAACAATTGGTGTTGCTTAAAATTTTACCATCAGTGTTAGTTTAGATAAAACTGTTCTTAACGTATGTCCTACCTTCTTTTTAGTTAGTTTTGTAACAGACCCATACTTCAGTGACAAAGTAGATAAAGATGATAATTTCAAACTGTCTTTCAAAAGAGAAAAGCCATCATCAAACATTTTGCTGTCTCACGTCAAATGCCAAAGGAAACTAAAATATTATGTTGTAATCTGTCTTTTCATATTCAGGATTGTCCTGAAATTGAAAATCTTATTAATCGTCAAAATTTGCGTATCCGTAGCTGAAATATTAGGACTTCTCATCCAAAGCTATAGCACGCTAGCAATCTATGTTAACGTACTTGGACAAAATTAACTCACAATTTTTTGGATTCAGGAAAGTAACTTCGATTTATGTCTTAGTATCTTTACAACAGTGACTTCACAAACTCTCTATTTATGGACAGGTTTAACTCATAAATTTTAGGACTTCCATTTCTCTCTTCCCTCATCTGCTATCCCTCCGTTAAATTAACTCTTAAATATTTGGACAATAACATTAAGTGCCACTGTGGTGTCTTTTAATTCTTTGATTAATATCAATTGTTTATGCTTTTCTGGTTTTCATGTTACCAATTTGACCTTGGTGGCTATAGGGGTTAAACACCTTGTCCTTGATGGAAAGACTTTAAGTTTGTGCAGGGGAGTCTATGAATCTAGTGCGCATTTGGAGATTTTGTATCTGAATATTTTCCAATTTATACAATGAGACAATTAACTCAGTGTAGACATTGTTTTAACTTTAAGGTTATGTTAATTTACTCTTCTGAAAAACTGCTTGGCAACACCGGGATGATGACCTAAAAACCTATATCGTTTCTTTCTCCCAAGCTATAATCTTGTCTGCAGCCACCTTGGCTAATGGGGATCTTGATCGGGGGATCTTCTTACCCCAAATAAGAGGTCACCAGGGCCACGACCTAAAAACCTATTTCAACCTTCTTATCCAGACCCACTGACATTGGCTAGAGAGCTTTATTCTTGTGTACAACCACCTTCTTTAATGAGGATATTAATTTATTGATTTTGTGACCCTCTGACCCCAAATATAAAGTCATAGCCATGAGCTTAAAAAACTATCGATATATCCCGATAGTTAGCTTGCCAATAGTACACTATCGATAGGAAACATAAAAAGACCATCGCTATCACAATAGTAAGGCTAACTATCGATAAAATCAAAAGTGTTATGTTTCCCTAATTTGGACATGCATTTACCATTTTTACACATTTATCTTTGCAGGTTATTTGAAATGTTTCATTCTACGAGTGAAGATGCAATTTTAGCATGAGGAATTTAATTGCTTATTGTTCAAAATGACTAATACTGTTTCATTCATGATTATTCCACAGATTTGTCAGTATATTTTATTCAGCACTTTCATAAATCTACTTCCAGTCGTTTTTGGTGTCTGTTCAGATAGGTTGCAATAGACTATTGCTATGGTGACAGTCCCTCAGGGGTCAATAGTCACCCCTAATTATTGTCATCTCCTCCAGAATTAAATGGTCCAGAGAGCTGAAATCATTTATACACACTCTTTAATCATCGAGGCATCGATTCCTTTATCTCAACTAAAGACAATAACTAAATTTTAACCTACATGCAACTAATATTTAACCCTGATGAGCTCTTTTTTTTACTTATCCAGAACCACTGTTCCACCAAAGCTGAATATTTTTCCAAGTTACCTGATTAAAACTTAAAAAATTATTGTGCCAATAACCTGTTAATGAGATAAATAATTTAGACTATTTGAATATCTGTATTTTCCATGATTCAATGTGATTACCTTTTGAGGACACATTTAATTTATAATCGTTTATATGTCAGATCTGATTTTGAATTCAAATCTGCTTACAAGACTGTGGTGTTTCATATGTCAAGTGAAAACCTTTATTAATTTTGTTGGGTTTTTTATGTGTTAAAATTTCCCCATTTTTATGCAGCTACGAGACTACGCTGGGACGCCGCTGAAGAGAAAGAACTGAGGGAATATTTGCCCGAATATTTCAAGAAGGTGCCACTGCGCACATGCCCAACCCAAGCCGAATGTAGATTGGCAATTGAGAGGTCCGTGGCTGCAAAGGGAAAGTTGTGCAAGAGGGGATGGGAGACCATAAAAAAAAAAGTCAATAATATGCTGAAACGTTGAGCATTGACATAACACTTTTGCCATCTGTTTTTATGCCCACCATACAAGATTTTTGCAAAGTTGCTGTCATTTGGACTTTGTCCTTTTGAAGATAGTGTTTGTTTTCTGAGCAAAAAAACAAAGGTAATTTAAAAATCAAAGAATATATAGAGGAAGACAATTCTTTAGAGATTTTGAGAATTGGGGAAAGGGAGAGACTTCTCTTATGCGTAAAAACTCCCTCTGGCTCTTTTGACATGTACATTTTCATAGTCAAGGTCGTTCATTTTCATAGTCAAGGTCACGACTTACAAAATCTCAATTCCTTGATAGCATGGACAGTTTTTGTGCTATGATGCTCTAATTTGGTTTATATCAACAAGAAAGTTGTAATTTGATATGTTGGTTACATAACTGCACCTGACTTGGCCAAAGGGCTAGACTAGTTTGACTTTATCAAGAACAAGATTAGTCATTCCAAGTCAATTGTTTTCACTGTGTTGTAAGGTTGTAAAATGTCAATCCTTTCAAAATTATGGTAAGTGTATCAAACAATATTATCCCCCGCCACAACGAAGTTGGCGGGGGATATAGAAATGGGCTCCGTCCGTCTGTCCGTCCCGGATTCGTTTCCGGACCATTACTCGAAAACTGTAAGGCCTAGGTCAATCAAACTTGTTATGAGGAACAAACATCATGTCCCATTGTGCCTTTTGGGGTTTTAAACTTCAGACTTTTATTTTTGGCCGTTTCCATGGAAACACAACTTAGAATTTGGTTTCCGGACCAAAACTCAAAAACTATAAGGCCTAGGTCAATCAAACTTTGTATGTGGAACACCTGTTACAGTGTGAATGAATAGATTAAAGTATCAACAATGAAAGTGTAAGAATAGTTTCACAATCATTGTTTAATGTATTTTAAACTTTTCCCATTTGGCGGGGGATATGGCCGACTCTGCTTGTTACATTTAATATGAAAGTCATCTATTCTCTAAATTGAATGTAGTTGATGAAATGTACCCCTGTGCTTGTATTTCAACTGTGTATTCAGTTTGTGTAGACTTGTTAAAGGATCCAAACTGTATTAAAGGCTCTTAAATTTGGGAGGATTCTCAGGAAGCTTGGTTGGACATAGAGAGCAATTACTTTAGTTAGTGTAATTAAATCAAACAACAGTTCAGTTGTCTTTTGGAGCATATTTATTAACGACGGTATAAAAATATGGCAATACAGTATCGTATAGCGATAAAAGGCCTGTATTGTATCCTATCATTTCGCAGTATGTGTATTGGTATACACACAGTAAGGGACAAAGTTTTCACCTGATGTCCCTCTTTCTCTGGATTGTCTTGAAAGTGGTTTATTGTTCCTTATCTGGGACATTGTCACTGTCATCAGGATCTGTTAGCCCTATTTATTAATAAATTCCCACTTTATTGTAACAGTGGAGAGGTGGAACATGGAAAGGAGTGTCTCTCAGTTTCGCGGCTGCTCTGCATTTTGTGATTTCCCGCAAACTCCCATCTAGTTTTATTTAATTTCAGACTAAGAGTATGGTTTAAGCATGTATGAAAATCATTGCATCATGAAGTAAATCATTTTCCTATGTATTGATGTATTATTATACTATTATTATTGTACTTGATGAATACAATGCTGCTTGCAAGTATTCCCAAGGTTTTGAAAAATATATACATTTTAGGTGAAGATGAAACACATGGACCATTTCATGCTTACTTTTGTCTTGTTTCACCCAGTGACATTTTGTTATTCATTTGAAGGTCTTCAAATGCAAAGAATGCATGTCATATTCCTGGTAGATGATCTACTTTATTTATGAAAAGTGTTGTTGAAAAGAGCTTGTAATAGAGGTTACCACGTATGAAAGATATTTCAAATTTCTGTTTGATACTTCTGATGATGCGGTTGCTTATATGGTGGACTTATTAGTTGCAATGTTTTTCCCTTAAGTCTGAGAACAGTCTTGTTCTTTCATGTGAAGAAACTTTCTCAAGCACTATTGTACTTTTATACAATGCTGCTTGCAAGTATTCCCGAGGTTTTGAAGAATTGAAAGTCTTAGGTCAAGGTGACACACATGGCCATTTCATACATACTTATTTCTCTCCCCCCCCCCCCCCCCCGAAGGGTCGGGAGACATATTGGTTTTAGCTGAGTTCCCTTGGTATTCTGTCTCTCCATATCATATTACCCCTATTGGGGGTTAAAGATTTTTTAAAATTATAAAATAAATTTATTTCCATGGTAACGATTTAGACTTAGTCTATTTCAAGGGTAGTGTTCGTTTCCGGAACAGATCTCTGAAACTATTTGACCAATTATCACCAAACTTGGTATTCTGTCTCTCCATATCATGTAGATGTGCCTTTTGGGGTTAGAGATAGTTTTATAAAAACAATTATGTGTCAATAGTAGCAATTTTGACTTTGTGCTTATAAAGAGCAAAACTCTAATATAACTGTGACTTTGAATTGTTGATAACAAATTAAATTCAATTGAAAATATAAGAATATACAGAAAAAGAGATTTGTTGTAAGATTTTGAGAATTGGGGGAAGGGGGAGACATCTGTTTTTACGAGTAAAAACACTAGTTTTGTATTGTTTCACCCAGTGACATTTTGTTATTCATTTTAAGGTCTTCAAATGCAAAGAATGCATGTCATATTCCTGTTAGATGATTTACATTTTTCATGAACAGTTTTGTTGAAAAGAGCTTGTAATAGAGGTTACTACAGGCAACAGTATACCATTTCTTTTGTTAATTGATTTTTTAGATGGAAATTAATTTATGTATACCATATTCGACGTAATAAACGCCGTCTCCAAAGAATCACCCACAAATATATTTTTGACTAAAAAGATATTAAATGCCCCCCTCCAGACAATATTAACGGGAATGATCCTTCTTTAATATGTCTAAATATTTTGATATTGTATTTAATAACAATGATGTCCTAGATTTTTACGTGTTTTTTTTTAATACAAAAATGTAAAACAAAATTTCTTCCTGTGTAGGAACAAAAATATCAAGGAAATTTACGTAACCCCAGTGTTTTACAATTTGGTACCTGTCTGCACTGGATGAGATTGTTGCCATGTTGTCATGTGTTAACATAGGTTCATTGATTTTTTTCAGTTGAAAGTGTGAAGGATATCATATAATGGTTTTGGGACAAGCAGTATAATGACCATAACGTATTTCAAATATAATACTGTTTTGATAGTTTGTAATGTATGTTTTATTTGTTTTGGATACTTTAAATACTTCGGTAATATAAGATTTCTCTCAGCTCAGCTAGAACAAAATTGATATTTCACACTAAATAAGCGTTGTTGAAAAACTTTCTTGTGAGAAAAGATGTAACTTCACTTGCAATAGGATAAGTTTATTTGTTGTATTTTTAAGGGGAAATCACTGATAATAAAAATCCTTTGAAAAAGAACTGTTGTCTTCTTTATCCCTATGCACAAGCCTTTTTGGTCTGAAAATTGCCATTGTTAACCCTTAAATGATGTTTGGAGTCAAATATGACCCCAGATTATTATTCCATATATGGATATAGGTAGAAACCCACACATGTTCAATATGACATCCGGAATTGAGCGTAACAACCATTTGCTTACTATTCTAGTGAGCTTAGAGTTAAATCTCCTTTGTTTTGAGGGTCTTATACTGGGGTCATTTTTTACCCCAAACGTATTTAGTGAAATATACTAACAACAAAGAATGTACTTGTCACCAGTAACAACCAATAGTCCATCTTACAGTGAATGCTGTCATCTAACAAAGAGTTAATTGTTACAAACACATTAAAGATGAACTCTTAGTTAGGTGGACTGCTCAACTCTTTAATCATGGACAGCATTAACTCCTTGCTAGGTGGACTATTGGTAGTTAAATGCCATCCATGATTACAGAATTAAGCAGTCCTTCTAAGAGTTTACGCCGTCATCTAACAAAGACTTAATCTTAAATGTGCTTGTAACAACCAGAGTGGTCCACCTAACAAGGAGTTAATGCCGTCCATGATAAGAGAGTTAAGCAGTCCATTAAACTCAGAGTTACTGTTGTCCATTAATACAGAGTTAATTAGTCCATCTAACAAGGAGTTAATGTTCAATGTACATGTAACAAGTAAAAACCAATAGACCATCTAACAAGGAGTTAATGCCGTCCATGATTAGAGAGTTGATGGGTCCATCTTACTAAGAGTTACTATTGTCCATAAATACTGAGTTAATTAGTCCATCTAACAAAGAGTTAATCTTAAATGTGCTTGTAACAAGTTACTACCAATAGTCCATCTAACAAGGAGTTAATGCCGTCCATGATTAGAGAGTTAAGCAGTCCATCTAGCTAAGAGTTACTGTGTCCATAAATACAGAGTTAATTAGTCCATCTAACAAAGAGTTAATCTTAAATGTGCTTGTAACAAGTTACTACCAATAGTCCATCTAACAAGGAGTTAATACCGTCCATGATTAGAGAGTTAAGCAGTCCATCTAACTTAGAGTTACTGTTGTCCATTAATACAGAGTTAATTAGTCCATCTAACAAGGAGTTAATGTTCAATGTGCATGTAACAAGTAACAACCAATAGTCCATCTAACAAGGAGTTAATGCCGTCCATGATAAGAGAGTTAAGCAGTCCATCTAACTTAGAGTTACTGTTGTCCATTAATACAGAGTTAATTAGTCCATCTAACAAGGAGTTAATGTTCAATGTGCATGTAACAAGTAACAACCAATAGTCCATCTAACAAGGAGTTAATGCCGTCCATGATAAGAGAGTTAAGCAGTCCATTAAACTAAGAGTTACTGTTGTCCATTAATACAGAGTTAATTAGTCCATCTAACAAGGAGTTAATGTTCAATGTACATGAAACAAGTAAAAACCAATAGACCATCTAACAAGGAGTTAATGCCGTCCATGATTAGAGAGTTGATGGGTCCATCTTACTAAGAGTTACTATTGTCCATAAATACTGAGTTAATTAGTCCATCTAACAAAGAGTTAATCTTAAATGTGCTTGTAACAAGTTACTACCAATAGTCCATCTAACAAGGAGTTAATGCCGTCCATGATTAGAGAGTTAAGCAGTCCATCTAGCTAAGAGTTACTGTGTCCATAAATACAGAGTTAATTAGTCCATCTAACAAAGAGTTAATCTTAAATGTGCTTGTAACAAGTTACTACCAATAGTCCATCTAACAAGGAGTTAATACCGTCCATGATTAGAGAGTTAAGCAGTCCATCTAACTTAGAGTTACTGTTGTCCATTAATACAGAGTTAATTAGTCCATCTAACAAGGAGTTAATGTTCAATGTGCATGTAACAAGTAACAACCAATAGTCCATCTAACAAGGAGTTAATGCCGTCCATGATAAGAGAGTTAAGCAGTCCATCTAACTTAGAGTTACTGTTGTCCATTAATACAGAGTTAATTAGTCCATCTAACAAGGAGTTAATGTTCAATGTGCATGTAACAAGTAACAACCAATAGTCCATCTAACAAGGAGTTAATGCCGTCCATGATAAGAGAGTTAAGCAGTCCATTAAACTAAGAGTTACTGTTGTCCATTAATACAGAGTTAATTAGTCCATCTAACAAGGAGTTAATGTTCAATGTACATGAAACAAGTAAAAACCAATAGACCATCTAACAAGGAGTTAATGCCGTCCATGATTAGAGAGTTGATGGGTCCATCTTACTAAGAGTTACTATTGTCCATAAATACTGAGTTAATTAGTCCATCTAACAAAGAGTTAATCTTAAATGTGCTTGTAACAAGTTACTACCAATAGTCCATCTAACAAGGAGTTAATGCCGTCCATGATTAGAGAGTTAAGCAGTCCATCTAGCTAAGAGTTACTGTGTCCATAAATACAGAGTTAATTAGTCCATCTAACAAAGAGTTAATCTTAAATGTGCTTGTAACAAGTTACTACCAATAGTCCATCTAACAAGGAGTTAATACCGTCCATGATTAGAGAGTTAAGCAGTCCATCTAACTTAGAGTTACTGTTGTCCATTAATACAGAGTTAATTAGTCCATCTAACAAGGAGTTAATGTTCAATGTGCATGTAACAAGTAACAACCAATAGTCCATCTAACAAGGAGTTAATGCCGTCCATGATAAGAGAGTTAAGCAGTCCATTAAACTAAGAGTTACTGTTGTCCATTAATACAGAGTTAATTAGTCCATCTAACAAGGAGTTAATGTTCAATGTACATGAAACAAGTAAAAACCAATAGACCATCTAACAAGGAGTTAATGCCGTCCATGATTAGAGAGTTGATGGGTCCATCTTACTAAGAGTTACTATTGTCCATAAATACTGAGTTAATTAGTCCATCTAACAAAGAGTTAATCTTAAATGTGCTTGTAGCAAGTTACTACCAATAGTCCATCCAACAAGGAGTTAATGCCGTCCATGATTAGAGAGTTAAGCAGTCCATCTAGCTAAGAGTGACTGTGTCCATAAATACAGAGTTAATTAGTCCATCTAACAAAGAGTTAATCTTAAATGTGCTTGTAACAAGTTACTACCAATAGACCATCTAACAAGGAGTTAATGCCGTCCATGATTAGAGAGTTAAGCAGTCCATCTAACTTAGAGTTACTGTTGTCCATTAATACAGAGTTTCTTAGTCCATCTAACAAGGAGTTAATGTTCAATGTACCTGTAACAAGTAAAAACCAATAGACCATCTAACAAGGAGTTAATGCCGTCATGATTAGATAGTTAATCAGTCCATCTTACTAAGAGTTACTGTTGTCCACTATTACAGAGTTAAGCAGTCCATCTAACAAAGAGATAAGCAGTCCATCTAACAAAGAGTTAATCTTAAATGTGCTTGTAGCAAGTTAATACCATTAGTCCATCTAACAAGGAGTTAATGCCGTCCATGATTAGAGAGTTAAGCAGTCCAAACTTCGAGTTACTGTTGTCCATAAATACAGAGTTAATTAGTCCACCTAACAAGGAGTTAATGTTCAATGTGCATGTAACAAGTAACAACCAATAGTCCACCTAACAAGGAGTTAATACCGTCCATGATTAGAGAGTTAAGCAGTCCATCTAACTTATAGTTACTGTTGTCCATTAATACAGAGTTTCTTAGTCCATCTAACAAGGAGTTAATGCCGTCATGATTAGACAGTTAATCAGTCCATCATACTAAGAGTTACTGTTGTCCACTTTTACAGAGTTAAGCAGTCCATCTAACAAAGAGTTAAGCAGTCCATCTAACAAAGAGTTAATCTTAAATGTGCTTGTAGCCAGTTACTACCAATAGTCCATCTAACAAGGAGTTAATGCGGTCCATGATTAGAGAGTTAAGCAGTCCATCAAACTTTGAGTTACTGTTGTCCATAAATACAGAGTTAATTAGTCCATCTAACAAGGAGTTCATGTTTAATGTGCATGTAACAAGTAACAACCAATAGTCCATCTAACAAGGAGTTAGTTCCGTCCATGATTAGAGAGTTAAGCAGTCCATCTAACTTAGAGTTACTGTTGTCCATTGATACAGAGTTAATTAGTCCATCTAACAAGGAGTTAATGTTCAATGTGCTTGTATCGAGTAACTTCCAACTGCCGATATGACAAGGACTTTGTAGCACTTTAGCATGTCTGTCGAGGTGGATTGGGCGCATATATAAATAAGCATATTATGATTATTATTATTAAGGAGTTAATGCAGTCCATGATTTAAGTAGTTAATAGTCTAATTAAAAATTTATGAAGTAAATTTATGAATATATTTTATTTCACATCTTATAATTTACAAATATCCCTGATTAGTTTTGCAATTATACTTCAAATTTGAAATTTGTGTTGGTTAAGTATATAAGGAGACTGAAATAAATGGTATCACTGTTCCCTTTACTAATTTTGTTGTGTTCAATCTTAACTAACGATGAACACAGTTCTCCTGTAGCGGTTTCATTTCAAACTGACAGTAGAATAATGATAAGGATAAGGATAATAATGAGTTAAACTCATAAATGCTTTTCAGTAATTGGACTCATCAACACGTAAACCTCAAATGTAAGAACACTTTTAAATTTAATCCTTAAATTAAGAGTTATTAACTCCTAAACGAGTTGCCTCATAAACAGCAAATGTTGGTCCGTCCGTCTGTGCGTCCGGGCTTTTCCATTCCGGCCTCAAACTTCAAAACTATAAGACATATCTCAACGAAACTCGGTGTGTGGAACAATCATCATGTGTAGATGTGCCTTTTGGGGTTTTCAACTTCTTCGAGTTATTTTTTTTACCGTTTCCATGGAAACGGAACTTCGAATTTCGTTTCCGGAGCAGAACTCGAAAACTATAAGACATATCTCAACAAAACTTTGTGTGTGGAACAATCATCATGTGTAGATGTGCCTTTTGGGGTTTTCAACTTCTTCGAGTTGTTTTTTGTTGACCGTTTCCATGGAAATGTAACTTAGAATTTCGTTTCCGGAGCAGAACTCAAAAACTATAAGACATATATCAACGAAACTTGGTGTGTGGAACAATCATCATGTGTAGATGTGCCTTTTGGGGTTTTCAACTTCTTCGAGTTGTTTTTTGTTGACCGTTTCCATGGAAATGTAACTTAGAATTTCGTTTCCGGAGCAGAACTCAAAAACTATAAGACATATATCAACGAAACTTGGTGTGTGGAACAATCATCATGTGTAGATGTGCCTTGTGGGGTTTCAACTTCTTCGAGTTATTTTTTTGGACCGTTTCCATGAAAAGGTAACTTAGAATTTTGTTTCCGGAGCAGAACTCGAAAACGATAAGACATATCTAAACGAAACTTGGTGTGTGGAACAATCATCAAGTGTACACGTGCCTTTTGGGGTTTTCAACTTCTTCGAGTTATTTTTAGCTCATCTGGCTAATGGCATGGCACGGTGTCCGGCGTCCGTCCGTCCATTCATCCGTCTGTCCGTCTGTAAACTTTTTGCATTTTGTCTTCTTCTCCAGAACCACTTGGTCTAAGGAGATTAAATTATGTGTGCATACTCCTTGGCTTTGACACAACCTAAAAAAACTATCTTCTAACTATTTTCATCCTGATCATCAGCAAACGATAACCATCAGTTGCCATGAACCTTATATTGGGTAGGCTAAGATTGTTTTGATATGTTACAAACCTTACAGGGAGTGGCATCCCTGCCCTGCTGAGCCAACAAATCATCATCCATCCTGCTACATCAGGCTATAAGGAGAAGGTTCATAGTCACTGTTATTCAACAACTATTCTTCAATATATGTTCCCAAAGGCGGGGGATATGGCCGACTCTGTCTGCTTGTTGGTATTGATAGACGGCCATTTTGTTGAAACTGTGAAACTTTATTGAAAAGTTTCTCTGATCCTTGAATGGTGTTTAATCATGACTTTATGGGAGAGAGGAGTGTAATGGCCTACCAGAGTCCATTTGATAATGGTGGTGCTTCATTTACTTACATCAAAATCTATGCCAAAATTGTCACCTATGGACAATAAAGAAACTGTATATCCATAAAATTGTCTACATTCCTCATCATTGTTATATTCCCATGGTTGTTTGGTGAAGTACAAGCTATTAGAGATATCCAGGGCACGACCAGTCAACAGTTACAGAACTGACCCATACATGTGCAGATGTGACCTGGCAATGGTGCTAATGTAACACTAGTTATACAATCATTGCAATTACTTTATTTTCTAAACAATCAGGTTCTTGATTTAGCATTGATGGGCGGCCATTTTGTTGAGAATGCTAACTTCGATTTGGAAGAATACTAACTATAACACAATTGGATGTCACATGTACAGAAAAATGTCACTGATCCCAAGTTAGTTCATGGTGATCACTTGCTTTGGATTAAAGACTATGCTGGCCCATCATGTTTAACCCGTTACATGCAGTTTCAATACTATTCTAGGATTGCCAATCTATATAAAATGACAAATCCTGAATTATTCTTTGATTCCTGTAAATTTACCGTTCAGAAACTGACTAAAACTGATGTAGCAGCTTGATTATTCAGAGAAAGATGAGCTGGGAATGGTGCTGTTGATACTGTGAGGAGATATTTCCCATATTGTGAGCCATCTGTCAGTTCTGAAGTACACATAATGAATAAACCTTGTCCATGATCCACTGAGAAATCTTATCAACAGAGACTCAGAGTTTTGCACTAACTAAAGAAGTAGCTCAGCTCGAAATGTTGTTGGTGTTTTGTAGGAGATATTTGCCTCGTGTGTGCGCTATCTGAGAAAGTCAGGACTTGTCCAGTACTTCAGGAAGGACGCAGCATAGCACAGATAACTCACGTGAGATGATGTCGCTTTCCAAACACCCCGTCACATTGGTCTGAAAGACGCCCTTTATGAGACAGGTTTCACACGATCAAGATTTGTTTGCCCCCTGTTTTGGCCCTTGTTGAATTCTGTTTGGTTTTGGTTTGTAACATTGCAGAAAGTTGATATAATGACTGAATTTGGAACATCTTGACAAAAATGGGTTGTGTTGTGACATTGACATGCAAACAAGTTGGCATGTCCTTTATAAAAAATGACAATCCTCATTTAACATGTTTTTTTATTCATAAAAGGTTTTTACATTTGTTCCATATTTTATTCTTTTGCAAGAGTACCATGGTTACCTCCTCGTACAACAACAAAAAATCTTTTACAGATTTAGAGAAAATTGAAACAATCATAAAAAGTGTACCAAGATTTTGATATTGATGTTTTTTCTCCTGATCCTCTTCTTCATGTCACCCATAAATGTAACACTATATGTAAGAACATACTTCAAGGAATAAAAATAAAAAATTAAAAAGTAAGAAACAGATTTTGATATTGGTTAGCTACAGAACATTATTCTTCACAAGGAACAATCCTCTTATTTGTTTCTTCAGGAGTCATTCATAAAAAAAAATTTGTTAGTGTCAGTTAATCACAAGAAGCTCAACTCTCGGTCTAATATGGGTACGGTAATATGGGTTCATTAAGATGTCTTATTCTATCAGTGTAAAAGTTTCTCTTTTATTGCTTCACTAGAGTCACTTTCAAAATATTCAGATTGGGTAACTTCAGAGCGGTGCCTGTATATTTTCACTAGAAATACAAACCACAGGTCAAGCCATTAACGGATCTGTTTTGTACTGTTAGGCATTGACCTCGGGGAACTTGTGACCCGTAGTCACTAAAGCAAACTTTCATTTGCATTTCCTTTGACTGTGTCTACAAAAGTTATTCAAATTAGGTATTTGATAGATACTCTGACAATTGGGGTATGACAGGGTGATACAATTGGCCATTGTATTTCTATAATACTCGCTGGAATCTGTTGATACTACGTCTATGTCAACATTTTGCTTGGCTTATAGACAGTACACCGAGTTAATTTGGTAACAATGCTGTTATCTACGGAAAATTAACTTTGAATTGACCAAACTTTGTATGAAAATGAACTTATAGAAAGTACTGAGTTAATTACTAACAATGACATTAGAGTCATTGAATTGAATAGTTATGACTTTGTTTTGCGAACAGAGAGTCAATTTCATAGCAAGGAATGTTAGAAAGGACAAGTTAATTCTAGAAGAACAAGAATTTATTTTAAATCAATCATCATCCACATATAAAGTATACTTTCATTTCAAAATTAAGATCTAAAAATCTCACTTTGGACGACTAATTCAAGATGAAGAAAATGTTTACTCAGTTTGAAATACCCAGTTTAAGATCCAAATCTGCAAAGACATAGCACTTTATTACTTAGACTCAGGTGCTTATTTCATATAAGTAATCCATATTATTCACACCTTATCTCTATGAAGCTTCTTTAAAACACTTCACAGACAGGTTTATGGTTGTCCGTAATCTTCACGTGTGCAAATATAACAGTATACCTGACAGTATCTTCAATATATATCATATGACCTTATTTTTCATTATCAATAAAATACACCCTAAGATGCTTTGAAATGTTTGTAAATTTACACCTACGCAAGTTCTTTGAGTAGATTCTATTGCTCTTCATTTTATTGAGTGTATGTTAGCCTATGTCGTCAATATCTAATAATGACCTATTTCCCTAGTTATCAAGTCGTGAAATTTCTTTCAATTTCATCAGAACTTTATTTTTTAGCTCACCTCTTCAATATTGATTATATGACCTTAGTCCTATGTCACCTGAATATGCTAAATATATGTAGATATAAATGGAAAATATGATCTATATAATAAATCAAAATTTTGTATTACTTATTTTTACAATTGCCTCCACAAAAAATGTTGTTGCTTTTTCAATATCTAGTGATATGTTCAGATTCAAATATGATCTGAATGTTCCTCTTTACAAGCAGAACTTCTGTTATATTTGATATTACTTTTCACAACGTACACATCTGACTACATATGGCAGTCCAATATCTGTATTTCAAAATATCTTCAATACTTGCTTGACCTTGCTCCGATGTCATTAGTTAAACTTAAGACGCAATACTTTTCATTTTTTATGGCCACCTACGCAGATCTCTTTTTATGGCTGACTCTGTATATCGGCATGAGAGGAATTTACGTGTGAGAATTTAGGGTCTCATTGTGGGCCGTGTTTGTGAATGGGGGTGGGCAATAGATAAGAGGGTATATTGTATATAGGTGTACTCGCCCTTACCTGGCTCAGTGGCTCTCTGATCTTCTTCCAGCGGTGTACACTTGATTTACTTTACGTCTTGTTAACCAGGCTTTTATATGATTTGGTGTTGGTCCGTGATGTGATATGTGGTTGAATTTTCAATCTTTTGACTTCTAATACAAGTTGGTCATTGATTTAAATAAACATTTTTCTGGTTGTTTTATTTAACTTCTCAATGTGAGTGTCTTTGGTAATTCAATTGAAATTCTATGATTACATTTTCAATCCTTTCATTAGGTAATTGGCACTCCAAAGAAGATGTGTACAATGATTTTATCATAAGAGTCATCTGTGTATGTGATAGCATTGATAGAATGTTGGCATTAGTTTGATATGATAGCGTATTACCCTAATCCAGATCGAATTGCATGTGAATTAGTTATCCAAATATCGAAACGTCCATGTTTATAACTTGAAGTAAAAATTAATATCATCCAATGTGAATGAATGCCTAAATATTGATATGAATAAATGTTTAAATTAGGTGATTGTTATGTCACATTATTTTCATAAGAATTGGTTTTGACCAGGATATATAATTTGTGATAGAAACATTACCATACCACTTTAATTGTTTAATTAATAAGTGACAAATCAATTCACAACTAGTTATCATAGTAAATAATCTACGATTGGTCACTGGATAAATATCCCACAACATATCCAAATTATTTTTATTTATATATATCCTGGCTATCTCCCATAATTCCGGAACCAGCAGGATAGAGGTTAATGTGACTCAGTCACAAAAATATTTTGCGTAAAACGAGAAAGTAACTACGTAAAGGAGAGTAGGAAAGCATGTCAATAAGATCTTAGCGTGACATGGAGTGGAAACCTAAATGTACCATCAATGTGATTTAGTAGACTTAATCTTTTGGATGAATAAGCAATAAGCTCGTCAATTAAACCGAAAATGGTTAAATAGTTTAGGAGTGGTCATCTGAAATCTTATCCTAAACGGTCAGTTTAGAATGTTGTCTTTAGAGCTTTTTTGCTATTTTGTGAATGAAAGATTTGTGTTGTGTGTTGACCATGGCAAAAGGAAATGTAGTGCGAAAAGAGTTGTCTCCCTTATATGTTGACATTTCTCGTTAGGGTTTTGTTATGATTTTGATCAAATCTGGTCTTACTTTTTCATATTTTTTATACTTAAATATATTTATAAATACACGCTATTGAACACTGGCAGTTATGACATTAAATTCTATGAATTGAAACAACTGAAATGTTGAAATATATGCATGAATTTAACTTTATTGTACAGTATTCGGTGCTATGAAAAAAGATTATTACAGGGCTCTTGTCATGCAAACATCAAGAAATACTTCATAGACCTTGTGAATGTTGCTGCTCCTATATATATAGTTAGACTGTGAGAGTCCCTGCCATAGTTTCTCAAATAGAACTCTTGGGTGCTGAAGAATAATGAAACCTGAGTGTTTTATTCCATTAAATATAGTGCAATGCAATTTATAAGAATGTTTCTTTAAAAAGGGAAAAACTGACAATTCTTTGATCAGTAAAATAATTAAATACAAGTATTTTCTGTTTAAAAATTTCACATTTTCATCTGAACACTTAATGACTTAAAATATATCTTTCTGTTACAGCGGTTGGCGACCTGAGGCAGTTTAGCCGAGTGACCGACCATCATGTTGCGAGACATGGCTTCGACTGCTACATGTTCACCCCCGACTCACGACCCCACAGCATCAAGGATGCTTACTCGCTTTCGGAAGTCACGCCGACCAAGATCCTGCGTGGAGCTGACATCTACCGCAAGGATGGCCTCTGTAGTTCCAACCTCTTCAAACTCTGGCCGATTGTTCTCAATGATCACAAGGTGGACAGTCCAGACCTCAGCTTGGCGAGAAAGGTTAGTTTATTTTGTCATGTTTTTTTAAAAAATCTTTCTAAACTACCGGGCAAAAGAAAGTACTCACCTCAGTTGGTTTTTGATTAATTCAATATTTAAAAGAATCAGTTGCATTTGCTTTTTCACAATACAATACTTATCTACAGTAGTTTGAATTAATTAATTGATGAATGTGGTTAAATTTAATTAAAATATCTAAGTTTAATAAAGACAGGAGTAATATTTAGAAATAAAATTCTACACCAACATGACCCCTACCATATTTAAAGTGTTGTAAATTCATGCAGAATCAGGCACATTTATTAATTTTCACATAGAATATGTCTTATATCTCAATGAATAGTTGTGTATCATCAAAAATAGTTTTTTGCATAAATTAAAAAATTTCATTAATTGTTTTTAAACTTAATTTGTTTTTAAACGTAAAAAACATGTAGAAGTTTCTTTGACTTCTGACACCTGTACTTTTCAGTTTTAGATTATGACATCAAAACCTTGAGATATGTGCAATTGAAAATCATACATATGATAAAATCAACAGAAGTGAGCACTTTCTTTTTCCTGGCAGTTTATATCATATTTCATTTCTGTTTGGAAATAATATAATCGTGATGCAGTTGTTAAAGTTTATTTTAAAACAAATACTGAATATTGTTATTTTTTCTTCCAGGGTCGCATGGTATCTATGGACAAGGGCTACAAGGTTCTGAAGATGCCAGAATGTCGACGGACGATACACGAGTTTGACCTGGAAGACAGCAACAAGAGGGAAGAGGAAGGAATCGACTATTTTTGCGAACCCTCCGTGGTTGAGATTGATACTTCCGGAGCCAGCTTCCACCGGATGTCGTCATTCAGGGATTCACTCCGCGACACAAGTTTCAGCAAGATCGACAAAAAGAAGCGCAGACGGACCGTAACAGGGGTACCAGAAAATGTCTTGTACGAAATAAGTCAATTTGAACGACAGAAACGTTCGACCTTTGACACAGTTCCACGAAATCGACCCCGAGCATATAGCTTTGACGACCTTGATGCAAAGACAGATGTTGAGAAAGATGAAATCCTTGCTCAGTATTTCGATGAAATAGATGCAAAATATGAAGAGATGCTCGAAGAAGAAAATGCAAACAAAGAACCTAAACTCTTCAAGTTCCTGCCATGCAGGCGGTCCAGATCTCTACCACGATGTGTGAAGATGTCAAACCGAAGTATAGAGCGTCACCAACACGGCAGTTGCGCAGGAAGTAGTTACGCCAGCTCGATAAGTCTCGCGAGTGAGACGTCGAATGGTTCCAGATTGTCCCGCGTAACTAAGCGATCCAGCATCATCAGCAACAAGATTAAATCCCTTGTCCACGCTGGAAATGCTAGATTGAGACCCCGTCCAAAGTCACTTGACCTTGACGCCATTGAACTCTGTCCTGAAGAAAAAGAAGAGAAGTCCAACCTGCGTAAAGGGGCTTCTCCCAGCATGCCTGCTAATATCGAGCAGACAACTTCCTCTACTGATAGCATTGTGGGTCCTGGGACGTACTATTACTTCAACAGTAACACCATTCCTCGAACCCAGGCCAAGAAGTATGACTTCCCATGGGAGAGTTTACCTAAAGACTGGACTACGTCAGTCAAACTACGAGAAATATCAAAGCGCAAGTCAATGGAGGAACGCAATTCTTCTTCAGGTGAGGATGAAATGTTTTACCTATATTTTTTCAAAAGAATATTTTATAGGTACAAAAAAGTTTTATTCTGTCAGATATACATTAATTAAGTCCAATAACAATATTGATAATCAATCAATAGACTTAAAAATGCTAAATTATTTTATAAACCTCATTATAAATAATTATATTAATTTTTTTTAATTCTTGTTTTTTAAATCTAATTTAAAATCCATTTTGAAAAGCAATGTTTACAAAACAAAAGCAAAGATAAATTCATTGTTACAGGGGCAGTAGCACGTTTTTTCGCTCAAAAAAGTTGATGAAATGTATTTGAAAAATAATTTCACCAATAGTAAAACATCATTCTCTCTTCGGAAAATAAAGTTTAAAATTAGTGTAAATGTTTCGGTAAAGCCATAGGAATTGTTTTTGTAATACAAAATAATAAATTTTGTTCACAATAAAATGGCCGCCATGCAATTTTTGCTTTATACGCAACATAGTTTTTACCACTACAGATAATTGGTTTGTGTAAAAAGATGTTTTACCCTCTAAAGTTAATTTAAATGACATAAACTATCATTATAAATGGGAAATTTGAAAAAATAAATTTTGCAAAAAACGTGCTACAGCGCCTTTAAAGTCAGCATGAGATTATACTTGTAAAAACATCCCAGCAGGTTTAAAAATAACAACAAAACCTCTCCTAGAATTAAACAGATAAACTGGTTCAAAATAAAAAAGATCATCTCCAAATTCTATAAGACATATTTAGCAATTCTATATGTTATGCAAAGCTAACAATTTTTTGGTTTTTTAATTATCAATAATAAATGCTAAAATATAAATAATTTGCTAAATTGGTATAAATAGTTTAATAAAAAACAGCCAAGCATTAAAATCTAAAGTCTTAAAATAGCTGTCGTTATCTGTCATTGCTGTGTTACTGTGCGGACACCACCCACCTGTAAATCATGGCAGGTATTCTGTGTTATGTCAGTGTAGTCATAATCCACTTAATTTACAGCTAGCTAGCCTCTAATACTTAGAAGTTTTACCTCATGGGGTCGGCCTCTGGTCAGTGGATTAATCAATTCATGACACAATGGATTAATGATGGATTAAAGGATTATCTCATTCAATTTGAGAATTATTCAACACTTTGAATAGTTGGAAAAAAACACCAAAATGTAAGTTAGTTAGGAGATTTGAGATTATGGGATTAGGTCATTGAACTTGTGAATTGATTCAGGATTTGAAATAGTATCGCCAAATTGTGAGTTAGTTAAGGGGTATGGTTATAAGCTTATTAAACTTGTTTAAAAGTAACCAGTGATGTGTCTGGTAGTTTAGTTTGAGTGTTGTGGTGTTATGGAACGGTCACTTGTTTCTGTTAAGAGAGAAAATATTTTAAAGTTGAATTTATTTGTAACTTGAAAGATGGTTTCTGGTAAGTGTTTTGAATATCAACACAAATATTTTGAATTGCGTTTCGAAATGTTTTTAACTTTGTTGATTATTTCAGTTATGTGTTGAATTTTGTTTTTTTAATCAAATTCTAACCCTATCATCTTCTGTGAGTTTAGTATTTTACAGAAATTTTACAGAATTTGATGTACATTTATGAAAAATGTTAATAAATACTAATTGATTTGTAACTTTTTCGATATATTTGTATAGCAAATTAATGTATATTTTCTGTTAATTATTTTACATGGTACACTTAGTACTTAGTGCTAAAGTTCTTTATGCCATGTTAGGGTCATTCAGATTTTAAAAAATTATTTTCTGGGTTGGCAAAAGCATATGTTCCATTTCAAGCATAATCTTGGTCATAAAGAAATATTTAGAACTTTTGGTAGATATCAAATATACATAATTATGAAAAGACACTTCATATTGTTATTTACTCCCGTAGGAGCGTGGAGTGCGAGCGGCGGCAGCAGTAACCGCCAGTCCCTGGACTCCGCCAAGTCCAGTATGCCCTCGTCCACCTCGCAGTATTCTCTGGGCAAGGACTCGGGGAGGGACTCGCCGTCCATGGATGATAGGTGAGCAGTGTGGACTTAATGCTCAACTGAAGACTGATATATATTTATGTCATAACTGACAATATTATCTCCCATAATAATCTCTCATTAAATAAAACTTCAAGCATACATACCTTCTACCCCTCAAACTCAGAAAGACATGTGTAAATCATAAACCATGTCTATTTTCATTCTTGATCCAAAACAAGGAAATAGTGTGTGGTATACCATGATATGACAAAGGAAGTACAAAATTGAATTGGATTGTTCTGAATTCGGGCTACCTTCTGATGTGATATCATAATTATAACCCCCTTTGAATAGTTTCATCTACGTATTCAGGCACTTGTTATGTTGATAACAGTAGGGAGAGGTTTTCTATCTCAACCAAGGATCTGACTCTTTTTGCTTGGTGACAGGTAGAAGCATAACCTCAACCATTTACTCCTTGCAAAATAACAGGACATATTCTGACCTTTTAGTTTACAAAAGTTTAATTGAGAGATATTTATGTCTCCCCCCGAAGGGTCGGGAGACATTTTGGTTTTAGCTGAGTTCCCGTCGGCGTCGGCGTCGGCGTCGGCGTTGGCGTTGGCGTTCCCATCATCACCAATCATCACCAAACTTGGTATACTGTCTCTCATCATCATATAGATGTGCCTTTTGGGGGTTAGAGATTTTTAAAATTATAATTTTTGTTTATTTCCATGGCACAATTTGGACTTAGTCTATTTCAAGGGTAGTGTTCGTTTCCGGAGCAGATCTCTAAAACTATGTGACCAATCATCACCAAACTTGATATTCTGTCTCTCCACATCATGTAAATGTGCCTTTTGGGGGTTAGAGATTTTTAAAATTTTTTATTTTTTTTTATTTCCATGGCAACGATTTGGACTTAGTCTATTTCAAGGGTAGTGTTCGTTTCCGGAGCAGATCTCTAAAACTATGTGACCAATCAATTTTGAATATTTTGTTTGCTACAAGTGTGGAGTTGATAGGTTATTTATTCAAGTTGAATTATACAGAGAACATTAATAGTGCTTTATGATAGTATTGTTTAGAGGTTTGGAGCATTTGAGGAAGGGGGAGACATCTGTTTTTATGGGTAAAAACACTTTCTAGTCTTTCCTTCTTTTGCTTCAAGGTACAACAGGACATTTTGATAATGAGGTCTTAATTGTGTTTTTATTGATAGGACATAGTCATTGTAAGCTGTAAGTTTTCAAACCGACAAATTATTGTTTGTTACGGAAATAATAAAAGATTGTTCAATTTCAAACCATCAGGGTATATATTATGAGATGAGAATTGAGGGGATAACGTGCAGTATGCTATTAATGCTCATCATTATGATTTATTAAGCAAACTGATTGAAATTTATTCTTATAATCATGTTTTAAAAGTATTTGTGCACAATAGAAGTATCACCTTGAATGTCATCTCAACACCAAATTTTATTGTACCTTTAAAGCAGAAACTGATTTCCATGAAGGCATTCATTACAATTCCCTATTTCTTTATTTCCAGGAATGAGACAAGCACTTTTGGGTCTGCAGAGCCCGCTACACCTGTGGACGACATCTCGTCCGTGACAGGAGTCAGGTCTCACTTCACCAAGATGGACACTGACGCCTGGCTTCAAATGCTGGCAATGAAGGCTGCAAGTCGAGAAGACATCAGTGAGAGTAGCGCTGAGACCCTCAAAACCCTCTCACAGCTAACCAAGCAGAACATACAGGCCCTGGACCTCATGTCCCCAGTCCTCAAGGGACCTCAAAAGCTTGATGACGAGGTTTCATCAGTGTACTCCTTGGACCAGGAAGGATTCTACACATCCTTCCACAATGACAGTGGGCTCAGAAGAAGCACCACGACCCTGGATGCAGATGTCGACAAGCTCTCTCCTGTCAAAGAAGCTCAGAGTATGCTTAGCATGTGCAGTACCAATACTGTGGACAGTGTCATATACCGACCCAAAGATGGTGAGAAGGTTGTGTCTCCTCCATTAGGAAAGCGAGGAGTCAGGGGACCTCCTCCTCCACCTCCTCGACGAACCAGCAGCATGGAGGTCTGTGAGAAGATTCCTGAAATTGATGGGAATAGTTCTGGGGGAAGCAACTCCACCCTCAATGATGGTGCTAAGTCTGGGAAGGGTCTTGACTCTTCCTTTTCGGAATCAGACCAAGAGACCATCTATGCAAGACTCAAAACAAAAACAAAAATTTCGTCTGGTATGTACCCATCATGGTGTTCAGTTTCGGATGAGAGTTCTCCAGAGAGTTCTCATGAGAAGTTGATGAATGGTCACAAGGGTGCTAACGGTATTGCTTCCAAACTTTCGCCTTTCGATGGAAGCTTTACCAAAGAGCACACTGTGATGATGGTAAGACAAGGTCAGTCCCTTGATGCCCCTACATCTGTAGGGATGTCCACAAAGGGAGAAGAGATGGAATTTGAAGGACATACTCTACCAAAGAGGTTCACAACAATACAGAGTGTAGAAGAAGAGGAGTATTGTACTAATTCTTGGCCAAGATCGGGAATTCTCAAACGGGATAAATCCCCCAATGGAAAAACGCCAAAGACACTAAATTTCGCCCCGATGATAAACATGTTTGATGCCAAATCGCCTGAAGGAGTGCAGCTCCCTCTCCCGGATATGTCATCATCATCCTCAGATGAAACCAAGAATTCTGCAAACTCTCTCACAAGTGCCTCAGATGATGGTTCAGGATACAAACTTGCTATACCACTGGGCACACCAGAAACTGTTAAGAAACAACATGGCCAAATCCCCATGAAATATCAACCCATCATTACTGTGAAACCTCGTCCAAGATCGGCAGTTGAAGCTGGACAAAAGTCAGGTGCCTATGTGAAACTGTCGCCCACATCTCAGCAGTCAAACTGCCATGTTGTGTATCCTTCTAGTGTCATCAAACCAGCTACCTCTTCAGCTCCATCCCAACAAAACTTCCGTAACCGATCGTCCAGTTGCAACAATCGTGTTCGGGCTCACTATGCATCCACAGACATCATGTCTCAAAGTTCAGGGAGTACTTCGTCCATTCCATCCTTGACCTCTTCTGAAGGTGGCTACATGGACATGAGATCTGCCACTCTCAGAAGCAACCAGTCAGACACTCTAAGCAGCAGCAGCTCCATAGCCTTCTCCGACTTTGACTCTGGGAGTCTGACCTATGTGAGCATGTCTAGTGCAAGTTCAACCCCTACAAACTCTACACTGACCCTAACACAGGACTCAGGGTCGGATTCATCTCTGTCTCAGACTGGTAAAAGATCAGATGTTAGAAATGTGTCAATCACCAGTCCTCCAACATTCAGCAGCTTCACGGGCCGGGACACAAGATCATTTGTACCGAGTGTAGCACCCTCACCAACCATTGAAGCACCTAGAATTTCTATGCAAAGATCTTCGACAAACTCTCTATCATCAAACAGTTCTGGATCCAACATCTCTTTCAAGTCAAATTCGTCCATACCTCACTCCAGAACATGGCCAAATGCACCAATGGGCAAGGAGTCCAAGTCACCACATCAGTCTACACCTATCCAGAGGAACATGACTTCTAGTCAGTCATCGTCTGCCCTGAGACCATCAGTGCTTGCAGTGTCTCCTATACAGCGTCCACAAGACAGGAGAAGGTCTGCTCCTCTACCAGGTCAGTCTCCAAGCAGTGCCTATGCTCAGGGATCTCCCACAAGCATCAGATCAACAGACTCCAGCACCTCTAGCAGTGGTAGAAGCGATTCCTACAGAGTTGCTATGAAGACAGAGTATGATCGGAGTTCTCCTACAAACCCCAGAACGGACTCATATAGACCTCAATTGGGCAGGACCAAGTCAGCCCCTATCGCCGAACCTGAGGTTGTGAACAGAGCAGACTCTTATAGGTTTGCTGTGAGGAACACAAATGGTGTTGTGGACAGCTCTCACATGAGGAACTCATCCTACAGAGTTGCCTTGAAAGATGGTGAGCAAGATTCAAGAATGGAAGCTCTGACCTCATGGGACGGAAAAGGAAAGGATATTAGAAGAATGTGTATAACTGACATTGACCAACTTAAGTGCTATTCTGATGATGACGCTAAGAAACCAAAAGAAAAGAGTGGTGCTTCTTTTGCAACCATCAACAGTTCCAAGAAGAGGGTGTCTTCAAAGTCAGATCTGGAGACCCTCCTGAAACCAAACAAGTCGCCATCACCTGATCTATCAAACAGCAAGAAATCCAAGGAAAAAGACAAGAAAGAGGACAAAAAGAATGCAAAGGCAAGGTCATCAACCTACATAAGATTTGACCCGATCTTTGAAGACAGGGAGGATTTCCTTAACTCTTCATCAGACACTCTAAAAGCAGGATCCATGTCCTCCCTTCGTCCTCTGTCTGAGTCACACTCCAGTGAAACCATTAACCGTGAGGATGGTCCTCTACTCGGCAAAAGACTCCAAGCTCCTCTACCGGTCGGCAAAAACAAGGGATCTCACAAGAAGCCAGTGGATGAGCGGGCAGTCATGTCCATTCTGGACAGCATCAAGTCAACCATCAAGTCAATCTCTGGCAAGGGTCCAGACAAAGAGGAGGAACATCATGCAGCATTCAAGTACGGATCACACGTGTGATTATCCAAGATTCTTTGAGAACACTTATAACATCAACTTCCATGTCTGATCTCAACTGTGTCTGCGTGAACTTGTACTGTTTGACATCAATGGATCCCACCCAATTCTGTAAGAATCGTGTGGAGTGAAGGATCAGTATGTTATGACAATGAAGGCATGATATTTGCATGAGGGGATCCCTTGTTTGAAATCAGCAGATCCTCTGGTTCACTTCAAGACCTCCTGATCCGGGGTCCAAATCTGATGGAGATCTTCTACAAGACTCAGTGATGTCGGAAGAACTGATGTCCGAGTCCAGTCAGCCAGCCAGAAAGAGATGGACAATATCAAGGATCTTTATTCACAAATGAGTTCCTAGTTCATCAGCAATACTCGGATCACAAATGGTCCAGCTTTGAACTCAATGATCCTCTCTGTTCCAAGTTCATCAGTGATGCTTGGGTCCAAACAGATCCAGCCATACCACAAATGGATCTAAGCCTACTGTTCCAAGGTAGCCATGCTTGCATCTAACAGGGTACAGTGCTACCTTTGTGAACTGTACACAAATCCAATGGACGGTCAATTTGTTGATCCTTAAGATCTTGAGACAAGGTCAAACCATGTAGTAAACAGCTTAAGATCATTCCACGTACACCCTTTAGTTTGCAATGAATGTGAAGTCAGTAATAATTATTATCAGAGTCGAAGGTAGGTTTGTAAGTTTGAATGTGATTAAAAGGAAATAAGAATGAAAAAGTACGAACAGAAATTAAATTGTATGACATGAGTACCATTTAGTATGAAATGGATATATAAATGTAACTTTATATTCTTAAAATAACATAAACAAACGGAAGTAAACAAGAGATGAATTTTACCATTGCGTTTACAAAATGTGAAATTTGTATTCTTTAGGATATGAGGGATGATACAAGGAAAGTTGTTTTAAAAATATCTTTTCCTTTTGAGATAATGATATTATGTACAAGTAGGAAGATAATAGACAATTGGATATTAATGTATATTGGTTGTTTAAATTAGAGGGTGAATATTGATTAAAGGTTTAGATAAAATATTGTATATAGAGAAAAATATATATTAGAATGTAATTGTTAAGCAGATTCAGTTTGCATCTACAGGTTATGGTAAAAATGGTTTATGGAAGATGATATTGAAGGATTGTAAATTTATTTGTAATTCAATTTATTTGTGATGAAATGAGAAATTAGATCTGAGTTGGTTTATTTTTAATTGTTTGTATGTGTTTGGTATTAAACAATTAAAGTGTATTTGAATCTTCAAATCTTTTATGCAAATTTATTTTTCTTCCAAGTATCTTTAAAATGGAAAATTTTGATAAAGAAGTTGTTTTGAAGCAGTAATATTAAATATCCTTTTTAATTGTGCCAGTTGAAGAGAACGTAGAAAAGTCATTTTGATTAATTAAGTAATACTGAAGTCGTGTTTACATATTTCTTATTTTCAACTAAGATGTCATTTTAGCTATACTATTTTGTGAATTGTTGCAATTAATGTTAATGAGAGGTTATAAAGCTAATGAGCAATAACACTATTTATCAAAGCCTTTTGGGTGCAAAAGCAAAGTTTTATTTAACTGCCAATATATTTGTGTAATATGTTCACCAACTTTTATCAACTAATATATTTATTTGTCATGGTTGAAAACCACAATGGTTGTAAAATATTCATCATTGATCACACTTCATATTGAAAAATATTTTTCACCCACAAACCAATAAAGTGTAATTGCATATTGTTAAATTTATTTTATAACTAACATATACCATATACTACCAATCATTGTCTTAGACAGAAAATGACTTACCAATCACGGTGTTAAAATATGATTTTTGTTATATTTCAATTTGAAATATGGACCATTTTATTAATACACATCATCATTCTGAATATATATTCCATTCTTATCTTACTTTAAGTAAGTTCATCGACTGTAATTTGTATTTAGGAATAAAATAGTATTTTGGTATGCATATTTCAGAATAGCCATAAATTGTTTAATAAGTTTTTGTCATCATTATTGAAGTAATTAGTCCAAATTATTTTACACTGATTAGGTAATTAGAAACAATTTTGTTGACATGTTCATTAGGTTATTATTAGTCCTGGTTTTGTGATAGTTTTAATAATTTTATTATATGATAATGAGAATAATAATGAGAATGGTCATCACTTGTTATATATTTATGATTTTGTTATGTATTTTAAATCATACAAGACCATCAATTGTTACATATATTTGCATTTCCATTAATTTGGTAATCAAAAATAATTATCACAGATGATTAAATAAAAACTTACTAAAGTAAGAGTGTCTGTCAAACGTTACATTTTCATAAACAATATTTCATAAATTGTACACTTCCAAAAGTACCTAAGTACAATACTTATTTATCATTAATTTTTAATTGATACATAACTTCATACTCACAAATAAGGCATTTAATTATGATTTGTCATGTTCAAATTATTGCATCACTTATTAAGTTAGTCTTTAATGTAATCAGTTTTCGATTCCATTGAGTTCCATTGATATTTTCATGACTGCAGTCATCATTTAACATACCGGTATTAGGATTTTCAAAAAGAGGTAATTAATCAAAAGTTTTAATATATTTTCAACAATTTGCATCAGTTGAGACATAAATGTACTTGCATTGTTAGTAGGATTTAACATCAGATTTTGATGTCGCTTCTGTAAAACTGAACATCAATTGTAATATATTTGCATCTTCATCAATTAGCCTCATCATTAATTAGATAATTGAGAGTAAATGACGAGCTGTACATATGCACAGTAGATAAGTAACTGGTTTCCATGATTAGCTACCCATCTTCAAGAGTGCTGTCGGATTAGAAGGGGACACTTCCAATACAAGTTGATGTACCCAGAAATTCCTAGAATCAAATAAAGTATTTTAGATACTTCACATTGTCTTCTGTTTTCAATTGTTTGGTCTAAACTTTACTACTATTTAAATCTAACTAACTTTGAATTACTGATGGAAACAAGAAATCACTGTGCCCCAGTTGAAAGGGCTGAAAGTACAGCGAAGATTATCTGGGAATTTTTTAATAGAATGTTGCTTTAAAGAGTATTTCACTTTATTATATAATTGTGAGTGATATACAAGGTTCTAGTAGTGACATAACCCTCCAACAGGCTACAGTGAAAATCAACATTATCATCACTATACTCATTCTCTTTCTAATTAGGATACTCCACTCAGTCTCCCATCGTAACCTCTGTTGCATATGGAGCAATGTCTGTGCTAGAAATAGGGTCCTGATTGGTTGCATCAAAATTAGTTGTGTAATTAGCAACATTGTTTAAAACTTAGCATTCTGTAACTGTTGAAATGACTCGAGTTGTTTACAGGACAGAAGTCATTTGCAGATGTAAAACAATGTTTGATTGGACAAAAAAGTGACACTAACTCACTTCAAGAGATTTTAAGAGAATTGTAAGATATCAGCTATATGCAACAGAGGTTAGGATAGAAGTACTGAATGGAGAATCTCTGAGGAAAGAGAATGAGATAAACATGGTATTTGTCAAGGAAAACAGCTCCTATTTATCATACTGTATAACCAGTGTGTCAGTGTCTGATAGTGGTGAAACATGGGATCATTGTCTGATAGTGGTGAAACCTGGAAGCATTGTCTGATATTGGTGAAACCTGGGAGCATTGTCTGATAGTGGTGAAACCTGGGAGCATTGTCTGATAGTGGTGAAACCTGGGAACATTGTCTGATAGTGGTGAAACCTGGGAACATTGTCTGATAGTGGTGAAACCTGGGATCATTGTCTGATAGTGGTGAAACCTGGGAACATTGTCTGATAGTGGTGAAATCTGGGAGCATTGTCTGATAGTGGTGAAACATGGGATCATTGTCTGATAGTGGTGAAACCTGGGAACATTGTCTGATAGTGGTGAAACCTGGGAACATTGTCTGATAGTGGTGAAACCTGGGAACATTGTCTGATAGTGGTGAAATCTGGGAGCATTGTCTGATAGTGGTGAAACATGGGATCATTGTCTGATAGTGGTGAAATCTGGGAACATTGTCTGATAGTGGTGAAATCTGGGAGCATTGTCTGATAGTGGTGAAACATGGGATCATTGTCTGATAGTGGTGAAATCTGGGAATATTGTCTGATAGTGGTGAAACCTGGGATCATTGTCTGATAGTGGTGAAACCTGGGAATATTGTCTGATAGTGGTGAAACCTGGGATCAATTGTCTGGAACTCCTGAAAAGCAATAGACGGTACTGCAGAACAGTGCACCCAAACCTAACTGCACTTAGAACATGCCTGCACAACAAAGACATCAAATGGGTGGGATTCAAACCCAGGAAGTCTTGTTATACCCCGCCAACGTAGTCGGGTATAAAGTGATCCTTGTGTGTTCATCCGTCTGAAATCCTTTCCGGATCTTAACCCCAAAACTGTATGACTTGGAAACTTCAAATTTTGTATGGAAGTAACCAATATGATGCTGTTGTTTCTGTGAGGGGTTTCAACTCCCTGAACACAGCAATGAAAGAGTTATACAAGTTGTTTCATAAACTTCTCTGAGAAGCATTCAGCAATGTAGAAATGCAAGGTAATCAAGTTGTCATTGTGCGACACCACATTAACAAAATCTGGACATGGTTATAATGGTTCATATACACACGAACTCGATATCGTAATCAAAACGTATGTAAAACGTAGGTAAAAAATACCTACCCCAAATATAATACTCTGTTAAATAGGGGATAGGTTTTTTTACCTACGTTTTACCTACGTTTTAATTGCGATATCGAGTTCCTGTGTTCATATACTAGTAGGCCTATATGTTTGGAATAGTACAACAACAACATGAAAGCACAGGTCCTTATACCCCTTTAAATTGCGTTAGAAAGAATAATAGATAACCTAGGCCCTGCCCTATTACTATACACATGGATAATGATAGGGTAGGGTTAGGGGTAGAGTTTGTCTTTCAATCCCTATTTTATGGATCAGGAAACTACTACATACCGTCGTCACAAGTATCATATGCAAAGCATATCAAAATGTGTCTAATCCCTATTTTACAAGAGGGATAAGTGCTTCATCGAAAAGTACTTTTGATTTAATTGTTTAAATTGATTCAAAATAAACTGACAACACCGCCTTGCTGTGATCTTAAAATTGAAGCGTTCATAAAATATCTTTGTAAAGACCGCTTTTTGATTCACAAGAAATTTTCGCCAAATACCATTCACTTCCGACAGAGGTTACTCCCTTCAGATTTCCGATATAACCTCTGTTCTAGATTGCCTGAACTTCTAGACTCCAGCAAAATTCCCTAGCGGGAAACCTCATACTGTATCCCTGTTTCTTTACCAATGAAAACTCATATTTCAGCGGCCATATCGACAGAGCGACTTCAAAGATCTAGGTATTTGTCTTGCTAATTAGCATATGAGGTGAGGTGAGGTGATTTGAGGTTTGACGCCGCTTTCAAGATTATTTCACTTACATCACGGCTGCTAGTATAATGGCAGGGAGAAAGCCCGAAACACCATGTGGCTATGCATTGCGGTGAAACCTGCGAGCATTGGCTGGAACTAGCGAACCATTGGTGGTACTGCACCGATATTCGGTGTAGCATTGCATCCAAACCATACTGCGTGTAGAACAGTTCTCTACTGCAGACAAAGTTGCCGAGCCATTGGCGGGATTTGAACCCCTTGATCCGAAACTGAACGCGCTAACCACTGCGCTCAATTAGCATATGTTCTTCGAATAAGTATGTCCAATGTAAATAACTTAAATTGATATTTGTCTCTGATTCGGTCTTCTTTATTTATTAGCATGTTAAAGATCAATTGTTTTCAAATAGCATATTTCGAGGACAACAAATTAAAGGCATATGAAAATATTAATAAAATGTATTGTATTATTTCCCCATTTCCTAACCGAATTGGACAACTTGTTCACGGGGAAGTGATGGCTATTATCACTATGCGACAAGTAAAACATAAATTACGAAATCAAAGCATTACATTCACATCGAGAGACTTAATCCAAACTAATAAATAACCGACAATTTTTTTTAAAAAACTCTTCTTATCAGATGTAGTGTTTTGAACCTACACTCCCTTATGTTTCGCATTCCAGTTTCAATATCACGGTTATAGTTTTTTCTCTGTCAGTGTCATCTCTGTAAATCAACATTTTGCCACGTCATAAGTACAGGTACTCGATATCGTAATTAAAACGTATACAGAACGTCGGTAAAGAGTATAGGGTGTAGGTTATATCTCCATTTAATTACACGATATGGAGTTCCTATAGACATAAGCGATGTCGGTTAACTGGGAGCACTCGATCTTGAACTGCTGTATAATTTAATCATACACGTTTTCAAGACCACAAATAGTGAACAATTAGGAGAACAAGCATCTTCCTCAACACAGAAGATATGAATTTCGAGAAGAGTGCCAACACGTTCAGAATGCTATTTGTTAAAAAGTATTATATATATATAGCCTATATTCAATCAACATAGCCTTCAATATGTAAACATAGCGTTCAATTAAAGACATTAGGTAACCTATGTTTAAAAAATAAATTGACTGGAACAACGGCAATCTAAATAAATTTAGATCGATATATTTTTATAATGTTACAATAAACAACAGTCGATCTAAACTTATTTAGATTGGAACAACGGTATAGTAATCTTCAAAATCAAAAAGAGTAATTTAACGTGATTCTTTGACAATTTGATTGTGAGGTTTGAGACGGTCGCAGTGTAGCATGCCAAATAAAATATTGATTGATTGAAATTGATGGATCCATACGGCGATTTCCTCAACTGATGAAAATAAACCATATATTATATTTATATTTAAAAATTGCATTCCAAGAGTTACCGAACTTGGCGATTCTGTCTCGAACCATTATGACGTCATAGACAGTCGACGTAAACGATCGATGTTGCGTCAATGTTTTTGTTGCTGATTTTGTCTTATATTTACAAAATAAAACAGATTATTAAAATGGTATACACATAGTAGAAATAAAAAGTACACACGTTGAACAAGAATGTATTTATTTCGTAAAAGAAACTAAAATTGGATCGAGGCTTTTTCTCTACGGCAACAGACCCTTGATTGTCTATGACGTCATCACAATCAGTGACGCTTGGAATCTCTAAGTGGCGCACGTCTTTTTTCCGCGGAAAAGCATTATCCAAAACTTAACAAACCGGCAATTATTTCACTCCCCCGCAAGAAATCAAGTCACTGAAGGTAAGTTAGCTTTATTCAACCGTATTAATTAAATTTCAAAACAACTAAAATGTGAAATGCAATCATTTGCTTTACCGTACCTCTAAAAAGGTCAAGTGAAATGAATTAATATTTATTATCTATGATTTACACGGTTGTTGCTGTATTGCTGAATATACTTTTGATTTATTAACGATTCGTAACAATTTGTAAACAAATGTTGTTTTTTTTGTTCCAGATGGGTTGGAAGAAATACAAACGGGATATAATGGCGGGACTCCGAATAATGGCTCCTATTGAGGAAGAGTTTGAAGAATGCAGAACTCCTACTCCAGTCGATGGTTAGTCTTACTTATATTTTATTACCGCTTCACTACGAAATCGTATCTTTAAAACAACTGTAATGCAAATGCATAGAATATTGAAGATTTACTAGAGATGGGGTTTATAGGTGCATGGCATGTTTGTCAATCTAAATAAATTTAGATCGACATATGTGTATAATGTTTTATTTTATTAACACCATACAGAGTAGTCGATCTAAATGTACTACGCTTGCATATTTGTTTGACTGGCAATTAAGACGTCGATGAATTAAGTAATGACATTAAAAAAAATGTATATTCTTTAAAAAAAAAGCTGATGATCCAAAGAGTTTATTATTATATGTTCTAGCACGATATTTATAATGCAAGTTTGTATTGTAACAGATGTAGGGATTATTCTATTCATCAAGTTTACTCAAATACTTGTTTAGACGTGTTTATATAGTTGATATTATATTTCCAGGTTCTGGTGATCAAGAAATGAAAGAGGACGACAAATCTCCTCAGTCGGGAGATGTTACACCTACTCCTGGTAAGAAAGACGTGTTATATATGCCGCACTTGCTGCTCACCTATCTGGTTCACAAAATGGTCCAACACACACATAGATGACGAACACATCCCTAAACATATTAATATTAGGCCTACTTAAAATTTATTGTTTGATCCTATGATTTCCGTGCAGTAAAAAGGTAGTCAGTCTGTACCACGAACTATGAACACGAAATATGGCTGAAACGAAGCGAATACATAACACTTTATATATCTTGTATTCAGGTAGTCGCTCGAACAGCAGAGTCGATGGTCTTCTTGGGTCTCCAGTCGAAACGAGGTGGGTTGAGTTTGACATTCACTTATACATACATGTAGATAGATCATCTTTCATAGATCATAGGAACATATTCTTAAAGGGAGAGTTATACGACCGGTTGATTGCCGTATTTCCTCGAATATAATCCGGGTCTCGAATATCAGACCTAACCCGGTCAAAATAAGTTTGACTTTTGGTGATTTATTGAAAATTTCAATTACATTATGTGCCATATAGCGGGGGAAAAACACATTATTTAGTCTTTTTTTAATTTAACAGATTTGGGAAAGAAAGGATGTAATAAGTAACATATTTACATAAGAAAAAAGTCTTATACAAGAACTAATAACCGAAAGTTGCCGAACTTACTCTCTGTGTTCAATGACTGCCATGTTAAAACTCTGGCCGACACAGGGATCTTTGTCGTATCATATCTTAGAAAAACCTTAACTAAACCCCATTTTTATTGCTGTTTTTTTTCTCACTCAAACATTTTGAACTTTAAAAAGATATGTTAGTTAGGAAAACAATTTTCAAACTACAAATCTGAGGAGCCAACATCCTTTATATTAGATCAGATTTGGCAGAAATTTATGTTGTAAGCCTACTTTAAAGGGGCAGTAGCACGTTTTTTCGCTCAAATAAGTCGATGAAATGTATTTGAAACATAAGTTCACCAATCGTAAAACACCCTTCTCTCTTCGGAAATACAAGTTTAAAAAGAGTGTACATGGCTCAGTAAGGCCATGGGAATCGTTTTTGTCATTCGAAATAATAAAATGTGTTCACAATAAAATGGCCGCCATGCAATGTTTGCTTTATACGCAACACCGTTATCACTACTACGGATAATTGGTTCGTGTAATAAGATGTTTTGCCCTCTAAAGTAATTTTAAATGGCACAAATTATCATTATAAATCGGAAATTAGAAAAAATAAATTTTGCAAAAAACGTGCTACTGCCCCTTTAAGATATATTGAGTCAATTTAATTCCGTATACTATTTATAGTCATGCATATATATACCATTTACACTATTTATTCCCGGTTATTTACATCATTTGTTTTAAAAAGCAACGTATCATTCTTCTGCAGTTTCTCGGACCATCTCCAGAGTCTTGTTGAAGACTACACAAGGGAGATAATCAACAAGGACCGACAACTCCGGGAAGTACGTAAACAGAAACATGACTTGTATATTGAGTTGTGGAACTATAAACTGAGCTGGACCATGGATAGGGCAGAGATGGACGAACTTAGAGCTCAGTTGGAGGAAGAGAGGAAGGAAAAAGAACGAATGCAGGATGAATACCTGAAATTCGTCGAGGAACTTAGTAAAGTGCAGGAAAGACTTGATGCCCTCAAAGAAAATGATCAGACTCGATCTAGATCTACATCTTCTAGATCTTCAGTCGAGGAGGAAGAACGACAACACCGTGTCCCTGCAGCGCCTCAACCTTTGGTGAAACGAGACATTGTTCCAACTGTGCCTCAATCACAGGTCCAAGTTCAAAGGCGACCTTACACGGGAAAGTTACGTGATGTACAACTCCCACCAATCACAGAGAACAACAAGGTTGTGAAGTCATCAGTGGCGCCCTCTAGATCAGGAAGCCGAGGATCTTCTGTCCATCTTCCTCCCATTGTCCCTTCTCCCCCCAAACTGGCCCCCTCTCCCCCCAAACTCCCTCGAAACTCAAAATCCTCTTCCAGAAGCCGCATCCCCTGGGCACTCCCCCCACTGAGAAGGGGGTCTTGAACTGTTGAGAAATCTGTATAGGCCTATATTAAACCACGGTGCTTTGTCAGTTTTTGTTTTCAAAGAATAAATTCTGTATTTTGAATCTCTGTTTTTGTTGTTACATTTTTACATTACGCTTGAAGGGGTTGGGTTTTGTTGACACCATCATTATTTCAAATATGTAGGCCTATGATATTTGGTTAATTTACTGCATTGTAATATATCATGTTCGCACATCTCGCATTACAAATCCACTTTGCAATATTCAGACATGTGTTCGGTCTATTGTAGCTCGCCGATGACGTTTTTCGCAGTTCCAATACTTCTTTTCATTATGGATTTTCTTTTATCTGTACGTGTGTCCAGCGAAGAACAAGTGCTGACCGTCTCTGACTCTCAATGAAAGTAACCAAAAACCTGTGCAATTGTATTTTGTCTTGTGTACATGCATTGGACATTTTATTTATACCCATTGAAATAAAATAGATAAGCTTAGTGTCATGACCATGTTTATAAACAAAGATATTATATTGCATCTGCCTTATGTCTTGTTATAGCAATATTATCGCTTCTGTTTTATATGAGATTGCCGATCTCCTACTAGCCACACTCCACTTCAACTGAGTCTATATCTGTCTTACCGGGAAGCAGACATTTGCACTGGTAGGGAACTTGGTTACAGTGAGGGTGGAGTATTTATGATTATTGCGACAGAGTCCTTGTGATATGTAACAGAGTCTTTGTCTTTTGTCACAGAGTCTTTGTATTATTGTACAGGGTTTTTGCAATGTGACATGATCAAATGAAAATAATAGCTTTAGTTTCTGGTATTTTAGATTATCACTTGCCACATCAAGACATAATGATATCTTAAATCATTTGTATTCTCTTTGACAAACACATCTAACTTATAGCTTTAGTTAAATCCCAAAATGTAATTAAAGTCATTTTCGTGAGAAATATGAGAAAATTAGTAATAATTATAACATACAACGATAGAAAAATATAAAGTGAATGTCCTGCAAGATTATCAGTAAAATTCCAGTACAAGGATGTATGCTAAACTAAACAAACATATTTCATAAATGTCACAGAGTCTTTATCACTGGTAACGGAGAATGTGTGATCGCACTATGATGGTAACAGAAAATTCTTATATGATTTTCTTTCAAAATAGGAAAAATCAATACGGTGTATGCATTGTTCATCAACATTTCCTGGCGAATGCCTCATGTAACTACCCCTTTACCATCTGAACAAGTGTTAACGTTGATATACCCCTCAATGGGCAATATTGAATTCAGACACAAATACGGAGTATAAAACATATATTATACATTACAAAAAGCCCTCCTGACAAATATTAAAAGCCCTCCTTACAAAACCCCAAAATGTAATAAATTTACATTAACGTAAACTCACAAAATAATTTTCCTGAATTAGTTGACACTATCATAATGCCAATATTGTTGATATTGATGATGTGATACAAGTATAGGATTCATTTGTTTATGCGTACCCTTAATTTTCATTTACACAAAGGGACCAGAATAAATTATACCAAATTTTCAACAGTCAAACATTCGATTTTTGAAGTATGTGATAAAGATATATCTCATAAAGTGATATAAAAACCTTCATGAATGACAGACTATATACTGCTTCAAAGGGTTTTCATTTTACATAATGTTTGGTATTAAGTTAAAATTTTATTAAACATGGAAATCATGTTGGAACAAGATGGTGTCGTCATAATGTTCCTTCTTCTACTTTAAAATCGATGACACATCATCGATGTATATGTCATAAAAAAAAGCCAGAAATCTCAGATTTCAAAACGAAGATTCCAATTCCTTTTTACAAATTAAAGGTAGTTGGCTTTAAGAGACATGATGTACAAGTAACTATTTTCAGTCGTATCTATACATCTTGAATTAAATTATCTTGCATTTTTGTTGGTATATAGTTACTTTGTCCCTGAGTGTAGACTTGCAATGTTGTGCCATGTCTATAAACCGCATCTCGACTAGCACATATGTAATTCAGATGATTTGTTTTAGTATCTGTAGAAATATGATCCTTTTATGACGGTGTGCATTATTTGTTGTTTTATGGTAAAATTTTGATTTTGCTCTGTGATGTTAGATCTAATGAAAGGTCAAAAGAAATCAATATTCCCTGTATTTTAAAAATAGATTTGTTTTAAAGATATCTCATCTTTCCTTATGTGACATATTTTGATAAGTGTGAACACATAGGTGTAAAAATATAGGTGTAAATATAAATACTGTGACTAATGAGTGATGAATCAATATTTTTGGATTTTCTTGTTGTTGACAATTTTACAATTTTAATTATTTCTGTTTTATGTTATATCATCTCTTTTAACAAACACAGACTGACTAATAATATGATACATATTACTCTAATGAGGACCTTATATTAACGAAATGCTTTCACAAATGGTTACATAAGTGGACGCCAATTGTTGAACAAAAACTGAGGTGAAATAATAATTTCCTGAAATTATGTTTGTATCATATCTCTTCAAGCCTAGAATGCATGGATTACAAGAACTGTTGCCTTGTGTAACTCAATATTTGCATTAATAAGACAAGCTGGAGGAATGGACGGCATTTCCATCTCTTTGCAAGTGGTGAATGCCGTGAAAATAAAATTGCTACTCAGTTATTTTCTGATGTAATAACATTTCATCAAAACAGCAACATCCATGTCATAAGATTTTCCAATGAAGAAAAACAGTTCCGATGATCTTCTGCTTTCAGAAACAGGTTCAGGAAAACATCTTTGTCCATTTCGTAGATCATATTTGACGAATGAAGCCAATTAACATCCATTTCGTGATTTGAAATAATCTGTGACAATGAGGAAATTGTCCGTTACATCAATTTTGTAATCACACATTTTCTGTGACACATTTGAAAATTTCAAGGTAACGGATATCTACGTTTTTGTACTGATAAAGGACCGACTGCTTATATGATATATACGACATAAGAGGATGAACCCTAATCGGAGCAACATGCTTTGTTTATACAATTCTATATGCAGCTCTTAATTACATTATACCGATAATTTATGAAAAACTATAAACTTTGTGGCAATAACTGGCTTTACCACATTATCATTGGTTATTTGGTCATTATAAATTTAGCTGTCACTTATGGATATATGTGTTAACTAACTGTTACTTCAATTCACTGACAACGTTGAGTCTGTATATCTGCAACCCATTTATTGCTCCTTACCCATAACCTACCGAGGTTGAAATCACATTGACTCTGTTACATATCACAAGGACTCTGTCGCAATAATCACAAATACTCCACCCTCACTGTAACAAAGTTCCCTACCAGTGATTTGGTATTACAGTAAAAATCCTTTGATGCTTGAGGGATGACGGCTTGTGTCGTTTTAACGGATTAACTTTATGGGTTATACTAAATTCTGAACTACCTAACGAAATAGGAGCTACATATGTGTTTAATTTGTGTTTGATACCGATATACATTTGGTAGTGAACCAGTCTGTATATGTTACAGTTAACCTGTACCAGCTCATACACTTGGAAAAGTATAGGTATAAACCACCAACAACTCATTTAAGACGAGTTAACAAACATTCAAGATTACCGATATTGTAGATTTCAAGTTTTCAAAACCTTAACTGGGTCCCATCTATCATGCTTCACGATTTGATCGTTGTACATCTCATGTGTCGACGCCTTGGTAGTCGCACGTGCAATGCGTTGCTATGTTTTCCATGTGAATTCACGTGCATTTGAGCCAACGTGGTTTGGTTGTTAGCACGATCCACACGTGCGTTTTATGATTTTCCCGCCTAGAGGAGAACGCAGCATTCTTGCTGACAATCAATCTTAGAGATTTTAGCAGCCCTTCGTAACTTAATGGATAAGAGCGCTATGGTGATAAACGAAGGGTATGATCGATTACGGATCTCTCATAACACAAATATTTGTTTCCTATTTGAGATGTTAACGTTCATGACCCTTTATTCTTCGTAAAATGTAAAAATGTACTGAGGAAACTGTAGGTGTATTTCTAAAAGTGGTGGTATATTTCGAAAAAGTATCTAAGTGTACTTGTAGGCACCGCAGCACTCGCCAATGGCGCTGCTGTAGCTATATATATATCTTTAGAAGCAGAGACAAACTGGGGTCAGTAACACAGGTGCTGTGTTACGCGGTTTTACGATTATTTCTGTGTCGTTTTTCACAATTTTTTTGCATATTCATGGACTAGAGGCATTGTTGATGACGAATAACACATAAAATAATTTATTGAGCAACTTTCGGCAGGGAATTGAGGTGAGTGAAAATTGACATGTTCGAAATATTTTCCTGTGCAAATAACACACATATTTAGCAATATTCGCAAAGTTGATATTTTTTATAGTCTAAACCACATTTTTTTTAAAAATTACAACCATGACAAAGTGTTTAATAATTTCGTAAAACTTTTGCCCTGTTCTGTTGGTATTTTTGAAGAAACCAAGTAAAATGAAGCATTAATTGGATACAACTATTTAGTTTTCTCTTTTTATGACATTCATACATCACAGATTAAAGGACAATTAAACTGTCGACAATACTTTTTTGACATATTCACAGTTTTTTCTAACGACTTTATTTCAAACACCTTTTTTCATTCTAAATCATTTTAAGGTTTCCCAAACTTCACAAAATAAATAGAAACACTTTGTAATTTCACCTTATTATATGAACAAAAGAAAAAAACATTGTAATTAATATAATGTTATGAAGGAAATAATAATAATGTCGTTTAGACTCTCAATGTTATTTTTATGATACTGGTATATTGGATCATATTTAAAAATTACATACTGTAAATAAACATAAAATAATATGTTCATTATTTGTATTTCTTTTTAAATATGCAAAAAGATAATTTGCAAGGTTTTTTTATCATTCTGAACCAGATTGAATTAATCATACTTTTCTTGAATCATTTGCATTAAATCAATTAAAAAAAAAATTCAATTGTTCTTTTCTTTGCGGGTTTTAATCCTGTAAGCTGGAATTCCTCCTTCACTTGTAAAATTACTGGCTTGCACAACACACCTCTGCGTCAAATGGCATTTGGGATTCTTCCTTTTCTTTTCACCTGTGACTCTTGAGATCCACTCCACAAATTGTATTGGACACCTAGATATGCTGGATTAATATGACATTCCTTCAGTACTGATGGCAGATTTACTATATCAGAATTCGTTGTGAAGACCAGAAGCGATTTATTTTATTTATTGAAATCTTTATTGTATTATTATAGGTGAATATATGTTGTTTCTTATTGGAAAAAGTATGTGTTCGTAAAACACCACCATTTTATTCATATTGAAAAGGAATCAGTATGAGAAAATGGTATTTTCAGAAAAGAGAGGCTCCTTTTCATTTTTGAACAACATGGTGATATCTTCAGAATAATACTTTTTTCAGAGTCTAAGTTTTAGACCACTGACAGCAGAACATTTATATTTAAAATTCGACATTCTGTCGGGAACTCTGGACAGAGTTGCAATGAGTTGCTATATCCGAAGATCTTGTGACAGAGATGTGATAATTTATTGATACTTCTAAGTTCAGTGTTTTCCTATAAAAGCAGTTGATAATGCAAGTGTCTGATAACCTCTGCCAAGATTTGTATTATCTCTCCATAATACAACCTTAAGTTTATTAAAATGATTTACTTGTCAAGGCCGCCTTCAATGTTGAAATACATCTCAGTTTAGATATCCCCCGGCTCATGCTAGAAAATATTTTTTTCACAATTGAGGTGATTAATGTTTTTAAAATTCAAGAAAAGGTTGAAAAGGGTAAGTAATAATGATAATAAATTCTTACAAAATTATTTCATGTTTAAGATCTGGAGATAATATTAAGTATCAATTTGAAATGTATTCTACTCTGCTAGGTTTCTGTTGTGAGTAGGTGTAGTGTTTGACATTTCGACTCATAACACTAAACAAGATCAAAAAAATATATTTTAAAAGAAATTAACATCCCTGTTTTTCATTTTTCATACAAATTATTTATTCTTTTAATGGGTAGATTTCAATTCTGTTGTAATGAATTCATCTCCTGTTCAACAAATTGTGTGTTGTTTTTTCGTTTTTTTTACACACCCCAAGGAGTTTGAGAGACTCTGAAAACCAATAATACATGTAAAATAATTATTATTTCAGTTTAAATATGTAGTTTGATAGTTACTGTACTCATACAAATTTAAAAAAAACATCATAAGTCAATTCTTCAGTTTTGTTTATGGGAGTGACCCAAGTTGTTGTCAAAATGTCAATATTCAACCCAACATGGTCAAATTTCAAAATCCTGTATTTTTGCTATTTCTCAACTTAATTTTAAAATGACTCTAATTTTGTTTTACAAACACCTCATTTACACCAGGAAACATGAGAAAAAAAGCTGGGTTATTTAGAAAAATTTGGTTGGCGGACCCTAGTGTATTGGATAAAGTGTAGATGTATCGGTGAAAAGTGTGAAAAAAGTATAAGTGTATGTTCTTGTATGACACATCTACTGAAAGAACAAAGGTGTCCCATGGCAACGAGCTAAAGTGGGCATGCAATTTCTGCTTTCCCTCACCGACACCGGGTGTACAAGAGATCACAAGGGTCATTGAACTAGAGGGAGCAACCGGCCAGTAGTGTATTCCACTGGGTCTCGATGTGTATGTGAGCGCTCTGTGTGTTGTGTGTGGATTCGTTTCAAAAAATGTAAGTCACACGTCAGATTGTCTTTTTTAATATGTATATGTAAGTGTGTAATAGTGTCATTATTCAGTCCTCTTTATAAACACTTGAAAGTTTACTGAAACAAATTCTGTAATACCATATATTCAGGGGCGGATACAGCATTTTTCGAAAGGGGGTGCACTTTTTTTCCCAGACCTCGAAAATGCTTTCGTTGGTGGTGGGGGTAGTGGAGTATTTATAATACTTCTGAAGAAAATGTTGTAATAAGTAACAGAGTCACTGTGATTTTAGCATCGGTAGGTCAAGGTGTAAGGAGCGATATACATATACAAACTCAATGTTCACAGAATTGAAGTAACGGTTACTTCACACATACATCCATAAGTGACAAATAATTTGATGATGGCCAAATAACCACTGATAATGTCGTGAAGCCAGTAATTGTCACACACTTAATAGTTTTTCATAACTTATCGGTATATTGTAAGTAACGGGTGCATATGCATTTGTATAAACAATGCATGTTGCTCCGATTAGGGTTCATCCTCTTTTATCAGAAAGCATTCGGCGTCATACAGTCATTCGGGTATCAGTACAAACACGTAGGTATCAATTACCTTGAAATTTTCTAGTGCGTCAAAGAAAATTGGTGATTACAAAATTCATAACGAACAATTTGTTCATTGTCACAGATTATTTCAAATTACAAAATGAAAGTTAATTTGCTTGATTCGTCCAACTTGATCTACGAATTTGAAAACGATTCTAGATTTCTAGAAGCAGAAGCTTTTCTTCATTGGAAAATCTCGTGGCATGGATATTGCTGTTTCGATGAATTTTTACTACATCAGAAAATAACTAACTAGCAATGTTATTTTCACGGCAATCACCATTTGTACAGAAATGGAAATGCCGTCCATTCCTCTAGCTTGTTTTATTAATGCAAATAATGTGTTATATTTATTGTAATCACTGTATGCTAGGCTTGAAGAGATACAAAACAAACAACATTTCAGGAAATAGCTTAATTTGGTATTATTTTGTAAAAAGATTTATCTCAAATCAGTAGATCTAACACCACAGAGCAAAGTCAAAATTTAAACATGAAACATAAAATAATGCACATGTGCACAACGTTATATAATACGATCCCCTTTCTATATATAATTAAACAAAGTCATCTGAATGACAAATGTGCTTTTCAAGACGCGGTTTATAACCATAGAATAAAACTACAAGGGCCTGACAACTCTACACCCAGGGACAAAGAAAGTATATACATGTACCAACAAAAACGCAAGATATTCTAATCCAAGGGATAAAGCCGACTAAAGCCCCGTTCATGCGCCACTGTTTACATACATGTGCAGAAATACATATATATATATATATATTTACATAGGTATGTAAATGTGGCGCATGAACGCAATTGCATACATGTGTATATTTGCATGGTATGTAAATTTGCACTGAGTCAAGAGGTAGTGCAAATGTATTTTTGCACATGTGCAATTTTGCACAGTATGCAAATTTGGCGCATGAACGCAAATGCCGATTTACACACATAAGCAAAGAGAGAGAGAGAGAGAGAGGGTACCGAATGATGAACATGATCATGACTGGTCTTGCACAACCATCATATCCCCTAGCAAGCATGACAAGAGCATATCCATGGTAGCAGGGAGGGGAACCTACATGTAACTTCAACATATATCATGATGATTATGGGGATTGTTAAATCAAAACCTACAATAGACTTGTATACAAGTTTCATTCAGGATCATTCAAAGCACTTGTGTTATGAATAAGTGACTGAGAGACATTTTAATTATGTTTTCAAGACAAGGATCAGAACATCCTATAATTTGATTTCATTCCGTCTATTTACCATTCCAAGATCTCAGAGTTTGCAAAGATACGAGCATAATCTGCTCTACCAGCTACAGCCCACCATAATAAAAAATCACAGACAACGTGCAACACAATCGAATAAAACCCCTTCCGATTTAGATAGTCCCCATGATTCTGTGAAGGTGCAATAATAGGGATTTGGGACCCATCTATGGACCCTGCGCAATGTGGAAAACTCCAAATCTGCTCATAATCCATCAGAACCCCCCACAGTTCATCCGCTTCTGGAAACTTGATGACTTCAGGCATCATATTCTCAATCAAAGCATTGCAGACTCGTGAACACATATCACAGCCGTAGAATTGACAACACCAAAGAGATGAGCAACATTTCTATATTCAGCTGTTGTTGCAAACCAGTAGATTGTTATTGCTATTTGAAGTCTAACAGACAATGTTTCATTTAATTTGTATTGGTCTGATTTTCCTGGGATCCAGACAGTTGTGCTTATATATAGATATGGTCAAAAGATTCTTGTGACATCCATTATTCATTGTTGAAAGTTTGAACAACATGGTTCTTAGAACTGTTTCTGAAAGATATCCTAACTCCTGCTATTACTGATGACCATCTATGTCATCATCATAAAGGGGTAACATCTCCTTTGTCTCCGCAGTACACCAGTGTCTACATGACCAAGGCTTGCGCTTAAACGAAGGGAACTGAAAATTTACCCTATCAAAATACAAACCATCAGATGGCGCATGAACGCATAGCAAAATCTGCATTTACACACCTGAGTATATTTACATAGTGTGTATTTTTACATACAGTGCAAATTTTTGGCGCATGAACGGGGCTTAAACTGAATTTGTAAAAAAAAACATTTTAATTGGAATCGTTGTTCTTAAATCTCCTATAGCCCTGTCTATACGGCGAGCGTTTGCATATGAGTAAAGCATTACACATATGCAAATTTGCTCACATGAGCAAAATTCGCCGTATGGACGCATTTGCACATATGTATATTTTACTACCGTAAGCAAATTTTTCACTACCGTAAGCAAATTTGCGCCTAGTCAGGGGCAGGTGCAAATGTTTACTACCGTGAGTAAATGTGGTATTTTCACTATTCTAGTAAGGTTCGTCGTATACAGACTTTAGCCCTGTTTATACGGCGAGCGTTTGCATATGAGTAAAGCATTACACATATGCAAATTTGCTCACATGAGAAAAATTCGCCGTATGGACGCATTTGCACATATGTATATTTTACTACCGTAAGCAAATTTTTCACTACCGTAAGCAAATTTGCGCCTAGTCAGGGGCAGGTGCAAATGTTTACTACCGTGAGTAAATATGGTATTTTCACTATTCAAGTAAAAGTTCGTCGTATACAAACATAGTGCCTTCACACAGGTTGAGAAAATATATTAGATAACTTTAGAAACTCTTAATACTGTTTTTCAAATTCTCTATATTGGATAATCTCCTTCTTGCACGCGATGACCTTCAAAATCTATCTGACTATCCGATTTTCATTATATAGTTAGGGCGATATAGTCAAAACAATGTTGACAAATATAAAGTAATGTCATTTATTAAGTTTACATCTAATAAATATGAATTGGCATGTTTTAGAAAGTCTCTATTCATATATTAAAAGAGTTGGAAGCCCATTTGCTTAAGCAGAAATTAAATGAATATGAACGCAAAGTAAATTTACTTTTACTCACGTGTATATATTACTACCATAAGCAATATTGCATATGTGCAAAGTTCGCCGTATAAACAGGGCTATAGTGACTTCACACAGGTTGAGAAAATATATAAGGGAACTTTAGAAACTCTTCATATTGTTTTTCCAATTCTCTATATATAGTATAATCTCCTTCTTGCACGCGATGACCTTCGAAATCCATCTGGCTATCCGATTTTCATTATATAATTAGGGGACATAGTCAAAACAATGTTGACAGATTTAATTAATGTCATTTATTTAGTTTACATCTAATAAATATTAATTGGCATGTTTTAGGAATTCTCTATTCATATATTAAAATAGTTGGAAGCCCATTTGCATATAGGCAGACATTAAACACATATTAACGCACAGCAAATTTACTTTTACTCACGTAGGAGTTTGCATGAAATATGGCTTTCTGTCTTGTTTTATGACTTCATACAGCAATGATGCGTCATTGATTTTAAAGTCCAAAAAAGGAACATTATGAAGACAACATACTGTGCTAACATAATTTCCATGTGTCATACAACTTCAACTTGAATACAAAACAAGAAAACCCCTTGAAATAGCAGTTCCAGCACACCATGTGTAGTTGAACAAATATCATACTGTCGTGAAAACAATTTTTATATCTCTTTACAAGACATATCTTCATCAAAGATGTTCAAAATCGAATGTTTGACTTTGTTGAAAATTTGGTATTTGGTATCATTGCTTCTGGCCCCTTTGTGGAGATAACACTTAAAGGTACATAGTAACATTAACATTGTTCCTTGATGCTGAATGTCATAAAGTGTAACAAACTACAGTTTTTGTATGGTGTAAATGCACCAGCTGTCTCGCAAAAGGGGAGTGCACCACTGTTTGACCATGGTTTCAATCGTCATTTTTAAAAATTTCACATGAAAGGGGGGTGCGCACCCCTGCAACCCCCTCTGTATCCGCCCCTGATATATTATATAACATCTGCATGCGTCACATGGGGCTAAAGTCAGCCATGTTTATATACACTTCTTCAGGTGTGCCATATTACTTTAACGTTCATCCTGTATAAAGAGGATACTAAACTCCCGTCTATTGAATACCATTTTTATTAAACGAGTTAATGATTTTGTATAAAACGAGCGAAAGCGAGTTTGATACCAAATCATTCACGAGTTTAATAAAAATGGTATTCAATAGAAGGGAGTTTAGTGTTCTGTTTATTACTCGCCAACATATAATCCAGCGAAATAGCCAACATGGCTCTGAAACTATGATTCCTGCAAGTCCGATACCATTGTGACGACGTTACTCCAATTGAGACGTCATAACCGCAAACTATTGTGACGTCATACATGCGGCGGTATTACACTAGTTTAATATTGCCGTATAAATATTACACTGCAGTATCTTACACGGGCGAGTAATACATACCTTTCTATTCATGGTATCTTGCCTTTTTCTACTTCTACCACACAGTATGGTTTATTTCATAACTTGGTCTGCACTTCTAAACGGTTACCCTCACTTTAGATAGTGGGTAGCCATATAGTTCAACATCGAGTGGTGATCGGTACGTTTCATTGTAAAACATGTTGTAAGTATGTGTGCCTGATTAGAGCGTGGGAATCATCCAGTTGTTGTTTAAACTATTTGGAACACCTTTATTTGAATTTCGTTTAAAATTAGTTCTCTTTAGTCTGTAAAATGTACGACAAGCATCATGTTTGCTGTTCTCTGTCTTCTACAAAGCCAGCTTCGTAACACCAGAATAATCCTTCTACTTCTATAGTTCCTCAAGCTTTCTGAGATATTGAATCGAATCGAGGACCAAAGACGTCTGACTTTCACGAAACCAATTTGACTACATTTCATTTGAAAACGAAAAGCACAAGAACAAAATTTGATTCTTTAGCGAGTATCTTACAGATAATGATATTGTGTGGTTTCGCAGAACTTAGATAAGAATATTGATAGCAATTAATTAAATGGTTAGGGGACCATGACAGAAATTTATTTGGCGGGTGTGTTTGTAGCAAAAATGTATGATTTCGGAAACACACATGATGGAACAATTTTGGTACAGATATGTATTCCTCTTGAACCACAGACCAGAATCAGTCTGATTAAAATCGACAATGTTCCGAGGAATTAGATCTGCAAAATAGTTCATATCGGGAATCGAGATACGACCTGGTTCTATAGATTCCTCGGTCACTTGAACAACCTTCGAGCGGCCAATTTAATGTGAACACAATAACATTTCCGCTCAATAGGAAATGGACTCGCATGACTTAACCGAACGATGTACATTCGTTTTAGAACTCTTTTTATTGATTCTTGAGTATTATTTCGCCATAGGTAACACTTATGTATTACCTTATTTACGTTATTACGTTATTTCAGTAAGAAAAACGTGCTACTGCGTCTTTTAAAGACGTGGATTATACTTAGATTAACGAAGAAGGATGTTATGAGATTTAGGATTTAGTTAGGAATATGGTTTGACCGTTATCATGTGATAACAGCTGATTCTATCACTCAACTCAACCATTATAAGAACTTAAATTAATAATCAGGAACAGCGCAACATTATAATAGTCTTGTAAACAAGTAATTTAAACCATTATGACCGTTTGATAAATTCAAGTTTTAGTATAAACTATTTCATAAAATCATATCTGGATTGGCGACCGAGGCTTCAGGTTTACTTGAGCGCCAATAGAATGAATTAACAAGCTGGATACAGTAAAAGGCAATGAAATGAAATATGAACTTAAAAACACTTGATGTACGGAAAATGTAACAGTTTTCAAGTTTGTTATTTTTTTTCGCAATTGTTGCATTTTCTTGGCAACAGTTCGTTCAAATATAATGTTTTATACCATGCTTTAACCAAAATACACACAAATATTAATATATATATATTAATATCCATATACAAATGCGCCGTTTTAATGTATATTTTTTCTACATTTCATATGATGACAGAGAAAAATGAGAAACTTGGTAAGTATTTTAGCATATCCAATTGTAGCATTCACTGTTGTCTAAGGATGTTTCTAGTTACTATATGACCTATTGTTTATATTTAGTATCAGAAGACGTTTAGAAGAGAATCTCTCCATACGAAGAATTGATTAAAAATAACGAGGGTCACACAGAAAGCTCAGATGAAATCAAATGAATCCATGTTTTTAACCCCGGCATTGTGATGCACTTCTGCAGTGTTTTAACGGTTTAATGTCACTCATGTATAAGAATATTTTATTTTTAAAACACCAGCGAGCGACCACGATGCCATCTTCAGTATCGAAAGGCCTACCGGAACGAATGTTTTATCAGAGTTTGAAACAGACAGTCTAGTCTACCATGATAATATAACATCCTTAGCGTCCAAGACTACTGAAGCCATAACCATCCTGCCAAAGGAACTGTCTTTTCTTTTTTTTTGAGATTCGTGATACGACATGCTTCCATTGCTTCGATTGTTCCTTCCACTCTAGTTGGTAATGTTGGGCCCAGGTGTATCCAATGTCACAAATCGCGATAACTGACTTTACTAAGTTAGCATTAGCTTCAAACAAGACCAGGTTCTCCTGTGGCGTCCTGTTTTTTGTCCACTTTAAATCAGTTTCAAAGGTATTTGCACTCAGCGACCCGAAACCGTCCTCATTTCCATAGTTTCAGTGATGGAAGGAATTAGCTTCAACTTCTTCGGGGAGGCTTCCATTGCGACGTCAACAGAATCGAAATGCATTATATAAATTAAATCATATATATTATATATCAAATATCATTTACATTTTACACTTATTCATTTTAAATATTCCGTTGGATTAAATCTAATTTTCCTTTAATTTAAATATTATTTAAAAAAAATTAAAATCCATTTAGAAATGTTACTTTTGAACTCAATTCAATTCATTTACAGGGAAAAATCGGACGATTCAGTTCTAGGAAGATAGCGGTGACTTTATCTGTTTTAACAGTTGTCATTCTAATATCTGGGGCTCTAACTCGATCAACTGTTCAGCAAAATATCTTCAAGTTTCATACCTCTATTGAAGTATTGCCACGGAAGTCATTGCCACAGACGACATTGCCACAGGAAACATTGCCACAGGAATTATTGCCACAGGAGACATTGCCACAGAACAGTTCATGTCCTCGGCTTAACTTTTCAAAAGAACTCCTGCCCAAGACTGCCCTGGCTAGTTTCCCTGGCAGCGGGAACACGTGGATGAGACATCTTCTCCAGCAGATGACAGGTAGGTCTGTGTACGTGTGTTGTCAATAGTTGGAATATGCCTGGATAACAATAGGAACAATTTTTGCATGTGGTTTGCAGTACTCGATGCTGTGCACGTATTATGTGAATTTTCAGTAAATGAAGCGAGGCTGAAAAATGTTAATTTCACAAAATTAAGATGAGGACGTGTCAATTTCACTGGTTGAAGCTGTACTCATGTTTTGTTTATCTAAGTTGAATCCGTTCTTGTAAGATGGGAACTTCTATAACTTAACTGTGCAGGTGTGGTGTGAATTTCAATATTTGCCAGGTGTGTCCCATAAGCAGTCGGCCAAACTGTTTTCTTTGTTCAATGACAGATGGTGTGAATTTTGTGAGCTGAATCTGTACACGTGTGGTGTGAAATTTATCAGCTGAAATTTTGCACGTGTGGTGTGGATCTTATTAGCTGCATCTGGTGTACCTTATTAGCTGAAATTTTACACGTGTGGTGTGGATCTTATTAGCTGCATCTGAACACGTGTGGTGTGCATTTTGTAAGCTGAATCTGAACACGTGTGGTGAGGATTTTATTAGCTGAATCGGGGCACGTGTGGTGTGAACCTTATTAGCTGAAATTTTGCACGTTCGGTGTGAATTTTATTAGCTGAAGCTGTACACGTGTGGTGTGAACCAGACTCAAAATTGTTATGCCGGATAATCACGAAAAGCGATATTAATATATTCCTAATATACTTAATACTCCTTCGGTTTATTGTACAGAATACCGACATAACGGCTTTATTGAAGCGGGGAATATATAGTAATTAGGTAATTAGGCCTAGACTCTGATACACATTTCTCCAACCAGCTAAACATATTATCTTTATTATATAAAATTATATCGTTAATATACCCTGAATCGTGTGCGTCTATGATCACTGACAAAAGATGTACCAACATTAAGAATGTTTTAATTTACAAACCTAAATGTTTTGAAGTATCAATATCTCCCAGTCATGACATGATATTTTCAAGAAGATACTCATTTACGAACTATTTCGGAAAGCAGCTGTACACGACTATCTATGTATTGCACTATATTTCTGTTGCATCGCTCCGCCTTTATAAGAACAACGTTACTTCGGTTAGGAATTCAGAGGTCGATTCAATTGTCAATTGTCAATCTAGGTTACTAAGGTGTCAAACCGAGAGCAGAAATATGCCTTTGTCGCCTGTGTGGCGTCGCTTTATTTGCACATTCTGCCTTGTATGAATTCAACAAAGGTCGAATTGATCAATTGGGGTAACTGGGCTTCGAACCTTACAGTAGAAATATGCCTTTAGAATCGCCACATCAAATGCATTTTCTATATTTCAGATACAGTTTCATGCTAAAAAGGGAAAGTTCTATCACCGATCTATCGGCAGCATCCACCATCTTGGTTTCTTGGCATTTCGTAAAATGAAAACACACCGTACTTAACCCAAGTTTGCTTTTCAAAAATTATAAAACATACACACTGATAGAATATTCACATCGTAACACATAACGTATCATAAAACTAATAAACAAATATGCTGCATGTTAGGCCGTAGCACAGTTTTCCCCCATCGCAGCGCCGATGAGTGGCTTAAACTTCAGTTCTCATTGGGTTTTTTTTATTTTTCAACAAATGTGCGCTTGTCTTTATCAAGTTGTGAAATGTAAAGTCATCAAAATATTAACTTCATTATGACCTTTGAATTTGACTGTTTTAATCATGTATTAATAACATATATGTGTAAACAGGGATTATCCTCTCGAATTTCTTTTCCACTAAAAATACGTTCATAGAGCCCTCCTTTTCAGTGGTCCTTTGACTAGTTTCATATTGTCTCACAGATATATATTTCAACTGTTCAACAAATATCTGATACTTCAATACTGCCAAATCAAGAGACTAAATATATATTTGTCGATGCCGTGACGTTAGAACTAATGCATTTAAATTCATATTCTTTAGGCGAGTTTGTGAAAACTATATTCTAACGTTGTCAAAACAAAGGAGAACTAGTTTTATGGATATACAAGTTATTGCGGGAGTGCGACGTTATAACATCGTTATCAAGCAAATGATGCTTGATGCTCATCATTTTCTTGATAACGGTGTTAGAATCTACACCGAAACGTCGCAATCCTGCAATAAAGAAGTTGTATATCCATAAAACTAGTTCTTCTTCATCTAACCAACTTATAAATTTCACTGAAAGATTGTCAAAACAAACCTGAATAATGGTGAATAAGTGGGTGTGTTTAGCTTGTTTAGACTTACTGTACTGCTTCCGTACAAAAGCTTCTTTAACTCGAATTCACATGTTCAGATCAACATCTATTGCAAAATGTTTGTCCAACATCTTGTTATTGTTTATATTGTATATATTGTATTTATTCTAATTCAAGTATAAGAGTTATACAATTTACGTGCTCAGGATAGACATGTTGCTTTCTATAAACGATTAAGATATTGCCAAACTACAGGAAAAAGGAAACTGTATATATTCTTATATCTGAATTAGAATCTTAAATAATTAATATTTGGCACATTTAGAGACAAGTAGAAATTTGTCAAAACCATATTATATTTTATTTTGCCGTCTGATTATTAAACGAATTGTTTTACTTTTTCTTAAAAAGCATTGGTAAAATTTAAACTTTTACTTTAATAATCTTATTCCCTACTTCTGCAATGTAACCTTTGCAAAAACCGATCCTTATACTAGTGACTTGACGGAAATAATTTTGAGATTTCTATTTCAATTTCCGAATGGTAGTTATTGTTTCTTTCTTAAAATGTGAACCAACGGACACATTTCACGCTGTCCGTAGTTAAAGAATTTAAGCAGTCACATAATGAAAATCACGTGTTATATGCGTATTCCCCGCTGCACCATTTCTTATCAAAGTCATTTTTAATCAACATTTGTTTTCAAAGAAAAGACATATACATGTAGAACAACGATTGACAATAACATAAAAACAACTTAAATGTTATAACATGAAGCTATATAGACACAGCGATGGTCGTTCTTTACATTATGGTGTTATTTTCTTGAACCTTTTCTCACGGTGTGCAGCAACAATTGCACAATCAGTCAAGCGTAACTTTTAATATTCAGTATGTGGTCTTTGAACTGTCGATGAACAATGTATTGAACGTGATGTTTCCAGAATGTCTTGTCAAATGCTGTCGCTTCCTCTTGGGTCAATCGTGGATAAAGAAAATTCAGAAGTTAGGATTGATTTCCGACTACAGAAATAAAGAAAACATTACATGTATATGAATGCAATGGGACACACAATTACCCAAAGAGGAGACATTTGACACAACTATTTGAAGAAATAGTGCCTGGTCAGAACTTTTAACTTTTAATGTTTTAAGCGTTTTGACCAGATTGTGCATTATAATGTCAGTTCTTATATCCCGTAGCAAGTCTAGATTTCTCACCTCGAGTTTAGAAATCAAGGCATGTATAGACACAGGGGTTCGAATCGCTGTTTGAAAATTGTTACCAAAGTAAGAATTTAGATTTTTGCAATCATATAATGTTTATATATGATGTGAGCGTATGTTACAAATTTGAGCGAAATCGGTAATGTGAAGATTTAGATAAATGTCCCCGCTATTGATATAAAGATGATATACACACTTATATTTGATATACACACTCATATATGACATACTTAGACAATAACTAACGAGTGACGGGGAATGACAGATTATCTTTCCCGAGTTATATCATTTGAGTAATTCTCAAGCCTTGGCGAGAGAATTACACACAATTGATATAACGAGGGAAAGATAACCTGCCATTCCCCGTCACGAGTTGGTTATTGTTTATATTACCCATATGACAAATTAAAGAAAAAACGCGAATATTAAAGGCCAATAGCTTCTCTAAAAGGAACCGAGAAGGAGATGAATCTCCATATCCATACGCGTGTGACGTGGATTCACTTCTTACGTACCTATCCTTGTTTACTCCGCACGATTAAAATGTCCCCTGCGAAAATGTCTTTCACAATAAAAGAAAGATGTGGCTTTAGTTGAAAGTTTTGTATTCCTGTCAATTACTATCAATCCATGATTATGCATATAAGTTATTGCAACATCCATATCAAGAGGTGTGCGAAGCTCAAAAAAAAGTCGGCTCAAACCGAAAAGCCCTGTGACGTTACAATCGACATTGTGACGTCATAATTACATTCGAACGATCGCCGTCGCTCTTGAAGCTTTCCGTGGTTGTACAGTCAAGCAGTAATCGCTAGTTTCTTTAAATTTCGGACAATTTAACTGCTTCCTCCGACATTTGATGCGTCGGCACATGTACGAAAACGCTAATTTCAACTGCGGGAAACAAATAAAACATGTTAAAGTGCAGAAGACAGTTTCTAAAGTTACTAGTCGGGAAAAGTAAGAAAGATGAATGAAGTAGTTCCGGCAACCAATGAAATTCTTATTTTTCTGTAACAGCCGATCAAAAGCCAGAAAAAGGTGTAACTCCCATGTGACTTACAGGAAAAATACTACCCTGTGTCCGTCTTCCCATATGGGTAATATATACTTATTTATCATCCAAAACTGGTTTCCACAGGAGATATCCCTTGTAAGAGATCAAGCGATATCTCCTAGGAGATATTGTTTTGACAGTAGATTTTGAACAATGCCCTGTTGGCGTCAGCTACATGACATCACAATGACTTTGCATCATCAAGTAATGACATCACAATGCAATGACATCATAACCACGATGACGTCACAATGCTGTGACATTACAGCACTGGAAGCCAAATGACAGTTTTGTGTTCAGATATTTTAATTTTTCATGAAAAATAATGAAGAATGATTTTGAATGATAAATAGAATCTCACCCTCGTGTCTTCTGATATCAAATATATCAACACTCGTTGATAAAAGTCAAAATATCCTCGGCAAGCCTCGGATATTTGTAACTTTTATCAACTCGTGTTGATATATTTGATATCAGAAGACACGAGGGTGAGATTCTCTATATATGATATACATACTTATATATGATATACATACTTATATATGATATACACACTTATACATGATATACACATTTATATATGGTATACATACTTATATATGATATACATACTTATATAGGATATACATACTTATACATGATGTACACACTTCTACATGATATACACACTTATGTATGATATACACACTTATATATGATATACACACTTATATATGATATACACACTCATATATGACATACATACTTATATATGATATACATAATTATATATGATATGCACACTTAAACATGATATACACACTTATATATGATTTAACACTTATATATGATATACATACTTATATAGGATATACATACTTATATATGATATATTACCCATATGGGAAGACGGACACAGGGTAGTATTTTTCCTGTAAGTCACATGGGAGTTACACCTTTTTCTGGCTTTTGATTGGCTGTTACAGAAAAATAAGAATTTCATTGGTTGCCGGAACTACTTCATTCATCTTTCTTACTTTTCCCGACTAGTAACTTTAGAAACTGTCTTCTGCACTTTAACATGTTTTATTTGTTTCCCGCAGTTGAAATTAGCGTTTTCGTACATGTGCCGACGCATCAAATGTCGGAGGAAGCAGTTAAATTGTCCGAAATTTAAAGAAACTAGCGATTACTGCTTGACTGTACAACCACGGAAAGCTTCAAGAGCGACGGCGATCGTTCGAATGTAATGACGTCATAGGCGCGAGCGAATATGACGTCACAATGTCGATTGTAACGTAACAGGGCTTTTCGGTTTGAGCCGACTTTTTTTTGAGCTTCGCACACCTCTTGATATGGATGTTGCAATAACTTATATGCATAATCATGGATTGATAGTAATTGACAGGAATACAAAACTTTCAACTAAAGCCACATCTTTCTTTTATTGTGAAAGACATTTTCGCAGGGGACATTTTAATCGTGCGGAGTAAACAAGGATAGGTACGTAAGAAGTGAATCCACGTCACACGCGTATGGATATGGAGATTCATCTCCTTCTCGGTTCCTTTTAGAGAAGCTATTGGCTTTTAATATTCGCGTTTTTTCTTTAATTTGTCATATGGGTAATATAAACAATAACCAACTCGTGACGGGGAATGGCAGGTTATCTTTCCCTCGTTATATCAATTGTGTGTAATTCTCTCGCCAAGGCTCGAGAATTACTCAAATGATATAACTCGGGAAAGATAATCTGTCATTCCCCGTCACTCGTTAGTTATTGTCTAAATACACACTTATACATGATATACACACTTATATATGATATACACACTTATATATGATATACACACTCATATATGACATACACACTCATATATGATATGCACACTTAAACATGATATACACACTTATATATGATATACACACTTATATATGATATACACACTTATATAGGATATACATACTTATATATGATATACACACTTATATATGATACACACACTTCTACATGATAAACACACTCATATATGACATACATACTTATATACGATATACATACTTATATACGATGTACATACTTCTACATGATATACACATTTATATATGATATACACACTTATATATGATATACACACTTCTACATGATAAACACACTTATATATGATATACACACTCATATATGACATACATACTTATATATGATATACACACTTATATATGATATACACACTCATATATGACATACATACTTATATATGATATACATACTTATATATGATATACATACTTATATATGATATGCACACTTAAACATGATATACACACTTATATATGATATACACACTTATATATGATATACACACTCATATATGATATACACACTCATATATGACATACATACTTATATATGATATACATACTTATATATGATATGCACACTTAAACATGATATACACACTTATATATGATATACACACTTATATATGATATACACACTTCTACATGATAAACACACTTATATATGATATACACACTTATATATGATATACACACTTATATATGATATACACACTTCTACATGATATACACACTTAGATATGATATACACACTTATATATGATATACACACTCATATATGACATACATACTTATATAGGATATACATACTTATATAGGATATACATACTTATATATGATATACACACTTACACATGATATACACTTATATATGGCATACATACTTATATATGATATACATACTTATACATGATGTACACACTTCTACATGATATACACACTTATGTATGATATACACACTTATATATGATATACACACTCATATATGACATACATACTTATATATATGGATATAGGATATAGGATATGGTATTGTTGTGGACCCTGATAGGAAGGAAAACCCGGAGGATGCGAAGCATCCGAGGGTTTCTCCTGACTATCAGGGTCTACAACAATACCATATCCGAAGTAAAATGGTTTCTCCATATTATCAACCGTTTTTAAGTGTAAACAGGCTTTTTACTTGTTATCGCGTTATATTGAGGATCCCTGGCGTTATATTGAGGATCCTTGGCTGATGTAAGCCTGTTAACAGCCGCGCTATATGAGTTGCTTTGGTACCGTGAAATCTCACCTGCCCCGTTGGCGCAGTAGACTAAGGCGTTAGCTCAGTTATTACAGGTGATAGTGGACACGGGTTCGAGACGCACTTTCCGCAAAACATTTGCTGTTTTTATTCTGTCGTAAATTTAAGAAAGTTTTCATATTAGTCTAAGTTAGTTTCTTCATATCTTTACTTTCAAGCCGTCATCTAAACAAATATATCAGTGTTTACAATCGGAAGCTCGGTTTTACTTTTTATTACAAGCCACCTTCAGGTTTTTGAAATGTCTACCAAAACCCCACCCTCGTGTTTTCTCCCTGACATCATAAGGCAAACCACCATAGGCCTTGAATTTAGAATATAACGCAGATAATACTTGCCCTGCTGATTTACATAGCTCTTTCACAGTTATATTAACTATCACACTATTCTACAACATTATCACAACACTGAAATATATAAGAGAATTGATTAACTGAGGGGTATTTCCTGAAATGAATTATTTTAGTTTTATCTATATCACTTTCAATCTTGATTTCCTACACCACTGAGTTAGGCAGTTTAACATGTTTTGTAGGGAGGCTTCATCCGGGGCTAAGAGTCTATATCGTCTGTATGTAGTAGGAGAGAAATCATGGTATTATCAAAGTTTATTCCACATTTCAAAGAGTTGATGTCCGTTGCTAGGTCGTTTATGTTGATTGAGAAAAGTGTTGGTGATAGTTTACAGCCTTGTTTTACACCAGAATAAAACATTGAATGTTTCAGAATAGAGATCATTAAGTTTCACAGAGCAGTTTATATCCCTATATATAGTGACTGTACAGCGGACAACATTTTGCCCTGGACTCCTGTTCTAATCAACTTGAACCATCGACATTGAGTATTTACTGTGTCGAACGCTTTCTTCATATCTACAAAGCAGACTATGTTGATTTCTGTGAGGCTTTTCTTTGACTAATCATTGTGTAAATTGAGTATATGTGTTCCACACAGCTTCTCTTAGAGCGGAAACCATTTTGTTCTTAGTTAACTTGTTATTAGACGTCAATTAGACTATTGAAAATGTCCCTACTATTAACTGAACGTTTTTTTCTTCTGTACAATTCAGGTATCGCAACCGGGGCTATATACGATGAACCTTACTTGCATACTCACGGGTTCCCGGGGGAGGGGATCCGTGACGGCCGGGTGGTGGCGATCAAGACCCACAATCACTTCAGCCCCGGTCCTGTGTACGATAGGTGTATTCTACTGATGCGCAACCCCTTTGAAGCCTTCATCGCTGAATTCAACAGACGTTGTACAGGAAATCAAACAGGTTCTGTGGGCATGGAGCTGTTTGTAAAATGTAAGAATAATAATCTTTCAACAACAGAACTGATCCGAAATCTGTGTCAACGTAAGACTAATAAAGATATCGAAAGGGACATTTAATCATAAGAAATAAATTAGAATGATTAGAAGCAGAGGGGAGTATGGTATGAGCGTCCTTCGGAGTCCGTTTGTCGAGCCTGACGGGCAATATGTGTGATGTTTTAACCAAAAATAGTGAGCAGCAATCAATGATGAATCAGTCAATAATACATTTTCAATTCAATTCTTTATATTTCCCCCACGGTGTTACAAAGGTAGATATATAATATATAACAGTTTGGTAAATACAACTTGAAGGTCAGTTTACAGAATTCTCTCAGTTCAGTATTAACAGTGACGATAAATTTGGACAATCCTTTTAGTATTGAAAGTTTTTTTGTACATAACAATGATTTCATTTTGTGAATTTTCGGAAGGTACATACACATTCCGGTATATACATAGTTCTCACATTGGCAAAAGCTAAACTAATTAATTAAAGCTAGCTTATTAAATAAATAATGGAATTCGCTTGCTATTGATGGGGAGTAACAGAGAGCGCACCAAATGCCTTTCCAGGCTATAGACTTAGATAGTAAAGTTTATGGTTCAAAGTATATTGAGTTTTTAACGTATTTATAATAGACGCGTTACGTTGTCATCTCTGTAAGAATTGATCTTTTCATATACCTTCTTCTAATGTACAATATGGTGAACTGAGTAACACACTCACTGCAAATCTCACTTTGTGAGTTAGCATGCACACCAGTTTCATTATCTAAAGAAGTAATTACATCAATTTCTATACATCTAAAGTGTCAGGGCACGTTCATTGTTCTCATAACGCGAAAATAAACACCAATAATTTGTATTTGTTCCTAAGGGTTACAAAGTCAGAGTACATTGCAATGTGTATAAATTACATATACATAGACACATACATATATATTAGAACATTCTGGATCTATACATCATTTTGCATTGAGCTGAAAGGTGTCTGCGTAAAAACAAATACATTATAAGTTGAATATTGGAGTTAGTGCTTTCTACTTTTTGTTAAATTTGTTCATTTCGTTGTTTCTTTTGAAAATGTATTTTTCAACAAAATAAATTTCTTTAAGGATTTTTTTGGAAATTACTGAATTTTGGTTTTGAATTTTTTATTTACATAAGTTGAAATATTTCTGAGCAGAAATTATTATTTGATTTATCAAAATATTGTTATATAATGTTACACATCAAATCAAGTATTTTGAGATTGTAATTTTTGTTAGTAAACAGTTGTTTTTCCAAAGTTCAAGTTTATTCCAGAAAGTTGAGGTTAGCATTCCCAATATACATGACAAATGCTCTCAGTGGCATCATTGCAAAAACTACATAAATCATTGTCGACAATATTCATTCTCAACACTTCTTTTTTTTAGTATGTATAACTCTTTGTAGGACCCTATATTGAAAATCAGTAAGTTTAACATCGTTCAAACCATGTCTATATGAATAAAATATATTGTTCCAGTCAACTTCACAGTCATTAAATATCATTTCCCACTTATTACAGATATTAAGTTTTTTGTTTATGGAAATCAACTTATCATAACAGATTCTTGATCCTTTTGTTGAGTTCAAAATATTTCTTTGGTAAATACTAATGTGCAAGTTATAGGTACATGTAGGAATAATTATTGTACATTTAACAGCAGATTTCCAACAGTGGGGAAAGATATTTAATAGATAATTATAATCTAATATTGTACCTTTGATCTTATATTTTGACTGTAGTTTATCAAAAGGCATAAAACCGTGTTCATCACACAATTCTTTTATTGTCAATAAACCCTTTCTAGTCCAATTTCTAATAATATGGTTAGGATTGTTATAGTTCTGGTTGAGCCATTTTTGAAAGTGTATATGTAGGTTCTCTATATCATTTTGGTTTATGAGAAAAAATTGCGTTCTGTTCTGTTCTGTACAACTTAAATTTTCATTGACAAAGCTTTTGATTAAGATTTGAGAAGATTTTTCATAAAGTTAAAAAGAGCGGTGATACAATGAGGAGGGGATAATTGCATGGGGTTGGGGCGATAAAAATATAATATTTTGCTTATGAGTCACATTCCTTTCCATGCTAATGTTATTTAGGGCATTTGAGAAAGGTATTAACAATGTATGACTTCAGAAAACATTGTTTTAGATCTTCGACCATAAATAATACATCATGTAAATCCTGATGAGCTTCAGAGTCAATCGCTCTATTTCATTTGCTTTATGTATACACATTAAAAACTAAATTATTAATTCTTTATTTTGCAGATTGGAATGGCAATTTTACAGAAATGTGCGGGCATTACGAGTCTTTCCACTTGTCCTGGTTGAAACACCAGCACGTCCATCCTGTTCTCTTCAACAACCTTAAGAAGGATCTGCCCCGGGAACTTCACAGAACGCTCGTCTTCCTTCAAAACTCTACACAGATCACGGGAAATGTGCATTGTGCTTTAAATAACTCAAGAGGAATCGTGAAACGAGATCATTCTAAAAACTTGCCTCGTCATCTTTTTTACCCAAAGGATAAGAAGCAGAAGTTGAATTTGATCATCGAGAAATTGTCAAGCGCTTATAGTAGTCGGTTCCCAGAAGAGGCGCAGCTGATGAGCAAATGGGTCTTGTGAACACTTGGTGTGTTTGTGGAGCGGGGTGTCGTGTTACAAATTCTTACATAACATGTACTTTTCAAGACTTTCGAAACCTACCTCATCTGACAATAGTATATATTTGTTTTTTTACTCGTCCTGTTTTGTTTTTATCGGCAGTGGGATCTTCCAGTAACACTCATCCAGAATCTAGGTTCTAATCAAAGTTGTCAATGTGATAAAAGTTTACAATGTGAGAAACGTTGACATTGTGATAAACGTTTTCTATTTGTTTTCGTTTCGTTGGATTTGGACCTTGTTAGGTGATAGACCTGCTTCCGGAGCAGAACTACAAAACCCTTCATCATATCTGAAACTCAGCATGTGTATTACCCACTAACTGAACATATACAACTACCTGTCTAATGTGTTTTATAAATTATGTGGAACCGGTGGGATATGTCATCTTCTGATGACACTTGTTGTTATTATACCCCCGCTACGAGGTAACCGGGGGTTTATAGCGGTCGGTCATTCCGTCCGTCCGTCCGCCCGTCCGTCTTTCCGTCCGGTCAATTTTCTCAAAAACCGTCAAAGGTACATCAACCAAACTTTGTAAAGTTGTTAACCATGTTCTTCCGATCGCGCTCAGACAATTTTCAATTTTCTAGGATTTAAATTCTTTTATTTGTCGTTTCCATGGAAACGTCACTTTTTGGACTTAGTTTTATTGTGTTCAATCGGGACAAGTTTTCTTGGAAACTGTTCAAACTAAGTGAATGAAATTTTGGTTGTGAGTATTCATGACCATACTCTTCATCGAGTACGAAAACCAGTTCCGAAATATTATTTTTTACGGAGTTATGGCCCTTGAATCCGAAATTGAACTTAGTACCAAAAGAACTGTGATGCTCCAATGGGGACAAGTTTTCTCGGCAACTATTACATCTAGGTGAATGAAATTTAATATGGAGGTAGTCCAGATGATACTCTTCATCGAGTTTAAAATCCATTTCCGAAATATTATCATTTTACGGAGTTATGGCCCTTGAATCCAAAATTGAACTTTGTACCAAAAGATCTGTGATGCTCCACTTGGGACAAGTTTTCTCGGCAACTATTACATCTAGGTGAATGAAATTTAACATGTAGGTAGTCCAGATGATACTCTTCCGAAATGTTATTTTTACGGAGTTATGAAGCCCTTGTAATTGAACTGGTACAAATTACCGGTGTGATGCTCTAATGGGAAAATTTTAGTTACCTGAAAAATATTACATCTGGGTCAATGAAATTTTGTAATAACAAAGCCAGTTCCCAAAATTATTTTGGACAATATTATGATGCTTGAAGCTGTTTTCTAAACATAGTAACCTTCACATCTATAATTCTCAATGGACGGATAGCAGATGACGGGGGTATGTGAGCCATGCTCACTTTTTTCTTGTTTGGTTTACCAACTATCTTTATGTTTTTATTTTGCCAAATAGGTTGTGTTAATACATTTCTAGCAATTATCCATCGGTATGTAATCGCCCTGTCCGTCTATCTGTCCATCCGTCTGACCGTTCCTCCTTAATCATTTCGTGTCCGGAGCAGAACTCGAAAACCGTTCATGATATATTTCTGAAACGTTTGCATGTGTATTACTCACTAACTGAAGTGGTACCCATTGATATCTTCAGTATTAATCTTCTTTAACGAAACAAGTTGCATAATCTTGAGGATAAACGATAATTGCACATTTCAATATCTTTCTACTGGATGTAATATTCCTAAAAGCAAAAGGATTGCTATTGAGAACAATGTGAACTTTTAACTGTGGCACAATTAAGAAATGTATTTGGGTGCAATTTCCTAGGACACCGAGGAATAATAAAAAAAATTCCACAAGTGTATACTCATGTTAATTTGAATCACTTCCCAGATCAATATTTGTCACGAACACAATGGAAGAAACCATGAATAAATGAGAGAAACATTGCCAGTTGACTTTTTAATAAACCAAGTTCACATATTGGTTCAGAAACTGTATTTTGCCGTTTTCCAAAACCATGCTCAAAATTAATGAATTTGAATATTATATACAAAATCTCAAGATGTTAGATTACAGTCATGTTGAATTTTGTAAGTTCACTGTCACGATCATGAAAATTATTTACGCTACACTGAAATAATATAGGACCTAATGGGAAAACGGCGATTCTTGCAACACTTGTGGCACCGTGCTGTAATTCTAAACGTAAATTTGAAATACCTTTAAATTTAAATTAGGTACACCTCAATAACACCAGAAAAATAAAGAAAAACATCTTGGTTACTTTTTAAAAATTTGGTTGAGGACCCAAACATCGAATCAATGGGTAGCCTTGGGCCTAAATTATCCCCAAATTTCTGCCTAAAGCAATTCCCGTAACATCATATAATAAAATTCACAAAGGTTTTTTTGCTTTTTTGTAATTGTTTTTTGTGTGGCTTACCCCGCTTTGAATGAACAATAAACGGTGATAACAAATGAGTGGGATCGTTTTTTGGAGCGATGCCGATGGCCAATATTTGGGGACATATACGGTTGGGAAATGTAATGTAACCTTGTTGGTAGTAATTAAGTCCTTTTTTCCAAACCCTTGGTTGATATTGATCAGAGTTTGGTAAAAAGGACACATAAAAGCTTTCAGGAATGCAAGATATAAGGGGTGACATGTGTTGGAAATCAGCCGGGTTTTGCGGAGAAATATATAGGAGATAGGTACTTACGTTCATTTGCGACTGTCACCAATTCAAAGCGTATTTTTTTAAAATCTAATGTGGAATGGGCCCTTAGATCGGCAACATGGCTGCCCTTGCTCCTTTACTCTATGTTATATAGGGTGTAGTTTTTTTTTACCTACGCTTTACCTACGTTTTAAGGACGATATCGTGATCAGAAGGTCCGAACTACAAGTATTGACAATATTGACAAAATGTGCCGGTTTTATGAAAACAACAGCAACGCTACTATGGACGATTGAATCTCCCTATCGTGTGACGGAAGCCTTATTAAGTGACATTGTTACTGTTCAGCGGGCTGGACTTGCATACGTCAGAGACGAGTATTCTTCACTGTTTGTGAAGTCCCAGTTTGACGGCGAGACGTCAAAGATTTTTCGGGCGCTTCAACGAAACACAAATGCTTTACCGGAGACTGCAGTGTCTACGTTGACGAAGACATGTACACTAGCGTCAGCTAAGAATCAAGGCTACAGTGATAATTATAACAGACAATGTTCTGGCCGTGGCAGATTCAACAGTCGTTACTACAACCAAGTAAGAGGAGCCTACAGTGGCAATCAGACATCCAACAACAGCGGCTACAGTGGACAAGGATTTCGTCGATTTGGATCATATCCAAATGCATCATTCAACCTGCCGAGAACCAGTTTATAAGACGATTCCGCGGGAGATAGACTATGAACTTACATTTTGATCATTGGGACGAAATTAATACACCTAGCACTGTTTTGTCAACGTTTTGAAAAAGGTGTTTCTATTCCCTTTAACGTCCCAATTGTGCCTTTATTTGAATTGAAAAACAAATATTTGAACAGTAAGGAATCACGATTTGTAGACAATGCAATAGAACACTTTTTAGCTTCGGTGTTATTTTTGTAACCAGACATAGACCATATTGTGTACACCCTATTTCTGTAGTACCAAAGTAAGGTGAAAACAAATACAGACTTATGGTAAATGCACGATATCTGAATTCTTTTATCACTGTAAAGCAAAATATGAAGATATATCTTGTTTGAAAGATCTTTTAGAAACTGATGATGAGTTGGTTACGGTTGATTTAACAAATGGGTTTTATCACGTGAAAGTCAAGCCAGATTGTCGGCAGTGTCTAGGCATACAATGGAGAGGCAGATATTTTGTGTATAATGTTCTATATTTTGGGTGTAACATTTCTCCGTATTATTTTCATAAGATAATTCGGGAGGTAGTGGTGTACCTCAGATCACTTGGTCTCAGAATAACAAGTTGGGTGGATGATTTTCTGTTGTGTTCACATGACATTGTTACAGACAGGGATATCTCCCTGTCCATACTGTCGAGGCTTAAGCTTGGTCTCGAAGTGAACTTTGACAAATCTAGCTTGGAACCGAGAAAATCAAAAACTTATCTTGGGTTCTGAGAGGATTCCCTCTTTGAAAACAGAGGATCAAAGCGTTGGATAGAGATATTCGAAGAATTCTAAGCAAGCCCAATAGATCAGCTCGTAGACTCGCGCAGATAGCAGGAAAGTGTGTTTTCATGACTAGAGGTGTGTTCCCTGGAAAACTGAAGTTACGGGGTGGGTACAGGCTACTTTCGACAAGAACTTCATGGGCGAGTTGTTCACAACCGACAACCAAGAGTAGCCCCAGATAGACACATTGAAAAGTCACTAATAGCGTTTATCCTACCTCATTTAAGAATGCCGATCCCTGATTGGTCCACGTGACCATTAACAAATATCAATAAATACCGCCATACGGGTTGATAAATCTTCCCGAGGGTGATAAATAAATGAATAAAGCATGCATTGACGTCAATCATTCCATGTCAAGTGACACAGGTTAAAGGTCATGATTGTCGATGGATCAGCTGTTTTCTGTCAAAAATTTTCTTTGTTTCTTTTAATGATATTTTGAGACATGCGGTAGATAAATACGTTATAACATTCAGTTTGTTCGGGTGACATCGTAATTTATCATTTGTAAGTGTTTATACAACTCGCTTACGGCTCGTTGGATAAACACTAACGTCGCTATTGTTAATAAAGAAGTTGATGATCCATAAAATATTTGTCTTCTGAATATTTCTCCTGGTTTCCAACTTCAGAATGTATACCCTTTTTCTTAGGTTTGACATGCACGTGCATCATGTTGTTTCACGCATATACAAGGAACCTTATCCATCGACCTGCGTTGAGGCGTCAAGTTTTGGACCAAGTCATTGCAATATGGCATTTCAAGGTGTGTGGTAATTCATGATTATCAAAGCCAAGGATAATGATCCGTAATATGTAGTGAAGCGTTGGATGTATGTAATCAATTGTAGCTTAACTCATCGAGTTCCGTTTACTGCTGCGACTTTGTGTGAATACTTTATTGTCATGTCTGAAAACTCAAGTGATTCTAAATTTTTGGAAGGATGTATAGAAGCCAGTAAATTCTATTGTAAATCCATAACGTCCATTGAAAAGAAATTTCAACTCCAAATGTTACCATACCTCCAACAATGAATACGCATACAACTCGTCATAAATATCGCACCACTCTATTTTGATCACTAAGTAAAACTGGATCTTCAACCTCAAACACTTGGTGCCTTGGAAAACACTTTAAACTGTTTAGATGGCCTGGTATGAAGCTTCAGTTACAAGTGACAACACAAGACCGAATTTTGGCACTAATTGAAGGTTTCATTGTAGCAAACGAAAGTTCACTAAGATTAATCGAAAAATAAGGTGAATAAGTATGGCTGCTGAGATCGTTACAACAAAAACACACGAAAATTCAATTTACAGAAATGTTAACACACTATCAAGGTCCAAAATGACTGGTAGATTCAATATCTGGTGTAACCACCTCACACTCTGATAACATTTTGCACACGCTGTCTCATGCTAGCCATCAGACGTCTGAATGTCTGTTGGGGAATATGACTCATCATGCAAAGCCTGGGTCAACTCCTGAAGGGTTTGCACTGGAGGATCCCTTGCTCTCACTCAACGTCCCAAAATGTCCAACAAATGTTCAATGGGATTCATGTCTGGACTTCTGACTGGCCGCAGTAGTGCTGAACAACGGCTTGTGCACGGTGTGGTCTGGCATTATCGTCCATGAAGATTGGACGTGAGGCGAAAGCGTGGTTGTCGAAATGAGGGACTACATGTACTTTTACGCAATAGAACTTAGAGGAATTGGTTTTTTTACTAAAATTAATGCGTAATTTACGCAAATACGCAGCTTATCTGTAGCTCTGGCTACTGCCTTTCACCAAAGGGGGATATTTTATGGACGACTCCTTTACTTTTTCGCACTATCAATTAGAATAGATTAAACATAAAATTTAACCACGGGGTCGGTTTGTAAGCTTGATAAAACATGCCAAAGGGTGTTTATGAGATTTAAAACCCTTACCCTCGGGATAAACACTCGGGGCTAACACCCCTCGTGTTTATCCCTCGGGTTGAGGGTTTTAAATCCCATAAACACCCTTTGGCATGTTTTATCCTATACATATAACCAATAAGCGACGATAACCCCAGATTTGCAATGGTAGATATTGAAGATGATCTTGTAGAAGACCTTGTACAAATCGAGCAAAATTGTGTTTGCTCAAAAATGTCTGCTTGCTGTCCTTTGATATTTGCTAATACTTCACAGCCATAGCATTCTCTACCTACAGAGGTAACTCTCTTCAGATTTCCGATCCTAACCTCTTTTTCGCTTGAAATCGAGGGCAGAAGCAAAATCCCCTAGCGGAGGAAAGCGGAACCTCATACTCTATCACTGCTTCTTAACCAATGAAAACAAACTTTCAGCGGCTATGTCGAACGAGTGATTTCAAAGATCTAGGCTTTTTACTGAAAACGGTATTGGTCATTAGCATATGTCCTTCGAACATGTCTGATGTAAATAACACAAATGAAATATTTTTGGTATTTGTCTCTGTTTTGGTCTTCTTTATTCATAAACATGTTTATGATCAATAGTTTTCACAAAATCAAAAAGCATATTTATTTCGGGGGAAACGCATTAAACGAGAAAAGGTTAGGATAGGAAATCTAAACTTTTAAGGTATTAACCTCTGTGGGAAGAGAATGACACAAGCTTTGTAAGTGAAAACGTGAATTGTACCGACGACGCCCCACGGACGGACTCCCGGCGTTAACCCCATGCCATAATCCCATCTGGTTCTATTTGACCTAATATGAGCTAAAACGTATCTTAGCTGCGATTGTGAAAGTATTCACCATGGAGGGATAAGAGAGCATTTATAGAAAGAATAACATATTTCTACTGTCTTCTTTTCAAAAATATATTGAAGCGTGTCACTTACGCATTTAGAGATTATGATAATGTTTGGACGGTTGCATGACAGGACATGCCTGTCATCGTCTGGAACACAGTCGGGACGTAACAGTTAGTCAGTGATTCCTTCTAATTTGTTACTTACGGTTATATGTCCCTTAAAATCTTAACCTCTGCTGATATTCGATATCTTTTAGTCTAACGTTGACACAGATTTTGGATCAGTTGAAAATATATTTTATAAATATGTCTTACGTTTTACAAATACCCCAAGGTTAACAAAAGTTGTGTGATTGTGTGTGTTGAGTCGGTTGAACTCCGCGATGAAGGCTTCAAAGGGGTTGCGTATCAGTAGAATACACCTGTCATACACATGTGTGAAGTGACGGTGGGTATCGATCGCCACCACCCGGCCGTCACGGACCCCTCCCCAGGGGAACCCATTATGATGCAAAGAGGAATCATTGTATATAGCCCCGGTTGCGATACCTGAAATAGAAGAAAACGTGTTCAATAAATAGAAGGGACATTTTAACAGTGTTATTGACGTCTAATCTCAGTAACTTTACATCGAGAGTTTAATATATTATGTTAACCCTTTCACGACTAAGAAACCAGAACGCTAATACGTTTTCTGGCCTCTGTTGAGGCTTTAGGGGTGAAAGCTAGGGTTACAGTGGATCTAAATATGACCCAAATCAAATAAGATATCCCCCGTTCACCTTTCGTGTGCAACAAAATGTAGTTCAAATCGACCAAACATGTTTCACGCAGAAAACAGACCATAGAACTAGAGATGAAGAATTTAAGACCTCAGTTTGTGAATTTACTTTGAATTCACGAGAGTGGCACAACAAGTCTTTACACTTGTAAATAATCTAAAACAACTGTTGTGTAAACACCCTCTCAGTTCGCATAGAATAGTTTTTAACTGGAACTAGTATGACTTAATGCTTAGTAGAATGTATATCTTGGGAGAAAAATATATTTTATAAAGATTTCCAGTTAGGCCTCGGTGAAGCGGACATTGTTGATACTACTGTTATTCGAGTTACAGCACGCTGTGTGGGAGCTGCATGGGTTTTGCGAATAGAAACAAAAGAAAAAGTAGAATTAATAATTGTCAATGTTGCACGATTCTTATATCTAACCAATTCTTTTGTATTGCAGTACTAAATTCAGCATGGCTCTGCAACTTACAGGTGTGGCAGGTGTGGCCGTTGTGGTGAACAGCTGAGAGAAAGAGAATACGCATTCACTTTTGTAAGAACCATGTGCCGCTGGACCAGTCTGCATATTACTGCATGTGCACGCTTGGCAATTTCTGTTCTGAAGTCAAGGACGACCTGGAGAAGCATGTCTGGGGTTACCAGGAACATATTGACCGAGTCAAACGGCTGGAGGACCAGGGGGAGGACTTTGCCCGGTCCACTATCTGAGGGCCACCACGTCTCCCTATCAAGTGACGGACAGTGACATAATCAAATTATCACCTGAGGATTCAGCGAGAGTATGAGCTTGGAGAACAAAGAAGTCGTCAACGTCGTCAGAGCTGCCTGCCGATGTTACACCAAGCAACACAGTATCCAGCTGTCAGCCGGTTGGAGTATGTCAGCGCAGAGTCCGGTCAGGATAGTGGAGATAGCCCAGTCCTCGTCTGTGGCTTCCAGCGATGTGCCTGGAGCAGTGGAGCCAGCCCGTACGGAGGATAGATCAAACCATTCTGTGCTTGATATTTCCAACAGCGCTGGATAAGACCAAATCATGTCGGATTTTTCCAACTGTGAAAAATCAAGCAAGGTTGGATCACGTGGTGCAAGGCTATAAATACGAGTGTCGTTTGTTCATCTTTGGCAAATACCGTATTTCCTCTAATATAGGGACCGGGCCTCAAATAGGAGCCGCGCCTCTAATATAGCAGCCAAGGGGTAAAGGTACCCAAAGGTGAATAAGAGCCGGGCCTCCAATAAGGGCCAGGCCTCTAATAGGGGCCCGGTTTATATCGCATTAATAATCACACCCTACTTGACATATTTCCCATATATGTTCCCAGACAATAAGAGAGTTAAACTACCACGCTAAATTCGGTTTATTTCAAACGACGACGAAGTCGTGTTATTTTAAGAGGTTATCAGATGTTATCACATGTAGCCTATTGGTCAAACCCACAAATACAATAAGGACCGGGTCTCAAATAAGAGCCGGGCCTCCAATAAGCGCCGGGGGGTAAGAGCCCTTACATGTTAATAAAGGCCCTATTAGAGGAAATACGGTAGATTAGTTAAGAATTGTCATAGTCGTTAAAGTTTTACAGAAGTGTTCCGGGAAGTTATTGTTACAATTTCAATTAAATTGCAGACTGAAAGAGGTTCAGTGTGCGAGAGCATCATTATGTAATAAAGTGAATATTATTACATAGGGTACTCAGTAGTTGTGGTGATCATATGAGTGTTGACATATTACAGGAAAGTGTCTGTGATATGTGATTAATTATTGATTTATTACAGCATAACTTCTGTGATATTTGGATTTAATCATAATATTATCTTTTAAGTTGAGATAAAATAAGTAATTCTCTTGTGAAGTATTGAGAAGAGAGAATAGTGTTGTGAAGGCCTGTATCTCTATACTGCATAAATAAATTCATGCAAATCTATCATAATTGACTGAATATATTTGATGTATCAGTTATACTTTCTGTGAAGTCAGTGCTGTATACAAATTCTTGTTCACGCTGTGATAGATATCTGTTGATCATAAAGTTGATTGCTGGTTGTTGTTGAGATCAACCTTCATATCGTCAATATGCTATCTCTGCTATCATCAAAATGGTAGTTTTCGGTAGCAGTCGGTACTTCGCGATAAAGTAACACCATTTAGAACGTTTGCAATATTTGACCCCAAACAACACAATGGATGTACCTTTAATACCCATAAACATTTAGGATTGACCTTCAAATCAAGCGGTAATTATAACTGGCGTTCTCACATAGAAAACATAATTTCAAAGGAAAGCCCGATGTTAAACTGTCTGCGGAGTGACAAATACCGACGACATACTTTGCATGTACTTTATAATTCTTATATCCTTCCTCTATTTAATTATTGTGATCACATATTTGATAAGTGTACAACATATTGTGACGACCATGTGAAATAGTCTCTTGTCCGGATGGCTAATATCTAATCTTTCTCAGTTCATTCATTTCAAGGCAAAAGATGACCAACAAAGTATTAACGATCAACAATTATTTTATTCAACATATAACAAGCAAAAACTCAACAGATTATACTTTCTTAAAGGATTTCAAAACCCCATTTTATGTTATTTTACTTCAAAATGGTGATGTATTCAAATTGTAAACACAAGCCGTCATGTTTTTACGTCACTTTTGCAAACCCGCGCTGACACTAGTGCGGTCCGCAGCAAACCAGTGCCGTGTTCAAGATAGGTTTAAAAGTAATCGCTCATTGAGCGATTACTTTGAAACCTATCTTGAACGCGATTGCTCAATGTAGCGCTACGTAGCAAGGCGAGCAAACTTTGAGGAATTTGCACTGTGTCGTTCAAGAGAGAAGAAGCGCTCATTGAGCGCTACATTGAGCGCTACATTGAGCGCTACATTGAGCAATTGAAGCGCTCGCTGCTATTGAACGGGGCGCCGGCCTTCTCGTATGCAAAAAGATCGGCAGCTTTCGGCACCTTCCGTATCGGCGACTGTTCGCGAGAATTTGCAGTGATCGGGGGTGCACGCCGTGAATGTAAACATAAGTTAGGTGTTATTGGCTAAATAAGTGTAATTTCTTTGTAATTTTAACAGTTTGAGAATGTTAAGGTTATGGTGATTATTTCCAGAAAGTTTTAAGTTGCTAGCATGAAAATGAGGAAAGTTATCAGTAATAATCGGCAAAACTCGTTTTTTCAAGGAGACAAATTCGAAGTTTAAATTAAATGTAGTTATATTTTCCTTTCCAGATGATATCTAATTAAACATTAATGATAATACATTATTGCGAAAAGTTGAAAACATTCAGTTGAAAATTAACAAAGTTATTGGACACAATGTAAAAATGATATTTAGTGCAGTGATCGTTGAGGACAGTGAACTTGGAATTCAGTGATCGGAAATTTGGATAATGCAGTGATCGGATTTTGTAAAATAAAAATGGCTGGCAATCCCACAAAGCAGACGAATCCTATAGGGAGGTGGAATCCCAGATAATGCCTCACAAACGTTTGGGCATCAGGCAATCACACTAGTATAACTGAACATTGAGCAGATGTTGCCAATCTTTTCAAATGACAACAAACAACGCTTGCTCTTTTGACTTAAAATATATATATTTATTGTTTATCGTCTCAATACGAAAAGAGTAGAAGACAATCTGTATATATTCAAGACGTATTAAGGAAATGAGCACAATGTACCTTACAGTGTTAATTTTTCATAGACAACTTTGAATAACAGAATTTGAAATTAACTACATATTGCAGATTGTTATGTTAAAACAGTTTGAAACATAAAACTATTCATTGGTATTGAAAGATTTGAAATAGCATGTGATTGACATGACACTTTACATTCAATGTATACCTCAAATCTGTTAAGTGGCAACTATGAATGACAGAATATGGAATTGAATAATATTGTAATAATACTTTGTTGTTGAAATCATTTTAAAACATAGAGCTGATAATATGAATTGAAATATATAATGTGCATATGATCTACGAGATAGAACAAATGCTATGGATGATCAACTTCTCTATTCCATATATCGGACGTTTCGGCGTGGATATATATCAACACCGTAATATCAAGGAAGTGATGCGCATCATTTGAATAAATATAATTTATTAATATAAGGGCTATTGTTTCTATTCTCCTTTTTCAAATCATATGTATCATTTGCTTGCTAACCATGTTAGAATTTACACTATATCCGCTATCTATCGTCTTCAAAATGGCTTTAAAAAAGGTGATAAACTAGTTTAAAAACTTAAAATTATTACTAAACTTGTAACCTTCAAATTGTTTCTGTGGCAGTTTTTAATCAGACATTTTTTTAATCATCTCTTCATCTGATAAAAATATTTCTTCCCAAATACTTATAGTGGAGTCCCTTAGTGTCAAAATTGAAAAAAATTGGCTTAAAGTATGAAACTTGGCATGAATGATCATTAGGCATGTAGATATTCATTTTGCCTAGGATCCAAATTTTTGGACCGCGGGAACCTGGTTACGTGACCTTAAATCCAAAATGGCCGCCAAATTTTCGTGAAAATCAGTTCTAAGCTAAATAAATAATTATATGCATGAATTTAGTCAGATTTTTTATATATTTTAAATGAATGTCTACATAATACATGTACTTAAGCATACAAAATCCCTTATTTGGTTTATTTTATTGCATATTTTGTAGTTAAAAAGTCAAAATTTAAGTTTTAAAAATATTTTGGTTGAAGTTTTTAATTGTTTTTTTTCTCTCACTTTGTCTGATCTATGAACTTTCTTGAATGTTATGTTGGACATGCTGATACACAATGTGGGACATACGAAGTTTGTTTATACAATATCTAATATGTATTTATTTAATATGTACAGTTATTTTCCCATGTTTAAATTTGAAAGTCAACACCTGAATTTGCTTTGCCTCAATTACCTAAAATCCAAAATGGCAGCCAAATTTCCATTAGTTAATACAATATAAATCAATATTATTATATTATTCCATAATAAAGAATTCAATACATTTACTTAAGACACCCTTTCAATATTTAATTAATATGTACATATCAAATACATAAAATAATGCTTTTACAATGTCTAGTTTGTGACAATGTCCACTATTTAAGTGCATATAGTGCATATTTGTTAAAATGTTTAGGTTTTTTTATTAAAATTTTGGCTGAGATTTTTGGGTTCTACTTCGAAGGATTGATGCAAATTATTGTATTTGGGTCATGTTGATATAGAATTTGAAATGTTACACGTTTAGTATTTGCAGAAACGGTAGGCCTAAAATTCTAAAACTTAGATTTAGAAGTCAACACCTTTGTATTGTTTCCATAGCAACATGTGATTTAGTAGGAAGACAACTAGGCTGAGCAGCGACATGATATTTTATTTCAAGGTTATCATCATTATGTCAGATGTCATATATAAGAATTGTGAATTGTTCAATTAAATAAAACTGGAAAGGTAAGGGTCTGTCATGGTAAAGGTTAAGGCCAAGCACACATGTACAAATAAACGCTTAAAGAAACATTGAGTATATTGTTGGAGTCACATATGCCAAACGTTATCAATAGTAATTTAATAGTCAAATGTCATTTAGATATTTGTATTAAGAAGTAAGTACTGAAATTTGCTGAAAATCATTTTAATGCTAACCAGTTCTGTACAGTGACAATATAAATATGAACAAATGTGATTGACAACCAGACATTGTATGTCGACTGGTGCGCACCAATTAGTCAAACGTAATTTTGGAAACTTTTCTATAGCAGGTACAAAGACAAACTTCGGTTGATACTGGTCAATAGTAACTGGTGTACATTTACTGTGCTTTTTCGCTCTCGAATGCTCGAGACATGAGAACGTGCCCATTTTTTAAAGACACATCTCACACCAGATTGTCAATTACTTTTCATCCTTGTACAACGCTCTGAGCAGAACACATATGGATAAAGCGCTATATAAATACTTATTTATTATTTATCAATAATTGGGACCTGTAATTTCATCTTTTGAACAGGTTCGCGGTTTGTGCTTAATTTTCATTAGAAACATGTAATTGTCATATATTTGGTATTTGGGGATGAATGACAAAGGATTGCAATAATGTAACATCAATAAGATTTGGTCTGAGCAGATTATTAAATTTATTGAAAAACTTAGATGTTTATAACATTTTCTCTGTATGTATATATACAGTTTATGCCATTCACATGGCTAAGCTTACAAATATTGTAGAAAACACATCTTTTTTATTGTGAATATACACATTGTTTCAGAGTGTATGCCTACTTCTTCAACAGATGGTTCACATATGTTTAGAACAAAACGGTTGTTATCCAGAAATCTTGCTTTCTGAAAACATTAATAAACACTACTCATATTAATTGAAAAGTTATCTCATAAGAGCTATATTCGACATATATCTAAACACTGTACTTGTACGGGTGTTTACTTACAGCAGACAGTCTCTGAACATAACACTTAACTACTTTAGAAGAGGTCTAGCGACTTTGAAAAGGACATGGCTTGTATATTGCCTAAAACGAATTAATATGTTCTTCCTTTAAATCGATCCATTTATTCGAGAGTTGTTTCACTTCACCAATTATATCTATATATATGCGCTCATAACAAGTGCGGTTTGATTTCAGGTAGAACATTTAACAAGTTCGAGTTATGCTGCAGAGACCCTAATCAATCTCATACTCCTCCTCTATTCGAGAGAAAATAAAGTGTCACCGACTTATACCAACTTTAAAGTTTAAGATTTTAACTATGTTTATACTTTTTGCATAGGCCGTTGTCAATAGTATTGTCTAATGACTTTTAAAATGTTCGACTTCTTCATAAGCCTCAGCTGCTTCACACCCTAAACTACGGTAGGCGTTACAGGGAACCAATCCTGAAAACTTCCAAAGAACCATAATTTGGGGAATATGACCTTTGTTGGATTTGTAAATTTAATTACTTACTCCTGAAAATTAGGACGTAGCAGTGGTGTACTCCTTTGATTAATATGATATATTCATTGGATAAAATAGCTATGTATAATAAATAGGGAAAATAGAGTAATTTAGTGACAGTACATCCAAGGCTGCCAAGCTTGTAGCTCGGTAATTTAACATTAAGATACAGACCTCTTGTGTATTGTATGTAGAATGGGATGTGTTACTGGGGAGACAGGGTCACTGAGGGGGCCAATAGGGTTGGGTGGGTTGAGAATACAACTGATTTGTTTGCTATTCATATTTATGCAATTTTCACATAATTTTAAACAATTTATCAGTTTAGATTACTTTATCAATATGTATATCTTAGATCATAAATATATTTTGAAATACTACAGTTGGTAACCCTAATTAGATTTGCCTAAACAATGCATTAGGGCTCTAAAATAACAGTAGATAGTTGTCTCTGTAGCTCATCAGGTATTATTGTTTAGACAGTCAATACATTTACAATTTATATTCCACATTGGTCAATATGTGTCTACACACAAAATTCAAAACCTTTACAATCTAAGAAAGAAGTAAACAGATATTTTTTAGGGTGTGATGTTTAGTATATTGGCCTGTATCAATGAACTAGATGGGCTAATTATGTATCGCCTTTGGGGAAGTATTTTCAATAGAGGGCTCTTATTTGGGTTATGTGGTTACTTTGATTTAAAAACAACAATATTGTCGGTAATTTCCATCCATTAATGTATGCTAATGGTGCAACCAACAGTATTACACTGGTTTAACTAAACTGTCATATATGGTGCTATAGATGGTCACCTCAAACGCAACATTCTTCACTAAATATATATGTATACCATCCAGAGGCCTACTTCTGGTGAAAAGAGGAACATTTTGGCACAAGTCTCCAGCCAAAGGCTACACCATTTCTTAACTTATGTCTCAGTGCATACAGGAATTCACCCATCAGACTCGCAGATTGTCCAGCCATGAAGCGTGTCATTGTCGTTGAACTTCATTGAAAGTGATCGACTGAGTTGTATACAGATCAAGAGTAACAACAACACACTCCAACACATAAAAGTGAAAATACATCATTAAGGTTTAGGATAGCTTAACCAAGACCAACATTTAGTCAATTCTTGTGCGTCATCAATATGTTACATATGAGTTTTCGTCGATCAGTCATTGCTTCTTACAACATGGTGACACTACAATTGATCTTGACTATTGTCAAGATTGACCATGACCATGACCTGACCCATTGAATTTTCCTCAACATATAAAATACATTGAATTTGTTTGAAAAAGATATATCTATAAAAAATATACCGATGTCGGTGATCATACAAGTTGCTTTAGAAACAGAAAAAAATCAGGTGTTGACTTTTAAACATAAAATTCATAAATTAAGTGTACATATTAAATAATATATATCAGATATCGTATAAATAAACTTCTAATATTGTGTATCAGCATGTCCAACATGCAAGAATGTTCATAGATTAGACAAAGTAAAGAACAAATAAAAAGCTACAGCCGAAAATCTATAAAAACTTAAATTTTGACTTTCTAACTACAAAATATGCAATAAAATAAACCAAATAAGGGATTTTGTATGTTTAAGTACATGTATTCTGTAGACATTCATTTAACATATGTAAAAAATGTGACTAAATTCATGCATATAATTATTTATTTAGCTTAAAACTGATTTTCACGAAAATTTGGCGGCCATTTTGGATTTTAGGTCACGTGACCAGGTTCCCGCGGTCCAAAAATTTGGATCCTAGGCAAAATGAATATCTACATGCCTAATGATCATTCATGCCAAGTTTCATACTTTAAGCCAATTTTTTTCAATTTGCCCCAAATTTGACGCTAAGGTACTCCACTATTAGGATATGTCAAGAACAAAAATGTCCAATGTCAAAAAGGTCCCATCGAGTCATTGTGATGCATTACAATGTGAATCTTATGTACGGAAACAAGCACAGTTTGGTTCTTTTCTCACCATATAGCGCATAAACAATCTTATAACCTTTGCATGTCGAGATTTTCAGTCACATGATAAACATTTAAAACAATTAAACTGATTTACGTGTATACTTTATCAGGAAAGCTAGGTCATGACACGTTTTACTTTTACCTTACATATATCACAACAACAACAAAGATGATCTATATTTGAAAACCTTTCCACAGTTACCTCATTCGTAATCTTTTAGTGAGTGCTTTTAAAGCACATGGCTTTTCAACTCCTTCTTCGAAGGGCACGCTAATCCAGAAGTTTTGCACAGCAGGATTTTCGAGGGGATCAAGACAACGTTTCGAGGGAGGCACCATATTGTGCTTATATTGAAAAATGCGAGCACATTTAGACATTTTCGGATTTTTTTATCCGATCCTATGGTCACAAAGCTTAAGTTCTAACGATCTACTTTCTCTTCAGAAAACTCCATGAGGATGTGAGCCAAGGTGAGGATACTGTACACTACCGATCACTGCAAAACAAAATTACGATCACTGCAGGCATGTACAGAGGTTGTACAGTCATTCGCACCGATCAAGTCACTCAGGGTTACTTTTTGGCTGATTTAATGAATAAGATGCACTCAATTGAGCAGAAACTTTACATTTACTTTGAAAAGTGAAACATTAACAATATCTGATTCTTAAAAATCTTTCAGATAAAACAATTGAAAAATGATCTGCAAATTTGTCTCCTTGAAAAACATGTTGTGCCGATTATCACCGATAACTTTCCTCATTTTCATGCTAGCAACTTAAAACTTTCTGGAAATAATCAACATAACCTTAACATTCGTAAAATATTAAAATTTAAAGGAAATTGCGCGCATTTAGCAAATAGTGAACTGTTTTTTAACACCGAACTTCTGTTTACATTCACGACGTGCACCCGATCACTGCAAATTCTCGCGAACAGTCCCCGATCACTGCACCTCTGCAGAACAGGACGTTCCAGGGGGTGGTAATGTGACGTGATAGTGGTCCGTCAATCTCGCCTCAGTGCGAGTCACTGCAGTTGGCCTATGTCAAACCTGTTAAGAAACACTCACTTGGTTGGTTCACTCGTGGCGCCTTGTATCATATTAGTAACATATGTCTATGACATTGAACTAATGTTGGAGTTATTCAACCATTTTTTCAACGTATTGTTTTAGACACGAGTCAAGAGCAAATATCCGTCAGACCGACGTTCAAAGTAGCCTGCCTGCAGTCGGTGTTTTACCGTGCGGTGTACGATACCTGATCAACTGTTTCCAAAGATATATAATAAATGAATCATAACTGTTTATCACAATGCTGAATATTGGAAATTATGTTTTGCCCTCGATGTTATTTTCCCCAATTTCTGATCTATTTCTAGACCCGGAAACTTGCTGATTTTTCCTTATAAAGTGCTGGATGTCTAATTGTCTACACGGTTCACCGATTCAAAGTTTTCAAAAATAAACAATGAAAAATTACTTCGGTTCAATATTTTAATTTTGTAGTCGTGTTCCACGTCGGCCCTATATCATATATTAATAGTTATGGTCAGTGACCTTATTATCGTTGCAAAATAAGTTCTGTCCATATGCTGATCTAGAATACTTTTCCTTATATTTGCAAAACGCTAAAGAAATAAAATACTTTTCCTTATGTTTGCAAAACGCTAAAGAAATAACTAAACAAAGTGAAGCAGCATCTTAAAAAGTAAAACATATCAAATATAAAGTTATTTAAAGTAACAAAATTATCGATATCAAAATAACGAAAACACCTGGATAATTGACGCGTCTGTCATATTTCAGTGGAATGTTAAAAGGCTTTACATATATTCAGAGTAATCATTGCATCATCCCGTAAAACATCGTTGGTTCAGAGAATTCAGAATCACTAAAATTTACATAATTATCAAAACCTACAGCGTGAAAACGTAGCCGTTTTGTAACACACTGTCAAAGCTTACCTGTAAAAAATGCCTTTCCCGGTAAAACTGGGGCATTATACATTTTGTTTAGTTTTGAAGATATTTTTTATTCATATAATATCAATGAAAATAATTTTATTTGTTTTTATGATGGTTTTATTTTGATTATAGATATTATCAAATGAAAATTTCAAATACCCCGATAATAGGGGCAATTCTGCTTCAAAACATTGCATAAACAATGGGTTTTCCATCCATGTCAAGTACAACGTTTATCCAAGTTTTCAAAAAGTCAAAGATTCTAACAGTTTTGATGGAAATGCATTAATAAAATGATACAACCTCCGAAAATATAGGGTCCACCTCCTTGGATATATCTCAACATCTCTATCGACTTCACGGTCAACGCTGTACTGTACAGAGTTATCGTTCTTCCTACGGTACTGTTGACTCGACATGACTGGTAGCCACTCAACCTGGTTCCCTGGCCTCGTTCCGCGTGCGTGTAGCGCACGCGGAACGAGGCCAGGGAACCAGGTTGAGACGAATTGTTGTTCAAACTTCAGATTGGTTGACCCTCTTGACATACAAATTTGTTTCTATGCATTCTTTGTAGATTCTTCTAGTAGGTATTGCTACTTTTAACCGTTTACGTTTTAAAAAATTGACAGGTTTTTCCAAATTTCGTTATAGCACCATGCCGTCAGTCACTCGCAGTCTAGCTAAAGACGTCAGAAGCGGTAATGTAGTGGAAACGATAGGGAAAACGGAATACCGGCATGTTCTCTTAGCTACTCGCAGTCGCGAGCGCAGCTAGGCGTGTTTTGACGGTTTGAATCATAATTTGAGATCACATCGTTGAAATCTACATATATTTATAATGCAAAAGTGCTTCATATATGAGCAAACCATGTATCTAAAAGAAAGTGCACGTTTCAATAGCTGAAAGACTTGCGTTGAATACCTTTTTTACAGTGAGTGTAGAACAGCTGTAGAATGACTGCATAAATTTTAGTGTCAGTTGCTCTTGCTGTGAATAAGTTTAGATCGATTTATAATTCTTTAAAATAAAAACCTATGGGCGAATGTCTTCCTAACATGTTAGTTAGAGGGCATGTCGTGTTAAATGTTTCTTATTATCGTAAACTAGGTCAATCTACGTCTTTGTAAACTCACACCGCGTAACTTTCCCTTCGCTCGCATGTCAACAACTGCACACTTCCGTTTTCGTCGGACCACTAGTAGTGCATAACACATAAAAGTTCGGGATTCTTCGGCGCTCACTCGGACATCGCGACGTAGCAAGTTTGACGAAAGTGACAAAATTCTTAGCGGGGCAATGCCGTAAGATGTGATTTGTGATAAAGATATCATGTATTTGATCACAATTATTTCTGAAAGGGGTTTTGAAATCCTTTAATTAATAGATGTGTTTCTACATTTGGCATATCAATAGAATACAATGAAAGTAGTCTTTGATAATGAAATATTCCTTAATATAATACCCAAGATCACTGATTAATAATAGTGGTTATGATGATTATTGTGAATTTCTACAAGTGAGATAATTATATTCCAACGTGAGAAAGGTAGTGATTTCTGATCGAAAACCGTTTCTGTTTAATAACATATTTATGAAACTCGCTCGTTAAATACAAACCACTCACTCAATATGATATTAAACGGAAACGAGTTAAGTATTTTATTTATTACTCACCGATTTGAATGCCACATAATTCCACAAACTCGTGGTCAAATGGGACACATTCCATTGTGACCGCGGCGCTGACATTGTGACGTCATATTTTTGCCATTATGACGTCACGTCAATCGGCAGCACGCGATGTTATTACGCTAGGTGTGATAACACGGTAGATTTATTAAACCACGATATCTTCAACGGGTGAGTAATAAATAAAGAATACTAACCGACGTTCCGTTTAATAACATATTTATGAAACGAGTGAGTCTTATATAAAATCTGAATCGGAACACTGTCCGAGCCTGGTCAACTTGCCCTAATTAATTCCTTTTGATTTTGATGATGTTAACAAAACAACCACTACTTGGCTACGTTCTCTTCACATATCTACCAACCATGATCTCTAAGCGGTTATTTATAAGTAACGTGTGACAAATAACATTGATATAAATATCTTGATTTGTTCGTGTAAAAAGGGGGATAACTCTACGGTAAAGTACCTGTTATCTACGGGGTTCACACATTCCATTCCATGCGCCTCGCCATTAACGATTAGCCTACATTTGTGTTGTTTGTCCATTGCAGGTAATTATACAATCTAATAAAATGTCCACAATTAGGTTATGTTGTCAAGATCACATTTAGATAATGTTGTAATGTTCTAGCCTAGTTAGGAGGAAAGTCTTAAGCCCTGTTTATACGGCGAACTTTGCACATATGCAATATTGCTTATGGTAGTAATATACACACGTGAGTAAAAGTAAATTTACTTTGCGTTCATATGCATTTAATTTCTGCCTAAGCAAATGGGCTTCCAACTCTTTTAATATATGAATAGAGAATTCCTAAAACATGTCAATTAATATGTTTTAGATGTAAACTAAATAAATGACATAAATGTATTATCTGTCAACATTGGTTTGACTATATCGCCCTAATTTTAACGAAAATCGGATAGTCAGATAGATTTCGAAGGTCATCGCGTGCAAGAAGGAGATAATCCTATATAGAGAATTTGAAAAACAATATCAAGAGTTGCTTAAGTTCTCTAATATATTTTCTCAACCTGTGTGAAGTCACTATGTCTGTATACGACGAACTTTTACTAGAATAGTGAAAATACCATATTTACTCACAGTAGTAAACATTTGCACCTGTCCTTGACTAGGTGCAAATTTGCTTACGGTAGTGAAATATTTGCTTACGGTAGTAAAATATACATATGTGCAAATGCGTCCATACGGCGAATTTTGCTCATATGAGCAAACTTGCATATATGTAATGGTTTACTCATAGCCTATGCAAACGCTCGCCGTATAAACAGGGCTTATGATAAAGTGCAGTGAAGTGAATCGTGAAAGATAGAGTGACAGCGGGTTTCACGGACACCGTGTCCGGTCATGACCTTGTCTGTAAATTGTTATCATATTAATTCAGGAATTACTGTCATTGTAAATATGTCGTGGGATGATTGTTTACATGCATCAGTGTAAACATTGATTTAAGACCTGTTATGGCAAAACTTATTGTATTTTGGATCGAAATACATAAACGCAAGTGTTCTTGACTGATTAGTCAAATTGGAATACTTTTTCAAATGTGTTTTCAAAATATACTGTAGACATGATGTCTACTGTAAGGGACTATCATGTTTACTTTCATAATATTTAATGATTATTTTAATTTTTTCAACTTTTGACTAATATACTGCACTATTTGTATGGTAGGGTACCCTCGTTAGTCCTTTAGTATCCTAATTTCGTGACAAAATTTACACATGTGCGTGCTGGCATATGACTTGCACAAAATATCTGAAACGTCCTGACTATTGTTTCAAACTCAAACAATGTCGATTGATATGGGGTGCCAAACGGGACTTTAATCGCTATTTAGTAAGGTTACTAAATGAATTAGTAAGCTTACTAATTCATTTAGTAAGCTTACTAATTCATTTAGTAAGCTTACTAATTCATTTAGCAAGCTTACTAATGTGATCGATTTAGTAAGCTTTATACTAAATGAATTAGTAAGCTTACTAATTCATTTAGTAACCTTACTAAATAGAAACGATTTAGTAAGGTTACTAAATGAATTAGTAAGCTTACTAATTCATTTAGTAACCTTACTAAATCACTTCCGGTTTCACGATTTAGTAAGGTTACTAATTCATTTCCGGTTTGTTGACATCTCAATAAATGACTGCTCCCAAGAACGATCAGACAAAGCGACAGTATTTGATGAAATAATAATTATATACACGGACAGTGTTCATTCTAGACTGTAGTAGATCACTCAGATAATATTTTAACAAGCACATTAAAAAGGGGAGACTGACCAAAACCCGTGTTTAAAATGCGCGGTAACCAGTGGCTCATGTTTGCAAAGGGAGATAACTCCGATGTTCTACGGAAACTCTTTGCCGAACGTTGTAGAGAATGTTTCTGTAACTGTGATGGCGAACAGTGGAACACATTAAATACTCTATAGGGAGAACATTGGCAGTTAAATGTTGTAAAGATTTGCTTGGAACGTCCACCAGCTACTACTTATACGTCACGTTTTACCGTGTGAAATTATCCCGCCATTTTACCGCATTGGAGGGAGTAATCATTATTTGGTTTGAAGCGGGAAAATAAAAAAAGGGATTTAGTAAGCTTACTAATTCAGCTGATTTAGTAAGCTTACTAAATGAATTAGTAACCTTACTAACTAATTCATTTAGTAAGGCGCTAGGGTCGTCCGCCATTGAGGTGCTGATTGCTCTAGCTTGTTTACACTGTAGCGTAGACGCCCACATTGTATGGAAATCAACAAAAAGAGTTATATAAAACATGATTAAATGATCAAATTACATTTTGTTACGCATATACAAATTATACATGGAATTAAAGATAATTATTTTCTCTTTACGATTATGAAAACAGAATAAATATACACAACTTTGTTCAGAGGATATCAAAAGGAAGACACCCGCAGTACTTTGAGATTTTTGGGGAGAAACCGCACTTTCTGTCTAATCACTTGCTGCATCTTTATTTTTTGGTGCGCATAAGAATTTGGGCCTATAGGCCTACAGATATGGAACTGAAGACAACTGTTTAGTATTTGCGATGAAGAAAAACGATAAAAAAAGTAACCTAAAATTCAAGAGTAATAAGTAATTATATGACTACGTTTGATTGCCTTTCTTGAAAGAAATGTTTTACGTTTTAAGCTTAACGAATATCCGAAACTAGACCTACATTTCGGAAGCTTGCTTTGGATTTAGTCCCACTGTGGCCCATCCCATAGTGGGCCGGGTATTTTCACACCCTCTTAACGAGCTCTCCCAGAGGACAATTGAGCTGACCCATAGTGGCCCACATAGGTTTGATTGCCTAAATTAACAGGAGTGATTACCTTGTTAAGAGGTGTCAAGTGATTAACCATTGATAAGACTAGAAAAGACTAAGAAAATTATGCAGCATCATTTATTTACATGGCATCATCTGAAGTAGGCGTTGCACTGAGGAAGGTCTGGTGTGAAGGATGCGACAAGCTCATAACCAACTGAGTCTTGAGACACTGGCACCTTGCTTTGAATTACCTTCCAGTTAAAATTTTGAATATAGCCTACAGCTAGTGTCGGGGAAATATAAGAGGAAATTTATAGGATTTGTCTATGATAGGTTCAACTAAATGCGTGACAGAATATCGGATTCACATTGAAAGAGGATGGGTCAACCCCATCATAGATATCCCATCACAGTTCTTTTTAATATGGATCTATTTGCTTTAGAATGTTTGTATATAAGTCAATGAGATTTGTTTCTGGAAATATTTAAAGCCATGTATCGTAGTTGTCACGAATTAAACGATGTCTTAAAATTAATTAATTCTACTATTGTTTTAAAACGGTAAGGATTTGTTTCTTAGTTGATAGAATGTTTTTCAATTTCAAATTATATGGAAATTCTTTTACTTAAAAATACGTTTTTCCTACAAATCAAAAGTGAACGTAAAGCCACAACACAAAGATTATTAAGAGCAATCTGAAGAATGAGTTCGAAATTAATGTACAGACACCATGCCCGAGTTTTTATTTGTAACGTCCGAAATATATATATCTGACATTTTAGCCAACATACCCGTACAAAGTTATGACAAAGAGTTTATTTATAATATACTTAACTTGCATTAACTATAATATACACATACAGAACGTTTATATTGATGATATATGTTATTAGCCGATACCATCATGTCGCAATGAAAAGGCCTACCTTTTAAAGTAGCTTTATAACCTGTTAAATACGGAACATGCTTTAATACTAAAACATGTTTTATGTTGACAGTAAATGTGACTGGTTCGCCTATGTCATAGAAAAGCAAAAACGGTGCATCGTATTCGTAATGAACGTCTTCAGTCCAATAGTGTATGTAACAATATTAATCAAGAACATCATTGAGATCAACTTTTCTTTTTCCTTATTAAAGGATTTAACTCCAGGAGCAAGAGAAGCAATACATACTCCATACAATGCAAGATATATAATTTACGAGTGAAAAACAGTTACATCACGTCTACAGAAACAACAAAAATAAATGTTTAATTTTTAAACATTATCTAATCATGTTTTATAGGGTATAGAAATGGACGGTCAACCTTTTTAAAAGTTACTATGTCCTGCAGCAATGGTGCGTCAATAAATTAAAGTCAAAGAGAATGCACAATGTCGACATTTAAATCAATTTTCTCATTTCATAAAATTTCAATTAAATGCCGAACGCTCTGTTCAAAAACTTGAGAGGTATTCAGATAGGCTATTGCAGCTTGTTTACCAATCCACTTAGTGAAATAAATATGTTTAAACCAAAACCATTTTGAAACAGCAATTTCTGCACCTTGTGTATATGTTTGGACAGACATTAAATTATAAGCATCCGTATGAATGAAATCGTGTTTACTTCTTTACAATGTTACATGTATTTGCCAAATACATTAAAATAGACTTTATTTGACAGTAGTATTTTGTTTTAACTCTTTTGAAAATTCTCTTTCATTTGTTTTATCTGGGTAGTTTAGTTCGTTGTTTCGACACACTTTTGTGCTTGGTTCAAACAAACATGTCATCGGGGAAACAAAATATTTCCTTTGACCATGGTGCTGTGTTTCTCTGTTGACTATTTATACCCCCGTTACGAAGTAAGCGGGGGTATATAGCGGTCATTCCGTCCGTCCGTCCGTCCGTCCTTCCGTCCGGTCACATATCTCCAAAACTACTTGGTCTACATCAACTAAACTTTGCAGAATTGTTGAACATGTCATTCTCATCAATTCTTGACCATCTGTAGCATTCTGGAATTTTAATTTTGGGCCGTTTCCATGGAAACGTCACTTTTTGGACTTAGTTTAATAGGGTTCAATGGGGACTAATTTTCTCAGAAATTATTGGACCTAGATGAATAAAAATTTTGGTTATAGATGCTTCTGATGATACTCTTGGTCGAGTTCGAACACCAGTTCCGAAATATTATTTTTTACGGAGTTATGGCTCTTGAAACCGAAATTGAACTCACAGAAGAACTGTGATGCTCCAATGGGGACAAGTTTTCTCAGAAACTATTACATCTAGGTGAATGAAATTTAATATGGAGGTAGTCCAGATGATACTTTTTATCGAGTTCGAAAACCAGTTCCGAAATATTATTTTTTACGGAGTTATGGCCCTTGAATCCGAAATTGAACTTCGTACCAGAAGAACTGTGATGCTCCAATGGGGACAAGTTTTCTCGGAAACTATTACATCTAGGTGATTGAAATTTAATATGGAGGTAGTCCAGATGATACTCTTCATCGAGTTCGAAAACCAGTTCCGAAATATTATTTTTTACGGAGTTATGGCCCTTTAATCCGAAATTGAACTTTGTACCAAAAGAGCTGTGATGCTCCAATTGGGACAAGTTTTCTCGGAAACTATTACATCTAGGTGAATGAAATTTTACATGTAGGTAGTCCAGATGATACTCTTCATCGAGTTCACAGTCCAGTTCCGAATTATTATTTTTTACGGAGTTATGAAGCTCTTGAATCTGTAATTGAACTTGGTACAAATTACCGGTGTGATGCCCTAATGGGAAAAATTAAGTTACCTGAAAAATATTACATCTGGGTGAATGAAATTTGTAATAACAGTCAGTTCCTAAAATTATTTTGGACAATATTATGATGCTTGAAGCTGTTTTTTAAACATAGTAGGCCTAACCTTCACATCTATAATTCTCAATGGACGGATAGCGGATGGCGGGGGTATGTGAGCCATGCTCACTTTTTTCTTATTTTGTTATTATTCGGGAAAAATTCTTTTTTAATGTTCATTAATAATCTTGGCCTATATCCACAGGAATATTGTTTCTCGATATTTACGTAGAAAAATGTAAAACTTATTCAGGCCAACATGGAACTAATCTTGTTTTTATAGCGCTCTAAGCGCTTGAATTAAACAAAAAAGAAGTTAATTTCACCTTTAATGAATTAAACACTTTTAGCACTTTTTTAATATATAAAAGCAGGATATCGTGCTTAAAGAAGTAAATTATATGAACATTGTTGACAATGATCTTAAGGAAAGGAAATGTCATGTACAAACATGATTATCCGTATTGTAGAAATCAGTTTATTTTCCTCATGGCTGTGTGTTTATGGCTATCCCTAAACGGTAAGTTTTTTACTATCATTGAAATTATGTGTTTCCTTGACAATACTGTTACATTGCACATTATTTCATCTTTCATAGAAGAAATATGTTTTTATTTACTCATTGATAAACTTCTAATAACTATTAGAATACAACTGATTACAACAAGAGCCTAATCTTTCTATTTTTCTTTTAATGATTATTTCATTCTCAATAATCAATGTTACTGTGTATAATGTTATTTTCACTGTCAATCATTTAGGATTAATAGGGCCGAACTGTGGAATTAAGATCTTTGATCATGGTTCGTTTTGATACATCATAATAACTGCAATGATGTTTCGGAGTTAACTATACATTCCGTAGTTAAAGTACAGTAACAACTTAGCATTACCCATATGCATATGTGTTACTCATGTAATGATGAATATGTCATATTATAATCACCAAATTAATGCATTTTCGTGTGAATACTAGTTTATGCAATTGTACCAATTGTTCAAATTGCTCTATTTTCTGTTGTAGGATCTTTGTAACTTACATCGAGCAAATAACACCCCTAGACAACAAGCTTCAAAGTTATGAATTAGTATAAGCAGAAAACTGAAAGCTATCTAACATTCAATACTGTTATGAAGCATTTGTGATGGATACTGGTTAAATTTGGCGAATAAACAGAATTTGTTAAGTGGACCCAAATTTTTGCCAAATGCTCATAAATTGGTTGCTATTTTGAGGATTGTTAGTACTATCATGAATGGGGTTGATAATTGTACTTTCTGCTATGCAAATCATGCATATGTGATGTACTAATTATGTGTGTACAGTGTTGTTCCTAGAGGGGGTCCTGGGGACATCTGCCAACCTTGTTGGCTAGGTGTACCTTAAAGTTTGGAGAAGTAGGATACTTTTACCATTGCAAAGGGTCCCACTTGTTCAGAAATGACCAAAATGACCCCCTCAGCAGATCACCTGGGAACAACCCTGTGTGTACGTTCCATTCCATGCGCCTCGTCATTTTATCGAATACATACATTCTCGAGCATACGATTACATTTGTGTTTTTTGTCCATTGCAGTGCAGTTCCATCCTACTTGCAATCCAAACAACCCGAGGGTTGAAACATATGGATAGGAAAATGATCCGTCTGTTGTTTATAAACATCTGTCTTTATTAACAGTGCTCCAAACTGCAGTTTAGGAGAATATATTGTGTTAACCAAACAAATAAAATATATACACTTTTCTAAATACTTTCAGGGTTCTCCAGCAAGAGGTAGATGAAAATGAAGCGAGGAGGTGTCATTCGTTTTTGTTGCGTACTAACTGCTTGTATTCTGGCTTACCTGATGCTTGGAAGGTAAATTTTACATTGTTTTTAACACTTCAATGTTTATCCATATCAAATGAAACAAACTATACGCATTTACTTCCTTGACTGTTCGAAAACTCCGGACGTATAAGACTCAATTCCCCAACAATTATATAATATTAACTCCGGACGTATAAGACTCCATTCTCAATACAACTATATAATATATATAAATGAGTCAATTTCACAAAAAGTGTAAATTTCATGTCCCAGCTATTTCCTGAAAAATGCTAGATATTGTTACTCTAGCTATTAGTTTGTCAAAAATAATAAAGACACATTTCCTCTACTCACTAAAATCAATTTATCAAAGATATGTTCATAAATAAATATTCTATAGCATTATTAAGTTCGAAAATCTAGCTAAAGTGCCTGTCCCAAATTCAAAAATGACATTTTAGGGCATTATTGAAATGATAAATAAGGAAAAATTCACATTTTGTAATGTTCTCGTACACACAGTAGAGTGAAACCAACTGGACCATAGTCACCAAAATAAAATAAAAATTATATTATTTTACTTTTTATTAACATTTTAGTCTGTCCCAAGGTTTTATGTCAGTTCTGTTACCGTGATGAATCCCTTGATGCCAACAATGATGCAACTTCCTGTCATGGCCTCCTCATACCTGCCTTGCCATTGGATGGCAGTTTGACAGCACTTGCTGTTAGTAGTTTAATTGAGAAAATTTACTTCAGTTAGTTAGCAATTTTTTTGGGTTTTTAGCTTTTTTGGGCTTATGGCATGGCATGGCATGGCGTCCGGCGTCCGTCCATCCGTCCGTCCATCCGTCCGTAAACTTTTCGCTTTTTCGACTTCTTCTCAAGAACCACTGGGTCTAGGTAGCTGAAATTTTGTATACAGACTCCTTTGGCAATGGGGATTCTAAATTGTAGATTTAGTGATCCAGTGACCCCAAATAAGGGCCTCACAGGCCATGACCTAAAATCCTATTTTCATCTTCTTCTCCAGAACAAAAAGACCTAGAAGGCTGTCATGTTGTGTAAAGAGTCTTTAGCTCATGGATATTCTAAATTGTAGATTTGGTGACCCTGTTGCCCCAAATAAGGGCCTCACAGGCCATTACCTAAAATCCTGTTTTCATCTGTTTCTCCGGAACAAAAAGACCTAGAAGGCTGTAATATTGTGTGCAAACTCTAACTTGTAAATTTGGGTGACCCTGTGACCCCAAATATGGGCTACAGCCTAAAAAAACCTTTGAAATTGAATTTTGAACTGATATTGTATGGTACTTCAATCATTATTAATTTTAGTTTATCCCTAATAGTAAAATACCTGAGGGAGACTCATCTCATCTTTTAGATATATATGTGAGTCCTAACTTGGGTTTGAGAAATGCAGAAATTGAGAAAAAAAAGTAACTTTGCAGTTAATCTTATTCAGTAGGAATGTGAAATATATGTCGAAGATCAAGTCTCCATGCATTATGGACATGTTTGTCAAATTGATGTAATCAATGTGAAATGAGAACTATTTAATTGCCTATGAACTGAATATTGTGCATATTATAAAAAAAAAAAACGCCCTCACAGGTCAAAACATAAAAATCTATTTTCACCTTCTTCTCCAGAACTAAACTAGAAGGAATATTGCGTTCAGAATGTTTAGATGTTTGGATGAAAAGGCTTAGAACCGATAAAATTGTGCAAAGATTATTTAGCCAAGGTGATTCTAAATTGTACTATGTACCATGAGATTCATCACATTGCCTGTTCTCTCTAAGCCTTACACAGTTAGATCAGTGATGCCAGTGTTTTGTGCAAGGCAGAGGCTATTACATAATTTGGCTGTAACCAGAGCCAAGGGGTCAGCATATTGCATAATCTCCTGTGTGTTGACCTTGCTGAGTGCTCTCTCTCACTTTCAAGACGAAGATTTGTCAGGGCTAGGGATTGTGCATTATATTGAGACAATATATTTCTGTCTTCATCATCAAACAGTATAAACCCTGATGAGCTACAGAGCCCATGGCTCTATTTTTTTAAAGTTGTCTGTGAATTTAATTGTCAAATATGTTACCATGAATAAAACATATGTAACAACTTCTTATTAAATCAGTAGTAATTCCGCATTAAAGCAAATTAAGGCATCAGTCACGTGAGTCATCTGTTATGATTAAAACAGGAGCAATCATTATTTCAGAATTGATAAATGGCAAATAGTCAAAACTGTTACCGTCAGTTCGGTTACCGTTCAAACTGGTAACAGATTGGACAAAAGTGGTAACAAATCTGACATCTCACTGTTTATCACTCAAACTAAGGCTGAATTCTTTATAATTTTCCCATGCTTATATATTTCCTTGATATTTTCTAAAGTGTTTTCACATTTGAACGTACATTTTGGTAAGACAATGAGCATATTTGAGGATAATTTGAAATGAAATATTACCAAGTGCTGTGGTTCTGAGCAAGTAAGGGTTTGTCGATTTCTAATCATCTGCTAACAAAACCCATGAATTCAAAACACGATCATTGTATATAGATAATTAAAAATCGGTAACAGATTGGACATCTCACTGCTTATTATCCAACTAATCCGGATTATTATCTTCTAACAACATGCCGACGTGTCAGCTTAAATTGCTGAAACATCGACAGACTCAGGACATCGACCTTTTTTCTTCACTCATCCGTGAATACGAGACTGAAGGTCGACTTCCTGAGGCCAAACCGATCCGTCCATGTGACCAGCGTACACCCCGTGGAACGGACTCAAGTTAAACAAGCAGACAGAGTCGGCCATATCCCCCGCCTTTGGGAAAATGTATTGAAGAATAGTTGTTGAATAACAGTGACTATGAACCTTTTTTCAACTAACCAGTGCCCAGTTATAAGCAATCTATATTGGTCATACATTTAATCTTACTCTCCTGCAGATTGTAACATTTCAACTTGAGCCCAAAGTATCTTACAGAATTGAATGAGATGAGTTTTTAACTTCACACAAAATTTCAGCTCCTTTTAAACCCGAGTTCTTTCGAGTTCTTCTCCGGAAACGAAATTCTAAATTACGTTTCCATGGAAACGGTAAAAAAAAAATCACTCGAAGAAGTTGAAAACCCCCAAAAGGCACATCTACACATGATGATTGTTTCGTTGAGATATGTTGGCGGGGGATAATTATGAGTCATCGAGTATTTCGATAGACATATCAGAAAATTGCCAACTAATTCGGAGGCCAACTGTCACCCAATTAATTATCGCGTTTCGAAGACATGCAGGTGTATTTTGAAATTGACAATTTCAATTTGAACTAATTTCATTTACTACCTTTATTGATTGATAACATATTTTATTCATTTAAGAAATGGATTGGGCACAAGTTGTAAAACTTATAGAAGCCCTCTCCACGTAATCAACAACTATTTGACAAGGCTAAAATACATAACACAATATATGCAGAAGAGAGTAAGAAATCTACAAGTGACGAAGTGGGTAAACATGTAATATACATTATTAAGGCAACACACAATTGGAAATGTTATTCTTATGACAAAATGCACTTTGAATATGGTAAATACGTACATTAGTATTAATGTATTAATTGAACCGTTGACTCTTTCCAATGAATTTATGAACATGGTGAAATATGTTTTCATTGACTGTTTGTGGAAGATTTGGATTTCCATACAGGATTGTATTAAGATCAAATTCTGCCTTTAAATTATAAAATCTTTGCTTTAATTCTAAACGGAGATCAGCATGTCTTGGACATATCAAGAAGAAATGATAAACATCTTCAACTTAAGCACCACAAATGCAAGATTTACTTTCAGATAAATTGACACGATACAGATCACCCTTTAGGGAACTACAATAATTTCTTAACTTACTGTGTATAATGTTCATCTTCCTATCGCCGAATAGAAAATATTTTGGGATTTTACATTATGTTCAGATAATTTTGCTTTAAATGACGATAATGAATTTGAACATCTTATTTTATAGGAAAGATTATTCCATAGATAAGCACAGTCATAAATAAAAGACATTTGAAGGACTGCAGTTCGAAATTTTGGAATAGATAAATTTGATTTGTTACGCAAGTTGTAATGAGAAATAGTTTCAGTGACTGGGGGTATAGCGTTCATTCTGTCCGTCTGTCTGTCCGTCCGTCACAAAACTTTGTGCAGAGCATATTTCTCAAACTATACATGCTAGCTTCACCAAACTTGCTAACATGTTAGCCATGATCTCTAGTTGTGCATTTTGAGGGTGAAACCTATTTATGAATTTTCCTTTTGGCCGTTTCCATGGAAACATGACCAAAACAGTGACTCTACAAGGAAGTCATTTTGTGTGTAAGTTATCTCCCAAACTATACATTCTAGCTACACTAAACTTCATACACGTGTCAACCATGGTGCCTAGATGTGCTGTGGGCTAGACCTATTTCTGAATTTTATTTTTGGCGGTTTCCATGGAAACATGACTTAACAGTTATCCCTTGAACTGTGCATTCCATATGCATTCATCTTTACACACAGGTTAGTCATTTCCATAAAGGTGCCTTTCCTATTTTCAATTATGTCAAACTATATTTGGAAGCGGGGGATATGTGAGCTGTGCTCGCTTCTACACTTGTAATTATATTGCAGGTCGACTTTCTTAATAAAGGACATGGAACCTCCGAAGATGAAGGTGATCAGTACATATGATTTACTACCGGAGAAGAAAATAGTTGACTGGGAGCGACTGACAATCAACGATCCTCCAGTCACAAACTGGCGTTCTTTGGCATCATCAACAGAATCGGAAATATTTGTTGTAAATAAGGAAAGAAAATATTTTGTTGGTGAAACCGTAACTGTACAAATCAGGGTTAGAGACGTTGACGGACATAATAAAACCAAGGGAGGTGATGAGATCAGAATCTGGACAACTGGTGGAAATATAACATCAGGAGCAGCTGGAACAGTGCTTGACAATGGAGATGGCACCTACAAGGGCAGAGTCAAGTTGCTGTGGCCGGGGAATATTACTATAAAGGCAAAAGTGTTCACGCCACGAGAAAAAATCGCCACTATTTACAGACAATCCAGGACTGGCAACACACTATGGCGGTTTTTTGGAGGATTTAGGAATGCTTCAGCGACTGAAATTCTTCCATGCACAGGAAGTTTTAATATTTCGAAGACCTACAACGGTTCATGTGACCTCAGAAACATGAATTATGGTTGGCCCTGGTTCTGTGAAAAACCGAAACATCTTCCATGTTCAAACTGGGTTTTTACAGAGTGGAAGAAAACTTCACCCAAATTGACCCTGGAACAATCACTTATTCTTGAACAGTAAGTACGGAAGTAAAGCTACTGTCATCATATGTTTTGTCTACTAAATACTATTATTTCTGTCATAACTGTGCGTACTCGTTCTGATTGACATCAATTACAATAGAACAACAAGGATAGTTTATGGGTGATCAACTCCTTTATTTCACAATGGCGACGTTACGGTATTTACGGCCTAGACCATATGATTCGACAACTGGGCCAATACGGACAAACTGGGCCAATACGAGACAAACTGGGCCAATACGGGATAAACTGGGCCAATACGGGTTTGAGCATGCGCAGTCGCACATTTGGTGAAAGCCCGAAGCTGTCGCTTCACAACTTTGACCCATGGTATCTGTTCACCAATCTTGTTTGTACTTATTTTTTCAATATAACTGAGATGTTTAGTGTTGTGCAAATACAATGAAAAGAGGTCAATTAATAAAATTGTCATTAATTAAGTATTTCCGTATTGGCCGAGTTACAGGTCCTCGGTCCGTTGTATTGGCCCTTGACTTCGTCTCGGGCCAATACAACGGACCTCGGACCTGTAACTGGGCCAATACGGAAATACTTAATTAATAACATTATAGTCTATAGATGTTTATAATGACGCCATTGTGAAATAAAGATGTTGAATCGTTGATCATCTATAAAATCTCCTTGTCGTTCTATTACACCACCTTCTAGACTGCCTCTCAAACAGTTGATCAATTACATTGTCAATCATGTTGCAATTCTTGTGGGATCTTATTATACCCCCGCTACGAAGTAAGCGGGGGTATATAGCGGTCATTCCGTCCGTCCTTCCGTCCGGTCAATTTTCTCAAAAACCATCAAAGGTACATCAACCAAACTTTGTACAGTTGTTAACCATGTTCTTCCGATCGCGCACAGACAATTTTAAATTTTCTGAGATTTAAATTTGTGGTCGTTTCCATGGAAACGTCACTTTTTGGACTTAGTTTTATTGTGTTCAATGGGGACAAGTTTTCTCGGATACTGTTCAACCTAGGTGAATGAAATTTTGGTTGTGAGTACTCATGACCATTCTCTTTATCGAGTTTAATAGGGTTCAATGGGGACTAATTTTCTCAGAAATTATTGGACCTAGATGAATAAAATTTTGATTATAGATGCTTCTGATGATACTCTTGATCGAGTTCGAAAACCAGTTCCGAAATATTATTTTTTACGGAGTTATGGCCCTTGAATCCGAAATTGAACTTAGTACCAAACGAACTGTGATGCTCCAATGGGGACAAGTTTTCTCGGAAACTATTACATCTAGGTGAATGAAACTTAATATGGAGGTAGTCCAGATGACACTCCTCATCGAGTTCGAAAACCAGTTCGGAAATATTATTTTCTACGTAGTTATATCCCTTGAATCCGAAACTGAACTTAGTACCAAAAGAACTGTGATGCTCCAATGGGGACAAGTTTTCTCGGCAACTATTACATCTAGGTGAATGAAATTTTAAATGTAGGTAGTCCAGATGACACTCTTCATCGAGTTCAAAGTCCAATTCCGAAATATTATTTTTTACGGAGTTATGAAGCCCTTGAATCTGTAATTGAACTTGGTACAAATTACCGTTGTGATGCTCTAATGGGAAAATTAAGTTACCTGGAAAATATTACATCTGGGTGAATGAAATTTTGTTATAACAGTCCGTTCCTTAATTTATTTTGGATGATGCTTGAAGCTGTTTTTTAAACAAAGTAACCTTCACATCTATAATTCTCAATGGACGGATAGCGGATGGCGGGGGTATGTGAGCCATGCTCACTTTTTTCTTGTTTATACTATGTAATTATTTCTGCCTAACTTATTTCATGTACATGAAGTTCATTATTGAATAAACATTCACTTGCCTTCCAATCACTCTCAAACTCGTATTCCTTATGTATATTACACAATGTGTTACCCTTCCCCGTATTGGGCTTTGTAACTTTGTTATATAATGCGGAAAGGAGATTTAAAGCGATTTTCAAAAACAAAAAAAACCCAAATAATGTACCTGTGTTCTGATTTAACAGTTTCTGGAACTTTACAAATGCTTTGGACGTTCGGGCTGATTTGATTAATATAATATCTTTAGAATTATGCGCCATGAATAACAGCTCTTGACTCTCCTTTTTCAGACCGGGGGTAAAACTTTAATCTAGCTTAACTCTCACTTTTGATTTGTCAAATTATGCCTTTGAAGCGTTGAAACTTGTGCTGTGAGAGCACTCATTAACAGTTTTCTAACACGATATTTCATCAAAGCCTGGGCTATGCACATGCTAGCATTAAACTTTTGGACAAATCATACCTTTGTAAATACCCACTCGATATGTTCCAAATAAGGCTTAATAAATGTGCTCGTATTTGCAAGATATGGTTCGAGCTGTTATCTTTACTTTATTCTTATATATTATAAATTCTGAGAACTTTTTATCAGTTGTTGTATTTTTTTCAGCACGGACAATGGCTTTATGGACGCATCCGTCAAGGTTATCGCAATCAGTAGTAGGTATTTGAGTTAAGGGTTTACATCCTGCTCCATCATTGTATTTGTATCCGCTACTCGCCTACAATACCCTGATTCCATGAACCCAATAATCTGTGTATGGCATTGAATAGCTAGCCCATGAAAGAACAGTTCAAGCAAAATCGGCCGTACTCGAATGAGACACAATATTTCATTGGCTGAAATGTGCATGCTACATAGCAATGAGTAAGCAGGCTCCAGCTAAAGCGGCGGTCACAACCCGCCGTACTTGCAAGTGCGTGCTGTCTACGTGCATAAACGTGGGTAGAATAGTGGTAGCCGTACGTTGTAAGTACCGACACCGTACGGATTTGGGAGCACGCAGACACGCCGTAGCGCTTTTAGTGCATGCAGAACTTTCGCTGCGTGCGATCTGCGTATTTTCCACACGTACGACTTCCGTGCTTGCACTCTACGGACACTGTACGCACAACGCACGGACTCTGTGAGTGTTTTAAGTTTTTCAGATTGACACATACTCCACGGACGACGCACTTAGTACGTGCGTGCTCCGCACGTTGCAAGTGCGTTGTCAGTGCGTCGTCCGTGCTTACGCGACACTTCCCCAGTTCAACTGACAAATGAGCATGCAACACTCACGTTGCCAGTGCCGAGTAAGCACGTGCTCAGCAATTACAACGCGTTGTGCGCTCTGATTTCTGCAGTTATTATGCGCTGCCATTTGAAACTGCTCTTGAAGCATCAGAAGCGGGAGTCTCTGAGTTGAATGGGCGGCATCTTGAGGCAGCAGCTCTGAGAGAGATGTTGAACGTCTGGAGGTCGGCCTAAACCCCTACCCCCTGGGTGCCTGAAATCGGCCTGAAAAACTTAAGTTCATTGCACTTGTACGCACTTACACCGTGCGTGTAAGTAATGACACCGTGCGTGTGCAGCACATGTAAGTACGGCATCCGTACGATAACGTGGCAATCGTACGTCACACGCAAGGTGTAAGTACGTTGTAAGCACTTACAACACACTTACCCCGTGCGAAAGCGGATCACGGCCAGGCATTTCGTGCGGGCAACGTACTTACACCTTGCGTGTGACGTGCATTGATTTTGCTCCCTCCCTGCGTTTCCCACTTCCTCCCCACGTTTTTCAGAAACGTGGCCTCCCTAAAAAAAACGTACGGTGGGTTGGGACCGAGGCTTAAACTAGAGTTAAAGGGCTCAGAGAACCAGGGTACTGTAGAAGTGTACCGGATACAAGTACTAGCACGCAGATGAATCACTTTAATGTCTCTTAAAAGTCTAATATATTTAGAGTTTATGTTCAGTATCGTCTCCCATATTGTAGAATTATCAAAAGTGAAGGTCTTGAGTACAAATATCTATTTCGTTTCAAAGCTCGTCTCCAACACCTGATGTTAAAAAGTATTGATATTTTACAGGTGCTTTCACCAGATTACCGAGTATTTCTGCCTTTGAAAAACCTTAATGTGAATACATAATATAAAATAAAAAATTTAAATAGTCTGAAATAATAGTGACCAAAGGGCCTGTGGTCCAGAGAACATATGTTCAGTATTGTATCCATCTGTCCACATGCATTAGAAGAGTGCCACAATGCTTAAGTTCAAGTTTTGAAGATTGCTAAACCTGTGAATGCGACACCTTTATACAACGTACATAAACAATAAATGTTCTGGATGTTCTGTCTGTAAACTTAAACTATCAAATTGTCCACACCAACGTTCTTTTCCATAATTGCAGGAACCATCAGTGCCAATGAGCAACTCGTTGGAACCGGTCTACAGAGTTCCGTCCCCTGCAATAAGATTGCTGCAAGAGAAACGTGGAGAGCAAGAACCCCAGTTGGTTATGTATACAGGGGACGCTGGATTCCGTTATTCTGCTCCAGTACAGTCAACGTAACTGTTAACTCTACCAGGGAATGTCTGAAAGGCCGACGAGTGTGGTTCATTGGAGATTCTACATCAAGACAAATGTTCGAGTTTTTAAGATCGTACTTAAAGTTGACACTGACAACAGAGGGATGGAAGTCTAGGAGATGGTACGATTTTTCCATTGCAGAAGACGAATTAAGAACATTCAGTATAGCATATGCTATACATGGACTGCCTTTTAATTATGCTGCGACAAGAGCTGCAATAAGTAAATTAGATTCACCCCTTAAATACATAAACTCAATTCCTGCTGGATCTAATGATATCTTTGTGCTTCATTTATATACTCATTTTCAAACACAACATCCAGAGGTTCTGCGTCAAAGTGTTAAAATTACTATTGAGGCTATAAAAAAACTGAAACATCGAGCCCCAAAAACTAAAGTGATTGTCAAGGGTCCTCATGCAATGTCCGCGACTAAGTACCCGTTTGGCGATTTTTGGGGAAATATCGCATCAAAGATTTTACTTGAGGAATTTACTGATTTACAAAACGATGTCATGTATCTTGATCTGTGGGATATGACTGTTTCAATTGAAAATCCAGAGTTACACACTGACATGATAGTACTGAACATGATAATGAACTACTTATTCTCTTTTATTTGTCTTTAATTGTTTAGTAAATCATAACTTTAAAAACCTTTTTTTAATTTTTGAATCTCCCAATATCATTAAAATCAGATCATTGATTCGTTCCCTAGGCTTATTTCCTAATTTGAGTTGTCACTCATCATGTATGAGTCATACATGAGTGACAACTCAGTTAAGCAAATAAACTTAGGGAATGAATCGATGGTCTGATTTTAATGAGATTGACCCAAACCTTGCTGCGTGTAGAACAGTTCTCTACTGTGGGATTTTAACGCTAACCACTGCGCTGTCCAGTCCCCGTTTGGTGTGAGAAACATTAATAATCAAATTATATTTGGATACTAATAAAGAAATGAAATGGTGTTATGGTTGTGTGAAATGGTTATGATTTATGGTTATAAAAATGTTTGCTCTATAGCCTTATTTAAAGTTTTTTTGCACTCGAAAAGTGACATACGAGAGCATATAAACTGACTTTAGCTTCATTTCGGTGCAATAAAATACTTATTATTCTTTACAAGTGACCTGCAGTCAAAAATTAAAAAGTTGAGACGGCCGAAGTCACTCATGGATATCGCAAATAACACGAGTTGCTGATGTGCAAAATTGAAACTATAGAGTGTAGAAAACGGCTGAATTAGGATTAATTCAGCTCTTGCATATACGTTAATCTTTTAACTTACAACAAAGATTTCGATAGTTTAATTAAGGAGTATCTGTAACTTCACTGATTTGTATTACGCAATGTAAGCATTGTTACATTAGCCATAGCGATTGCCGTTTTTGGTCTTCGAGTTGTGTGCATTTTTTTAATATTGCTGAAATTGTAATTTCATGCGGATTTAATGCAACGTTGCATTACTTACTTCCGGTCTTTTGAAATTAAGTTTAAAACCTGAATACGTATATATTTTCCAAATAAGTAATATCGTACATTACGTCGTACATTACCTGAGGACAGATCGTTTGTAATAACGAGAGATGTGCATTATCTGTGCATTATTTACATTTGAAAGCAATTGGCGTGCAGTAGTGCCTTTGAATTAGAATTTTACAGTGAAGAGTAATCTCCCTTTTGTCAATAACTTTTTTTTAAAAAAATGTCAGTATCAAATAACTCAGAAAATAGGTCCATGACATACATGTATATATTTTATTTTTCATTGAAACTACACGTCCCATTTAAATACACAGTAGTTATATGATCCATTAAACATCAACTCAAATTTGGAATGTCTGTTGTACAACAGATTCCAAAATTACGTTTGACTCATTGGCACGTGTTAATCTTGACGCATTGTCCGGTTTTCGATCAGAAATCACTACTTTTACCTTCATATCGTCATTATACTCAGTCCACTATCATTAATATAGATTTTTCGGTAACAGTATAGGTACTTCTCGATAAAGTAACATCATTTATAACGTTTGGCATATGTGACCCCCAACAAGACAATGGATTTACCTTTAATATTAGGTCTAAATCCAAGCTGGTACTTTATTCAATAATTGCAAAATTAATAGCAGTATCATCATCTGTAATCTTGAATCATTCAGATATTCCCGTATATTGCCATTCTTTTCAGAAAGTTGACTGTCTTAGTCACAGCATCATCATATAAATAAAATGTTCCAGAGCACGTGCAACAGTTTTTTCCCAAACTTGATCTGAACAAATAGAGTGAAATCTATGCGAGTTTGTGTGCATGGCAGTACAGGAAAGGTTCAGCATATTCCTCATACGATATTGGACAATCGCATATCCTGTCCATCTTTCCACAGAACTCTAAATTTCGTATATGATCCTGAGTTGGCACAGTTTTATGTAGTTTTCAATAAATGTTGACCATCAGAAATAAAATATAGTTTGCGCCTAGGAGAAGAGAAACGATTTTAAGTCCAACATGTATTTGGCAAATTTTCTGAGTAATGAAGTTTGAAAAAAGCATGTTCGGTGATGCGCCATCGCCGGTGATTCTAATAAATAACAACAAACAAATATAAAGTCAAAGTCAAATAAAACAGGGTACAAAAAACATCATATGCTTACATTCTCGGTGACTTGTTACTTATTTTGAATAGGCCTAAATATACTACATTTATCATTATTAAAAAATGAATCAAATAATCAATTACTTGCGGGATATATTCACCTTATTCGCCAAAGGTTGTGGTTCTGATAATGGAAGCTTCCAACTTTTCTTAAAAAAAATATTTGGTTGTTTGAAAATCTTTTTTCAAATGACATTTCTCTGATTAAACACCGATCGAAACTTAACAGTTAGTTGTTACCATTAAAGGAGGGTTGTTCTATCGGGGTATTTTTGTGGAAATGAAATTCGCGAGGATTTTCCTGTTTACATATATGTTATTAATACATGATCACAGTCAAATTGAAAGATACTAATGAAGGTAATATTTGGATGAATTTATATTTCACAACTTGATAAACACAAGCGCATATTTGTTGAAAAATAAAAACAATGAAAATTGAAGCCATTCATCTGCTTCGCTACAGCATAACGGCAAAATGTTGATCAGTCTATGACATGTTATGCGTTACTATGTGAATATACTCTATCGGTGTACGTCTCTTATTATTAAAAGGTTGTAAAATTAGATACAATATAGCGTGTTTTCATTTCACGTATTGCAAAACAAAATAAAGGATGGCGACAGAACCCTCCCTTTAAATTACCACCAACAAAGTTCTGAAAATTCGAAATGTTAAGCAGAAACGGTGTAACTTTATAATGCTTTAATATTGCTAACATGTTAGTTATAGTTTCATCGAAATTTTATAACATTTTCTTTTGAAAAATGTCACATGTATGTTCAACCAAGTAACCGAGATCTGTTCAAGCACACATGTGGTGTGGAAGTTCGCTTTTTCACAATATAGTGTAGCATAATATTTGATATTTAAGTTTTAATATGCGGAAATTTAGATAATAAAAGATATTAGCGACACATAATTACTGTAGCAATTAGTAGTTTAGTTAAGAAGATTCCAAAACGGTTCTCAAGTCTCTAAAGGGGTCTTTTCAGAAACATGAACAGATACAACTTCAAACGCAAGGCATAACTCTTGCCAGTCTGCATTACTGGCTTATTTAACCCTTGCGGTATTTCCTTTGCTCTGTTGTGTCAAGAAAGTGAATCGCTGAATTAGAAATGCATAGCGGGCCTGGATTTCTAAACACAGATTTCTTCAGGAAATACTGCAAGGCCTAAATCAGCCAGTAATGGAGACTGGCAAGAGTTATGCCTTGCATTGGGAAGTTGGAACAGATAAACAAATTAAATTTAGTTGAGTTGGCTTCTGGTGACATGCTGTAGGTTTGTTTCAGTCGTATATATCACTCCTGGTAAAAAGATCGTGTGTTTTTTTTTCTTTGTTTAATTTTTTCAATTGTTCAACTATTTGTGGTTCTTTTAAATAACTTAACGTAAAGAGGAAGTATACTTATCAAACAGCATTTCAAATATAATAATGAAGAAAATGTATTTTCCAAAATCTGATTTTAATGCACAAAACCAATGCATTGTGTGTATTTCAAAATAGTAGTATAATTTGGTCTTTATTATTGAATGACTGTGAGGTTTACGGCGGTCACAGTGAACGCCAAATATCAGATTGATTAAAAGTTCGGATATATTGTAATCCATCAAATAAATAATAATAAATAAAATCATTATAATGTATTCTTAATTAAGAATTTGCATTTTGAAAGTTCCCGAACTTGGCACTGAATTCTGTGTAAAGCCATTATGACGTTATAGACAATTGTGTAAATGTGTTCGTTTTGAATTTTTTCTTGCAAATTATTGATTTATTATCTACGTAGAAGTAACAAGTAAAAGGAACACGAATATTTTTTTTAATAAAAACGTTCGTAAAAGAAATTTAAATCGTATCGAAGCTTTCCCCAAGGCAACAAAATGTTGATTGTCTATGACGTCATCACAATCGGTGACGCTTGGAATCTTGAAAGTTGCGCACGTCTTTCTATCAAAACATTATCCAAAACTAAACGAACTATTTATTAGACTCTCTCAACAGGAATCAAGTCATTGAAGGTAAGTAAATTAAATACAACTGTATTCATAAACTAGAAAAAACAAAGTGGTTTATGCAACAATTTGAATTGCCGAAAAAAGTAAATGAAATGGTCTGCCTAAGAATTCACATCATTAGACGCTACTGTGTGATTGAATATAATTTTGATATTTGTAACAAATGTTCTGCTCCAGATGGGTTGGAAAAAGTACAAACGGAATATAAAGACGGGTCTCAAAACAACGACTCCCAGCCGGGAAAAGTCTGAAGAATGCAGAACTCCGACTCCAGTTAAGGGTCAGTTGAACTTATTTAGTTCTGCCTCTTAATAAAAGAAATCGCATCTCAAAAGCATGTGCATTAAGCAAAGATTGAAGATATAGAAGAAATGGATAGATACATAACATGTGTTTGGGTGGCATTCGAGAAGTTGGTGAAATAGAGATGACCATAATTAAACCAATAACATGGTCATAATTAGAGATATTCTTTCGTGACGATTTAATTATGAATAGTAAAATTAATCATTCTCTATCAGAGATGTAATATAATAATTGACATTATATGTCCAGGTTCTGGTGATCAAGAAGTGGAAGAGGACGACAAAGCTCCGCAGTCTGGAGATGTACCTACTCCAGGTAAGAAAATCCTGGGTAACCGAAGATGGGTAAGAGAGACGTTGACCATTCTCTGTTGCGTTTTCTCACTATATAAAATGCAGCTACATGTATTTTTTGGCACATTATCACACGAAGATGAAAAAAGAAAATATATCCCGACATACATTGCTGACGGAAACAAAAGCAAACGTGTTGATATTACATACATCTCGTGTTCGCTTCTGCATTGCAGGTTCCAAGCAGTAAAATATAATTAGGATGATTATGCACATTTGTCTGTTTCACAATTTATAACCTATTTCCAGGTAGTCGTTCGACCTGCAAAGTTGACGGTCTTCATGGGTCTCCAACCGAAACGAGGTAGGTCGACATACACATTTATTTACATACTGTAGGACTAAATATAGATGTTTTTATTTTAAAGGCGCTGTACTGAAATAAAGTGCTCTAAAAAGGTAATAATTAAGTCTTACCGATGGCTGAATAATAACCCTCAAACAATAAAAAGCGTTCTTAAACGAATGTGCATAGTTCGGTTAAAAGGAGGGTCTGACGGGGTATTTTTGTGGCAACGAAATTTGGATTTTAAACATTTTGTAGGCCTATGTGATATATGCACTTTTAGAAAATGCATCCCTTGCGACAACTGTGATAAAATTAAATCACAACGTGCGGGTAAATGAAACAAACCACAATTTATTCAAGATCTGTGCCGTGTTCAAGATAGGTTTCAAAGTAATCGCTCATTGAGCGATTACTTTGAAACCTATCTTGAACGCGATTGCTCAATGTAGCGCTACGTAGCAAGGCGAGCAAACTTTGAGGAATTTGCACTGTGTCGTTCAAGAGAGAAGAAGCGCTCATTGAGCGCTACATTGAGCGCTACATTGAGCGCTACATTGAGCAATTGAAGCGCTCGCTGCTATTGAACGGGGCGCCGATAATAGCTCTCTTGTTTAATTATCCCATTGAAGTTGAACTCCGTTTTAAAACTTATATTATGCAAATGAGCTTAACATCCGAGCTGAAAAATCCCAAAGTATTATAAGCAATTTGTAAAGCTGTCGGTGCATTGCCAACTTTTGGATCGATTGGGTTGGTAACAACCGATTTGATTGGTCAATAGAGGGGACGTAACTCTCTTTGGGCGATAAGTGGCGCTGACCCTGTCTCAGAAATCCCTTCGAGTTGTCGCAAGGGTCAATATGCATTTTCTAAAAGTGCACATATGGCCCGATGCGTGCGGATGATGATGTGATGTGATTGACGAGCAATTTTGAATTTCGTTGCCACAAGTTCAGATCGTGCTTTCTATAAGAATCCATTTTATTAGAAATACGTATTGATATTTTACCATAGGATTTCCGAATCCCTGTACATTTATCTCTTGGTTTTAAATTTAAATTCTAAATATGAAACTTAATTCATCTTTCTCCTGCAGTTTCTCGGACCATCTCCAGAGTCTTGTTGAAGACTACACAAGGGAGATAATCAGCAAGGACCGACAACTCCGGGAAGTACGTAAACAGAAACATGAGATGTATATTGAGTTCTGGAACTACAAACTGAGCTGGACCATGGATAGGGCAGAGATGGTAGAGCTGAGAGCTCAGTTGGAGGAAGAAAGGAAGGGAAAAGAACGAATGCATGCTGAATGCATGAAATTGGCCGAGGAACATAGTAAAGTGCAGGAACAACTTGACGCCATCTTGAAAGAGAATGGTCAGGCTCGATATCGTTCTACAAGATCTTCAGTCGAGGAGGAAGATCAACAACCCCGTATACACGCACAGGTCAAAGTTCAAAGGCGTGATGCGCAACTCCCACCAATCGCAGAAAACAACAAGATTGTGAAGTCGTCAGTGGCGCCCTCTAGATCAGAAAGCTGAAGATCTCTCTAAACTATAATATTGTTTTAATTGTTAAAAGAATTTCAAACCTTCGAATCGTGTTGTTCCTCTTTACACGTTTTCACAGTAATGGGGTTGGTTATACTATCATTGATTGTTTGGGTTTGTCGTCATTCGCAAATAACAAAGATTAGGCTTTTATGAGTCTACATGCCAAGTTTCAGAAATAAGATATATGACCGTCAATAAGACCCTTGTATCATATTTATTTTCGTATTGCAGACCGTGCTTTTACTGAATAATACATAGTAAGAAAGTCATACATTGTTTTGGTCTATTTGAATTGAATTGAGGCATGTAATAACATTTAGGTACCAGCATTTTACAATGCCTGCTACGCCTATATTTTAGGATCAGGACTAAATGTAGCCGACAACCCCTTATTGAATACTTATTTCCTAAATCAAAATAATAATTTTAAATAATAGAGCCATGGGCTCTGTAGCTCATCAGGGTTTGTATTATTTGATGTTGAAGACTGACATTTTTCTCCAGATAAAGCACAATCCCTTGACATGACCTTTTAATGTCCATGGTGTTAGTGCATAACTTCTAGACAATTTCTGCATGGACCTTGAAGAGAAGGTGACACTTCCAATTCAAATAATGTAGACATAATCTCCATATAATGATACACAATGATAAAACATTTGGTTATACTTTTTCTCTTCTTCTATATTTACTATTCTAAAGCTATTTTACTAACCAATAGAGAACTATAACACAAAGCCCTAACCATATCATCTCCTTCCCTCCAAAATTTCTCTTTAAGTCAAGCAAGTCTCTGGCCTTATCAACCTTCAAGTCAATCCCTCAAGTTAGTTGAGCTAATTAACCTCTCATCCACTACTACTCGCTGCCTGCTTGTGCAGTGACACAACTGACACCCAATACCATAGGTTAAAAGGTCAATACGCATATCCAGGCTTGCCTGGGCCAGGGCAGCTGTTCAGTCATTGAGGAACTCAGGGGAGCGGGATGGATTTCATGAAGTTTTATTTGGGTCATGACCCCTGTTACCAAATTCTAAAAAGTCTGCACATAACATTTCATCTCTCTAGACCTTTTGGCACTGGAGGAAAAGGGGAAAATAGGTTTTTAAAGATGTGACCCCTGTGACCCTATTTGGGGCCAAGGGGTCACCAAATCTACAGTTTAGAATCCCCATTACCAAAGGAGTCTGCTCATAACATTTCAGCTCTCTAGAGTCATTGGTTCTGGAGAAGAAGTCGAAAAAGCGAAAAATTTACAGACGGACGGACGGACGGACAACGGACGCCATGCCATGCCATGCCATGTCATGCCATAAGCCCATCGGGCCTTTCAGCAAATATGCAAGATACTGCTAGTCACAAGCTTTTAGGTGTGCACGATAGTTTAATTTTTAGATATGTTGTGTTTAATGCTTGAGACTGCAAATTTGGATCCATTATACAAAGATGATATGCTCAGAAGTTCAGCTTCTTAGCTGTATTCGCTTCTGAAAAGGAGAGTTGAAAGAAAGTTTGACTCTGGACATCCTGTCACGCCCATATTTGAAGGTGAGGTGAGTTGGGTGTTTAACGCCGCTTTCAAGAGAATTTAACGGCGGCTGCTATTATTATGGCAGGGAGAAAGCCCGTAACGCCATGCATTGAAACGAGCATCGACTGGAACTGGCGAACCGTGGGTGGTACTGCACTGAAATTCAGTGTAGCATTGGACCCAAACCTTACTGAGTATAGAACAATTCTCTACTGCAAACAACGTTGCCGTGCCCCTGGCGGGATTCGAACCCCGGGCCTCTTGTTCCGAAGCCGAACGTGCTCACCACTGCGCTATCCCGCTCCCTATTTGAAGGTGGATCAGGACCAAATGAACACTCTTTGAACCCCTAGGTGCAAGATAGGCCTACCTATCGGGATTCGAACACCGGGCCTCTTGGTCCGAAGCCGAACGCGCTAACCACTGCGCTATCCCGCCCCATATTCACACCGTAGGAACGTGAACGCCTGGAAATTGTTACTCAACGGAAGTGAACGAATTTCTCTGCGAGAGGTCATTAGTTATGTGCAATTGGTGTAGTATTTTGTTGGATAAATCGGTTTTGAGGTATTTATGAGAAAAAATATTTCAGGCTGTAAAATGGTAGACACCAGTGAAGCCGTAGACGAAAGATAATGTCATTATGTGCCCTCAGTCGACTGTTACATCACAATTTAATAGTCGAATTTCGCTTGTGGAACTTAAGTGTGTTTAATATTACCTTGCTTTCAGAAAATCCATAAAAATACTCTCATATTTTTTTACCATGTTGGCAAACATCCATATATGGACATATATGCCAAATATTGAGACTTATTATCGACAAATAACAACATTAGAACCCCTGAACCACACGTGGTGTCAAAACAAAGTGAACGAGTTACTAACGGGGGTGGTGAACGAATTACAGCCACTTGGTGTTTTCTTTAGGAACGAGTTCACCACGATATTATACCAGCAGTCATTGAATGTAAATATCTCAGTAACTATATATTAGTTGGATTTTGACTAAATTTTCAAGTTTTCATAAATATGTATCAGCCATTTTGGACATATAGATCTACATGACAAAATCATATGTTTGTTTTTAAACAATATATCGACCGCGTATGTGTGCAAATATATTTTTTCGGCATGCAATCTCACATAAAACTGTTTCTTTCAAGCTAGTTCTGCTCAGCTTCTCATTTCTAAAACCAACTTTGTGTTTACTAATGTCTACTATTTTACAGCCTGAACTATCTTCTGTCATAAGTACCTGAAAACCGGTTTATCAAAAAATTCCTACACCAAATGCACAAAAACAAACTGGACTTTCGCAGCGAAATTCGTTCACTTCCGTTGAGTAACAATTTCAAGGCGTACACGTTCCTACGGTGTGTACCTCCTCCTTTCAGCTTTGGGGATGCAGCGGTTTTGGTATAAAACTATAAAAAGTTTAAGAACGCTGGATGATGGACGACGAATACTTCACACAAATACTTCACACGAATACTTCACACGTGTACCCATTTCAATGAGACTTTTCAGATGAGGTGCTAGCTGCTTGTCTTACCGTGTGCCCTTGACCTTAGCGCAAGGAGTCTTAACGATTTGTGGTCATAACGTTTGATTAACGTTTGACCGGATCATTCACATGAGAAAGTGGGCCTATAACGTGTTTACATTTTGAATACTTTTATATTTTAATCAGTTTTAACACGTTACAGTTCTCCTGATATTCTTGATATTCATATATCTTCAACACCTTTAGTCAGAAACTCTTAATATCTGTAATACACATTCTCTAGATGTTCTAGAGAAGACAAGAACGTATAATTTCTGATCTATTTGCATATTCAATATTGTATACAATTTGTTATTTTGTGTGTCAGCATTGCATATCCCTGCAAGATTTTGACCTGAAATTTGTCTCTGGCAACCTTATCCTTTACACATCTCCAACAGGTTTTGGGTAGAAAGTCTGGATATACATACACTTCTATTTGTCCTTCTGGAGATGGGCGGAATACTTGAGATAGTGTGGCTCGTATTTCATGTATTTCGCTTATTTCATTCTATAATATTTGATTAAGGTTACTTGATCTAAGGGAGACAATTATTTATTGAACGTCACCCTCCAAGCAGCGGTGTGTGCATGTCAAGTTACAAGTTACAACTGAGCTACAAAGGACCACGATATCAGAGCTGATAGTTTGTCAGTATGAACCCTGTGTTATGCATGAGACGGGTAGCGCGTGCAACTCACGTGCACGGCATGCGTTGCAGGCGTATAGCACCTGCATATCGCGACTGTGCTATCCACGCATTACAACTTTTCCCAATAGTAAATAGCATTAAATTACATCTTAAATATAGCTACGGTCGGTTCATAAGTTAGCTCGATACCTCGCCTCGGTTTTTTTTTGAGATAGAAACCAGCCCTCCCCAATTTCTCTCTGCCGAAAGCCATCTTTCTCAAACAAAACCTCTGGTTCGGTTTTTATCCTTAGCATCAACAACATTGACTAGACTTTACTATTAGTTACAGACCGCTTATGAAACTCTGAACAAAGATCAAGGATCGGACCCCAAATTCATTTTCTTATGAAAGTGTCAACAACACACTCACCCCGTAAATGGTAAACATGTATAAATGGAACACAAACAAAAGAGTTCGAAACAAAAAATTAATTTTATTCTTTGATAATAAAAACTGATAACGCACCATATGATTTAATATATACAGATTTCTCAACAGTTCAAGATCCCCTTCTCAGTGGGGGGAGTGCCCAGGGGATACGACTTCTGGATGATGATTTCGAAGAGCGGGGGAGTTTTGGAGGAGAGGGGGTCAGTTTGGGGGGAGAAGGGGCAATGGGAGGAAGATGGACAGAAGATCCTCGGCTTCCTGATCTAGAGGGCGCCACTGACGACTTCACAACCTTGTTGTTCTCTGTGATTGGTGGGAGTTGTACATCACGTAACTTTCCCGTGTAAGGTCGCTTTTGAACTTGGACCTGTGATTGAGGCACAGTTGGAACATTGTCTCGTTTCACCAAAGGTTGAGGCGCTGCAGGGACACGGGGCTGTCGTTCTTCCTCCTCGACTGAAGATCTAGAAGATGTAGATCTAGACCGAGTCTGACCATTTTCTTTGAGGGCATCAAGTCTTTCCTGCACTTTACTAAGTTCCTCGACGAATTTCAGGTATTCATCCTGCATTCGTTCGTTTTCCCTCCTCTCTTCCTCCAACTGAGCTCTCAGCTCGTCCATCTCTGCCCTATCCATGGTCCAGCTCAGTTTATAGTTCCACAACTCAATATATAAGTCATGTTTCTGTTTACGTTCTTCCCGGAGTTGTCGGTCCTTGCTGATTATCTCCCTTGTATAGTCTTCAACAAGACTCTGGAGATGGTCCGAGAAACTGCAGAAGAAAGATATTAGATATATTAGTTTTGCAGGAGAAGACGTACTTATGAAAATATCATCACATGAATTTAACTTTAAAAAAAATCCCAAATAGCTAAACGGAAAAATAAGAGGATCTTACAAGATGCCTCTAGTTTGTAATTTGAATGGATGAAGAAGAGGACAGGTAGACTTGTAGCCTAGGCTATTCATAAACTCTTACCAATTAGGCCTAAACAAATTAATTCGCTGACAACTTCAGGCATATCTTAACAAGGCCTAGGATGTATTGTATCTTGTAATAAACTTACCTGGTTTCAATGGGAGTTCCAGGAAGGCTATCAGCTCTGCTGTTGCAACGACTGCCTGTAAGATATGAAAGAATGTGTTTTAAATAAATTTTGGTATGTCATTTTGTTTTTAATTCCCGCCATCATTAGAATGCAAAATACAGGTAGGCCTATTCATAATACTAGCTAAAGAGAGGTAGTATAATTAATATAGAAAACACATCTTTGTTAGTCATCATGTACGCAAAGGTCATACAGGCGCTACAGAAAGAAACAATTGCTTTACGAGTTGAGCGCCCTGACATGCGACCAATGGTTTGAATGTGAAACATTATAAACGTAAGGTTTAGATTATACCTTTAGTGGGAGTGGCATCGTCGGGCTGCATATCCTTCTTTGGGGATTCTTGATCACCCGATCCTAAATTAAATTATTTAAATTAATCAAAACAATAGGTTTAGTACTGTTTAGATCTCTATTATATTGACGAATTGTGGTAATGTTTGTTCCCCATTTTGCGTCTGATTTAATGTCATCTTCAAAACATTGTATTATATCATTCTCTTCCCACAGAGGTTAGTCCCTACAGTTTTCCGGGTAGAACCGGAAAACTGTAGGGACTAACCTCTATGGGAAGAGAATGTATTATATAGGATCATTTAAAAAGACTCGGAAATCATTTCCCACACATCATGCACGTATATATTTCGAATGGTTAATGAAGCAGTAGTAAAATACGAGTAAAACTAAAACTGACCATAAACTGGAGTGGGAGTTCTGCATTCTTCAGACTCTTCCTGGATAGGAACCATCGTTTGTACACCAGCCATTACATTCCGTTTGTACTTTTTCCGGCCCATCTAAAAAGGAAAATGTGGGACATATTTAATACGTAAGATATAACGATTTCGAAAAAAAGACAAAAACAACACATTCTCATACTCTTTCAGGGTTAGTTAAAATGACTATTATATTTAGACATAACGTTAAATGTATATGAAAAAAACCTTGAGAGTACCTTCTTACCTTTTGCTACTTGCTTTCTGACGAAATGTCTACACAACAGCTCGTTCGATCGCTCAGATTTCGTTATTCTTTTCCGCGGAAAAAGGCATGCGCAACTTAGAGATTCCAAGCGTCATTGATTGTGATGACGTCATAGACGATCTGCCTTCTGTTGCCGGAGAGCAGAGCCTCGATCGGACTTTAAATTATATCGCTTTTTTTACAATTTTACTTTTGCTTGTTGCTTCTTTAAAAATGATGTGTAAATGATTAAACTGAGACTGTTGATGAATGGGACATAATATGAAATAGATCAAGTTATGCCATTTAAATCGGCCGCTTATGATGTCACAGAGGAACGTGAAAACAAGTTAGATAACTCTTGAACTCATCTCATCCTCCACGCAGGCGGTCTGCGCACCTCGGACTTTCATCCTTCGTAGTGCTTACAGCGTGCAAGTTTAACTTGACATGCGCACATCGCTGCTTTGAGGATGGACTCATCTTTGGAAAATTAACTTTCACACATAAACTGATAAGATATTATCTGATGAAATAAACTGAATATCAGAAGTTATTACATAGATGTGTTTCGTTTGACCAATATTCAGTACATGCTACATGTAGCTGTGTAAATGCGCAGTTTGGTATCATTGTTTAGTTATTTTGGAAAATAGACTGTTTGTATTTAAAAACTAATGATATATAGCAACCTTTCTCCATTAGCATTTCAAAGACATGTTTAACGCATACATTTTATTCTGAAATGGGTTCATGATAATTGTATATTTACAAATTAATACCCTGCCTTCAAGTTGATTATTATATACTTAGCAGTGGGTATGGAGCTGGGGCGTTATGTATAATCAGTGTTTAAAACAAGGCATATCCACCAACCCGGAACCTGATCGAGTAACTTTTGGCCCGTTTTGGTAAATTTTGTTTTTTTCTTCTTTCATTACACTGACAAAATAACACTTTTGGGTTGGCTGTTTTTTCACGTTATATGTTATAATGTAATCATATTCAATTGCTCTTTTGTTTATTCTATTGTTTTAATCACCAAATGTACGTATTTGTACCTTTTTTAAAAATAAAGTTTGTTTCGTTGTTTTACTTTTCAATCAAACTGGTCCAAGTTTGGATCCAAAAATCCAATTTCAGTTATCACCTTACTATTATCAAATCAAATATCAGGAATATAAATAACAAAGCTACCTTTAGCTTACTGAAAATGTGCTTATTTCCGTAAAGGGGTCGCCGGCCCATTATGTATGTAGTGTAAAAGTACAAAGAACACGATATTCGTGTAATGAAGCGCCGTAAAATGACACATTTTGGGTAACTCCACATTGAGAACGCTTGAGCGTTGTTTTGTCAGCTAGAGCATATAAGTTAGATATATTTTGAACAAGAGAAGTGTTACATGGTGACATTAGTTATATAAATGTACAAATAGTTGGAGAGTAGATGTAATTTTAGGAAGCAGACTCCGATGAAGATATATACACTTGGAAATTAATTGAGCAACACCCAATTTTTTTTAACAACAAAATCGTTCGGATTTGAAAGAAGACAATATGTCAGGAAAACAGTTAGTGAGTTTAGGTAGAACAAACATTTAGCAGTGTTGAAACGAAAGGTCATTCAAATAACGGTTTACTTTCTTTTCGACAACTATACTGTTAAAATAATTTGGTATTTTGGTGTCAAAATTCAAGTTCCATTATGAAATTAAATGAAAGTCAATATTTGATGCTGTAAAGTGATTAGTGTAATTCTTTCAAGTGATGTGATTACACTTTACTAGCTGACGTTTTAACAAAAGTCACTCGTTAAAGCAGTATGCTCCTTCAAAAATCACGAAACTGTCAATTTCAATACACTTGTCGTAATTAACAAATACGGTCACTACTTACGGTATTGGCTTATCTAAAGTGAGAAAAAGTGTTTAATGAACAGATTGAACTCAAATAATCTCAAAATATTTACAGATCATATGGTTTTAAGCATTTTCTCAATTATCGTTAACAATATATAGGGACTGGAAGTTTAATGTCTGTCCAGCATACATAAATTAACCAGTTATTTTACCGTAAAACACCGTTGAAACATTTGACACATCTGGCCCTAATTAGAACAAGTGTGCTTATTATAAGATCCGGCGTTAAATCGAGCACATTTGCTCGGCGCTTACCTATATATATTATTCGAGGCGGTGCGTTTTAATAGAGGAAATATGGTATTTTACTGTAACTTTAATGAGTAGCACCCAGTCCGGCCGCCGCATATCTTGCCCATTTCGGCCGCCGCTACATCCGACAAGTAATCAGTCTAGTAGAGCAGCGCCTAACTAACATTCCATAAGAAACTGAAGTCACATATTTGGTGATTTGTTGCGAATGTATATCTATATATATTTCATGATTTGAGTGATCGAAATATGAACTTTGATGTCGATTGTTTAAAGATGCACGATCAGTTTCGCATGCTAATTTATTTGGTTCTAAAATGTACCAAATTACAATAGTTCCAGGGGCGGATCCAGGATTTTTGAAAGGGGGGGGTCCCAAAACAATTTTTCTCCACTCAGTGGGGGGGGGGGGGGGGGGGGGGGGGGGGGGGGGGTTAGATGTATATCCCAACTTATACATGGATTTGAAAAGGGGGGGGTCCGGACCCCCTGAACCCCCCCCTTGGATCCGCCACTGAGTTCCTGGTTTATAGTATCTTCCTATTCGATGATTCATAGTCACTGCAGGAAGTCAAGGTCCATTGTCCGGTTTTCGATCAAAACCACGACTTTGAATTGTTTTATTTTCCTTATATTGAACTGATTGACCGTAAACTGGTTATGTTCGGTTAACGTTTTCAATTAAATAACACAAATTATAACATTGGAAATATATATATATATGTGTGACCTCAACATCATGATCATATGTGTTTTGTTTTATTTCATGGACATATTAGCAAGCACAATACATTATATTTTCGTTTAGCTGGCAGCTGTCACAATAATAAAAGTTCGAATATTAATTAATGGAATCACTTTATTATTAATATATTAAAATGCCTGTCTGGTTGATATGGCCATAACATACAGCCAATAACATTATGGCATCTGAAAGAAGGATCATGTTAATTGGCTCGTAGAACCAAGATGGCGGCGACTGCGAATGCGAAGATTCCAATATCTTATTTATCGTGATATTTCATCCCCTTCCTACAAAACGTCGAGCAGAGTGGTAGATGAAGCTCGCGTGAACAGGTAACATAGAATATAGGCAATTTTCAATGAGTAATAAGCGTTCATATCGCCCATACAGGCAGTGATATAGCCCGATAAAGAAGACATCTAAATATAGTAACACGAAATGAGCTTTCATTTCCACCGAGGCCTGTCCTATCGGTCTAGACAAAGCGTAACTGTTCATGAATACATATTTTGAAAGGATTGTTTCCAGTTGATTTATATATTGTCTTTAGATGATAATGCTATTTATTGAAGTAAAGTGATTTAGTTTTCAAATTATCGTGTTTTATTTTGATGCGCTGTCATTGGTACTTGCTACCGTATTTTACAAAATAAATAGGAAATTGGGAAATACTGCAGTTTTTCAGCCGAGTTTTTTCAACGATGTGTAGATCCTAAATCAAATCAATATTGTTACATTTTTAAAATGACTTTTTCATAAACATATATATTTTTAAAAGAAACGATCTTGTCAAAGTGTCAAATATTTTATTTTCCAAGTACACAAACACATATAGAACTTTAGATGCATATGTTCTTGCAAACTTGAAATTTATGTTTTCTTACGGTCTTGTTAAATGACATTGTCTAACGGAAAATTCATTTAGCCATTTTATATTACCATATACCATTATATTTTAGAGTATTTGTTTATAAATTCTCCAAACCAAGCTTTATCATTATTTTAATATTTACTTTGATATTAATGATTGCTATTGATTTGATTATGACACATGAGTAAATAATTTATACTTTTATTTTCCAAGTTTTGAGTGAAATAGACAATTTTCAATTCTCAAAAATGTTTTACCTTCACATTTTATATCTTTCTTTTTCAGATTAGCTTCTCTACTGTTAAAGAATTCTACATGGATTATCTGTGTGATAGGTCCATACCTTTGAAACAGTAACTAATCTATGGTAAGCAATGAACAAACACTCACATTCCCAGGTATTGGACGATCCAGAGTAATCAGATTAGCACATCCCAGGAACACAATCTTTTCAACTGATACAAACACCGTTGAAGACTATGCTGAACATGTACATGGGACAAGAACACAATTGCTTTTTATGTAAATAAGTGCTTGAATAGTTTATGAAACTTTGAGATGGAGATTCCACTTGAACAACATGTCCTTGAAAACAGTACAGTTCGAGTTACCTTGCTTATTGATCAACATCAATCAAAAACAGAACAAACTTCATCATATCAAGGTATTCCTACAACTACAGCCAATACTTGTCCAAAGGATATTGAATGTGAAACCAAAATGGAGGACCCCAACTCAACCATTACAGCAGAGCAATATCGATGCAAAGAATCTGCAAATCCTGAAACTCTGCCAGGTTCAGACTTTACTTTTGTACTTCAGGATGTTACAGCCTCCCCTGCTCAAGGTCAACCTAAGCATCTTCAGGATGCAAGTGTCAAAGACAGTTCACCTCCAGAACACCTACCATGTCCAGACTTAACATCAGACTTACAGGATGTTGCCAGAACCACTGCTCTTAGTCCCTCGCAGCTTATCAGGGATGCAAGTTTCCATGAAAGTTCATATCTACCAATATGTTTTAGATGTGGTTTGTGTCAAATAGACTTCAACTTCTATGAGACACTGAAGGAACACCTACAGAATGAACATTTTCAGAAGAATGTTCAATTACAAAACTGTGACAACCTAATCAAACATGTTTTTCTACTCACTGGAACGGAATCCTTTAAATGTGACCTTTGCAATATTCATTTCCCACATTTTGATTTTGCAGAAGCACATTTGAAATGTCATAGGACCCAAGATCAGGCTTGTGGACAATCTTTTGAAGATCCAGAACATCAAAATGTTTGTTCAAATATCTTCACATGTGGAGTCTGTGGAAAAGGGTACCCCAAACAGTCCGATTTAGTTTGTCACAGGAAATCTCATGATTTCAAAAAGTGCTTGTACTGTCCGAAAATGTTTCTGTTTGACAGTGACCTTGAAAGTCATATGCATTCACATCACGTCTCGGATATTGGCGAATCTGAAGAAGCTGTTTCACATGAATTTTTGGCTGGACCCGAAGTAGCTGATTTCCAAAGATCTAAAAAAACATTTGCTCCAGAAGAATCATTACCTTCCATAAACTATACAGGTCCTTCAGATGGTCCTGAATCAACTGACATAGAAAGTGATGTGGCTGATCAACCTGGGGAAGGTTCTGAAGAAGTGGATGAAGAGATGGAAGAAGATCAAGAAGAAGACTTCAGCGATCTCATTTCCTTTGATGATCAGACTGCTTTCGGTGGAGATCAAGAGAAGCTCAGCAACACTAGTTGCAATGACCTTGAGGATAAAGGGTTTGAAGAAGACTATCAAATCCTTCAATGTGGGATTGAAGGTCTTGCTCATGATCAAGTCAGGATGTTTGAGTGTGAACGATGCAATGAATCATTTAGGTCTCTGGAAGACCTCGAGACTCATGAAGTTAGTCATGAAGATGAACCTTTGAAATGCAACAGCTGTGACAGAACTTTTAGATACTCTCAGCATTTGAAGCAGCATATGAAGATCCATAAGAAGGAATTTGCTTGTGATGATTGCAGTGAGATATTTGAATCTTTGGTTCAGCTTCGTGAACATAATCTGATTCACTCAACATCAGAAGTTTATAAATGTGAGCTATGTGACAAGCAATTTGCAATGAAGAAGGCTCTTGAAAGACATGGGTCTTTGCACACTGGTGAAAAACCATATAAATGTCAATTCTGTGATAAGTGTTTCAGATTGCCTAGCAGTCTTCAGCATCATGAGAGGATTCACAAGGGATTAACTCCTTTCAAATGTGATATTTGTAACAAGAGGTTCAGACTTTCCCAAGCTCTGAAGAAACACATCTTTGCTTACCATTCTAAGGACAAACCTTATAAATGTGACATTTGCGAGAAAGGCTTTGTGGAAAAGGGTCGTTTGACTGCTCATAAAAGCAGAATTCATTTTGCAAAGCCTAAAGAGAAAACTCTGTATGAGTACATCTGTGTACTTTGTCAAAAAGGATTCAACAGCAAGACTTCTCTAGATGAGCATCTGACACATTTCCATTCAAAGAAGAAAGATGGTGAACTGACAACCGGTGAAAAGATTTCTGATGAACTTGACAAAGTATTTATTTGCGTGAAATGTGGGAAGGGATTCAACACATGTGAGAAGTTGCTTGCTCACATGAGACGACACGGGGAACCAAATTGGATGGATAAATCAGACTCATGTCGATCAACATGCCCAATCTGTCACAAGTCTGTCAACTATCTTCAGAAGCATCTCATCACCCATACTGGACTCAAACCATTTCAGTGTGAAATCTGTGACAAGGCCTTTCCAGAACGATATATCCTTACAAAGCACATGAAGAGTCACTCCACCGTTCGGCAATTTGAATGCAAACTCTGCACAAGTACCTTCAAACGAGGAGATAATCTTAAGCGTCATCTCAGAATCACCCACAGTGTCGATCCTGAGAAATATGACACAAAACAGATAACTCTGACAAAAAACAAAGAGTTCCTGTGCAAGAAATGTGATATAGTGTTCATGGACAATGAAGAATTCAAACAACATAAAAAGAGCCATAGTGAGAAGATTCCGGCTGTATGTAGTATGTGCGGCAAACTCTTCACCAATGATATTCATCTCAAGAGCCATATGAAGATCCATGCAAACTGGAGGCCATACATGTGTGAAACGTGCGGCAAGACGTTCACAGAGAACAGCCAGCTCAAGAAGCACATCAGAATCCACACTGGAGAGAAGCCCTATGCCTGTCAGCTCTGTGACAAATCCTTTTCTCAATCCTGTTCTCTCAACAGTCACATGAAGAGCCACCAGTTTGCCGGGCAGATGCCATTCAAGTGCAATCTTTGTCCAGCAGAGTTTGCCTACTGTGGGGAACTGGAGAAACACAAGAAAGGACATATGGGCACTGATGTTTTTGGATGTGGAATCTGCAGTATGAGGTTCTCCCATCCTGATCATCTCAAGACACACGTCGATGAACATTTTGGGAAATCAAGCCAAAGCACAGAATCAACTCAAGTTCTTGAAGTTGGTCCTGTGATAGAAACTGCTATTGCAGATGTGAATCCTTTTCAGTCTGACCCCTGTCTGTCCTATCCTGTGGCATCAGTGTCCTATTCTGATCCTGTGGATCCTGTGGTGCCATATTCTCAGCTAGATGTTGGGTCTGTCCCCGACTGTGTTACCGTGGCTCCATACCCTTCAGATCCGAACCTTAACCAGTCAATCAGCAGTGATACAGTTCCACAGTGTATCAACATGTTCCAAATGCAGACTCTGGTCCAGGAAGCAGAGATGCTTATACAATGTACGCAAACCAATTAATGAACTCAAATACAGTGTTGTTCCTTGATTAGCAGCTCAGCATGTAGTGTTGGTCAATTCTCTACAATTGCGACCTTTTTCAATGGTAGACGTATGCTACTTCTAAATTTGTTAATGGACGCTTTTTTCCCAGGACTCGCTTAGAAACAACGCTGTAAATATATCCATCGGTCAAAGACTTATCAGTGATGCCATCTTAAATATAAAGATTTAATTTCTCATGTTCTCATGTGCTATCTCCATAATAAAGTCTCTTTCATTTTCGCTTACAGAAAAATAACACTCCTGCCTAACCTGAACTACGGGGTAGCTATTGTTTGTTTGATTATTTTCTATGACCATCACACTTGCAGATCCAGACAGGGGTCCAATAGTATTATTACCAAACTACATCACATGCTTTTGTGACTGCATTATGAAGCAAACATGCCGAAGTTATGTAAGAAAATAATTTATTTTCCTTTCATCATTTTCAATTTCATATACATCATTCAATTGTATTTCAGAAATTGTTACACTTGAAAGTATGCCATATGGATTTTACTAAACTCATGCAAACATGTGTATAACCTACACTTTCAATTGACCAATACAAAAATTTATACTGATTTTGTAAAAGTCATATGGCATAATTCCTTGGGTAATAATCTCTACGTATATTTACAGATACATCTTCACCTGTTGTTGCAGATGTATAATAGGTCTTTAGGATTGGACAGCGAAATCCATTAGCTCTTGTGAAAGATAAACTTTCAGGAAGAACTGTGTTGGTTTGAGGACACTTGTTGATGGCACCTGTAAGATCGTTCACAATCACCTGAACATCTAATTGTCATTTAAAGAGTTACATTTACACATTTACACAGGTACTCTCGATGCTACTTAGCTCTTGTGAAATACAAACTTCCATGAAAAGCTGTGTTGGTTTGAGGAGACCTGTAAGATCATTCACAATCACTTGAACATCCAGATGTCACTTAGAGTTAGATTTACACATTTACACATTTACACATTTACACAGGTACTCTCGATGCTACACTTCGTTGTACTTCTTGAGAGTGAGTCTGGGGACAATGTTCATGGACTGCAGCTCTTGGAAGAGCAGTTTACAGGCGTACGGCATCTTCAGTGTAGACACTGCCTTGGAAGACTTGCAGAACTGACACCTGTTGAGGAAATAAGGAAATCCTTACGAATAATCACATTCCAATAACTAGGTAATCAAAATAATGTGAATATATATAATCCTGAATACGTGGTACACTGAAACTGTACAATCTAAACACATAACAAAGTGATTCTGCTGGTGCACTATTACAACATTATCCATACTTAACTCATATTCCAAGAAACATGGTAGTTCAACTTCGTTTCAGATTGTTTACTACACCAACATTTTAATTATAAATTATTAATTTGTTAAATTTTATATATTTGCTCCTTCATCAAGTGGAATGGTCAAATTCACATCAGGTCACATTCCACATTGAAATAAGTATAAATATAAAATGTTCAAAAGAATCAAGAAGTGTACTGACCATCCAGAGTATCCCAGCAGGCCACACTCTCCGCACACATCCACTTCAAAGGCGTCGGAGGAGATCATCAGTCGCTCTAGCAGTAACATGCTGAAACACATTACCTCCTCAGTATCATCAAAATACATCTGGCAGAACAATATTTTCTTCAATACTAGGAAGAGGAAGAAAACTATTTAAATCCTGTAGGAAATCAGAGAAATTGGCAGATAAATCCTGTTCATGATAAGAACCTCACCTGGCTCCATATCCGATGAGACAATCCCTCTCCATCTCTCCCAGTCTGAGTCCGCCGTCCCTCGACCGCCCCTCCGTGGGTTGACGTGTGAGTACCGCCCGGGGACCCTTTGCTCTGGCGTGCATCTTATCCATGACCATGTGCTTCAGTTTCTGGTAGTACACCGGTCCGAAGTAGATGTATGCGGTCAACGGCTCTCTATGAATATATGAGAATTATGAGCAAATCTTGTCACCAATAATATCTCTGACGTGGTCCCCTGGGTAAAAGATATTAAACAACTTCAATTTGAATACAATTCTTTTAGAAAAGACTTTAATAAAGAAAAGGACAAAGGAAAATGTGCTGTGGCTTTTGTGCCATCACAGATTGCAGAAGAACAAGAAACATACATTACAAAACAAATTTCATTAATGCAGATTCAGTCAACATAGAATCGTACCCTGTGATGCCAGATGTAACGTAATCCTTGCCCAGATAGTTAAACCCATTCTCCACCAGTACTTCAGATAGATCCTCCACTTTGTCTCCTCCGAATGCTGGCAAATATCAAACATGGAAATTCAAAACAAAATTTATTCAGTTTTGCCAAACAATGACAGATTTACATGACAACAGAAAAGGAAGTAGTGATAACATTATTCAGTTTTACCAAACAGTGCCAGAACAATATGACAACAGTTAAGGAAGCAGTGATTACATTATTAAATTTTGCCAAAAAATGAGAGAACTACAGGACAATCAAAAATATGTAAGTATAAAGTTGTTATATGAACAAATCAGGTGGTCACCTGTGCCGTAGTGGAACTTGCCCTCCAAGACTCCTGCCTTGCCTCCCAGCAGTTCAATCAACTTGCCCACCGTCATGCGGGACGGGAAACCATGGGGGTTCATCACCTGGGGCACATAAACAGGAGTTGAAGAATATTTTCAGAGTCAGTAAGCAGTGATAAATAGAGATTATTACCCGAGGAAGTGTGTCATATGACTTTTACGAAACGAGTGTGAATTTTTGTATTGCCCGAGCGAGAGCGAGGGTTATACATAAATTTGCATGATTTTCGTAAAAGTCATATGGCACACTTTCGAGTGTAATAATTTCTTTATTACCCATTTTATTACATTTGATTCGCGTAAAGCAGGAGTTGAAGAATATTTTCAGAGTCATTAAGCAGTGATAAGCAGTTTTTTATTGTGCTCAATCACAGACTTCTGTATAAAAGTCAAACACATTTGGTAGATGTTTCAGAATAACAGGCCAGTCATAGACTTTTAAGTGATTTTAATTTTTTTTTTACCACTATTAAGTATATTCATATTTATTATCCATATGTGTTGTTTTACAGTCACGCGAGTTGTGAAAACAATATGACATCCCCGCTTGGGTATTGATCTCTATATATAAACATTTCTGTTGAGACACTAAGTTAGATTGTCACCATCTATATAAATACATGAAGACAGCTTACCATCAATGAAGATGATGGCCTATTATCATAGTGAGAATTGTTTTTCATATTATTAATGTTTTATGAACCCATTTATATCCAAATTTATACAGATTCCCTTTTCTAATCGTTAAAATCAATCGAAACGTTAAATTCAAACAACGGGTGTTGTCTATTTGGTGAAATTATACTCACAATATCTGGACAGATTCCCTGAAAATACAAAAAACAACCTTCACAACAAACACATGACACATTGGCAAAATTGGTGTTGTGAAGTAAAAATACACAAACTATTTATATCAATAAGGTAGAATTTGATAGATATGTTTCAGAATCGTATGTGAGGTAAAACAATGAGGAATTAAGGACAAACAAAATGCATGAATGGTCACCAGACAGGACTTACCAAGTCTGTGAAGGGCATATCTTCCTGGGGTACGATAAGACCACACACTCTGAAGTTGGAAAAATACAATACTGTGAGGTACAAAGATATGCAACAGTCTTCAAGAGTACCGTAAATCCTTGAATAATCGCCTGGTGATTATTAATTTCAAATAACGATTTGATCCGGCAATTATTCAAGGCAGGCGATTTTTTATTTTTTGAATCCACAAAATAGATGTGAATTTTTTTTTAAATCATAACAAAAACATCACTTCAGTATGGTTAAACTTATGCTTATGCCAATATTATTGTTGAAAAGAGATGGCTATTAGTTTGCAAAATTTAACCCAGCGATTATTCAAGGCAGGCAAATATTTATTTCAAAAAGGGCTTAGATCAGGCGATTATTCAAGGATTTACGGTATATTAATTTCATTCATTCAGCAGGATTTTAACACTAGATGCTGAATCAATAAGTGGTAGACCATTCTGAATGACCAAACTGCCGGACTTGTTGATAAAGGGAACAATTCAGTTTTGCCTAGACTATTCTGGAATATTTCAGGACCTGCCGTTAAAGGTTTAAAAGGTCATTTGCAATTACTGAATTTTGATTGACAGGGGAAATAGCAGTGGTCAGTGATGTATAACATGACATCAATACTTGATTTAGCAAACTCCATTCCTTTCATTCTTATCAATGTCAACACTTTCCTTTGTACTTTCTAATGAATCACTCAACAGAGAAATATATTTGTTCATGTAAATATATTTGATTTAACAAACTCCATCTCTTCTATCCACACCAATTGTATAATATCCTTGTATTCAAATTGTGAATCAATCAACAGAGGTTGTTTACAGCAATACTGTTCATGTAAATAGAACGAGAGTACTGACCCCTTCTGCCCGTGCCTACTGCTGAACTTGTCCCCTATCTCCGGTCTCCTCGTCTGTCTCTGTAGAATCTTGATGAGGAACGCTTCCTCCGTGTTTGCCGTGATCAGCACCTTCTCTGCATAGCATGCTTCTGGCGCTTTGTATCTAGAGAAGAAGATCATATATCATATATTTGAGTTATATTATAGATCGACTAGGGTTGAAAACTGTTCCCAAAGGTAAGGATCATATTCAAACTACCAATGATTATTGATTTGACACTTTTGAATTTTCACTTGACCATGTTATGTAAAGTGACATTCTTAAGTAAATTTTCTTCAAAATTAACTTCCAACTTGATCACTTCAAATATTAACTAATTCCCACATGTAATTTTAGCTGAATTACAATGCTTTTGTATGAAGACATTTCAGAACCCAAGTGAACAGAATTTTTTTTGTTATCTTCCCACAAGGTAAAACTTTTATTCATGTGTGAATTTTTTTTACTGCTTTTTACTATTACTATATATTGAAGAAGACAAATATTTATGGATGATCAACTTCTTTATTAACAATAGCGACATTTCGGTATAGATATAGTACTATATAGATAGAAGTTGATCATCCATAAAATATTTGTCTTCATCACACCAACTTCTAGAATGCCTCTCAAACACTTGGTACTATATATTGCTTTTGCCATTGTACAGTGCCAGCTCTCCTATTTCATCGTCTGTGACATCACTTGTTTCACCATGTCTTCACTGCGAAAAATTACATAACCAAAACGGTAATACCGTATTCTCGCGGGTATAAGACCACACTTGAGCAGAGCACTTTTCAGAGGGTTGTCCTGGTTGGGGTTATTCCTGAGTTATTGCCCAGCCCCCTTTTTGCCAGATGATCCATGGTCCAACAACGTCTCTATTCATGCACAGATTTAATTTCTCGGACATACAATAGAGTTTGATTTGTCATGTTATTGTCTTGTGTTATGTGTTCAGTATTCTTATTTTGACAGTTTAATTATCGTATATATTTTGATAATTGCATACAATACATAATCTATAATATTATTTTATAACTTGGGTTATATCTTTTATTAATTATATTTTTGTACGTAAATCAAAACACAATATGAACTTGCCTTAAAATCTACATGTACGTACTTCCCTGCGAGCTGTCAAGTCTCGTGCAGTTACGATAATTACGGTAATGAAATTATTACACTTGGAAGTATGCCACACAACATTTATATAATATGACACACTTGCTGTAATAATCCTTATACAGAAATGACACCATTTCTCAGAATACGGTTGAAAGTGACACTCACGTGACCGGCACATCTCTATACTCCGGCATCAATGGCTGACCGGGTGTGGGCGTCAGCGACGTCATGGTAACTGTCGGCATGGCTTTATTGATCATCACTTGTTTGTTCTCTATCCTCTCGCCTACAAAACATTTCAAATACTTCAAACCTGAAAAGTATATCCATTGGTTAATCTTGATTTGACTTGACATTGAGATATTTGAAAACAGCGTGAACATGTCACACATCTGGGAGAATATGAGCGGGGACAACATAGTGATCATATAAGTCATGACTTTCTCAAACAATCAAGGTCCTAACACAAGTACACACTCCATCAGATTGATTTACTACATAAAGACTAAGCTGAGGAATTAATTTGCGCTAAACTGTTCTGAGTAGCCCATTTACAGGAGAAATAAAGGGAAAATATTTGCTGGCTTTTCGCTAAAGACTTTTCCAAAGGTGTCCAGAACCTGGAGATAAGGATTTACGTAACTACGGTACACCCACACAGCTCAACCTTAGAGAAGAAAGGGGATGTATCTACCAAAATGTAAGAACAACCGGAGGGCGACATCTTCAAGGAATATGTTTTAATAAAAGTTGCGCCAGCTGTTAGGGTGGATTATAACACTTTACTTTACTATTGTTTACATGTTATATCAATCATTATTACCCTTTAGACAAATTTGTTGAATTCTGATTGGTCAATTATTAAGCCAATGCATACGAAACCGTTTAGGCGGATTTGCCAGGGTGTACCATCCCTATGACCGTGAAGACAGGTCATGTGACTGATTACACGGTTCTAACGGATGACCTTGAGCTTAGATGGAATGCGAAAGTTAAATGGTTGCTAGACTCCAAATTTCAGAATAGAAACTTACCTTAACAAACACAAGTACGGTGATTTCAACCTATATACATTTTTTATTTTGTTTGCGTTTGTTGTGTCTCTCTATTATTTTTCAAGTAATAATAAATTCAAAATCAATTATTCTTAGCCGCAGAGTTATCTCCCTTGATATAGAGCGGTAAACTCTTTACAGTGTTTTCGCTGTTTCACAGTGTGTTATCACAAACGGAAATAGCTATGTAGCCTATGTATTTTATCGGAAATGAGTAAAATAAGTACAAATAATAGATCTAAAGTGTAATAAATTTGTTACACAGTGTTTTGACAGGGTACAGTACAGTCCTGTACACCCTGTCAAAACACCGTGTAACTAATAGTATCCTTTAGTGGATCAATACAAACTGCCAGAATCAAACTCCATAAGCAACACTGGTGCCACCTTTTGTGTTTTCACTACTCTACCTTGGATCCACGTCATGTTGAAATACCCCTAAACATACCTGGAGCACATATTCCGTCAGCGTCGAGGGCCTGGTGTCTCCAGATTGGTTTCTTGGTCGTGGCATCAAGGAGTGGACCCTTCACCATGTCAAATGTCTGGTTAGCGTAGCGCTTCAAACAGCACGTCTGCTTCCTGTACACCAGACACCGACCGAAACCTGCGGTAAACAGATACCGTTAATTCAAAAGTATGTCAGACTTACAGAATGCAATAACCCTTTACGTAAGTGTCCCTAACATCAATTTTATTCTATACTGGGCAAAATAAGTTAGAAATATGGAATTTTTATGATTGTTTTTTCAACATTGTGTTACGGTAATGAATAAATAGATCAAAATTTACATACATTCATAAAAAATTTTGCCGAGTACAGTAGTTGTTTGTATTTTACCACCCACCTTCCTACTATTCTCTACAGCTAAAACAATTGTCAAGCCTTGGTGACATTTGCACCCTGAAAGTCATGATCTAAGTCAACTGTCCTATACTGTTCTTCACTGGACCGACTTGAAATCCCCTGCCTCACTCCCATTCAGTTTGGCAAACAGACATTCAACGAAAGTAGGATTTAATAAAAGCCTGATGAAAATCTTCAACACACCCCTGGTACTGGCATCAAGAAAGGAGCACTGCACCCTAATCATAGTTTAGAGAACAGTTCTCTACTGCAGACAAGTTGAAGAGGCTCTGATAACAGCCATCCCTCAATGACTACATTCCAAGTCCAAAGCTCTGATAACTAAGCTAGCCCTCCACCATACCTTCAGGTATGACCAACTCACCTCTGTCAAGTGAAGCCTTGTTTAGCACCAAGGCATCCTCAATATCATAGCCACTGAAACTCATCACAGCAACTGTGGCGTTCTGACCTGCTGGGAGCTTGTCAAAGTTGATCAGCTCAATTGTCTAAAAGAACAAAATATAAACCGTAAAATACTGACTTAATCATCATTGATCTTAGCCAGTTAGATAATTTAATTAGCAATCTCATTATGCATGGTCATCTGAAAGGCCTCCATGGTTTAGGATAATGTGATCAAAATCAAACATTTCTGAGTTATTACCTTCGTTTCACCTTGTACCATTCCTGTAATTAAACCATAGGAAGATTGCTTAGTGGAAAATCAAAACACTCTAAAAACTATCTAAAAAATAATGTCATTGAGAGAAGCAAAACAGACATTGTGCTGGCAAGTACCAACCTTAGATTTGACTAGCGGAGCCTGTGGATACACCAGGAGGTACATGAGGGTATCAATCCTGTTCCGCTGGTTGTAGCCGATGGATCCTGAAACATAACACATCTTTATTTAATTGTTGATTAATGACAATCTATGAATACTTGAAGGTTTGTAAAAGTGGCCTTTTACTGAAGATTCAATAGCCAATCAAACTGATAAAAATAGAGCCATGGGCTCTGTAGCTCATCAGGATTTCATTGATTTACTATCTAAAGTTGAATATTTAAGTTATTTAAGTTATTGTTTACAAGCAAAAGATAGGTTCTTAGATCATGACCACTGTGACCCCATTTGGGGTCACGGGGTCACATAATCTACAATTTAGAATACCCTTTGGCCAAGGAGTCTGCACACAACTTTTCAGCTCTCTAGACCTTTTGGAACTGGAGAAGAAGATGAAAAAAGGTTTTGAAGGATGTGACCCCGGTGACCCCATTTGGGGTCACGAGGTCACGAAATCTACAATTTAGAATCCCCATTGGCCAAGGAGTCTGCACACAACTTTTCAGCTCTATAGACCTTTTGGAACTGAAGAAGAAGATGAAAATAAGTTTTTAAGGATGTGACCCCGGTGACCCTATTTGGGGTCACGGGGTCACATAATCTACAATTTAGAATCCCCATTGGCCAAGGAGTCTGCACAAAACTTTTCAGCTCTCTAGACCTTTTAGAACTGGAGAAGAAGATGAAAATAAGTTTTTAAGGATGTGACCCCGGTGACCCCATTTGGGGTCACGGGGTCACATAATCTACAATTTAGAATCCCCATTGGCCAAGGAGTCTGCACACAACTTTTCAGCTCTCTAGACCTTTTGGAACTGGAAAAGAAGATGAAAATAGGTTTTAAAGGATGTGACCCCGGTGACCCCATTTGGGGTCACGGGGTCACGAAATCTACAATTTAGAATCTCCATTGGCCAAGGAGTCTGCACACACCTTTTCAGCTCTCAAGACCTTTTGGAACTGGAGAAGAAGATGAAAATAAGTTTTTAAGGATGTGACCCCGGTGACCCCATTTGGGGTCACGGGGTCACATAATCTACAATTTAGAATACCCTTTGGCCAAGGAGTCTGCACACAACTTTTCAGCTCTCTAGACCTTTTGGAACTGGAGAAGAAGATGAAAATAAGTTTTTAAGGATGTGACCCCGGTGACCCTATTTGGGGTCACGGGGTCACATAATCTACAATTTAGAATCCCCATTGGCCAAGGAGTCTGCACAAAACTTTTCAGCTCTCTAGACCTTTTAGAACTGGAGAAGAAGATGAAAATAAGTTTTTAAGGATGTGACCCCGGTGACCCCATTTGGGGTCACGGGGTCACATAATCTACAATTTAGAATCCCCATTGGCCAAGGAGTCTGCACACAACTTTTCAGCTCTCTAGACCTTTTGGAACTGGAAAAGAAGATGAAAATAGGTTTTAAAGGATGTGACCCCGGTGACCCCATTTGGGGTCACGGGGTCACGAAATCTACAATTTAGAATCTCCATTGGCCAAGGAGTCTGCACACACCTTTTCAGCTCTCAAGACCTTTTGGAACTGGAGAAGAAGATGAAAATAAGTTTTTAAGGATGTGACCCCGGTGACCCTATTTGGGGTCACGGGGTCACATAATCTACAATTTAGAATCCCCATTGGCCAAGGAGTCTGCACAAAACTTTTCAGCTCTCTAGACCTTTTAGAACTGGAGAAGAAGATGAAAATAAGTTTTTAAGGATGTGACCCCGGTGACCCTATTTGGGGTCACGGGGTCACATAATCTACAATTTAGAATCCCCATTGGCCAAGGAGTCTGCACAAAACTTTTCAGCTCTCTAGACCTTTTAGAACTGGAGAAGAAGATGAAAATAAGTTTTTAAGGATGTGACCCCAGTGACCCCATTTGGGGTCACGGGGTCACATAATCTACAATTTAGAATCCCCATTGGCCAAGGAGTCTGCACACAACTTTTCAGCTCTCTAGACCTTTTGGAACTGGAAAAGAAGATGAAAATAGGTTTTAAAGGATGTGACCCCGGTGACCCCATTTGGGGTCACGGGGTCACGAAATCTACAATTTAGAATCTCCATTGGCCAAGGAGTCTGCACACACCTTTTCAGCACTCAAGACCTTTTGGAACTGGAGAAGAAGGTGAAAAAAGGTTTTTAAGGATGTGACCCCTGTGACCCCATTTGGGGTCATGGGGTCACGAAGTCTACAATTTAGAATCCCCATTGGCCAAGGAGTCTGCCCACAACTTTTCAGCTCTCTAGACCTTTTGGAACTGAAGAAGAAGATGAAAATAGGTTTTTAAGGATGTGACCCCTGTGACCCCATTTTGGGTCATGGGGTCACGAAATCTACAATTTAGAATCCCCATTGGCCAAGGAGTCTGCACATAAAATTTCAGCTCTGTGGAATCATTGGTTCTGGAGAAGAAGTCGAAAAAGCGAAAAGTTTACGGATGGACGGATGGACGGATGGACGGACGCCGGACACCATGCCATGCCATAAGCCCATCGGGCCTTTCAGGCCTGATGAGCTAAAAAGTGATTTACAGTCACTCAGGCCTCGATAATCCGAACGCTTCCGTTTTACATAAAAAACGTTCGGATAGTGAAATGTTCGGACTGCTGAAATGAACCAAACAAGATGGAGTTGATTTCCTTTTGAATCTAGAGATAGACGTGAACGTATTAAGAATATCAAATGACCTTGACATGCTGGATATTTAGAACTATCACACAAAATGAGAAATTTCAATATATTACAATCACAAACTACTGACACACAATGTAAAACTCGAACCAACCTGCAGAGGTTGCAGATTCTTTGAAGAGGACCCTCCTTGGGGTACATATAGCATAAAAATCCTATTTTTTGAGTTATGACAGTTAGAATTTAATATTTTTAATAAAATAACCGTAAAAATAATAAATTACTAAAAAATAAACATTTGGACCACCCTAAGTGGGCCCCTACCCTGGTGGTTGCTAGTGATGCCAAGGGCAGATAACTCTAACTCACCACTTATAAATCTGACAGGCAGACAGAATAAGGGGAGGCGGGTGGCCCTACCCCAAGGAGGATCCTCTTCAAAGAATCTGCAACCTCTGCAGGTTGGTTCGATTCTTTTTCAGAAGGGATCCTCCTTGGGGTACATATAGCATAAAACAGACTCCCAAAGAAGAGTCCTGGGAGTGGAATTCTGTCTGCTAGACTGTAAAAAATAAAGATGCTCGCAGATAATTTCTTAAAATTAAAGAAGGAAAAAGGAGCAACTAACCTGAACATCCTAAGGCCGACTCCAAGGGATGGGACGTGCCAGTGGGTCAGGGAAATACTAACCAAAATGCCTTTAAAACAGGCATAATTTAGCATTGAGTCAAATGCACCCCCCCCCCCCCCCCCCCCCCCCCCCCCCCTTTTTTGGAAAAGGACTATGGGAGGAGTACAAAAAATGGCATAAACACCCCTACTAAAACCCCTGAGAAGCAGCCCCCTGTCTCCTATGCAGGGTTTTGATTCTCTTTTCGGGAGTGCACTTCGTGATGTTAGTACAAACAACAGTGACAAAGTTAAAAACAACCTCGGAAAGCTCATTCAGCTAGAGGAGTTATGACTCTGCCCACTGGAGAGAACTGTCTGGCCGAACCGAGCACGCTCTCTGGAGTGCTTATCCAGCTGATAATGCCGAATGAACGTGCTCGGACGGCTCCAGATAGCCGCGGAGCAGATCTCTTCGATGGGCAGGGCCGCAGCGAACGCTTTTGACGTCGCTACTGCCCTAACCGAATGAGCCTTCAGACCTTCAGGCGGGCTCATGCCCTTATGGATGTAAGCCAGTACAATGGCCGACACAATCCACCTCGATATCGTCTGTTTGGAGGCGGGAGCCCCTGGGCTGGCTCCGCCATAACAACAGAAAAGCTGCTTATCCCGTCTGACTGTGGCAGTACGGGAAAGATATTTCTTAAGAGTTCTGCGCACATCCAGAATATGGGGGCGAGAACTTACTGAACCCGAGGCTGCCGGCTGGTGTAGCGCGGGCAGCTCAATAGGAGCAGTAATGTGAAAAGAATGATCGACCTTCGGGTGATAGGAGTCCGGCAGTCTAATGCTGACTCTGTCTCTGTGAAAGACAGTCAACTCGGGATCGGAGGACATCGCATTGATGTCTCCTACCCGCCTGCCGGACGTGACCGCCACAAGGAAGGCCGTCTTCCAAGTTAGTAACTGCAGTTAAATCACACTTGTGACGTCATCCTATTGTTCTGTCACTCCATTATTTTTCAGTAATGGAGAGTTACACATCACATCATATTTTTTAAGTATAAATTTAATTTCTTTAACTTTTTAAAGCAATTTTGATAAAATAGCAATACTTTTTAGTGTAATTTAAGTAGGGTAATGTCCTCATAACTCTCCATTCCTTAAAAATAATGGGCCTCGGCCCCTCTGGGGCCTCGGCTCCATTATTTTTAAGGAATGGAGAGTTACTCGGACATTACCCTCAACAGAAAGGCTTGCCAGGTCCCCAAACTTGGGTCCTGACAGCCAATCTAGTACTATGGATAGGTCCCATGAAGGGCTGATCCGCCTCACAGGAGGTCGGATTCTGTCCACACCTGCTAAGAAGCGCTGGACCAGGGGATGGGCACCTAGGAGGGCACCATCCACCGGTATGTGAAAAGCAGAGATGGCTGCGGAATATCCCCTGACTGTCGATGCGGCTAAGCCAGCATCTAGTCTGGATTGAAGGAATTCCAGAACCGCCACTAGAGACGTAGAAAAGGGATCTGGCAGCCCTCTACCTCTACACCAGCGCGCATAACAGGCCCATCTATCCTCGTACTGAACGTTTGTCGAATCCCTCCTCGAAGCCAGTATTGTGTCTGCAACTCGTGCAGGAATACCGTCCTCTTGGAGGCGATTCCGGATAGAGGCTAAGCCACCAATTGAACCTCTGGTTTGGGGTGTGGCTTGCCCTCCTGAGCCAGCAATCCTGGTCGACACGGTAACAGCACAGGTGGCGAAACCAGAAACCTGAGTACCAGTGGAAACCAGGACTGCGCTATCCACAGCGGCGTGAGCAGCACCAGCAGACGAGCTGGCTGAACCGCTAGCTGTGACAGGACCTTGGAATTCAGAGGCACTGGTGGGAAGGCCCACAGTATTCTGCCGGTCCATTCTAGCGCAAATGCGTCCGCAGCCACCGCCCTTGGGTCTGGCAGCCGGGAGCAATACACTGGGGTCTGATTGTTCATCTCTGACGCAAACAGATCCACCTGGAATGACCCGAACAACCGGGAGATAGCTGCGAATATCTCCGGGTCGAGCACCCATTCGTGTGGGGCAAGGATTCTGCGTGATAGCGCGTCCGCCCTCGCATTGTCCACCCCCGGAAGATAAACCGGTAGGACTGTGATGTCGAACTTGTCGCACCACAGGAGGAACTCCCATGACTCCTGAAGAAGTACTGGGGACACTGTCCCGCCTTGCTTCAGGATGTACGACATGGCTGTCTGGTTGTCCATTTCTAGACGAACCACTTGATGACGAAGCCTCTGTTGAAAGCGTTCGAACACCAGCCTGACTGCCTTCAGCTCTAACACGTTGATGTGCAGGCTGGCCTCGGCCTGGGACCAAAGCCCCGACGCCGAGTGGGGCCCTAAGACCCCTCCCCAGCCCGAGAGCAAAGCGTCTGTTTGGACTGTGCACGAGGGCACTGGCGTCACCAGAGAGATACCCCTCGAGAGGTTCTCTGACCTGGTCCACCATAAAAGATGCGGCGAGAGCCAACCCGGAATCTCGAGCTGCTTCTCGTAACTCTCGGAATGGGACCACAGACTGGCTAGAGCCTGCTGAACTGGTCTCATCCGAAGTCGAGCTCTGTAAACCACGTCCACTGTTGCCGCCATGAACCCCAGTAGCTGGAGCCATCTGCGAGCAGTGTGACTGTGGGACTCTAGGAACAAAAGCGTGGCCCTCTGAACCTTCAGAACTCGGTCTGGAGCGAGAGATACCGTCTTCAGATCCGTCTGGAACCTGGCCCCGAGGAAGATCCGATCCTGAGAGGGCTTCAGGTCCGATTTCTTCAGGTTGATTATCCAGCCCAGGGATACCAACAAGTTGATAATCTCCATGGTGGCCGCCTGGTTCAAAGCCTGAGACAGCGCCCTGACCAACCAATCGTCCAGGTACGGGTGACAAAATCGACCTCGTGCCCTGGCGACCTGAGCGGGAATCAACATGAGTTTCGTGAACACCCTTGGCACCGTAGAGATGCCGAAGGGTAGAACCGTGAACTGATAGCACGTCCCGTCGAAAGCAAACCTCAGATATTTCTTGAACTCTGGGTGCATTGGGACGTGGAGATATGCGTCCTTGAGGTCTATCGAGGAAAAGCCATTCGTTTGCCTCTACTGACGCTATGACCGACCTCAAAGTCTCCATCTTGAACGATGGAACCTCTATCTTCAGGTTGAGATACTTGAGGTTGAGGATCGGTCTGAACCCCCCGTCTTTCTTGGTAACAATGAAGTAGGTGGAATAATATCCACTCTGCTCCTGACCTGGGGGGACCACCTCTATGGCCGACTTCTGGAGCAAAGCTCGCAGCTCGGACCTGAGGATTTCGGCTTTCTCCGGCACAGAGGGGACCGGTGTGTACCGTATCCCGGAGAAAACCGGTGGCTCGACCTTCCACAGAGGCAGGTGTCCGTCCCTGAGCGTGGACAGGACCCAGGGGTTGTCGGTTACCTTGGACCAAGCCGGAAGGAACCTCGACAGACGCCCACCTACTGGGATGTTTGGCTGCAGGCAGTGAACCCCCGTCTCCGGCAGCTCTCGGGCTGCCGGAATTTTGGGAGACACCTCGGGCACCGGAGGGGTTAGGAACCCTGATTGGGTTTCCGGCCCCCCCGAAAAGGCTTGTTGGAAAGCTTTCCCCCACGTGCCTGCTTGCCGCCCCTTGGTTTCTGGCCCTGGTAGTGGAGCGGTTTGATCCACTCCGGAGCCTCTCCCGCCGACGGAGTCTGTGAAACCTTGGGGAAAGGACGCTTGCTTTTTTTGGTAGGTGGCGGTTTTGTAAGGAGCTCAGTGTCCTGTCCAAACCGTCGCCACCTCCACAGCGTCCTTGAGCACCTGCTGTGCCCCCGGGAAGAGGGAGTCCCCCAACCGGAAAGGCAGAGCCAGGAGCCGCGCATGAGTGCCCTGACCCGCCGACACAGTCGACAGCCAGAGACGCCTCATACCCATAACGGCGACCGTCATCTGGCTAGATGCGCTACGCAGAGCGTCACGAAAGGAGAACCACCGGGTCGGACTCGGGGTCTCCCAACCTCCCTACTATCCTCGAAGGACCTAAACGCCGAGCGCAAGTGTGAGGCCTGCTGGGTGAAGGGAGGTACACGGCGGCCTTGCTTCCCCAGAAGGGATTGGGTCCAAGACCCAGCAAGGGAGGTGAGGGCAAGCACGTACTCACCGACCCCCGGGACATCGAACAAACCCTCCTCACCGATCTGGTACCTCTTCACCAGGTCCGGGCAATCAACCCGTACCCTGGTGCTGACCAGTTGAGGAGTAATGCTCTCAGCCTCGAGGGAAGGGAGCAGGCTAAGCTGCACCTGTGGTGCCTTCGGGGCGGAGAAAGTATCCCCCGGAAGGCGAAATCCACTAGAGATCGGGGCCGGGGGCGGTATCACCACCTGAGGCAGAGCAATAGCGATTCTATCGCGCATCTGCCTCAGTGCGAAATTCGGTGTTAGGGGGACATCCCTAGCGTCCACCACATCATCCGCATCGACATCGACCTCCATGAGGTCGTCGATGTCTTCCCCATCCCCCCCATCCAAGACGTCGGAGACCTCCAAAGAGGGATCGACGACTGAATCGATGGGAGAGGAATACCTGATGCGAACGATGGGCGTCAGCACAGTCTGCCCCACGACTTTCGTGACCAACCCCGAACCCGGTCCCGTGGACCCAGGCTCGGGTCTCCTGGCGCCGAGAGGCTTCAGGGTTGCTCGGCGTAGCCGACGGCACCCTGGCGCTTCGCACCCTGGATTGGCTCCGAAGGCTCCGAGCGAGCTCGGTAGCCTGGAGCTTGGGGGTGGACGGCATAGCAAGGTCGGAGCCTTGGTTGCCGCCACCCCCGGCGCCACCGGAGCCACTAGGGACTCCGGGCTGCGCTGGTGCATCCGGGTCTGCCAACCTCGGGGCCTGGAACTCCTTACGGAGCCCCGAGACCGCCTCAGCCAGCATTCCCTTCATTTGCTCATGTAATAATTGTGAAAATTGATTTAAATCAAAAGGTGCAGAAGGGAAGGGAACCTGTCTTTCTAAGACAGGGGGCTGCAACTCAGTCTCCTCCTCTGATTCTCTAACGAGTGTAGGAGGAGGAGAGGAGAGAGCTTTATCTGAGGGACGGGCCTTACCAGAGCCCTTACCCTTGCCCGACTTCCTCTTAACTTTAGAGGGGGGATCGACTGCTGCAACGTCGGCACCCTCCTTAATCAACTTGAAGAAGTACTGGAAGTCCTGGTGTCTGGACTTCCTGGTCTTGGGGGTGAAGTCAAGGCAGACATTACATCTGCTGTCGTCATGCCCATCCTCTGCTAGACACTTGAGACACTTGTCGTGTTTGTCAGCAGGAGGTAGTCTAACGCTACACCCCGAACACTGAGTGAAGGACTGAAAATCCAACAGTCAGAGTGTGAGGCCAATGGGGGTTGGGGAAGGAAAGTGCATATGTAAACATAACAAATGCAAAAGACCCCCGGCAGAGGTAGTTATATTAGTCCTGCATAGTGATAATAATAAATGCAAGCCATTGATACGTACCTGATGCCTGAATGAAAAACATGTAAACAAACATGGCTGACATGAAAAAACGACTAAGTGCCAATCCCGATCGGAAAGCTAAACTGACCAGAAAGGGATGGAAACTGCCGTGCATCCTACATAAACCTATCGTACACCAACATAAACGACCCAAAAACACTTTCGAACTCTGGGGAAAGAGAAACGAAAAATACAAAAGGGCCGCCATGATGGTCGTTTTTTCCCGCCACGTAGTCAAACTGACCACGTAGACAAGGTAAAAAAACGTAATTACGAGGTAAAGAATGCGACAATCAATGGAGAAACTCTGCCGAGACAATATAAGAAAAGGTTACCACTCCTACAGTATTGAGATCTTGGTCCATTTCTTAAGAAAATCTGCGACACTGAACTAATTCTGAAACACGTCTTCTCTCTCGAATGACAGATTTATAAGTGGTGAGTTAGAGTTATCTGCCCTTGGCGTCACTAGCAACCGCCAGGGTAGGGGCCCACTTAGGGTGGTCCAAATGTTTATTTTTTAGTAATTTATTATTTTTACGGTTATTTTATTAAAAATATTAAATTCTAACTGTCATAACTCAAAAAATAGGATTTTTATGCTATATGTACCCCAAGGAGGATCCCTTCTGAAAAAGAATTCAAAATTTTTTAAAATCACAAACTACTGACACGCTCAACTCCCGTGTCAATCCAATGTCATTGAAGTTTACCGATCAAATCAGTGTGATCGTTTATCACCGGATTAATGAAGCAGAAATAGTTGTACTTAACTAATCCATTACGGTTAATTGGCGTTCGGATTTGGAAACGAAATCAACTGATTAATGAATCAACATTTAATGAGTTTATATAGAGATTAGTTTGGCTACCGTTCGGACACTGCGAGATTCGGATTATCAGTGGCCAGACTATCGCAGCTTGACTGTATCACACTTTCACTTTTTAGCTGCTTTGGAGGAACGAATGTACCGGGTGTAGCAGTTCGAAGACCAACGACCCAAGGTTTGGATCATGTGGTCTGGGATGTATGCTTCCGCTGCGGAAGTAGCGGCACCGATGCGGAAGGAGTGGCCATTGTATTTAGATTGATCATAGCCAGAGTGTTCTAGTAGTTGCCTAAGGTACTTAATGAAGTAAGTTCTGTGAAGCACATGACTCTCTGGTGTAAGGAATAGAGGGTCTAGAGGCTGCATGCTTTCTTGCTGTCTGATGGAGAGGTAGATGAGCATACTGGATACTGGGTCAATACGAGAATCGACTTTGTGGATTGTTAAGGAAACTCCTTTCCTAAAGGGATCAGTTTTTGATGTTTTCAGGCACAACGTGAAGGAGGAGAGATCACAAGCAAACTGCACAGAATTCACAGTAAGATTGAACTGTGGATGGAATTCGTCACACGTAAACTCCCCACATCTCAGGAAGCCGAAGTATGCAAGGCAACACACTGCCTTCATCAACACAGATAGTTTACGTTCAAACACACCACTATCGAGAGCTACACACAAGGCCGTAAGCACCTGTTTTGTGATAGGTAGTCTACACTTTTTAGGGGATCCCTGTACTTTCTTGACTGCTTGAACAATAGTATGCAGCCGACTCATAGAACCATGCATCCATGGATTATCAACACCATTCCTCATGTAGGTAAACCTAATACCACACAAGTATGACTTAATAGTGGATACGGTAAGATGAAGATTCTTCACACAATAGGCCACAAACAACATGAGGTAGTACTCCGATATGAAAGGTAGCGTTGAAACCCAGCATAGTTTATGTTGAGACACAAACGAAGTGTAGGCCTGGTACCCAGAGTGGTAGACTTGGGCGATCCTCTTGGAAACTGCAGCTGTCCAGAGTACATTCAGTTGTCTCTCAACAGATTCTAAGCCGGTGATAGCGACATGAGCTGGTTGAATGTCGGGCATGGGGTCGGGTCCTGCTAAGCCATTGGTGCTAGGGTTCTGAACCTGGCGATCTGTAAACGAGACAAAGCGTCACTCAGATAATTGAATTTACCAGGTACATGTCTAGCACTGAACACAAAGTTGTACTTAGCTGCTGTGATTGTGAGTTTGCGCATGAGACACATGATGAACTGACATTTCGATCTTCCTTTGTTAATGATCTGCACAGTAGTAACATTATCACAGTAAAATCTGATCGATTGATTACACCACTCCGGACCCCAGACTACAGCAGCAGTGACAATGGGATACAGTTCCATCCAAGCGATCGAGATGATGTCTGGGTGTTGATCAAACAGCTCTTCTGGCCAAGCCATCGCAAACCATTTGTTATTGAAGCACCCGCCATAACCGACTGAACCGGCTGCATCTGTGTACAGTTGGAAATCAGGAGCCTCAAGGGTTTCATGGATGAACATAGACACACCGTTCCAAGATTTCAAGAATGTTTGCCACATGCGAAAATCTAACTTGCACTCGTTGTTGATTGTTACTTTGTCTTGCAGGTTGGGTGTGGAGTGCGCGAGCTGCAGTAGGTAACTGACAAACGACCGTCCTGGGCGAATAACTTGCATTGCAAAGTTCATGTGTCCCAAGATAACCAACAGGTCTCTTTTAGTTACCCGCTGTTTGGAAAGAAAAGATTGAATCATAGACACGATACGAAAAAATCTTCTCTTTTGGTAGACTAGTTTGCATCTTCACAGTGTCTATAGTGATACCGAGGTATTCCAGGCAAGTGGTAGGTCCGACAGTCTTGTGGGCTGCCAGCGGTACTCCAAGTTGATGGAACATGTCTTTTAAATTAGCCATGGATACTTCTCCCTCAGCTAACTCTCGGTCGAAACAAATAAAATCGTCTAGCAGATGCAGAATGTTGCTGATATGGAACTGGTGTTTGGCAATCCAACATAAAACAGTGGAGAAATTGTCAAAAATTTTGGGGCTAGACCTAGAGCCGAACACAAGCCTAGTGTAGTAATAGTAATGTTCTTGCCATTTAACACCATGTAAATGCCACATAGATGGGTGAGTAGGTATCAGCTTGAAAGCGTCCGTGATGTCGGTTTTGCACAGAAAACATCCCTGACCAAGTCTTTTAATAATTGCAACCGCATCATCGATCTTCACATAGGTAAGTGAAAACTTGTGCTTATCAATAAGGGAGTTCAAACTTGCATGGATATCATCATCATGTGGTGCTGATAAATCCACTATGAGTCTGTACTTCTTGGAATACCTCCCCTGCACTAACCCAATTGGATTTATTCTGTGAGTGTCGAAAGCGGGTTCCCTGAAAGGGCCAGCCAGATATCCCTTCTCAACTTCCGCATTAATCAGTTGTGTAACAATGACACTGTTCTTGCCTCTAGTGGACAAGAGATTGGTGCAGATCTTAGACGTGGTAGGAGGAACTTGAATTCCTGTCATAAATCCGTGTTTGAAACCGTCAATAAGATGTGACACACAGGCTTGATCTGGGTGGGAACACAAGAATCTTTCCAAGCTGTCAATATTAACTGTAGATGGAGTGATGACTACGTTCTTGAGTAGTCACTTTCTTTTCTCTTTCCTTGTAGAAGAGTCAAGTGGTTTCTCCTTTCCACATCGATATTTTGGATGGTCGGCTTTACACAATGAGCAAACATGCAGGAAGCGACAGTGTTGGTGCACGCATTTGTCCTCGATAAAGTTATTGCACAGTGCCTGGCTCTGATGGTAGACTATGGGACGTCCTTTGGAATCAGTGAAGTCTCTCCTGGTAGGGGTATGGTTGACAGGGGTCCTGCTCTGCTGGGATTTACCTCGGGATGGGATTCCCCCCAGTGGGCAAAATTCTTGGGTGTGGTTGGCTTCGTGGCAAATATCGCACAAGTTTACTACACAAGAGTTGTAAACTTGGAGATAGAGATCCTTGTCCAGGATACCCCAGTAGAGGTGTTCTTTGTGTTGACATAAGGAAGCTGCCGCTTTAGCCGAAAACAACTTGTGGTACGAATACCAGGCTGTGTCATTGGTTTTAGCTGTGAGATCAACAATCAACTCCTGGTATAAATCGAGCTCATGAGACCGTTGAGGTTGCTTCTCGAGTAGTACTCTCTTGTATTTCCCAAAGGCTCGGAGGAATTCACCTATTGTCAAAGCTCGATGGAGTCTGTGGTCTGGTGTAGTTTTGACTTGAAATTGCAAATTGTTTAGTTCAATTACTGGTTTGTCAGTAGAAATATTGTCAGGTACCAGTAACAATGCCAGGTTAATATCCTTACCAGCCTGGATCTGTTGTCTCAAATTGTGGGGGATTGTGTCTATATGTCCAACTGTGTTTGGATCACGTCCATAGGGTACTGTGGAGTGTTTAACCCCCTCAGAGCTGTGAACACCACTTGGTACGCTGATAACTGCTTCCTGTTGTCCCCGAGTGTTACTAGGTAGAATGACCTGAGTAAGTGTGGCAAGAGTTTCCTGCAGAGATTTAACAGTCTGAGATAGAGCATACACATCAACGTGATCCTGCGACGGGCGAGAGATTTCTGGTGTAGTCACTTCATTAGCCGCATCTGCTGATGTAACAGTGGAAGTGGGGGCGCTGCGTGAACTGGCCTCGATTGGCCTACTGGAGGGGCGACTGGTGTTTCGTTGGTATATGTGCACCAACTGTGACTTGGTGAGGGAAGCTGGCAAGTCGGTGAGGCCGATATCTTCTCGAATCCGTGTTCTTAATTGAGCGACATACCAATTGCGAGGATCGTCAGTTTTGCTTCCTGGATTGGCTGTCGTACTGTATGTTTGCCTTGCCTGTTGCACTACACTGGACGACGATGGCTCAGGTTCACTGTCAGTTCTCTGAGACGATCGAGACCGACGAGACGACCGAGTGGAACTCATGTTGTATCCTGAGTCATTTCAACGGACGCAAAACTTCTTTTTCCACTCAAGCAACTGTATACTAACGGAATACAGAAGCAACGAACTAGTGAAAGTGTTGGAAACTAATTCGACCAGCACTTGATGAAACCAACAATGAGACAAAGAGGATATTGACGCATGCGCATTGGCCCACTTCCTTGGTTTGGGCATGCGCACTAACAAATGAAAAGTAGAAGTACATTTACTTTATATTCCAAGGGGTTACGAAATATTTGAGATTTAGCACATGCATGATTGATAATGAAAAAATTATTTATTAATGCTAAACAAAGCCTGAATTTTTGCACCGGTAATAAATCGAAAACATGGTTATTATCTGTATCAAAAAAGGAAATGCTAAACGTACAAGCCTGAATATTTAGGCACAGGAAACATGGAAAAGGAATTAATATTTTTTTTTTTTTTTTTAAAGGATGAACAAATATAGCCTGACTATACAAGCACAGGTAATGACATAGAAAATAGGATAACAAAATATACATCTTGGAAACTGAAATTCCAAAGTCATTTATGAAAGGAAGTACTGATACATATTAATGAAAAACTTTAGTCTGTCATTATAAACTAGATTTTTAATCAAAATCAAAAGAGACGAATACCTACCCATGGCCTGTTTGCCCATAGCACACTGGTAGGTGTTTCTAGGAGACTGGTTGTGGTGAGGGTACGGGATCAGACCAGCACAAACTCCCAGTATTGTGAATGGCTCAATCTCCAGATGGGTTACCTCCCTTTAACAAGAATACGAACACATAGTCTATACTTGCGTTGGAGTTCAGAGTTTTATCTTGAGTTTGCCATTCATCTGTAAGCAGCATATCTGTTTATTGATGCTAGCAAAGACTGTAGGCACATGCCAAATACTCATGTTTGAAATGCCTGGCAAGGTGGTGCACAATAAGGAAAGATTGTAATAATATTCCAAAATCAGACTGTTTAAGTATCGATTACCAGATCACAAGGAGGAGTCAAGTACAAGACATTTGGAACAACACTATCTTCAATAGCACAAATTCTTGTAATTTTTTGGGTTGACAGTACCAACGGCTTACAATATGATCATGGGACCTCGACAAAAAATCGAGGTCCAACAATCGATAGTTAAGTTATTTTTACATTCAGTACCCACAAAGGTCTCAGCCCAAAAAAGTATCAAAGGTAGTGTTATCCAAAATGTAAGTGTTTGATTTGTTCATTATCTAAATGGCATGTATTTTTAACATTTGAGAGAAAGTTACATTATGTTTTATGGTTGCAAGTTATTCAGTGACTTAACAAAACCTATTCTACTTTGTTCGTCTAGAGTCCTACACATGATTACTATGTCCGTGAAGATGAGTTAATCCGCTTACTTTGTGATTTCCTTCTCATAAAGTGAGATCATGCAGTCGTTCTCCTCGTTCACATCTAGATACTCGACCAGTCCCTCCTTCAGGAAGTCGTCAAAACTCCTGTCGGCAAATATTTGTTTGAAATTATTTAAATTCACTTCAGGTCAGTTTGACAAATCAATTTTATGTGCCATGAGCATGCATTAGTGGGTGGACACTGGCTCTTTATAAATATCCATCATCATCATCATCATCATCATCATCATCATCCAAATTAACTGGAATCTTCATGAGCAATATATTGCCTCAACTGAAGCAAGATAGAAACAGAAACCACAAATATTCCATGACTTTCCATGGTGTTTCAAGGATGCTTCAAGAGTTTTCCATGACAAACTAAGCAAATTTTAAGCAATACAGAATGCCGATCAAAAACTTGTTGCAGGATTTTTATATATTTTTGCTAGTTGTTCGCACAATAAGTAAATGAACGGAAATTTCACAAGAAATAAAATATCAATAACTTTTCCATGACCTTTTTATGTATGCCTATTTCCCCAAAGCTTTTCAAGGCCTGGAAACTTATTACAATATTCCATGACTTTTACAGGATTCCATGTCCTGTATGAACCCTGAAGCAGCACCTGTTGTTAGCATACTGTACCTGAAACCTTGACTGAGCTCGTCCAGATGTCTGTCTGTGACTAGCGGCTTCTCATCCTTCACAATGATGTATGGTCTGCAAGTAAGAAAACAATGATTGAATACAATTTTGAAATAAAAAGAGTAACAAAGTCTTCTAGTTTACCTCAGAGGTGACAGAGGGCAGAGACTGAGCTGCTGAATTAATTGTCAAACAATTCTCAGTGGCCATTACACAGCAATCAGAACCAATTCAATAACAGAATAACATAGTCCACTGGTTATGAATATTGCTGCACTGGCTGCTAAAGTCAACTCTTGATGAAGAGTTCTGAGTTTAAATCCTGCCAGTGACTCGGCAACAGCCTTGATTCTCTAAAATGGCCACTGAAATTTTACACTGAAGGTCGAATTGCCTTATATTTGATAATTTCAGAGGTGTTAAATTATATTGATTAACACTAAAGCAGTTGAATTACAGGTAATTATTGTCAAACAATTCTCAGTGGCCAATTTACAGCAATCATAAATTGTTCAATAAATAAGTAATAAGACAACTGGTTACCCAAAAATATTGCTATACTGGCAGATAAGTTTCTTCAGGTTTTAATGAAGAGTTCTGAGTTTTAATCTTGCCAGTTACTCAGTAACAACTGTACAAGAAAGTGACATTTCTACACAGGTGCTAATTGAATGTCCACCTTGTTTAAAATTCAGAATGACCACTGGTGAGGGTTGTACCTGCAGACTCGTCCTCCATCAGAGGCGATGTAGACACATCTGTGGCTGTGGTTGGGGAAGATGGAGACAAACTCGCTGATGTAGCCTGCGCGTCTCATCATGCGGAACGTTCGCACGAGGCGCTTGTAGTTACGGATCACCCCCAGGATATTACCTGAAAGCAAATTGTAGATAAGGTGTTTTGAATCTGCAGTGAATACATCTGTTAACAAAGGAGGAGAACTTGGTGTTGGTGGCATTAGACCCTTTAAGAGATGTAATTGGACCACAATGTGACAAGTGCCTTGAGCATGTATTCAACATGCATATTGACATAATCATATTTTATTTTTGGAAAAAGTGAAGGTATTGACAAACAAGCTTGACAAGCTTATATGAATATATAAGATACCAACTGCAATAAAACACAGGCGGCCAATGGGACTGACAGCGTGCTTTATGAGACAATGCTCGTAATTGTTGACGTCAGAGCGTCGCTTAGCAAATGACGTCATATTTTACGGAACTTTGATTCTTCAATGCTAGTGAAGAATTCTACGACGGGAGACATTAATGTTTACGAAAAACTATTTATACAAACATAATATCTCCACGTTTTTTATATGAAAGGGAGTAATTGTTTAAGGGCATCTCATATAAGAAATAGAAGAATTGTTGTTGTGCTTTATCGTAGAATAAAACATTGCAAAGAGCATAAAACACTCAGGGCTGCGACCTTCGTGTTTTATGCTCCCTGCTATGTTTTATTATAAGTATAACCCATGATACCGAGGATATGGTAAATTTGTGGACCCTGATAGGAAGGAAAAACCCGAGGATGCAAAGCATCCGAGGGTTTTTCCTGACTATCAGGGTCTACAACCTTACCATATCCGAGGTAGAATGGGTTATCTATATTATCAACCGTTTTTAAGTTTAAAACAGGCTTTTTACTTGTTATCGCGTTATATTGAGGATCCCTGGCGTTATATTGAGGATCCCTGGGTGATGTCAGCCTGTTAACAGCCGCGCTACATGAGTTTCTTTAATACAGTCAAATTTCGTCTGCCCCCTTAGCGCAGTAGTCTGAGGCGTTGATTCGGGAACTACAGCTGATAGTGGATACGGGTTTGAGACGCACTTTCTGCAAAACATTTGCTGTACATATTCTGTCGTAAACTTATGAAATTTTTCAAAATTAGTCTAAGTTAGTTTCTTCAGATCTTTACTTTCAAGCCGTCATCTTAACAAATATATTAGGGTTTACAATCATTATAATTCCTTCTAACAGGGTTTACAACTGTGTGTGTAAACCCTCCTGGAGGGAATTACAAGGTTGTAAGTCCCTTGTACCGGGTGATACAGTTTAAAAAGGTCATTTCAAGTATCACGTTATGCTGCTGGTAGGTTGATAATCAACAATATAGCACGCCACCTCGTCTTCTATATCTTAAGTATCTGCCAATGGATATATGCACTGCATAGTCATCATGATTATCAAATCGTAGTTGAGGGGTGAGGTGAGGTGAAGTGAGGTGAGGTGAGGTGAGGTGAGGTGAGGTGAGGTGAGGTGAGGTGAGGTGAGGTGAGGTTAGTTGGGGTTTAAAGACGCTTTCAAGAGTATTTCACTTATATCTAGGCTGCTAGTATTATGGCAGGGAGAAAGCCCCAAAGCCATGTGGCTATGCATGGCGGTGAAATCTGCGAGCATCGGCTTGTACTAGCGAACCATGGGTGGTACTGCACTGAAATTCAGTGTAGCATTGCACCAAAAGCTTACGGCGTGTAGAACAGTTCTCTACTGCAGACAAAGTTGCTGTGCCCCTAATGGGATTCAAACCCTCGACCTCTAGATCTGAAGCCGAACACGCTAGCCACTGCGCTATCCCGCCCCCAGAATACTTGGTGATGGCCGAGTTGGAAGTAACCTCCAAAAGCTCTAACTAGCAGCCTTGGTTGAACATGAGTGTTTTAAGCATGCATTTGGAGTGAGTGGATATATGCACTATATGAATATACTTATTATAATTATCACCAATGTAAGTAAAGCTTACCATTAAGAAAGACGAGATATACAAAGGGACTGGACATCTCTTCCCCATTGAGCAACTGGATGTCTTCTACTCCAAGGTTGAACGCCAGCCGAACCAGCGGTGCTTCATCCATGTCTGTTGTTATATGCGTCATCAACGCCAGATTCTTCACAAGACCACACGCCTGAAGAGGGAAAATAGTTAAGGAATAGAAAAAAATGTTACATGAAAGATTTGAGGAGTCAGACTTTATAAGCACAACACATTCTACACAAGACCAGATGTTTTGGATTAACTTTGCAGAGACGGATACAAAAACATTATAAACCTTCGACTTACGAGTGACATATGCAGACTTACCTCCCCTTCTGGAGTATCGGAGGGACAGAGTAGCCCCCACTGAGATGGCTGCAGAGATCTTGGTCCACTGACTTTCCTTGTCTTCTCAAACTGTCAACAAAGAGTTGGTTTCATCAACATTATTGCTATTTGGAATATACTAGAATGTACAGAAACAGTATCATAAGATCTTAAGATACAAAGCAGTGATCCAAATAAAATTTCTGCAACACTTTGCATTTGAACACAATTAATTAATTTGATTAAGAATTAAATCTACCTCCAAAAACTATTTATTTGACCTACAAAATTCAAATTTGAAAAAAGAAAACCTGCCATACTACTTAATTTATTCTGTTGAACCGCAATGAATTAGAAATGGAGCAAAACACTGAAATCACAGGTTTTTTTCCACCTTCCATGTTTGTTCTACTAGAAAGCGCTGTTACCTGGGAGGAGATCCTGGTCATCATGCCAAGGGCCGAGATGTAGGAGAGACGAGACAGAACCTGCGTCACACCCGCCCTCTCCATCTTGAATCTCTTGATTGTCCAGTTGCCCTGTATACAGATACTTTCTGATCTGAGACCGCAGCTTCAAAAATACTTCAATTTCATGGCTATTTGTTTAATGAATAGAACTGGTAGTGCTTTGAAAGTGTCCCAAACTTAACACCAATAAACCTTTCTCAGCTATGCTAGAGTTTGCCTCCTCTGTTGAATGATATACCCACCTTTTTCTTGATTATGATTTTAGAAGGCAGCTTATGAAATACTTGAATTTTAGGATTATTTGTATTTTGACAAAATTTATTTTAAAGGGGCAGTAGCACATTTTTTCGGTCAAATAAGTTGATGAAATGTATTTGTAAAATAATGTCACTAATAGTAAAACATCCTTCTCTCTTCGGAAAATCAAGTTAAAAAATTAGTGTACATGGTTCCATAAAGCCATGAGAATCGTTTTTGTCATTCGAAATAATAAAATGTGTTCACAATAAAATCGCCACCATGCAATTTTTGCTTTATACGCAACACCGTTATTACCACTACGGATAATTAGTTTGTTTAATAAGATGTTTTACCCTCTAAAGTAAATATAAATGACATAAATAGAGAATACTAAACGACGTCCCGTTTAATAACATATTTATGAAACGAGTGGATGGTTTTGGTATTTAACGAGCGAAAGCGAGTTAGATACCAATACCATCCACGAGTTTCATAAATATGTTATTAAACGGGACGGAGTTTAGTATTTTATTTATTACACGCTCTAAATTAATGAAATATGTAATTAAAGTTTACTATTCATTCATGTAGATGTGCGTAGGGATACATCTCTTACCATGGACGCATAACACCATCTCACTAAACACCAAAAATAGACCAAGCAAATATCCGCTAATAACAGTTTCGATTTTAAACAATACAATTTCAAAACACTCATTACGTTGTCTTTATGTTGAACTATAAGAAGCGCAAATTGGCGAGTAAACAAAAACATCGTATTAATCTCACTAGATCTTATGAATGATGTCAGGTGATTGTGACGTCATCGGAATGCGACTGTTTTCAGTTAGGCTAGTTACAGTTGTATCATTATGTTGTAGCTGCAGTTGCTTTGCCAAAATAGCTCTGTAACACCCTGATGACAATGATACTGGGAAGTAAAGTTACATACAATTCAAATGATAATTAAATGACAAGCAGTTAACGATGCGAACGACTCTGCTTTGATTACGAAATCATTGTTTTCCTCGGAACTCAATGTCAATGCAGCAAGTTTTATCCAGCGAAATTGTGGGGATCATTGTCCTTGTTGCCGATGAAGTTAACATTGACGGCACAAATTGCTGACATCACCGCCGAAAATGGAGTTCTGACATTTATAGCAAACGTTAAAATCTTATATCAGTATTAATACTTACATTGAAGCATTTTTATTCATTTATCTTGGTATGTTATCTTCTGTAACAACAGACAGACATGAACAATGCCTCCACAACCTGGAAAACTTACATGTCGACACGAAGCTAATTTTTTACATTCTAAACAATCAAAACAATACCTCAAAAGGAGAAGAAAATATCAAAATGTACCTTTAAGGATTACAATGTAGTTGCAATAATTCTCAACTGACGACTGTCACAGGATTCGTGGGTTCAACGTGACGTTTATTCCTTGTGAATTTACATAAACTGAGGCTACGTCAAGTTGCATGACGAAGCAAAATGGCGGTCAAATCCCGGAAGCCGTAACGAGATAATATGTCAAGGGAACTAACTCTGAATCAACCAAGCGATACTGGTTGACGGTAAATTGTGATAGAAGCGTCCGTACAATATTAATCATAACGACGTTGCGTGAAAAAACATGTCCCAAGAAATCCAGTGCGATCCCAAAGGCCATGTGACTACTGGAAAGTAGTTCCGACTGCGATCGCTTTCACGTGCAATGTTTCACAACAGTGTTGAATAACATTTCGATGTTTCACAACAGTAGTATCTTCAACGAGAGTGTAATAAACTATCATAATAAATGAGAAATTCGAAAAAATAAAATTTGTAAAACACGTGCTACGGCGCCTTTAATGGAACTTTTAACAATCTATAATGGTTTTGTTCCACTGACAAATTGTATTGTTAACTTGATCTATGGTCATTTATTTTTATCAGATGTCATAATATAATGATTGAACATGATTAATACAAATAGAATCCCACTTACCGTGGATATTGCATTAACAAGTCCATTTGTGATCTGGTCCTGTCTCATGTGTCGTACTATGTCAAACTGTGCTGCTCTCGGCTTTGGTATTGTCATGTCTGCAATCTTCTTTAGCTGTAGACAGATAAGTCAACGTACAGTCTCATATTCAGAAATTCAAACTATAACCTTGTCATAGTAATATAAGAGATTTTCATTCTAGCTCCTAAAATGTCTAAAGAAAGAAGGTTTGAAAGGATTACAGTTCATAGCGAAATGTAATGGATAGTTGATGTGTCAAAGAGTATGATGCTTATATCAGGCCCGCTGTTATTATATCAGGTGGAATGTCATCCATATCGTTGTGGTTATGTTGAGAGGAGAAAAATACTCAATGGTCTGGACAAGATTAGTAAGCAAGTCTTATTGAAGATGATATTGTTCTCATCCTTGGTATGTTTATCTGAAGTATCATGGTAGACAATATCCAATTCAAAGTATGTTTTGAGCAATAACTGTCAAAAATATAGATGTTGATTTTACGAAATTTTTGACAAAAAGTGGACATTATTCACCTCAGCATTGAATTTCTTAAATAAATCCTCAAACAACAATGAGAGAAGTTGTCCTGCTAACTCCAGCCTTTTGTTGCCATAGTAATCCCTATCATCGACCTTGACCTTGTCCCCTTCAGCAAGGACAACTCTCCTGACCATCAGTGCCAGGTACGTGGCCTTGATCTTGAAGTTCCACTGTATTACCTGTGAAACAAGGACAAGAAAACCTGTGCTATCGACATCCACCAATTTACCAATACATAAGTTTATCAAGAGACAAGCGAGGTAGTGGTCCAATGCAAAGCTCAGTTTCCACTGCTAATGGCTGCAATAAGTCACTCACAGCTCAGTTGATAAGCATCCAATATGATGTCAATCAATCTTTATTTGCACTTAAAAGGCCACAGGCCTATAGTACATACATGTATATACAAACGATATCTTAGGTAGTTGAGAGTACATTCTTTCTATGTTTAAAGGCATGATATACATACATTGACAGATTTTCTAAATGAGTTTTACTAGAACAGGATAATAATGATACAAATTTATGAATACTATGATGTGTAAAGTAATATTTCTTAATATACTTATTTCTTAAAGAGTGATAAGCTGGACATACACAAAGGAAATGAAATTCATCTTCAATTAAATTCAAATTGCACATTTTACAAATTCTATCTTCTCTTTTTAATCCAGTATATCTTCCTGTTTCTATCTGTAAATCATGACATGAGCAACGAAATTTTGTAAGGGAGAGTCTATATTTCCGAACATTTAACGAGGATAAATAACTTTCATTATATATAGATTGTTTAAACATTCTGTAATAAAAACATTTATTTGATACGGATAAGAGGTTAAGCCAGTCTTGCAAATATATATCTTGTAGCCTTTGTTTAAAGGATATTAGAAACTTTGAATGAGAGTCTAAACATTGTTCCATCCATATATTACCGAAACCACTTGAAAATAACAAATTTTTAACGTCTGTAACCCAATTACATTTTCCATTTTTATCATATAAAATCATCATATTATAACACATTTTTGGTAATCTATTGGATGGCATATTTAGTATTTTCAACCAATATTTTATTACTTTTACTTTTGATTGTATGTATAACGGAAATCTGCCACGTTCACCATAAACCATTATATTTGAAGTAGTAACTTTCACGCCGAGAAATCTTTTAATAGCATACAAATGTATCTTTTCTATTACATCAAATGTTTGAAGTCCCCAAATCTCAGAGCCGTAAAGAAGAATTGGGCTGATCTTAGCATCAAAAATTCTAAAGAAGGATTTATGTGACATATCGCCTAAAATATAAATGTATCTCATTACCCCAATCAGTATTTTCTTTGCCTGCATAGCTGCATTTCTAGGATGTAAGGACCACGACAGGTGGTTTGTAAAATATACACCTAAATATTTATAACATGTAGTTGTTTCAATCAATTCACCTTTATAATACCATTTTTCGCTTGCAGCAAGTTTCCCCCCATTCTTGAACACAATGATCTTAGTTTTATTGCTATTAATGGTTAGTTTCCATTCCCTACAATATGTTTCCAATTCATTTATCTCTGCTTGTAGTCCTCGTATGGTGCTCGAGAAGAGTATTATATCATCAGCAAATAATAGGAGAAATAGCTGTATTATATCTGGATGTAGCTGGATACCATTAGAACACTTTTCGTGGATTTGTATTGCTAATTCGTTTATAAAGAATGAAAATAAAAATGGGCTCAGGATACATCCTTGTCTAACTCCTATTTGGCTCTCAAATGTTTCAGATATTTCATTGTTGTTTCTCACACACATCTTTACGTTCTTATAAATACTTCTTAGCAGTTTACTCATTTTACTGCTTACAGAATGGCTATCTAGAAGATTCCATAATTTGTCTCTGTGAACAGAGTCGAACGCTTTTGCAAAATCTACAAAAAGAACATAAAATTTAGAACCTTTTGTATTTAGGTATCTCTGTATAAGTGAACACAAAACAAATATATTATCAGTAGTAGTGTAACCTTTCCTAAAACCAGCTTGAGCTTCAGTTATCTTATCACAGGAATCTGCCCAGATGTATGGCCATGGTTGGTTTATATCTGGCATGTGATAGAAGGCTTTTTTTTAGCTGGTTAATATGAAAGATTGATGGGTTGCATCTTGTTGTGAGGCATGTTATTTTATCTAAAGGTATCCAACATTATTCAAAATAAGTCTCTCTTTCTCTCCAGCTGTCAGACAGCTCTTTGAATCGCAGAGAAACCGTCGAGGAATCAACTCACCGGAACATGAGCCAGGACGACTCCATGCAGAACATCTCTTGCTTCATCAGCCTTCGTCTTCTTAGAGCCTGTCCACATGTTCCTTGTCCTGATCTTGTTCCCAATGAACTTCAAAGCCTGAGGAAATCAAATAATAATAATGTAAACACATATATTGCAGAGAACTCCATGCCACGAAGGGGCATGCTCAAAGCACACACACATTATTATCCTGGTGTCAGGACAAACATCATTCATTTTGTTCATTCTCAACTCATTGAGAGTATGCTGACAATTAAGGCACTCTTTAAGGATATATCTCACATTGCCTTCACTTCAATACCTGATACTCAATTGTACTGCTGAGTGAACAGAGGCACACTTTAAATAAAGTCAATATCTTTATCCCCAACATAATAAAGCAACAATTTTAATCTTTTAATTACAAAATGTTTGCCACACCTGGTTCTGAGTAAAGACCTGAGCGCGGTGACACTCCTCGAGACACGGTGCCATGGCAGCGAGAACCTCTTCCTCCATACCGATCATCTGCACGATCTCCTGGTCACACTCAATACCCATCGCCTTGAACGCTATAGCCACTGGGATGTCCTGCAACAAGATGCTTCACAGTTGACAGTTTACCATTCCTGTGTGTCTGACGTACAGCTTGGGTCATCCAGACTTGGTAAGTGGTTGGCATGTTGGCCTCTAACACGAAACGAACAGTTTGAATCTCGGAGGATGATACCAAGAATTTGTCACCAACTGTGTCCTTTGGCAAGGCAACTCATCACCATTGCCCTCATGCCACCTACTTATGCTAATGGGTACCTGAAAACTGGAAGTATGGATCTATATGGTCGCACAAAGGGCTTAGTATCTGAATCGTAAGTACTAGGGTAATAATGTACTGCCGGAGAGCACTTGGTGTAAAAATGGACCTTTAAAATGCAGATAATTGGAGATACCCACCACATATTCCTCACCCAGCCTGTTAAGAGTTAAGAGTAGTGAAGGGAAAATACTTGATACGTAAATGCTGTAACTACTGGTATGTTAGAAGTGGATGATATTACACACTTTAGGAACATCTGGAGAACCCAACAAAGCCTTCTCTCAGGATTGGAAAGGTAAGGCTTAACCAAACAACTCACCTCAGAGAATGTGTTGTGTTTCAAGTAGTACTTTCCATGTTTGATGTTGACGTATGTTTTACTTTTTCTCTCATGTGTTGAACTGGAACAAACAATTTCAGTGGTTTTTCAGTTTTTAGGGAAAAGTTTACAGTGTTCTGAGATTCCAAAAGCTTCATAACTGCCTGATATTTCTTGGAAAATCATTAAGCAAGACACTTGCTAAAGCGGGTGACAGTATGTGAGCATTTGGTATCATTTTATAAAGAATAGACCAGACATCAAACTCTCACCTAGTGACAGAGCACTCTATCGACCCCTTATTGCCAGTGTCGACGATCATCCTGTTCTTTGAGAGCTGTTCTTGGATGAGAATGACTTTCTCCACGCCCTTCACGATGAAATACCCTCCGGGGTCCATGGGGCACTCGTTCAGCTTTGACATCTCCGCCGGACTCTTTCCGTTCAAAACGCACTTAGAGCTCCGCAACATGATTGGCATTCTGAAAAATGAGCAGCAGTTTAATAGAACAACAAAAACTGCTGTCAATCAAGCAGTTAAGTGAACTAATGTCTGGTCTAAGGATGATTTCAGGAGTATTTCCTTTAAATCACAGTGGCTGTTGCAGGGAGGAAGTCTGCTATGCCAATGTGGCTATGCATTGTGGTGTAACCTGTGAGCTCAAGCTCGAACTAGTGAACCATCGGTGGTACAGCACAGAAGTCAATACACCCTCTCTGTCAACCATTGTTGTAGTTGTTAGTTAAAATTAACAGTGTTGTGAGGTGAGACTAGTATATGTCATCCCAGTCAGACTCAAAATTGAGTGTTATGCTGGTGATTTTCATGATTCAATTCTCTTCTTAGTTTGCCTTGAAGAAACAAACTGTACATCTCAATACATGCTCAAATAATGCCTTTAAATATGAAGCTTTAAATCCTGAACAAAGGTATGTTACCTGCCGATAGGTAGATTGTTTCTGATGATTCTCTGGTTTCCCCGGGTATACTCTATATCGACAGTGACAGGGGCTGAATATGTCATGTCTCGCAGTCGACACTGAAAAGATGTAAATGTGCAAAAGTGCTACAAGATACAACTACGACATTGAATTCCATTCATCACCCTGGTGCTAAAGATAAAAATAGTACATACCTCACCATTTATCATGATATTAAAGATAAGAGCAAACTTTGAACAGAACAGAGATCAGTTATACCTCCCTGAACAAAGACTTAACTATTTGTTCCCTTATTAAATGGTTGACAAATGCAATAAATATTTTTAATAATAACAAGGTCAAACAAACAACAACAAGCAGACAAGTCTACTATATCCCCCGCCAAGTGGGAAAAGTTTGAAATACATTGAACAATGATTATAGAGCTTTATTCTACACAAGAACATATACTTCCCAAGAAGTATTAATCCTTGATTAACAGTTTTCAAGAACTGTTCTGGAAGCAAAATTGTAAAACGCATTTTGAGTTTTGCTCTAGAATCAAGCTGAATATGTTTTTACATGGAAATGGCTACAAATAAAAAGTCATAAACCCTAAAAGGTTCATCTACACATGATGTCTGTACCACATACCAAGTTTCATTGAGCTAGGCCTTACTGTTTTTGAGTTCTGGTCTGGAAACGAAACCCGGACAGACGCACGGACTGAGGTCATTTCCATATGCCCAGACAACTTTGTTGTGGTGGGGGATGACAAACAAACAAGTAACAGTTTTCTAATGAAATGTTTCTTACCTCATGAGGAGATATAGGTTTAGTGATGTTGAACCCTTCCTCTACATCTGGCATACCCACGTAGATGTTGAGATATCTGCAACATGTTTAGAAAATAAACATTGATGTAATGCCTACCACAGATCCCTTAGGGCTGTGATTTCAAGATAATAACCCATTGATAAATCTAGACATCTCACAAACAGTACTGACATAGGAGAAATTATTGCATTGTTCAAAGACTTTAATCCTCAATATTCTCTGTTAGCCATTTTATATATTCTGACCCGTAGCTCGCCATCAGATTTTGCCTCAAGCACCTCACATGAATATCCGAGAAAGCGAATCTGGTAGCGTCAAACTGACAGTGAGTTGCTAGCCAACATCTAATTGGTAATGATCAGCTGTGAGAAAAACTAAGTCCCCTTTCCGGGGTTCGCCTGCAGGGATATAAGTATGTACTGTTTCCATCCTGGACTAACCCGGCACCCACAAGTTAAGGGTTAATATTTTCTTTATAATTATATTATAATATCCCATGATTTTTCCCTGAACATTCCATTGCGTCAGGACTCATTCAAAATGGAGGTTTGCTCTCATTGACAGTCTTTTCCATTGTGATCCCTCACCTTCCGTCCCATATCTACAATGCTTAGTTTTCGCACTTTAAACTCTCACAAAAATGAATAAAATCAAACTTTTATTGAAAGAATTAATTATTAGAAATATGCAAACAATACTTTAAAATACATGTAATCAGCATAAATTTACTTACTTAACATAGAAGTTTGGATCTGCATCAGAGGTTATCTTTTCATTGGCTTTCATGATTTTCTTGATCTGAAATTAATTGTATAAATATTTCAATAAGTGACTGTAATTAATATTGAATAAAAAGTTTTTAAAACTAAAAATAAAACAAAACTGTTTAAATATCAATTAATGAGAAGATTTTATAAACAAAACCCATTAGGATCAGAATTTAGAAGTTGTTAGATACTGATTAAAACTTAATCAATGAAAGACTTCACAAGTTGCAATATGGAAAAACTTACAAGTTTTATTTATTTTATTTGTGTAAAGACAAAACGACCCTTCTTACCTCTATATTAATGAAATAGTTGAATGAATCTATGTGCTGCTTCACTAATCCTTTAACTTTCAGAAAAGCTGGCAACAGTTTCCATTTGTCCTGAAATAAATCAGTATTTGACTTTGATGCAAGAAAGCTTTTTAATTGACACATCTTGTTCTAAATTCAGTTGTAAACATATGTGAATATATCACATAAAAATACTTCAATAAAACAAATTCATTAAATGGAATTATACATCTATAATTCAGCTAAGTTTATAGATATAAAAGGTAAGTAAAAATTAGCTTGAACTGAAAGCAGTGAGGAAAACCAATTATTTGACCAACATACAGATGGAAAAAATGGGTGGCGGACCAATTCTATAACTACGGTATTCGTATTATATTTCGTGCAGTGCAATATATACAATACTCTGAGAGCACAAGAACCCCCGGGTTCCTTATCCTCCGATTCAGCAGTTTAATTGTGTAAGGGTAATTTCATGACCTTTTAAAAATAAATCAGCAAGTATCGAAGGCCTATCACCAATCAATCCAAAATTATGGCCATGGTTAAGTTTCTCACAAAATGGATCCTACATCAAGGTCAAGGTCACATGGTCAAAGGTTATAATTTCAGTGTGTGTCATTGGAAACGTAACATGTTCAAATGCTGACGAATTAAAAGTTACTGCCAGTGTGAAATTTGAAAGTCAAGGGTCATAACTCAAAAAAAAAATTCCGATTGGTCCCAAAAAAGCTAATGCGTATCACCATTGTATATCCAATGCATGTATAAAAGGTTAGAAAGATTGATAAAAAACTCTGGGACGAGTTGATTTCAGAACACAGGTCCTGTCAGTTTGAAGTTGGAAAGCTCAGCGCTTTAAGTCAAGGGCCTTAACTCTAAAAATGTTAATCCAATCGGTCCCAAAATAGCACATGCATATCATCGATGTATATCCAATGCATGTGTAAAGTTTCAGAAAGATTGATCAAAAACTGTAGGAGGAGTTGATTTCAGAACACAAGTATCCTTTTCAGGACGGACCCGACGGACTGACGGACAGACGGGCTGTGCCACGACATAAACCCCCTTGGGTTTCACCCGGGGGTTAACAATCCTAACTGATATTCCCATCGCAACACACAACAGAAATGTGATCGTCAGAGCCGGTGACTCTAATTAAATTTAGAGCTCTTCAGATTACTTGTGTCAACATATCATCACGTGACCCATTAGTGATTCCGTCGTACAATAAGGTGAATGAGACGTACTTTGCTATTCAATCGGCATGGTTTAATAAGGAGAGATGGGACGATGAAATCAAATATTTTAGAATTCGTTTATTTTTTCAAAATAGCAAGTTTATTATGTCTATTATCCAAAAATGTAAGAACATTTGGGGGTCACCGAACGATTTAAAGAGTTATCGGCATTAATAATAATACACCCGTCGGCAAATTACGTAATTTTTGACTGATTTGGTGTATTTAAATTAAGCGCTCGCTTTCAACTAATAAACTCTGTATCCTTTCAGATACATTTCAATCACATATGGGGATGTATAGCAAATCTATATTTTGAAAATTAATGAAGCTGGAAAGAGGAACAACATTAAATTAAGCACTTTTTAATTAAAACCTGCATTTTTATCATCATGTTTCGCATGTTCAATAGGATTTGTCACTAACACACATATTTTATATATTGCTAAAACTTTAATATGATGTGCGCAGTTAACTGAACAAACAAATGCAGAAATAATAATAGGGGGTCACCGAACGTTTTTCATCACTTTAACGTCATTTTTTAAATTACCTACACCTGGGGGTTAAAAATCCTAACTGATATTCCCATCGCAACACACAACAGAAATGTGATCGTCAGAGCCGGTGACTCTAATTGAATTTAGAGATCTTCAGATTACTTGTGTCAACATATCATCACGGGGCCCATTAGTGATTCCGTCGTACAATAAGGTGAATGAGACGTACTTTGCTATTCAATCGGCATGGTTAAACAAGTGTAGTAAACATGGAATCTTCTGATATCATATAGTTCTAGATCTACTAATGAGCGAGTCTACAGGGTTTAGGGGGAATATCACCCTTTGCATCACCACACATGGTTATTTGGTCCATTTTTTTTTGGGGGGGGGGGGGGGGGGGGGGGCTTTATTCATCAGTCTGAATTAGAGTATAGAGAAAATATTGAATCGTCCATTATATGGTGTAAAGAAAATTCCTTTCTCTGAATATTAGTAAAACAAAGGAAATGATTATTGATTTCCGTACGAAAAAGGTAAAACTAGAGCCAGTTAATATTGACAGGCAGGAAGTTGAAATAGTAGACGAGTATAAATATCTGGGTACGATAATTGACAACAAACTTTCATGGAAATCTAATTCACACCGTGTACATGCAAAGGCACAACAAAGGCTTTTCTTCCTGCGAAAATTACGATCTTTTGATGTAGACCGCAGTATTCTGAGATTATTCTACCAAACTTTTATCAATAGCATTCTGACTTTCTGCTTCCATGCATGGTATGAAAACCTTCCTCTAAGACAAAAAAACAAAATTGACAAAATTGTAAACACCTCCAGTAAAATTTGAGGCTTCAATTTTGAGCATCTTTCATTCCAGTTTGATTCTAGAATTAAAAAGAAGGCTCTAGCCATTCAATCAGACCCATCGCACTTTCTAAATGAATATTATGAATTTCTACCATCTGGACGTCGTTTCAAAATCTGGCATTTAAAAACTAACAGAGCATCAAAATCGTTTGTCCCATACAGTATAAAAATTCTAAACCTTCACACCAAATAGCAATTATGTATCTCTTGAAACACGACATGGTTGATTAAAGTTTGGCATATATATAAGTAATATTTAGTACCAATCAACACAATGTATGTTATTGGTTTTTTTAATATTGTATTCATGTATTGTTATTTTGTATTGTATACTACCAAAGACTCTGTGAATGTAAGACGAATTTCCCATCTGGGATAATAAAGTTTATCTTATCTTAACTTATCTTATTGTATAAGATGTTGTTGTCAATACTGAACAATTACAGTACAGTCAGGCCGCGATAATCCGGCCACCGATAATCCGAATCTCGCAGTTTCCGAAAGGTAGGAAGATGTAACCAAACTAATCTCTTTAGTAGTCCTTAATACTCAGTAGTACATTTCTCTATCCGAACGTTTTTTATGAAAAACCGAAGCGTTCGGATTATCGAGGCCTGACTGTATGTACCCATCTTGACAGTGTGTCTATCTACCAATCCATGAATCTGTCCAGTCTTAAAAAAATACCTAGTGTATACGGTCATATGATTTGGCATTCAGCATTTACATAAAGCAATAGATAAAAATGCCTATCAAAGAAATCACAATAATGAGATTTGTTTTCTCTCTCTGAAAATATGGAGACCCCAATCATTAGCTCTCATGTTATACCTTGACAGTCCGAATTGGAGCTGTCAACTCCTCCTTGTCCTTCTTCATCATATCTTCTATGGACTCCATTCTCGTGATACAATGCTAGTAATAGCAGGCAGTATATTTCAATCTGCACGTGTTGCTCTACAGTTGCAGCAGACTCAGGCGGCCATGATTATTTTTTAAAATCCGGAGGAAACCGTGGTATTCTAAAACTTCGGAATTTTCGCTATAATTTCATATTTATAAAATATTTACCATAATATAAACTGTAAAATGTTTTTAATTATTATACTTCACGATATAGGTATCCTCAACGAGTATTTTAACTATTCATTGTTGCAGTTTTGAACCGGATATCGCAAATCCGATAAACAGCCGGCTAAGGACGGATAACTCTCATCTCTCCTCGTTGGCTATGCTTGATTCGTTTTGGCGGCGTATACACCGGTCACATGTCCGGCGTACGCCGTTCCTCTACTAGGCTCAGTTGAAACAAGTGTATCGGCGTACAGACAGGAAGACGTCATCATCCCTCAAACTAGCTTAAAAAACATATCATTTATATTATATAACTATTTTTTAAAAATTATTTCAAAACATTGATTAATATTTTATTAGCGTGTAATGCAATGTTTTAAATAAGCAGTGACATTTAAAAATAAATCAGTCAACTATTTAATTGTACAACGCAACTTCATAAACAAAAGGGTTATTGAATGTCGCAAGGGTAACATTTGTCCGCCATTACACGCCGCCTTCGCCGGTCATTTCCAACCGGCGCATTCGGAGTACGCCTAAGGTAGGGTGCCCTAAGTTCGTTAGTATCCTAAGTTCGTGACGTCATTTACACATGTGCGCGCTCCATTATGACTCGCGCAAAATATCTGAAACGCCCGGACTATTGTTTCAAAACATGATTTATACAACTTGCAGTAGCATTTAACCAATTAAACATTTACAATGCCAATTTTGTCAACAAATATGCTCAAAATCACTGTTTATTCTACCTCCAAAATGTCTTGATTTTAAAAAGTCGATAATTTTTTTTCAGAATTATGTATGAATTTCATTTCATGTCGTCTGCTTTCCAAAAGTAGGTCATGTGGCAGTGTGCCAACAATCAAATACTGGTCGTCACACAACTTATTTTATTAAGCCAGAGAAGTCGTCTGTTGGCTTGTCAAAATATTCATAGAGATGTTAAAAAATAATAATTTCAAAATAAGTTACTTGAGAAAAATATTTATCATTATTTAATTTCATATTCATTTATTTGAGCATTGGTTATTTCTTCACATGGTGTTGTCAGTCAATCAATGTATAAAGTTGTTTGTGAATAAAATATTCTCAAAATAAATATTAAGCAAGTAAGTCATAATTTTTCTGGAAAATAAATACATTAAGAGTTTTCTTACCTCTATAATAACAAAATATATTAAATTGTATAAAGAATGCCTTCAATTCTGAAAGAAAAATATGTCAGGTCAACAGATGACCATACTTGACTAATCACACATAATTAGTCTTGAAGAAAACAGCATTAAATCAAAGGTCACGAACTTGTGTCCCAAGGCCACTACACTCGTTTTTTGACAGCAAATGTTTCTCCTTGGTCAAAGCTTCTGCTATAATATAAAATATCCACCTGATCCTGTCAGGTAATTCATAAAATGTTATAATTTTGCTGTAAACTTTCAAACTAGGCTGACATGCATTTATTGAAGAGAAATTATTGATAGATGCTTAGGGCCACGAACTTTGGGCACTCGAGGATACGCCGGGTTCCAATCAAGTGATTTGCCGGTTGCGCCGCTTCCGGCGGCGTACGCCGGGTAGTGCGCCGGGTCCCGAATCAAGCATAGCCGTTGACTTCAAGAGAAGTTGTCAACAGTGTCATGTGGTTTTTGCTTGCATCAAAACAATATACCAACGGTTTTACACGTTGACATTGATGGTGAATATTAGATCTATACGAATACAATACTCTGGAAGCTGATTTTATGCTGTTAGTCGATAATATTAAAGAAGTGTACTGATTGTACAGAGTACTCGTGGATATTGTTTACCAGAATGCCCCGCCCATTTTAAATTGTTGGTCTTTCTCCATTTTGATCTTTATCAATCCAATAACTGTCATCCTAAGTGATTTTCGATTTATTTGGTAAATGATAAAACTTTGATAAAATGGCACAAAAAAGTTCTGCTTGTTTATCAACTCAAATGTTTTTAAAAATTATTACTTCAATATAGGCCTGTTAAGATAAGATCAGAAAGATAAGATAAACTTTATTATCCCATATGGGAAATTCGTCTTACATTCAAAGAGTATTTGGTAGTATACAAAACAAAATAACAATACATGAATACAATATAAAAACAAACAAACAATAATAACATGGGCCTACATTGTGTTGATGGGTACTAAATATGCCATATTTTTATCAGCCATGTCATGTTTCAAGAGTTACGTAATTGCTATTTGGTCAAATACTGATATTTTTATCTCATCAGGCCTGAAAAGGCTCATGGCATGGGCTGTCATCCACAGCCATTTCGGCGTCTGGTGTACTTTCACTCTTTCAACTTCTCCTTCAGAACCGCTACACCTCCAAAGCTGAAATTTTGTGGATTGATAATGCACCTTGAGGATCAATGTTTGTTCATTTTGGCACTGCCCTTCTCCAAGCCAGTTGACATAGGAAGCTGAAATTTTAAGAATAAAATCTTTATTACATGTAGAATCAACTTTGTACATTTGGACTTGACCACCCATCAAATATGGGTGTGGCAGGGGGTCCAAGCTAAAACCATATACCATATGCAATGTAGTAAAATTCTACTTACCATGTTTATAATTATAACATCTTATATTAAAACATCTTTACAGGCACATTATAATACACAGCTAAACTTTTCAACTGATATTTATTTGGGATCCTAAAAGTAAGAGGTAACCTGACCAAAATGTATAGACCATATAATATTGTGAACAGATTAAACTTATTTATTACAAGAATGAGACAATTTGCTACATTTTTTAAGACTTTTCTGATAATTTTTTATTTCAGCTGAAGAAATCAACATCAATCTTTCTGAATTGTCCAAGAATGTTCTCCACAGTGGAGGCTACTCTGTGTGCATCCTGTGTTCGCAGACTGTATAGAAATACATTCTTCAACTTGAAGTCTCTAGGAGTTTACAGGCATGGGACTGCTCGTTTTAAATCCACAAGCACGAGAAGTCAGATGTCAGCCTGGCAGATACACCAATATGGTGGAAATGAAGAACTCTCGCTGTCACATACAGCGAAGGTTCCGACAATCCAAAGTCCCAATGAGCTCCTCATCGAGGTGCATGGCGCAAGCGTTAATCCACTCGACGTGAAAATGAGAGGTAAAGAAGATTTGTTGTCTTGTAAATGCTCTTTTTGTACATTGTGAAAGGTTATCAACAATTTCCCCAATATTAGCTAGTGAATCTGATTTTGATCTGATTCTAGGTGGTTAAGATTTGACGACATAAAGACTAAACTGTTGTCAACTTTCAATAAGTTCTTACTTGGTGGGATATGACATCTAGTTTACAACATCATTTTGTTATATTTATTAGCTCATTTGGTCTGAAAGGTCAAATGGGATTCTGGCATTCCATAGCTTCGTCCATCTGTCCATGTGTCTGTCTGTAAACGTTTTGCTTTTCCAATGTCTTTTCAAGAACCAGTGACTCTAGAGAACAATGGGATTATAAATTGTAGATTTGGTGACCCTCTTATCCCAAATATGGGTCACACGGGTCATGACCTAAAACCTATTTTCATCTTCTCCACTACGAAAAGCTCTGAGAAGCTGAAATATTGTGTACAAACTCCTTAGCCAATGGTTAATCTAAGTTATATATTTGGGAACACTGGGCCCCAACCTAAACATCTGTTTTCTCTTTTCATGTTCTTCTCCATTATCTAAAATAGTTGAAATTTGTTATACCTCTGATAAATACTCCTGGAAAATTTACATTTTAAAAGTTATTAATTTAGTTTATTGTTTAAATCCTATTGAGTTACAGAGCCAACGGCTCTATTTGTTTAGTTTGTTGAAAAATGTGCATACCAAATAAACAATAACCTTAGCAAGCTGTGCAAATTGACTAACATCACACTTTTTGGTAGGTAGTTTGCGCACATATGCACACATGTTATGTATGACACGACTTACCTTTTGCATATATCTGAGGGATATTGAATGCGTGTACTGACTCTACTACAGGAGGTTATGGCCAGGTTATTCTGAACGTCATGAGGAAGAGGTTTGGAAATATGAAATCTGGAGCTGAGTTTCCCCTCATCCTTGGTCGAGACTTTTCAGGCGTGGTGCTAGAGACTGGGAAAAAAGTGACCAAATATAAACCTGGGGACGAGGTAAGTAAAACATTATTCTTTGCTTTTCATGTTAATATTTATAACATAAGCATTTGAAAATCTTTTGGACTTGAAAATATTTCCAAATCTTAGTTGATGATGTTAGATATTTTCTCTATCATTGTGGGACTTTCTGATCCATACAAGCAACCAATGAAGCTTTTGTTTAATGTGGTCATTTAATTGACAAAATTATACTGTAGTGATTTTTACTATAAAAAGAGTGGGTTCTTAATGAGCACTGGCCTGCCATGATTAAAGCAGTCGTTTTAAGAAATAAATGCTTGGCAATAGATGCTGAATCTTAGACACTAATTGAATCTATAAATGTCTTTTTACCAATTGGATCATGTGGAGCCATGTCCATGTGGATATAGCAAGTATCAACTCAATTATGCTTCCTAGATCCATTTCAATGACTTATGTCAGTTTATGCTCATTTTGCATACATTAAAGTCAGAATCCATGTTGTAGGTATGGGGAGCTGTGGCTGGACACCGACAAGGAACTCATGCACAGCTTGTTGTTGTGTCGGAGAAGGAAGTACAAGGATATATTTCTTAATCCTTTACCTGCTCGATAACTTAGTTTCAAACCATTCATAGTGGTTCATTAACTGGACTTATTCATTAACAATGGCAATGACACAGAACATAGACAAGGAACAAGATTGTGCTAGATTTTTCATATATTTTTTATCCTCAAACTTCAGATTTTATACATGATGTGTAATGAATAACACTTTGCTACTAAGATAACTGACAAACTATTCTGAGAGGTCAATTTACAGGAATCACATTTTTATAAAAGAAATAAACCAGGATTGGCTTTCTGAGAATATTTTAGGACCTGCAGATATGGGTTTTATACATTCTTCTCAAACGTTGTGGTTGTAATGTCATTTTGGCAAGCCCAGAGTAACCATTACAGCTGAGAAGATCTGTGAATCATCATTGAAAACTATGTGTCACTAAGAGCTTTATTCTAGATCTAAAGTGTCTAGATTCTATGTTCATGGTTGAAAATATTATTTTATTGATAAGCTGCAGCTATTCCTTGCCCAATAAATTTTCATTCTTTCAGATTTCAATGAAGCCTTCAACACTGAATCACAGTGAGGCTGCCTCCATCCCATACGTAGCAGCAACTGCCTGGTCCGCTTTGTGTACAGTCGGGGAACTAAAAGAAAGTAACACAGCAGGGAAAAGGTATTTGGATGAAACTCTGTAATGTATTCTGTCAGGAACAGTCAATTAAACACGACCTTGTTCCGAGGAATGAAATGAACAAAATTATTTTTCGTCTTTTTAAAGAAGTAAGACAGCAATTTTACAGCAGACAACAGATACATTTTTGGATCTACGGTACCCTTAAATAAATCATAGCCCATAGGTTTTATTTTCTTATTTTTTCCTGCAGAATTTTAGTTCTGGCTGGTTCAGGAGGAATTGGAACTTTTGCAATTCAGGTAATTTTATGTTTGTTGACTATATACATTATATTTTGATTGTTGCAAACAGAAAATGAGTTTCAAATGTTATTTTTAAGAAATAATTACAGGTATAGCTTGTATCAATCATCACTGTTCCCAGAATACTTTCAATCATTGGGCAAACAGCTAACAGAGCACAACTCTAACCACAGAAGTAAATCAAGTCATTTCTTCTTGACATGAGCATTTAGATAATGCTAATTATTTACCAGTTGCTGCGAGCCTGGGGTGCGGAGGTGACAACTACATGTAGCACTGATGCTGTAGAGTTGGTACGCAGCCTGGGAGCGGATACCGTGATCGATTACAAGACTCAGGATGTACAGGCAGATCTCGGGAGATTAGAGAAGTAAGCTTGACTATCTGGAGTTGTATTCATCTCTATTTGTGTATACAGTTTATCAAGAATCCAACAAGCCAGACAGAGGGTTGTATACTTGTATGATTTTGGAGTATTTTGTACACATGACAGTCCTAAAATATGATTGTACACCAATGTTGCAAATTGTATTCCTTTTTCTGTGAAAATGAGAATTATTCATTTTATCCGTTCTGGATGGAGTAATGGAGTACTGACCTGTTAGAGAGGTAATTGGAACTTTACATCCAAAGTAAACAAAGTCAGAAAAGGATTATTGTTTTTAACCTGAAAGGTTTGGAGGCAGTACTGCAGACGGGGCAGCTGAACATATTTGCGTCTGGTCCATCTGAAACCAACTTGTACATGTGTTCATATGTTGTTAAATTTTCATTGAAAACAAGAAATTGTCGTATATTTGCTATGTTGGGATGAAAATGCAAGTTGAGTGAGATGATTTGAAGTTATAAATGCTCTCTTTCGCTGCATGATAAATAGAGGATATCTGTCTTTTCTTGACTAATAACATGTTTATCTCATCGAGTGAGGTAGAAAGTTTATATTTTCACGAGTGGCCTCCAGTATATCTTTTCTACCTCACAAGATGAGATAAACATGGTATTTATCAAGAATTGACAGATATTCTATTTATTATGAGAATTTATCCTTGTAATTACGGATTATTTTCATGTTGAGCGGCCGCGTGGAACAGCCCGTCACCAATTTGCTACGTCAGACCATTGTTTTATGACGTCAAATTATATCAGTCACTGGTTACAGTAAATATAAGTTATTTGCACTGTAGCTTGATTGACAGTTATTTCACTGATAAATCCCAGTATTTCATTGCTTGTCATACAATAAATACCCTCTATCACTGTAAGCCTATTGAGGTGCTATCCTGGCAGTCAAAGCCGAATCAAACAACGCAGACCCCAAACGAGCAGGCAGCTATTTTGACCCAGTTCAAATATCTCTCTATGTACATCTGTATTTCTCTCATATTTCAGGTTTGATTTTGTCTTGGATACCATTGGAGGGGATATCTCCAGCTACTCACTTCATCTGCTGAAGAAATGGAGGAATGCAGTCTATGTCTCCATCGTTCCACCTTTCCTGGAGAACACCGACCAATTTGGTGCCCTGGGGGGTTCCATAGCGTCTGCAGCTTACGTACTGGGCAGTGTTGCAAAGGTCAGCCTTTTGTCGGGATTATGAAAATCCATTTATGTAAACTATTTTGAAGCTAATTTGCTGGCATATTTTTATTACTAACAAGAACGCAATTTGTAGCTTTTACAGTAATATACAGATATTTTGTCCCACAACAACATAATTACCACTCGTTCTGGGTTGATAAGTTTTCCTATAACAAACCCTGTAGAGTTCCGCTCTAACTGCAAATTATAAGCCTTATACACCTTTGTGGTGTGTGTTCTTGATCTCAATGTTGCACAATATAACCCCACATGATTAAAATGATTCCTAATCAAATCTAATCCCTTTGAATTATCTCTACCCTTCAAATTAGCGCTTCCTAAAAGATCTTGCATTTAGTCCATGAGATAAGCCAGTGAAGATGCTAATATATGGATAACTCATGATACCGAGGATATGGTACGGTTGTGGACCCTGATAGGAAGGAAAACCCGAGGATGCGAAGCATCCGAGGGTTTTTCCTGACTATCAGGGTCTACAACCATACCATATCCGAGGTAGAATGAGTTATCAATATTATCAATCATTTTTAAGTGTAAAACAGGCTTTTTACATGTTATCGCGTTATATTGAGGATCCCTGGCGTTATATTGAGGATCCCTGGGTGATGTCAGCCGCGCTATATGAGTTTCTTTTGTACCGTGATATCTCGTCTGCCCCATTAGCGCAGTAGTCAGAGGAGCTGACTCAGTAACTGCAGGTGATAGTGGATACGGGTTCGAGACGCACTTTCTGCAAAACATTTGCTGTACATATTCTGTCGTAAACTTATGAAATTTTTCAAAATTAGTCTAAGTCTAAGATCTTTAATTTCAAGCCGTCATCTTAACAAATATATCAGGGTTTACAATCATTATAATTCCTTCTAACAGGGTTTACAAGTGTATGTGTAAACCCTCCTGGAGGGAATTACAAGGTTTGTAAGTCCCTCGTACCGGGTTATACGGTTTAGAAAGGTCGTTTCAAGTATCACGTTATATGGCTGGTAGTTTGATAAAACTGTTGAGGGGTAAGATACTCTCAAAACTTGTTGGACCATAAAAGATTCTCTTATATATAAATATATAGTCTTAAATATTGTATTCTTGTGCAAAGTTATCAACTTGGTAATCTTCAGGGGTTCACTGGTGGGCAGAGTGTGAGATTTGGAGTCTTTATTCCAAATGGACGGGCGCTGAAGAAGGTGGCACAGATGGTGGATAATTCAGAGGTAAGAACAAAGATTTCTTGTAACAGTTTGTTATATTCAAGTCAATTGGAATGGTGTCCAATGTATGTTATAATGTGGTCACCTGCTGTAGGGCATTTTTCATAGACTAAATTCAAGGGAATATCACTGTTTATGCATATGTTTTAATACATGATTAAACACTTTCCATTTGAAATATTTGAGGTTTCCTTTTGGGTTCATAAAGTTAACATTGGAGCCATTCACTGGTGCTGCGAGGATGTACGAGATGTTGCTATAAGTCTAATGAATAAGTATTCGTTACAATTTCACATAATGATAAAATGGTGCTACACTGGCCCTTTAAAACCTCATTTCACCAAAGCAAAAATGTAAATTACCTGTGGGCCATTAGCTTTTGAGCCTCCAGTTAGTAGCGGGCAAAACTGTGATTCGACCCCAAATTTCATTTGGATAACTGAAGAAAACTTACTAGTTTCAACTGTGAAGTATAGAAATTAATATAAAATAAATAAATGAAAATCACCAAATAATGAAACGTTGAATATCTAAAGAATTTCTTCTTCAAACTAAAAGTTCTAAAATGACAATGATAGAGAAGTCCATTGATGTACATTGCTTTCTTTTACAGATCCGGCCTGTGATTGATAAAGTGTTTAATTTTGAGGATGTTCCTGATGCATTTACGAAGGTAAAGGAAGGTCATGCTCGAGGAAAGACTGTCGTCAAAGTTAAAGACTAAAGAACACAAAATATATATATATATCGTCCTACATACTGCCTCCCATTCACAAATCTCATGCACTGAATAAGGTATCAATAAGAATTTTCGGATTTCACAATTTTTAATAAAATTTCAAAATTCAAATGATGAGTCGTAACGTTTTGATCTACTTCTGTGGACAAGACTGTGTTCTATTAATCCAATATTCCTGGATGCAACACTCACAAAAGTGTGGTTCACCTCAACTTCCCATCGCAAGGCATAACTCTGCCAGTCGCTAAAAAAGGCTGATTTAAGCCTTGCCGCATTTCCTTAGATATCTGTTCTATATCAGAGGCCACTTCAGGTGCAGTGCTTCACTATCTTAGCACGGAAAAGTGGGGGAAATACTGCAAGGCTGAAATCAATCAGTAATGGAGACTGGCAAGAGTTATGCTCTCATAAGGAAGTTGGGTTCACTTCAGTGAAGTTGCCAGAAAATTTGATTTAAAGTGTATGTGATACACTTCTCTTTTACAACTGCTTTATTAACCAAAATGATTTGACCAAGGCTTACCTAGTCTTCAAATAAGATAACTACAATTTTGTATTATTTTAGTTTTGCATATTTGATACATGACTGACATTTTTTTACATTTTGTATATTTATAATTCATGCGAATTTTCTTGTATAGTTAGTGATTTTGTGATAATGACCCCTTATCAGGTGCTCAAATTGTGAAGTGTGTTTAATAAATGTTATGTTAAATCTTGTTAATGTTTTATATGATCTGATAAAATTATTTTCACATCTTTATTATCTTATCAACTGGATCAGTTACCGCTAATGAACAAGCAGACAGTTGTGCTGCCCTGTTCTCTGCCCCATTCAAGATACAAGTTTTCCCATGGAAAGCCTGTTTGTGCAATAAAATAATATTGTTAGATTCATGTTCATAGCATATTACCATATGTCTTTAAATTTTACCGTGACCAGATTGACAAAGCCCTCTCAGCGAGGACTGTTCTACACGCAGTCAGGTTTGGGTGCAATGCTACACTGAATCTCAGCGTAGTACCACCTATGGTTCGCTAGTACCAGCCCATGCTTGCAGGTTTCACCGCAATGCATAGCCACATGGCGTTGCGGCTTTCTCCCTGCCATAATACTAGCAGCCGCGATATAAGTGAAATACTCTTGAAAGCGGCGTTAAACCCCAACTCACCCCAGTGAGTAAGGTAGTAGTTACTTATTATACCCCCGGCTTACAGCGGTACGGGGAAATATAGCGGTCATTCTGTCCGTCTGTCCTGAAATTTTGTCCGTGGCATATCTTCCAAGCTATACATGGAATCCCAACCAAACTTGGTTTGCATGTTAACCATGATCCCTAGATCTGCCTTTTGAAGTTTAAAAGTTTTTGTGAATTTTATTTTTGTGAGACCTCCATGGAACCATGACATAAACAGTGTCACTTTGTCCGGAGCATATCTCCCAAACTAAGCATGCTAGCTCTGCCAAAATTGGTAAACCTGTCAACCATGATCCCTAGATGTGCCATTTTAGAACTTTGTGTGCATTTATTTTTTGCAGTTTTCATGGAAACTTGACTTAAACAGTTGCTTTATAAGGAAATAATTTTGTACAGAGCATATCTCCTAAACTAACCACCAAAATTGGCACACATATTAACCACGATCCTTAAATGTGCTTTTTGGGGTTAGACCAAAATATAAATTTTATTTTTTTTCTGTGGAAACCTAAATTAAACAGTGGCTCAGTGACTGACAAAGTCATGTCAGAGCACATGCAAACTCCATGAGACTAACAATAAGTGTGTAACGTTTAGATGTAATATTTGTGATATAGACCTCATTTTGGATATTTACAGAGCTCCAGATAGAGCGCGTATTTTACGCATTGAAAAAATAGTTTACTCAATAAATAACAAATCTGAGAGTACAAGAAACGCATGCTATTCATGTCAAACTCAATTTTTAAATATACATTGCTATAACTTTACTCAATGAAATTGGCATGCGTATCGCAATATTCGGCATTGTAAACTCTACAACAGCATTAGTGAAAGCGATGTCTATAACCACTGTACGAATTGGTAGTTGCATTATCTATACTGTATCATTTGATTTGCCAACTCGAGTTAATAAATTGCATGGCAAATTATACCCAGCGTTTGAATAGAAACTTAAAAGCACATGCGTTAACTCAACTCGACTCTAAGAGTTGTTAAATCAAACGAAGTTGAAATCACTGTTCTGTTCTGATTCTGACCCCTTCCAAAAAAAATCTTTGAGTACTTCAAGGCGAGTAAATACAGTGAGGCAAATGGGTATATGCTCAAGACATAATCAGTAACATTTTCGATATGTGGCTTACATATAAAGACATATCATCAAGCCTAATTAACACAGTGAATGTTGCCTAGAGGAAAGGGTACACTGGGATCATGTTTTTAAACAAACTTTGGATGATTTGCATAGAAAGTACCCATGGCTAGTCTTACAAGAAATAGACAGCAGTTTCTGTATGAATAGTGCACCACATTGAAAACACCTCTGGAACTGTATGTGCCCTTTTCATCTAACCTAACATATATGTCAATCTGTATCCATTGATGTGACCTTTACTAATCTAAAGTTTCTTTGACGTAAGCAGGGAGCCGGGGTATGTGAACTTTGCTTGCTTCTACACTTGTTTACATTGGCACCATCTTAACCCTAAGGGTTTAAGAAAATCTGGAGCTTCATTTGTGGCGGTTTTGTGTCCTTTTCTAGTTGGTCCTGGTGATGTTCACTTGTTAAGAGTTAGCTCCCCCTTCTAGACACAGCTACATTACATCTACCACTGCAACAGGGATCACCTCAGCTGTTTACTTCCCTCCTTGACTTGAGGAGGTTACGATACATCTACCACTGCAACAGGGACCACTTCCGCCATTTGGTTTATAGAAGTATGTTCTTTGAGGGAAAACTACAAAAGTTACAGTGTTATTCTTTATTGTACAAAACTGCTACACTGTACACAACTATACAATAGTTATGATGTTCCACATACTTTCAAAACATGTGGATGATACATATTTTTGATCACCTGACAAAACAGATGCACGAGTTTCTCCAAATGAATGAAAATGACAAACAAATTTTACAAACTGAGCAAGACACTAATAAATGATACTTCAACAACTCAATAAATGACTTAAGTTTTAATTTTTTTTTTTTTTTAAACCTTGGAAATTTGGAAATTGGCTTTACTGGCACAAATAGTGATTTGAAAAACTGTCTTAAAATTTCTATAAAAGGGTTGTTTCTGAAGGGCTGACAGGTTAACCCATAACCTGCAGAATGCATTAATGCCAAACCATTAACAAAGAAAAAAAAACAGGACTGGCCAACAGTTAATGGTAGGCAAACATTAGTGCATCAGTAAGCTAAGGGTTAATTATTATTCATTCATTTTTCCTATCAAATCAATTCAGTCACATACATTAAGAACAATCAAACTAACAATACAACGTACTGATATAAAAATACCCTGTACAAATATATGGCAGATCAAGGTTATTGAACTTGAAAAATTACTACATCTCTGAATGTTTTCATTTTCTCCACAATTTTTTTGTTTGACATACCAGTAGACAAAATGACAACTTGACACAAAACTTTTAAAAACAAGACGACCTTATCAACAATAAACAAGCTATAATTACCACTTCAACACCTCTTGCAGCTTATAAGGCAGTGTATGAAATAAGACCCCTTCGCCAGCCTGCAATCTGGTAACTCTTTGTCCGGGCTGGTAATTGAGTTTTTTTGGGGTTTTTTTGCCATTTGACAAAATGACACTTTGGGCTGGCTACTTTTCCAGCTTATTTTATACACTGTTACAAGGTCAACACAACACACTTTCTGTTAGATGGGCCAAACCATTCTCAGTGGCAAGTTACAGGATCACAACTCATTGACAAAGGGACTATTTTGTGATTGCCAAGAGGCTCAAGATATGTTAACCTTATCAATTACTGCATTAGCAGCTTAAATGTTAATTCAAATAACATATGCACTGATGATCGTATGTCTTTACTTCTTTGAGAATGAAAAAGAAGCAGAAAAAACATTGGAAAAACTCCACATCATTGTCTGCAATCTGCCTCAAATCATCATATTTCTTCCTCAGGTTCAAATAAAACATTTCTAGTGTGAAAATGAAACATCTACCAGTTAATCACAACAATAGGTTAAAAAAGGAAGCTTTTCCCCTATAATGAACAGTGATTTTACACATGTATTATAAAAGGTACAAGTCCCATTTGTATTACCACAAAAACACTAATAAATTAATTAACCATCAATAAATGACCATAACATTATTTGGATTATTTCATGTTAGTTCCTTTGGTAGCCCAAAATAAATATATTTCATTTACCTGTAATTATAATCAGCAATTTATTTAATTCAATGAAATGTTACCCTCATTTTCATATTTGTTCATTCTACCAATAGAACTCTTTTCTCCTTGTTTTTAAGAAATTTCCAAATGATTCAAATTGCTACAAACAAGTGCATTAATGAATATTAGTGTCTGATTTTAATTTATTGAGACGCACATCCAAATATCAATGTCATAAATAACAATCAGTTACACAAATTGCACATATTGATGAATCATGTGTACAAATCCATCATTTAAATAACTAAATATATATGTTAAGTATAAACAATATGATATCAGCAAATCTAATCCATCAATTTATGTGTTACGCTCTCACTGAAAGCATCAACCAATCAAAGTGCTTTTTTCACAACAGATAATTCCATGTTAAAGAGGGTAATTTAACAATTCAGATACTGAATCAAGTAGTGCTAACCCATTTTAGATGGGCAATTTTCAGGACCAGTATGTTGTTGATAATAATCCTGAAACTTACACGAAATATTCCATACCTTTGTATTACCTTTAGATTACGGGTTACTCAATCCCAATGTTGGTGACTGCATGCAATTCAATTTCTTCCTACCCTTCCTAGGTAAAGCCCTCAGTGTTAAGCTAATGTTAATGGATGGTACTAAGGTCACTTGAGTGTTCAGACTGTACAATCCCCAAAGGTAAGTGTACAACGATATGTTGACTTAGGACAATTAGGATAAACAAAGATCATCTTTCTTTGACAGCCTGAGATTTTAATGCTACTAATGTGGCACTGGCTACTTTCACACAGATAGTCTCAAGTTCACATGCATCTTACCCTGAGACAGCTGTTAAATCTAGATCCAGGATGGACAGTTCTTTCAGGATCTATGACTTTTATCATGAATTTGTTTCAAGAAGGAATGGCCTTTAAAACTGATCTACTACTCTCAATGAAAAATAGTAACCTTGTTACAAATGAACAGTAAGTATATAATATAAATAACAAGTATTTACAATATCTGTACATTAAGTTAAGGTAGTCCATTTCCATGACGATGATCAAGTTATGATCCAAAAAGAAGGACGACTTAAATGTCTTGTTCCATTTATATATTAACTAAAACCATAAACACTATGTCTGAAACTAAATTTGAAAATTACTAATTACATAAAGTAAACATATGGACAAATGATCAATGATGATAAAACATTTCATTGGGAAAGCATTCTTGTTACATTAAAAGTATATTTTAGATAACGTTTCGTTAAAAGTTTAAAAATATCTATAAACTAATTATTGCAGATCAGAAACGTTAAATGATAAATTGATATGAATACAAAAATATTCACAATGCCCTGAAATTCTTAAGTCTCCATTATATCAATAAAACACCAACTTAAACTTATCAAGTTTAAAATAACTAACAACAAAATGGACACTAAAATGAAGTATAGTAGTTAAGTGAAAACAAGATTTTCAGAATAACAACTTCTTTATTGTGTAGATACAGAACATTATGGAGTATATGCTTACTCCTTCATCAGGTGGAATGTGGGGATATTCCATATTCCACCTGATGAAGGAGTGATCATGCACTTGAAACATTGTTATCCAGAAAATCTTGTTTTCTTATGTATCCCACATCTAAATGCCAATAATATTATATATTAGGGTTATGCAATATTACCGGTATATCAGGATAAACCGGTACAGATTTTACAATACAATTATTGCAATATGTATTTTCAATTGGCAATATATCACACCAAACAATTTTAGTGAAATATATGCATATGTCAAAATGTTTCTCTTGTTCAAATATGAAATTTCAGGTTTTAGATAAATGCTCTTAATGTGCAAGAACATTTGTGGGGAAGTTTTACAAGTGAAATTTGTTGATCCGAAATCATCTGTATCAATTTTTTTATTATCTTTTTGTGAAATGTTCTGCATTTTGAAAGTTCTGCAAAGCATTTAATCTAAAATGAAATGTTAAACTGTATATATAAGTGTTAAATGTTGAAAACACAATATATTGCAATGGTATCACAATACAGACACTGAGTATTGCCATATATCGCAATATTAAATTTAGTGCAATATCCAGCCCTATTACATATACAGCATTTGTTCATCATCAGACAGATGTTATAACAATAATAGATACCACCCAAGTGCACATAGGTCATGGACTCACAGTTATCGATTTGTTAGAGTGAGAAGTAGGGGCCTTTACATGTTGGAGGGGCATTTTGGGTTAATTAGGAAAGGGGTGCTATTGTGCTGATTACGTATACATTAAACATTTCGGATCTACATCGATAGAATAAGGTTTTTCATTAAAAGATGCATGCAAAAAATATGTCCTTTGAGAACATTGATTATTCTTGAAATGCAAATAAAGTGAGGGCGGTTTAACTTGGATGTGATACATAAATGACATGATTTTCAAATTGTATACAAAATATATTCTTTGTAAGTCATGGGATACTTAAAATTAAGATGTTGATTAAAAGATAAACCTGAAACTATCACACATGTTAACCTAAAATCAAGATCTTCATTAAAAATCATAAACACTGTGAAAAGGCAAGATAAGAGAGGTCATGAAAATAAACATGGTAAATGAGATTGATGTAAAGAAATGTAAAATACAAACAAATGTGTGTAAATGGAACTAATGATTTCCTAATAAAACATGAAGTCACACCGAGGTACATTGTATTCCAACTGTAATAGCTAACTATGGTCCTCATAAATGTGGACTGTTGGCAGCTGGTGCCGAGACAACAACCGTCTTCTTGTTGGATTTTGACAAGGCAGATATCTGTCGCATCAGCTCGCGGTTCTTTGTCTGAAATATAAGTAAGAATCAGGTGAGTAATAGTAACTTTAGATTTATTTAACGCTAGTATTCAGTGATTATTGCTCAAAATGGCTTCTTTAAAGTTCAAAAAGAGAGTGGAAATAAAGCCTATGCATCAACGGTGAACATGTATTGACATCTTTCTGGACAGGGGCAATATCATGCATGTTTTTGCTATTTTAAATTCATCAACAATTCAGAGTCTCCTTGTGTAGTTATTCAGCCACTGCCTCAAATTTTCTTTACTTAGAATCTGATATTAAAATTTATTTTATCTTTTAAAACTCTCAAATCATTAATAATGTAGATGTAATCAGCAAAAAACACATACATTTAAGTTTTCAATCAAGTCAGAATTTTGCTTTTGTAATGCATTCAGTTTTGTTCTTGATTCCTTTTCAAACTCCCACTTTTCTGCCTTCAACTCGTTTATCTGAAATAGAAAACACCAAGTTAAACAGATGCTAAAGAGAACATTCTTGAGAGCACAAATGCGAAAAGTAAATGCACTGAGATTACTACAAAACCCCCATACTAACAATGACACTAAGGTAGGAAATGGCATTGGTACCATACAATGTATAGTACTCAAGTTTGATACACAAAATGATTTGGTTGAAAAACTTTGATTCAATGTTTGAAGCACAATGCCTCAACATTGACAAAGTAACAACAAGGCAGTCAGGGCAATTGCTTAGTTGTGAAACTGAGGGTATGCACTGATACCAGTAAAGAATTTTGTAAGCCTGCAACTAGTATAGAGTTTAGGATGCTTGCAAAATGGGAACACAGCCATAACCAATTACACCACAGGGGTCGAAATTAACCTTTTCAATGCGGTAGACATTCGGACTAGTGCATTTCTAAAGTACTAGCCCAGACTTATTCCAGCTAGCCAAATACATCTCCATGATCATTTCACCTCAAATTTTAACTAGTCCTTCGGACTACCAGTTCTTACACTCTACTATCCCAGCTTCTTTTTCACTAGCCATGGGCTACCGGCTAATTTTGAACCCTGCACCATATGAACCTTAAAAGGATTGCGTAGCCAGGGGCATCATGGAATTGTATTAGAATATTGCGGGACAGCCTTGGAATATTGTGGGACAGCCTTGGAATATCGTGGGATTGTCTTGGAATATTGTTGGATTGTCTTGGAATATTGCGGGACAGCCTTGGTATATCATGGGATTGTCTTGGAATATCATGGGATTTTCTTGGAATATTGCGGGACAGCCTTGGAATATCATGGGATTGTCTTGAAATATTGCGGGACAGCCTTGGAATATCATGGAAATGTCTTGAAATATTGCGGGACAGCCTTGGAATATCGTGGGACAGCCTTGGAATATCGTGGGAATGTCTTGGAATATTGCGGGACAGCCTTGGAATATCATGGGATTGTCTTGGAATATTGTGGGAATGTCTTGGAATATTGCGGGACAGCCTTGGAATATCATGGGATTGACTTGGAATATTGTGGGAATGTCTTGGAATATTGCGGGACAGCCTTGGAATATTGTGGGACAGCCTTGGAATATTGTGGGAATGTCTTGGAATATTGCGGGACAGCCTTGGAATATCATGGGATTGTCTTGGAATATCGTTGGACAGCCTTGGAATATCATAGGATTGTCTTGGAATATTGCGGGATTGTCTTGGAATATTGCGGGACAGCCTTGGAATATCATGGGATTGTCTTGGAATATCTAGGGAATGTCTTGGAATATTGCAGGACAGCCTTGGAATATCATGGGATTGTCTTGGAATAATGTGGGACAGCCTTGGAATATCGTGGGATTGTCTTGGAATATTGCGGGACAGCCTTGGAATATCATGGGATTGTCATGGAATATTTTGGGACAGCCTTAGAATATCGTGGGAATGTCTTGGAATATTGTGGGACAGCCTTGGAATATCGTGGGAATGTCTTGGAATATCATGGGATTGTCTTGGAATATCGTGGGAATGTCTTGGAATATTGCGGGACAGCCTTGGAATATTATGGGATTGTCTTGGAATATCGTTGGACAGCCTTGGAATATCATAGGATTGTCTTGGAATATTGCGGGAATGTCTTGGAATATTGCAGGACAGCCTTGGAATATCGTTGGAATGTCTTGGAATATTGTGGGACAGCCTTGGAATATCATGGGATTGACTTGGAATATTGTGGGAATGTCTTGGAATATTGCGGGACAGCCTTGGAATATTGTGGGACAGCCTTGGAATATTGTGGGAATGTCTTGGAATATTGCGGGACAGCCTTGGAATATCATGGGATTGTCTTGGAATATTGTGGGACAGCCTTGGAATATCGTGGGATTGTCTTGGAATATTGCGGGACAGCCTTGGAATATCATGGGATTGTCTTGGAATATCGAGGGAATGTCTTGGAATATTGCAGGACAGCCTTGGAATATCATGGGATTGTCTTGGAATAATGTGGGACAGCCTTGGAATATCGTGGGATTGTCTTGGAATATTGCGGGACAGCCTTGGAATATCATGGGATTGTCTTGGAATATTTTGGGACAGCCTTAGAATATCGTGGGAATGTCTTGGAATATTGTGGGACAGCCTTGGAATATCGTGGGAATGTCTTGGAATATCATGGGATTGTCTTGGAATATCGTGGGAATGTCTTGGAATATTGCGGGACAGCCTTGGAATATCATGGGATTGTCTTGGAATATCGTTGGACAGCCTTGGAATATCATAGGATTGTCTTGGAATATTGCGGGATTGTCTTGGAATATTGCGGGACAGCCTTGGAATATCATGGGATTGTCTTGGAATATCTAGGGAATGTCTTGGAATATTGCAGGACAGCCTTGGAATATCATGGGATTGTCTTGGAATAATGTGGGACAGCCTTGGAATATCGTGGGATTGTCTTGGAATATTGCGGGACAGCCTTGGAATATCATGGGATTGTCATGGAATATTTTGGGACAGCCTTAGAATATCGTGGGAATGTCTTGGAATATTGTGGGACAGCCTTGGAATATCGTGGGAATGTCTTGGAATATCATGGGATTGTCTTGGAATATCGTGGGAATGTCTTGGAATATTGCGGGACAGCCTTGGAATATTATGGGATTGTCTTGGAATATCGTTGGACAGCCTTGGAATATCATAGGATTGTCTTGGAATATTGCGGGAATGTCTTGGAATATTGCAGGACAGCCTTGGAATATCGTTGGAATGTCTTGGAATATTGTGGGACAGCCTTGGAATATCATGGGAATGTCTTGGAATATTGTGGGACAGCCTTAGAATATCATGGGATTGTCTTGGAATATCATGGGACAGCCTTGGAATATCGTGGGATTATCTTGGAATATTGCGGGACAGCCTTGGAATATCGTGGGAATGTCTTGGAATATTGCGGAACAGCCTTGGAATATTGCGGGACAGCCTTGGAATATCGTGGGAAAGTCTTGGAATATTGCGGGACAGCCTTGGAATATCATGGGATTGTCTTGGAATATTGTTGGACAGCCTTGGAATATCGTGGGAATGTCTTGGAATATTGCGGGACAGCCTTGGAATATCATGGGATTGTCTTGGAATATTGTGGGACAGCCTTGGAATATCGTGGGAATGTCTTGGAATATTGTGGGACAGCCTTGGAATATCGTGGGATTGTCTTGGAATATTGCGGGACAGCCTTGGAATATCGTTGGAATGTCTTGGAATATTGCGGGACAGCCTTGGAATATCGTGGGAATGTCTTGGAATATCATGGGAATGTCTTGGAATATTGCGGGACAGCCTTGGAATATCATGGGATTGTCTTGGAATATCGTGGGACAGCCTTGGAATATCATAGGATTGTCTTGGAATATTGCGGGAATGTCTTGGAATATTGTGGGACAGCCTTGGAATATCGTGGGAATGTCTTGGAATATTGTGGGACAGATTTGGTATATCATGGGATTGTCTTGGAATATCTTGGGATTATCTTGGAATATCGTGGGATTGTCTTGGAATATTGTGGGACAGCCTTGGTATATCATGGGATTGTCTTGGAATATCGTGGGAATGTCTTGGAATATTGCGGGACAGCCTTGGTATATCATGGGATTGTCTTGGAATATTGCGGGACAGCCTTGGAATATCATGGGATTGTCTTGGAATATTGTGGGACAGCCTTGGAATATCGTGGGAATGTCTTGGAATATTGCGGGACAGCCTTGGAATATCGTGGGAATGTCTTGGAATATCATGGGATTGTCTTGGAATATCGTGGGAATGTCTTGGAATATTGCGGGATAGGGTTGGAATATCATGGGATTGTCTTGGAATATCGTGGGACAGCCTTGGAATATCATAGGATTGTCTTGGAATATTGCGGGAATGTCTTGGAATATTGCGGGACAGCCTTGGAATATCGTTGGAATGTCTTGGAATATTGCGGGACAGCCTTGAAATATCATGGGATTGTCTTGGAATATCATGGGAATGTCTTGGAATATTGCGGGACAGCCTTGGAATATTGTGGGAATGTCTTGGAATATTGCGGGACAGCCTTGGAATATTGTGGGAATGTCTTGGAATATCATGGGAATGTCTTGGAATATTGCGGGACAGCCTTGGAATATCATGGGATTGTCTTGGAATATTGTGGGACAGCCTTGGAATATCATGGGATTGTCTTGGAATATTGTGGGACAGCCTTGGCATGTCATGGGAATGTCTTGGAATATTGTGGGACAGCATTGGAATATCATGGGATTGTCTTGGAATATTGTGGGACAGCCTTGGAATATCATGGGAGTGTCTTGGAATATTGTGGGACAGCCTTGGAATATCATGGGAATGTCTTGGAATATTGTGGGACAGCCTTAGAATATCATGGGATTGTCTTGGAATATTGTGGGACAGCCTTGAAATATCGTGGGAATGTCTTGGAATATTGTGGGACAGCCTTGGAATATCATGGGATTGTCTTGGAATATTGTGGGACAGCCTTGAAATATCATGGGATTGTCTTGGAATATCATGGGAATGTCTTGGAATATTGCGGGACAGCCTTGGAATATTGTGGGAATGTCTTGGAATATTGCGGGACAGCCTTGGAATATCATGGGATTGTCTTGGAATATTGTGGGACAGCCTTGGAATATTGTGGGACAGCCTTGGTATATCATGGGATTGTCTTGGAATATTGTGGGACAGCATTGGAATATCATGGGATTGTCTTGGAATATTGTGGGACAGCCTTGGAATATCATGGGAGTGTCTTGGAATATTGTGGGACAGCCTTGGAATATCATGGGAATGTCTTCGAATATTGTGGGACAGCCTTAGAATATCATGGGATTGTCTTGGAATATTGTGGGACAGCCTTGGAATATCGTGGGAATGTCTTGGAATATTGTGGGACAGCCTTGGAATATCCAGGGATTGTCTTGGAATATTGTGGGATTGTCTTGGAATATTGTGGGACAGCCTTGGAATATCATGGGATTGTCTTGGAATATTGTGGGACAGCCTTGGAATATCATGGGATTGTCTTGGAATATTGTGGGACAGCCTTGGAATATCGTGGGATTGTCTTGGAATATTGTGGGACAGCCTTGGAATATCATGGGATTGTCTTGGAATATTGTGGGACAGCCTTAGAATATCATGGGATTGTCTTGGAATATTGTGGGACAGCCTTGGAATATCGTGGGATTGTCTTGGAATATTGTGGGACAGCCTTGGTATATCATGGGATTGTCTTGGAATATTGTGGGACAGCCTTAGAATATCGTGGAATTGTCTTGGAATATTGTGGAACAGCCTTGGTATATCATGAGATTGTCTTGGAATATTGTGGGACAGCCTTGGAATATCATGGGATTGTCTTGGAATATCGTGGGAATGTCTTGGAATATTGTGGGACAGCCTTTGAATATCATGGGATTGTCTTGGAATATTGTGGGACAGCCTTGGCATGTCATGGGATTGTCTTGGAATATTGTGGGACAGTCTTGGAATTGGATTGTCTTGGAATATCATAAGGCAGTGGCCAGTCCAAACTTATTCCCTTTGATAACACGTTGTAATTCCAGTTTGAATGGTTTGACACTAACTAATTAAGAAACTGAGTTGTTAATGGGCAATGTAAACCTGTTTTCAAAACATCCCAAAATATGTGTACACTTTCCCACCTTCTTATCCTTCTCCTTCAGCTGCTGATCTTTGCCTTGCAGCTGTTTCTTCAGAGACTCCAGCTGTTCACGCAGCTGTGTGATGGCGATCATCTGGTCTGAGGAGCCCAAGTCCATTGTCGTGGCCGCAGGCTCTGTCACGCTGCTGCTGCTGCTGGAAACAACATCAAATGTTTATTAGCATGGTCAAGTCTTCAGTGTGTTTATCTTGTCAAAGCTCCGCGAAGAAGCTACTGGAAACAACATCAAATGTCTATTAGCATGGTCAAGTCTTCAGTGTGTTTATCTTGGCAACCTCCATCAAGTAGCTACTTGAGACAAAAAACATGTCAATTACTGTGGTCAGGACTTAATTAAATCAAGTTGAATTCAGTTCATCTTGGCAAGCTCTGTCACACTGCTACTCCTGCTAGATTCTACAGCTTCTTATTCATGTTGTTACTATCACACAATGACAATGGACCTTCAGTCAAGTTTGAGATGGGCAAGTTGTCTATCTCCTATTTTGAAAATATGCTACAAAAGCTGCAAATGAGGCTGAAAATCCAGAAAATATACCCATAATTAACAGCAACTTCTGACAAATTTTCGCTTTAAAGTGAAACAACCACATTTACCATACATAACCCGACCTCACCTTTTGGGTGTTGATATGCCATTGGACGAGTTCTTGTCTGTTCTGGCTTTCTTGCTTGGACTAGATGGAGTGGACTCTTCCTCCGTTCTTCTGTTGGCAGGACACAAAGAATTAATAAATCAGATGTCTATAGACAATAATTGAACCCTTATATTTGGACTCCTATTTACCAATCAGTGCTGACCAGCTGAGTGGGTCATTTTGGCCAATTCTATCTTTATGTGACCTTTTGCAATGGGAAAGGAATCAAACATCTAAACAATTTAAGGGACACCAAGCCACATGTTGGACAAATATTTACAGTAACCCACTTTAGGAACAACACTGTATCTTTCTCCTTGGGTATCAGTTGAAAATGAAACGTGTAGACCTAATGAAGATACAATTTAACAAACGGATCCATGTCCTATATTCAAATTAATATCTAAACAACAATATGTATCCGGTACAAACAAGTGTAGCAGTGAGCATAAATAAAATATCCTACTTCACACTTTAGTTAAAGGAAGTTTAAATTAGAAAAGGGACAATTATCTGTATTGATCAGATTTTGTACACAGTGAAACCTATAGGTCTTACCCTCAAAAGGCACATCTAGGGATCATAGTTAATATATTTAATAAGTTTTGTAAAGAATATATAGTTTGGGGGATATTTTCAGGAAAGCAGTTGGGAGAGAATAAATGCTGTATACCCCTACTTACACATTAACCGCTGTCCTATCATTGATAACCATGTGAGGTACATACTTGTGTTTTGAATGGTGTGATTTTGATTTACTGCTCTTGCTGTGTGATTTGTCGTGATGGTGGTGATGATGGTGATGATGTTTCCTCTTCTCGCGATGCTTCTCGCTGCTTCTGGATACCTTTTCCTCCTTCTGTGTGCTGCTTTCATTGTTCTGACTGCTTCCGCCACTAGAGGTCACTGTTTTAGTAGGGGTTTTGTCCAGGTCGATTCCACTCAGACTAAAGAGCCTGTTGATGCTCCAATGTTTCTCAAGCCGTGACTCTGCTTCATTAAGTCTAGATTCGCTCTGACTAACTTTGCTTTCCAATTTAGCTAATAAATTCTCTGACTGACTGTCTGTGCTTCCCCTATTTCCTGCACCTGCAACTTTCTGGGCGTCATGATCGCGATGTCTCTTAGCCTTGGCCAGAACTCGTTTATAAGCAAGTGTACAGAGCCAACACAGCAATTTACCGTCCACCTGAAGTGAAAATATTTGCTGTTCATGAAAAGGATGAGACCGAGTTCAAGTCACAGAATGTTATGCCCTTTCTTCTTTGATATCATCTTGGTTCAGATCTTTCATAGTAAAAGCTCTTTAACCCTTTCACCACTAAGAAACCTGAATGCTAATACATTTACGTGCCTAATTTTAGGTGTGTAGAGGTGAAAGGGTTAAACTGTTTATTTTCTTTCTATCAACAGACAACAGAACGAACCACCAAACTTGTTTTACCAATTAATTAATTTTACTCATAAAGTGGGTTTTTAACAAATAAACTAATTCTTATTGACTATTTGCACTCAGACCCTTTGACCTCTTTGTCTGTCAGAAATCTGAGCATTAGTATACAGTTGATCAAATTGACTAGCACAACTTATTCTGACCTTTTTACGACTGTCATCATTCCTGACGAAAGCACACTTCTGCTTGCACTGTTCACATGTCGAGGGTGGCCCCCATCTCTTCTCAGAGTTTGTGCAACATTGACACTTGTTGCCGATAAAAGCTGCAATCACATTGCAATATTCACAGGCTGTTGGCTGAAAAAAAAACCCAAAACACAATTAAACAAGAATTTGAATTACTTAACGTTATAACATTAGTTATATTTGGGTTCTTATCATGTGCAATTTATTTGTTTGTGTGGAGTTCATTTCAGGATACAAAAGCACAGCCTCAGAGTCAGACACAATTCACCATTACTGACTATCCCATCATCAATTAAAGAAACCTATATGATCTTTACAGAAGCAGGATCCAATACTGGTAGTAAAATATTTTTACAATGTTAGATTTTTTTACTATTTAGATAACATGTATTTCAAATAATTCACATTGCTAACCATCTTACAATCTTTATGAAACTAGTTCCAGGGAATGTTTTTCTTGTTTTATTCATGTGAAGTTAATATCAAAACTTCTTTAAGGATATGTTTGAATATTTATGCAATGTTGCTCTGAAATGGACATGGAATTCTATAATTGTTAATGTTCATATAAAGTACTAATAAACTCATTTTTAATCTAACCTTCTTCGGATAGACCAAAAGCACTGATATAGTTGAACCAGAACATCTTATTGTAAACACAAAGTTATAGAGAATACTCCCATTTCTGCATTTATGTTATTAACGTGTTAAAAATCAACTTCATTTTAAACATTTCACTTAGGATTTTATATCCATGAGCATCAGTATGCGTTCAATTTACTTGCTATCAATTCAGTATAACATGTCTCTGATTTTCAAAAACAGTAGGTTTATCTTCTAAATATTCTTTTTTATACATCTACATACCTTTCCATACGTCTTCACATTGTAGGCACACTTTTTACATATAGAGTGGGTGCTACCTTTGCTGAAAATACAAAAAAAACAACACTTCAAAAGATACTAAAAAGTATAATCACGGGCCCGGTTAAATGGAGTTTTAATAGTTGATTCATTTCAAGATTGATTTTATCAAAGATCACTTAGAATATTGTTATTACCCTTTATCTGCTGAATCAATCAGTTCAAAACCTTCTGAATTGCAAAGTTAAAGGAATCGCACCTTTAACAGCAGAAATAATCTGAATAGACCATTTTGCTACTGAAAGCACAACTTCCCAATGCATGGCATAACTCTTGCCAGTCTCCATTACTGGATGATTTAGGCCTTGCAGTATTTCCTTAAGATATCTGTGCTTGGCAAACCGGGCCCACTATGCATTTCAGGTGCAGCGATCCACTATCTGATTAGAGAATCTGAATTGAGTTACAGAACTGAAATTTCAAAATTTGTAGAATGGTGTAAATCAAACTTTTTGTTTTTGAATGTGCAGAAAACCAAAGAAATGGTTATAGATTTTAGGAAAAAGAAATCTACATTAAATGCTGTGACTATAGATGATGGTGAAATAGAAAGAGTAACAGAATACAAATATCTGGGTACTGTCTTGGATTCAAAACTTTCTTGGAATGAAAACACTGATAACATTTATAAGAAAGGGCAGCAACGTTTGCATTTTTTGTGGAGATTGAGACATTTTAAGATAGATCAGACCATACTGAGATTATTTTACAGAACGTTTATCCAAAGTGTCTTGACCTTTAATTTCTTGAGCTGGTACGGAAACCTGTCTGTTCGGAATAAAAACAAACTCTCAAAAATTGTTAAAACAGCTTAAAAAATTATTGGACTTCCAATTGAAAGTATCGGTGAATATTATGAGCAGCAAATTTTAAAAAAAACAAACAAAATTTTAAGTGACCAATCACATATCCTTTTTTCGGAATATTCTTGGCTACCTTCAGGACGCAGACTGCGCATGCTGACTGGGAGAACAAACAGGTTTCGCTACTTTTTTATACCAAACAGTGTTCGTTCGAACAATGACCTATTTATTGAATAATGTCATATTTTTATTTGATCAAGTGAATTGTGAGTGTGACTAACTCGGATGTGTTCATGAACTAGTCAAATTCTATTATGCAAAATAATATTATCTGTATATTTTGTTTGCGATGTGTGTTTGAAACTGGAGAACTGTATATATGATCCCTTGGGACAATAAAGACATTATCTTATCTTATCTTATCTTGGCACAACAAGGCTTAAATTAGCTAGTAGTGGAGACTGGGAAGAGTTTTCCCTTGCATTTGGAAGTTGCTGAAGGCATGGAATATCCCAACACCCACAGATGATGAGTTAAGAGAACTTATAACATTCATAACAAAAGTTTTTGGATACTATATATATATATATATACTATCCATTTACTCACCTGACTTGTTGAAATTCAGCTCTACAGTATGTACACTTCACCACTGGATAATTATTCCGACATTCCTGGGTAGATATTATAAATAATATATGTCAAATAAATTTAATTAAATGAATAAATTACTTCACTAAAATTGCAAGTTTTAAAGTGGCAATATGACAAATTCACAAAAGATTTTATTAGGTAGGCGTTTGTTTGAAAAAAGTGTCTCTAAGAAAGTAAGAATAGGAATTTAAACTAATAGATAATAGAAGCCAAAGATTTCACAAAATATAAATACAATCCTATCTATGGATCCATATTTTATTAATAGTTTTAAAAAGTGTCAATTTTACAAGACCACAAAACAATATGAAAAATAGTGGGGATGTACAGTTTTCCTTGGTAAGTAGTACATAAATAAGGTCAAATTTACAATTATTGATAGGTCACGATCTACAAATAGTCATCAACCTTTGAAAATTTGGTATGATGAATGAGTTTCAAATAATAAATCTAAACTAATAAAAGGCTATAGTTATCATATATTGGGTTCAATAATATTACTTATCGATTTAACTAAATGTTATTTCATCAGTATCAATCAAAATCATCCTTATTATCTCCTTTGAATGTTACCCATTATTTACACTTCAAGCGACCATGAACAAATTGAAAACAAAAAGGGATCGTTATTTTAAAATTAAATATGTAAATATAGGTGTTTATCAAAATATTAATATAGAGAATGAAAATAGTTGTCTCTCTGATAGATATTTTCGAGTTAAAAAGTCAACTTTTGTCTGTTTGCACTTTGTTTTGACAAGGTACCCAAACCCAACTCCTCTACCACTCACTTTGCATAACTGTTCACCCTGAGATAACTCTTCAAATGGATGCCTACTGTGACACTTAGTACAGGAAAACAATGCAGCCATTATATTATTGAAATAATTAAAATTAAATGGATAGTTGAGGCCACAAATCTTCACGGCCTCAAACGGAAGTTGAACATTTCCGCTTGAATCTGTCTGCGCATGTCGGGTTTTGACGGGAAATAACGTTCGGAATTTGTTTTCCAGCTATAGATAATCTTTTATAATTATTTACTGATTTAATATAAATCGTAAATGATGTTATAAATATACAATGAGTAATTCAATATACTATTTGGAATTTACAAATAAATGACTTAGTTACTGACCAATCATTTGCCAGTTTACAATCCTACTTACAGTCAACTAATCAAATCAAGTGTTAGAATTTGAGCGGTAAGACCGTCGCCCGGATGCGATGTCAGCTCGGTGTTTACAATTTTGTTTCACGTTCAGCAAGTGTTTCTGACGTTTTGACAATCATATGTCGTGATTACCAAGTCAAATGGATCGTTCAAGTAAAAGTGTAAGTTCATTCAATATGTCGGAGTTTTACAAACTCTATTGCTATTGGTTTGCAAAAGCTGATTCAAGAACAAACTTCGTTATCATTTCATTTTCAGAAATTTCACAGGTCTGATCTTGTAGTGTGATGCGGATGCTACTGCAGTAAAGAGTTATGTTGTTGTTGACAATGTGTTGAATATCTTGTTCTACAATATATTGAGCCTATTTACTTAAAAGCATATTTTTTTAGCTAGTTGGACGAGTTGTCAGACTGAGACTGTCTCATTTGTAAGTGAAGTCGGATGATGTGCATGAGTGACTAATGTGAATAGCCTTGAGGATAACAGTAATCACTGAATCTTCTGTCACTGTCTGAATAATCAAATTGTCAGCAGTTTTCTTTTAACGAACCTGCTCCATCAAGGTATTTGTATCAACAAGGCTACTACAATATCCTGATTGTCTGAGCAGTGAGCAGTTTGTACCTCGTATAGACCGAAACCTCTGTCGTCCGAATGCTCTACCTCACACAGCGAGCCGCATACTAACGACAGAAGACGGCTATGGTTAAAACTGGGTGGAAATCTTATGTTTTGATTTTGATGTGACAGTTTGCTTAAAATGCCGAGGATCACTACTTGATAATATTTTAAAATATTTCATAACTTAATATTGTTCTATCAACGCTGTTCTGTTTTACAATTCAAGGTAAACATTTCACTCCTCGGCACTTGTCGAAACAACGTTGGGCGCTGCCATTTTGGAAAGCGCCAGCCAATCAGAAACGACCTCGATCACTAGCGAGGTCACTGTGAATAAAATTAGCGTCACCTGGCTTCTTGCGATGTCTGAGAGTGGGGACGAATTTGAATTTGCCATTATTATTTGTAGACATTGTAAAATAAAATATTTATAAATATGGTTGTTACTCTTCAGCAGTTTGATTAATTGACAATGTAATTTATTGATTAGTTGATAATGTTCATTAAATGCCTTGGCTAATGGCTAGTCCCGTAATGAATAGACGTGCCGACATGTAGTCTAGAAGGCATGCATGCATGTGGTCCAAACGGAACAAACTATTGTCTTGTAGTCGATCCTATGCCGAAGAATAATTTTCAGGGTTCGAAATTAGCACTAGTCCGGTAGCCCATGGCTAGTGAAAACGAAGCTGGGCTAGTAGAGTGTAAAAAGTGGTAGTCCGAAGGGCTAGTTAAAATTTGAGGTGAAATTATCAAGGAGATGTATTTGGCTAGCTGGAAAAAGTCTGGACTAGTACTTTTAGAACTGCACTAGTCCGAATGGCTACTACATTGAAAAGGTTAAGTTCGATCCCTGATTTTATATCCATGTAAAATTAAATAACAACATCTTTTTGTTACGATAAGGTGTTGTTGATCAATAAAAATCATTTGTTAGTATATGCTGACAAAATATAACCGATTTTATACATCACGCGAAGTGCTCAGTAATCGACGCTTATAAAATACGAGCGTAACTATTTGGTGTAATACGGAGTAAAATTAATTTGACACTAAGGTGATATTTTACTCTCTATAGTGGAAATTACTTCATCATATTTGTTTTATTCCAGCCTTTTAAAGAAAACAATATTTGTTCCCACGGTCGTATTTTACATCATTGTCAGTCCGACATATCTCTTTCTTATGGCTTTTGCATAACCATTACCTTGTGGCATCACATAGTTTTCCAAAATCATATATGCTTTTTTTCTTTTAAAGCTTAAATTATTTTTAGAATATGATTCACTTTAATTTCCAAAATTCATTTAGAGAAAGCTCATTAAAAATGAGAAGGTTTATCTTATGAATACCAAGCTGATATGCACGATAACATGGCTGCCGCACATATCGCATTTACATCACTCAAGTATCTTTCTGTAAAACTCGTCAGCATTATCAATATGTTTAGATGTATTCAATATGAAGCCGTATCTTTAGCAAATTGCAATAAAAAGAGATCTTACAAAAATAAATAAAATATAAAATTACTGAAATAAAACTTACTTTGCGAACAATTAATTTCGCACGACAATACAACATGGGAAGAAAGTGGGAAATTGTTGGACTTCCATGTGATGGTACAATAGGTGCCGTAAATGTCGTAGACATGACTAGTGCCTGCTAAATGACCAATACACAAATAAGTTTATAAGTTATCTGACTGCCGATTTGCTTTACGATCTTTACCCATAGATCGGAAAGCATCTCTGCTATAAACACATAAATTCAATGTTGATGTAAATTCTTAAAATGCATGCCGCATAATCTTACTTTCATGGTGATCTATTGGAACATGGTCTCCGTCAATCAGTAATCAACGGAGGGATAACGTAATATTATGTACGTTTAGGTAAGTTTATTTCAAAACGTTCTGCAAAAATTGGCAACAGTAAGAATCACGTTTAATTTATTAAGATTATTCGTGCAACGCCGTGATACTAGTAGATTGCAGCATATGTTGTTTTTATCTTCTAATATCGTACCTGATTATAAATACAATGGTATACTATTATGATACATTATTAATTATGATTGTCTTAACATACTTTTGCCGTACGCAATGTTAATCAAACTGATATTGAATTAGCGTATCTAGCCGTGAATTTTGATGAATGTTGACTTGTATCTTTTGTGTACACAATACGATTTCCTTCATAATTTTCTTGCATTTTGAAAAATAACCACATTTTGTATCCACATTTATTTATAAAGCATTATCGGTGAAGATAGTTTTATCTTTTGGAAAATTATGTCGCGTTTCTAATTGCTGTAATTTTTAAAAGGAAACATATGTTATCGGATGCTACAGATGTACGTAATTGTATTGATTTCTTAGAAAACAAACAGTAACTAGAATGTATTTCTTCTTAACATTATATTTCCATTTCTCAGAGTTTCTCCCCTTCAACAGTTCGAGAAGAATTTACGTAAGATCTCCCTCACTTGCTGGGTCTCCCAACATCGTCAACATGCGAGGTCACCATGAATAAATTAACTCCACACTGTATCTATTTTTAGAGTCGTATGACGCAATTTGATTGGTCGATGCAAACACCCGGTATACAAGATGGCGGCGTTTGTTGATGTTTCAGTCGGCCGCGACGCTAGCAGATTTCGCGGCCGAATAAAGAAAATAAACAAGCGATGTCGACATTATAAATAGGTGAAAACAATTCTTGCAAGTGATTCCAATCGATAAAGCATAATTAGAATATGTGTGCGGCATGCGAAATAACCGCAACATAGCAAAAACGATGCATACAGTACTGTATGCGCAAATCCCCCCTGTTTTAACCATAGTCGCTCTCTACCTACTATCCAGTGGGGTTGCAGGTAGAGCCTCTCGACCTATACCTCGTATTGCCGACGGTTTGTTACTTACCGGTAGCTATATTTATCATCTATATTGTCAACCGATGTTATGTATTGGTTTGAAATGTTATTGTTGCTTATTCGCTTCTCACTTATTCACTACAATACCTGATTTAACATAATTTTATTGGCTGGTTATTAATTGTGCGTGATACAAATTACAAACTGTTTTGACAATCAGGATCGCTGCATGAATTGTGATATTGAGACTACCATGTGATTGATTTTGTTTTTATTTATTGTCAAGTCATGTTGGTCTCATGCAATGACACTTTTTTGGTGACCTTTTTTTCAAGTTATGGCGAGGGATTATGCTTTGTTTGGATTGGAGAATAATTTATCTTAGTCAACAATATCACACAGTACAAAGTTTGATGAGTTTATTCTATATTGTTAACTAGCCTTAAATAAGAATTTCTTTTCAAACAATTAATAACAAATCTAAAATTTTAAATACACAAATATTTCCCCAACTTTTAACCATTTGAACTGAATCATATTTTGTTGGTAAAACGAAAAAGCTCTACTCCTAATCTGGATATTCTTCAGGGATTCATTAAATCTTTACACACCCAAAGGGCTTACCATAGTCAGTACCCAACTTTCATAGCCCAAGACAACTTGTACAGAGCTTGGGCCAAAGGACTAGTTTTAATTTCTAACCTTGAATGTTATTGAAAAAGACAAGTATTTTTTAAGGATGATTAAGTTCTTTATTTTACACTGGCAATTTTTCTTTATAGATCCTGATACCATTATCAAGCATTAATACTTCTAGAATGCCTCTCATAGGCTCTCAAACAGTTGAATAACTCTTTGTTGCACAGTATCTCATGAACCATTGCACTAAATGTCTTCAATTAGATTAAAGGCAGGTCTGGTTATTCAAAAACCAGCCTACATTGGAGATTACACAAACACACCACTTTTAAGACTTTTGTTTGTGTGATATCTCATAGGAGTTATTCCTTTACTTCAAATCTTATATTATATATGTGACAAAATACATTTTCATGTTCAATACAATTCTTGTTAAAAAATGCAGCTTCTGACCAAAACAATATATGTATTCTTACTTGATTTTATGTAAGTCGTGGCACACATTGTAATGTTAGTGGCAAACCCAGTTATGCATTAGAGTTAGAAGTAAACTTGAAACAGATGGTATTCTGCAGGGCCAGTTGTTCTTATTTTGACTGGCCCAACTAAAGGCACACCGGCCCGTAAAGTCTACTCTGAAAATCTAAACTTCTGTGTTTGAATGATACACTTGTTCGCCATTATTACTTGTTATGAGTATTCCAAAGTGATTCAGAATTTTTCTGGCCCACAGGGCATCCAGCAGTATCCAAATTTTGATGGCCAAAGGTAATTTTTACTTGCCTTGGCCTGAAGGACTATCATGAATTTCTAGCCCCGCTGCATTGTATTCATTGTAACATAACAACATAAAATTTTATGAGCACCCTTTAAACTACAAATTAAAGTATGTAAGACACCCCTTCCCCTCATCAACATTTGGGTGGGATAGAGGAGTGGTTAGCGCGTTTGGATCAAGAGGTCTGGGGTTCGAATCCCACCAGGGGCTCAGCAACTTCGTCTGCTGAAAAGAGAGCTGTTATACATGCAGTAAAGTTAGGAGCAATGCTACACGGTAACACTGAATTTCAACGCAGTACCACCCATTGTTCACTAATTGTTAGCAACCATGGTTCGCTAGCATAGTTTGCCTGTGCCCTCAGGTTTCACCGCAATGTATAACGATAAACCATAATGGTGTTGCAGGCTTTCTCCCTGTAATAATACTAGCAACTGCCAGCCCTGATATAATTGAACTCCTCAAATCACCTCATCCTACCTCACTAAACTTTGGAGCAATGTGCACTTGTGTGATCTTTGTTGACCCCTGATAGCCAAATGCTCTTTAGATGTCTAAGATGACCAAATAAAATCACATACCCTTCTTAATATGTTCAGTGTCCTGTGACATTTATTATTCAGAAATCAGAGACATCACGCAAATCCTATAGATTAGTCACCAAAAGTTTGATATGCTGGAATTACCTAAGGTACTTTCATAATACATTTAGAATAATATTAAACTAAAGCTCACATAAACATAGAGATAGAAACTATTAATTTATATTACAGTTAACAATAGCATGCACAACAAACCCTAAAATTGCAATCTGTATGTTTGATTGTCTGCTTGTGTTTAAACTTTCTTTGTGCTCTTTGTTGTTCAAGATCATCTTTTGATCACACCAAACATTTAATGCTTCATTATCTCTGATAATCACTGCTTGGACAGATTGTATATCACTAAAGACTATTCAAGAATGCCATGCAGCGTAATACTTATACTGTCGTGCATGCTTGAGCAGGTCTGGATTATATTCCGATAGGAAATATCTCTTCTACCTTCATGGCATTGTCGCTCCCCGACCCAATGGAATTTTTATGTATCCCCCCTAGATAAAGTGTTTGCTTTGCTAAACAATTGCCCCTTGTCAATATCAAGTGTATGAACGTCAATTTCTTTGTGTAATAAGACAACATTGGAAGGTACACTTAAGATCAGGGTTCCTTTCTCGTATGTTTAGTAGGCGCAGGGTACGTTGATAGACATCGTAAATTTACAATTTATTCTGAGTGTTCCTCTGTCCTCGCGAATAGTGTGGTCAAGAAAATTGACATTGACGTGATAAGTTTCCTGAGTGAATGTTGATAAGATTTGTTAATCCCTCTCTCAGTCAGTTACCCTTCAGCATAATGAACCATTGCCAGGAGGATTAGCTATGTGAGGAGCCGTGAAAGCCGAATAGTTATCGACACTGTACCAAGAGTACTTCACTAGATCATGGAATTTCAGGTGCTGTATTTATGCTGTAACTATTTTTGGGAAATTTCTACCATCCACATGTTTAAAAAATGTTTTGATTGAATGATTCAGAATCATAACTTTATGAAAAAGGGAATACTTCGGCCAAATGCCATATTATTTCTTTTCTAAGATGCCAAATATTCAGATACAGGTAACATTCTGCTTCCAATAATTTGGAAATAAAAATATTGTTTACATTCTTTATATTAATAATCCATGAACAGGGCCAACGGCAGCTATTCCACGTGTAAAACCCACCCCCTGAGATAGACTAAGATCACGTGACTAACATTCCAAAAAGAACTGTGGGTAGAGCTTGATTCAGTCAAATCGTGTTGGCGTAACGTAATTTGTCTAGTTCAAATCTTTGCAGCTATCATAATAGTAGTAATAGTTGATGTTCATTGTCCCACCGCTAATTTTGACCGACTGCAGGAGTTGCAAACCATGGAAAGGAGTACACGCTCTTTTGTTTGCGATGTAAGAGTTCAGACGGTTGAGGCGAATCGACGTTACGTTACTATGGGCACACTTGATCATGAGGGAGCGGCGTGGAACAGCGGGAACGTCATTCGATTGTTATGTCATCAAAAAAACTATACCTTTATTGTCTGATTAAGTACTTTTTTTTTTCGATTGTTCTAACCGCTAGGCATCTTAGAATTTGCTTTAGTAGTACTGTAGATAGACGGTTTACCTTAGCCTCAGCTTGAGGATGAACACTAAGGTTAAGTTTAAATAGAAACAGGTACTTGATCTTGTAACTTTCTCACTGCGGATAGGCTAAGAGTTACACACATTTCGCGATATAGTACATCATATTGATTGTATTTGATTTGATGATCTCGATTCTACAGTAGATTTCAAAAGTAAGAAATAATTATGATTTCGACATAACCCTTTATTCTGAGAGAAAATTTTAAATTTTGAAGTCAATGATAAACAGTTGAAGTGATATTATTATCATTAGTAGAAGGATGGTTAGTGATACTGTGACATGTCGTCACAATTCTATTCAGAGTTCACTTGTATAGAGCCCTGAGTATTGGTGAGAAAAAAGGTCGAAATTTTGAACTAAAGTAGGGTCATTATTAACTATCCAGATTAATAAAAGTTTGGGACAATTTGAATTGTTACAGTAAAAGTTCAGGTGTCTGTTTAAGAAAACATAATTAATGTCCTCCATACGATTACCCCCTGAAATTAAAGTCTTGGAAAAAATGCCACTCAAACAAGTCTTGGAATCTCAGGTTTGTTTTCAGCTTTGAACTAGTATATCTGACAGGTCAAGTTACTGTTCAATTATGTCCACTAGCCTTGGGACAAGATCTTGTTTCTGAGTGAAAAATCTATAGTGTAAACATGGTCAATATGATTATCAGGTGTGTTTGGTCCACTGTGGTCTTGCATTAAGTGCCGTCCTGTTCTGTGGACTACCTATTGATTTCTCTTATCATCTTCGTTTATACAATTGATACCTGCAGGAAAATTGATTTTGTTTAATTTGTCAGCTATTGTTTTCTGGCCACAACAGGTTTTTCATTATCGTCAGGAAATGGTTGATAGTTTGATAGTGTTGGTTATAGGCCTTGGTGGAAACAATTGTTCCTTTGACATTCACAATGTGTTAGATGCATATGGGCAGTGAAGTGGCTGTTGCTAAATTTGTTCCTAAACTTTGACAGAGAGATGAGTTTTGAACTGTCTTGTGTCTCTATTCAGGGCTAGAAATTAACAAGTCCTTCGGCCCGAGGCTAGTAAAAAATGATGTTGGGCTAGCAAATGTTAGCTTCTGCTAACCCTATGGGCCTCTAAAAATTCCTGAATCATTATGAAATACACAAAGTATGAGTAGAGATTATTGTATTAATCAGCAACAATGGTATCTGATGTGAATGATTAAAGTGGGGAAAATACTTGCCATTGTAGTTCAAACTTAAAATTTTATAACTGTTAGTAGCTAGTGATACTCAAACTGGGCTAGTAAAAATCCGAACGACTAGCCCTGCAGGCTACTATATGTTCAAGGTTAGTTTCTACCCCTGCTATTGTTTCTTAGTTTGTGACATATGTAGTTGCAGATATAATAGGGGTTATCCTTTCAATTTTGTTTTTAAAATATCTTGATTATTTGATTGTATGAAGAGATTTTCCTATTCTTCTTGTGTATTTAGCTATCAAATAGTAGGCGTTATGATATTACTATACTGCAGTGTTCATTGAACATATGCAAGGCAAAGCAAGGTAAAATCCATGATTAATTGAGAAGGAAAAATAATCCCCCATTTACACAACTTATCATAAGTCAATACAATTAGAGAATCAGTTCTCAAATCTTTTTGCATCATGTCTACTAATCATATACAGCGAGCTTCATTACTTGAAGTAGACCAAAGTGAAGTAATTCTTTCCAACTTGTTTCCGCCTGACTGCATCTTGTAATCCCAGCCTAATCCTTCCCTCAATGTGACCCCCTCTTGTCAATTCTTTCTAATCCGCTCTATATCTGTCACAATCAGTGTCTTGTTCCTTTTAACAACCTTTTGCATGGAGTTGCGATGATTAAGTGTGGCTTTATTGCAATGCAAATAACAGTATATTTCAGCACACACAGGGCGATAGTGCTGCGCGATAATAAGATCCGTCGGAGATTGCATTCACTGGTCTCACTTCATTTTACACGCAGTCAGGAACGTACTGTATTCACCGTATCGGCCTGTTGACCTGGGCATTATTGGATATACCTATTCGTCTTGTGTAGCCTATTATTGCCAATCTCTCTCCCTGCTGACAGGTTTCAACGTGTTGTCCCTCCCATGAAACTCCCCCAAACCTTTCCAAACTTTGACACGTGCGGTATGTGTTCCTTAATACCCTTTCCCTAACAATTTCCCCAAATCCATATTTCTTTAACAAGCGATTTTAGATCTCCTTCTCTTATAATATTAGACTGACATAGCATACAGGATTAGAAAGTAACGCTAGTCACCTAGGTTTTGGCTAATATGAAGAACATGTTGCTGGTCTAAAAGACTTTTAAAAACGTTAATGATCATGTTAATATATTTGGCTAGCTTGAATGTGTTTGGACTATTATTTATAGGAATGCATTATTAAAATTTTCTAGCGCTTTGTTACGGTAAGTTAATTTCTAGCCCCAGCTGTCAGATTGCTCAAAGCCTTTTTATTTCCCTCAGAAGGTTAACCCTCTGACAAGCATTGTCCCTCAACCAGATACTCAATTCCAAAACATGCTCACTTCCTTTGCATGGCTTTTAAAATTAGCATTGACCAATGTCCAGGTATGGTAAGCTCTTGCGTTGTCATGATTGTGTTGTGTAACTGAAGTACCCTATCATCTACCTGCCCTTGGGCAATAAACCAGTGTGTTATGTAATATTTACAAATACTGATTTATTTGCAGTTTTTTATATTAGTTTTTTAATTTATCCAAACGTGCAATTTCAGATAGTTCACTGGCAGTGTTAAAACAGTGATGGCCTCTTGCCCATTTTGGGAAAATATTTACACCTGTACTGTCTACAAAGTATTCCTGGTCTCTCAATCACTTTCCAATTATCCATGATGTCTCCTTTTCATGAACTAATATGTCTCCCCTCCTCCCAACCCCATCTCTCCCCCCTCCAGTGTCCCCCTCCCCTCTCCATGACGCCCCCAACGTGTCCCCTTTGACAAGCACTCTAGCAGCAGGTAAGCCTGTAATCAAATCACCTCCACTTTGTTTGTCTCCCCACCCCTACAAACTTCACTCTTTGCTCTCTGATTGTTAAAATAAATCAAACTCTCGTAAGTATTGTCTGTTGTTGAACAAGGTGAAGGGGGCTCGAAACACGAGCCCCTCAGCCAAGGAATTCTTTACACACAGACCCTCTATCCCCATGCCAACTTCATACAGGCTCTTGGCTCTTGGACAGGTATGGTAGAATACTGGAGTAGCACTTGTAGATCAGAAATATGTTTATGTTTTGAATCAGTGTTCCCCTTTAACTGGTGCAATTTCTTTGTTTGTGCTTATTGTGTTTGTGTTAATTATGATTTTTATATGTTCATGTTTTATGAGTTAGCAGCTTGTGTTGTTATGGACTGTTTAATCGCCCTAGTAAGCATAATAAGATAAAACAAAATAAGGAGCTCCTGTTCTAAGCACTAGTAAGTAGTATGTCAATCACTATGATCATGTTTGTCATTCATGTTTTAGAACATGTTTATATCAGATGCATTTATGAAAGCAATGATTAGTGCACATGGTCTATGATTTACAGTTAAAGAAGGTTGAATTTATGAAGGGCTCTTATTGTGTCAATTACAGTATGGGGACTTGTTACCTTTCATGCTAGGGGCGGGATAGCGCAGTGGCTAGCGTGCACGCCTACTATTCGGCCTAGTATCAGGATGTCCGTGGTTTGAATCCCGCCATGGGCTCAGCAACTTTGTGGGCTGTAATACAGTAACAGTATAAAACTGTTCTACATGCAGTAAATTTTGCTAGGTCAAGCCGAATGTCCACAGGTTTCAGTGCATAGCGACAATGGGGTTGTGGGCTTTCTCCCTGCAATAATACTAGCTGCCCTGATATAAAAGAAATAATCTTGAAAGTGATGATAAACCTCAAAGCATCTCACCTCGCCTTTTCATGCTTTTCATGAAATTCATTAGTCTTAACAGTTAACATTTGGACTCTGAAATGAATATTTTGTAAAATTTCAAAATTAAAAAAAAATTAAAAATTATATATTATATATTTTTTAAAAAGAGGCTCTGAGATGTGTTCATTTTCCTTAAACTTATTTATAGCCCAGATTTGAAGAAGTGTTATTAAATATATAATGTTTTAGACTATCAAGTTAACCAGTTCAGCAGTTCTAATAATATAATCTTTTCAAAAGAACGAAACATGAAAGTATCGTCTACCAACCATTCATGTTTTATTACAAGTAGCAGACACCATTCTTTTGTATTCTTAGTCCTTTCAATTATTGGCTTATGTTTATTGTCGCACTTACTTGCTATAAGGGGCACAGTCATAAAATCTGTTTTTCTTTGTCATATCAGTTTTTAATGCTCGAATAACTCAAGTATATTTATTGAACTTTTTTAGGTCTCAGATTTATAGTCAGCAGTCTGATGATTGAAGCAATGAATCCTATCTGATGTGCTCATTATCTTCTAAGTTTTGTCAAAGTTAGTTGTTTTTATTGTCTTTTAACAATTCTATGTAGAGAACCTATTTGTCCAGTCATACTGCTGAATATGTATTCAACTATTCAACCTGATAAAGTACTTCAAGTTAATTAGTTCATGTTATCTTAAAGGATAGATGAAATGCATTTTTCTCAAGAATGACAGATGATTACCTCTACTTATACTGTATATCGGAATCAATTGAGCATAAAATCGAGACAATATACACTTGCAATTGATAATTAAGACGATTTTAATTCACCCATTTTAACACTATCGCAATTTGTTCGGCGAACCCTTTTGAAAATGCTCACTGAGGCGTGACTGTGATAAGTGATAGACGGGGCGGCTAGATAGCTTCTCCACCGGTGTCTCGTTAATTAATTAATGATAATTATCACTGCCGCTAAATGAATTTATGAGGTGTATTACATCGCCAAAAAGACATGTTTATGTAATAATTGTGTAATTGTCATCTGCGGAATTACCTAGTTGGATATCTAAACATTCGATATATGGGAAATTTAAGTTAGTTTATTGAAGGTATCTTTGTGAAATTAACAATCAAAATGTTGCGAAATTACATTGAATTGTGACTATCGCTGAAAATCAAATTCCTCCACATACGTCACAGAAGTCATCCCTTCACGGGTCACACCCCCGCAGACTTTCATTCTGGTCGCCGGGGCTAAATCAGGCGTTTTTTTAAAAAGCCGTATATAAGTAATTTATGGACCGATTTCAGAAATTTAAAATCGAGCAATCGTCAAATTGACATCCCATTTTAATGAATCCGATTTGGACCATATGTCATTTCATCCATCCTTTAAATAAATTGTCTGTGGAATACTCTATAGTTGAAATATAATCTCTGAGTGACTATACGCCCAACAAGGTGTTGATAAAAAATTCAGATCGGATATCTGATTGTGCAGACATGTCTTCAGATTAGTCATGGTGATTTATATCTGATTGTGCATGCATATCTCAAGATTAGTCACAGTGAATGGTTTTAATTTCAGATTGTGCAGGTATGAGCTTAATGATAGATTTAATACTGGCCGGATCGAACAGATTCATTAGTACAAGTAGTGGTGCCTGTTCAGATATTCCATACTTTACTTCGATAATTACAAGCATTATTAATTTATTATATATAGGTAATTAACTTTTCTAGAAGTTATAGAATGTCTGGTTTTACTCCACGTTTCAGTTCAATAATGTTTGATATTTTGGTTCCAAGTAAAATATTTTATGATTGTCACATCTTTTAGTCTAGATGCTGTTGTTTTAAGATGTAGTGCTAGTGGACGATTCTGGATAATTCCCTTGTTAGAAAGTTCTGATTCCTGTAGATTGACCACCCATTGGTTCGGCACTAACCAACAGCTAAAGGTATTGAATGATATGATTATGCTGTATGATCAACTTTCTATGTCTTTTCACTCGTATTCAGTTATTCTGATTTGCAAAGTCAAGGTGTATACAAATCCCAAACATTACTCAATGCAATTTGCTTAACTAACAAACATTATAATATTATGCATTACAAAGTAATGACTCTATTGAAGGCAAATTATCAAGTTATACACAAACAATGAAAATATGAAAATTGCAAGAAAAATATTTTATAAAAAATTTCCTTTGTCCTATTGTCATCATATTTAAATGGTTTGAACTGTGTAGTATTTATGAGCCGTCAACCATAGTACACCCTAAGTAAACATAACACCCAGTTTGTCAAAGCTTTATCTTGTTTGTGATCCACAAGCTTTAGAAGTAGATTAAAATGATCCCTACTAAAGCAATTTAACACTGAGATATTTATAGGCATGCCAGTCGACCGAGAAAGATCCTGGCAGCCTGCAATGTGTCACTATAATTGGAGGATATGTTCGTATTGATAACTTTTTGGTCTCTTTGAACATTTTATTATTGTTTTTCAAAAGCAATGATGAAAGTTTTATAGATGACAAAGGTAAATAGTGGTAGGTCGAATAGTTGTATCATCTATTTGAAATCTACTAGGATGAGAAAAGAACGGTAGATTTGCATATTGACACATTTGTTACCTCTTTGATATTATTAGCAGCTCCGACTTAGTTTATACTTAGCTATACATAGCTTCTTTCTTATACACCTAGTGAATGATTTTGACATGTTCACATTCAAGGTCAAAGGTCAAGGTCATGAGTTCTGAATTTGCTAAAAAGAAATCCTTGTGAATATGAACTTTTTTGTGCTATCAGGCTCTTATTTGGTATGAACTATCGAGAAAGACAAAGATTTGAAAAGATTTCGTTAAAAATCTGTCACAGCTAGGTCACAACTTAAACATGCTTTTGTGAATATGCCGTATTTTAACTATGAACACTTTGAGTCATTGCATGATTGTTATACACAATGAAAAGTGATCATTGATGGTGTGACCTTGAAGGTCAAAGGTCAAGGTCATGAGATATTGGTTACGGTCATGTTATTCCTTTGATAAAATTTTGAAATAGGTTTTAAGAACAAACTTGTGAAAAGTGACCCCAGTGATGATTAGTACTAACTCGAATAATGAACAAGTTGATGACGAGAAGGCGGAACAGGGAAAGGCGAGACCCTAAGTTTCGGAGCTGCTCTGCCGCAAACGCTCAACTAGTTTTTCAAAGGGATGATGAATCCTAACTAATTGGGAATAGTGGTAGATTGTTATGGGTCTTCACACAATTAGAAATAGAAAGTATCTCTGTTCTGTCCAATCATTCATCTTATTCAGAATATACCTTTTGTTTTCACAGTATAATTATATATATTCCATGATTTGTTTTCCAGAAGTTGAAGTGATAAAGAATGAAGACAAATGTTTTAGATATTCAACATCTTAATTCCATATATACAGAACATCAGATGGAACTAACTAGATTCTAAAGTTGTCAAGCAAATGCAAGCTGTATTTGTAGAAGATCATATTTGATAAATTTAACCAATACTTTAACAGATTTACAAAATCATGGTCATAAACAGAAAATGTAATGTTTCAGTCATCAATTTGAGTGTTTATGCGAAAATTATTTCACGCATATTAGACAAGGATACACATCTTATCTGGAGCCGTTTGTACACCCAGATGTGTACAGCAAGAGTGTACATGCAGTATATAGTACACCTTCTAAATCTGGAGTTTCCATTGTGAAGAACTTGTTCTCATAGCTATATTATCTTCACTGTCTTTGTGTGGCTAGTCCACGAAAATCAAAGGTTGCTATTTTTTCTGTGACAAGATAGAAGCATTATAGACTTTTGAAATCTTTATTGGAAAATCTATTGACATTGTTCATCAAGTGGAAAGTGATTTTGAATACACTTAGAGAGCTGGATGAAATATACACCAGACAATTTCATATCAATAAGGTTTGGCTGGGTTGTTTATTACTTGGAAAAGACTTTGATGTTACGTGTTGGTGCTTATTGATTGTTTGCATAGAGGTCTTCTTAAGGTATTTATTTTTCCTCTGTCTCACTATGAGCATAGATACTTTGATCATTTAGTTCTATTTCACATAAACTTCAAGCCATGTTGGTCATCTATATATCATAGTCATGTTGAAAAGTAACTTTTAAGTTAATTTCAGAAATTTTAACAGGAGGGCAAATTGACTCATCAAAGGGGTTCATTTAGGACAAAGTGTTGATAGTTTCTTCTATTATGTATTATGTCTGACAAATATATCAGCTGTTTGAAAAGCAACTTTTTTACTGTGAACTGACTTGATAACAATAGAACATGTTTAGATATCTTTAGAATTTCTCTTAGGAAGTCCAAAACAGTCTGATTTAAAAAACAACAACCCTGTTCTGAGGAATTAAATCTGCAAAATAGTTCATATCGGCTATCGGGATACAAACTGGTTCTATAAATTCTTTGCCACAAGATCTGGGGACACCCCTATGGCTATAGGCGCGTGTTCCATATCAATTTAGCGTAGACAGAGCCCAGTCAAACAGCTGACCAATCACATCATAGTTTTTAAACAGTCGCCTTTTTGAAAGCGTTCGGGACAATGGAAAGGATAGCTGTTTGGAGTTATCTTCCCAAGCTGCTCACACCGAAAGCTTTTGTTTGAGGTCTTGTGATATTAAAGTTAACGTAATTGCATGAGAAAATGCGAGGAAAACTCCAATCTATATGAGTTTGTAGTCTGATAAATGTACTATTTTGGAACTTTTATTTCTCAGAAAATGGTCTATTTTAATCTGACTGGGCACCTCTGTGAAATATAAAAAAAGTGCACCCAGAATGTTTTTAATGTGCAAATAGTGCATGGCACATTAGGGATGTCACGATACATGAACTGAACCACGGCGATGCATCGGTGTATCGTGACGTTCCTATGGCACATCCCTTTCCCAATCACTGTGATCAAGGAACATGCATGATGTTTTGGAGTATATGCTTCCTCTTTCATTAAGTTATCCACAAAAACTTGCTTTTCTTGTGTATTCGACTTTAAAAGTCCTTCAAAGACAGGTTCTAATTAATTCATCAAAATTGGCACTAATGTGACACTAAACATTTATCACCATATCGCGACACAGTGTGGCTGTCATGTCATGCATTCATTGCAAGTTACAGTTGGATAGAAGAGTTGTAACCAAGTGATCTAACAAGCCAATGGTATTAGTCTGATTGTGACAAGTTGGTTAATTGTGTATGAGAGGATACCTTGGTTGGTTGGCTATGTATGGAACAGATAATCTGATGATACTTACTTAGATATCGCTGACAAGAGAGTATTGGGTTTTGAGCTGTTTGTCATCTTGATACTTCAACTACTTGCTGTCTCTGCTTAGTCAGGGACTTGTGTTCAACTCCAAGGACAGTAAATTTTCTATGGAGATTTGCTTTTGCATATTGGTGTTGCAAGTCAAATCTGAGCATATAGTAATTGTTTTGGACTCTCAAACAAAATCTGTGATTCAATTTCTTCAAGTCTTAGATGACTTCCTAAGATCCAAATTGGTACCTATAATCTCTATCTGTGAATGTCAAACTTTGACCTGCAGGAGAAAGCAGGGATTGAAAAGTCTGAGGTCACCGACTTGCCAAATTTTACCTTTGACTTGCCCAAAAATCACCAAAACATCGCTGACTTGCATCTTTTTTAAAACATTTTATTATCAAAGTAGCAGGACTCCAGACCAGGCTCGGTGACTTAGTGGAAAAAAACTTACTGACATTGGAAACTTTTTTCAACCCCTGGTAAGGAAACAGATAGATCTACTTGTGAAAACAATTTAATTTAGAAACAACATTTACAAGTGTCTACTGACAACAGTCCAGTAGTTGACAGTTGTCATTTATTGCTCTATCCATAGCATGATTCAAGCTCCAACACGTGGCTCAGTAGACAATGCTATATGCTGTAGACCTGTTCTCCATGCTTGTACCAGTGATTGCCTTCAAGACATTGACCCTCCGTCAACAACTTCCATTATTATCCAAAGTGGGGACTTGAGTCGTCAATATTTACCATACAATAGACAAACATCAAATTTTGACAGATTTATCCTCCAGTTGATCTTCATGTCATGCCATATTTGTCATTTCCATTTTCCAAGGATGAGAAATCACTCTTAAAGTTTACAGTGTATGTTGATCATGCTAAAAGAAAAGTTCTTTACATTTTTATGAGGACAATAAATTTGAATATACAATGATGGTAATATTTTACTATTTTCTATTTGTTACTTGTGTGGTGTTAAACTTATTATGGTACTGTGAGATTCATGTTTATTACACTGATCATGCTGAAAGAGAATTTTTTATTATTTCATGATGTAGCAGTAGAAATAATACATTTACACTTACTTCTGTAAAAAATTGTGATTCTTGAAAATAATGATTTTCACTTCAATCCATTTGTTATGTAAAAATGTGACCTTGAATTTACATCTTTTTAAAACCATATTCTGAAATGCATTATCAGAAATTATTATACTGAAAACTTTTGATAAAGAATTGGTATCTTGTCATACTCATCATTTCTATTTTCTGTAAATTTACATATCTTCAATGTGTAAAAGAAAATAACTGAAAAATATGATAGAGAAAATGAACATGATACAAATATTTGTATTTTAGTACTTCAAGGCGCTGTAGCATGTTTTTTGCAAATTTTATTTTTTCAAATTTCCCATTTATAATGATAGTTTATGTCATTTATATTTACTTCAGAGGGTAAAACATCGTATTACACAAACCAATTATCCGTAGTGGTAATAACGGTGTTGCGTATAAAGCAAAAATTGCATGGCGGCCATTTTATTGTGAACACATTTTATTATTTCGAATGACAGAAACGATTCCCGTGGCTTTACGGAACCATGTACACTCATTTGTAACTTGTCTTTTCGAAGAGAGAAGGGTGTTTTACTATTGGTGACATTATTTTTCAAATACATTTCATCGACTTATTTGAGCGAAAAAACGTGCTACTGCCCCTTTAATATGCATTATAAACCAACACCTAGTTTTAAAATATTATGAACGGAGGTATATTCAGAATGTATTTTAAACAATAAAATATTTCAATTTGGGCCAGAAGGAAATTGGCACAGTCATGAGATGAGAATCACCGAGCTTATACAGGATTGTTTGATAGGCCAGTTATTGCTTTACTGTCCTTGTGAAATATGGCACTTTGCAAATGTATATGTAGTTGATTGTTTGTACAAACTCGCCAGTAGATAAGATTGTTTACTGATATGGTACAAGATTTCTATGATTAACATTGAATAAACATGACATTCTCAAGTTGCTTTCCGATCAGAACAAAATGATATTGAAAATGTAATTTCTTTATCTGAGTTGATATTTTATAAAAGCTTACTCTTTAATATAGGTGTAATAATATCAAAAAATACAATGTCAATATTTGTGAACATTTATGACAGATATTGATTTTGCAGAAACTTACCCCTCTCTTGTGGAAGAAATATGTTCAAGTGTGTTGAAATCATGTTAACACATCATGTCTAATATTTTGTTTGTAACTATCAATTGTAATATTACTGATTTAAACAGTAAATAATCATAGAAAGATATATAGCTTTTTGATTTTCTTACTTAAGATGCATCAATATTTGTTCATCAAGTAATTGGGTTTTGTAAATTTTGCATATTTTGAAGAACTGTCATAGAAGAGGATACGAGCAGAGGCTGAAGAAATGATTTTTTGATAATTAAAAATCATCAATGTTTCTTACACACGATATGCTAGTTTTTGTTAGTAACTTGGTGAATAGATGGAAAGAAGATTTAGACATGTTCTAAATAAACTTCGAACATTTTATCAAAATCAATGGATCTGATTTATCAAATTGTTCAATTTCAGTTTGAAATTGTATACATATACACACATACGCTCCCTGTCCTTGACTGATTATCATATTTTTCAGTAGATCTTTACGCACATTCACAAAACCCTTTTAGCCTCAAATCAACGTTGAATCTCATGTTTAAAAAAATGACCATGACTGTCTTGTCATCTTGGCTTAGCCTCAGATATTAAAGTAGCTTTGTGAACATGAATCATTGACAAATCCAGGCTAATTATGAGATAGAGTTTTATTTACTGGGACGATGATGGAAAGAGATACTTCAAATACTCAAGTACGCAGCTGTGTGCATGAGTCGGGGACATAATTGATATGGCAGTACATATTATTTATTTAAGAGTAAGAAAGTGTAGTAGAAACATAATATTGTTTTAAATTCTTTATAAATTGGGTTAGTGTGAACAAAATTTAGAAGATTTATTTTATTTCAAAAATTGGATAAATTTGTAAAAGTTTTAACAGAAAGGTACCAGAATTAAATGTTTTCTAGAATGTTTTATTCTTGTGATTGTGTGACATTGTCAATGCAAGGACTGCAAAAGGAATAATTGCAGTACATCAGTTGCAGTGGTTAGCACGTTCTGCTTTGGATCAATAGGTCTGTGGTTCAAATCCCGCCAGGGGCACAGCAACTTTTTTCTGCAGTAGAGAACTGTTCTACACACAGTAAGATTTGGGTGCAATGCTACACTGAATTTCAGTGCAATACCACCTATGGTTCGCTAGTTCCAGCCGTTGCTCACAGGTTTCACCGCAATACATAGCCACATGGTGTTGCAGACTTTCTTCCCTGCAATAATATCAGTAGCCGTGATATAAGTGAAATACTCTTGAAAGCGGCGTAAAACCCCAACTCACCTCACCTTACCTCAGAGCCGACACGGTCTGAGTGTTTTGAGATAGAGTACTCTGTATTGGACCCATTTGCAGGTGTCATCATAATGCATTGTATCAAATTCAAAAGTGTCATGTCTTTCTTCCTGCAATCAAACTATAAAACAGAGGAGGTATTGGGAGCCTGCAATTATGCAGCCATTAATTTAAAAAAATAAATCATATATACCTGTTCTGTACTGCAGCAACATACAATTTTGTTTGTAACCTTGTTGCCAATAAACTTGCCATTGCAACTCTGGGTTAAGATGTACTTGTTCAATTTTACAGGAAGCGATGAACACGAGCGAGACATTCCCAATGCAGCCTCCTCTGTACGACACCTCGTGCCAGGACCGATCAATCAGCATGACCCAGTATCACGAGTACCCCTCATCTCACCCCTTCATCAACACAGACTTCCGCAGGACTCCCGCCAAACTGTCATCCTCGTACCCAGAGAACAACAGAGATGGTAGGTGAATTCCTGCAAATACCAAGAATATTAGAAAGTAGATCAGGTCACTGATTTATTGCAAGTTCTGTGTGAAGATGACATAAATAGAGAACAAGAGGTATAGAACAAGAGGTATTGAACAATATCTATCTAAGTCAGTAGTGAACCCTTTACAGTGGCGAAAAAATACAATAAACATCATAACATCAGAAAGTTCACAAAGTCTCTAGGTATTGTCAAAGATGAGGGATGTAATAAATATGACATGTCCAAAATAAGAGTATTACACTACAAAATGAGAACGTTGTTTCAAGATCACATTTGCAAGTAAATGGTAAATGGTACTTTTATAGACACTGATTGTAAATGACCATGTCACAACTATTTTGAAATATTTAGATAAAGTTGCCTCATGACCCACTCTGTGTGGTTACTGAACCCATATATCTGAGTAATGTCTCCTTCGTACCTGAGGGCGGGATAGCGCAGTGGTTAGCACGTTCAGGTTTGGATCAAGAGGTCTATGGTTCGAATCCCCGCCAGGGGCACAGCAACTTTATCTGCAGTAGAGAACTGTTCTACACGCAGTAAGTTTTGGGTGCAATGCTAAACTAAATTTCAGCATTGTACCACCCATGATTTGCTAGTTCCAGCAGGTGCTCGCAGGTTTCACCGCAATGCATAGCCACATGGCATTGCAGGCTTTTTCCCTGCCATAATACTAGCAGAAATGCTAGTGAAATACTGTTGAAAGCAGTGTCAAACCCCAACTTACCTCACTTTTCCTCCCTCCCTCCCAGCGGTTGTGTCAGCTCTGCGGAACCTGCAGGACAAGGTGCGGAAGCTGGAACTGGAGCGTTCTGCCGCGGAGGACAACCTGAAGACACTTGCGTCAGAGACGAGTCGCTACAAGGACATGCTGCACAGTGAGAAGGAACACAAAGACTCAACCAGTATACTCGTCAACAGACAAGCAAAAGGTAGGGAATACAGCAGTGTTTCTAGCCAGTGAATAACCTCTAGGGGTAGACCTTGTGATAAATAATTGCGTAGTGTATAATAAAAAAATCGACTAAATGTCCGGTGTGAGCTGTAACCATCTTCTGTTTGTAATGTCAGCCTCATATGTGCACATTTTAGTCATTAATTGATTGTGCGACTTCCATGAAGGAGGAAAATATCCAGACAAATGTTATCTTCACCTATAAACTGTTGCTTCACAGATAACTTTGTCTCTTGCGATTACACTGAAGCTGCTAAATTATTTTGTGCCAAACCATTTTTAGTGGATTGGCAAGATAAGATAAGATATCTTTGATTATTACTGCATTAGCAACAATTTAAATGTTCATAATAGAACTAATTCTAATAAAATGATAATAGGCCGACCATGAAATATCACAAAGAAAAAATTTCATCACGAGTTTGTTATAGGACTTACAAAACTTACAAATTCATGTAAGGCCTTCGCTGTCCCACATACAAAAAGCAATATTCACTCATTTTAATATAGATTATAATATAAAAACTGTATTACACACTTGCTCATTTAACAATCTCTACACATGTATTTCCAGAGCTTGGGTCCCAGCTGTCCTCTGCAGAGACGAAGTGTGAACTACTGGAGAAGCAGCTGGACTACATGAGGAAGATGGTGCACAACGTGGAGCGCGACCGTCTCGACACCATGGCGCGCACCGTCGTCGTGGAACACAAGCGAGATGAGGAGCTGCCCAAGTCATACAAGGTGCAGGCTGAACGCATCTCGGAGCTGGAACGTGAACACCTCAAACTCTCGGCAACACAGAACTTAGCAGAGGTGGGTGTCATGCTTTGAATGAGACAGTAATTGTGGTAACAGAAACCAGTTTCCATTTTACAGTAATTATTTATTACAGCCAGCTGTAGATGAACTAAGAACAATGTTTCCACTAAAGGGGAAAATATTTCTTGACAGGTGCTAAACAAATGCTATAATTTATCTGAACCTTGATTTGTATGCTTCTTCCATGTACATCATTATGTTGTGAAAAGCAATGTAAAATCTGAGAAATTTTGTTTTGTCACATCAAAATGTTATCATTTCAGTCAAAGATTCGAGAACTAGAAGACAAATTACGAGAAGAGAGGATCAACAGACGGCTAATGCAACAGAAAGCAGAAGACGTACGTATTGCTATTATCCTTTTCTTTGTTTACAGATATTTGATTTTGGTTATTACTTTATCATTTCTATTTTGAATATGATAATGATTATTGTAGGAGTGAAAGTGATAGGAAATTATGGAATCAAGTATCAGCATGCAAATTACAAGATTCGGAATGGAGTAAGGGGTATCCCAAAGAATACAGTGGATATTCAAATAGAAGTCAGCAAAAAAGATAGTTTACATGTTGAGTCTGTGTTTCCTTAGCGTATTGACCGGCATCATGGTACAGTGAAGTGGGTGAACACTGAATTATCATCTCGCATAGGTCGCAGTGAACCAATGTGAAATGTAAACATTACTTCATCATCTCATTTTCATGTATTTTCAGTTAGAGTCGGATGCCTATCAGCCTATATTTGTGAACGGAGAATCCAATGCAAGGCCGCCAGTCAAATCTAAAAAGCCAGTGAAGAAGAAAAAAAAGAAAGTTGTTGCACAGAAGAAGACTGCCAATAACAACCACACAACAAGTAGGAAAGCTGAGCCAGGAAAACACTATAGACTGAATCTAGCAGAGATCCCTTTTGTAGCTGGAAAGGTGAGGAAGATTCAGAATACATGGATTGTTTAAATCTACATCCTTTAAGTGGGAAGGGATATGTTTTGTTTTGGTCTGACTGACACTTTTCAAGAGATTTGACAGATATTTAGTCAATTAAAAGATATGAACATGGATGAATGAATTAGGTTGTATTACGCTTTTGTGTAAACCTTTTATATCTAAGAAATTGAAGGTCAACAACGACTGAAGTGTTAGGCATAACAAAATTAGCAATGTAGTGATGTAATATTGGCTATCACCACTAAGAAGCATGAACGCTAATTTGAGGCATGTAAGGGTGAAAGGGTAATGAAACATAAATTGGAGCTTCTAGTTGACAAAACTTAGGAATAAGACTGATAACAAACATTCAGATTGTGTTCAATATGTTACCTATCAGATCAGTTTGATAAATAGAGGATACTAAACGACCTTCTATTTAATACCATTTTTATTATCCCACCGGTATGTAATACCGTGGGATATAGTCATCGCCCCATCCATCTGTCCGTCCGTAATCATTTCGTTTCCGGAGCAGAACTCTAAAACCATTCATGATATCTTTCTGAAACTTTGCATGTGTATTACCCACCAACTGAAGTGGTGCCTTTTGATATTTTCAGATTTCTGAAAATTTTATTTTTTTTCGTTTCCATAGAAACTTGACGAATTTGGACTTTGTTCAGAGACAGGTTCGTTTCTGGAGCACAGCTCCAAAACCGTTCATCATATCTTCCTGAAACTTTGCATGTGTATTACCCAATAACTGAAGTGGTGCCTTTTGATATTTTCAGATTTCTGAAAATGTAATTTTTTTTCGTTTCCATAGAAACATGTTGAAGTTGGACTTTGTTCAGAGACAGGTTCGTTTCCGGAGCACAGCTCCAAAACCGTTCATCATATCTTCCTGAAACTTTGCATGTGTATTACCCAATAACTGAAGTGGTGCCTTTTGATATTTTCAGATTTCTGAAAATGTAATTTTTTTTCGTTTCCATAGAAACATGTTGAAGTTGGACTTTGTTCAGAGACAGGTTCGTTTCCGGAGCACATCTCCATAACCGTTCATCATATCTTCCTGAAACTTTGCATGTGTATTACCCACTAACTGAAGTGGTGCCTTTTGATATTTTCAGATTTCTGAATTTTTTTTATTTTTTTTCGTTTCCATAGAAACTTGTTGAGTTTGGACTTTGTTCAGAGACAGGTTCGTTTCCGGAGCACAGCTCCAAAACCAGTCATCATATCATCCTGAAACTTTGCATGTGTATTACCCATTGACTGAAGTGGTGCCTTTTCATATTATCAGATTTTTTCTGAAAAATTTATTTTTTCCGTTTCATAGAAACATGAGAGGGATGTTGGTTGTTGTTGATTTTGACTGCTTCTGGAGCAGAAGTCTAAAACCCTTAACATTCCTGAAACTCTGTAATACCCACTAACTGAAGTACGGTAGTAGATACACAAGTATCTGTAAAAGATGTGTTTTACAAATTTTGTTGAACCGGTGGGATATGTCATCTTCTGATGACTCTTGTTAAACGAGTTAATGATTTTGTATGAGCGAAAGCGAGTTTGATACAAAATCATTCACGAGTTTAATAAAATAGTATTAAATAGAAGGAAGTTTAGTATTCTGTTTATTACTCGCCCACCTATAATCCAGCGAAACAGCCGTCATGGCTCTGAAACTATGATTCCCGCAAGTTTGATACCATTGTGAAGATGTTACTCTCATTGTGACGTCATACGCACGGCGGTATAACACTAGTTTAATATTGCCGTATAAATATTACACTACAGTATCTTACATGGTCGAGTAATAATCTAAAGAACCGCACAGCATAAAAGGCTATCTGTCATTTGTAAGTCGAACTACATCCTAAAATAAGTGTTCACTTTCATCTGCAATGTCATGACGATTTTTTCAGTCAACAACCCCTAGCCACTCAGTCGGTGCTAACGTGCAGCGGGTATTGGCTTGGATGAAGACTCACAACCTGGCTCTGTGCTCGGAACACTACCAGAACGGAGACCTCCCCCGCACTGAGTCGGCGTCCTCAAGCTCCTCCGGCACCAGCCTCGACACCGACCTCTGTGACATTCTCCTTGCTCTGCAGGATGAGTTCGGTCAGCTCAGCTGGTGAGTAGGATCGGGCCTGGGACGGGTTGACAATGTCATTCAGTTCCGTTATCTTGATCTAGTTTCCAGTTGTCTAAAGAATAATGAGTGTCAAAATATTAGCATATAATTTTACAATAAATTTTACAGAAAAATGTATATGAAGGTGAAAAGAAATTCAACCATAGTGTATCAGACGGCACGGTATATATTCAAGATTTTTGTAGTGAGAGAAGATTTTGCTAACTACGCAGTTCTTAAGTTCAACCTATGCCAAATACAAACTAATATTTGCTACAAATATTTGTGAAAATCAGCTACTCAGTTCCTATAAAATAAACTTGATTCTAGCAAAGAAAACGGGTTGTTCTGGATAACAACTTCTTTGTTGTGAAGATATACATTGTTTCAGAATATATACTTACTCCTTCATCAGGTAGGATGGGAGATATAACAAGGATACATTTACACAAAATGTTAAGTTTAATATTTGAGGGAAAATTAAATGTATATTCATAAAAACTTCTTTATTGTGAAGATATACAACGTTTCAGAATATATACTTTCTCCTTCATCAGGTGGGATGTAAGATATAACAAGGATACATTTACACAGAATGTTAAGTTTAATATTTGAGGGAAAATTCAATGTATATTCATTGAACCCTTAAATCATGCACTCTTGGCTGTATGAACTGTGTTTACCGCTTTATGGTGTGGGTGTTGTGAACGATACTAATGTATTGTAGTGAGCACCAGGAGCTGGTGAAGCAGATCTCGGAGACGGGAGACCCGAGGCTGAAGGAGGACATGGAGAGGGAGCTGGACGCACTCGTCCTCAGGATGGAAGATAAAGGACAGCAGATCTCTAAAGTCAGGCAGCACCAGCAGAAGGTACTTCGTCTACTTCTCTCATTATGTCTCTACCCCTACTCTACTCTACTTGACCAATCTTCAGCAAATTTGGTATACAGCCTCCCCATATAATTTGGACTTTGTCATTGTAACTTTGTCTAAATTTGGTACACTACCTCATGATATCATGTAGATGTGTTTTGGGTTACTGTTTCCATGCCAACAATTTGGATTTTATCTTTTAGAAGGGTAATTTCTTTGAAGTTGAATTTGGGCCAAGGGGAGACATCTGTTTTTGCGACACCTTCTAGTTACTTCTGTTATCTTATGTTTGACATTCCTATGTAGATCTCTCCACCATGGTGAGGGAACCAGGTGCTTGGCTAAACACAATTACAATGGTGGCACTAAGTTACCACTTTCAGAGAACGTTAATTCTTTGTCATTCATGTTGCTCTGTGTGGATATATATATATGCTTCTTTCCTTGCTTTGAGATGAAGTGACAGACATTACATTAGTGCACATGTATGATTAACTGTGATTCCATGTTGGAGGAGGCGAGGGGTCCATGTGCTAGTGTTTGTAGTAGGGGCACTTGTTAGCTCAACTACATTTGTCATTTTGGATTACAGAACTAGTATCAGAATCTCAAATATATTAACTGAATGCCTTTCTTGATAAAAACCATGTAAAGTTACAAACGGAGTATTGGGCACCCATTGTTTGATTCTAGTAATGGAAGTGAATCAAGGGAGCTAACTCATCTCTTGCCAACCATCTCTACACTACTTTTGATATTTCATTATTCTAATATAAATATTATCGGTTTCCATGGAAACAAGATACATCATATTGATTGTCAACTCTGGTAAGAGTGTTTATAGATCTTTTTCCTGTTTTTAGGTTGAAGATTTGAGAAGAAAGATGAAGACAAAGAAATCAAAGGATCCCAATCCTCAGAGGCCTAAGTCGGCCATGGCAAGTTTTCCTTCACGGCGAAACCCGGATAATTATCACTCTCATGCTCGAACAAAGACTCAAAGTGTTCCTTCTGGTCATTCCTCCAAGAATCACGCAACTAGCGGACATCAAGTCTCGTTAGACGTGCTCAAAGACATGAAAAAGTTGCAAACAACGTTACGGAAAGACGATCTATGCTGGGAATAAAACTGTGCCATTGTGATATTGCAGCTCTATTGTACAGAGGACTGAGTAGATTATTTATTATTGTATATATCGTCAGAAATCGGATCTGTTGCATTGGAAAATCAACTCGAAGCAAAGGCTGTGCGATCAGTGTATGTGTGTATTTTTGTCTTGTCTTTTGTGAACTTGCTGTCAATTTAATGAATTTTTCTTTTTTCGAAATTATTGCCACTACAAGAAAATTATTTTGCAATGATTGTTTCTTAATATTTACAGAATGATATTTTCATTGTCTTACATTTGATTTCTTTGGACATCTTTGGAATTTATTAAAGTTATTTATTTTTCCAGTTCAATATATTTTAATCAGTTATAAAAACTTTGTGTAAATTTGACAGCGCATGCCTCATTATTTCATAAAGTTTTGTAAAGCATTAATATCAATGACATTCTTAGCTGTTTTCATATTGATTCATTTTTGTTATATTTTCACTTCAAAATTCATTAATTTTTACATGATACTTTTCAGCTATTCCGAATTTCCATTGCTTCTAGTATCCAGGTAAATGGGAAGGATACCGCTTTGTGAAGAAGTATTTTTATATCGATTTGAAAAAAGAATTTTGTAAATGTACTTTAAGTAGATAATTGCACAAATTACTTAAATTATGACCAAGTGGACCAATTTGAGACAGATGACTTTATAAATTCAATAGAATATACAAGGAGAATATACAAAAGAATGATTACAAAGGTCTTGTACATTTAACAAGGTCGATTTCACCTCATACATACAGAAACAGTACCAGCAGGGCTGCCTACTTGTACTATTTTGGAGTATTTTGTACACATGACAGTCCTAAAATATGATTGTACACCAATGTTGCAAATTGTACACCTCTTCTCTGGAAATATAAAAGTTCATTTCATAAATTACTGTATAGAGTAATGGAGTTCTGAACTGTTACAAAGTCAAACAATGATTATTGTTGTCAAACCAGAGCATGATATTTTGGAACTAACAGTTTCATACTAACTTCATCGAGTTGTACACTTAAAAATCACAAAATACTCCAAAATTGCTATATATCTACACTTCATTTGAAGGAGGGTAGGCAGATCTGTACCAGTATTAATATTTATATGTAATACTATTATTTTAGTTGAAAAATCTTCATATATGTATGATGCACCCAGCTTCTTTGACTGTTGATAAGAATATTGTTTGTAAATATAAATATTTAAAGAAATAGAATCAAATGACGTACATGTGCAAATACCCCCGTATATACCTCAGTGTTATGAAATGTACTTACTACAATGCATTGCTCAAGTTGGCATAGTGCTATCTTTGTTGTTTAGCTTTTTAACAGCTTCAGTTATTGAATTTTAAGTTCTAAGTTCTTGATTTGATTTTCTATCCCAATGTTAAAAATGTTCTACTTGCTTCACAGAATCCAACCTAATTCTTTTTCTTATACAAAGTATCACAACAGTTCATTTGTTTTTTGTCCTGCTGATTCAACAAATCTATTGAAAAATCAAATTTCGTTATTTTGTGTCTTATGTTGGTGTTACCAGTTACATTTAAGTCATCGGCTTCATTGTTACTTTTGATTTAATTTCTGCAATGATTTTGAGTTTTAAACAATTTTGTACAACATTCCTAACATTCCTTTTGAAATCATTGAAAATTCGTCATGGTCACCAGCTTTTAATCACTTCATTCCAATCTCATAAATCATCACTTGTCCATGATTTGAAAAAAAAACCATTTACTGTTTTATTCATTGAATTACAGCAGAAGTGAGGTTTTTACCATTTGAAAAATATATCTCATTCCACTTGTGATTGTTTATAATAAAAAAAAACATATTCAGTCTGGATTATATCACAGCTTCCATAAACAGTATGATTATACAGCATCTGGATTTGTTTTCTTGTCCATGTTTTGATTCGAAAATAAGCAACGCTTATCGTTGTTGACATTGATATTATCTGTTTTAATGAAAGGAACAAGTGACTGGTGCCTTTCCAATTTGATAGCTGTAGGTTTGATACTGACCAAATTCAGGTCAAGCCAACTTAGAAGCATGCATGCCTTATGATGGATCTTGTCAAGTGTTAAACAATTAATTTTCTTCAAAAAATAAAATCTTATCGACTGTCTGAACATTATTTTAATATCAAGTTGAAAGTCACATAAACCTTTACATTTATATGTTTTTGGTTCATAATAATTGATTTCTAAGGGATGTTGCAACAGAAATGAGCTACAATGTTTTAGTCCAATAATGTGGGAAAATATATGTCTTTGATGATCATTTTTTTGGATAAATTATTCTTGTTATTTCATTAAGTTGACAGCATTAAACTTTGTATTTTAAACTGGAGACTAATGGTTATTTTATGAACAAATAAGTCCAATCTGTCCTTAATTCTGATGAATGTCAGTCATTCACTTCATAGCTTCCATTTAGAAGAAAAGGGAGATAATCGTATGAAAGGGAGGTAACTCTTCCAATTGTCCATATTCTTCCTCTGATATTAGATGTTAGCAGAACAGTTTAATCAAAATGTGAAGTAAGTGCCTTAGTGTTACACATTTTTCTCATATGAATATTTTTAAGATGTTGTGAAAGGGAGTGTAAGAATATAAGGACATCTGTAAAACTCCTTATGACGATGTCTCTGTTTTAAATTGAAAAGCAATCAGTTCCCAAGTGTTTTAAACTCTCTTGCCTCCATTATATTTTACCCATAGTACTTCTACAGAAATATATGTATTTTGTGTGTTGTATATTGTCTCATATACATTCTATTTTATTCTCATGGACTACCTGATGTATGAAGATCATGAAATAAAATGTTATTATGTTGTAATTTGTATTTCCTTGTTGAAATAAGAGCAAGTAGGAGACAGTTTGATTAAAGTCCACCTTTTTAGCTCATCAGGCCTGAAAGGCCCCATGGGCTTATGGCATGGGATGGCATCCATCCATCCGTCCGTCCGTCAGTAAACTTTTCGCTTTTTCGACTTCTTCTCCAGAACTACTGGGTCTAGGGAGCTGCAATTTTGTATATAGACTCCTTGGGCAATGGGGATTCTAAATTGTAGATTTGTTTATCCAGTGACCCTAAATAAGGGCCTCACAGGCCATAACCTAAAAACCTATTTTGATCTTCTTCTCCAGAATGAAAAGACCTAGAAGGCTCTCATGTTGTGTAAAGAGTCTTTAGCCAATGGAGATTCTAAATTGTAGATTTGGTGACCCTGTGGCCCCAAATAAGGGCCACAGCCTAAAAAACCTTTGAAAATGAATTTTGAACTGATATTTTATGACACTTCAATCACTATTTATTTGAAATATATGTCGACTTGAGATAACAATCTACATTGTTGACATGTTGGTCAAATTGATGTAATCAATGTGAAATGAGAACTATTGAATAGCCTATGAAATGAAAATTGTGACCAGTCATAAAGGAATAAATTGAAGAGGAGTTAAGAATTCTTTTATTTTACATGAGATATATGTGAACTGCATATGACTGGTGATGAAATGATAAGATAAGATTATTTTCATCTTCTTCTCCAGAACAAAAAGACCTAGAAGGCTGTCATGTTGTGTAAAGAGTCTTTAGCCAATGGCGATTCTAAATTGTAGATTTGGTGACCCTATGGCTCCAAATAAGGGCCTCACAGGCCATTACCTAAAATCCTGTTTTCATCTTTTTCTCCAGAACAAAAAGACCTAGAAGACTGTTATATTGTATGCAAACTCTTTAGCCAATGGGGATTGTAACTTGTAAATTTGGTGACCTTGTGACCCCAAATATGGGGCACAGCCTAAAAAACCTTTGAAAATGAATTTTGAACTGATATTTTATGGCACTTCAATCACTATTTATTTGATCCCTACTAAAATACATGAGGGAGAGTCATCTCATCATTTAGATATATGAGACCTAACTTAGGTATGAGAAATGCAGAATTGAGAAAAAAAAGTAACTTTGCAGTTAATCTTATGCAGTAGTAATGTGAAATATATGTCGAAGATCAAGTCTCCTTTATGGACATGTTTGTCACATTGATATAATCAACGTGAAATGAGACCTATTGAATAGCTTTTGAACTGAATATTGTGGATATTATAATTAAAAAAAAGGCCCTTAATTGCAGTTCAAAACATAAAAATTATTTTCATCTTCTTCTCCAGAACAAACTAGAAGGAATATTGTGTTCAGAATGTTTAGATGTTTGGATGAAAAGGCTTAGAACTGTTAAAATTGTGCAGAGATTATTTAGCCAAGGTGATTCTAAATTGTACTATGAACAATGAGATTCATCACATTGCCTGTTCTCTCTAAGCCTTATACAGTTAGATCAGTGCTGCCATTGTTTAGTGCAAGCAAGTGTCTATTACAGAATCTGGCGGTAAAACACAAAAAACACAACTGGCTTGTAACCAGAGCCAAGAAGTCAGAATATTGCATAATCTCCTGTGTGTTGACCTTGCTGAGTGCTCTCTCTCAATTTCAAGACTAAGATGTGCCAGGTTTAGGAATTGTGCATTATATTGAGACAACATATTTCCATGGCTCTATATTTCTGAGGTGAAGGAATAAAATTTGAAAAATAATGCATCTACTGGGATACAAACGTGTTCCTCATGATACAGAAACCGACGAAAGTATGGCTGGTGGGAGTTTCTTGCTCCTAGCTTCTCATACCGACGTTAGAAGTTCTGTGATTGGCTAACTGAATAACGTCAGAACATGGAAGCATACAGGCTGTCATCAAACGGTTTTGCGAGGAAACCTCTGAACGATATGAGTTCGTATCCCTGTAGATGCACTATTTCGCAACTTTTTAATCAGACTGTTTGTGCTTTGGTTTCTGATCAAGAGGTTTGGATCTCTCAACATTCTCTAGTCATAGAACTTACTTAACTCATATATCTTCCCACATAATTGTCAACATTAGTATAAGCTAAGATTTGATATTTGAACATGACGATGTAAACAGATGCACTTTTCTTGCACTTTCCTGAATTTTTGTAGGTCGTAAAACATGCACCTGAAGGCAGTATTGTGATTGAAAATACGTTCAAGATTTCTTTATTCATCATTTCTCAATAAAATAATTAGATTGTCAATAAATAAAATTGTATACAGATTATATTTACATCGAGAAAAAAACCATCCTAATTAGTGATTCGGAAAATGTTATCTTGTTTGTCACATACTTTGTCGTATGTATGTCGAAGGGTCAAAGTCCCAATAAATCAAACTAGCTGTCAGCTTATGCTGCCTTCTGCTGCACATTCAACAGTTGGTGCAAGTGGTATAAATATAGTGGGTTGCAATCAACAACATTGTTTCAATCTGAGCGTTCCTCTAAACGTAACTTTTAGGAAGAGTAGAGTTTGTCACACATTTGCGATGTCCACATGTCTTGTATTAGACAAATCAGTCGTGTTTTATAACAACTTTAGATGAGTTTTCATTGGTTAAAAAACAAATTGACCATCCATGTTGCAGCTCTTTACGTCGAGAAAGGAGCACTATCAACAAATTCAACCCAAGGTTGGAATATATTACAGAGTAACCTCTGTGAGAAGAGAATGATCCTAGCAAGGCCATGAATGCACTTCAGAATTGTTCTATATTATGTTAGATACAAGCCCACATTATGAATCAGTGAAGTGATACATGTGGTTGGTCAGTTGGACCGGATGGTCACAGGTTTCACCACCAGCAGATGTATGTGGTGATTTGAGCTTTCTCCCAAACATAATACTAGCCAAATTCCCATCTTCTTCCGAACATAGGGAATCACATATGATACCAATCTTAAAGTAAAATGGGGAAATGTTAGAATATTATTTTATATATATAGAGGATATCTGTCTTTTCTTGACTAATACCATGTTTATCTCATCGAGTGAGGTAGAAAGGTTATATTTTCACGAGTGGCGCAGCCACGAGTGAAAAAATATATATTTTCTTCCTCACGAGATGAGATAAACATGGTATTTGTCAAGAATTGACAGATTATATTTATTATATGACATTATCCATGTAATTAAGTCCGAAAAGGGTCGTTTTCACGCCGGGCGGCCGCTAGAAACGGTCCGTCACCACAGTAACACTGTGACGTCATAAGCAAATTCGCCGCGCGAGACCATTGTTTTATGACGTCAAATTATATCAGTCACTGTTCGCAGTGAAAATATAAGTTATTTTCACTTTAGTTTGATAGACAGTTTATTTCACTGATAAATCTCAATATTTCACTGCCCGTCATATATAGAGGATATTATATGAGTGTCTATGTCATACTATGTTTACGACACGAGTGCCTGAACATTAGTATTTCCCGAGCGAGAGCGAGGGATATACCGATATTCAGGCACGAGTGTCGTAAACATAGTATGGCATAGACACGAATATAATATTCTGTTTATTACCGAAGTCGTAAAATTAATGAAAACACGCTAAAATCCACATTCAACCATAGGCTGGCGACCCGCCGTCGCGCATTTAGAACGCAACGTCATAGACGAAACGTGACGTCATAGCATTGTTTATGACGTCACGTCACCATGACAAAGTGATATGTTGCCCTAGGGCATTGTATGAAAAATATGAACCCCGATATGATTGCCCCCGTAGGTAATAAAATAAATAGAGGATATCTGTCTTTCCTTGACAAATACCATGTTTATCTCATTGAGTGAGGTAGAAAAGTGGGTATTTCACGAGTGGCGTGAAACAGATATTCTATTTATTATATCATTATTTCTGTGTTTTACGTTCAGTTGGAGTGATTTCAACGCCAAACGAACAGCCTTCGCAAGCTGACAATATGACGTCATAACATTGTCCCGATGACGTCACCCGAGTGGTGATAAAGTTTATCGTCACTCAGTAGAGTAGTGATAAAGGTTATCACCACTGTAGCTTGATAGAGGATTTATTTCACTGATAGAACCGAGTATCCCACTCAAAATTATGTAATAAATATATATATATGTAAAATGATTTATTATCTGGGCGAATTTAAAGGTGCTGTAACACGTTCTGATGACTGAAATAAAGTGCTCACACAAAAAGGCAAATAAGTGTTACCAATGACTTAATAAATCTGAATCGATAAAAACAAAGAGTTCTAGAACGAATGTACATGGTTCGGTTAAGCCATGAGAGTCAATTTCTCATTTAAAAAAAGTATGCAAAAAAACGTGCTACAGTATAGTGCCTTTTTTTTTAATAGAATCAAATTAAATCCATTCAGGGATACTGGCATGATGAACATGGACACATATAGTTACAGATGAAGATTACAAGTACTTGAGAATATACAAGACTTCAGTGGCATTCTTTGACAATATTTTAAATATTCCTTTGCAAATCCGTGAAATTGTATAAATAAATTCAGTTAAGACATCGTGCTCGCTGCATCCACCCTTGGTCCGATATCACAGGAATCCTGACTCGAATACTACACCCTTGACATCCCTGGTGACACTTTCCGGAAACATGACTCTTGATAAAAACTCAACGTTACAACCCTCCAAATTCTGGATTATGTTCCACCCTAATGATTCTACAATTGAACACAAAATCCCCAATCTTCGTCCCAATTCTAACATTTAAATTACATTTGAATTTCATCCACCCCTTTTCCGTTACGGAGTAATACAATACTGACTGATCCTATGTCATGAAACTGCAAGTAGGTCTTCTATTATTTATTCTAATCTGGGGAACTCTTATTTCCATCTTGGCAGAACCATTTCCTGAGTACAGTGTTTAAATGTAATAATTAAATGTAATATTTGTATATCTATTTTTATAACAGGACAGAGATTGGAAAACAACACAAATATGATACATCATAGATAATAAGCGGATCGGAGAGAGATAGAGAATGTTTTCCGGGTGTCTTCTGATGTCAAACATATCAATACATGTTGAACAAAGTTGGAGTTCGGCAAGTCACAGATATTCTACTTTTATTTACTAGTGTAGATATACTTGATGATCAGAAGAAAAAAAACTGTGAAAGGTTATATTTATCATCAAAATCATTCATCATTACTTTCAATGAAAGGGTTACATTTCTGAATATAGAACTGTCATAAGACTTCCAGTGGTATGATGTCATAGCACTGTGATGTCATGACAATGCACGGTGCTATCAGGGTTTTTCAACGTCATATCATTGTGAGTATTATTAGATGATGTAAAAGCATTGATGCTGACATCGCATTCTACAAATTGCTGTCAAAACTATATCCTAGGAGAAATCGCTGGATTTCTGCATGTATTCGTCACCATACCATTCTCAGGGATCACAGCAAACAGAAAGCCAGTCTCCAATGCTCGAAGCAACTTCCAAATGCAAGGCATAACTCTTGCCAGTCTCCATTACTGGCTGATTTAGGCCTTGCAGTATTTCCTTAAAAAATCTGTGTTTAGAAATCCAGGCCCGCTATGTATTTCTGGTGCAGCGATTCACTATCTTGACACAACAAAGCGATGTAAATACTGCAAGGCTTAAATCAGCTAGTAATGCCGACTGGCAAGAGATATGCCTTGCGTTTGGAAGTTGTGCTCGAAGATGCTTTCTGAATACAATCTCATGTATCTACACCGAATGGAATTCCCAAAGGGCATCATATTTAAAATAGTTCGTCGGTATCTTTACTTTTCACTTTCATCACCAAATCTTCCTCAGGGAGCACAGAAAACAGAGACATCGTGTCTTTACTACGATGCCAGGGCAGTCTGTCTCTCAGCTTCCACTCAACGACAACGATGCCGACAACGACAATGACAAGAACACTGATGATGACGATGACTGTGATCCACACTGCTTTGTTCGGACAGTGCAGGTCGTGGATTGTAAGATGATTCAGGATTCTGTCGTGGAGTCTCTTTGGAGTCGAACACCTGTACAGAGAGATTAATTAAGACATTTCTTTATTCAGATACATCAGTTTAAACCTGTATAAATTCCTTATGTGATGTTGTTTTGCTGAATGTGCCATTTTCTTGTTGAGCACCCTGGAAGAAGATAACTTAATGTCTTTATTCAAATGATTTCTCATGATATTTTGGTGACTTTACAACTTTATTGTTGAGCACCTGAGACGAAGAATTGTAATGCATTAACTTAATAATTTTACCACTTGAACATAAGGGAAGAGGGGTTGAATTGATTTCTTTATTAACGTATTCAAATGATACACCATTCCAAACCTGAATGATTGCTTCTACTTCTTAAGCGGCATTACTAATTAAATCAAAACAACATTTAATATAACACCATTATTTTGATAAAATGTCTGTGAACCAATCCCCGACGAGAACATCAGCCAATCAGAACGTGATGTGGGTCGACATTATGTATATTGAACTTTTGTATGTAGTGCAGTGGTATATTAGCCTGTTCCTAAACCTAAAACAACAGGTTTTGTTTATAATTTTTTTAAACTTAAAGACACCATTCCAAGAGGTTGCCTTTAGTGTCCAATATTACTGCACAATGGTATTAATATCATATAATAATGTTAGTTAATCAGACAACATCTGAACTGTTCGAGGCCAATTTTATTTTAACTGTTCAGACAAACGAATCTTTATCTTAAGGCACTGTAGCAATTATATTTGCAGTTTCTCTATGTTCAAATTGACCATTAATAATAAAAGTTTATTCAGTATATCAGTAAAACAGTCCATTATACGACCCCATTATCAGTAGTCGTAGTAAACGGTGTCAGGTATAAAATGAAAACTGCCAGTGAAGACCTTTTTAACAATTCGAGGATGAAAAATTAATCCGCATTGCTTAAGCAACCCCTAACTTTTAGAACTCTATCTAAACCATATTTTATGAGCATGCTATATGTTACTAAATATGGAAACCCTCTCCAATCCCTTAAGAAAACAAGATTTCCAGGAAAACAATTTTATTGAGAATATCACAATAAAGAAGTTGCTATAGGTCTATATATCCAGAGTAGCCATTCACTTGGAGGATGTGTTGAAATCATTCGCTTTCAACGCATCGTGATAATGTTGCACAATATCTTCACTGTACATGTAAAGTAGATTTCTGAAAGCACCCCTTAGCACTACCTGTGTTTACGGTCAGGTGGTTTCAGAATAAAGAGCATCTAGCTCCCTCAGGGTAGTTCAATTCGTGACCATACTTAATACCCCGAGTGTGTAAAACGGATAATGCTTGTACTGTTTACCACTTGGTAACGCATCGCTATCAAATGCATGTAAATTGTCCGTCGATGAAATAGTGTGATCTGAAAGTTGAAAGTTGAAAGGTCCACTCATCCGAAGATTGCCAATATTGCTTGAGTCAAGCCATTTCATTGGATTGATATTTTCCGTATTACATATTCAGGATATTAAGAAGTGTGATGGATTAAAACCCGCTGAGGGAGCTGAATGAAGAGAAAGGAGACGTAAACTAACTTCATCATACTAACCTGACGGTAGAATTCTGGAAGTATCCACCTTCCAGGACCCATCTCAGGTTACAGTCGCAGTTCCAGGGGTTTCCACCAAGTTTCAGCATCCCCAGATCGTTCCAGGGCAACAGTTGCGGGGCAAGGAACTCCAAACCGTTGTTAGCCAGGTCCACTACCTCCAGATGTCCAGAGCTGCCCCGGAACGCGTTGTGAGCGATGGACACCAGATTCTTGTTGCCCGAGATTGACACTTTCCTCAAGACAGGCATGGCGGAGAACGCTCTGTACTGGACATCTCTGAATCCGTTCCCCATTTCGTCCATGTAGAGCTCGTGTATGGTCAGTTTCATGTCCTGGGGCCAGTCACTGGCTGTTAGCTTCACGAAGGGATTGCGGCTGATGTTGAAGATGCGGAGTCCTAGTATGTTCTTCATAGCGTTGTAGGGAATTTCTTCAAACTGGTTTTCAGATATTGACAAAATCTCCAGGGTTCCCATCCCTGCAAAAGCATCGTCTGGGAAACGTTCAATGTTGTTATGGTCAAGATATAGTTTCTGAAGTCGGAGCATGGGATAGAAGTTCTTGCTGTTGATGGTGGAAAGTTCGTTTCTACGGATGTCCAAAGTATCCACAAAATGAAGTCCAGTGAATATTTTCGGATCAACATTTGTTAGCTTGTTCCCACTCAAATCAATCTTTTCTAGAAGTTGAATATCATCAAATGCGTGTTCTCCAATATGAGTCAACTCACAGTCCGAGAGATCGAGAACTCGCAGAATCCGAAGCTCGTTGAATCTGAGGGTAAAGTCTTTGAGATAACCCAAGGGATTCCCCTTCAAGGAAAGAACCTCAAGCTGCAGCAGACCTTCGAAGGTCATCTCTGAGAGGGAATCGCCCTTGATGTTGTTGTAGGAGAGGTCAAGTGAGTGCAGACAGTGTAGGGTGGAGAAGGCGTGGTTCACGATGGTGTCGATGTCATTGTGGTGAAGCAGCAGATTCCTGATGCATCCTTTGCACGTGCTGAAGGAGGAACAGGAGGAGTTGATTCTGTGGATCTCCAGGAGCTGGTTGTGGCTCAGGTCGTACGTGATGACTCCAGCGGGAACGGAGCTAGGAGCGGGAATGTCCAGGGGGAATGTTCGTGAACAGTTCCAGATGTTCTCTGTCTTAGTGATGTTGTGACGACATGGGGAGCTGAACACAGGGAGAGAGTTAACCAGAACCAGTAGGATTGACAGGAGCAACAGGAAGTGGGTCTTCATGGCGGATTGTCTGAGATTGTCTTGCTGGAAGTAAAGATGAAATATTATAACACTATACTCAGGGAGAGAGTTGATAGGAAGGAAAGAGAGTGGGTCTTCATGGCGGATTGTCTGAGATTGTCTTGCTGGAGGTAAAGATGAACTATTATAACACTATACTCAGGGAGAGAGTTGATAGGAAGGAAAGGGAGTGGGTCTTCATGGCGGATTGTCTGAGATTGTCTTGCTGGAGGTAAAGATGACATATTATAACACTATACTCAGGGAGAGAGTTGATAGGAAGTAAAGGGAGTGGGTCTTCATGGCGGATTGTCTGAGATTGTCTTGCTGGAAGTAAAGATAAAATATTATAACAATATACTCAGGGAGAGAGTTGATAGGAAGGAAAGGGAGAGGGTCGCCATGGAAGATTGTCTGAGACTATCTTGCTGGAGGTAAAAATAGAAACTTTTAATGACATGAATTTGATTTCTTCAAGTTTTTTTATTTTCAGAAATTCTTATGTATTTCGAGAAACGTTAAAGAACTTGCTAAAACTCAGATAAAGGATGTTTCCCTGAAAATGTCCATCTTCCTGTGCAAGGTGAATCCATTTCAACTTCCATAAACTCTCTTTCTGCCGTTGCTATTTACCTTATCCATTACCGTGTCTACAGAACAGTTTACATTTAAAATGAAAATCTTTCAAAACTATGACTCTAAACCCACTAAAACGATAATGAAACGACCATTAGAGGGGAGATTGTCAATCATGCCTCATCACACAATCATGGAGTTACTGTAAGCTTAAAAAACGAATTGACTATGGTTGTCTTAATAATGATATATAATATCTCCGAACTGAAGAATTATTAGCACAGTGAGAGATTATATATGTTAGGACCTTTGTTGACAACATAAATTCGAATTATCAGTAGTTGATATCAGTACGAGTAGAGAGGGTAACCATTATCAACGAATAAAATTTGGAAATCGAGTACAAGAACCCTAACTTGTAAAGAGTAGTTGGAGTTTACAAGTTTAAAGGGGCTGTAGCACGTTTTTTTGCAAATATATATTTTTTAAATATCCCATTTATAATGATATGTTATGTCATTTATGTTTACTTTAGAGGGTAAAGCATCTTATTACACAAACCAATTATTCGTAGTGGTAATAACGGTGATGCGTACATAGCAAAAATTGCATGGCGGCCATTTTAATGTGACATTTTATTATTTCGAACTACAAACACAATTACATGGCTTTATCACACCTTGTACACTCATTTTAAACTTGTTTTTCAGAAGAGAGAAGCGTGTTTTACTGTTAGTGACACTATTTTTCAAATACATTTCATCGACTTATGTGGGCGAAGAAACGTGCTTCTGTCCCTTTAAACGTAGGTTTGCACACAGGGGTTTTGTATTGCTGAAACAAAACAGTTCCTAGGTCGAATACTTCGATACGATACACCCTATACTTATTTATTAGTATAGGGTGTATCGTATCGAAGTATTAGACCTAGGAACTGTTTTGTTTCAGCAATACAAACCCCTGAGCGTAAAAGTATTGATTTCTGATCGAAAACTGGACAATGCACCGCGAGTTAGTCAATTAGTCAAACGTCATTTTGGTAACTTATTAATACAGACAAAAGGACAAATTTGTGCTGATAATGTTTAATAGGTAATATAATTAATGTGCATGTAAATGGAGCTTGTAGTTTTAGTTTCTGCACATGTATAATAACGTTGCTCGATTTTAATGGGAAAGAAGTAATTATGATATATTTGGGGATTGGAGATGAATATTCAAATTGAGTGAAGTTATTTGAACTGCAATCATTACATCGTATTCTGGCACGTATCAAAGCCAATTTCTTTTTATGAAACACAATGGATGCATCTTTATTTTGAGTACCTGTTCCAAGAATATTGCCTAGGCTAGTGTTCGACTTTCTTGATATTCAAGTGATTGTAAGTTTTCAGTTATTGAACCAGCAGGTAATATGAGATGTCCTCTCGGATTAAATGGTCAGGTTTCAAATAGACCCGGTCAAACGTCAGGTCAAAGTTCAGCGGGCCCGTTATGTCAATACACTGTTGTTGTACGCTTATAGTTATGAATACAACAAAACTACTATGAGAACACCATTATAATTTCTTGCTTTTTTCTTACTGATGTTTTATATGTTTTCCTCAGTCATTTTGACTGAATCTTATATGCATAATTAACGTTTATATTCTAATTTAAAAAATAAAATGCCAACGGAAATCCGCACATATGCATGATTGGAGCGCTGTTTACAATTTCACACACGGATTTTATTGGTTTCCCTTAGGTTAACAGTGGCTAATAACTTATCTCGTGAGAAGCACACAACTTACATTATCTGTTTATATATACGTTATGTTATTAAGGCATGATTATAAAAAAAATATTTTGCTGAATTTAAATATTTGACAGAAATTATATGAAATATTGTGTTACTGTTCAAAGGTCTATATAGATAAGTAAAAATGGAATATATATGTAGATCAACGTTTTAAAAATTATATTATTCTGTCGACATAATGACAGTAAGCCTAAATCCTCGTTGATCTATATTCATTTAAAGTTAAAATTAATTGCGTTATTTGGTTCCTGATCAATTAAAGATACAGTACAGTACACCTCCACTCATTTCCACATGGCTGTACAAATAGACCTTGTTGAACAACATGTCGGGACTAAAGATAGAAAAGCACCGTTCTGATGGCTACTAATAAGCATAATCCTTTCCAGTGTTAGTGTACGGAATTGGAATCGAATCAACACCTAACTATTTACATATCATCGTAAAGAAAATGATACCTTTATCCCCACAAGTAATACGTGTTGCCAGTATACGCGTCATATTGTGTGTGCGTAGAATTATTGTTAAATTTGTAAATTCAGGCTAAGTTCTCTATCCTCAATAATGCAATTTTATCGTTTTCGCCGCGGGCATACGTACGTACACATGTTACTGGCTAAATAAGGTTAAAGCCTGCTCGATGTTTGTTCTAAACATCCAGATCAAGTGTCGGGTGGTATACACTCGAGTTTGACCCGTGGGATACAAGTCATTTCACTAGACTGGGGTGATTTCTTTATACAATACTGTTCAGAAACATTACTAAAACTTTACATTACTTAAACATCATGACACTATTTTACAAAATGTGAAGTTGTCAAATAAAATTTACCTTGTTTACAAATAGCGGACCGCGTCTCTCACTTTCATATCGCTTGTTAGTTGAACTCGCTTATCAACATCTTCTGTAGTGAATGTTGACTCAAGATAACAGTTACCGTATTTTATCTTAAAATTGCTTCGCCAAATTTGTCCTTTTCATTTAATTTTTCTCAATACAATATACATATTCATTAAGCTAAATGCATTCTTGAATTCTTGTAATAACGTCAGTTTACGGGTCGTGAAGTCGTATTACGAACAGAGGTGCCGATACACCTACACTTTTTCTGATATACCTACACTTTTTCTGATATACCTACACTTTTTCTGATATACCTATACTTTTTCTGATACACGTACCGGTACACTTTTTCTGATACACCTACACATTTTCTGATAACCTACACTTTTTTCTAATACACCTATACTTTTTCTGATACACCTACACTTTTTCTGATATACCTACACTTTTTCTGATATACCTATACTTTTTCTGACATACTTACAGTTTTTATCAACTGTGAATTCAATGGAGTCAATTTTCTAAATTTCCAAATCTAAGTGATGATACTATATAAAATGTCAGATTATTATATGATAGCCCGTTTACATGCAAACCGTATACATACGTATGTATTTATCTGCTCCTGGATTGTATTTTGTGCATATAAGCGCAATTACATACGTGAGTAAATATACACTAGGAGTATATTTACACTACCTCTGGAGGTCATGTAAAAGTATATTTGCATATATGTATTCACAATTGATATTCCTTTAAAAGTGACAGAACTACCCATGGACTCCAAAGAAAATAGATTCATCGGATCTGTATCTCATCAGGCTTTAAATAATAGCGAATATAAGGTTGAAAATTGTAATTTTCTAGTAGTTGCCAGACGGTTAACGAATGTACAATATATAAACCACATTAAAAAAAGGTTTCATGGGTGAAGTCTTGGTGGCCGCAGAGTAACCAAATCTACAATTCCCATTTCCAAGAGATTTCACCTTCCTTGCGACTCGTGCATTTTGTTTTTGAGAAGGCACGTATTGTTCTAGGGAGGGGCACATGTAGCCCTTAAATTGGACAAATAGTCGCAAAACCTACACTTTATAATCCCCATTGACCAAAGAGTCTGTACACAAGATTTAAACTTTTTTCGACTTTTAGTTATGGAAGAGAGGATCATTGGTTATAGGGTATATACCCTGTGTTACTTATTATAAATAATATTAATACCATTAATAATCTATAGTATTAATCCGCATTGGCTGAGGAGTCTATACATATAATTCATGTTTCTAGGGGCTTTCGTTATTGAGGGAATAAACTAAAATAGGTTTTTAGGTCGTGGACCCTGTGACCACATGTGGGGTCACATAGTCACAACATATATCATTTATAATTACAATTGGCCTTGGAGTCTGTACACAAGATTTGAGTCTTTCAGGGCTTTAAGTTCTGAATTAAGAGATGGAAATGGTTGTAGGGCGTACCTTCTGTGTTTCTTATTAAGGGGCCATATTGGCAAAGGAGTCTGTTCACAACATTTAAACATTTTGAGAAGAAGATTTAATAGGTTGTGACCTTTATTTGGCGACACAGACAAATGCACAACATTTACAGTTTATAATCCCCATTGGCCACGATGTCTGTACACAAGATTTCAGCTTTTTCTATCTGAAGAGCAAGAAGGAAACGGGTTTAGTGCATAGCCCCTGTGTTTCTTACTTGGGGCCACATATTTAACAAATCTATAATAATCCCCATTGGTTAAGGCGTCTAAATACAATATTTCAGCTTTCTATTGTATTTAGTTCTGAAGAAAAAGATCTAAAGGATTTTTACAGATTTACCACTGCAGTTTAGGGGTCTGTTCACAACATTTCAGCTTTCTAGGGCTTTAGGAAAGATGAAAATAGTGGCTAAATCTAGATTTTATTACCATAAAGGGCCAAGTAGTGTGTCCACAGGATTTCAGCTCTCCAGAGCAAGTGCATCCTCGGTTACCCGGGGTTTTATATATGCTCCGTTACTCTCCAATATATCACCCATGGGAAATTTCATCAGAGAAATCTGTACTCAAATTACCCAGCGTGACCCAATCAAACCGCTACGCAGCTTGGACAATTCATAACACTTCGTTGCAAAGCACGCGAGGTCATTTTGTTAGCCATCCATCACCGGTTATCTCCCTTGACCATTTCCGTCTTATCGTATTGAGTATTTTCTTTGGTTACTGACTTCGTCACGCCGGCCAAGGGCGGGTAATTTGAGTACAGATTCTCCTGATAAGGTTTCCCATGGGTGATATAGAGGAGAGTAACGGAGCATATATAAAACCATGGGTAACCGAGGATGGAGCAAGGACGGACGCCAAACTCAATGACATGCCTTTAGGACTGAGGGCAGGCACTTCTTCGCTATACTGCTGATACAGTCTGCATTGTTCCACGTGTAAAATATGAATGACAAGTGCTTGAAAATATGTAATACTTACCCCCTCTATTTCCTCATATAAACGCATAGTATTTATACTTTTACTCCCATATGCAAATATACTCCAGGTGTATATATACTTACATATGTATATTTCTGCATGTAAACGGGCCTTTACAAATGTTTCATGTGAAACCTGGGATCGAACCCGTGCCTTGTTGCTTTCTGGCCGAACGAACTAACCTTTACACCACGAGACCAGTTGAAACTTTGTACATTTTTTCGTGACCAAATGAAAAATGTTCTTATAATGCGTGATATTATATCACTAAGTTCTGTATTTCTTTTCATATAAGAATGTTATTTAATTTTTGGTGAAACATGTCTTGTGTTTTCTGTAAACTTTGGCCATGTTAACATTAGCTATGCAGTTTATGGCGTTACCTGTACATTTCAGCGAGATGCACGTGCGTCTCAGTCTGCGTTGACAACACCCTCATTGGGCCATATCAATTAGATTTCGAGCCCCAAATATGGGTAACCATACAGCGCACCACGGGCTGAGAGTACCCGGGAGTTGTCACAGATGAGGCCCCATTTGGGTTGTGCGTTTCATACACAAGCTTGTTTACAGGGGCATTTTTTTTAGAAATATTATGAAATAGTATGAATACCCATGTTCATAATGAATACCCGGGCACTAAAATATATATATATATATATATATATATATATATATATATATATATATATATATATATATATATATATATATATACCCATGTTCATAATGAATACCCATGTTCATAATGAATACCCATGTTCATAATGAATACCCGGGCACTAAAACACCTGTCTGAAACTATGCAATGTATAAATCTTCCTGGATTATGCCATTTTGCTATAATTCCAAATTTCAGATTTTTTAAAACAAGGAGGCTAATATTGATAATGTCACGTGAGAAATAGTTTTGTTTCCACAGCTGACCTTGAGAAAGGCGAGAGAGAACCTGAGAAATGCGTTTTAACACTTCAATCATTCACTTCACTCAAATTGTAGTCGGCCTACTGTATGTCACAATTCATAGTTTCAATGTTAGGGGAGACCGGGACAGGTTGGGTCATGGAGTAGGTTGGGCAACCTCATTTTTTTCTATTAGAATAAAACACTATTTCCGTTTTTAACACGTTCCTCCTTTTTTAATAAACTGATCTTCCTCTGACACCATATTTGGTGTGTATAATGAACCCCCTCTGGTTTCTGACCGAAAGTAAATTTTTGGTACCATAATCTCGTTCCTAAGTAAGTAAGTAGCTTACAATTCATTTGTTCAGTATAGGAAGCTAATGTTTAGACAACACAAATCTATCTAGGTATGTTTTACGACGAAAATCCAAAGATATGAATGATTGCCCAAAATTTATGAAAGAGCCTTTAAAAAAAATAGTACATACATACATACATACTTACTTACATACATACATACATACATACATACATACATACATACAAACATACATACATACATACATACATACACAAATGCATAGCTGTGAAAGACAATCGAAAACTGTTAAATTGTTAACATCATGTTTAACGGTAAAGTAAACAGTATAAACAAATCTTACAGGAGGCTTAAACATGTATGTATTGAAAAACCGAAAATATTTGACAGAGGGGTACAGAGAGCGAAGAGACAACATAGAAGTAAGATATATACAGATCTTGAGAACATATATGATCAGAACCACAGTGAGTTCTTGAAGAGTATTGGGAAAGTCGGTGTCGGGAATGAAAGAAGAAAGTCCATTCCAATGGAGATAGTGAGTGATAGTGGAGAGGTATGTAGAGATACCGATGTGGTTTTGGACAAATGGAAGGTAGATTATCAGGCTTTGTTGAATGGTGACTGTGACAATAGTGATTCTCATATGACATACCTTGGTGCAGAGAACGACACGGAGTCTACACTATCTGACGATATATCCCTAGAAGAAGTGAAAACGGGTCTAAGTAAAGCTAAGAAACACAAAGCACCTGGATTAGATGACATCCCCGTGGATCTACTTCAAGCGGATATAATACCTGTAATATTACAGATTTTTTAACATATGTCTCAACACCTCACGTATTCCAAAGATGTGGAGTAAAGGTATCATCTTTACCATACCCAAGTCAAGCACTGCAGACCCAAGGGATCCACTGAGCTACCGGGGATTGACATTAGCTCCAGCAATCTACAAGCTTTATTGTAGTGTTTTAAACGAGAGACTGTACACCTGGGCCGAGCGAAATGATATTATCACTGATGACCAGAATGGGTTTCGTCGAGGTCGATCTACAATAGATCATATCAACTCACTAACAAGCATTATTGAAACGAGGAAACTTAGACTTTAGAAAGGCGTATGATGGTATTAATAGAGGAAAGTTATGGGAACGGTTGCATGATTCCGGTATAGGTGGAAGGATGTTAAAGGCGCTTCAGTCCCTATACCAAAGTGTTGAGTGCTCAGTTCGTGTAAACCACCAGTATACCCACTGATTTAGTGTTAACCGAGGACTCAAACAAGGCTGTATTTTATCTCCTTTATTATTTAACCTCTACATCAACGATTTAGTGGAGAAAACCAATGCCGTCGGAATTGGAGACAAATGTGGCGACATCAATATAAGTGTACTGGCATATGCAGATGATCTTGTCCTCATCGCTGAAAATGAAATAGATCTCAACACGCTCTGATGCTGTACTTGATGAGTGGTGTACATCCAACTTTATGTGTGTAAACCAAGACAAGTTCAAGGTTATCCACTTCAGGACTCAATCTGTTGAAAGAACGAATGTGCCATTTAAATGTGGGGACAAAGTGTTATGTGTGGTCGACAATTACAAATATCAGTATCTCGGAGTACTTCTAACATATCACCTCAGCTATCAGGACATGGCTAAAGCTGCATCTAAATCTGCTAGTATAGGGCACTCGGACTTCTTATAGCAAAATCTAAACGTGTCGGTGGTCTCCCATATAATGTTTTCACGAAACTTTATGACTCTATGGTCTGGCCTGTGATGGAATATGGAGCGCCAATATGGGGAACAAGTCAGCAGTTGTAAACGCTGTTCACCACAGGGCTATTCGCTACTATCTCGGAATTGGGAAATACACGCCAAACCCAGCTGTAAATGGTGAGTCCGGATGGACACCGCCTGTGGTCAGGCAATGGGCAAGTGTTATAAGACTATGGGCAAGATACAAGAACATGAGACGACAGCGACTGAACAGGAAGATATTTGAGTTGGCTGATACCCCAAAAAGAAAAAAAACTGGAACCATCGAACTTTGCAATTCCTACAGAAAAACAATTTGGAGCATATACGTAACTTGAGTCATCATCATCATCATCATCTTTATTTCCTCCTGAGTAGGAGATTAGATGCATATTACATCAATAAGACAGTGTGAGTATGTACATTGAGAAGATGGTTAATTTACTGACAGAGAAATATACTGTTATGGTAAGTATGGAAGGAGTAGCAGTTGAGAGTGCATATAACATTTGAAATAAGATTAGGTACACAGAGTTCATATTGCATGTGGCGTGGTAGGCTTGCACAGCATTCATCACGAGGGTAAGTTAAGAGCGAGTCAGTGAATCAACAGTGATCAGGCGCTGGTAAGTTGACATTGCGGACATGAGGAAAAGAGCTGAGTTGAGATGGAAGTCGAAAACATCGTGTGGGTCAGTACATTTGTCTTGAGGACGCCCCATGATGTATTGTAGGAATGTTTCTTCGTCACAGTCATTCAAGAACACATGGAGACTCAAGGGGAGGCTATCGAGGGTGTAGTTCCAAAAGAGTTGATGGATGGAAGTAAGAGCTGTACAACTGCTTGTGATATGTCTTAGGAGGTCTGTGTAGATTTGATTGCACAGCTTGCATTCTGTAACTTCTTCTTTTGGAGATGCAATCCAAAGTTGAGCGAGGAAAAGGAATGCTTTGTGGTGACGTTTGTTAAGTGCTAGAGACCATGGTAGACATGGGCTGGGTTGCATGTGAAGACGTCGGAATCGGGTGAAGTCAGGGTCATTATGGATGCGCAGACTCCACTCTGCTGTGTATGACTGGTTGATTCTTTCTGATATGAGTTTCTTCCATGTATTCTTCGGTGGGATAGGTTGACCTTGAATGAAGGATACAAGATGGATGCTGAGATTGTACTGTTGTAGTAGTGAGATGATTGTTGGACACAGTCCGTGTTGTGGAGCACCGTCCTGTGTTTGAAGGTACAGTAGAAGTCTGTTTGTAAGCAGGCGTCTGGATAAAGCAGAAAAGGGCAAGGTTATAAGTTTGTGCAGAAACATCAATTGACGTTTGGTTATCTCCTCCTTGATAGGCAGCCAACCAATCATGCTGAGGCACATGTCAGTGCGGGTTCGTGGCGTCTGGATAAAGCAGAAAAGGGCAAGGTTATAAGTTTGTGCAGAAACATCAGTTGACGTTTGGTTATCTCCTCCTTGATAGGCAGCCAACCAATCATGCTGAGGCACATGTCAGTGCGGGTTCGTGGTGAGAAACTCTGAATCTTCTTAGCCATGTAGCGCCAAGTTGTTTAAAGTAATTTGTCATCTTTGATGGGTCTTTGATTCCATAGTTCACTGCCAAATAGGAGGGAGGGGAGTACAATCTTGTGCACAGTTGATGCAAATACCAAAGGGTTTACACCATTTGGTTTAATGCCTATTCCGACCAGGGAGTGAAAAGCAGCTTTTGCTTTGCGACACGTTTGTTTTATTGATTCCGTTTGACTGAGGTCTGATGAGACCTTTGTCCCAAGATGAGAGACGCACTTGCCTACTGGAATGGGATTGCCGACAAGAATCCACTCTTTTGGAGTATCACGACTGGATTTCCTGTTAAATGAGATGACATGACACTTTGTTGGGTTAATTTCGTACCTCCATTTCAAGGTGTAATCAGTGACAATATCAAGTAGAGCTTGTAGACCTGAAGGAGTGAGTGAGAGGACTGTTAGGTCATCCGCTAAGGTTGGGTTACCAAGTTGAAGGTTTCCAACAGTGATTCCATGTCCTGAATATTGAAGAGTATTAAGAAGGTCATTTATGAATACGAGATACATGAACGAGGACAAAACACCTCCTTGCCTTATACCTTGTCTGATTGGAAACTGTTCAGAGCGACAGCCGTTTATAGCAACTAGACTTTTGAGGTCAGGGTGGCAGTTTACAAGCAGTTTCAGAGATTTGCCCTTGATCCCACGTTCTGATAATTTCAGGAACAATCCATTATGCCAGACAGTATCAAACGCTTGTTTATTGTCAATGAAAGCAGCATATACTCTGCTGCCAAGGTCAATGTCATGATTGATGGCCTCTGTCAGGTTGAATGAAGCTGTTGTACATCCAATGTTGGATTGATAACCTTGCTGCTGAGCATTTGGAAATGTGACGTTTGTGTTTGTCAACCATTTTGATATACGTGAGCTGATGAGTTTTTCAAAAAGTTTGTATATGACTGGTAATAAGGTGATCGGTTTTTCGACAGGTTCTTTGGTTTATTGTTTCCTTTGTGTATAGGTATTATGACAACAATCTTACAGTCTTTGGGAATGTAGGATATTTGTATCATTCCATTGAATAAATGGGCTAGATGATATAAAAGCAGGTCTCCGCCATGTATGAGATTTTCATTTTGAATACAGTCGTGGCCAGGTGCTTTGTTTCTTTTGAGATTTCGAAGAAGAGAGCACAGTTCAAGGGTGGTAACTGGGATGGAGAAATCCGGTATGTTACACTGAGATTCGTCAGACATTAGGTAATCTAATTTTGTGTTAACCTGATAGTAAAAATCAGGATTGAAGCGATTCTCTGTTTGTGGAGTGTGAACATTTTGATAAAATGTTGCAAACGTTTGACAGATTGCCATGGGGTCCCAAACCGAATGTCCATGTTCAAGGAGATGTGCACAATAGTTATTAGATGTTCCTCTCTTGGTTTTGACCATTTTCCAAAATGACTTCATGTCACACTCCGCATACATTTCAAATTCCCTAAATGATTGATCTGTGAGGTTTTGAATGGCGACTCTTTGTTTTCGTCTGAAATCCTTCTTGAGACGCTTGTATGCTACGTAAGAAGCATATGCTATGCCTCTAGGGCGTCCTTGGTTAATCCATATCCTTCGAGCATGTCGTTGTAGAGAGTGGATATATACCCCTGCTCAAAAGAAAGTATACCAAGAAAAAATTTGAATATTTTTTTTAATATCTACATTTTATATATGAAATGATTCTGAAACACGTCGCAGGAACACAACACACTGTTTTCATTGACAATAAGCGGAGAATGGCGAGAACTTTCATGCAACACGGGATTTTACCAATGATGACGTTGAGTCGGATCCCATGTAATGCACGTGCAAAATCACTGTATAAAACACACGATACTGTACATCAAGACAGTAGCAACAAAAAACACATGAAAGAAATGCCGAGGTTAACGGCAATACAGAGAGAGAGAGCCATTGAATGGCAGCGACTGACACCCAACGTCATCCGGCGTTTGACGTCATCGATGCGGCGGCGAGTTCAGGCATGCATTGATGCCCATGGTGGACATACTCGGTATTGAAGACGTGTTGAAGGACTATTCCTTTACTTACGAACTCATTTTCAGCATATACAGCTTGACAGTCATATTGAGAATTGTGAATTGTTGACCCCATGTGTCTTTGTACCTCTGTTGGGCATTCAGTTTTTGTTTTATTGACATGAACGTTTCCATTAGTTATGTTAAAATACCACTCTACTGATATATAAAAAAAGTTTATTCTATATCTTCATCTGTTTTTCTTCCATGCTTCTTCAAATCCTTGGTATACTTTCTTTTGAGCAGGGGTCTTTGGTCCAATATGGCTTAGCATGTGGGTTATATTTAGATTCTGGCAGAATGGATGCTGAAGTTGAAGTAATTATTCCAGTAATTCGTTTGTAGTAGGCATCAATGTCACTTTCAGTTAGTAAGATTGGTTTTGAAGTATTAAGTTGTGTAGAAAGCCATCTACTTGTTAACGCCGTTAAGACCATCACTATGGACGAGTACACTTAGCACAAAGAGTCAACTCTCTCAGTATTACAAAAACAGTCCTTCCTTGTGATACAGCTAGTATATTTAACATTGTTTGTGTTTGTATTTAACATTGTGTTGAAGTTAATGAATCATTTAAAGAATAATGTTGCGGTCCAACCTGCCCCCATCTTCCGCACGCATCGGGCCATATATGCGCTTTTAGAAAATGCATTTTCTAAAAGTGTATATATGGCCCGATGCGTGCTGAAGATGACCTGCCCCAGGTCTGAACCCAACCTGCCCCGTTACAGGAGCAGGTTGGGCCAATTTTTTAAATGTTTAAAATTTGATTTTACAAAATAATTTTAAAATATTTCAAGCGAAATAAAGTTGTTTTATGTACGACATGATCTTATTATTTCACTACCATTTCTAAATTTAGCGAATAAAGCACTTTGCCCCGGTCTCCCCTAAGTTTTAGTGACCCAACCGGGTCCGGTCTCCCCTAATGCTAGGCCTGTCTTAAAATGGGATATTTCATTTTCTAAGGGCTCGTTTTCTTTTGGGTTATATTAAGGGCCCATGGCCGATCTGAAAACAAGTCAACCCAATCAACAACATTGACAAGATGTTTTAAGGTTATATCATGAAACTCTGTACACAGATCAAAGATCGGACCCCTAACCCACAATCTTAAATGAAGGTGTCAACAACAAAATCACCCTGTAAAGTGTAAATAAAGGGAACACAAACAAAAGAGTTCGAAACAAAGAATTTATTCTTTGAAAATATTTCTCAACAGTTCAAGACCCCCTTCTCAGTGGGGGGAGTGCCCAGGGGATGCGGCTTCTGGATGAGGATTTGGAGGAGCGTGGTAGTTTGGGGGGAGATGGGGTCAGTTTTGGGGGAGAGGGGGACAGTTTGGGGAGAGAAGGGGCAATGGGAGGAAGATGGACAGAAGATCCTCGGCTTCCTGATCTAGAGGGCGCCACTGACGACTTCACAACCTTGTTGTTCACTGTGATTGGTGGGAGTTGTACATCACGTGACTTTCCAGTGTAAGGTCGCTTTTGAACTTTGACCTGTGATTGAGGCACAGTTGGAACAATGTCTCGTTTCACCAAAGGTTGAGGCGCTGCAGGGACACGGGGCTGTCGTTCTTCCTCCTCGACTGAAGATCTAGAAGATGTAGATCTAGACCGAGTCTGACCATTTTCTGTGAGGGCATCAAGTCTTTCCTGCACTTTATTAAGTTCATCTACGAATTTCAGGTATTCATCCTGCATTCGTTCTTTTTCCTTCCTCTCTTCCTCCAACTGAGCTCTCAGCTCGTCCATCTCTGCCCTATCCATGGTCCAGCTCAGTTTATAGTTCCACAACTCAATATATAAGTCATGTTTCTGTTTACGTACTTCCCGGAGTTGTCGGTCCTTGTTGATTATCTCCCTTGTGTAGTCTTCAACAAGACTCTGGAGATGGTCCGAGAAACTGCAAAAGGTTTTAAATTTTTTTTATTATGAATGTTACAGTGGAGTTAATTTAGTTTTATGTTTCGAACATTTCCCTTAAAATGTTAATAAGGGCCGGGCCCATATTGGAGGAAATGCGGTAGGCCTATAAATCATGCAGTTATGAGTAAACATGTTCGTTAATCACATCCTACCAAAAACGTTTCAAAGACTGTGTTACTAAACACTTTGGTCGTAATGCCCATATTAGGCAATGTGATCTGTCTGCATGTATACATGTATACGTAAATGTGAATGTCAAAACCCACCTCGTTTCAACTGGAGACCCAAGAAGACCGCTAACTCTGCTGTTCGAGCGACTACCTGGAAGACAAGTTATATAAAGTGTAACTATATATATATTTCTGCTTTTCATTTATATTTCTGCTTTTTATTTCTCGGTAAATATCTGATTTATATTTAGTGATTTTAGGAAAAGTGGCACATGTACTAATTCATTCTTCTTACCTGGAGTAGGCGTAACATCGCCAGACTGAGCAACCGTATCGTTCTGTTTCACTTCTTGATCACCAGAACCTGAAATAAATAATATCAACAATTTAACGTTGAGATCAATAACTATAATTCTAAAGACGATTCTCTTGTGGGATTCCCCCGAGTCAGGCACACATCGTCAGCATTGACTGTCCCAACAACCTATATATAATAAACTATTTCATTCCAACATATATATTTAAAAATTGTTATTGTAATATTCTTTGTTGGGGTAAGAATTGACATGCAAGAATGTCTGTGATATTATAAACAATATAAATGATAGTAATCATTAGGTTAATCTGAAGTCAAATTTTTCTTATGCCATACTTGAACATATTCTGTGGATTTTCAACTTATTTCTTTCAAATACATAACGAAGTTGAACACTCATTTCTCTTCCATCCACTCAAACAAGCATGCTATGCGGCTAATTAACCCATCTCGTCTTGACTTTCCGTCATTGCTTTGCATTTGATCAGTTACTACTAATGTGCGGTTTTAGTATAATATAAGTAATACGTACCATCAACTGGAGTCGGAGTTCTGCATTCTTCAGACTCTTCCTCAATAGGAGCCATCGTTTGTAGACCCGCCATTACATTCCGTTTGTACTTTTCCCAACCCATCTGAAAACGAAAACATTTGCTTACAAAATGTAACGAAACATCCTATTTTTAAAAAAAAAATAGATATTCAATCATACAACAGCAAATGGTTTTTTTTTTATAAGTCAGAGATGTAAATTATGATACTGCAAATTTGCAGGCATAAAACAATCAGATTACTATCTGGGGTTCGACAAGTAAAATAATTTAATTTCATATGTAAAAACCTTCAGATTAACTTGATACTTAAATTAGGTTTACTCACCTTTAATGAGTTGATTCGTAACTGTTGAGTCAAAAAATATCTCTCTTGTTCGCTCAGTTTTGGACAATTCTTCTCCGAGAAAAAAAGGCGTGCGCAACTTAGAAGTTCCAAGAGTCACTAATTGTGATGACGTCATAGACAATAAAGGTTCTGTTGCCGTAGTGAAAAAGCCTCGATCCGATTTTAGCTACTTTCCAGAAAGTTATTGTTTTAAATATATCTGCGGTCGTAGCTGCTATTTATGTAATGATATTTATTTATGTTTCGCATAATTTTACACATACGTCAGAAGTAAACTGTTTTTATTTGTAATGAAAAAGCTTGCTCCAGACAGCGAGTAACCAAAACATTGATGCGACATAGTTTACGTCAGCTGATTATGACGTCATAAAGCTCTGTGACAAAATGCCAAGTTCGGTAACTCTTGGAATCGATTTTTCGTGCAAATATACAAACTCCTCATAATGTTGTTACGTCTCTCTTAGTATCAAACCTTTACCAACACTGCATCTGAGACGTGTCATATGTGAACGGATGACGGCCTGTGCTGTAAGCAATGTGTGGGACCTGCGTCGGCAGGAATAATTTTTTAACGGGTATTTGTTACGCTGCTTCACCCGGGTGTTCCGATTTTGCAACGGGGAGGTACCCCTATACTTGAAAAATACGTGACTGAAAGAGACAGATGTTCTACGGCAATATGTGTTACTATTCGCTGATCACTTATACATTTGTTAAGAAGTTGGTAATACATGTATTTCATTAACATTGGTCATCTTTTATGAACATAGAAGTCAGTATATTGTAAGATTTATATTTTCTGACTTTCGAGACATAATGTTCACTAATTAAGTAGGCCTACTATTGTTTAATAATTCTTATTGAGGTAGTGTTCAGAACCTCTTATCTTCATGAAAAAATTGACTGCAAACTAATTAATTCACGCGTTATTTCAACATTTCCATTCAAACACAAGCACCCTAGCTTTTACTGTTACGTATTTTGAACTTGCCGTTACCATTTTTTAACGTGCATAAATGACAGTGTTATGATTTTAGATTTTTTTTCCGCAATATTAAATTGTTAAAGGACACGGGATACAACAACTTATTTACATTTTAGATGATGAAATGATTGCGAGAAATGTTCCCACGATATTGATTTTTATTTATGCAAAGGCTGCTTATAATTGATATGTTTGTATAAGATATTGTCGGCATAATGTACCTTCTTCGACTTAAATTTGTTGACGCATCATTACTGTAGGTCGTCATTATAAAACAGACAAAAAGCCAGTTTTGGCTCTCCCATCTCATCTAGTTAAGGAGATTAAAAAATGACGATTTCTTAAAACGTGTGTTTCACATAAATATGAACAGAAATTGTCTTGAAATTTAATTTAGTTGGCTTCTGAAGACAAGATGTTACACTGTTTCAGTCATAATGTATCGCTCGTTCGTTGAAACATCTTGATTAAAGTGGATAGTTTGTGGGGAATTCAGTTATTTGCATCACACTGAAGAACAGCAAGTGTTGAGTTATTCCATCGAATTTTATTGGAGAGAAACGATTTTTTTCTTCAGGTTTGTGAATTAATTGTTGATACGATGGAAATGTCACGTGTATGGGTGGTTCCATCAGTTTTGAATTTTGAATAAGTGTCATGTGAGGTCAACAAAGTGAAATATCCTTTACTGTGAGTATAGTGTATTTATGTTTTAGGAGGAATAACTTGTTTCCTTTGTAGACGTTTGCATCGAAACATGAAAAAAAAACCCAGTAATTTCCTGTAGGTTTATGTTTTACTAATTATTACTCATGAACGTAAATTACCTGGGCGTTTTAGGGTACATGGACCTTACTTCAAATTAGTCCTTTAAATCTAATATTGTTAAAGGTGCATCCATTGTGTTTCAATTTTTTTTATTTGGCTTTAATACGTTCCAACACACCATATTTGCTGTTTACAATACATATAAATTCACTTAGCTTGCATATTCATCCCCAATCGCCAAACATATCATAATTACCATTTTCCAATTAAAATCGAGTAACATCATTATGCATGTGTAGAAACCAAAAGTGAACGTACTATTTACATGCACAGTAGTTATATGACCTATTGAACATTATTAACCCAAATTTGTTATTTTGTCTGGTGTAAATAGATTTCCAAAATTACGTTTGACTCATTGGCGCGCGCCACACGCAGTGCATTGTCCGGTTTTCGATCAGAAATCACCACTTTTACCTTCATATCGTCAATATACTAAGTCGAGTATCATTAAAAGGGTTGTTTTCAGTAACAGCTGGTACCTCTCGATAAAATAAGACCATTTATAACGTTTGTCATATTTGACCCCAAACAACACAATGGATGTACCTTTAACCGAGTGCTGAAAAATAAAATTCTGTTTCATCATAAGTTGTTGTTTTGGAAAATAATCACTTTTCAATGGACTGTCGTGATTGTATTTATCTCTGAATTTTGCAGTTTCTTTGAGAATGACTTTATCCATCTATGCAGCAAGATAAGGCTATGGCTGTACATGTCAATTGGTAGGCCTATACGTTTAATGTATTATATCTGAAGATAATTCCATGTTTCTTTACAAATGATAAATCATGAAGTAGCTCTAATGCAAAATATCATTTCAAACAGTGATGTACACTTTCAATACAGTGTATTTTCCTATATTTCTCATTCTCAAAGTTTTAATAGTTCATTTTAATTTTTTTTAGCTAAATAGTCAATGTTTTCGAAGAAATATGTGATATATTTTGTCATATCTATATAAATAATGCACAGATTTCGGCCAGAAGTTAGGAAATTATGCTTGAACAAATATCGTCTTGATCATACACCAATTTAAAGGTACATAGAAAGTAAACTTTACCTTGAATTCAAATGTTTTTACAACTAAAACTTTTTCCGAAAGCACGGCCTCAGCCTACCCGGGTGAAGCAGCGTAACAAATACCCGTTAAAAAAAGTATTCCTCTTTTTCACTAAAACGACATTGTCAAACACCAAAAAGAATGACCTGGTTTTAAATCACTTGGCAAACTATAGTAATATTCAATGCTGTGATGCATAATATCAATTTCATTCAGGTCATTTTATTAACCGAGAGAATTTGGACAGATATTTGTAACCCTTGTGTATATCCCACCAAATAAAAATTCAAGCTAGGTCGCTGATTCAATTCGCAGAAACTGCAGAAACACTGCAAGCTCTTTTACAGGATCCCTTAAATCAATGTTCTTTAAAACATGTTCTTCCACAGTGTGACACTTTTTATCCCGCCGGTATGTAATACCGTGGGATATATAGTCGTCGCCCTGTCCGTCAGTCCGTCCGTCCGTAATCATTTCGTTTCCGGAGCAGAACTCGAAAACCGTTCATGATATCTTTCTGAAACTTTGCATGTGTTTTATCCACAAACTGTAGTGGTGTCTTTTGATATTTTCAGATTTCTGAAGATGTATATATATTTTCGTTTCCATAGACACGTGTTGGATTTGGACTTTGTTCTGAGATGGGTTCGTTTCCGGAGCACAGCTCCAACACTCTCCATCATATCGTCCTGAGTTTGCATATGTATTACCCACTAACTGAAGTGGTGCCTTTTGATATTTTCAGATTTCTGACAACAATTTATTTCGTTTCCATAGAAACAGGTTGGATATGGACTTTGTTCAAGGATAGGTCTGCTCCCGGAGCAGAATTTCAAATGGAATAACTCAAATACTGTTCACTGGATTCGTTTCATATTATGCACATGGGTTCATCATAGGGAGAGTAATGTTCCTTAACAGTTTTGTGACCTTGAAATGAAGGTCACAAAACTATGAAGGATCATTACGAGACTTTGTCATTTTTTCCTTGTCAGCGGGATATCTCAAGAACCATTCCGACTTCAGTTTCAGTTTATAGAATGGCAGGAGTTGAATTGTATTATGGTATGATGTTCCAATCGGCGGTTTTGAGTAGGACTTATACATAAACGTGTCGCGAATATTGCTGTAGTACATGTCCGAAATCTTGTCTAACAATTAAACAGCTAGTAAGTGACACAGGTCGGTCATTAGCACATTGATTCACGTCATTATTATTTTATGTATGGTCCAACAGATGCACATTTCCATGTATCTGGAAACTGTGAAGTTTATAACAACTTCTGAGCATACCAGCGTTTCGGCGTAGGCTCTATATGCTTACTCCTTCATCAGGTGAAATGTGAGGTGGGTCTATAACAAGTCTACACAATGGAATCTAATTCATTTGAGTATGGCAACTTGACTTCATGTTTCCTTGAGTAAATTAAATAAAATTATGCTTCACAGATAACTGACGAAACAATTCAAAACAGAAGACATTGTGAAGTATAACACTAGAGGCAGCAGCTTGTTACACTCAACAATACATGGCTGAATCAAAATTGAGGAATCCTGTGTTTTGATACATCGATCCACTCGTATTAGAATGTACGCGCCCCTTCTAATCCGACAGCACTCTTGAAGATTTTTTTGGGGATTTTTAATTTTTTTAATTTTTTAATTTTTGTTTATGAGTGTAGCAGTGGAGTTTATTGAGCCTTTCGTTTTTAGTAAATATGATGGATACCCTGAATGCCCCATTCACACGTAATAAACAAGTCTATTACAGTTGGGTCCGTGTGAAGTTCTGTTCATAGACGAACATACGATTCATCACGATATGCGGGACAGACACAACCCCACAAGCTACATTTTTTAAAATATTATTCCTGTATTGAGAGCTTTTACAATTCCAAGAGTGTTGTACAGGAGGCGAGACAGGAATTTAACACAAAGTGAAAGAGAAAAAATAATTTTAAAAAATAATAATAAAAAAATAAAACATTTTTTTAAAAAATAAAAAAAATTGGTAAAAACAATCATTCATACACCCATACATACCCCTGCATACCTACATTACGTTGTCTGTACTTTTTCATTTATTAAATTACTGTTCATTGCCCATTTCCTTTCAAAACTTATCCTTTTTACAATATCTAACTTTTTCTATTACAAAATTATTTCTTAATTCTCTCTTGAAGTGTAGCAGAGTTGGTAATTTGTTTTGTAACTTGCATTTATAGATGTGGTATTTAGCAAGTAGCAGAATTAAATCAAAAGTATCATCAGTTTGAAATAAAGATGAACAGCCAAAAGGGATCAAGTCAACTTGAAGGTTTATATCACCTGTGTGAGAGCAGTTAAGTTCAATCCACTGCGAAAAGTGTTGCCAAAATTGTTTGCTTATTCTGTAATTCCAGAAGATATGAAGGATGGTTTCAGGCTCTGCCCCACAGAATGTACAGAGATTATCATCAACAATATGCATCTTGAACAGGAGAGTGTTTACTGGAAAAATTCTGTGAAGCAGTCTGAATTGCATCCATCTTAATTTAGGATCAGGAGTAGTCTTAAAAGCTTTAATAAAGATATTACTCCAATTTACAATTATCGATGAAGATAGGTTGCTTATCATGCAATCTAAATAAATTTAAATCAATAGGTATATTAGGTTATACCGTATATCAATGATATAGGAAGTCGATCTAGATTTATTTAGATTGCTGATCATGGAAACCAATTATACTTATCTGCTGTACATGTACATCTCGTCATTTACTCTTAATTAACATATCTAATTAATGATGACTAATTAATTAAGATGCAAGTATATTACAACTGATGATTAGTATTACGTGTGTAAATTTTATATAATATCACCAATAACTGATGTCAAAAGTTCCCCGAACAGAGATCAAAGATTGGACCCGAAAACGTAAGTCCCATTTTCTAATGAAGATACCAACAATCAAACTCTCCGATTGAAGCGAAAACATGTATGAAGAGGAAGAACACAGATATAGGCCTTATAACAATCGACATATTTTTATAATGTTATAGAACAGTCGATCTTAAATTATGTAGATTGAAGCCCTCAGTAACTCAGTAAATTATCAGATAAATATTATAAACAATTATACACATTATATATAAAATATAAAATTATATATACAAAACGTTTACAATGATTCACACACTCTCTCTAAAATGACCATGTGTTAACTTGCAAAACTTTTTTTCATTAACAGTCATGACCCCGTCTTTTTGTCATTAAACTTAAATAGATCTATGATAAAAACGGAATTTAAGATGGCTTTTACTCGCGCTTCATTCACTTTATGGATTATTATATTTTACTGAAATACATTTTCCAAAAGGCGTTTTACTGAACAACAATTCTAATCAGATGAAAGATTGAAGTGGAACTTTGAAAATAACTCAAAAACTTTGATTTTTTAAAATTATATGCTAAAACACAATACTCTTCTTGAAGAATGACATATCGTCATTTTAGTTCTCTACAATGAATGCTCCCTCCCGTTACGCATTGCGCGAAAACAAAATGGCGGATGTTTGTTGACAGTCACTATGAAACTATTAAAATTGACTGTTATTGTCACAAATTATGATGTGACATTCTTTAAAAGTATGTGATTATGAAGTTCACAACGCAAGAAGTTTCGTCAATCAATTTTACGTTTGGAAAATAATAATTCGACTGAAAACGTGCAAAGGTATTTTCGTGAAACATGTCCAAACATCTCTGCAACAGTTGTTTTGTCTGTTTTAGTTGAAGAAAAAAAGACAAAACTCTGATAGTCGTTTAGATTTAACAGTTTTTCAACATTATTTTAAATGATTTAAAATTTCTTTGATTTACTAAAACATAATTATCATTCAATGAAAGTTATGCAGTGAATTATTTTTGATTCATGAAGGATAAAATGGAAATCGGTCTTCTGTCAGAAAAGAAATTCTTGCTGTAAATGTATTACTTTAACTTATAATACTGAAACATTCATACCTCATAAACTTATGAATATGATTATGTTTCAACTGATGTTATTCAACTCGTTAAACATAAATAACATTTTTATAACAGTTAAAAGGAGGGTTCTATCGGGGTATTTTTTGTGGAAACAAAATTCGGGAGTATATTTGTGTTTACACATATATGTTATTAATATATGATTCTAACACAGTGAAATTGAAAGATGAAGGTAACATATTAAAGACTTTATGTTTCACAAGTTGAGAGAGTTAGGAAGCAAGTCCATTGGGTATACCATATTTCCTCTAATAAGCGCCATGGTCTCCAATAAGTACCGGGTCTCTAATAAGGGCCGGGGTGTCAAGGGTAGTTGAGAAAATAAGCGCCGGGTCTCCAATAGGCGCCAGGTCTCCAATAAGCACCGGGTCTCCAATAAGCGCCGGGTCTAGAATAAGTGCCGGGTCTCTAATAAGCGCTGGGACTAAATCATTAGATTATGCTTCGAATCCTTAGTAAACTTCAATATTCTATTAAAAAAATAAGTGTCGGGCCTCTAATATGCGCCAGGCCTCTAAAAAGCGCGGGGGCGGGGGTACTGAAAAATTATTAGAGGAAATACGGTTTAAGTTGTAACATTTGACTAACCCAAAAATGTTCTATACTGAGTGTTAGGAAGCATATCCAGTGGGTAATTAAACCGTAAAATATAACCAAGAAATGTTCTAGATATGTCTCCTCATCAAAACAACATAAAAATACACAGAACTCAGTTGTACAGAAACCTCTGAGTCTGATACCTATGCTGGGGGAGGTATTAAGATAGGCTGTTTAAGCCTGTTTAACAATCCCTTTCTTTTGAAATATATATTGTTAAAACTAACCTATTCTAAACTTGTGAAGCCACATGAACTGCCTGCCACATGCAATAGGATGTAATAGCAGCTTTGAAGACTTTTCATTGGTTGACTGCTGGTTCTGAGGCATCTAGTAAAGATGATGCAGAACAACCTGCCAAATGCTGCATTATGTATTATGTAATACCAGCATTGAAGCCTTTTCTGAGTTTTCTGTTGACACTGTCAGTAATCTTTCATTGTATCATTTATCTTTCTGATTTGGAGCAGAAAGGTTTTCATTCTCATATCTGCTGAATTACTTCAGGTCCAAATAATATAATATATTGGGCAGTAAATTGCTAAAGGATAATTGGTTACAGTGCCTTATGCACTGAAGATGTTGACCATAATTAATTAAATGTTAGTAAGGCAAAATTAATGTTCATGGTACCTTTGTCTATATACTATACTGTTTATATGTTTTCAGACGCAATAAAACATGGCTATGGTTATAAATAACCAGGTAATCCTAGAAGAGGATTATGATGAAAACTACGAGCCTACAGAAGCAGGTAATAGCAGTTTTGTTCGAACGTTTATTTATTTTGTGTTGTGCAAAATTCCATTTCTATTTAGAAAAGTTCATCATTTTAAGAGTGGATAAGTAAGAGGGGATGATGTGGCCATTTGAATTGCCTCAGAAGGAAAGATATATGGATTATAAATTTAACTATAATATGTTATGAATACTTTATATATGGATATAACAAATCCTAAGTGTTGAAAATAGAGTTAAATGACTCAATCTTATCAATTCAGATCATAGCAAATATGTTATTAAGACTTTTTCATGACTATTTTAATATCATTTGTTTTCATTTCAACAAATTTACCGTTTAATGGATTTTATCTTTATCTTCTTTAAACAATTTTTAAATGTAAATGTATAAAAATGCTTTTTAATGTTTGATTGTTTTCCAGAAATATATGAGTATGCTCAGATTATTGGCCTTGATCCAGCCAAAGAGCCTCATTTGGTTTGGATTGCACGAGAAGGAATCAATGCGCCGTTGCCTGAAAATTGGAAACCATGGTACATTTCATATGCAATTACTAAATTCAATCTAAAGCCCTTTGAGAAACATACAGATTTTGGGCTAAGAATTGGTACTGTTAATGATAGGTAATCTCTTTTAATGCCTTTGTTTACATTATGTAGCGAGATGTAATCTCTGATGTTATTTAACTTCTGAATGAAAACAATGAAATGTTTTGATATCACTTATACATTAAGTTCTTGGATATGGTTAATGCAGATAAACTCCTAAATTTGATTTACTAGAATAAAGATTTAACATCATTGTTCACAAGTCCTTCTCAAAGGTTGATATCCTTGTTAGCACCCCCTTACATATAGTTTAGGTCTTGGTTGGTGGTAGAGAACTCTAAATCTTCCAAATATTTGAATGCATGAAAAATAGTTTCTTTGCTTTGTTTTAGCCAAGATCCAGAGAAGAATATCTACTACTTCAACTTTGCGAGTGGGGAGAGTATATGGGACCATCCGTGTGATGAGTTCTATAGGAACATGATCACAGAGGAAAGAAGAAAGCATGCACAGAATAAATCTGGTAAGTTAACCTTTTATATGCAGCTCCCTCACTATTCTGGGAACCACTGGCCAGTGGTCTATCCTCCATTTCTGTTCTAATCAGATATAAATGTTTCTTAGTTGTTCTCATTCTTTTCTGTAAATAGGATAGCAAAGACCAAATTGATCTCATTATTGAAGTGAGTTTTTAATTAAGATGTCTTATTACCATAATGCATCTAATAAGAGCCCCTCCTACAAATGAAGCAAGTATTGTGTGCCCCTCCTCTCATTCAACTTGGAGATTGCAGTTAAAGGCAAGCCTTGTGTGTTGATGTAGTACCTGGTGTTTGAATACTTTTCTATCTCCGCACCTATTTAGGTAAATGAAAAAACACTGTTTTGAAAATATGATTCATGTATTTCTAGTTTGTTTGTTTTACAACATACTCTTCATTTCAGGCCCCCCTAAGAAGAAAAGTTTACAAGGGAAAGATAGCAAGAAGAAAGGCAACAAAGGAGGGGGAGGAGCTAAGGTAACTTATTTGTTATTCTCTTCGTTAACAAGTTGTGTTTTCTGTAAATTTGAGATGTGGTATAGCACAGTGGTTAGCACATTCAGCTTCGGATCAGGAGGTCCGGGGTTTGAATCCTGCCAGGGTTTCAGCAACTTTGTATGCTTAGAAAGCAGTTCTACACGCAGTAAGGTTTGGGTGCAGTGCTACACTGAATTTCAGTGCTCTTTCACCCATTGTTTGCTAGTTCCAGCCGATGCTCACAGGTTTCACCACAAAGCACACACTGTTGTTGCGTTCTCTGTGCAATAATACTAGCAGCCGTGATGTAAGTGAAATAATCTTAAAAGCGGTGTTAAACCCAAATCATCTCACCTGTTAATTGGCATATCAAATGCTTCAACACTTGTAATTCAACAACTAAAGTGTGGTTGTTGTACTCTATGAACTCATAGTGAGCAAATATGTGCATACTTGTCATGCAATCTTGAGAGAAAATATGAGTGTACATGTTGATATTGAAAAGGTCTTATCATTGGTATTCTACATTCAGCTGTGTTCAAACCAGTTTCAGAATGAAAAACACTGTTTTTAATTTATGATCAAAGATGAAGTATTTATGCACAAGCCAACATTTCATCAATGCCACTTTTGTCAGCTTTATATCTTTTCTCTTTTAGTATGTGGACAACAAAAAACAGCCAAGTGAACGCATTGCACATTCCCTCCAGACTTATTCAACTCATGTCTTCCCATATAAGATCTGTTACATTACACTCATCCTCGATAATCCAGCGCTATTGTTCCGATACATCTACACACAAGCGCTGGAAAACAGTAAGGGTATTTATCATTAACCTAGTTACCTCCCTTCGCAATGACTCAGCGAAACGCTTGCTTTCTAACAACCAATGAGATCACTTGAAATCAAGGGTGAAATAGCAAGCACTCTCGTGTCAGGATCTTGGCTTTCGCAGTTGATTGGGAACGCCTGGTAGCACAGGGATTTTAATCATTTACCTCCACCCGTTTTGATGGACATGAATACACCCTTCTTCTCGTACAGACTTCTTAAAACTTTCTTTTGAGTTTCTGTCAGGTTTTCTACGCTGAATTTGTTACAAACTTTATCCTAATCGAGTGAGTCGGCCGCCGCCATGTTTGTTTCTATAAACAACGGTAGTGATGCGTTTTGATTGGTCGAGTTGTTTACGCAGATAGTGTCTGCGTTTCGTTTCTGATTGGATAACATGGACCCAAGAGGAGGTAACTAGGTTAGGGATAAATACCCTTACTGTTTTCCAGCGCTTGTGTGTAGATTTATCAGAACAATAGCGCTGGATTGTCGAGGATGCATTACACTTATATTCCTGGTTTCTCAAATAAACCCAAATTTTGCCGTCCTTTGTTTTATCCAATCATACTGTGTTTGTTCATTTAGTGACAAGACTGGCTTATGTCTTATATTAATAAACATGTGCATAACAGGTGTGAACATGCTCTTGTCTTACTCACAATGAAACAACATCACTAGTTGCACAACAAATAATGACTGCAACCAATCAGGATCCACATATTGCTGTAATGTAATAGATGATTTAAAACAAAATAATTACTTGAGCAACGTCTATTTTGAAGAGAATTCAGATTACTATTATTTTGTGAAAGTTGGTCACATCGTTAGGATTAAATGTTATATAATCATTGAGACCACTGAAAGGTAAGCAATCATAGCCCTTCAATTATGATTGTATGAGCATATTTATTTCTTGTCCTTATGTTTATAGTCCTTGGGACCCCTGAAAGCTGAGCCGAGTCGTGGGACCCCCTCTCTGCACCAGGGTCGGAACCAGTTGGGACCCCTCAAGTCATCGGATGGGGCGGGGAAGTCTGGCCCCTCCCAGTTGGGACCCCTCCAGGGTTCACTCGGGGGCAGTCAGCCGGTGAGTTGGGCCAGGGGAACTTGGCTTGGATTTAATCGGGGGAATTTACATTGATATTCAGTAAAGTTTTCATTATTCAGCAATATTCTGGAAACAACTATCGTCGTTTAAAATAGCTTATTCAGATGTTATAAAGTTATATACTGTTCGTTCTGAGGACAATATTTATGGATAATCAATTTAGTGTTTACAATTGGGACATCTTGGTATTGATCATTTCCATGATTGTATGTGAAGATTAAGAAATGGATTTCTATGATCAACTTGTGCACTTGTGAACATAGTTTGTTTTCTCCAATGTCTTCTCCTCTGAGATGGGGTTTCTCAAGTGTCATGATTTAACTAGATATAGGTAGTGAGATACAAGATTCATGCTTAGTTTTGGGCTCTTTTCTTTTTATGATAGCTGTCGCCGACTGTAAGTTGTAGATATTGTATATTAGTCCTACAGTACCATATAATAGTTACCATAGGAAGCATGGAATGCTTAAACACTAACAAACTACTCTAGAACTAGACTGGCAGGGAGAAATATCATTGTTTGTCTGTTAATAACATTTGTAGGAAAACATAACATGTTTGAATCAAAATTGCAACTGCTGTTGGTACAGATAAAACGATTATGAGAACAGGATAATTTGAACAGTTGTGGATAATAACGTTTATATAACAGCTGCGGATATACCAGATTCTAACATGTTTTGGGCTCAGCTGTAAAATATGACGTACATAGTTTTAAATTTAGGTTGTTGACACTTGGTTTATTTTAATCCACACTAGCCAAACAGTCTTGCTGACTACTTTTGCAACTTGTACCATCTTAAAATAACCAGCAATTGTTTGAAACAGATGTATTCAATGTCCTATATAGTAATGAATTATGACTTATACATGGATATTATTTTGATGCAAATATTATTCAAAAATATAATAGCTGAATGATTTTATATACTAACCATATATTTAAAAATTTGTTTTTAATCATGAGTGGATTGTGTTTAATGAAGGTTATTGGTAAATTAATTCCCTTGACACTCATTTAGCATGGTCATAGTGAGTGAAATATTATGAATTCATTTATACAAATTTACATAATGGCCTGTTTTACGAAATGCAGTCTATTGCGTCTGTCCAATACTTTTATTTTCTCATCTTCACCAGAGCCTGGAAAGTATGCTTATGATGAAAAAAGAAAAAAATACCCTTGAAAAAAAACCTGTGTCACATTGAGTCTTTTTTTATCAAATAAATTCAAAAGAATACCTGCGTTCTCAAATTATCGATAAGAGAAATCAGAATTTATGAAGCTAAGAAATTGACATGATTTCAAAACAGTCCGCAATTAAGTTCATAATGATGATTTATCCTATCTCAATTTTGCTTTGATGTAAATTTTTGCCATATGTCATATTTATGCAGTATGAAGTCGTAAGACTTGGCAATGGCACTAACTGATTGAGTGCTCGTTTTAAAAGTTTTTCTTTAGGAAAAGGAATATTTCTATAACATACTGACAATATGATGAAGAGTCAAATAATTGTTAGCAATTCTATTGATGCATGCGGTATCCCTTTGTTCAGTATCGGTCAAGCATGAACACCACCACGGGGTCACTACGGTCCAGCAAACTCAACGCTACCAGCAGTATGAGTATTCCCATCTACTCCACCGAGTATGATGAGGAGGTGAGATAGTTTTCTTCATTTCATAACTAAACACGGTGAGTACCACCCATGGTTTGCTAGTTCCAGCCGTTGCTTGCAGGTTTCACCTCAATACATAGCCACATGGTGTTACTGCCATAATACTAGTAAGTGAAATACTCTTGAAAACGGCGTTAAACCCCATATCACCTCACCTCACCTCATAACTAAAGAGCCGCATTGCACTTAGTCCAACCAGCTGTTTAAATAGGTACCCTAACAAGTGAAGTACGGACCTATCCGTGAAGTACGGACCTATCCGATGTTTAGTAGTTGTTTAGCAGGCCACTTCTTCCTCGGTCTAAACCTTTCCCGGGGAGAAAATGGCCGAGGCTAAAGTTTCCCTGGGGAAGGTTTGACCAGTGTAAAGTTAGGCTTGTTACAGCGACACCAAAGTACGATTCCTTCAGGGTTACGTAATAATATATTTGTCGTCTTTGAACATGCTCAAGCATGGAAATGGCACTTTACAAAACATGCTTTTTTTTTATTATTATTAAAAGAATCTTGGTTATGCCAGTGAATAAGCTACTAAAACTTGATTGACAACAATCTTGAACATCACTCCTCAGAGACAATAATTGGTATGACATGATTAGGGTATAACATCAAAAATATCAGATATGGTTCCATGTTAGCATTTCTTGGAAAGGTCAAATGACATGACCATTTTTCGGTTGACATGCGCTAATTTGTCAATTGGTTCAAGATTATGATATATTGGAAAGTGTAATGAACGCTGTAAGTGCACATTTTCAATGATGCATCATAAATGTTCTCAGTATTTACGATTGTATAAAGGTGGAAGTAAAGACAAACTTTGCATGGCTATAGAGTTACAACCAAAGGTCGCATTCTAATAATTTTTTATATCATTGTGAAGCCAAACATGTTATCTTCAAATCCATATATAAATAAAATTTTCTCGTTTTGAATAAACAATTTTATAAGGCCCGAATTAAAGACATTCTTTAGAAAGTAATAGAAATAAAAGGGAAGTCATAGAAAATTCATTCATAGTTGTGCATATGAATCAACCATTTATGTACGGGTGCTGCGAGCTGGAATGGTATATAACGCCTGTTATAGTCCGTTTTCGCGATGTAGAATGACATATTTCGTAAAAACGGTACCGGGTTCATTGTCTGGAATATTCCACAAGGGGTGCCAATTAGTGCTTTAGCCAAAATTCGACTGCGAGCTAGAGGGTCAGAATATTCTGCCACTGGGGCTAAAAGTTATAATATATAATAACGCAATGTAAGGGGTAAGAGTTGGGGGATTCTCGGTCAACATATTACATACAGTATTGTAATATGAATCAATGAATTATGTTACATAATCAAGTGTATTATATTGAAATTTTGGGAAAGATCCGCCAGATGATGCGGAAATCCCCATGAAAGATAACATGTAAAAGCAAATACCAAAAGTGTAATTGTACTAAAGAGGTAAATATCATGTCATGATTTATACCACCATCTGTGACAACGGGCAGAGGTTGTACCATCATGGACATTACAAACATAAGGTGAATATGAGTATGAAAATCTAATGGTACAAATTAAGGTAGGTATGATGCATGACAACCTCTGCGACAACGGGCAGAGGTTGTACCACTAAATAATGGCACCAATTAAGGTAGGTATGATGCATGACAACCTCTGCGACAACGGGCAGAGGTTTTCCACCATGTACATAACAAACAAAAGGTGGATATGATAATGACAGGTCTGCAACCATTGGCAGATGTACCACTATGTTAACTTATGAATCAGAAGGTGGATAATGTTAAATACCAACCTCTGCGACAACGGGCAGAGGTTGTAACACTCTGATAACTTACATAAAGTGGAGGGAAATGCATCATAACAACTTTGCGACTACGGGCAGAAGGTGTACTACTACGTAACTAACCAAACACAATTTGGATATAAACTTATGACAACCTCTGCGACAACGGGCAGAGGTTGTACCACCATGTTAACGTATACAAACATAAGTGGGAAATGCATCATAACATCTCTGCGACTACGGGCAGAGAGTGTACTACTACCGAGCTGACAGAAATTACCTGGATCTGATATTATGACAACCTCTGCAACAACGGGCAGAGGTTGTACCACCATGTTAACTTATACAAACATAAGTGGGAAATGCATCATAACATCTCTGCGACTACGGGCAGAGAGTGTACTACTACCGAGCTGAACAAACACAATTTGGATATAATAATATGACAACCTCTGCGACAACGGGCAGAGGTTGTACCACCATGTTAACTTATACAAACATAAGTGGGAAATGCATCATAACATCTCTGCGACTACGGGCAGAGAGTGTACTACTACCGAGCTGACAGAAATTACCTGGATCTGATATTATGACAACTTCTGCGACAACGGGCAGAGGTTGTACCCTACTGAATAGCATCTAATGAATGTTTTTCTATTGACAGGGAAAGATACAGAATCTCACGTGAAATGTATAACTCAGAAGAGGGGTGCCAGGAGATTGCTGCAGATAGATCGTACCTGGGACTCTATTGTCTCTACGAAGAATAAATAAAATAGCGAGAATCCCCCAGTGGGATAAAATATAATATGACTAGATTTATACATGAAAGGGTCTATCACAATGTACATAAGTTAAATGACAATTAGAAGCTGAATAAAATAATGGAGGAGAATGGGGATGGTGGTGGGCAACCAACTGAGTTTAAGACGATGGTGAAGCCAGGAACTGACAACAAAGGAAAACGTGTGAACTGACAACAAAGGAAAACGTGTGAACTGACAACAAAGGAAAACGTGTGACGACTGCGCATGCTCAGATCATGTTATAGAGTTACTAAAAATAGAACTACAGGAGAACTAGCACTAAAACGAAACTTGCTAATACTACGATGTCAATATAACAGTTATAGAACTGTCAATTCCAACATGATTTAACAGTTGTGCAATTATTAAACTTTACATACAAAATACAAATCAGCTACAATTAATGGTTCCAAATGCAAATAATTACTAACCAACTACGTGTTGTGATCCATCATAAACATCACTCAAAGAGCTATAATTTATGATAAAACACAACACAAGAACATATTAAGTCAATAATATTTATTGATGTGGCGTTGGGGGATTCTCGGTCAACATATTACATACAGTATTGTAATATGAATCAATGAATTATGTTACATAATCAAGTGTATTATATTGAAATTTTGGGAAAGATCCGCCAGGATGATGCGGAAATCCCCAAATGATCAGTGAAGATACTGAACTGAGAATCCCCCAAAATGAAATTAAGCAAATGACTGATTGTTAAAAAATGACATCTTATGACATATGCAATACAGAATGCTAAAGGACTAAGGGCTATACACAAGACTACATTTGAATCCGGTCCATTGGATATAATAGGTTCATTGGAGCTGGTAGAGAGTCAAGTCACAATAGTATGGCTTACAATTTGGCCATTCTTTGTAGGGCATCAGCTACCTGCGGCTGCGGTGTTCGAATGTACCGTGTATAGCACTGTGATGACCATCTGCCTATCACCTGAATGAGATGGTCTGGTACATGTGCTTAAGCTGCAGATGTTGCTGCACCTATTCTGAAGGAGTGGCCACTATAGGCTTTGCTCTCATACCCAGCACGTGTGAGAAGAGTATCCAGATACCTGAGAAATACACCCCTGGACAAGGCGTGATTCTCGGGAGTGAGAAACAGTGGATCTTTGGGTGCACTACCTTGACTCCTACGAAATGACAGATATTTTGACATATTATTCACTGGACATATGATGGTACCTGTTGCATACAAAGTGATCACAACACCTTTCCGGAACACGTCAACTTTCGAAGATGCTAAACGAAGCTGCAAACTAGAACCGTCTTTTGAGAAGACGATAGAATCAACACATAGGTTATAACTGGGATTGAAAGTGTCGCATGTAAATTCTCCACATCGTAGAAAACCGAAAAAGGCTAAACTACACACAGCCTTCATCATATTATCAATCTGACCACTAAACACACCTTTGTCGAGAACTTCACACATCCTCAATAGAACTGTAGTGGTGATAGGTGATCGTTTACTAACAGACATGCCCTGGGACTTTTTGACAGCGTTCAGGATAGTTTGCAGTCTCAACATAGATCCGCTTGTCCAAGGATTGCTAACTCCAGCTTTCAGATAAACGAATCGTATGCCAAACAAATAGGATTTGATAGTGGAGAACTTAAGTTTTAGTTGATTGTAGGAATGTGCCACAAACTGTAGAAGAGTGTCTTCAGATATGGGTGGTAGCTGTGTTCGCCACACACATCCTGTCATCAGCATGAAGGTAAGGAAGGCTTGATATCCTGCCATGTACACGGTATGAGTCTGCTTTGATACCGCGGCTGTCCACAACTGATCCAGTCCCTCGCTGACAACATCCTTCATGGGAACATCAATCTGCGCACTGGAGGGCATGGAGTTGGGGTTGGGTTGGCATCCGGCACTAGTCTGCGAAACTTGTCCATCTGTAAACGAGATAGGGCATCACTGATAGTATTATGAATTCCTGGTACATAGCACTAAAACGAAACTTGCTAATACTACGATGTCAATATAACAGTTATAGAACTGTCAATTCCAACATGATTTAACAGTTGTGCAATTATTAAACTTTACATACAAAATACAAATCAGCTACAATTAATGGTTCCAAATGCAAATAATTGCTAACCAACTACGTGTTGTGATCCATCATAAACATCACTCAAAGAGCTATAATGATATCTCAATTTTGAAAATTCATAGTTCTCATGTGTCTGCACTTTTGCACTATTGACTTTATTAACAGATTGTGAGTCTATGACAAATGCATATGAATGGCATATGTTTAATGGGAAAACAATTAGGGATCATGGACTTTTCTTGATCTATGTATTGTTGAACATGTTAAGACTTGTGAACTCATTTAACTCATAAAAATGTGTGATTCCAAATGTAATACAATTCTTATCATGTCTTAAGTACATAACTTGTAAACTATCTCCATGCTTTCTAACATTTTGTGCAGGAAACCAAATGTGTAATATTTCTGTGATTGTATTTTTCAGGATGATAGGCCAACACGGAAACCTTTAGATGATATTCAAGATGTCTCCGCTCTAGGATACGAAGTGAGTATAATAGAACAAGAGAGGCTCAAAATGTTTCCAGCTGCAAAGAAATTATTTCCAACCCTTGCTTCCTGACCTCGGATAATTCCAGAAATGTTTTATCCTTGACCGCTTCTTCAAATTTTGGTGTCCAATTCATTAGGATGGTAAGAGCACTTCACTGTCATATTCTGTATGGGTAAACTTTGAATAACATATTCACTTATAGATTCAGAGCAGAGTTCAAGGGGATCAAACCCAAGCCCCACTCGCTTGACAAATTTGGCATGTAAATTTGATGGACCCCTGTGTGAACCCCTCTTCCCCTTTAAATATGTGAACACCCCTTCCCCTTTAAATATGTCAACACAACCTCTGAAAAGTCCTGGAATCAGCGATGATATTTGTGAAAATGTCCATGTATTTGAGTGTTAAGTATATGTGATGGATTGCAGGAGTCGGACCAGGGCAGTATACATGACAAGGGTCAGATCAAGATAGAGACGGACAGTGATAGTGATGATTATCACAAGGATGTGGTGAGTAGGTTGATGATGATGATGATGATGATGATGTATTAAACAAGTTAATGATTTGGTAGTAAACGAGCGAAAGTAACACACAATCATTCACGAGTTAAATAATACTGATATTATATGGAAGTGAGTTTAGTATTGTGTTTATTATTACCCTAAATCGATCAATTGCTGACAATGTGCTGAAAACTAAGATATCTGCAAACCATGTACCATTGCCATGGCTGTGTGACCATGATGACGTCACACCTGCACACTAGAATTGTGACGTCATACATATACTTGCAGCAGTGTTACACTAGTTGAGTATCAATATTACATCACAGTATCTTACATGGGCGAGTAATAACTAAATTTAAGAATATGACATGATTATTCTTCTCTTTTTACAAAATGACAAATTCTTTTTCAGAAGGGATCCTCCTTGGGGTACATATAGCATAAAAATCCTAATTTTTAACTTGATGACAGGTTGTAACTTAATTTTTAAAAATAACAGTAAAAATAAGTTCAAAAAACACAAAATAAGTGTTTTCCGAACGTGTGACCACCCTGTGTAGAGCCCCATCCCAGTGCAAACCAAGGGATGTAACTCTAATCTCGCCACTTATCAATCTGTCATCGAGCAAGCAAGACGTTCTTCTGCTCCGAAAGTTTTTTGACTTTGAAATAAGTTTCCACTTGAGAAAATGGACAAGACAAAGAGTACTGTATGTGTGGTAACCCCTTTTTATTCGTAGAGGCGAATGTTTAGGTTACTTATATGGTTTTTGTCGCGTTGTAACTTCGTTTTTCAATTCGCACGTGCTTCGAATTGAACGAGTAATGGCGGATGGAAAACGCTCAAAATGGCGGATCTCAAACAAAATGCAATGTGTTAGTACTTTGCTATTCTTGTATTGAGATTTGATTGTTTTGAAGGTTCTTTATCGTGCTTCGCATTGTAGGGCAGCACTTTACTGACGAGGATTTCTCCCTGTTTGAATTTTTTCATTCTCGGGGTCATCGTCTCAGTCGGCAAGCATGTACTAGGAATATTCATGCTTTATTTCTTTCAGTGGCTTACTATTCATTACTTGCCTAGTGCTTAGTTATTATAGTATCGCCTCTGCGTTTTGTTTGTATGATGCACATTTATGAAACATAAACATTGCACTTACACACATGCACACCCCTAAACATTCTGTGTTTGACTTGCAGTCTTTCACCGAATGTGTGGGGTGCAAGACCCGCATTCCCCCTGCCGACAAGCATAACAGGTGTCTGCCTTGTCTTGTCGAGGATGAGCACGACGACACCACCTGTAAGCTGTGCATCGCTTTCACCCCGAGGGCCAAGAAGGAGCGAGGTATCGACATGCTCTTCTATAGGAACCTGCAGAAGGCAGGGCAGGAAATTAAAGGTGCTATCCCCCCCTCTAAAGAAAAGAGGAGTAAGGGCAAGGGTAAGGGTAAGAAGGTGCACTCCCCTCCTATCCCCTCTTCCTCATCGGATGAGGTGGATATGGAGGTGGGGTCACCTGCTGCGGGGGGTTCTACGCCCCCTCCAGTTCTTTCACCTCAAGCACACTTGCATGTTCCTAAACCTAAATCTAACACTAACCCTAATCTGGACGCGACAGCTATCACTGCCATAATCCAGGGGCAGATGACGGGGATGGTGGGGACGATGATGGCTCAGCTCCGTAAGGAGTTGACCGTCGTCGCCCTGCCGGACCCTGATGTCCGAGGGTCAACCGGCACTCGTGCGGGTAATGACCTCGGGGGCACTACTGAACCGGGCGCAGGCCCCGGCAAGGTAGTGGCTCCCGACGCAGGCATCCGAGAGACTGCTCCGGCTCTGCCTCGTACGCAAGTAACCAAAGCCCCCTCGTCGGTGCAAGGTACTCCGGTGCCGAGCACGTCGAGGGGCACAGGTAACCCCAAGGCCACGGTCACCGGTGCTTCGGCGCCGGTGCAGTCGCAGCCCCGGGGACCGGCTCCGGTCGGGGAACGAGCGCCGGTGAGCAGCGCTGGGTTCCGCATCCCTCTCAAACGGACAATCCGAGATCGGGCTTCGGACACCGGGTCACAGCTTAGTGGCTCCGGTGCCGGGGATCCGGAGGAGGAGGACTCCGACTATTCAGAGGAGGAGGATGAGGAATCCGGCCGTGCTGTCTCGCTCGCCGAGCTTCTGAAGGAGACGCGTGACCGAATAGCGATCGCTATCCCGCAGACGCTCGTTCCCGTCCCGGAGCAGGTCACCGAGGAGTTCCGGCTTCCGGGGGAGGCTTTTGCTCCCAGCAAGCCTCCGGCGACCAGGCTCCGCATCATCGACAGCTTGTTGGTTGAGGCGATCAATCCTCTTCTATCTGGTGCCCGTACGAAGGCTGATTTGCCTGAACTCAACAAGAGGTACCAGTTGGGAGAGGATGGTCTCTTCGACCTTCCGGTTGTGGACGATTGCGTCCTGACCTCCGTCACCCTGTCCGGCGCTCAGGCGCAGCCTTCTGTAGGCAAACAGGGCCGGCGACTGCCTCCATTTCTGTCACAGGCTGCCATGTTGAAGGCCGAGTTCCGTGCCCATGAGGACACATACCGGAACGGAGCCCAACAACTAAGGGTAGCAGTACACGGGGCCTACCTTGCTGCTATGCAGGCTAAGGACCTGGCAGAAGTGCAGGAACTGGGCACCAAGGTGTCCACGTTCCAGAAGCAGTTGGCGGAGGTATCGAGTTATCTGGCTCGGGACTCAATCAGGAGTGCCTCGAGTCAGATGATGGGCGCAGTCATGGGGATGCGCCGGCTGTGGCTAGCAACATCAAAGTATTCGCAGTCCACACGCCTCACCTTGCAGAACCTGCCATTCAGGTTGGGGTCCACCCTCTTCCCTGGATCGCAGGCCGTAGTCAAGGAAGCCGCTGAGCAGAAGGTTGCCTTCGAGGACTCCAAGGTGCTCCTCGAGGAACCAGCTCCGCAAGAAAAGCGTGTGCGGCTTTCCCCCCTTGATGGCCTATACCCCACGCCGGGGGGTTCGGGTCAAGCTTCTTGGAATGGCCCTATGGGCAACAAGAAGAGATTCAAGGGGAAGGGAAAGAAAGGGCACTTCCGTGGGGGCCAAAAGGGCCAGCGGAATTTTCGGAACCGAGGCAGGCAAAACAAGCAAACCTAGGTTCTCCGAAGCCCGTGTTACCACCCAAAAGTCCAGCAGCTCGAATGCTGCCGGAGACGGGGGTACACTGTCTTTCCAAAGATCTTCCAGTGGGGGGCAGACTATCTCACTTCGTCTCAGAGTGGGAGAAAGTCACCTCGAATACCTGGGTCCTGTCCACACTCAGGGAGGGCCACTTACCACTTTGGAAGTACGACCCACCGACTTTCTCCGGGATACGGCACACGAAGGTGCCCGAGTTGCCCGAGAAGGCGGAAGTCCTTCGTGCCGAGGTGCAAGCTTTAATAGACAAAGCAGCCATCGAGGTAGTTCCGAAGGGTCAGGAAGAGAGCGGTTATTACTCGACCTACTTCCTGGTGCCCAAGAAGGACGGAGGGTTCAGACCGATTCTCAATCTGAAATATTTGAATCGCAGTCTACAGGTTCCAACGTTCAAGATGGAAACCTTGAGATCGGTCATAGCGTCAGTAGAGACGGGAGATTGGCTGTCGTCAATAGATCTCAAAGATGCTTATCTCCATGTTCCAATGCACCCCGACTTCAAGGAGTTTCTTCGGTTCTCTTTCGACGGGACGTGCTACCAATTCCGGGTGTTACCCTTCGGCATTTCGACTGCTCCGAGGGTATTCACCAAGTTGATGTTGGTGCCGGCACAGGCCGCCAGGTCGCAGGGCAGGTGTTGTCATCCGTACCTGGACGACTGGCTGATCAGAACCTTGTCTCGAGAACTAAATCAGGAGGCCACCCAGCAGGTGTTAGACATCTTGCTCAAGCTGGGTTGGATCATCAACCTGAAGAAGTCAGACATAGCGCCCAGGCAGGACCTGGTCTTCCTGGGCGCAAGGTTCGATACGGCCTCCGGTTCCGTGTCCCTGGCCCCGGATCGGGTGTCCAGAGTGATCGGGGCAGTCCACTTGTTCCTTCAATCGCCGACCCACACAGCCAGGACTTGGCTGCAGTTGTTGGGTCACATGGCGTCGACAGTGGACGTGGTTTGGAGAGCTCGCTTGAGTATGAGACCGGTTCAGCAAGCGCTGGCACGAATGTGGTCACACTCGGACAGCTTCGAGAAGGTTCTAACCACGCCGGTTTGGGTGCTCGAGCACCTTCGGTGGTGGGTTGTCGAGAGCAACCTTCTCAGGGGTCTTCCGCTAGAGCTTCCAACGCCTTCGGTCACCATCCAGACAGACGCCTCCCTATCAGGCTGGGGGGGGGTCCTGGACGACCTGACAGCCTCGGGCCTTTGGTCACAGGAGGAGTCGAAATTGCACATCAACGTGCTAGAGCTCAGAGCAGTTCGACGTGTGTTCGAGTGCTTCAAGGAGCGGATCAGGGGGCTTGTGGTTCGTCTAGAAATGGACAACCAGACAGCCATATCCTACATTCTGAAACAGGGCGGCACAGTGTCTCCATCTCTCCTTCAGGAGTCGTGGCAGTTCCTACTGTGGTGCGACCAGTTCAGCATTCAGGTGGTTCCTGTTTATCTCCCGGGAGTGGACAACGTCCGTGCGGACGCTTTGTCTCGGCGCATCCTAACACCTCACGAGTGGATGCTCGACCGGGGGATATTCGGAACTATCTCCCTGTTGTTCGGGTCGTTCCAGGTGGATCTGTTTGCGTCAGGGATGACGAATCAGATACCTGTGTTCTGCTCCAGAATACCAGATCCAAGGGCTCTAGCCAGAGACGCCTTCGCGATCGACTGGTCGGACAGAGTACTGTGGGCGTTCCCTCCAGTGCCTCTGATCCCCAGGGTTCTTTCTCAGTTGACCATTCAACCAGCTCGCCTCCTAGTGCTTGTGGCACCACTTTGGTCGGCTCAGAGTTGGTTCCCGTCCGTTCTCAGGTTTCTAGTGCAGCCTCCTGTACTGTTACCCTCGAGACGAGACATACTATTTCAGGAAGGGGCACCACACCCGAATCCCAGGATTCAGTGGGTGGCTTGGCCACTGTCCGGAATCGCCTCCAGGAGAGCGGTATTCCTGCACGAGTTGCAGACACAATACTGGCTTCGAGGAGGGATTCGACAAACCTTCAATATGAAGATCGATGGGCCTGTTATGCGCGCTGGTGTGGCGATAGAGGGCTTCTCGATCCCTTTTCTACAGATCTAGTCGCTGTTTTGGAGTTCCTCCAGTCCAGGTTAGATGCTGGTTTAGCCGCATCGACCGTCAGGGGATACTCTACGGCTATTTCTGCTTTCCACATACCGGTGGACGGTGCTCTTTTGGGATCGCATCCACTGGTACAGCGTTTCTTAGCAGGTGTGGACAGGATACGTCCGGTTCTCCGGCGTATCAGCCCCACTTGGGACCTTTCAATTGTTTTGGATTGGCTCTCAGGTCCGGGGTTCAAAGATTTGAACGCACTGTCATTGCAGCTTTTGACGTGGAAGACCGCTTTTTTGGTGGCATTGGCGTCGGGCAGGCGGGTAGGCGATATCCATGCGATGTCTGCTGATCCCGAACTGACTGTCTTTCACAAAGACAGAGTCAGTATCAGGCTGCCCGACAGCTATCGTCCCAAGGTCGACCATTCGTTCCATGTGACGGCTCCTATCGAACTGCCGACTCTTATGCAGCCGGCCTCTTCGGGGTCTATGGGGAACCATGCTCACATTTTGGATGTGCGCAGGGTTCTCAAGGTCTATATCAAGCGCACCAGGGCTATCCGTAAGGACCAGCAACTTTTCTGCTGTTACGGAGGCACCAAGCCTGGTTTGCCGGCATCTAAGCAGTCAATATCCAGGTGGATAGTGTCTGCGATTGTCATGGGCTACGTTCACAAGGGCTTAGAAGCCCCAGGTCAGTTGAAAGCTCACTCGGTTAGAGCGGTTGCGACGTCTAAGGCGTTCGCGGCGGCTCTGCCCATCGAAGAGATCTGCTCCGCCGCTATCTGGAGCCGGCCGAGCACGTTCATTCGACACTACCAACTAGATAGGCACTCTAGGGAGCGCGCTCGGTTTGGTCAGTCGGTTCTCTCAGGTGGGCAGAGTTGAAACTCTCTAGCTGATTGAGCTTTCGAGTTATTGTTCAGTTTGGTTCAGTTCAGTTTTCTAAGAAGACTAATAAACTAACCTAGTTGTTCATCCTAACCAGTTGCACTGTTTGACGGGCATTTTTATCCCCCGCAGCAGGTGTCCCGGTGGCACTGCCTAGCGGGTAAATACCTACTCCTATTGATCCCCAATAGTCTTTTGAAAAAAAGAGGGGGGGGGGGGGTATTTGGCCTACATAACGGTAATCAGGCGGATTAAGCCGATTGGTTAGTCCCCAAGGGATCACCCATCCTCAGCCCTCGGCGCGGGAGGTCACGTGATCTGGTAAGTGTGACACCTTTATTGGATTGAGTAGAGCACTTTTAAGGGATATTTAGTGTACAGACAGAATCCACATCCTAAGTCTTCTTTGGGAGTCTGCCTTATGCTATATGTACCCCAAGGAGGATCCCTTCTGAAAAAGAATCGAACCAACCTGCAGAGGTTGCAGATTCTTTGAAGGGATCCTCCTTGGGGTACGGCCACTAACCTCCCCTTATTCTGTCTGACTTGGTTAGATTGATAAGTGGCGAGATTAGAGTTACATCCCTTGGTTTGCACTGGGATGGGGCTCTACACAGGGTGGTCACACGTTCGGAAAACACTTATTTTGTGTTTTTTGAACTTATTTTTACTGTTATTTTTAAAAATTAAGTTACAACCTGTCATCAAGTTAAAAATTAGGATTTTTATGCTATATGTACCCCAAGGAGGATCCCTTCAAAGAATCTGCAACCTCTGCAGGTTGGTTCGAATTTTAATTTGCAATAATAATCAAAATTACAAAATGTCATTTATTATTTATGATCACGTGTGACTATTCCCCTTACAGTATTGACCTGACATGTAATGCCATAACTCTTATTTCACAGGATTTTGGCATCACCCCAAATCTTAGTCAGAAGCTGCTGGAGTTGGAATCAATGGAACCTGAACTCCGAGAGTCTTTGGAGAAGGTGAGAATGGTTAACCATACCATCATGCTAGTGGTTTCCTCTTTTCCTTGAGTACCTTGTGTCAAGTAGAGCTTGTACATAGACTCTTTGCTAATCATTGATAACTCGTCAGTATCATTTCATAGTAATAATTCATCATAATAACCAAATGTAATATTATTTCCCTAGGACTTCGATGAAAAATATTAGCCTTTGTAGACAATTGAATGGTAATCTTCATATCATTTGCAAGGCGTTCATCTCATGTATTACTGTTCATGAATTGGTAATGAATCTCTATTCTTGAAAAATTGTGCACTAAAAATTGACACCAAAAACTTAACTTGTTTCATGACCACAGTTGTACCCGGGCTCCAGACAACAGGTAGAGAGATATTAGACATTCCACACTTGATGCACTTATGGTTTGGTACACACGGTTCTCTCACGGCTTAACACCATCCTCGGGTCTCACAAGTTTGAAATCTCTTGCATGTTTAGTTTGGGATCTGACTGTCAAAATCTATGGGTTCTCACAAATTTGAGTGATTCATAATATCTTTTGCAACCACAATTAATTTGAACTTGAGTGATCAATCCAAGTGCATGTTCATTTCGGTATCAAACTGTCAACAATCCATCCTGGCTTCTCACAAATAGTTGTGATTCATAATCTTTGGAAGCCAAATGCGAGTGATAATTCTAATTGCATGATCATTTTGGTATCAGACTGTCAACATATCATGTTGGGTTCTCACTAATTTGCGTGATTCACATGTCAATCCCTCTGTGACTTGAATTTGAGTTACTGTTTCCATTGCATGTTCATTTGGTATCTGACTATCAACATACAATCTTAGATCTTCAGCTTAGAGCGATTCACATACCTATTGCATATACATTTCCATCTCTTGCTGTTTTTAGTTCAGGTCAATCAATTTAATAGAAATGTTCATTTACCATTGATTCTAGCAAATCGTCATAGCATACATTTCTTTTTTATGCTGTTTACAGAGCAAATTTCTAATATGTTGCATGCACTATTGTACATGAGTTGGTTTCATACTCATTGAATGTCTTTTGCTAAGAATATGCAAAGAAATAAAAAACTGAAACTTATTCTTCATAGTTCATAATTCATTGGTATCGTATTTAGTTATCTGTATATTTGACTATCCGGTGAAATCATTTAGGATTATGATCTGTTTCAAATCATCCCCTTCCTTTAGTATCTCTACATCTTTGGTAATCTGTATTTACTTATAAAACTATTCTACAGAGGAACAAGTTTCTATTAGTTTGTTTGTCAAACTGTAAATTAATAGCATCAGTGGTGAGTGTTTATTTAGGTCAGATATAGATCATGAAGCTTTCCATCTAGATCTTTGTGTGTGCATCCCTATTAACTAGCTTGTATATCCCTCTAGCAAAACTGCTTTCTTATTAATAGTAGTCCCTTTAGATTAAACTTGTTTTTCATTTATCTCCCTATGAGTATGTGTGACAAACAATTATATCTTTAATAGAATTCCTTCTCAAAATGAAGGTGGCCATTATCTTATGCATGGTTGTGACTTGATGCTTATATCACCAAAGTTCTTAAATTGAAATCAGCCTTTAGTGTACAAATACATACTACACTGTGCATTGTAGAAACTGCAAGATTTGGAGGATGAAAGACGTATGTGACTGTACAATTTGGAATAAAGGATAAACAAATATTAGATACTTAAAGTTCCCTTTGCATAGATAACAAAGTTAAATTATACAATGCTATATTGATGTATGTGAAATAAATGCCATTTGGATAGTGAACTCGCCGCTAATGGCTGCAATACTGCCGAAGCGGCGTTAAACAATAACTCACTCACTCACTCACTGGATAGTGAACAAGTGTAACATTGTCATCATGTGATCCCAAATATAACAATGTTATATCCTGATGTAAATCAGTGAGGCCAGCATATCTTCTCACCGATTGTGTTCATGATTTTATGCATGTGAATTTGTTCAGGACTTTGACGGGACGTCCTCCATGAAGTCAACAGCTCGAGAAAGTCCCCAGCTAGAGGACGACAGGAAGAAGAAGGCAGAGATAGCAGCCACTGCAGCAGATAGGTGGGTCTGATTGATTCATGAGACGTTGACATACTTACATACTTACATACTTTCATACACCAGATGCATCGAAGTTGCACCAACCAATTCCAGTTTCACTGGTTGTACAATTACTCAATACCCATGTTGATTTTAATATGTCTCAATGTTCTTGTAACTCTAACAGGACTAACTAATACTCGTAGTTCTCTGAAGATATTTGGTGCAAGGTCAACTGGTAACGATGATAACCTGATAACAAGGTTGCATTCTGAACTTCAGTTGCATTGGTGCATAGATTGACCTTGCTAGGAGGCTGAGTGGACAGGGCCTAAGATTATGATGTAGGGACTTGATTTTCAAAGCTCTCTTAGCGCTAAGATTGTTGTAAGTAACTTACATTAACATTGGATTACGACTATCTTGGAGTAAAGAAAGCTTAAAAAAAACCCAGTTGACAACAATTGAATATGACGTCACGTATATCTAAGAACCAAAGGCTTAATAGACATACCATGCAATCGGTTCGAGGGTATGTTTTATGCGTTAGGCGTATGAATATAAGTATTGTTGATGTTTTTGGTTAAATATATCATGTCTAATGACCTCGGTAATTGAAGGGAAAATACATTGTTTCAATAAAGCGATGGAAAACGTAACACAATCACAACAATATTAGTTCGACGTCCTCTTTTCTTGTGTCGCTGTACGGAGCTGTATTGCGAATCCTACGAGTTAGAAGTTTATATTTGGAGCGTGACAGCAATCAACGGCTGCAGGCGCTGTGTTCGAGCTTTCTCACTCGAACATCTTCTGATGGCAGCGAGTATATTATTGACGTCACGGAGCGGTATATCGCTGTCTGGAGCTAGCGTGTTGAGTTAAATGTACATAAGTTAAAACATGCTGTAGATATGTCTGGTGGGATAAGTTCTCCTAGATGTAATGCAAACTTTAGCGTGAGTAAGTGTTTGCATGGTACAGGACGCTGATGAAAATGATGTCTTACTCTTTCTATGGAGTTGTATGTGGGTAAACAATTGCATTTGTTTCGTTTAAACCATCAAACATGTTTCATTGAGGCATTGTGAACAATTTCAAACCTTGTAATGTCAGTGATTGAGGTTTAATTGTGCACACACAGACGAGTGCACAAGGACGAGGAACAGAAGATACAGGCGTCCAATGAGAAGGTGGTCACCGAGTTGAGGAGGGAGATGGAGCGAGACCTCGAGAGTACAAAGAAACAGCTGCTCAAAGTCAGTACATACATACATACATACTAACATCTTTATAGTGCCAATATCCAGATCTGCTGCTCAAAATCGCTTTGTTTCCTCTGACCATTTGACGTCACTCTTGACAACACACCTTTTATTCCAATCTTTCACACCTGGGGAGAATGAAACTCTTGCAGCCACTAGGGGCACCAAGTTAATGCAAAATGTTCATCCTTTTGATTTTTGGTTGTTATTCCTGTTATTTGGCAACACAGAATGGAGTGGCACTAATGGCTTCATCGGCCAAAGTGTCAAGGTTGTCTCCCTTGAGTAGTTTTGCTGTGTATTTCCTGCTCTTTAAGAACAACAATATTATAGCTACAGGTCTTATCATGCACATACTTAATGAGCATCTGTGTCAAATTTTCATGGAATATCGATGCATGCTTATTCCATAATAATTTTTATAACAATTTTATGTAAGAATGTTGTTTTCCTGAAGGACAAGGAGTCGAGACTGGAGAGGTTGAAGGGTGAGATCCGGCGAGAGCAGGAGGAGGCGGAGAGGAGACTGCGGGAGGAGAAGGAGGAGAGTATCAAGTGAGTCTTCTCCTCTTCTCGTTCATATCTTCTCGCTCTCTTTGTATCAGTCAACAAAACTTCAGGTTGAGTTGATCTTTGTGCTCAAAGATGTGTCAAAAATGGTCGCCGCAATTTGTCAATTATTAATCCTTGTGTAGTACAAGGGATGACTCATAGCTGTGGAACTAAACAGGGATTATCTATATATTATGATATATATTTATGCTACAAATGCAATAAATTTGTTTATGCTCCTGTTGCCGCCTGAATCGTTGTATGACTGAAGTAGATCCCAGTTCCATCCAGGATATTCGTCAATCTTCAAAAATATTAAATACAGTATCCTGATCTCTGAGCTGTGTCCTAGTGCATGTGTAGTTTGCTAGTATCACTTGATTACATCTCATTATACCCACTCACCAACTCTCTCATTCTCATATTGTCTTGATGGCTTAAATAATATTTTTGTCATCAATCAAACACATTTTGTTTCAAATAAAAGGTTAAAAAAACCCTGTAAAATAGATCACAAATAAATGTCTTCGATAGTTGAATTTTAACTTAAACACTTTCAAATCTTTCAAAATCCTCATTTTCTTCAAACCGTGTCTTTCCTATTATTGTTCATGGCATTATCAATGAACTTGTAGATGTGGACTAAGTAGAATCTTTAGATCTCTTTGACTGTCTTATAAACCATTTCTAGTTGTCTTTGTTGAATGTAGTTCATCTTGAATAGTTGCACATTATGTTTTTCTCAGCTAGACCTAGATTTCTTTTCAATACATATAAAATGTTCAATATGGAATACATTATATCTTTCTTGACACACTCATCAGTTCTAATCCTTTTCTCACAAATTTAGGTTTAGATTTGTCTCTGATGTTAGGAAACAATGTATCAATGTATATATATATTCATCTCATAGGTTGATAACATTCTGTAATTCTAAAAGTAGAGACTCTTTCCTGGTTGATTCATGCACAATGTCCTAACAGTCTTCAAATGATTGTAATTTGTTATACATATTCATTTGAACATCCTATTGGAGTTTTCAACGCCTAAATGAAATCTGAGTAAATTTGGAAAAACACCTTTGAAGGTTTAGAATAATGTGAGGATTTGTACAGTATAAGAAAATAAAAAATGAGATGCAGGCATTGATGAAAATAACAATGTTGAAATATGCTCATTTAATGATTATTCCCATGGGTCATTCTTTATCTATCTTATAAACCGATATACAAGAACTTACACAATGAGCATAAGGATCCCTCAAGAACAACAGGGTGACATATTGAAGGTTTATCAGTTCACATCTATAAAGGGTTCTAGCAAACATTATTGGATACTAAATCAACTTATCTATTTGAGGATCATGTTTCACAGGAGTATCATTTTGTCAAGCATGAAGTACGAAGCCACTTATTGAAAATCGCCGCTAATGGCTGCAATACTGCCAATGCGGCGTTAAGCAATAATTCACTCACTCACTCACTCACTTATTGAAAACAACAGAAGATTGTCAAAGGTCTCATATAAATGAGAAGACTATCCAGAAGAACAATTCGTTGGAGGGCATTTAGAATTGTAATGCATAAGAAAAGATTATCTCTTTTTTTAGTGGCGGATTTTGAAAAATAAAGCATGTAAATTTGATGGGACCCCTCCCCCCTTCAATATGTGAACCACCACCCTTGAAAAGTCCTGCCTATATTTATTGTGATGAGATTATGTTTTTAATTAAATGCTAAGGACTTTCAACTGTTGGATCCATATTTTAACTTCACAAAAAGGAAGTTGTCATCAAGAATTCTTTCTTTTCTAACCCAGAAGTTTGTAAAAGTTTTCTGCCATTCATATACGGTAGCTAGTTAGTTATCATTCTTCATCATTGCACATCACCATCTTTTCTCCAACACAAGACGCACACAGTCACAACTTCAAAACGAAAGTGACCAAGAGAGGGAAAGTGTCTCGAGGCAAAGGCAGGAAGAAATAGAGGAACTACGGGAGGAATGTGAGAGAAGGAAGGAGGAGGAAGAAAGAAAGCTGCGGTAGGCTGCATGACGTTCAACTGGGCTGGATATTTAATCAGTGCTTCATTCTTCATATTCATTGTGTTCCCTGCTTGACCGTGTTTTTCCTTTACTTGTGTTTGACCCAATTTGATCCGTTCCTTTTTCTTCAATGCTTCTTGATTGTCTTATGTCTCTTGTTGTCTTGTTTATTTTAAGTAAAAGATTTTCTTCATCATAATTTTTCGTCACCTTGTCAAATGCTTGATTATATTTTGACTGCATGTTCAACCTATTTTCTTTTCTTTTATTCATTTCTAGTGGTTGTTTTGTTTCTCCTTTTCCCATGCTTCATTTTTTCCTAATTTTCTTTTACATTGTTACTTACAGTTTCCATTTCCGTTTGCTTTATTCTTTGTTACTTATCAAAGGGTGTGGTGTACAGCTTCAATTCATTTCTATGCAAGTTCTAGCCCCTCCCTTGTTGAATTGGTGTCCCCTGTGTTTATTATTCATTGAACAACTCATGAATTGAAGAGATGTGTTTGTTGATGTAAGTTAATGGCAAGACAATGTTTTTTGTCAGAATGCCGTTGTGAAATGAGATATCACTAAACACAGATATAAGGCATCTATTGAAATCTTGTTGAAATCTTGTTGAAGTCATGTTATGTGTTACTTTTTGCAAGATTGAACATTTGTCTGCTGTTGACATTTTAAAAAATATTTTTATGAAACAAAAGTTCATAGATTATAAGATGTTTGTAACAAGTTTTTGGCAGACTAAGGTTAAGGTCTTACTGTCTCTCACGTCAGTTGAGATTTAAACAGTGGATACAGGTCTATGATAGTTTTTACCAAGAGTTCCCTCCCCTGTGCTGCAGGGCGGAGATGGAGAGTGCTCTGGAGCGCCTGCGGGAGGAGGTGAAGTCCCTGCAGGCCGAGGAGCAGGGCAAGCTGGAGGACCAGAAGGCTCGCGCCCTGGACAGACTGCAGGCTCAGGTCAGTGCATAGAAACGGGGAGAAGTCGTTAATGATGGCAAGTTTGATCTGTAAATCCAATCAGGTATCGCCTCTGCATAGCCACTGCCTGAGTCACTCAAATCAACTGCCACATGCTCAGCTCTCATTTTGTGTCACAACACAAGATATAATCAGTTTTATATGTTTACATCTCAGTGTGCTCTGCAGTCTGTTCAACAAAATAGTTACACCAGTAGTCTATATACATGTAGTGTAGAAGTATAATAGTCATCATAGAGAATCACCATGATATAGATCATATTGCACAAGAACAAGACTGTTGATAGATTGTAGGCTTGGTGTGAGTTTAATAGTATACAGTTGTAGACTTGTCACGAGAGCAGTACCTGTTTATGTGGACATAAGAAGAGGATGTTTTTCTTGTCTCCTTACAACAGGTTGAGAATTAATTAACCAGTCCATAATTGTAATTTTGGATATAATGAGTACTATTATTCACTGTCATGGTATTTCAGTTTGAATATTGTAGGACTAACACATGAAGTCCTGAGACCTGAAGCCTGATAATATGAAAGAACAGTGTGATGCCTTATGGCTAGTTTTAGTAGGTCAAGTCAGTATTGCTTTTAGTCAGATTTGTCCCTGGAACCAAAACGTATATCTGTCGACTATTATGTGACTGGCTCCTGACCAATCAGATTTCAGGTAAAATATGCTTGTAGAATGAGCAATGGTTAAATATATAGTTAATCTTCTATGAAAATGACCATTGCATCGCCTAGACCACCTTCCCAGCTTGGCACTCAGCATTGTAAAGACCAATACATATAGTTCAGTTAAAACCTTGACTCATCTCCAATGTTCCAGGTTGACCTGGCAATATCCAGCGAGCGAGACCGACTGGAGTCTGACAAGTCTCGTCAGCTGGAGCGACTGAGGACGAAGCATGCACAGGAGATTGAGGATCTGGAGGATGACCTTGAGAGGAAGCAGAATGTCAAGGTCAAGGAGCTCAAGGCAGAATTGGAGGAGAAACATGTGAAGGTAGATCATGGACTTTTGGGATCATTATTTAGTACTTCAAGACTCAGTTTTTGTGTAGAAAAAATATCTCAAGTTGTACTCATTATGTTAAAATTCTCCATGGAAATTATGCATGGCATCATATTTTGATAGATCAAGTAAACAATGCTAGAAATAAACCAATTTTGAAACAGCCGACTTGTAGGTTCTTCATATGCTTATTACTCAGTTACAAATTATCCAACTGGAATGTCATTGCAGCTTTGTTCCTCTTCAGTAGTTCAGATGATCTTTACCCAGGATTTAGGACTCATTCATCCTTTCAATGTGAAACTAATAGCATTACCCCTAAAACTCTTTACATTACATTATACTCCATGGCCAAGAGGATGGGAGTAGTGGGACATATTTTTAGCTAAGCATCCCAGGCACTTACTGTGTTAATTGCAGCATATATGTATAATCTGCACAGCGTATGGGCGAGCTGGAGAGTGAGTTGCGGCGGAGACAGACGGAAGAGTCCGAAATTCAGGAACAGGAGTTGGAGGCAGCACAAAGCAGACAGAGGGCTGTGTCGGACATGGAGAAGGGGGTACGTACTACGTCTGGTTAAGTGTATTAGGTATTATCTTCAGGAGTATAAGCACTAATTTTTAATACTTACCCTACTTTTACTAGTGCATATTACCTATATGATCCGATGAAGGATTGAAAACGTGACTGAGACAGGATCCTAACGTAACTGTAGTGAAGTGTAGACAGACTGGCTCTAGGGCACGTCACTACCCGGAAGTGTAGTGCAATCCACATAGCTGCGTGCGCAGTGATATGAAAACTTCACATTTCCTATATCGCACCTGCATTACGGACGTGTATTTGAGACGGGAATTTTTCTCTTTTCTACCTATTTATCTACCTAAACCGTGTGGTTTAGTCATTGGTATGTCTTTTCTCTATTTTTGTATTGTGAAGTGTAACAAGCGTAGTTTTCACCTACCTCGTCGTAGAATTTTTTTCTTCATTCTTCGAGAACGATGTTTTCTTCGCTCATGTCGCCATTTGCATTGGCTTTCGTGAGGAATTTGACTTCTGTTTTTATGCTACGCAGCCTACTCTACCGTTTTATCGTGTTTTCTAACACTTTTACGCGTTTTGGTAGCTATTTTCGTTGTTTTTCTTCGGAGCACGTTTTCGCTGGCCATTCAAAATGGCGGCCTCCTTCGTCTTGCTCGATTTGTTGTGGTGACGTCACAACTTTTTGTTTACCGTTTTTGTTTTTTATTTTATCCATATTTATGGATAATTTTGATTGTTGTTTACGTTTTCCACTGTGAGTGTAAATTCTTGGCTATTTATAGTCGTTAATTTTACATTGTAAATTTTATTCTTATTGAAAGTTTCATGTGTTTACATTCCATGTGTATGAACTTTGACCACAGCGGTTATCTCCCTTTTAACCTTGAGTCTGTGTAGTTCGTATCCAATGTTGTTTTTCTTTACTTCAATTGTTTCTTTCTTCATGGGAATTTAATTTTTTGGTATTAAAATTTCTTTGTAAATTTTTCATTACCAATTTTGTAATTTTTCATGCTTGAATTAAGCTTTCATTACTCAACCTTTTCTGATGTTAAAGTTCTTTTAACATGTTATGGTGGTTTTGTTTGCTTTATTATTTATGTTCACTGGCTTCTCTTTTTGTTGACAGTGAACTCGTTCTTGCATGCCGAGAGTGTTTTGCGTTGATTGCAAATACCCCAAGTCGGCAAAGGACCCGCACCCCCTCTGCCCAGACTGTTTGGCGGACACACCGTGTGAGTGGCTCTCCCGGTGTGGTCACTGTTGTCATCTTTCTGCGTCAGAATTCAAGTCTTACCTGAGGGCGAGGAGAAAGAGGTTCACCCAGCGACGCTGTAGGATGGCCACTTCAGACCTCGACCAGGATACTCTTGTTATCTCTGAACCCATTGACGGGTTGTCTCCAGCAAGAGATCATCCTCATGATGCTCTTTCCCCTACTGGGAATACTGCTCCATCCAAGACCAAGGCACAGCGTGTTTCTATGGAACAGTTAGAGAACGCGATCAACCCTGGTGCTCCGCCCATCGGGAACGTATCACGCTTGGATAGGAGGCCCAGGAGTGGGGTGGCAGACCCTCCCTTGTCGGACTCTTCCAACAGGAAATCTCTCTCTTCTGAGGAGCGCCGGCGCCTAGAGGATCAGCAGCGCCTAGGTGAGCGCCAGCGCTTGGAGCTTGAGGTGGAGAAAGAAGAAGAGAGATATCAACTTTCTCTAAAGGACCTCGAGCGCCAGGAGGATGAAAGATGCTTAGCAGAGCTCAGGGAAACCAGGAGACGCCAGGAGGAGCGTCGTCTGGAACAAAAGCGCCTGGAGGACACTCGACGTGCAGAGAACGCTCAACGCCAGGAGCTTGAGCGCCAGCGCCGCGAGGATGAGCGCCAACACTTACGGTTGGAGGAGGACCGCCGCGTCCGGGAGGAGGAGCGTGAGCACCTCAAGGACATCGATTCCCAGCGCCACAAGAACTCTGACCGCCAGCACAGGGATGAGCGGTACCGAGATGAGGACCGCCTACGCCTCAAGGAGGTTGAAGCTTTGCGCCACAGAGGGTACGAGCGCCAGCGCCGCGAGGACGAGCGCCTGTGCCGTGAAGATGAGCGCCAGCGCCTCAAGGATATTGAAGCTCAGCGCCAGAAAAACTACGAGCGCCAGCGCCGGGAAGATGAGCGCCTGTGCCGAGAGGACGAGCGCCAGCGCCTCAAGGAGGCTGAGCACCAGCGCCTCAGGGATGAAGAGCGTCAGCTTCTGGAGAAGGAGCGCCAGCGTTCTAAGGATCGCTTGTCAAGAGAGCGCTTGCCTGCTCAGGACACCAGTGACTCGCTCTTCCGTGACAGATCTCCTATCAGAGACACTTTGGAGTCGGAGGCTTCTCCTCGTCGTTCAGCCTCCACTTACTCAGATGACCGCTATTATGACCGGTATCTCCGTCTAAGTCTGTGGACCCTAGCGAACCCCAGGGTACTCATCTGCCCTTAGGAGAAGTGTATTCCTGGATTGCTGACAGGCTGGTAACGTCTCCATCACCAGGCCCGGATACTGATGCCTCTTTAGCCGTCTGGCATGAGCCTGAATTACTTATCCCTCCACACCCGATGGTCTCGGATGCAGTTGAGTCTTTGGACGACGAGTTCAGGAAACTGTCGCTCAACCCAACGTTTCGGCCAGCCAAGAATTCGTCTGCTACTTTCAAGGTTCACTCTCTGCAAGTATTTGACCATGGTGCCCCTCAGGATGACTCTTGTTCTAGGCTGTCAAATGCGCCACAAGGTTCTTATAAAGTGCAAGACGTTAGGTTGTTGTCTGTGGATAGAGAGTTGAAGCGGATGTTGAAACCTCTCTCAGCTATCACCTCTGCCGCTGATGCCCTCACGCAGGACCTTACGGAGGAGAACCCATCGAGGATGGATCACCAGTCCACAATGTTTAGGTGGGTGTCCAACTCTGTGTCAGTCGTTGTAGACCACGTTCGCTCGGCTATGGCTTCAACCACTCTTATCCGTAGGAACGGTCTTCTTGCCCCCTGCATTTGGGAAGAAGAATTCAAGAAATCACTGATAAGAGCTCCTCTCTCCACTCCTACCCTCTTTGCGGACAAGATACCGGAGGTGTACAAGGAACATGCTTCGTTGGCACAATCAGACTTCACTTTTCGTGCCATCAAGTCTCTGTCAACAGCCTTCGTCCCCAGAAACCCTAGGGCCAACCAAACCTATGTGGGGAGACGCAATTCCGTCAGGCTCGCTCAACGTGGAGCTCGTGGTGGAGGACGAGGCAAGTCAGGTAGGGGAGGCTACATCCCTCAGAGACCTCGCCCCGATTTCAATCAGCCAAAAACTCCCAAGACCCCAGCCTACAAGAAACGCTGTTGAAGCGTTGGACATGCACGACTGGTCTCTCCCGCCTCCAGTCGTCCCGTACCAAACTACACCCGTAGGCGGGAGACTAGGGATCTTCTGGCCAAACTGGACAATCCTAGAAGATCCCTTTGTCACCGAAATCCTCAGGGTTGGATACAAAATGCCAATCTCCAACCCTCCGCCTCTGACCACCCTGCCCCGGTCACGCGTGTACTCGCCGACTCAGATCGTTCAGTTGTCTTCCAACATCGAGACACTGTTGGAGAAGAAAGCAATAGAGGTGGTCCCAGACCCCAGCTTCTCCCCAGGATACTACTCCCCAATCTTCCTGGTTCCGAAGAAGAACTCAGACAAGATGCGGATGATACACAACATGGCTTTATTCAACGATCTGTATATGCCAGAGCCTCCGCATTTCACAATGGTTACCCTGGATCTACTGCGTTCCAAGCTTCAACCCAACGATTGGCTGGTCAGTTTAGATCTTCAGGACGCTTACCTCCATGTACCAATTTTCAAGCATCATCGGAAGTACCTCAGATTCCTCTTCCAAGGGGTACATTATCAATGGAAGGTTCTTCCGTTTGGAATCTCTACGGCCCCGTGGCTTTTCACTCGCATTATGTCTCCGATTGCCAGGTTTCTCCATCTTCGGGGGATAGAGTTCGACCCCTATATAGACGATTGCCTGATGAGCCACGGGGACTCAACAGTTTTACACAGACAGACCCTATTTACCTTGGACCTGCTGCGACAGTTGGGATGGCTTGTCAATTCAGAGAAGTCGCAACTAGTCCCATCCCAGCAGCTGACGTTTATAGGAGGTCTGTTCTTAACCAACATGGATCTTCTCCGAGTACCCCCAGACAGGTGGGAGAAGATAGAGCGTTTAGCGTTGCGGGGTCTTCGTCAGGCTTTGTCGGTTCGTCAGTGGCAGTCCCTTCTAGGCCTTCTGACTTCGGCTCAGGCCCTCACTCTCAGAGGTCGTCTCATGGCGCGCCCTCTGCAAGTGTTTCTGATTCCTTTTTGTCAAGAGGACGACCCCAGGGAAAGCCTTTGGCTTCCACTGCATCTACACAGTTACCTCAGGTGGTGGACGATCCCATCGAATGTTTGCGAAGGAGTCTCTTTGACAGAGTTCAGTCATCATCACGAACTGTTTGTAGACGCTTCACATCAAGGGTGGGGAGCCCACCTGGGTCAGCGGACGGCAGCAGGGTTGTGGGCGCAACATCAAGTCAGTTGGCACAGCAACAATCTCGAGTTGCAGGCAGTCATCTTAGCAATCGAGCATTGGATCGGAGTCCTCAGAGGCTCTCGGGTTCGTATAGCCTCGGACAACTCGACAGTGGTTTACCTGATCAATTTCCAGGGGACGACTCGGTCGCGCCAGTTATTGAAGCAGACTTTCCAACTGTTCGAGTTGGCAGACGCCAACCACGTTTTGATCAGGGCTCGTCATATCCCGGGTTGCAGGAACATATTGGCAGACGCTCTGTCCAGACCGGACAAGCCATCACCAACGGAGTGAATGCTCAACCCGGAAGCTTTCACCCTGATTTGTCAGCAACACCATCGTCCTCCGATGGATTTGTTCGCCACAAGATTCAACAACCAGTTGCCAACTTATGTCTCTCCCCTTCCAGACCCGATGGCGTGGGCAGTGGACGCTCTGTCCCTGTCTTGGGACGGTCTGGACGCGTTCGCGTTTCCACCTCCAATTCTGTTGCCAAAGGTTCTGGCCAAGATCAGGGAGACCAAGATGATGAATCTGCTTTTGGTCGCGCCCTTTTGGCCGGCCAGAACTTGGTTTCCAGAACTTCGTCTTTTAGCAGAAGGAGAACCAAACCCGTTGCCCCCGTGGCCAAACCTCCTTCTGCATCCTCACAGTCGGCAGTTACATCCAGACCCGCAACGATTTCATCTGTGCGTTTGGACCATCTGCAGAAGACTCTAAGGGATAAGGGGTACTCAGCGCCTGTAGCCAGCGCTATTACTGGAGCACATCGGCCTTCAACTAGAGCCCTTTATGACGATAAGTGGCTGTCGTTTGAGAATTTTTGCAGATCCCATAAGCAAGATCCTTTGTCAGCTTCACCACAGTTTCTGGCAGATTTTTTGTTCCATCTTCGATCGAAGAGGCACCTCAAGGGTGGAACGATTTCTACCTATCTTTCGGCCCTCAATTCAGTTCTCGCTGTTAAAACAGACAGGAAGATTTCTAAAACTCCGGAACTGATAGCCATGCTGAAGTCCTTTAAGCTGGAGGACCAGAAAGTCAAGTTTCGCCCTCCAGCTTGGGATCTGAACCTGGTCCTGAAGAACCTTCGTGGAGCTCCATATGAACCTCTGTCGGAGGCCTCTTTTGAGAACCTCTCCAGGAAGACGGCGTTCCTACTTTCTTTGGCAACAGCTGCCAGAGTGAGTGAACTACACGCTATTGATGTTACGAGGGTCCGGTTCGAGCAACGGCGTCATGGCTCAGTGCATCTAGGTTTGCTGTGGGATTTTGTCGCGAAAAACCAACTGCCTGGTCAACCTGATAGAGCGTTTGTGATTCTGCCGTTGTCTTCGATTGTGGATGAGTCAGAGTCTGAAGAACTCTCTTTGTGCCCAGTCCGTGCCCTGAAGGAATACATCTCCCGGTCTACTGACAAGAGGGCTGGGCGGAAGAGGTTGTTCATTCCTTTCTCTTCTATGACTAAGGGAGAGGTAAACCGGAACACGTTGGCCTTATGGCTTCGGGCAACTATCCTGACAGCTTACGATGCAGCAGGAATTCCTCACCCCTGCGCAAACAACCCGCATGAGATTCGAGCTCTAGCTTCAACAATGGCACTTCACAGGAACTGTTCCGTGCCTGACATCATGAAGGGTTGCTTTTGGAAATCTAACACGGTGTTTGCGAGTCATTATCTGAGAGATGTCTCCGTGGAGGATGTACAAGGCCTCCAGTCGTTTGGACCTCTCGTAGTGGCGCAGCAGCTCACTGTGCCCTCCTCGTCGTAGGTGAGTTATTCTTGGTGGATTTAGGACTATTTCTCGGACCGTCGAGATCTCTCCTTTAATCCTTTTTTGTGGTTTCATTTTCTGATTTGGGTTTCCTGTTTGTAGGATTCCGCTCAGTTGCCACGTCCTGCTATTACTAGTGCTTTTGGGGGTCCTCGCTGTTGGTCCTTTCCCTCCGTCCTACTGTCGAATCAACATGCACTAGTAAAAGTAGGGTAAGTATTAAAAATTTGTTAAAATCTAAATATTTTAGATATTTAAAAATACTTACCCTACTTTTAGGGTTTATACCCACCCATCGTTGGATCAACTACCTCCCCGCATCTAGGACCTCGCTCGGACTGACTCTAGGAAATGTGAGGTTTTCATATCACTGCGCACGCAGCTATGTGGATTGCACTACACTTCCGGGTAGTGACGTGCCCTAGAGCCAGTCTGTCTACACTTCACTACAGTTACGTTAGGATCCTGTCTCAGTCACGTTTTCAATCCTTCATCGGATCATATAGGTAATATGCACTAGTAAAAGTAGGGTAAGTATTTTTAAATATCTAAAATATTTAGATTTTAACAAACTTGCTGCTGGACTCAAACATAGATACTGTCCTTCCTGTACAAGCTTATTGATGAGTTATTTCAGTATTCAAATTGTCTACTGTGTCTAATCTAAGATGTGCAATCTTGTGATTGCTGAAAATTATTAACACCCTCAAACAGGGATGCAGATTCAAATTTTTGCCAGTCGGACATTTCATCTTTGACCCAAAAAGACGAACCCGGAAGTAAAAATTTGTTTATGAATAAAGTATCAGAAAGTATTACTATTTGTTGGTTCTTCATTCATTGCATACTATTAAACATAACACGAAAGCAATTAACGATAACTATTAATTTATCATTAACATGCATAAAATGGTTCATAATTTAAAATCAATGTTTACCAACTACGATTTACCGACAGTGCTAGTTTGAGCGAGTTTACACAAGCGAGTTTACAAGCGAATTTGCGTCAAGATGGACGAGAAAATTCTAATAATTTAATTGCACATAGTTCATCAGAAGTTCAAATCATGGACCAAATGATATATACCTTCTAAATAATCATTTTAAATTCAAAGGAACTCGTTTTCAATAGCGATATAATTTACGTAAACTCACAACTCGGCAGAGCACGTGGTCCAACTATTTTCCATACGACTATTTCCTATTCAAGATGTAGTTACGAATTTGAACTTATTCTAATAAGATTACTTTTATATTTTATTTGGAGACATATTTCGCAATTGTAAATGAATAATTATAGAATAAAAAGAACTAATGTAAACGCAAGAGAAATTGGAGTTTTTAAATTAGCGTACCTCTTTATAACGTGTGTCATCATGTAAATGCGATCGCGTGTTCGTAGCGTCATACAAACGGTGTTTGACTACATAACGTCTCGTGAAATAATATTGCTAATTATTCGTTTTTGATAGGTTTATTTATTTTGAATTTGTATAATAGCTTTACCATACATCGATATTGATCTATCATATTTTGTTTCAATATGTTACCTATGTTTTATGAACGAGATATTATTAAATTTATCGAGATTCAAAGTAGCAAAATCTTAATCTGTAACAAATTCATGAATCACCGGTACGGTGAAGCCACACGTTCATGCAATGTTTATCTTTGACAAAATTTGTTTACAATGCGATTTTAATGAAATCTTTTTCGTAAATAATGTTGTGAAATGGGTCATATCTTTCAGTCACTCAATGACACTGGAAATTTCAATTAAATATCAAACGGTAAGTGTTTTTTTCTGCCGACAATTATAATTTACTGAAGATAATGACGATTGACGTCGTGCCTCATGCTGTGAAGAAAAAATGTGACTTCTTGACTGGATCAACATATTTCAATTTCATAAACAATTATGACCGACACAAGCAGGGCCGTTTGCCTTTATTTAATATGCTTGTAAGTTTAGTTTTCCTTTTATTTTCTGCAATCGGTCAACTGATGTCCGATAGGTCAATTTTCGATTCGGTCAAACTGGATTTACAATCGGACATGTCCGGCAAATAGACCCATTTCTGCATCCCTGCCCTCAAAGGTGGAGTTCACTCATTGAAAAAGGGGGTTCGTCAAATTTACAAGGAAACATTTTCGAAAAGGTGGGTTTAGAACCCCGTGAACCCCCCTATGGATCTGCTACTGGGGTTGCTCAGACTGTTGTTGCCTGACCGTACCGTGATATCTTCTGCCCACAGCTGGACGAGGTTCTGGCGGATAGGAAGAAGGAGATGAAGGAGAGTCAGAAGAAGGAGCTGGAGAAGATGAGGAAGTCTCACGAGGAGGAGGTTCGGAAATTGAACCAGGAGTACTCGGACAAGGTGATTTCTTCTTCTCAAGATATTTTTCTAATCTATTTGAAATTTGAAAACAGGAAGATTTTCTGGATAACAACTACTTTAAATATGAAAACACACGATGTTTCAGAGTATATACTCACTCCTTCATCAGATGGAATGTTCCACCTGATGAAGGAATGAGTATATACTCTGAAACGTCGTGTATTTTCACATTAAAGAAGTTATTATCCAGAAAATCTTCCTTTTCTTATGACTGCCACTTCTAAATGCCCTTCAAAGACCTATTTGAAATTTTGCTAATCAACTATGGCCTTGTGAGTTAAGTCACTGGCCAATCCAGTTATTGCCTCTGTTAAAGTTCTGGTTCCTGTTAATTGGCCTCTTTGATTTGAAGCATAATAAGTTAAAAACATTGTTACATTTAAGATTTGATTCAGATTCTCCCAGGTATTTCATCCTGTTGTTTTTCTTGACAGAGCCAATAGCTGCATTGCAATACTTCAATGATGAAACTTAACTGAACTCATTAAAAATATTGACAGTGTATCCTGTTCCACCCAGGTTTGAAATAGATATGAGTTAGTGTCGAGAAGCAGGAAGGCTTGTCGTTTCTCCAGGGATGTTGTGAAGATATATTTTGATAGTCACATTATATTTGTGAATGAAAAGATTAATTTTCATGATGTCTTGATGAAATATGCTTTTCTAAAATGTTGCGACCCCAATTTCTCTTCCACAGTTGGCACGAGAGGAGCGTAACCAGACGAGCATGTACGAGAGTGAGAAGCGCAAATTGGAGAAACAACACACACAGGAACTGGACAGTGTTCGCAGACAGCACACACGGAAGAGAGAGAGTCTCCAGGAGCAGATGGAGGATGAGGTAATGACGACATCTATATGGTTGAAAATATTTTCTGGAATAGCTCATGCTCACTTCACAAACTATTACACTCGAAAATGTAGCATATAGCATTTACAAAATTGGTAAAAATTTGTGTATTCGCTCGAAAAACCCCAATGATATGCATGTTAATTATGGTGGCAATTCGGGTGAATCAAAATATGATATTAGAGTTATGGCCCTTGACTTGCATGGTTCCCTAAAGCTGGCCGACAATACCTGTGTTCTAAGGTAGGTAACATCTGTTTTTATGAGGAGAAGCATGTTCTAAATTTAATTTGATGCAGCTAAGACACGCAAGGAAACTCTGCTATACTTATGTTTGTGAAACATTTCATCCGTGCAGGAGGAAGAGGTTAGAGAGAAGAATGCGGAGATGGAGAGGAAGAAGAAGGACATCGACAAGGCTATGAAGAACATGGACCTGCAGGTATAATATCATAGCACGGGATAGATAGATAGAGAGATAGATAGATAGATAGATAGATAGAGTCATCGAAAGGTCGTCTTATTTACATGCAATACCTGTTCCCCATCTTTCAACCAAATATGGTGAATAAAATTAGAATGATTACTTTACTGTTTACAAATATTTCTGTCAGCCCATGCTATATTTTGTGAGTTTTCTCAATCTGATGATAGTGTTCATGGAAATATGAAAGATGTCACTTTGTTGTGGAATTAGCAAAATAGGTAGATTTCATCTTAGAATGGTTAGACATCACTATTACACACAATGTTACATCATTGAAGTAACTGACAGTACAACAAAGGTGCAGCTTTTCCAGATATTACTCTAGTGGGACAATTTTGGACATCACATTCACATCACATCACATTTCCCTTCACAAAGCATATAATAAACAGAACTGTTTGATTTTATTTGAGTATGCCACTCATTAAAATATGAAAAATAAGTCATATGAAAACTATAATATCCTCTATATCTTATTTTACAGGAGCAAAGACTTCAAGAGAGAAGACAGAAGTTCAATGATGAACAGAAAGATTTGGAGAATCAGCAAGATGTAAGTTACAGTTGATCCCTTGTAATTAAAAACTATATTTTGGTGCTGCCGCAAAGAAACTCCAAAGTGTTGTCTTTATCTATTTTGAATGCACTCTTCTCTCTGTCCAACCAAGGCGGCGTTCGGTAAGCGAGGAGAGTCGCTGAGTAGCCTGGAGCTGCAGAGGATGAGAGAAGAGAGGAAACAGCTGCAGGAGGAAGTGACGATAGAGAGAACGGAGCTGGAGACTGTGAAGAATGAGAAGAGAGTGCTGGAGGGAGATGTGCTCAAACTGAAGATGACTCGGGACCAGAACACTCGCAAACTCAAGTATGGATGAACCTTCACCTTCAACTCCTTGAATATGTCCGGATAGCCTGTCTCACATAGACCAATTCCATATTTGTTAACATGTGAAATGGCCACTAAGAAGGTTTTACATGGCTACATTTGACCATTTGCTTAATCATGAGATCTTGACTCACTTTGCATAAAACCCTTAAGGTTAAAATGACCCAGTGTTAACACTATAGGCAAAAGGTATTCTTACTTTGTTTAGCTTGTTGTAAAACTGAACTTCATAAAACAAAGCTATAGATCCTAACACTACAGTAGAACACGGATATAATTAATACGGATATAACAAATAAATGGATATAGTGAAAAAAATGTATAAGTCCTGTCAAAAGCCATATATAATAATATATATATAATGTTAAACGCGAATAGCGAACACTGGATACAGCGACATGAATTCTTTGGTCCCTTGGAGTTGATTATATCCGTGTTCTACTGCATTTATAAGTGACTGTTGGATGTTACAGTGAGTTGAAGGAGAAGCTGGAGAAGAAGACCCAGGAACTAGACAAGCTTCATCTGAGAATCACGGCCGCTATCAACGAGAACGAGAGTGTAGCCAGAGAGAGTCGACGCAGTGTGACAAGACCAGCAGACCAAACCGCAGGTCGACTGTCCATGGATGATCTAGAGACCTTCAGCCATCGTCCAGCTAGTGGCCTCCTCCTCAGTGAGGAGGACTCTTCTTTACATGGTGAGGAGAAGTTAGAAGCATTTACAATTCTTACAGCACTGGATAAGGTTTTTATTTATTTTCTTCTACTTTCATGATTTAAACGATTTTGGATTACTGAGAACAAACCTTTTGCTCAGCGAAATATTGGTTTCTCTGTTGAAATACGTTAAAGTTCTCAGTCATTTTACTAGTTATACAGTCCTGCCTTTTTTTGTTTAATAATGATTTTAGATTTGATACTCTCATTACAATTTGTCACTGCTCAAGCTCAGGAATCATCTGTTGTTTCTTGCAGTTCCTAAGAAGAAGAGTGTGCGAGTTACTGATGATGCTGAGCTTGTAAGTTTTGTTACTTGTCAAAATTCATCAAACCTCTGTCGTGAATGGGATTATGTAACCCTTCAGATGCTCTTGAATATTGCTAATAACATTACAAGTGCCCTTGGGGGCTAACTAGGAAGTATGCTTTAATATAAAACTGTCTTTTAATGAAAAAAAAAAATAATTGCATGTGTTCAAGTTTTTGCAAATTTGAAGGGGAGACAACTCTACATGCAGGGATGTTTAGTTAGTGTTTAGTAGCAAAGAGACAAATATAATATCATCTTGACTAAAGGGATCCTTGATTGCTAGATATACAAGTTCATCATTCATATTAATTGGGCAAGAGTCCAATTAGCTCTTCAATTATATTTGACTTTATTGAAGAAATGAAGGATCTAATGAAGGATCGGTAAGAAAGTTAAATTATTTCTGGTTCCATTCTGGATTTGTGAACTCCACATCTCCACAGCTATCTTGTCTATGGATGTCAGTGCTTGCTTTGTGTGTTACAGATCTCAGCGAGCGTGCTGGACATCCTGTCAGATGATGAGAATGATCTCGACTCTCTTATGTCAGGCACAGCGGGGAGGTGAGTAAAGCTTCAGTAGTCACATATGTATGTACAGGGACTAGATAACAGGGATTTACATATCAGATGGCACTTGTTTCAAGAAATAAGTGTCTTAAATTTGTAGTATAAAAAATTCCCATAATAACCTGATAATATTAACCTAAAAATTATTTAAAGAGATATTTCAACTTATCGTGATAAAAAGGACTTTTTCTTAATCATTTTCCATATTTTCATCCATTTATTTCAAGTATATTTATCGAATATGCCAGGTTGCTGAGGGATCACTTGAAGAAGGAGAGTTCATCGATAGGTATGGCTAAAGTCTTCCTACGCAAACAACGACAGTCTCTCAAGCGACGCCAGGCTGCTCTTGCCGCTGCCAAACAAGAACTCTCCAAAGATATGAGTCGTGCTAAAGAATCAGTGAGTAAACACACTATAAACATGATTTTATTGATTATTATTGCTTGCAGATTTTAAAATCCATTAACATACTTTTACCTTGCTGTCAGTTTGTTTGTTCATTGCTTACAATGAAAGGTTTTGATTTTGTGCTTCTTTTTGCTTACAAAATTACTCTCTTGAGAGAACATCAGGAAGGTGTGTGATTCATATTTGTAGCGGGGTTGGCGTCAAGTTTTGTTCGGAATGAACTCATGAGAGTGAAAGTTATGATGTGAGTATGTGTCTGTATACTGTTCATACTCTGGTTGCTATGAACTTTGTTCCATAGTCGATAGCACTAGCTTTTATGTGATATTTAATTTTAGATTTATATTTAAGTGAGGCTACTTGTCTTGGCTTTATTTAATGTCAATTTCATTCAAACACTTCTTCTAAAACTAAAACTATCGCTTAGCATAAAATCATTCATTTACTTCTGTCCACCAGAACCTGCCAGAAGACAGGACCAGAGTTCTGGATGACGTCCGGTCAAGTCTGGAACTTGAGGCTCTCAAACTGGATGAGATGGAATTGCAAATGGCCGCTGGATCTCGGCTGGTGAAGGAGAAGGAGATGAAGATCCGTCAGCTGGAGAACTATAATGTAAGATCATATTTTGTTGTTGACATGGTAGCCCGACAAGTCTGGAGTAGTGATAGATACTTGATGTAAAGGAACACCTACAGAACACTGCAAGCAAGTTAATCTTTTGGTTCATATCTATCCTTTTACCAAATTACAATGTTAGAGTGGTCTGTCATGTACTAGCAGATCCTTTTCAACTGTTTATACCACTTTGCATAATAATTCTCTAACACTTGTATTTCACTTAGAAGTCATTTTGAACCGTTTGTCAATTCGACCACTCAGTTAAACTTAGGTGGAAGAAACGACAAAGGAAGATGGTGTACCGTTATCTTGAGATGAATTGAATATTACACACTTCACAAATTGATTATCATCATCATGATCCTCAACAGGGTAGTGACAGCGAGAGGAGTGAGACAGACTACAATCCGTTTGAACACCCCTACCGCCCAGTGACCCTCCCGTCTCTAGACATCAGCGAGGACGACGCTAGCAGTGGTATCAGCAGCACCGACTACAACCTGGAACACTTCATACAGGGTAGGTGTCTTCTAGGTACAGGTCCCTGCTAAAATAGGATCTTTCATACCCTAACATCACCTGTTGCTTGGGGAAGAGGTTATATTGCAACAATTCAGCAGCTACATATCTCATTGTTAACGAGACTTACAGAGGAAAATATTAAGGAAAAATAAAAACATTTGTCATTAGTGGTATACCATTTGTCTTTTCCTGAGTAACCTCCCTTGCTCATGAAACAAGTGAACACAAAAGTGAAGCTATTTTTTCAACCTCATGTCAAATTTCATCATCAATAAAAGATGTTTGACATTAGGCCTCGTATATTTCCTTACACCAAAGTAGAGATGTCTTGTGCTTTGAACATTGTGTTGTAGCGCAGCCTATAATGAGAATATCCTTTATTGTGATCAGGTCTATACAAGCCTCAGTCCCACCAGCCAGCTCCAGCTCCAGCTCCCCCCGGGTCCAACTCCTCCTTCCAGAATGAAAGAGTAGCGAACACGGAGCACAACCCCATAACTCAGTCCCTGTACAAGATCAACACAGAGCTGTCCCATGTCCTCGGTCTCATCAACACACAGGGCACGACTCCGGCACCGGCACCAACACACACAGCAACAAGTCACTCTACGGGTAAGCTACTTAGGCTAAAAACCAAACGTGAACTGTTTTTTTAGTTTGTGTGCCTATCAATTTTGTAATGTCATTTAAAAACAAAAATATTAATTTGACGCATCATTTTGCTAATAGCTAAAATCCATTTGCCCAGCAAACATTTATTTCTGTTTTGTATACTTCTTCTACTTTCAAGCTATACTCTGATAGAAAAAATAAAATGTACTCCTCCCTCTTCATTATTTGTTAAAAAAAATTTTAAAAGTAAATTCCTATTCCCGTTGTCACTCTTGAAGAAATGTAGCCGAGAAATATTTAACTATATTTTGTATGCATCGTCAGTATTGAATTGTTGGATAAGGAGTCTTTCAGTGATAACAATTTTCAGCTTTGTTTACTTGTTTTACTTTGGCTAAAACTCCTGAAAACAAGCTCATTAAATAACTATGATGTAAAAAACATCATAGTAAATTTAATGAGCTTGTTTTGAGGAGTTGTTTTTTGGACTGATCTTATGCTTGTAATGTACGAATCACTATACTCCCAGGATAATGTATTTCTTCTCTGTAGCTCTGTAACTGTAACTGTAAGTTAAATGTAAAGACTCCCAGATGATTGGATTTGTGATTTGAGTTTACCTTGGGGTAAATGTTTGCAGTTAGACTTAAACCTTTTTTTGAAATTTCTTCTGAACATAAAATGTAAAAGAGTGTTGAGTTATGAGATCTGTACCTATCCTCCTCTGACAGCGTCCTCCAAGCAGCAGTATCCCATCTATGTGCCCCACGCTCCCGTCACTCCGTACTCCGCCTGGGCCACCGATAACCCCTACATGTGAGTACACGTTGAGGGGAATGTTGTGAAATGACCCACTAAGTGTTTATGTTTGTCTACCTTCAATTGTTTCAACTATTTTTTCATTTGCTTGATAACGCTTTTACCATCCACATTGAAATGTTATGCTCCTGCAATGAAGATTACTTAAATAAATAAATAAAAATAAATGACTATTTATGTAGCGCCTTATCCACAGGGCATATGCTCAAGTCAATCCTTCATCTAACTAGTTTCTAAATACCCCTTACAGAAGTAATATTTCATTATCTGTGACTGTAACGTGACTTTCCATGAATAAAACAAAGAAGAAAATAATAACACTTAAAAGTATGCCATATTACTTGAGCAAATTTCTGTATTACTACTTAGTCTTAGTACTGTATTAAAATAGAATTTAGCACCAAGGCATGTTAGTTTCCAACACACCTGTTCATGTAATAATCTCTATGTTTCACATAAACGCACTTAGTGTAAAGAATGTACTGATAACCTGTTGTTATTACAGCCACTCACCCCAGCACTCAGTATCTAGCTATACCAACCTGGCACAGACAGCAGAGATGTCCCTCGAGAGGAAGTGGAGGAAATACTTTGGTGGTAGGTATTCTACATCCAGTATGACAAATCTTGAAAACCTTGAAAACTATGTCAACATTTGCACCAATAAAAACCTTCAAAATATTATAAAGTATTTCCAAGTTTAAACCATACAAAACAAGTCTAATCCTGAGCAATGACCCAAGACATAATTCAACATCAACTTCCACCCACAAGATAATCATGTACCATTGCCTGAATCTCTGATTTTCTTTTATAATTTTTGTTTGCGATCATTGGGCAGCAGCATTGAATCATGAAAAGAAGAAAAGATTTTATGCACATATTTATTCATAAATATCACATATTTTGCACACTCACATAAATATTGATTCATTTTGATGACAAAATGCAGCTCTTAGGAGAATGGGTAAGTATTAGATACAATCAGCACTATAGGACCATATTGTGTTTCTACACTACACTTCTCAAGCATGTCGATGAAGTTCACAATTCTCCAGAACTAGACCCCTGATGATGGTCTTCATGTATTGGTCTTGTCTGCTACCATGGGACATGGGTGCATAGTCGTCATCACTCTCGTCACTCATGTAGTCATTTTCATGCACAGATATGACACTGACGTCTTGATGGCCAAACATATTCTCTGATCCTCGGCTATCATCTGATGTTGTGTCTGCAAAACTGACATCAGCAACACTACTGTCTGCGTAAGTGGCGTCTGCTTCACTAGCACCCTCACTACTCCTGTCTGCTTCACTGCTCCCGTCTGGACAGTAATACTGGTTATCCAGTGGTTCTATGGACGTCTGCTGTTGATCTGAGTCACCTCCAGACGTCTGATTGTCATCTGACCCACGGATCTCAAGAGCTTCCTGCAGCATCTGCTGAAGATGGTTGTCACCTGACCACTGAAGATCACTGTCATCTGACCATCTCTCATGGGAGTCATCTGTCCATCCCCCAATAGATGTCTCATGGTCATCATCTGACAACCTGATTTCTCTGGCCTCCAACATCTGCTGAGAGTCACTGCTGTAGGAGTCATCTGACCATCTGCCCTCAGAAGTCTCGTCATCATCAGATCCCCGGATTTCTCTGGCCTCCTGCATCATCTGATGAAGCAAAGCATTCTGGTCATCAGACTGACTGCCCTGTGAAATCTCCTGGTCAACATCTGACCCTCTGATATGTCGAGCCTCCTCTGACAGGTGATGGACGGTGTTGCTGATGGCGTCCTGGACCTGTCTCCACTTGTTCTCCTTGTACAGCTGAAACATCTGCCTCACTCCCTCCATGATACACCGCCTCTGGGCCAGCTGCATCCCGTGGATGATGTGGCCTTCATCCAGCTGCTTCAGCATCTTCAGCATCAAGCTGTGCATCTCTCGATCTGAAATTGAGGAAATAATCATAAGATATCATGCCCATCAAATACAAATCCCTCAATTGCATTTACTTTAATTTCTTCAAGAATAATCATCATAATTTGTGTATTGTGGCTTTGTCAGATAAGTCGCAGTTTCTTTGTACTTTGAAATGAGAAATTAATCATACATGACTTCTCTTGATAACTTCTTGATGACTTCTCTTGTGTTCAGAAATATGCCTGCTCATGGCCAATACCAGGGATATAATTCAAGAATAATTTCCTGTAAGCTATTTCCTCTGTAAGCTATTTAGTCAGCAGAAGGGGGAGTCAACTGGCAACATTGACCTATCAGCAAGTAATATTGTAGTTTAAAATAAAGTACAACAGTATCTGAGAAGACTCACCAAGAATGACAATCTGGATAACAGCATTATCGTGGGCAGCCAGCAGATTTCTCAGTGAAGCTTCCATCTTCTGAGCTGGTGGTGATCTACTGTGAGTGTTAGGTGAATTGATTCCTTTCCAGATTCAACCCATCTTTATACCAGTTCACTGGAAGCCAGTGGAACAACAGAGGGAATACTTCTTTCAATATCACTTTAGTCCAATTTAAGCTTCAGAGCTCACTGTGGAAATTTTCTTGTATCATTTTAACCTTTTGGATGATCAAAAGGTCAATAAGAATGAAGTGATTTCGGTGTTGTTGTTCTCTTGTTGATTTGACAGATAATTGATTGGATTGTTTGAGGTGAGGATTAGTTTGTTCATTGTCAACGCTTGATGATCAAAAGGTTAGGAAGAATGATGTGATTTGGGTATTGATCTTCTCTTGTTGATCAAAGGGATAATTGATTTAATTGTTTGTGTTAAGGATTAATCAGTTGATTAGGATGAATAGGGTGTTTTTGAATTTAGGTATACTCGTTAGTAATGTTTGTTTAGCAAAATCAGTGTTGTTTTTTCTTCAGCCCCTTCAGATGATCAAAGGTATTAGCGTTAAGCCATTGTATTTCAATAGAGATAGTCTTGATTGGGCTGTTTCTTTAGTTTTTCTGGAATGAATGGTAAACGTTTAGAAATGGAACAAAGTGATCAGGAAGACATGATTGGGTTGTTTTAGTATTGTTGTATGACAGGGTACTGGGTTCTTCATTCTGTGAGATGATTAGCTTATTTGTTTAGTTAATTAATTGGGTGAACTACTGATGTCGAACAGTATGGTAGTATCTCAACATTGAAGACTTATCTTGAATAAGAATCTTATTAAGATAGAGACAGCATTTGGTTTTCTCATGGTTATATCTATTGAATACTCTATTTATTGGGTTTGGTGATATAGAGAGCTATGTTTAATCTCCCACAACGGTTAGGTGTAATAACGCCTACAGTGACAATTGCCTACGGGGATTTATAGCTACAGTTTGAGTTGTGACAGCGATACTCTTACCTGCACACAAGTGAACTGTTCCAATCAGTGTGCACTAATGCCTACAGTAGAGAAGTAAAAGCCAGACATTAGTGTTCAACTTTAAAAAAAGTCATTAGATAGAAACTTCATCAACGCAATTAATATTTCAAGAGTCAACATTTCGCAAAGATGAATATTTTATAGGAGAGTATACTGTTGAAACGTCTTTTAAAAAAAATACTACATATCTGTAATCTCAATATATGTTTTAGGGGAAGGACACTTTTCAAAGTCAACATTTTACTTGAGTTAAACTTTCACAAAAGTCAAGAAATATTTCCAAAGTCAACATTTCACCAAAGTCAATATGTGACTAAAGTCAATATTTCACTAAATTCAAAATATCTTTTTCAAAACCAAAATGTCAATAAATAATTCAAAGTCATCATTTTACTAAAGTCAATATTTGATCAAAGTCAACATTTCACTAAGTTCAAAAAAATCTTTTTCAAAGTCAACATTGCATCAAAGTCAATACCTGATCAAAGTCAATATTTCACTTAAGGATGTTCGCTCCTCAAATTTAAAGTATTAAACTTATATTTTTTAAAAGATCAAAGTATATGATTGGTAAATCAGCATTAAAAAATAGGGGGTAGTGTGGTATTTACGAGATATGAAGCCTGTAAGATAGTGGGGTGAAGTACAATTTTAACATGGGAGTCTATGGGGAAAATGAGAAAAAAACTACTAAAAATTTTAAATACTACATTTCTAGTATTAAACTTGTTTTCCTTTTTTGATGTTACAAAGTTCATGTTACCCTACCGAAATCGATGAAAAATATACACAAAATGTACATGTAAACCCCTTTGTTAGTCAAATTTAGGGCAGTTTATGCTGTTTAAGCACTTTTTAGAGGTTCTAAAGTCACATTTTCTTTGTTTGTTTTTTTAAAAGTATGTAGATAATGTAGAATATCATGAAGTAAATACAGATGAGAACAAATCTTTACTTAATCATATTTCATTTTTGAAGTTCAACAGGAAGGAGCGGAAAATATCTTTTTCAAAACCGAAATGTCACATTTTTGTTGTAACTGTAGGCATTAGTCCACAAAATAATGGGTCATTCCACTTTGATGAAAGGTTGAAGGATGTAAAAATCTGAACCACTGGTGCATAAGCTTGTTTGTTTAAGACTGTAGGCGATCGTCCCTGTAGGCGTTAGTAGACTCCACCCCCACAACCTCTACTTCTACTTTCGAATGTTTTGTTTCTGTGATCTCATTTGCTTACTTAATACAATATTTTTGTAATGTTCTACTTACCCATACTGTTGATATCCACAGAATATATTCTCAATTTGTCTAGTTGTGTCCTTTTTGAAGAATCTTTGATACAATTTCAATACCTCGTGCAACATTTAAAATGTTGTGCCAGAAAACCTTGTCCATCACTAAGAGCTAATGTCAGACAGTTTTAATATTCATATAAGTATTTACTGAATGTGATAGTACTGCATTTTGCAGTAATATTTGATGCATTATTTACTTTGCATGTTTTCCAAATTTATGTCTCTGAGTTTTGTAAACACCAAATGGTAAAGTTTGGACTTGATATTTAATCATTTGTTTATTTTCAAACTCTGTTACGTAATCTGTGTCGATTCGATTGTCACATTTCACATAGTGATACCATCATAATCTTAATACCAGTATTGCATCTTCTGTCACTGTCTTACAGACGAATTGTAGGAATCGGAGTACATAATTCAATGAATAAAATCCTGGACTCAACACAACTGATTCAACAAATTGTTCTGAGGTATTACAGCGATGCTCACTCACTTTTGTCATTAGCTGGTAGCTCCATCGCTTCACTTAAGTTTTGAGTCTAGTGTCTCTATTTGCAGACCGCCGCCCCCCTCTGTCGAGTGCACCTATGATACCAGCAGGGGCAGGTGGGAGGGTCAGTCGTGTACCTGTCAGGTGAGTGCAACTTGCTTGTTAACTTATACCTTTTCAAATACCTTCATATATAAATAATATGTACTGACTTTCATGTGTTAATAGAGTAACAAGTCCAAATCTTCATATTCGGCATATATATTTTTTAAAACATTTTTTTTTTCCTTGAAATGAAATCGGGATTGGCAAACAAACAAAACTGCTTATGTGAATGCCGCTCCTGTACATATAAGCAGTAACATATAAAACGTGATTTATACATGGAGCTTCAGCATATCTACTCAGGGCCCAATATAACAACCAATTTGGGATTATTTGCTTGCTGTTTTCTGTCTGTTGAGAGTTTTCATGGCTCTTCTGATCTTTCACAATTTAATTTTCTGTAATTTCTTTGTACTTTTATTTCCTTTTAAGAGAAAAACTTTGCTGTGAGTCTGTGTACTTCTTGTGAAAATTTGAGATGACATAAGATGTAACATAGGAGTGTATCAAGACTACATAAAATCTCAATTATTATTTCTTTTCTTGTAAACCATATCCAACCACAGAGAGCAACTGCGTCAGTTCCGACTGAGTCTACTGGAGACAAACCCCCAGGCTAACTTCTCCACCACGGACAGACTGGCAGAGCACAAGCAGTGGTTACACAGGTTCCAGCAGGACATCAGCTTCGGGGCGTCATTCGTACGGGCGCCGGCGTCCGAGGTGGGCTCTTTGTATCCTTGTGTCACGTAGGAGACCGGTCTGTATCTGGACGCTCTTGAACATTTAGCTGAATGATTGAAGACCTTGGACTTGCATTATTTAGAAGCTTTATTACATTGGACATACCTACTGCCAAAATGTCTTTAAAGGGGAAGTAGCACGTTTTTTGCAAAATGTATTTTTTTCAAATTTACCATTTATAATGATAGTTTATGTCATTTAAATTCACTTTAGCTGGTAAAACATCTAATTACACAAACCAATTATCGGTAGTGGTAAAAACTATGTTGCGTATAAAGCAAAAATTGCATGGCGGCCATTTTATTGTGAAAACAATTTATTATTTTGTATTACAAAAACGATTCCCATGGCTTAACCAAAACATGTACACTCATTATAAACTTTATTTTCCGAAGAGAGAAGGATGTTTACTATTGGTGACATTATTTTTCAAATACATTTCATCAACTTATTTGAGTGAAAAAAACGTGCTACTGCCCCTTTAAGTCTCATGTTTATTTATGAGTCCTGTGTGCATACATAAAAAATAAACTTGTCAAGATCTGAGGACCATATTCTTTCAAGAAGATTAATCCAGTCCTCAAGTAAATTGGAACGTAATATCTGGTTGTTGGAAGTTTTGGTTAATATCTGATTTTTATGGCCATACTCGATCTGCTTGAATTATCAGAATTGAAGTATGATAAATACATGAGCCAGGCTAATTATTAATATATCACATTTGGTAAAAGATCAAAAGGTTTGGATGTAAATCTTATCAGATTCTAAGAAAGTAAAGAAGTGTTCTACACACAGTAAGGTGTTTATATGCAATACAGTGTAGTATTGGAATGCAGCACTACACTGTACTACAGTACTACTAGATTTCTAGTTACATCCAACACTTGTAGGTTTCACTGCAATGCTTAACCACCATGGTATTAAAGACTTTCTCCCTGCAATAATACTAGCAGCTTGAAATCAGCATTAAACACCACATCATAACTCGGCAAGCGGGAAATGTGTAGCTCTTATTTTGTGAGCTGAACAACATCTGCTATCAGAATTATTATATGTATGCTATGGCATATCGCCTAGTTGTTGATAAGCAAGCCCATGAGGCCACTTGCTGACGTAGGAATAGAAGAATTTGCTTAAGCTCAGCTTCTTCTATTGTGTTTCATTTGAACCCTCTAGGATTGTTATTGTGTACCTTTCTGTCATTAAACTTGCTTCATTTTTTTTATCAAACTCTTCTATACAGAAAATGGATTTCTGATTTTGTTTTCAATTCTGAAGAGAATTGGTGTAGTTTTTTCTTTCCATCTTTGTGTAGCAATCTGTTATTGCTCCAATCATTCAGGTGTACACTTGATGGTGTTATGAAACATATTATCTTATGTATGCCATTTATAAATGTCACTCAAAAACTTGAAACATATTTTGTTTATTTGTTTGAAATTAATTTATAAGACTTTTCTTTCAAATACAATTCTTTAAGTACTTCTTCATCATTTTACTAAAGAATTAAAAAAAATTGATAAACGTTCGCTTTCCAGTCTGTTTGATTATTTTGTTATGACTTTGCAATATTCACTCTACTAACATTCATGTTGATTCACCATTAATCCTGTTAATATTTTTGTTCAAGTTTTCATAACATCATTGCTGCCTTTTCAATGTTGTCAATCTGATTTGAATACAGAGTCAATGTCATATTTATCAAATGAGTTTGATATTAAATGAGGGACAGTGAGTTAGAAACAAATATCATTCAAGAATTTCATGAATTATTTAATATTACTCACTGATTTAAATCAAGTTCAACTGCCATAAAATTGTTTAACCTACCCTACCAGTGAGTCACATACCATTTGGGGCTATGTTACTGACATTGTGACGTCATATTTGAACCATTGACATGTCATGTCATTGGCAGCTCACGATATTATTACACCACGTGTCACAACATTGTAGATTGATTAAACAGATATTTAAGCAGCTCATGAGTAATGAATATGACATACAAGCAACAAAAGATTCAAAATAGCAAAGTTGGATTTTAGATGCAAGGGTTACTTATGCAACCTTTCACAAACTTTTTTAAAACAACAGTGTTCCTTATAAATTTGGTCTTGACAGAATTTTGAAAAAGAGGGTTTTTTTCTACTTATATTTAAAAAAAAAACTGTATGAAAGATTGAAACAATTCAGGAATCACTTTAAGTGAATGAACTTTCAGGGATGCCTTGATGTATATCTGTTAATGTTTCCCCTTAATAAAACAATAAGGGTGAAAGGCTTAATTACTGAATGTTTCAGGTCACAAGATCTTTCAGGACATCTTTCACAATCGATATTGTTAAATCAACTTCATTTTTCACATTGACTTTATAGAGCCATGTTGAACCGTCTCATGTCTCCTCTCTCTGTAATGAACACTGTATTTCAATCTGATTGCATCGTTGTGTTTATGTTTGCACGTTTGACCTTGACCTTTGTCTAGCACCAGCCTAGGTGGCGCTTCTGACCAGAAGCTATACAGCGAGCCTCTCTCTTCCACCCCAGCACGACCCTCACGTCCCGGGGCGTCTGCCATTCGCCTCGAGCTTGACGACAGGAATGAAATACGTGTCCGCGAATACCAACTGTAGAGATTATGATATTGAATTATGAATAATGGGATTCTTATGTACAGCCAGTTGTGTTCGTGAGTCACTCTCTGATAAATCAAACAACGAACCGACAGTACTACTAAGCATTTTACATTTTGATGAAATATTAATTTTGTAAACTGAATTTATAGCAGGGAAAATTAATTTTATAAAAATTACTTGGGAACTCTTTTTAAAATTAAAAAAATACCACAGACATTTTTGCACAAAATTGCAGAATAGTTGGTGTTGGTTTAATCATTCAAAGCGAACAATCTTTATCTGATTTTATCTTAAGATCTTATCTATTTTTTAATTCTTTTATGCATAAACCAATGCACAGTATTTTTTTCTGCCAAAAGTTTGCAGGTTATTCAGCTGTTAGCTTTGCTTATCAATCTTTCTGCACCAGTGTGATTCTTAGATTCTTAGTTCAACTCTTTCAAAGTGATCATGAACTTAACAATAACAGGTGAGGATATGGATCCACCAGGAAAGAGGAAGAATCATCAAGCATAAAATAAACTCACAACTCTGCGCTCAATCAGCACTTTAACAGTTACAGTGCACACAATTGATTCCTTAGTTTCAGAAATATTTTAAATATTATGAACATGATTAAAGGAGTATTTTATTTTCCTGATTTCATATAGTTAGATCAATAAAGTTTCATTAATGCAAAAAGGGAAAAAAAGGATCATCAAACAGGCATAAATAAATTCTTCTCTTAAAGGTACATCCATTGTGTTTCATAAAATTTTATTTGGCTTTAATACGTTCCAACTCACCACATGTTCTGTCTACAATACAAATAAATTCAATCAGCATGCATATTTATCCCCAATCGCCAAATATATAATAATTACTTGTTTCCAATTAAATTTGAGTATCATCATTAATCATGCGCAGAAACCGAAACTGCAAGTCCCATTTACATGCACAGTAGTTATATGACCTATTAAACATTATCAAACCAAATTTGTCATTTTGTCTGTTATAAATAAGATTCCAAAATTACGTTTGACTCACTGACGCGCGCCACACACTGTGCATTGTCCGGTTTTCGATCAGAAATCACTACTTTTACCTTCATATCATCAATATGCTAAGTCTACTATCATCAAAATGGTAGTTTTCGGTAACAGTCGATACTTCTCGATAAAGTAACACCATTTATATAGTTTGCAATATGCGACCCCAACAACACAATGGATGTACCTTTAATGTTGTGAATGTTTTTAAAAAAGTTGATGTTAGTCATTGTAAAATTTGGTTCAAGAGTAGATGGAAGACAACCCAGGTATTCAAAAGTGTTTATTCAATGCTCTGCCTTTCAAATCTCTGTTAGTGTAAAGTAACTGATCCCTCATAAATCCATGGTCCCTGATAAAACATCCCTTTTTACACCACAGTTCAGAGGAAAGATGCCAGAAATAAGATGTTTATTTTATTTTGCATAAGATGAGCTTTTAACCAAATTAGTTGACAACAAAACACATATAACCATGTAAATGATGATTAACAATATGTATTTTATTCAGCTGATATTTTATGTTCATGAAATTTTTTCTTAAACGAATCTATAACTTTAACACATTTTAGTGTGTTTCATCCAGATATTATTGGTTCAAGGTTGTGTAGAGATAGGTTGCCGTCCAATATTTATGAAATAGTGTTTACATCGTTTCCTACTCATCAGTTTTTGATACACGTCCAGTCTCATTAAAATGAGATGGAACAGAATACTCGTACCTTGCTGTGTTCTAGTTTGAGTAAAACTTGTCAGGGGTCATGTAATGTGACCTCGTCTGTTTTAAATCAACCAATCACAGCCCTGTTCAGATGATGAATTGGTCAGATGAGTTGCCAGCCTTGTCACTGATTGGCTGGAGTGAAAGGTCACATGACATAATCATGTCGAGGAGTACTCAGATCAAGATCCAGCGAGGTATGAGTGTTACCTTCCATCTGATTTTAATGAGATTGCTGCACATACTAACCTTACACAAAGCATTTATATCAGCATCTCAGTATCTAGCTATGCAATATCTTATTTGTGACATATATGGTTTGCCAAAATCACTGATGTATATTTTGTAGATAGAAATTGTACATTAGAAAATATATATTTGTATAGAATGTTTGTAAAATCTGGGGAATTATTTTCAAATCCTCTTATATATTAAGACATGACAATTTAGTAATTTTATATACTTTTTGTTTATTTTCATCCATTTTGTTTTCATTTTCTTAAAATGATATAATACAATTTTAGTTCTCATTTTAAATTTTTATGCATGATCTTTTTTTAAACCTCACAAAAGACTTTGTATGTTATCAAAAATATTTATCAAATGTACAGGGTTAGTTTAGAAATACTCTACCAATCAAAAGTTAGCAACACTCTGTGCTATTGTTTTATATTGGTATAACAGAAACTCATTGTGAACATACTATTTAACTAAAAATGTAAATTGAACTTTAAAAAGTCACACGACTTGATGTATAACTCTGGTAAGCGTTATATCTATATCGTATTATAAAACTTGCTTCCCACTTTTGTACATGAGTTTAGTGGATCATGGCATTTGTTGAAAACTGGCACAGTCATGTCTCAGTATCCTTGTCTTACTCAGCCTGTTCAACATTACTTTACTCTTACGCTACCTCCTGTTCATTGTCATTTAGAAATCTAATCTTCCACGACCTCATGTCATGTATAATTTTATCAGTCTATTCATTAAGATGCTTATCCAAAATATATATACTAACCTTCTATCAGTTTTATTTTGGAATTTCTTCTTTGGCCTCCTTTTTACTTCTGTTCTTCCTGATGTCATTTGCCTGTAAATTTGACTGGTTGAACCCAAATCTCCCACTGTTTACTGTTTCTCCCCCCTACCCCCATCTGAAAGTTCCTCTGTTTTGTATGCCTGTTTAGTTATCGTGTATGTTTGAAATTTGTGTATCATGGAATTCTCTATGTTGATGTTTGTCAATTGCTTCAGAGAACTGCATCAAAAGAAACTATTTTCCTTGTAATGAACCTCTGTAGAATTCCTCAACTTTTCTGTTTGACCCATGTGTTGTTTAGTAAGGGTACCAGTTTGTCTTATTTGAATATATGGACATGAAAGAAAGATATAACATAACAAGCCCTCTATTCTTGAGCTGGTACAGACATTCTTCCATGTATTAAGAGGCTGTCTCCTGTTGACATGGCACAAATTTCTCTATGAGAGACAAAATATCGCTTACATCTTACATCACTCATTCATTCTTTTGTGTTTGTTTTACTTGTCTGTGTTGTCTAACCTTAGACTGAACTGTATGAAAATAAAAATATGCTTCATCGTTTTTTAACAAGAAAACATTATGGAAACTCTTTATAAGACTTTGTTGTAAAACTGGTCAAATAATGTTCAAATAACTTCTGGACTCATTTTTCTTCATTTGGACTTCAGTTGACAGTTACAGTGGGTTTTGTTTTGTAATTTTAAAATTTCACAATACAATGCCAATATGAGGCAGCCCCTTTAGACAAGTGACGTCCATGTCAATATAATGTGCCTGCTAACATGACTGCGTGCTCCACTCTTCCCAACAACTACTCTTCCCTCCAAGCTCATGTATTGTGTAGTGTAAGATGAATCTAGAACTGTCTGTGATATATACCACCAGCATTACACTGGACTTGTACATACATAACCACCTGCTTCATGTGTAAGTGCTCCTTCTTATACTCCTGTAAAGCTTAGTTATTTTGTATCCTGCTTGTAATGTTTGTAGTTTGATGTAGGACAAGTATTCCTGTGATGGTGCAGTCTGCAGCAAGCTAGATAGCCCAATATTTGGTTCATACCTTGCCATCTCCACCAGCATTTCTTGTGACTTGAAAAACACTATTGCAGAATGTTATAGTCCAATTGCAATGAATCTAACAAACCTATACAAATACGTAATATAGAGCAATCGCTTGACTGCTGTTTGTTTTAGAATTGGATGTTGCTCAATAGTCATCACTAGTCTTAAGAGAAACTAGATAATGTCGCAAGGTATGAAACAACTTGAGGCATTGTTGAAGGTTACTCTTGAAGAAGGCTGTCTAACACATCAAATCTTATTTTAATCATTTGAAAACAAGTACTTTAATGGCCTCAACCTTGATTTTAGTGTTATATTCACCAACTTCAGTTTTCGTACATTGTGAAATGTTCATCTTGTGAAAACAACTAACACTTTATATGAGACATACCTATGACATAGGTAATAGTTATACAATAAATTAATGATACTTTAAAGAAGGAAATCAATTTCCAAAAGTGTCTATCAGAGATATTTTAAAGAAGTTCCTTTCACAAAGCAACATTTGCTATGGTTTAGCTTTACCCCCATTCTTTTCTATACACTCCGTTACCTAAGCGACCTAACTACTTTGTCATAGGAGAAACAGATATGTAAGGTTGTGCCTACTTAAAACAGTGGCTATTTTACAATGCACGTTTTGTAATCAAATCTCAATAATGTCCGTCCAGGAAACAAACACTTGCCACTGTATTTTTGCAACAGAAGAACGATCCATTGCTTACAATCAAAGTTTTAGGACAAACTGTTCATGAAATTGTGGCAATTGTCTACAGTTGGATATTGTTACATTCAATATTATTAGTGATTATGGAACTTTTACCGTCCTCTATTTTTATTGTAAAAGGATGTTGTAAGATGGTTCATTTTTTTACTATGAAATAAATCATGTAATTCATGCAAAACTGTGTTTGTGTTGTCATTTATGGTTGGTAAGGCAACTCTGAGGCTCAAATGACATGTGGTTTACATAGAAAATATTTATATATTTATGATATTTAATATCAGGAGACACAAGGGTGAGATTTCATATATCATTTGAAATCATTCTTCAACAAGTAATAGCAAAAGAATGAAGATAACTAAAACACAAAATTGGCATTTAAATAACAATACTACTTACATATGTGAAATAATTACTTGACCAAAGAGTCAAAGCCATCTTTTCCTGACAAAGAATTTTCAACATGTCCCACTGAATGTAACATTGACTTGCCAGTCCAAGATAAGTAAAGCCACTGGGCCCAGTGGAATAAGCTAGTTAACATGAAATATCTGTCAAAATTTCCAACTTTCCCAATAAATGGAAAGAAACTTCCATAAATCCACGAACTTGTTCTATTCACGACTGTTGTAAGTATAGACCTGCTGCTTTGAATAATTGCTTATGCAGATGTTTTGAACAATATTTTAAGAAATATCTCTTCAGTTTTATAATTTCTTCTTGGAAACTCACATATCTCTATTCCTATGACATAGTTTAAGCATTCTCTTTCCACAGAGGTTACTCCCTTCAGCCCTAGGTAGAACAGAAGTTAGGATAGGAAATCTGAAGGGAGTAATCTCTGAGGAAAATCGATGCGTTGGCCACTATTCGATCGACAATATAACATTATAGAAATATGTCATCTTAATTGATTTAGATTGTACGCTTTCACAATTAAAAGCCTTTGACAAGATATCACCGGTTATGACTAACATCTCATTCATTGAGTGGTGACTTCATGCTAACAAAGGTCGACAGTTATCAGTATATGCTGTCCAGATAACAACGTGGACTTGTTGACTGTAATACTGCTACACACGCTGCCGCTACACCGGGGTCAAAGTTCATCATATTTCATGGAGGATTCTAAAACAGGAAGGATTTTATATTTAACTCAATCAACACTCTCTATGGAATATTGATCCAGGTTGTAAAGGTATGAATGATTTATTTCGTATATCTATCAAAATGAACAATACTGATTATGTTATTGAACAAGAAAGAAACACAGTTTTACTATTGTTTAGATTGTACATTGAGGGTGTCTTATTTTAATTTCTTGTATTAAGGAAATAATTTAATCCTGATAATACTAATTATTCACAGAAAATGTTTGAGTTTTATTCGTCATCCTTTAATATTTCATCAAAATAAGGAACAGCAGAATATTTACATAAATAATTAAATTTGAAAAGAAAACTAAAATAAAAATGGTAACAATCGGTAAACACACAAATCATTAATTCATCTATTTGCAGTATTAAAAAAAAACATTATTTTGAAATGTAAAATATTATTAAAAAATGAACCAAAATAGAAGACATCCTATATATATATATATATATATATATATATATATATATATATATATATATATATATATATATATCAAAGATTAAACCTATGTTAAGATCCATACAATAACACTTAGGTCTATAGGTTGAGCAAATATGTTCAACCACTAATAACGTAACAATGCCCAAATAACTAGGTCTCACGAACCTCAAAAGTAACACAAGTATTGTCAGTCGTAATCTATACCTTTAGTTTAAGCCTACTACGTCTGTAAAAACCCTGACTTGCAGAGTCAATATGGGACTGGAGATCTTTGTTGAATATATCCCGGTGTCTTGTGTACTAATTACATTAATTGGATTGTTTATTGTATTTATTATGAGTTTTTATGTGTGTTTAAATGATGATATAATGATAATAATAGAATACTTATAATTTGTATTTATCTATGTACTATACATACTCAAAGCGCAAATATATTAAATACACCCTCTAAAATCGTTACACACTTGTATCAATTTTAAACATTAATTTAATGCATAAAACACAAAGAGGAATACCCTCACCGCCCATCAGGTATACCCTGTTGCAATGCACGTTAAAGGTGCATCCATTGTGTTTCATAACATTTTATTTGGCTTTAATATGCCCCAACTAACCATATGTGCTGTCTACAATACAAATAAATTCACTCAGCTTGCATATCCATCACCAATCGCCAAATATATCATAATTACTAGTTTCCAATTAAAATTGAGTAAGATTATGCATGTACAGAAACCGAAACTGCACGTTCAATTTACATGCGCAGTAGTTATGTGACCTATTAAACATTATCAACTCAAATTTGTCTTCTTGTCTGTTATAAATAAGATTCCAAAATTACGTTTGACTCATTGACACGCGCCACACGCTGTGCATTGTCCGGTTTTCGATCAGAAATCACTACTTTTACCTTCATATCGTCAATATGTTAAGTCTACTATCATCAAAACAGTAGATTTCGGTAACAGTCGGTCCTTCTCGATAAAGTAACACCATTTATAACGTTTGCAATATGTGACCCCAAACAACACAATGGATGTACCTTTAACCCCATGAAACCACGCGAGTTTCTGTAAGTACTCTTGGACCTGGCTTCAGACATTCACCGAAGTGTGCAGTGTGTCTTTAAAACGATTATGACGCACATACCAGAATTTGATGAATTTAGAGTAATTGCAGTAACATATCAGTTTATCACTTTCATAGATATGTTTTAAGTCTGGTTTTATTATTATTAGTTGCGGTAAAGATTCTGTTACGTGGACATGTATGTATTGTAAATTTCTGCTTTTTATGTTAAGGATAAGTACCACATTTCGTCTTTAAGGATATCCAAGGCATATTGAGTTTTGACAGGTTCAATTCAATTTTTGTTTGCTTTATCCATATTGAAATCAATCCACAAGATCTTACAAAAACATTGCTCTTCAAAGAGTTAATTCATCATTACGTGCAGTGTGTTCTTACGACGACATAAATATAACGGTGATAACCATTGCTCACAATGTGCAGTATCGGTGTACGTACAGTCACTGTGGACCATGCTTGTACTGTGTTATCAGCTGAGGTCATTGTAATATACTCGACAAAAATAATTAGGGATATTTTGAAATTTTGAAATTACATACACTGATGTATTTATTACTTGACATACTAATGAAATATTAATCATAAAACATCTAGTATCCCTAACTGATTTTGTCCAGTATATGTAGGATTTACAGTGACTATTTCAGAAAAATGTATTTACTTTAATATTTAGCGGTTAGAAGTCAATTTAAAATATCACAAGAGTTATCTCCCTCCTTGCCTCTTTCCCCACTGTTCCAACAGTCATATTTTAGCTGACATCCAAACATCTCGTTTGGCTACTTTGCATCTTTCATATTACATATAACCAATCTCATTTAAATCAGATCGAAAGTAACACTCCTACCCCGCTGCGTTTCTTATCGAAGTACTGCGCCATAGAGGTCAAATCGGGTGCCATATCTAAGAAGGCCTCTGATTCGCGGAATGTATTGAAGGTGAAAGGTCACCAGACACGACCTCTGCGGGGTAGTACTCTACAACTCAGACCGATGAACGAGGTACGAGTGTTACGTTTGATCTGATTTCAATGAGATTTCAACCTTAACCTACCACCTCATATTTTTATAAAGTCCCCATTTTACTTCCAGCAAGAGGGGGCGGGATAGCGCAGTTGTTAGCGCGTTCGGCTTCGGACCAAGAGGTTCGAATCCCGCTAGGCGCACGGCAACTTTGTCTGCAGTAGAGAACTGTTCTACACGCAGTAAGGTTTGGGTGCAATGCTACACTGAATTTCAGGGTAGTACCACCGTAATACTAGCAGCCGCGATATAAGTGAAATACTCTTGAAAGTGGCGTTAAACCCCAACTCACCTCACCTCACCTCCAGCAAGACAATCTTATACAATTAGTCACGAGGACCCACTTCATGTTGCTCCTAACAAGTCTCCTGTTCCTCTCCCTTAGTGTATTCTTACAAGTTACAACATTATTTTCAACAAGAAAATCTCAGACAATGCGCCATGAAGACCCACTTCCTGTTCTTCCTTCCACATCTCCTGGCCCTTGTCAACTCTCTCTCTGAGTATATTGTTATAATATTTCATCTTTACTTCCTGCAAGACAATCTCAGACAATCTTCCATCGCGACCCTCTCCCTTTCCTTCCTATCAACTCTCTCCCTGAGAATATTGTTATAACATTTCATCTTTACTTCCAGCAAGATAGTCTCAGACAATCTTCCATGGCGACCCTCTCCCTTTCCTTCCTATCAACTCTCTCCCTGAGTATATTGTTATAATATTTCACCTTTACTTCCAGCAAGACAATCTCAGACAATCTTCCATGGCGACCCTCTCCCTTTCCTTCCTATCAACTCTTTCCCTGAGAATATTGTTATAACATTTCATCTTTACTTCCAGCAAGACAATCTCAGACAATCTTCCATGGCGACCCTCTCCCTTTCCTTCCTATCAACTCTCTCCCTGAGAATATTGTTATAATATTTCATCTTTACTTCCAGCAAGACAATCTCAGACAATCTTCCATGGCGACCCTCTCCCTTTCCTTCCTATCAACTCTCTCCCTGAGTATATTGTTATAATATTTCACCTTTACTTCCAGCAAGACAATCTCAGACAATCCGCCATGAAGACCCACTTCCTGTTGATCCTGTCAAGCCTACTGGTCATGATCAACTCTCTCCCTGTGTTCAGCTCCCCATGTCGTCACAACATCACTAAGACAGAGAACATCTGGAACTGTTCCCGAACATTCCCCCTCGACATTCCCGCTCCTAGCTCCGTTCCCGCTGGAGTCATCACGTACGACCTGAGCCACAACCAGCTCCTGGAGATCCACAGAATCAACTCCTCCTGTTCCTCCTTCAGCACGTGCAAAGGATGCATCAGGAATCTGCTACTTCATCACAATGACATCGACACCATCGTGAACCACGCCTTCTCCACCCTGCACTGTCTGCACTCACTTGACCTCTCCTACAACAACATCAAGGGAGATTCCCTCTCAGCGATGACCTTCGAAGGTCTGCTGCAGCTTGAGGTTCTTTCCTTGAAGGGGAATCCCTTGGGTTATCTGAAAGACTTTACCCTCAAATTCACCGAGCTTCGGATTCTGCGAGTTCTCGATCTCTCGGACTGTGAGTTGACTCATATTGGAGAACACGCATTTGATGATATTCCACTTCTAGAAAAGATTAATTTGAGTGGGAACAAACTCACAAATGTTGATCCGAAAATATTCACTGGACTTCATTTTGTGGATACTTTGGACATCAGAAGTAATGAACTTTCCACCATCAACAGTAAGAACTTCTATCCCATGCTTCGACTTCAGAAACTATATCTTGACCATAACAACATTGAACGTTTCCCAGACGATGCTTTTGCAGGGATGGGAACCCTGGAGATTTTGTCAATATCTGAAAACCAGTTTGAAGAAATTCCCTACAATGCCATGAAGAACATACAAGAACTCCGCATCTTCAACATCAGCCGCAACCCCTTCGTGAACCTCAGAGCCAGTAACTGGCCCCAGGACATGAAACTGGCCATACACGAGCTCTACATGGACGAAATGGGGAACGGATTCAGAGATATCCAGTACAGGGCGTTCTCCGCCATGCCTGTCTTGAGGAAAGTGTCAATCTCGGGCAACAAGAATCTGGTGTCCATCGCTCACAACGCGTTCCAGGGCAGCTCTGGACATCTGGAGGAAGTGGACCTAGTGGACAACGGTCTGGAGTTCCTTGCCCCGCATCTGCTGCCCTGGAAAAATCTGGAGATACTGGAACTTGATGGAAACCCCTGGAACTGTGACTGCAAACTAAGATGGGTCCTTGAGGGAGGATACTTCAAGAATTCCACCGTCAGGTAAGATTTAGTACACCAATTATAATTTGGAACTGTGATTGTAAACTCCGTTACTCGAATAATAGGGTGTTCCCATTACAACGTGGAGCTGTAAACTCAGATGGGTTTGAGAGAGAGAGGGGATACTGCCCGAAATCAACTTCTCATTGTTCACTGATGACTGTCAGTAAGATTCCCTCGTTATACCTTGCTACCAAAAACTTTAAAATGTAATGCATGTTGACTATGACATCATTGTGCCCTCTTCTTGTATCAGTGAAACCGTTCCTTCCAGTCAGAATATGATATGATATGATAAATAAAGCTAGTGAAGTTTCACAAGCACAATGTCATCAATCATTATTGCAAGTCCAGATAGGTCCAACTGGTCCGAAATACTGGTTTGCAAGTATGTCATGTGAATGTCGACTTCTCAGTCCGGTTTGTTGGGTTCACTCTGTTTGAACGATTTATTTTGTTGGGTGTATTACGTTTCGTCCTGATTGCAAGATGTAAGAAAGTAACTGTCAATGATGATGGCAATCCGTTTCGATGAGTGACTCATTCAAGTCTATTCTGATTTCAAATACAAAAAGAACGCGACAATATTTACACGAACTAATACGAATACGAATGTATGATGAAATAATTTATGTACTTATTTATTTGAAAGAGTTGGTTAAGAGAATGGTTAAATGAAACTCGGTTTAAGGTGTCGTTATTTAACGTTTACGTCACATAAAGCTTGCATGTAAATGCTTTCCTTAACTGTTCAGAGACCAAAAATCAAACAAAAATTATACTTAAATCATGTTAATGAAATTATCATTTATATCAAGTTATATATTTTCATTTGTAGCTTATTTATTTTGTTTTCCATTGCAGATGTTACAGTCCAGAAAAATTGAGAAACAGAGTATTGACAGACTTATCCACCCTTGACCTGAGATGCCCCCGTTCTTTGGTCTGGATTTTACTGACGTTTATTGCCGGAACTGCCGCCGTTTTTCTTGTAGTATTGGGAGTCGTTGTTTGGAAAAAGCGTGCCCGGTTGCCATGCCGACGGGTCAAAGGTCGATACGTATCGGTGTACACAAAAGATACGGAGGAGTCGGAGGGTATGGCCACCATAACAAATGTACATGCGAGTGACCACGATGACGAGATGCCTCTACGGGAGGCGGATTCTTAGAGGAAGATTTGTACATTATTTATTGAACTATTTTTTGGAGATTAATGCACGAGCAAGTGTGACATATTGTTTTAACGAAACGAGTATTACTTCGTGTACTGTTCGAGCGAGTGTAGTGATGTCTTTATCATTTTTCATATGCCCCAAAATAAACAATTTAACCATTCTCCATTAGTGAGATGAGTAATGTGTAGTAAATGAATGACTGTGTATCCCGTGCGGTTATAAAAGTGTTGTGAACATGAACGAGAAAATATACGTGCAGCTCGTGCTATTCGTTATCATGTTTTAAATTACACTTGTGACGTCACCCTATTGTTCTTTCACTCCATTATTTTTCAGGAATGGAGAGTTACACATCAAATCATATTTTTTAAGAAGAAATTTAATTTCTTTAACTTTTTAAAGCAATTTGGATAAACGAGCATTACTTTTAGTGTAATTTAAGTAGGGTAATATCCTCGTAACTCTCCATTCCTTAAAAATAATGGGCCTCGGCCCCTCCGGGTCCTCGGCTCCATTATTTTTAAGGAATGGAGAGTTACTCGGACATTACCCTCTACGGACTTGGAGACGATCGAAGTGAAACGTACTTGTTTCACTCGACTCCCTCACAATTCAAAGCTTGGAGATATTACCTGACCTTGACTTGATACTCATATTTGTGCATTATATTTCAACCAAATCCATGCACCCAATAATCATTTCACCTGCTGTATGCATGTGTATGTTTATGTTGCTTTCATTATATAAATTCAGACTTTGAAATATTATAGATTTCGACTGGACTAAACAAGGCCACGTGGCCTGTATAGAATACCATACACACAAAAATTTTAATGGGATAATCGCCATACTTTGAAGGTTATACAAATTAACTGTCAGGACTACTTTGTCATTTGTCATCATTGCGCGGTTTTAATTGATGGTGATGACGTCACTCTATTGTGTCGACAGTGAATTATTCTTTAGAAACGATAGGATTTGTCGTTAAAAAACCCTCGTTCTCCACTAAACGGCCCGAGTGGGAAATCGGCTCAGCTGGTAAGCGCTCGTAAAATCTCCAACAAGAAGAGGAAGTAGACGGGTAAACCGTGAAACACACAGAGGCAGCGGTACATGGCGTAGGGGTCGTGTTAATAACACACAATAGACATAGCTTTGCGTAGAAGATTTGCGCGGTGCACGTGCATGGAAGAATCCATTGCATGAGGGTCGTTGCTACGTGTAGGCCTACCATATCCGATGAATGAGCACAGAAACTTGCAAAATAATGAATATTTGTGTCAAGTAATTGACTTGTATTATTTAAAATGCAGGCAAATAACATATGCACGTTTCGTGACGCCATACATGGCTTAAGATGAAGAATGCATTCGGGGCAGTGGATTCGTTAAAATAATCAAGTTTTAAAAAAAGTTCAGGTTTAACTGTGGTATAAATACTCCGGCATTTATACCAGTTGAATTTGCACATTTCAAACCGTTTAAAAGCCAGTATATAAACACATTATGAAATATATTTGTTAAATTAGATGTCTGTCAAAATGTGTGTATTGCGTGTGGTTGATGAAGTATGAGGCACATTGTCATATTACATGAAGGTCCATTTCGTAGTTGCATAATTATGTTTTGTGTTTGAGCTTCATATCATACACAAGCAACCATAACATTCAAGTGTCGAAACATATGGAAAGAATTGTGTACTTCCTATTGTACATTCATGTACGCGAAGGAGAAAACAGCGTATCCAAAGAAAAGGCGAATTAATGGCGACTTCAGGGGAAAGGGATATGAATCAGTTGAAGCGCACATAAAATATACTCATCCTCCTTGTTTTTTTTGCTGGAGATATACTTGCAAAATACGTGCTTTGAGTTGATACTGCACAATTTTGCACTGGGAATCTTACATTAAGCATGAACAGGACTCACGTCACGTCACTATTAACTTTTCATTTTATCAGATAATTAATACTTGAATTCGATAGCAAAACCATTTGGGACACATTTCACAACGCAGCCGTTTCTAAGGTTTAGGTTCAGTAACCTCAATTCTTCAACATTACGTTGAGGTAAACTCTCTGCCACACTATAGCGTTAGTGCTTTATGAAAGATGTTGTGGATAACATTGCTTAAATATGGTAATCAGGAATCGCATTAGTTGATAAGCACTCGGTGTTGGGTTAAAAGTCAAAGTGAACCTTACCAAAAGCATACGAAATATGAGTAATAATAAAAAGCTTCTCAAGGTACCCGTTTATCGATTTCAAAGTTAGTGAACACCCCACTGAACATTACAGCTGAAAGCAGCACAACAATGACTACTTGGTACTTTATAGTTAGCTTATTTCGTATGGAGTTTATGTTGAACAAACCATTTTATCTCCAAACAAATGTGAGTAGTATATGTCAATGCGGTTCAAAATGAAACTGACATGGTGATTTCATGGCTTGGCAAGTACTGCTAAGTTGAGGTGATTCGCACTGACTTGATTCCTGATTGTCAAGCTGGATTTAGAAAGGATTACTCAACATTTGACCACATTTTCACTCTTTATTCGGTAATCGAGCGATGTTTAGCTTTCAGCAAAAGGAAATTGTATATAGCTTTTGTTGACTTTAGGAAGGCATTCGATTCTGTTGATAGATATAAAATGTGGACATGTCTTAGAAATAGAGGTTTAAAAGGGAAAATGTTTGATGTCATCAGATCAATGTATTCAAATGTAAAATTTTGTGTTCGATGTGACAATGCTTTTAGTGATTATTTTGATTGTCCTGCCGGGGTACGGCAAGGTTGTGTTTTTAGTCCTATACTTTTCTCATTCTTTATCAACGAACTTATTTTGATATCATGCAATCTGGCAAACATGGCATCCAATTATTTCCTGATTTAGTGGAACTTTTTACTTTACTTTTTGCTGATGATGTGATCCTAATGTCAAGCACTGTTATTGGCCTTCAGAGACAAATTGATATACTTTCATGCTACTCAGATACTTGGCAACTTGATGTTAATCTTGATAAAACTAAAATTGTTGTATTCCGTAAGGGTGGGCCAAAATCAGCTAAGGAGAAATGGTATTTTAAAGATGAACGTATGACTGTTGTCAATGAATATAAATATCTTGGGATACTGTTTATACACACACTAAATATGAATAAATCTACTATCAATTTGGCATATAGAGCTAAAAGGGCCCTACTTCAGTTGCTCTCTGTTTTACCCAAGTTGGGCGTAGTTGGTCCCAATATATTTTTCAAATTGTTTGACTCCCAAGTACAGCCTATTCTTCTCTATGGGTCTGAAATTTGGGGTTACAGGGAATTTTATTCAATTGAAAAGGTTCACCTTCTTGCTTGCAAAAGGTTTTTAAATGTCGGTATGTCTACCCCGAGTAATATGGTGTACGGTGAATGCGGGAGATTCCCTTTGTACATAATGTCTTATTGCCGTTGTTTAAGGTTTTGGTGTAAAATAATAAATATGCCTGAACATCGCCTGCCCAAAAAAGCCTATAAAATGACTGTCCATCTTGATAATATGGGTAAAAGTACTTGAGCATCAGGTATTCGTAATATGTTGTTTACATATGGCTACGGATTTGTTTGGTTATTCCAAACAGTTGGTGACGTTAAGGCATTTATCGTGCAAGGACAATCGATATATTTAAACAAGACTGGCACTCATCTTTGCATGAAAGTTCACGATATGATTGTTATCGTAATTTTAAATCTGTTTTAGAACCCGAGTCATATCTGTTTAACCTATGTAATAAAACTCTCAGAAATGACTTCATACGCTTCAGACTTGGCCTAAATGATTTATCCATCAATCAAGGAAGATACTCATGTATATTAAAAACCCCGAGGCTCTGTCCATTTTGTAATATCGTAGAAAATGAATTACACTTTTTATTTGTTTGTCCTACATGTATATATAAAGATTTAAGGCAACTGTATTTTCCACAATGTCATCATTCCTTTAACAATATTACAAAACTGTATTCAATACTCTCCTGTACATCATCCACAGTACAATATAATGTAGCCCTATTTATCCACCATGCACTCGTATTGAGAAGAAATTCATTGTAATGTATGTTGTTCACATCGTAAATATGTTGTGTACCAAATTATTTTGTATATGGGCCTGTGGCCTACATGCAATAATAAACTGATTGATTGACTCATTCAGAACTCTTCACTGGCTCTTTGGTCATTGTTTTTAACTCTATTTAAAAAAAAAACTAAAACGGTTTGGGATGACCCCCCGATTTCAACGCCTCCAGAATCAGTCTAAACAAGCCGATGATAAGAGCATTGACCCAAGCGCCTGTGGTGATTCGGGGTTTAAAGCAACTTTTAGTATTATGCTTGAGAAAGTGTCAGTGTTTAGAACGTTGAGAAATGTCAACATTGATGTTACACTTATGATATCAATGTCAGATGCCATTGAAATTATGCTATTGGGACATTATGAGCTTCTTTCTATGATTCCATCTACGAACAAGGATTATCGAGTTAAATCTTGATGGAAACAATAACGGACGAAGAAGATTTCTCTGTCTAAAACCAACATGAGAGTGATTGATTCACACGTCAGTTATAAAACAGTATATAGTATACATATGTAAAAAGGTTAAGCAACCCCACTCTTTTTTCACCAGCAAAGGATAAGAAAGAAAACAATGTGTCAGTAAAATTAACCATATGGTATTATAGAATAATAATATAGCAGTTTAAGAACGAAAAAATCGTTCAGATAACGTTTCGCTTCTTTTGGAAATTTGCATTTTAAAAATGTTGGCATTTTGGTCTCCAAAACCACGTTACCTTATACTGAGAAAAGAAAGTGAATATTGGTTGCTGTAATGTGAGTAATTCCATTCTCTAAAGTCAACTGGTCAAACTCTGCCTTTTAATCAAAAGTCACTAGCAACAGCACTATGAACCTTCAACATCACACATTTTCGAGAAATAAAACTTGTCAGTGTTAATTGCAATGACCCATCATAAACAAAGAGTAGAGTTTAATTAACGGTTTAAACTGGAAAGAATACAAAAAAATTCAATAATCGTATGTTTATAGCCTTTAAACAATAGTTGTCAATAATTTCCAATCAGTTATTTCCTTATTTTGCAACATTAAATATGTTTTAATGTGTGCAAGTCAACTCGGTAACACACATGATGTTTTTGACATCTGACACCTAAATGTTATTCCGTAGGCAGAAGGACAATAATTATTTTTGGTAACAAAATCAGTACCATTACTGTTTCAGTCCTAATTTCTTAAAATGTCAGCTTGAGTCCTTTTTCGTTGAAGAAATATGTCACAAATTACTTTTCTCATGCTGAGAGTGTTTAATTCAATCAAATTATCGTAACGCCCCCGTAGTATCAACTTTTACATATAGTTTTGAATATTGAGGGTGCTTTACTTGTTCCATATGTTTATTTATCCATGCTGTACACTCATTTTTTACAGTTTAAAGCCAGTGATCACACTTGTTCGACTGAATATATATAACCGCTGCAAGAATTTAAAGTACATGTGTATGTGTTTTCTGAATAGTTGAGATATACTCGTTCAAGGACGTATATAGATAGATACGCCCTTGACTCGTTTTATATGTGTCTGTGTCTATTATGTTTTTTAACTTAAAGAAGACGAAGACGAAACATATTCTTGTGATTAGAGAAATAATCGGAAAACAAAACATCAAATATTAAACATGGTGTATTGAGAGACACGCTTTGCAAACAAATGACTTGTACGACACTAAAATAATAGCTGTGAAGTCCGAGACATTTACGTTGATTCGAAACGTAAAGGGGCACGGCATGTTTATTTATTTTTTCTTTTGATAAAGGATATTTTATCTCTTTTTTTTTTAGTTCCTATTAATGGGATATTTAAAAGGAGAGACGGTTTTTTTTTATAGTTATACTTTCTTCCCCTCTTTTTATCATACCTATTTCCCCTGTTTTATTAATATTTTATGTAACAGTGTATGTATTTGACCCTTTTTGTATTCACGTAACCTTGTTATTTGTACATACATGACACTTTATAAACTTTGTCTATCAATATAAATCAGTCAAATCCTCAGAATTTTGCTCAGCATTGCTTTCTCTAATATGCTGATGTTGTTGTTATGTTGTTTACGTCCTTTTATATAATAAAGTAATAACGTTACACTATGCATTTAAAGATGCATCGAGTATGTTTGTGTTTCAAATGCAACAAAATTATTTTTTTTACTCTTTATTTATTTATTTTTTTATTTTTATAAATGTAACTGGGTGAGTCATCGAGTATGTTAGTGTTTCAAATACAAACATATTGTTTTGAAAACAAACTTATGATTTTCATATCACGACAATCCGGTGGAATTTGGTTTCAAAGACCAAAGATCGATTAACTCGCTTCAATAGAATTTAACGCTATGTAAACATATTTCCCATTATTGCATAAAACGTACTACAAAGTTTCCAAAGCAAGCAAGTTTGTAAATTTCAAATGTCGCCATAGCAACCAACGTAAAACTCGCTCTTCTCAACTGTTTTCCTCCCGTGCCACATATTACTGAATGTGACATTGCTATAGTAACATGTCCTGTGAATATAAACATTATTGACATCTTACCTGTTAACTGATATTTTATTGTAGTTATACTAGCAAACTATGATACATATGTATGTGTATTTTCTCATTGATTATACAATTCAAGCAAAATACCTAGTTGGGTAATGCATTTATTTCAATATATGTTAGTAAGAAGTACATAATTGAATGAAATGATAAATAAAAAACGCAAAAAAACTGTATATTTAATTTTCTTTGAGTACTCATAAACATAAACTCTTTTGTTTGTTTAAGTCTTTGAGTGAACAACAATGATATACGCTTGAAAATTATAGACTTGATCTATATTTAGACTGGAAAATATCTTTACTATTAGTTACACTTTGACACGATGTACGGGACTGTAAGACCCCTGTATATTCCGCAGCCGAATATATTTCAATGAGATAGACTTTTAGCAATTTTCCGATTTGTCTACCAACATACTCGAATCTTGCTCTTTAAACTCACCCGTCGATAAAAAGCAATTCAAAATGTTACCAATATATTAATAATTTTAAAGGGTATTATATAATACACATCCACATAGAACATGAAACAAATGATGCTTTAACAACACGACAGGCTGTATGTCGTTGTATGATGAACAAAGGGGAGGTAAGCATAACGCATTATCGTTAAGGATGAGAAACCACAAAACTATTTGAATAAACATTTTCATCTGTCAAAACAAAGATTAATCGAGATAATGTCATCTTTTGTTTCCACTAAGTTCCACTTTACAAAAAGATACATCATTTTAAATCCATTTTCTATTTAGTATAAATAACAGCGCTTCACTCCTATTTTTATTCATACATTCAGCTCGCTAATATGATTTTCGTCTCCTAAGCATTCTTTCATTTTCCACATCTTTCAAGTGTGGTTAGCACAAAAAACAACTAATTCAATATGACGAGTCCATTAGTGGTCAATAACTCTTGACAAAATGTATTTAAACAATGACCAGTGGTCAAAGAAACGCATTGACCACACGCAGATCCCTGAATTGATGCTCAATCACTTTATTGCTAATTTAGGGTTCCATTAAAACTTTGATTCGGGGCGGATTATAAAATTAAAGGTGCAATTTTTGCTGTTTACACGCAAATTCTTGTATTAAGGCTCTATCATTTTAATTCTAATTTAGAGCGCAATTAAACCTCTGATTTGGGCGGATTATGAAATTATACGCGTGAATTTTGCTGTTTACGCGATGATTAATTGTTCCATTTCTTGCCCGGTCGGGGACTAATGAATTCTGTAAAGGATTGAATAGCGCGGAAAACCGCACGCGCTCTGGCTAAGGACGGGTCACGTGACTATTGAACTACCGAAAATCCCCACCCCCTACTTTTGATTGCTCAGCATGGCGTCAAGTTTGTAGATAATTAAATTATCAAGCCAGGAAACTAACATCTGTGTACGGATAACTTTCTAATCAAGAATTAGAGTTCGTTTACTATGCGCCCAGATTTAGACTTAAGTCGTCTCGATATCCCGCAGTAAACGATGCTGGGACAATCGCCGCCTCTGGTGCCGATTAAATTAAACTGTCTTTGCGCTTCGTTTATTAGAGCTTGATTGTTACATCATTTGTACAGTGAAACAGTAAAACTTCTTTTTTTAAAATGTTATGTTATTTATTCATTCTTGAGAGAGATAAAGATCGATGTTAAATGTTAGTTTACTTAAACGTTTAAAATAGTTCTCGCAGAAATTCTGCCCAATGTGATCTACATGAACGAGTGGAATATAACATATATCTAATGCTTGTGTCGAGATACAGTCGTAATAATGCTTTACATAAAACGAATTTCTCGCCGTTTATCAAAATAAAACATTACACGAATGCAAACGAAGCAGTGTTCGAATGTTAATTGTTTTAATTTGAAAATTGTGATATTTTGATGCATTTTTATGAATAAAATGGTTAGGTCATACATGAATAACTACGATACTAACTGAAAGCATAATAAAGGGGAAAAAAATCCTGTTTCGAATAAAAAGGCTTTATTTTCGTAACAGGAATACAGAATGACATTGTACGAAAAAGAGTTTATCATGTTCTTGTGTTTTAGGATGGTAAATATCCTGCATTAGGAATAAGCATTATGACCTCAGCTCACCAAAATGAAATGTTTATTCCCAATGCAAGATAATGACATTCAAAAACACGAACATGATAACCTCTATTTCCTGACCAACGATATTGTACTAGTGTAATAATGTCATATAAAATTTACTCTGCAGTATCTGTCGCGGGGTTTGTAAAGATTGTTTTATTGTAGTTACTAAATACATTGATTCTACTCCAAATCTAATGATACAGCTAACATTTATTGACATAGTCATGTCAGCTTGGTCTGTTGGTGTTTGTATATTGCATGTACTTAATTAATCACTCAACCGAACAAGATGGATTTACTTCACAAGGCGATGAGGAAAATAACCAACATCTATGAAGAAGATGAAGAAGGTATTTGTGATAGTTAAGGTGAAATAGCGAGTATCATGACCAGTATCATGACAGACGAAGAAGAGGGTGAAAAAGAATAGCTAATAGATGAACAGCAATAATAAAAATAAGAGAAGAAAAATAAACCAAGAAGAAGTAGATGGGAATATATATTTAACAAAACAAAAAAAGAAAAAGAGGAAGAAAATGAAAATTAAAAAAGACGTCAATTCTGTGAGAAGAAGACGAAATGTGAACATAACTGTCGAAGGGAATATATTTTTGAATTATGGTTATGGAAATGGTTATGCAGATCGAGATTGTTCACAATAATTACTTTTACATTACTTTCAACAATTCATTTTACTTATTTGTAATAGGTATTGTGCTGAGATCAAGTGTTATTGTCGGTCTGCAAAGACAAATAATTCTGTGACACGTCGAACTTGACACTGAATTTGGTAGAAATTAAGATAATAAATGGTGTAAAACTTCAATTTTTTAAATTGTATTTAATAACAAACTCAGACATATATATTGGAGTATTATTCATTCCATTAGCATGGTCTTCGCATGCAAAGTATGCATCAGTACAGGAAAATAAAGTATTACTTGGAATCTTTAGACAGACATGCACTCTAGGTGATCTCGACATGAACTCGTTTTTCAAAATATTTGATATAAAACATATCCTATTCTTCTACATAAGGCATACGTTTTGGGATGAAATATTTTTGCAAAATTGAAAGGTATGTAAAAAGTTTATGGGTGTCAAATAAAATTCTTCAAACATGGTTTATGGCGAATGTGACGTATTTTGTTTATACAATCACTCATATTGTAAAATAATTCGGTATTATTATATAAGTATTATATAAGTTATTTAACATGCCTTCCTATCACTTACAAAATAAATACAATGAAATGATACTTTTATGTGATAGAAATGGACAAAATAATTGAAAGAGTCAAGTTTCAAGCAAATGTTATTTTTACTCCCTTTAGAAAAAAGGTGTATATAAAAGTTTCTATTGTAACGTACCAAACTTTTACATAAGCGAGTTGGTACCGTATTTGTACTCTCCATTATGACGGATGTTTTAGTCGAATACGAAAGAATTAAAAATATTATACATCAAATGTTATTTTCCTATAAATATATCTAAACTCGCTTTGGTCACTTTTAAACAACATGAATTTCTCTGAAGAAATTAATTTAAGGTAGGTTTTTGCATTTTTTTGCTCTAGTCAATTAAATCATAAACGCCAAGTCGCAAAACTTACACACTTCACATTTCAAACGTTTTTCTCATAAAAGTCTCAAAAAGAAGTATTTATGATTAATATTAAAAACATCAAAAGAAAGTAAGTTCAAAAAGATTTTCAAATCAGCCAAAACAGACCTTTAAATCCCACATGAACACGTCTTGCTAATTTCTCGTTCAGAAGGTAATATTTTCTCATTTCAAATACCTCTGAAAATCTCCACGGACTAATCTCCCTTGAAAAAGTTCGAAAAAGTCTCTCTAAAATGATTTCCCCTTTAGCTAAGGGCGATTATTTTATAATTGCTCAAACTGTAATCTTGACAGCAAAAAGTCAATGACGTCATGGATAATTAGACTCTGAGGGGGTATAGTTTTCAAACGCTGGTATAATGAGGGCTTAGTGTCCACCTTATTAGCGGAAGAGTTCCATATACCTTGTACTCTTATACAGTCGCATATAGCAACGGGATGAATGCTAAACACCTAAGTGGATGTTTTCGTCGGAAACGCTAATTCCCTTAGTAATGGTAAAAACTTTATCAAACCGATTCCACCTCCTCCATTTTCTAATGTCAACGCTTTCCTGATGTGTTGTCATCACTAAATCCCAGTCCCTCTGCTTGACTCGTTAAACTCTTATTTATGAAGCCCTCTTCAACTTGCTCCCGAAATCCACCCTGCTTTCCTATAGCCTCGAGGTTTATCCTTCTATAGAGGTCCTCTCTCATTGCAGCTCTCAGAACGGAAGTCTCGCGTAATCCCGTCTCGCGAAGACCACGCTCAGCGCGTGCGCAGCTGTTTTAGGCTGCCCATGGCTTGTTAGCGGGCAAAACTATCTTCCGATTTTAGTCTCGCACGAGCTCCGAGGTCTGTTTGATGGGCGAATTAATTGAAATAAATTTGTTCTTATGACTTGAGAGCAGTCATTGAATCTCAAAGGTATTGCTATTAAAAGTGATTATGCTATTATTTGCCTGTAACTCACTAGTTATTCTGACTTGGGTTGAGGGAGTCGCGTGACGCCCTTAAGAGCGGATTAATATAGAAGTTGTTGTCAGTTTAACAGTATATACAAATGAAGCTGAATTTCGAAGAGGCGATACTGTAACATTAGTAATTCACTTTGATCATAAGGGTATGGGTTCTAATCCCACAAGGGACTTGTCACGAAAAAGTACAAGATATTTTACTGTTAGTGTTATCCCAAGTATTACAAGTATGTTGTCTGTTGCCACTACAGTGACATACCATGGTCACCATAAAGGCGAGTTTCAAAGTGTTATGAAGCGATCGATCGCTACAACCCTGACGATTCATAGAATGGTTGCAATGGTGTTCTGGTATATATGAGCATGTCCCGATCTACCGATGGCACTCATCAATCATACGCTACTTCACCACCCTACCAGCTCTTACAATAATTCACGACGAAGTAGTTCATAAGATATTTATATTTACGAAATAACGTGATATTTTCGTCATATTACTCACACCTCCAAACTCTTGAATCATGTGATTTTCTGCAGTAAACATGCAGTAAAGTATGACGTTAATATTCAATGACATCACCTTCAGTTGTTTCATGAACTAACAGATGATGACATACAGGAACTAATGGTCATAAGAACTTGATCTACGCTGGACACAAGTACAGAACATCCACAATGACCAGTAGTGGAACTGACAGATCAAGCGTCTGAACTTTTGCGTTTGTAATGCGAGATGTGCGAAACATGATATATTACCATGCAGTAAATGTATTTTTAACAAATCCCAAAACTAAAAACCTGAAGATATGTTCAATAAACATTCAGGAATGAATGCTGAAAACATGCATTAATGGCACGATTGCACACATTTTGGCTAAAAATTGCTGTTTTAGGTCATATCTCACTTTAGCTTCCTATCGATGCAAAATATATTGTTAATTTAATTTTGTTTATTGATGTAAGTTTTATTGTTAACAAGATTGTAATGAAAGATCCTGTTTATTTCGTAAATCATGTCATTTTATGTTTAATGCAGTACATGTATCTGCATGGCTAACTTTTCATAGGGTATGAAGTACCGCAAAAGCACCACGCTGTAATCACCGCACCTTGGTATGTACAGGAAAAGCGCCGATATAGTTCAACCTAGTTTTGTAAATTACACTTTCCCCAGACATAACCAGCAAAACTGTATAGGCATACGTAAACACGGGCTTGTGCTTTGAGTAATGAGGGTTAAACTTGGATAGCACAATGTACCGTTTATATGCCCGCGGAACGTTATTGTGTTGTAAAGCCACGCGAATTTTATAGCAGAAACATCAATGACATGTAGATAGTCTCTTAACCTGTTAAGTTTCCTTTACATACATGAGTGAGTTCCAATCTCAAACATGAGTGCCTAGATTTTGATATTTCCCGAGCCAGAGTGAGGGATATATTGATAAAAAAATTTATTTAAAAACGTACGACATAGTGTCATAAACATACTATGCTTTTGATATAAATACGATGTTCTATTTATTACATTACTCGTTAAATAAAGACATGATGCCAAACTGTACCTTTAAGCCTAGAATCATGGCTATCCGCTGTCGTCTCACGTTGAACGTTACGTATTAGAAGAAGCCTGAATAATTAGGATTCCACGACGTAACGTTACCAAGACGATGGATAGTTTGCTCCCGGGCAACGTAAGGTAAATACTAAATACCAATATTTCTGTCTTCGTCGGTAATAAATGGTGTTACTACATATTTGACAAACTTTTAAAGTTTTGTACTTTTTTTGGTAAAATAAAACAGTATTATTGTTTCTCAGCAATTTTAGAATGAAAAATATTTGCCGGATTGGTAGATGTTGTTTTTATTTTTTACTATGTGCAATTTAATAGTTATTGCTATCAGTGAAAATCTTTTCTCCGATGGAACTGTTACCTTAAAATATGTCAAAATTGCATATACATTTTAGAACCATAGTTGCATTTTATTCTTCAGTGTAAACTAATCTTTAGGTGAGGTCGCATTTTAGAGAGGAGCAGTGATTGGAAACAACATTTTGTATGGGCCTTGAGGTCATGACATTATGTAAAGTGTTTGTTCTAATATTGTAGCCTGTTTACCAGGGGTTGTACATAATCTCTCATGACAGCGCGAGGTGTGACCATTATTCAAATGAGTATGATCTATTGTTGATATCTATAACGTAATTGCACAAACAGTTGCACATGGTCTTTTCATGATAATAGATTCAAATGTGTTATACACATGGAATGACCTCTTTGATTGGCATTCTAGAAGTGGAGCTGAAGAAGAATGAAGAACTATTTCACGGATATTCAACTTCTTTATTATGTGCTACATAGCTACCAATCATCACCTGCTTGACAACGTCATTAGTATCTTCATTCTTTATAGAATTATTATGCTATTACGTAACTGTTATCATATGTTCATATCTACAATCAAACTAAAATGGATGTATAAGAATCGTAAATGAACGTTTTACATGTGTTAATTATATAGTTTTTTTTATATTGACCCGCCCAAAGAGTTAAACTACCCAACTCTCAAGGCGTTAAAGAGTTTTCAAATTTAACAGTACTAATTAAAATCATACATAATATTTGTATCTGTTTTCACCCCTTTAAATTTTCATTTGTGTCCTGCTTAGTTGGCAGTCCGAGGCGTTGGCAATGTCCAACATCTGTGCAAGTCACAACATTCTGTCCATGTACAGTACACAGTCTCTCACAACCTATTCCATAGTCATTCCTTCCCAGCCATCATGCGGACTGTATTCATGACGTGACCACTCCGAAGAGTGGACAATGTCCAGCGGATATCCCTCAGACTCCCCTCCAGCTCTACTTCGTGTGACAGATCCAGATAGAGTGGTCATCATATTAATTGATACCCTCAAACGCTAGTTCTTGCTGAAAAGACCAGTCTTTTGTGCTGCTTATCCGCTAACAATGGGATTATGGATTAACGCTTACCGATGAACATCAAGAAAATGTTTTGATTTTGGAGATTTTATTAAAATAACGAGGAAACTTCATTATCATTGTGCAGGAAATGTATAAAAATGTCGCTATAAACAGCATTGATCATGAGTAAGAATATTTTATTTATGTGCCACATGCTATACATGATATATGATATAGTCATATAAAACATAGTTATACATGCACCCAGCCATCAGGCTTACGAGACACGATTCGTCATTGAAACATATAACATTTATAACATAATGGTTAAAATACACATTCCTGTTCACATTACTCATTCACTTGTGTTAAATGAATAAATGGTATTGATTATGAATGTGCGGACAGAAAGAACGAATATTAAAGAGGTAATTCATTCAACGCAATATGACGAAGGACGATATATGTCTACGGGTAGATATCCTCCTTGTTGATATTGGCTAAACGTACAAATACTTACAATACAGTCTGTTACATCTGACACACGGAGGACGGAAAGAGATTTGCATCGATTTAATAGCACATATAATATACAAAATATATTCCGTATGCAATATTCTCTCCAATACCTCTCTATGACTCTATAAGATCAGATATTAAATGGTTCAATTGCATTCTTTATCGTAATTGCTCTTATAGAACCATGTCATTTATTTAGTCATTATTCTTTTCATTAATATATATTTCTTTAAAAATATTCAAATCAGTCTAAATATGTTTTGCAAATACTACGTGGTGATTGTCATTATGAAGATATGTTCTTATTACTGTCTGATTTTCTGTCTTGTGTGTTATGAATTAATAAAGTGGCACCTACATAAACCATCTCATTGTCTCGTCCCTGCATCAACTAATGGCCTGTTGTGCCATTTCATATTCTAAATGTCATTTTATGAGTAAAACTGTTTAAATATACAGAAATTATATATATCATGAGCCAGGTATCAGATATCATCATTGTTTAAAATGTTAAACACTTTTCACATGATTCTGCTTGCTTGCTCTTCAAGATTTCGCCTAAAGTCTGCTTGTCTACCTGTATGTCTACATGTATGTCTACCTGTCTTTCTATCTATGACGTCACTCACAGTACTTTGAACCTAAATTCTTTGTTTATGAAAATAACAGAAAAACGTTTGTAATCTTTCAAATTAGTTGAATTTGCTTTAAAATACGCCAATTTAAATTGTTTAGTCAAATTTAACCCAATCACCGGTACCGAGAACGCTGATTGCTTGCGTTTAAGTGAAGTTGATTTGACCCCCCTCATTTCCCCCTCTCCCTCATCCGATTAGAGACCTGTCCGCGCCGTGTTGGATCTTCATAATCAGAGAATTGAATTCTTAACCAAACCTTGTAGAGTTCACTTACAACCCGTGTGTTTTGAATGGTGGAGATGTTTGCACCTAATGACACAATCTCATTAAAATCATATCTTTGATTTATTCCTAAGGCTAGCCTATTTGGGTTGTCACTCATCCAAAACCTGACGGAATCCTGCAGAGCTCCGTGTTCGCCGGAAGTTGTAAATATCCTGTTGGAAATGCATGCTCTTATAATTCCGAAAGCGGACACGGGGCTCCACGGGAACGAATCAAAGATATTTTAATGAGATTGATGAGTATATAATATAAATTACATTTTCTGACGACAATTTAACTAATGTCATCCGATTTACCTACATGTGTAATTTGAATAAAAACGTTTTCCATAGATCGCCATGGTACATTTTTCACAACTATCTATATACGTTGATCAAATTACTGTCATTTCCAAGATAGAAAACAGAAAATTAAACACAAATTATAAGGTTGTAGCCAAGATGATTCCTCACAAACTTGATATATGTGAATAGGATCGGACACTATTTCTATCTATGAAAATTATTTATCCAAGACTTAATTAACATGTAAGTCTATGGAATTACGTCACCGTCCGAATACTTTTTGCATCACTCTGTACCTTCAACCAAATAAAGTATTGGGAGCGCAGTGAGCATAATTATAACACTTTGTACGAAACTCGTAATTGGAGCATCATGGGTCCATATTTTGGAAACCGTTTTAGCATTGAGATTGCCCTATCTCAATGTATCTGTTTGGTACTAATCCCGTGGTGTTGGAGCTGGAGTGTTGGAGCGTTTGTACACAAGGGTCTACAGTCCGCATCTCTTGGGTGATGGCGTTCCACATTTCTTGTGTGACTGAACTAAAAAGATATTTTATAATATTCAGGTTACATCAGTATAATATCTAAAATACACACTGATTAGATATGTTTTCTTTTAGCTATTATAGAACTGTTTGGTGAAATTAATCAGAGAATCTTGGAATCTGTCAATACTGGAGACACATTTATTGGACTATTCTCTGGATGATAGCGTTTTTAAATATTCATGAAGTTAGGAAGTTGTTAATACAGTGCATATATTAAGTTTGATACTGGATGTATTGAATTCGAACTTAGTGCTACAGTTGTGGAGATAAATACTACAGGTATCAACAGTCCGGATCCGTCTCGGTGAGGTCATTATTTTTTCTGCACATGAACTCTAAAATGTTTCGAACCATAACATTGCATATTTCTACAGTACATAAATTGCTTTTGAATGAAATATATACATTATATAATCCAATATAAAGCTATTAACACTTACACATGTTCTGTAAAAAGTGATAACTTGATGTTCGTTATTTATATTGTCAGCGAATAGTTTATCTGTTTCATCGGCAGAATTGTCTCAGACATCTGGTGATTTAAACATATGATGCAGCTCTTTGTTAAGGCGAATAAATTCAACCTTTACTTAAAGAACCTGGATTGTCACCGTCAGGCACACCGGAATGAATTGGATTGAAGTTCAAAAGTAATGACCGAAATACACAATTGCAGGGTGTCGAATCATGGTATTATAAAGTTGATTTTCAAAAAATCATACCACAGAAGATGTGTTTGAAGATCTGGCAGACCATGATGCAAGATTAAAGGAAAAAACAGATTGTTTTGAAATTAGTGTCTGATAACAGATTCCCAACACATTTTGCAGAAAAGGGTTAGTTTGTGGATCAGTCACGTGATCATATCCATACATCTTCAACAATTTTGGTTTAAATGCTGAAAACCCATTTAAAATGACAGGATACAAGAACTTAGAAGCGACTGAAGAATAGCACATGTTCAGAGGTGACTCTAAAACACCCACCCCATGTCCATTTTGGGGACAATTGTCAGAAAATAGCACATTGAATCTTAGAAAGTGGTTGGCATTCTTTAATTCCCAGAAATATCAGAATGGGATCATTAATGGCCTCAAAACACAATGTGAATGTCTTATTTTATTTTTTTAAATTAAAATCTTTTTCAGCAAAAGAACACCCCTGTTAATTTCTCCAAGAGTGGTCGTTCACTTTTGGTTGTCCATAATTTGCATAGTCTTGGAATTTCAAAGACATACACCCTATTTAGACTCTCTGGAACACTATTGGACTATCAGGGTCTACAACCTTACCGTATCCGAGGTAGAATGCTTTCTCTATATTATCAACCGTTTTTAAATGTAAAACAGGCTTTTTAATTGTCATATTGCGTTATATTGAGGATCCCTGGCGTTATATTGAAGATCCCTGACTGCTATAAGCCTGTTAACAGCCGCGCTATATGAGTTGCTTTTGTACCGTGAAATATGCGCAGTAGACTAAGGCGTTAGCTCATGAGTTGCTCCAGGTGATAGTGGATACGGATTCGAGACGCACTTTCTGCAAAACATTTGCTGTACATATTTCGCGTAAATTTAAGAAATTTGTCAAAATTAGTCTAAGTTAGTTTCTTCAGATCTTTACTTTCAAGCCATCATCTTAGCAAATATATCAGGGTTTACAGTCATTATAATTCCTTCTAACAGGGTTTACAACTGTCTGTGTAAACCCTCCTGGAGGGTGATACGGTTTAGAAAGGTCGTTTCAAGTATCACGTTATATGACTAGTAGGTTGATAAAATCGTATATTTGGCTAGTGCACGTGTTTGGTCATCATGCAGCCTACATTATATTACATATTTTGCAGTAAACATAGACCTGACATCTGCTGTGATGTTACATGTAAACGGTTATGTTTCATAAGCAGCAATATGCGTTACATGCTTTACAATCAATGCGTGTTGTGGCGCAGATGACACAAAACAAACGTTAAGAATGTGAAACAAACTAAGGTTTCAGATCAGCTTCACTTAATTTCATCGTCTTATTTAAACCTGCAATAGAAACACTACTGAAACGGAATACTATCATCTTCAAGTTTTGCTTTCAAACGAATTCAGGCACAATGTGTTGTTTCCTCAGATCAATACGAATGCGAATGCGGTCTTAACGGATACACGATTTAGCGACAACCACCACCGGTTGAGGAGGACACTTTTCCCTCTGTATGAGTGGAATGGTGTAATATCACTAACAGTCTCCATATTTTGTAAGAATGAAATTCTAACTTTTCTTCACCCTTTAAAAAAATAATGATGATCTGAGAATTATGATAGTATAGTATGTGTCACGACATAACCAAATCATAAAAATTCTAAACGTATCACACCAAACCGCTAGGATAGCAAACACTCCGTTACTAAACTCCACTCTACTCCGATCCACCACATTAGACATCACACCATACCAATTGAATTCAAATCAGGCCAAACTTCACCACAACAGAGATCCAATGTCCGAACACATACACAAAGTACCAAACAGCGAACATAAAACACCACAACCCCTTTCACAAACAGCATAAGACAAGGATCTAAAGACGAAAAGTTAGGAATTTAAAGTACCAAGAATTTTACCAATGTCTACCTCGTAAACGTCCCACAATCACACGACGGAAGTGTACGGGTTTCATCATTGAGCTTTGCCATCAACCAGAATCAGGCACTGGAGATTACGCCGAATCAATATGGAAGGCGGGAGGCGAGATTCTCAACGGATATTAGATTTAGTGCTGGGATTATTTGCAAATTAAACAAGACCCTCTGTGTCGCTTCTTGGCGAGAAACAAGTTTCTAAGTTCACTAACGAAGCAAGAAATCGCCGAAATCGTAAGAGGAATCAACGTCAAAATACGACCCAGGGACCCAACTAAGGACAATCGAGGTCTATCGACCTATTTCCTCCCGCGGAAGAGAAAATCGAGTCCCAATGGAATGGGCGGGGCAAGTTTTATGTTGGTAATCAAACTTGGAACTACTTTCAAAAGATTATATGAGAAAGTCTGAATTTCTTTTGGGGAAGTATTATTTGTTCATGGATTTACAATTCGTTGTTTTTCTTCTGCATGTTGGGGTTTAATAATTATCTGAGACTATGAGTACGTATTTCTAAAATGTTGCTGTTTTGAATCGTTCTTGGGTTGATAATTTCATAATATTTTGAGAGTTCTTGATTTTGGAATTTAATTAGAAATGTAATCATGTTTTTACTTTCAATTCAATAATTTTGATAGAGTTCTTGATTTTATAATTTCATCAACTTTTGTCATCTTGGTCCTATCGTTCAGTAAAACATTTTAATTAAAAAAAAATATAAGTTCATTAACGAAATAAAAGTTATTGAATGTATTAATTAGCTATATGAAGCTCTTACTGGGTTCATGCTGTCGGGCTTAATTGATTGACGAAGACAAAGTTGACCATCTCTTTTGTATCAAGAGGAAGTTTTCATTCTTTTTTTATGTTTATTATGTAAAATTTTATATAAAACAAAAAAAGTTTCATAAAGAAAGAATAATTTCTTAATCTTACAATATTTTAAAAATAACACAAATTATATTGTTGTTTCATGTTTCTTTTATGTTTATTATATTATTATATTGTCATAAAGTATCACGGCTAGCAAACCTGTCTATTTGTTTCAAATACCAAATTTTATGTTTCAGATATAACTGCATCAACGCCAAATTCCAGATATAACTGCATCAACGCCAAATTCCAGATGAGTTGACAGTATAATTCAACACAGTTTGAACAAATCTGTTAAAAGCTTTCATTATCATATTTTTGCAAATCTGTCATGACAATGTAATTTTAAAATACAGCATTAAACTGGCTCTTTTGTGTCGAATATTCGTTTTATAGATTAAGATTTTCGATTATTCCCACCAATGACAACATTTAAAATGTTTTGGTTTGTATGTTATTATACAGTTTCAAAGAACACAATGGTATTATTGTGGTAATAGTACACCCTAAAATATGACAAAATGACATCAAGTATTTTCATACTATTTTATTTGACTATCATACCTGCCGAAACATCATATGTACCGAAACCCGAAAATACACGTCCTATGTATATGATCATTGTCATTGTCCGGTTTTCGATAATAAATCGGGACTTTCGCCTTTATATTGTCACTAAACTAGCATGTAATTGACGTTTTTCAGCACAAGCCAGTACGTCTCAATAAAATAAATACGTTTGACATAATGTGGCAACAACAAGGGTTCTATCAAGTATTTTTGTAGAAAAGAAATTAGAGAGGATATTCTCGTTATATATACATATACGCTATTAAAACAGGATTACATCACATTCCAACTGAATCATATAAATGAGGGTAATATTTTGATGACTTTATAATTGACCACGTAATAAAGACAAACGCACATTTGTTGAAAAATAAAAACAATGAGAAGTGAAGCCATTAATCAGCGCTACGAGTGGGGAACACTTCGCTACGGCTTAACAGCATATTGTTTGTAAGTTTAACATATGGTATGTGTTACTATGTGAATATTCTACCATTGTATATGTTTTATTGTGAACAATTTGTAAACTTAGGTAAAATGGTTTCATTTCACTGATGCCAAAACACCAAGATGGCGGATGCTGTCGATAGTTCGGCGTTAGAATTTTCCCATTAATGTATTTTCAATTATTATTCCGTTATCATTATGAAATTCTGTACAGTTATGCAACAAAATTTAACTGCGCTATAAAACATCATATTCACATTTATGAAGAACGTTAAATGTGTTGACTGTAGCATTCGAGGAAACATTCACCCCTGTAGCTGGGGTGTTGACTGTAGCATTCGATAAACATTCACCCAGCAGCTGAACTGTTGATTATAGCTTTCGAGGAAACATTCAACCCAGTAGTTGTTCACAAAGTTTTGACTGAGGCATTAGATAAAATTTCACCCTTGTACTTGAAGTGTTGACTGTAGCATTCAAGGCAACATCCACCCCTGTAGCTGAAGTGTTGGCTGTAGCATTCGAGGAAACATTCACCCTGTAGCTGAAATTGTGACGGTAGCATTCGAGGAAACATTCACCCTGTAGCTGAAATTGTGACGGTAGCATTCGAGGAAATATTCACCCCTGTAGCTGAAGTGTTGACTGTAGCATTCGAGGAAATATTCAACCCAGTAGCTGAAATGTTGACTGTAGCATTCGAGGAAACATTCATTCCTGCTGTCGAACTGTAACATTCGAGGATGCTCAACAATAAGAAACATACAGTTTTATTCTAAAATATTGAACACTGATATCCGCTCTCCTCTCCTCGCCTGTATATTTAATTTAATATAAATATAATTGCACAAACTCTGGTAATAATATTTAACACATTACAGACAATATTTTATTAAAGTAAAAACTCTTTTTGAAATAAATATAGTTCAATTAGCACTTTATCTAAGTAAAACATATTTTGAATAATCAAGAAAATTGTTCCTAACATATCTAATTGCACAGTAAAACATAATTTTACCATAACAAGAAATAACATATCTGCTCTGAAGTGCCTCTATACTTTAGAAACATTCATCAATGCAGTTGAAGTATTACTCCTCAACATTCAGAGATAGTCAAGTATTCCAGAGACGTTCTCTTGCACGAAATAACGGGGCTTTGAATAACTCTCAACCAATATTATGTAGCACGGAAATGGACGCATCATTTTCTAATGAGGAAAATTGTCTATCTTTACACTTAGCTCCTACATAAGAGATTCTTAAATGCTGTCGAAGATTTGATGAAAATGTAATGGATGTGAAGTTAAAGGCGCTATAGCACGTTTTTTGCAAATTTTCTTTCATTAAAGTTTCTATTTATTCTTAAGATTTATACAATATATTGTTACATTAGAGGGTAAAACATTTCATTACACGGTCCGATAAACCGTATCCATAGAAAATGGTTATCCATACTGGAAAACGTGTAAAGCAACTGTGGTGTGGAACTCTTCAGTGTGAGAGGTAGATTTGTAGGTCTGGAGCGAATCCAGACAGCCAGATGAATGACCATTCCATCATGGTGCCATAATTAAAACTCTATTCTAAGTCTTTAGGTATCGCTACATCAGTCAGATCACTTGAACTACCTCCGAGTGGTCATTTTAATGTGAACACATTAAAATGGCCACTTGAAGAAAAATAGACTCGCATGGTTTAACCGAACCATGTATATTCGTTTTAGAACAATCTTTATTGATTGAGGAGTATTATCTAGCCATTGGTAACACTTATTTACCATTTCGTGAGATCAGTTTATTTCAGTAAGCAGAACTTGTTACACGATCTCAACTGCACACCAAGAACAATGATACAAATATCTGTAATAAAATTCATCTTCAACTAAATGTTTGTTGGGAAACATGCATACCCATGTATAGACATTGACATATATATATATATATTGTTTAATGACTTTAAAAATGTATTCAGAGAAGTAAATTGTAATTTAAGAAGTGACACATTTATTAAGAGAGAATACAACTGCAAGTTTATTTAATTCAATTAGTTCGACTGTACCTTCAATTAAACGATTTGCAAGGATAACAAAAACCTCCTACTGTTTATTACCCAATTCAAGGCCTAACACCACAGTCAAAATATAATACTAAACAAAAATAACTACATCCCTCCCATTTAAAATTGCATGCATGGCATTACAAAGCATTTACAGGATACGGTAGTGTTATTCGTTGATCCACCCGTTCTGTATTGAACACTATAACCCCGATGTAATACTTAACAAAAATAACGACATACCCACCCATTAAAAAATTCATCAATTGTACTACATTGCGTTTACAAGATACAGGAATTCTATTCGTTAATCTGTATAACGAGACAACGTTTTACAGCCGGTTGTAAAGCGATAAAACTTATCCCGTGAAACGTCCCGTTTAGAGAGAATGTCGTTATGGTTTGCACAGGTAGCCGTCACTGATGAATCAACATACAGGTGTAAAGTCCGGATATAACTCGTTTACAGCCAGGTAAATGGCCAATCATGTCGTAAAGGGGATTATCGCCTCAGCGTTAAAACTCACCCACTGCGACGATTTGTTACAAGACGATAATCTAAGAAAACCGTTCTGCATGCGTGCTCACGTTTGGAGCGAGAAACTCGAGAAAAGGGGCGGGGCTTCGATCACGGGTGGCCATGTAATCATACCTCATGGGGTATTGTTGTCGTTAAGAGTTTACATAGATCTACTTAGACAGTGGAAATGCAATCAGAAGGTCTGGGACAGGTGAACGAGCGTTAGACGCGTGCGAGACAGGTAAGTTTGACAGCTCCATGTGTAATTATTAACCAAATCAGTTGAACTATTGTCTCTAATAATGAAAGTCTTTGATTGATTGATGGAGTGGCATTTTAAGTGGTTTGATGCTAAAAGGCAGGAATTTGACATGAAAATCGATTTTTATAAAACCCGTGGGAATCGGACCTGATGTTGTTGTGTATCGTAATGATTTGACATTTGATGTCTTTATGAATGAACTGTTTCTTATGAATTTTACCAGAGACATTGTAAAATATTCGACACATATAATTGAGTAAATTGAATTATGCTAGAGCATTTAAACAAAAAATAAACTGCGTTTTCAGTCATGTTTGAAATCGCTATATTTTTACGTATACATCTTGACTGGAGAAATATTCCATTGATACACCTAACACAAAGAAATTGATTTTCGTTCTTGTGCCAACAAACTTATGTTTTACAGTTTGTCATGTCAATGATAAAACAAGTGATTAGTTGACAACTTGGTATTTTCATAAACAAATCTGTGTTTCATTTCGAAATTACATTTAAAATTTAGATATACATTTTTTCGTAAAAAAATAATATATAAATAAGACAAAGAAAATACAAAAAAAACCCCCAAAAAACCATTTTTTTTGTAAAGCTCACGCTAGTGTAAGTATTCTGAGCCACTGGCCTCTTACTAAATAAAACGTCTGTCTGTCTGCCCATAGATGTTGGCTAGGCAAGTGTTATATTTTTCTCTCATGTATACATATATACATATTGCAACAATGTAGACATTTTCATTAGAAAATGACTCATATCTTTGGGTTTAAACTAATATTTTCGGTCAACGCAATAGACAAGACTCAGATAACTTTCATTTCGATGAAACATCCATTATCTCGGATATCATATTTAACTTAAATCTGTCAAATCACTCTTTGTAACACCGAGAATATATGAATATAAGAATTTTGGAAATCTGAGGTATATTAACTGGACATATTATTGTGATAACTTATGTATTTCCGATTCTTATATACACCCAATATAGTCATTAATTTCATTTAGGAATTAACATTTTATCAACTAGGCATACTAGATTTACAGTTCCTTTGCATTACACAGGACCGACTTGGATCATTTTGTCCAAAAAAACTGCAATATAAACGTAATCGTTAACATTAATTTTACTTGAATATCAATCATGAAAACTTATATATGTTTATGTTCACGTCTGCACAAACAGAATCAAATAATCTTGATACAAGTTCGTAAATAATGTTTATTCCATAGACAGGAAAGCAGGCAAAGAAATATTTTTTCCGTACTCAGTTACTGAGGGTCTCATCTGTGGTCATTTGAAATGTCGATTTACTGAAATGAGTAAATTTATTATACTTTTCCCCATCAAGAAGATTGATATCTCCTGTATCACCCACATAAGATACACACTATACTTTATACTCATATACTTTAGAAAATCAAGATTTCACAACTTCTATATTGCGAACATAAACACAACGTTTCGGAGTATATGCTTACTCCTTCTTCGGATGGATTGTCATACATTGATCACAGACATGAATCGATATCATATGGAAATAATATAGAAGAAGAAGAAAGTGTGCATTCTGACATATACTATATATTAAGATATGGACAGTACAACGTCCGCCCAACAATTACTTACTAATTGTATTCAATGTAAGAAAACCTTTCTTTTTTTCATCCAAATTTAATACAGAACAAAATTATTTCCTTTACTGTAAAAATACACAATAAGATTAATTTGATTTAAAATTCATTGACAAATGTTTCATAACAGGTATCATGAATTAAATATATTTGATTTATTCAAACGAAACATTTCCGCATTATATTCAAATACAAAAAAAGAGATTTTTTTTCTTATTTAAACAGACTAATGAAATAAAGTTCTATAAACGCTTTGAAAATAATAAATAATAAATGACACACCATATATAGTTATATATGTTATATACATTTTAAATTTTATATACTTTTTGTAATATGCAACATAAATGCCATGGAATAAAAATTAAATAGACCGACTTTCCTTCAATTTCAAAATAAAACGATACAAAAAAAAGTATTCATTTCCTTCAAATCACATGAGGGAATAATAACAAATCATTTACAACATAAACAAAACAACGCCAATGATTCAACAGAATGAGACAAAACGTTTCCTGCGAGACGATCTAACAGCGATCAGACAAGGCGTGAGGGTCACTTGACGTGCTAATTGCTCCACCTACTGATTAATGACCCCTGACCACTGGGGTACCAATGGCTACTGTTTTATAAGTCAGGTGGTCAGTGCACTGGCCAGTTATCACACCTGTCCCAAGGAGAGAGGACACAGATTTGTTTATAGGGAACAGAACTGATACTTACCTGAGTTACTTAGTGATACGGAGTTGATACACCTACCTGTATATTCCGAAGATTTCCACCTGTGATCATGGTATTTGTGGATTCGTTTACTTACTCAGAACCGCAGGTAATAATTTCTATCATTATTCAAATTCTATTTTATACACATATTACAATTAATTATGATTATTAATTTATTATGTGACTGTGTTTTAATGCATATTCTAACTGTTTGTATTCGCTCTCTACAATATCAATGTTCCTTACAACAGACGCAAGTTTGATGTCTATAATTTTGTAAAACAATAACTTGAATTTCCTCAACATAGTGTAATAAGTTCTTTCAATCTGTGCACTGTATGTTTCATGCATAATCAACAGTATCAGCACAGCCTACATTAAGACAGAGCTAAGAAATGTTGGTAATTCATATGTAAAGTATTTAGAAATAAGCCAACCTATTTTGATATAAATATTTTTGTTTCAATTTTATAAACAAACAACAAAAGTCAATAGTAAAATTAAACTAAATCCGTTTTCCTAGATATAATATTGCAAAAGTGTTGTTCATTATTGTTGATATTTTATATTGTTTAATATATTATTATATTAAATATAATATTACTTTGGTATTATTTCTATTTCTCTTCTCTTTACATAAGTTTCATACGTGATGGTTTTAACGTTTTTGACTTATAATTCGAACATACTTTATGTATCCTAAATTAATACTAAACTTTAATTTATATGGAAAAAACATAAATATTATTTAGAAATATCATCAACTATATAAGCATGGTTTCTTATGTTATGCTTTCATCAATTTTATATTTAATTCTGTGATAACAGTCTAGCAATAGTTTGATTAACACTGACAAGTATTGGCAATGGTCTTAAACATAAACAATAAATGACAAATGATACTAAAACATAAAGATATACGGACGAATGATTGTAGCTTATGAAGACATTTCAATGATACTCTTAGTGTTCTTTGGAGGCTAAAAGGATTTATTTCCTGATAAATGAGTTTTATTAGAAAAATACACACACAAATGCTGCTAAGAGATGCATAATTTCACTTACAAATCCGAGTAATTTTCGTACATTTGCGCTTCAGAAATATTTGCTATGATCACAGCGAAGCAAAATGTGAGACACATAGACTGGAGGGCATTATACGCTGATAATTCACACCATTCTTAGGCACTAATAGACTTTGATTTTTGCATCGTGGAAGCAATATTATCTGGAAAGGTGTCATTTGTGATGGAAATCTCACCTAACGTGAACCCCAATCAACCGGTGTTTCGTACCATTAGCCCGCTAAAAGGATGGAAGGCTTTCTTAGGCATCACATCTCCGACACACACTTTCCTTTTGTTAAAGACGCCCTTCTCTGAAACCATGCCAAATTAGCTCGCTTATTACATGGGGTTTAGCGTTTGGACCTAAATACTTTGATGTGTTTTTTCTCGTAGGTAATTACCATAATTACGAATGATTAAACCTGATTCTACGACTTGTCGTCAGAATTCATTACATAGTCAGGTTGAAATATCCTTAAAACGAGGCTGCAATGGCGGGATAATAGACCACCTTTACGTTGTTAAAATGGACGCACGATCCCATCCGAGTCCATGGTATCCGGCAGAAAATATCTTTAAAGAAGCTGATTGGCGGAAGGGAAGAGCCTCCCTTCGACTGTGGTTGATGCGCTTGACGTTTCTCCAGGGACCAAAGATGTCCAATGACGTAAATAGCTTGCAAATTGACCAATTACATCTATTAGATCCCCGATTTTATTTAATTTACAGGACAGAGGAGGAAAGAGCGAACCGTAGCGTGGCACGTCTTATGGCGACATGCATTTACTTCCAGTAAAGGCCCTTATTATCTTATTTCCTGAGTCCTCTCAGAATTTCTGCAGCGTTTTTCGGCAATTTTTGTCGCATTACTGAACAAGGTTTTATCCGGTTTGGGGGTATTTGCTTATTGTCGCCCCTTCAAGATTCACTAGCCTCCTAGGCGCTTTCACTTATCATCGTTGTGGCGGGTAATTTGGCAAATGGACGGTCTTTACCCTTGCCTCAGATAGCCACTAGCTAGGAACTGGGGAGTGAGGAATTGTTAGGACAAACCGGGGGACGGGAAGTAGTAAGGGGAGGTAATCATACGGTAATCTTCATAAATACCACATAATTATTCTTTGATGAGAATCCACGTGTAGGGACATTTTCTTAACAGAATACAAGAGTTATTGATTTTATAATAAACGTTTCTGAAGCTAAATATCGATAATTACGACGTTTAAGCTGTTTTACGAGTAATAAGCAAATAAGCGCTCTTTTATTTAAAGAATAAGTGATACAGGAGAACTGAAGATTCACTGAGGCGAAAGGAAGGAACGGTAATTGAGACTAATTGGGAATAATAATGATATGAAGATGATCCTCAAGAGCATTTACGCTTAGTTGGAGATAGAATCGGTAACTGTATTTTAGAATTCTTGGGAAAAACTAAATAACTTTTTAAACAAACTAAAAATTTGATTATAGATTGGCTAATGGAGTTGATAAAATCAAAGATTTCTGTATTTGATAAAGGGATATTAATATCAATAAACTGATAATTACAGATGTATAGCTCCAATACTGTATTAACTTTACAGTGGTTTGAATGTATGAACATTAATCCGAGAAGAGTAATGTGATGGATATATCTGATCATCCCCCCTCTTTAATTTGTCTTCAGATGTACACATTTGGTTTCTAAGCAACGTTGTTATTGTATTATTTCAAATATGATATGAATATAAAATATGATGTATACATAATCTAAATGAGGGGCGAATATCATAATCGAAGTTGTACTCGGAATAGATACTGCCCAGAGAATAGCAAGATACATCAATATGGTAGTACTCCTTCATCAGAGACATCTTCAAGAGTACTTGACAATAAACTAATGATCAACACAAATATTGGGACCTGTTAACTTTAGTTAACAACCCTTAACGACATCTGCTTTTCCTTTGAAATCTTTCAATCGAGCACGCGGGTATTCGTGAGAGTAAAATATTGAATGTGATAAACCTACTATACAAATATCGGAAACATGTATACTTATCTATGTAGTTGAGCAATATAGTTACAATATATTTAGAAAACTTATATTTATCTAGCAACCTTGATAACCAGTCGCACTGTGTCCGAGTACTAGAGAGAGCCTTAAGGGTAAATAGAATTTGATGCCTATGTCATAGAGGTCATTATTAATACATTGAAGACAATACGATCATCAGCTACAGGCCAATTAAGACTGTGTATCTCAAACAAACCATGTGTGTTTACTGTTAACTGACAGGAATGAACAAGGTAACGGGAGAACTGTATAGAAACTAAAAGTCAGAGCGACTACAGAATCTCCGCTTTTCATTGAGCATTTCGCTAATGATGTGAGAGCCACATAAGAAACCGTCGACACGTCAACAAAAGACAGCCTCATTTAGGAGCTGATTGGCAGAAAAGGAATCAAATTCCCCGGCAGTCATTCAATTACAATCTCATCCGTTTTACCATGTAAAGAATTCTAGCCACGGAGAGTTATCGCTGTGAAATTAGCCCTTGATTTCTCTAACGTTGTCCCAAGTGACTTTGCAAAGCTACGTCGCGTTGTACAAATGTTCGGCGGTCAAAAATCAGACGAAGGGGGCAAAAAAGGTCCCCCTTGAGAGAGGGGTGACGTTCTGTTGAGTGAGGTCCCAAGTGGGGATGTTTAGGGGCCTAATTGGCCTAATAGCAGGTTGATCGCGTCTACACGACCGGTTTGTCAGATGTGAGTAATAACACACGCAGCATACACGGGCTTGTTAGGGTAGTTATACGTTAGAATCATCCCGTCTAATTCTCTAATTGATTGAATCTCGTCCAAGGATTCGGCTGCCACAGTTCTGGAATCAACAAACGGCGGGAGATGAAGTGTCGCGAATCTTAATGTTGGTTTCTTTGGTAAGAGCGCCCTTCTGGAAGTCTTCTACGCTAATAGCATTTGGACAAAAATCATGAAATTATCGGAAACAACTCTTGGAGTTCTCAATAGGTCTCAAGTCTCACCAATCTCTGATTCACTTTGGACCTGATTGGATTCAAGAAGATGTCTTAGTCTCTAAGGAGAACTTTGTGTTGTGTTTCTGGTAGATTTTGATCATAGCGTATTTTCTTCGAAATCTGTGTAAAGGAAACGTGTATTGCGTTATTTGAATACTTAACTAGTTTTCACAGTTAAATGAAGTTTTAGGTGTAAAAATAAATTAATTTGCGTTTGACCAGGAAACGTTATTTCTTTGGTTGAAAACTTAGGTGATATTTTTCAATAGAATATTAAAAAAGAAATGTATGATAAAAATATTCGAAATGTAATTGTTATTAATTAATTACACAGGCAATGGCTGAATTCTGTGTTCAATAGTTTTGTTTATATAACTTTATATTTATATTTTTTATTGATTACTTGTATATTTGCAAGTGTTGTAAGTAAAAAAACGTAAACTTAAGTTGTACAAAAGTTGTATGACATCTTGAAATTATTTGAATGATTCAACTGACAACCGTCAAAAGGCCAATTTTTAAATATTACTGGCATTCAACATTGGATTGCTATTAGCACATAGTACATACATGCTCTGTTAAATACATATCCCTTAAAACATTAAATACAAAAATAAATCTTAGGAAGATTAAGATACATCAATAAATGAAAAATAAAAACGAATTATGAACATGTCTTACACAATACCATAAACATTTATAATGTGACAAAAAATCAGTTTGCATAAAATCATATTGTGACTCATGTAATAACCTGATAAAAATCTCAAAATCCTCAAAAGATAAAAAGTCTTCACGTTTCACGCTGATAAACTGTAATCGAAAATTCTTGTCACCATAAACATGATAAGTAGCCCGAAATCCTCTCCTAAAATCATCAAAGTAAATAAAAACTGTAACAACCTTTATCGACACGGCATCTCTTAAATAAGCTCGCTTTAGCGCTACGAAGGGAGGCCGAGAGACGAATCCGAAGCGAATCAGCATTGCACGCCGATAATTGGGCAGCGACAAATCACTGTAATTTGGTCAAATTAGTCTAAAGGATTTTCGTGCGGAAGTAGCAACCGAATTACCACTTTGGGTGATGGCGAATAGACATTGGCGGAGTGATACAAGCTCGTGCTCAATTGTTTCGCTAACACTTTTAAAGGTATCCCCTCTCGCTTAATGGTACTCTCGCGAGAAAACACGTGAGCTCAACATCGGATAATTCATTGGTTTGGTTTGCCAGTTGATTCGGAGCCGGTTCCGTCTTTGACTTCAAGCATACGTCTTCAGGATATTTCGATATTTATTAACCTAAGGTTTGGATTTATACTTTCCCTTTTATTGTTTTTAATTCTTTATGAAATATTTTATGTTTTTAAAATATGTTTTATGTTGAATTTGATGTTTGATTATTTACTTTTGTGATTGTTTAATGTTTAAATATTTTTATGACATATATTGACATTTTGATTTTTAAGTATTAATTCATTGTTTTTGGTTTTGTTGCTTCGAAATGAAGTAAATACAAATCTGTTTAGATTAAGTTTTTAATTAATTTGGCAGAAATTCTACAAATGAAGAAGTTTGAATGGGATCAATAGTTTAAGGGTAGAGTAAAATCATCTTTCATAAGTTTATTTTCATTATCTTTATTTTTAATGTTGTTTTTATCAAGATCTTAAAACAATTGATATTGATTTCAAAATTACCTTTACCATAATATAACTTGAATTGACATCATCAGCGTTTAAAAGTCTTAACTATAACTTCAATAGGAGAATACAATTTGATTTCCATGATTAGATATATTTCAATTCAAGGAATAACATATTTGTGATTTAAGGATTAAATTGTGTTTCATTTCAAGGAATGAAACAAGTTTGTTTCCAGGATCCAAATATCTTTGCCACCATTCTAGAACTTGTTCTAAGGCAGTTTTAAATCTATGAGATATCATTTAAATAACATATAAAGGACATGTTTCCGAGATCATGGATCTAGTGTTTATAAATTTATATAGGATATTCAACCATTAAAACTGTATAATTAAACAAAATTATTTCAATTTCAATATTGTTCTTTATTTATAGGACTACTACTCACTCAATACGTCTGTAAATACAATTTGTTGTGATATTTTATTACAGGTTACATGAAACCACCCAAGTTACTAAATAACTCTGTTAATATAATAAAATATATTTTCTCAACATGAAAATCACTCAATTTACTATATAACTCTCTAAATACAATTTGTTATAATATTTCATCCAAAATATATTTTCTCCACAGGAAAGCTACTCCAACCCAAGTGGGACCATGTCGTCGTTCTCAGAGCCACACACAACACGGTCCACGTCCTTCTTCATCGACGATATCCTCCTGAACAAACCCAAACAGCTCCCTAGAGACTTCAGTGCTGTGGCGGGTCTGAGGGCAGCCTTCCCCGAATACGGGTATGCGTGTCTACCCGGGAGTCCCGCGTTCTATACCCACCCCTTCCTGGCACACACTGCTGGTCTCCTCCCTAAACACCCGGACCACCCTGCCTTCCTTATTCCTACATCCAGTAAGTATATATCTATCCTTTGTCTTAGACATAGTTACTTATGCCGGTTCCTTTGATGATTTGTTGGCACCGTATATATGTATCTATATATTTCAAATCAATTAAATTACTGTAAGAAGTGTATTTAGATACATTCATTGTACAGCAGTTGTGTAGTTGTTGAATTATTATTTTTTTAATTGATTTTTACAATGAGGTATATGGCACAAAACATATAGTATAAAAGATAAACGATTAAATATATGTACTATGAGAAATATGTAATAAAAAAGTTATTATAAGAGGCACAAGAGGTATCTTCGGTGAATATTGATAATAAATAAAATGTATGTGTGCTAATGGTTCGTGACCAAGCTAGAATCGGATCTATCTCTTGGTGGTGTTTGCATTTTATGACGAGACATATCGTATTGTTATTAATAATTATGTGATATTGATAAAATTATTAAAATACAAAATACAAAATTAGCACTTGACGTTTCTCATACGCACAACACGTAAACATCATTATTGAACTCAACTGTTCAGTGTTATTGCTGATAGCCTTATAAGAGCTTTGATGTTCGTTTGAATATCATTTGATGTACTGGTTACATTGCTGACTTTATGAAAATAAAGATTGAGCATTATGTAGAAAACTTAACATTTCACCACAGTAAGTTATAATGAGAAAAGTTTTCAACATAGATTCCCAGAAACCTTGTTAATAAGTAAGATGTTTCCTGAATAAACATGTTTAATATTAAGAGCATGTTTGGTGCGTATGTTTCTTTAAAAAAGGAATTAATATTAGAAATATAAAAAATAACTCAGTACATTTTTTTTTTTATGAGATATGAGTTTTCTGTGTTTGTAAGAGTAATTCTGAATCCATATATATATAATTTTTCTATATATCACTGCTGTTTGTAATGAAATAAAATCTAAAACAGATATATGTATAATAATAGTGTTGATTGTAATGAATCAGGAAAATATTTGATATAAAAAATCTGGTTTAATGAGTAACGCTTCGTTGTCTATAGGAACATTGTTGACTGATGAAAGGTGTATTTAATCAATTTATTTAGATAATATTTAAATTGTTACAATAACTTTTTTTATGCATGACATTATTTTTTGTTAATCGAAATGTATCTGACATTAAACTGCATATATTTATATTTCTATATTTCTAGTTTTCAAATGCTCAAATTCTTATTTTCAAGTTATCAAAATCATTTTGGATAGAAAAGCATAATTTTTGTTTTCATAATTTTATAATTTCATAAGAGGTTAAATAGCTTTGTTTTGTGAAGGTGAATTCAGATATCGAGTTTTTAAAAAGTTTTTATATGCTCTTTTACATTTTCAACATCAATGAATATTTGAAAATAGACAATATCTCAAAAACAACATGAGGCAGACTCGCTGTCAATTATAGAGTTACATGTTAAACACATTTCATGAAAATACTTTTACTCGGAGCTTTATCAGAAACTCGTGAATGAATATATTTAATTGTATAAGATATAAAGATTATTCCTAAACAAGATCGTATGATATATATATACTACCTGGATCAACAATGTTTATTGCTGTATCAATAATTAAAAAAAATATTTGAAATCAGTTTTGGTAAATATAATTTCAAGAATTTCAGTGATGAAAATTATATTGATCTTTAAGATGATTTCGATTGAATCACACATGCTTTCGTGAAAATATTAAATGCAAGTAACCTATTTGTACTGTATATTATTTTAATGTTTACAATATGTTCCGATATTTAGAATTAAATGCATTTTAAACAGAGAGCAAATATAAAAGTGTGATTTTCGGGATGACACGATCTGCAATAATAAAAATAAGTAATTGTTCCGAACGTATCCCTGGAGGAATTCGAACTAACATCCTGAGAGTCAGGAACCTAAAGGCAACCAATATGCTCTAACTAATCGAACTAAGTATTTCGGTTAGAGCTGAAGTCAAACATTTATTCATCAAACGTTAGTGACATAAAAACTGCATAATGAATCGCTTTTGTGTTTTCTATTCTTTTAAAGAATTATGTTCTACTATCCCTTATTAATTTTATCTCATATTATTTATCTTTACCTTACAGTAGATGAGAATTTATTTATTTATGTTTAACGTATTTATCATTATCAATGAATTTAACAAATACTAGCTATGAAACGTAATCCCAATAATTATTAAATATGTTTACACTAGACACCATCTGTCTTTGTTTTCAATACAGAGTGTCAGTATTAACCAAACGAGTAAATTAACTCCTCATTAAAACTGGATCGCAACTAATTCAAGAATATTTACGCAACAATATGAAACTGACAGCTTCCGGACGCTACTTGTCAATCAATAATTGTTAGGTACAACATTTGAAAATATCCAAAATAGAATTTAATCAACTAATAAACATCAATGTGACTTGACATTGCAATACAGATAGCAAATTTAGCCATTATCGATTTTTAGAACGATGGGGTTCCCCCTCGGTGTGCGAACTGAACTTACATGTACCTGTCCTGATCACCGCTATCTCGTTAATCATTGCATTATAGTTTGATAAAATAAGACAAGAAATATATGTGGTCGTGTATATAAGAAAATAAGGACATCAAGAGAAGTTCAAGTTATTGAACCAAATATCTACAGTGTTCTAACCGTGACTTCGACTAAATATTTTCAACGTTGATAAAATTTACCATCAATATATATTATGTTTTTTCCGATATTGAATTTCTGTATTGATTGATCAAGAAATTAAAAACCCACAATTATAGACAGCTTTCATGTTAGATCGCGCAATTGCTCATGTTTGAACTTTTAGTTTAAACATACTGAAATAATTGTAAAATTCATCACTCATAACACCGTATAGTAGTTATTGTATCATTGTTTTTATAAAACTGTTAATTTGCTTCTGATATTTTCACAACTTAAAATTTGATTCAATAAGCCACAATAGTTGCTCATATAAACCCTTTTCGTTGAATCAACACTACCTAATAACGAGTTGGCAATGCTATGCAGCTGACAGATATGGTGGTTATCGATTTTAGGAGTAATGAAACTTGTAAATGTCCCTCCTCAGCGTTCAGCGGCAGAGGGGAGGGTTTACCTGTTGTGATTACCTTTAACTGGTAAATTGCAATTAATTCGACTGGGTGGGTTCGAACTCAATCAGTGTGTCTGGAAAATCCGTTGCATTGTGGGTAAATCTGGTCTTCGGATTGATCCGTTTATTACGTTCTAAGCATGGCTGGCTCTATTGTGTGAAACACAGAAGCCACATAACGGGTTAAATAAGTGGAATAATGTTTGAACAAGATTATCATTATAATAATAACCAGCGCCGCCATGTGTGTGTTTATGGAATCGGATCTGCTTGTTTTAAACAATTGGCTTTCTGTAAATTTGTAAATTTACTGGATCAATTGTCAAATGTATTTCATATCTTCTTTTAAAAATGAATAATAACAACATACACAAAACGACCTCACAGGAAACAATACAAAACAGATTACGATTTCTATCACCATCTTAAGCAATGTTCCCAAATGTATTCATTCTAAAATGTTCAAAATGCGAATGGTTAAATTGCTTTAAAATGATCTAAATTTAAAAATATTAAATGTAAATTGATCAACTTGAATTTATAATAAATGCAAAATTATAAAAGTTTAATTATTTCCCCAGGTCTCCCCCTGACCCCCTTGTTTCAACACGACAGCCCAGGAAAGCACTGCAGACGTAGGAAAGCACGTACAGTGTTCAGTGATCAACAACTAAATGGTTTGGAGAAGCGGTTCGAAGCCCAAAGATACCTGTCAACCCCAGAAAGAATGGAGCTTGCTTCTCAACTTAGTTTATCAGAAACACAGGTAAATATTTATCCTCTAAATTGATTGTCTGGCTATGTTTATAATGTGGCCCTTGATGTCGTTCTTATCTTACGGGTTTATACCTAATTGTCTTTCAATGGACTTACTGATGTTTAAAAAACCATTTGTATGAAAAGATGGATATTATTTATCTAAGGTAAATGCAATATTACCTGTACTTATTTTAATGTTTTGATCAAGGGTATACTTTCGTTTATTACTTTTATCCTAGGAATAGTAGGATAATTAGTTGTTTTTAAGATATTTTTTAAAGGCAAAACAAATTCCTCATAAACAATGTAAATCTTTTCTCATTTAATTAAAGGACAATCGAGATTAAATTATGGTTCAAAAGTAAATTTAATTAACTCATGTCCACATATACATTCAATGCTAAGTACCAAATATTTTCACAACATAGTTTAAAATATAGACACGAACGTTTTAAAAATAACAAGCCCACCTCAGTTATTTTCTAACAGCTAAGTGAAACTTGACAAGAAGTTGACTCTGCTTCCGGTGTTAGAATCAATTAACCTGGATTAAAAAAAATTGTTCACCAAAAAATGACCCAAAACATTCTGCTCCGGAACTAGCAACATTTTCAAGTAGGCCTCTCTTCCTTCTGATAACTTAAAAAGCCCTTAAACTGTCACCAAGGGCCCTAATCCGTGTGAACGCAAGGGCCAAATGCGTTAACGAGTTAATAAGCCTAGGGTACAATCTGACAAGAAATAACTAAGTACTTGATTATTTACAAGAGTACCGGGTAATTGGATTGTTATATGTTTACTATCACTGTTACCGTATACCACAGATATGCTAAATCGTCACCAAAAGGCGCCGCTATTTGATTAGTTACAGGTTTAACCATATTAGACGAATATTGGCTGTTATAAGGTTCTCTATATTGCAATTACCCGTCTGTCCTGCAGATTAGCTGGGATCTAAGCCATATGGTTCTAATCGTGGATAATCCTGCTTATAACGTATTGGCTTATCCACTTAATCGCAGTTATCAACTGTTACCTAAATCATATAAGGATAGTTTTAACCTTTGACGATAACCTTTGAAAAGGTCGTTATTATCTGTCTTTTTATTATCATGTTAAGTTTATACTAGTATTAGACGCGTTGTTTATCACTTTGTGATAGTTTTTAAAGGTGATTTGTGTTTTTTAAATTTGAGTAATCGTCATCTAATTCTTGAAGTTTGTCCATATGTAATTCCGGACGTTATCAATATACTTGAAGTGAGTGAATGTCTGAAAGACCGGTGTCATCGGTTGACCAGAACATGCTTATACTTTTTTATTTGTTTAATTTAAGTTTTCTTACCAGTTTATATGCCTATATTTCTTTATTTGACAAATGTTTTCTATTGATATGATCAAATATAATTTACTTGGTGTATATTTCAAATTTGGGTGACAACATATTATTATGTTTACAGGTCAAAACGTGGTTCCAAAACAGAAGAATGAAACAAAAGAAACTTCAACGCAAAACGTCGGACGGTAGCGACGCCAACGATTCTAGTGATAAACTGAACAATTCAGATGATCATTCAGATATTGATGATAAATCTGATTGCGGTCATTTTGAATCTGACACTCCAGCGACGTCACACAAAGACGGCGCATGTTCAGACACGGAGGAAATCAACGTCGTAGACACAGATATTGACCAACCGTCAGCGTCAACGTCAACGACGTAATAACTGTGTCATAGGGAAAAGACAATTGGCAATTATCTCCCTTAATTAAAAGCGGAGGACGTTACTTTAAATTGACGTCATGGCTGCTGTCTCTGCTGTCTGTGGTATCTTTTGTCAAACTAGGAGTTCTATCAAGCCACTGCGGTCATGTCAGAGAATATAAGAATCTATGACGATCTTGAAATTGACAAGTAAGAGTGATCTCCCATGTTTGAAGGCCGGTGTCACATATAGGACACGTCAGAATCCTGTGACGCCATTGTGTTTGACAATCATTGAGGAACACTGTGGATCCTTTCTTCAAGATATGTGTATCACATTCATGTGAATTGTCATTGGACCAGGATGATGAACACGTTAAACATCCTCGACGAACTATAATGACGACTATGACTATAGAGTATGTGTACTATTTTCGTACAGACACTGTGTTATGTGTTAGTTTTGTACAGTGCTATGAAGACTAACGTCACGTTGCGTTTTGACTTTATTTATAGACATGGTATGTGGATTGTGTGCAATAAACGATCACTGACAGGTTGATCGTTCAATAAATCATGTTGTGAGAAACCAGTAGTTGACCATTTATTTCGCATTAGTCCTATACATTTCCTATACATGTTGCTAGGATTTATGCTTTACATTTAATCTTAGGATTAATGGAAAAGGGAGAGAACGAACAGTTTTCGAAAATATAACAAAATGTATAAATCTAGATTTGCGTTAATAATCCAATAGCTTTAACATCAATAAAGGATTATAAAACTTAAATTTATAAATAGAAGTTCATTTTAGAAAAAAAGAAGAAAAATAACTGCTAATATATTATTTTTGGACGCCAATTTCCCCATATTTAAGTTTAAATAATGATCGATTCAATAAGTGTCGTAGATGAGGGCTGGTGATGAATATAGGAGTTATCCTATTGTTCTCTTTCTTTAATATTTTTTTCCAAAGCGGTAGTTTAAACACCGCAACAAGTCTTTAAACTACAAATTTCATTTTAAGACTTTTAAAGTTAATGTGTTAGATAAGTGTAATTAGTGAGTATAATTGTGAGTATAATTGTGAGTATAATTGTGAGTATAATTGTAAGTATAATTGTGAGTATAATTGTAAGTATAATTGTGAGTATAATTTAAGTAGGAAATATGTCTCTTATCTGTCCATTCCTCGTCACCAATAACAGACACTTTAAACTATGGTCGTTTGTTAAACAACTTTCCCTATAAAATAAATAACAACATTTTGAAAATAAAATATGTAATTTGCGAGGTTAAGTTATGAGGATTAGCAATTTTCATTTCACTGTATTTGATTTCATTTTCTGTTGAATTTGAAATTAATCGGTAAAAATCACCACAAACCGACTATACATTACCGGATCGCCAGCATGATAGACGACACATCACCAGTAACAACTACATCTACAACTAACATCTGATCGCTGGCCTTATGATTTAAGTATTACATACACTATAGACACTGCATTACATGATCGCTGGCTGGCTGTCTTTGGTTGTACTTACATCGTATGAATTACATCAACGGGTCCCTGGCCTGATGCCTTAGGCTTACACGCCCACCCCACCCTCTACATCAACGGGTCCCTGGCCTGATGCTTTTGGCTATACGCCCACCCTACCCTCTACATCAACGGGTCCCTGGCCTGATGCTTTAGGCTTACACGCCCACCCTACCCTCTACATCAACGGGTCCCTGGACTGATGCTTTAGGCTTACATGCCCACCCTACCCTCTACATCAACGGGTCCCTGGCCTGATGCTTTAGGCTTACACGCCAACCCTACCCTCTACATCAACGGGTCCCTGGACTGATGCTTTAGGCTTACACGCCCACCCTACCCTCTACATCAACGGGTCCCTGGCCTGATGCTTTAGGCTTACACGCCCACCCTACCCTCTACATCAACGGGTCCCTGGTCTGATACTTTAGGCTTACACGCCAACCCTACCCACTCCATCAACGGGTCCCTGGACTGATGCTTTAGGCTTACACGCCCACCCTACCCTCTACATCAACGGGTCCCTGGCCTGATGCTTAGGCTTACCCGCCAACCCTACCCTCTACATCAACGGGTCCCTGGCCTGATGCTTTAGGTTTACACGCCAACCCTACCCTCTACATCAACGGGTCCCTGGACTGATGCTTTAGGCTTACACGCCCACCCTACCCTCTACATCAACGGGTCCCTGGCCTGATGCTTTAGGCTTACACGCCCACCCTACCCTCTACATCAACGGGTCCCTGGTCTGATACTTTAGGCTTACACGCCAACCCTACCCACTCCATCAACGGGTCCCTGGACTGATGCTTTAGGCTTACACGCCCACCCTACCCTCTACATCAACGGGTCCCTGGCCTGATGCTTAGGCTTACCCGCCAACCCTACCCTCTACATCAACGGGTCCCTGGCCTGATGCTTTAGGCTTACACGCCAACCCTACCCTCTACATCAACGGATCCCTGGACTGATGCTTTAGGCTTACACGCCCACCCTACCCTCTACATCAACGGGTCCCTGGCCTGATGCTTTAGGCTTACACGCCCACCCTACCCTCTACATCAACGGGTCCCTGGTCTGATACTTTAGGCTTACACGCCAACCCTACCCACTCCATCAACGGGTCCCTGGACTGATGCTTTAGGCTTACACGCCCACCCTACCCTCTACATCAACGGGTCCCTGGCCTGATGCTTTAGGCTTACACGCCAACCCTACCCTCTACATCAACGGGTCCCTGGCCTGATGCTTTAGGCTTACACGCCCACCCTACCCTCTACATCAACGGGTCCCTGGGCTGATGCTTTAGACTTACACGCCCACCCTACCCTCTACATCAACGGGTCCCTGGCTTGATGCTTTAGGCTTACACGCCCACCCTACCCTCTACATCAACGGGTCCCTGGCCTGATACTTTAGGCTTACACGCCCACCCTACCCTCTACATCAACGGGTCCCTGGCCTGATGCTTTAGGCTTACACGCCCACCCTACCCTCTACATCAACGGGTCCCTGGCCTGATGCTTTAGGCTTACACGCCCACCCTACCCTCTACATCAACGGGTCCCTGGTCTGATACTTTAGGCTTACACGCCAACCCTACCCACTCCATCAACGGGTCCCTGGACTGATGCTTTAGGCTTACACGCCCACCCTACCCTCTACATCAACGGGTCCCTGGCCTGATGCTTAGGCTTACCCGCCAACCCTACCCTCTACATCAACGGGTCCCTGGCCTGATGCTTTAGGCTTACACGCCAACCCTACCCTCTACATCAACGGGTCCCTGGCCTGATGCTTTAGGCTTACACGCCCACCCTACCCTCTACATCAACGGGTCCCTGGACTGATGCTTTAGGCTTACATGCCCACCCTACCCTCTACATCAACGGGTCCCTGGCCTGATGCTTTAGGCTTACACGCCAACCCTACCCTCTACATCAACGGGTCCCTGGACTGATGCTTTAGGCTTACACGCCAACCCTACCCTCTACATCAACGGGTCCCTGGCCTGATGCTTTAGGCTTACACGCCCACCCTACCCTCTACATCAACGGGTCCCTGGCCTGATGCTTTAGGCTTACACGCCCACCCTACCCTCTACATCAACGGGTCCCTGGTCCGATACTTTAGGCTTACACGCCAACCCTACCCACTCCATCAACGGGTCCCTGGACTGATGCTTTAGGCTTACACGCCCACCCTACCCTCTACATCAACGGGTCCCTGGCCTGATGCTTAGGCTTACCCGCCAACCCTACCCTCTACATCAACGGGTCCCTGGCCTGATGCTTTAGGCTTACACGCCAACCCTACCCTCTACATCAACGGGTCCCTGGACTGATGCTTTAGGCTTACACGCCCACCCTACCCTCTACATCAACGGGTCCCTGGCCTGATGCTTTAGGCTTACACGCCCACCCTACCCTCTACATCAACGGGTCCCTGGTCTGATACTTTAGGCTTACACGCCCACCCTACCCACTCCATCAACGGGTCCCTGGACTGATGCTTTAGGCTTACACGCCCACCCTACCCTCTACATCAACGGGTCCCTGGCCTGATGCTTTAGGCTTACACGCCAACCCTACCCTCTACATCAACGGGTCCCTGGCCTGATGCTTTAGGCTTACACGCCCACCCTACCCTCTACATCAACGGGTCCCTGGGCTGCTGCTTTAGACTTACACGCCCACCCTACCCTCTACATCAACGGGTCCCTGGCTTGATGCTTTAGGCTTACACGCCCACCCTACCCTCTACATCAACGGGTCCCTGGCCTGATACTTTAGGCTTACACGCCCACCCTACCCTCTACATCAACGGGTCCCTGGACTGATGCTTTAGGCTTACACGCCCACCCTACCCACTACATCAACGGGTCCCTGGCTTGATGCTTTAGGCTTACACGCCCACCCTACCCACTACATCAACGGGTCCCTGGACTGATGCTTTAGGCTTACACGCCCACCCTACCCTCTACATCAACGGGTCCCTGTCCTTATGCTTTAGACTTACACGCCCACCCTACCCACTACATCAACGGGCCTCTGGCCTGATGCTTAAGGCTTACACTCCCACCCTACCCTCTACATCAACGGGTCCCTGGCCTGATGCTTTAGGCTTACACGCCCACCCTACCCACTACATCAACGGGTCCCTGGCTTGATGCTTTAGGCTTACACGCCCACCCTACCCACTACATCAACGGGTCCCTGGACTGATGCTTTAGGCTTACACGCCCACCCTACCCTCTACATCAACGGGTCCCTGTCCTTATGCTTTAGACTTACACGCCCACCCTACCCACTACATCAACGGGCCTCTGGCCTGATGCTTAGGCTTACCCGCCAACCCTACCCTCTACATCAACGGGTCCCTGGCCTGATGCTTTAGGCTTACACGCCAACCCTACCCTCTACATCAACGGGTCCCTGGACTGATGCTTTAGGCTTACACGCCCACCCTACCCTCTACATCAACGGGTCCCTGGCCTGATGCTTTAGGCTTACACGCCCACCCTACCCTCTACATCAACGGGTCCCTGGTCTGATACTTTAGGCTTACACGCCAACCCTACCCACTCCATCAACGGGTCCCTGGACTGATGCTTTAGGCTTACACGCCCACCCTACCCTCTACATCAACGGGTCCCTGGCCTGATGCTTTAGGCTTACACGCCAACCCTACCCTCTACATCAACGGGTCCCTGGCCTGATGCTTTAGGCTTACACGCCCACCCTACCCTCTACATCAACGGGTCCCTGGGCTGCTGCTTTAGACTTACACGCCCACCCTACCCTCTACATCAACGGGTCCCTGGCTTGATGCTTTAGGCTTACACGCCCACCCTACCCTCTACATCAACGGGTCCCTGGCCTGATACTTTAGGCTTACACGCCCACCCTACCCTCTACATCAACGGGTCCCTGGACTGATGCTTTAGGCTTACACGCCCACCCTACCCACTACATCAACGGGTCCCTGGCTTGATGCTTTAGGCTTACACGCCCACCCTACCCACTACATCAACGGGTCCCTGGACTGATGCTTTAGGCTTACACGCCCACCCTACCCTCTACATCAACGGGTCCCTGTCCTTATGCTTTAGACTTACACGCCCACCCTACCCACTACATCAACGGGCCTCTGGCCTGATGCTTAAGGCTTACACTCCCACCCTACCCTCTACATCAACGGGTCCCTGGCCTGATGCTTTAGGCTTACACGCCCACAATACCCTCTACATCAACGGGTCCCTGGCCTGATGCTTTAGGCTTACACGCCCACAATACCCTCTACATCAACGGGTCCCTGGCCTGATGCTTTAGGCTTACACGTCCACCCTACCCTCTTCATCAACGGGTCCCTGGCCTGATGCTTTAGACTTACACGCCCAACCTACTACTTCAACAGGTCCCTGGCCTGATGCCTTATATAGGATATACGCCCACCCTACCCACTACGTCAACGGGTCCCTGTCCTGATGCTTTAGACTTACACGCCCAACCTACTACATCAACGGGTCCCTGTCCTGATGGCTTATGTAGGCTATACGCCCACCCTACTGCATGAACTGGTCCCTGTCCTGATACTTCAGGCTATACGCCAACCCTACCCACTACTACATCACCGACTCGAATGCCATTCATTGCAGTTATACAACATTTATGTATTTTTAAAAGTCATTGACATAAATATCTTTCATTCACACATATCAAAAGAGGCAAGGGCAAGATACGCATGGTGTAACAGCATAAAACAATATTGTTTGCCAAGTACGTTCCACGGATGTTTGTTCACAATAACACAGTACAACGATACTTGTTTTCCCACACAAATGTGAAAACCTCAGAATTTAACCCATGAAAACTAAGGACATTCATAACAAAGGAACTAAAGAAAGTACGTGGATAAATAATCTTCATGGGCGACAATATACTTATTTAGTTTGCAGGTTATATTGGTGATTATTATGTTAGCATATTTTCGGCGATCTCATTGGTCGAGAGACGATCACGTGACCGTCGACAGAAAGCATATTGACTCTAGACCGAGTCCGAGTCCGACCAAAAGCCATATTGACTTGAGTGCCGTCAAACGATTGTTACATGGCGTCAAAAGCTTGTTACATGACGTCATGCTATTGTTATCACGGTGTCACGAGACCGTAGTCCCAGATTTTCATACCAAATTACATTTTTGACTGTATTCATTTAATTATTTTCCTTTCGTTTCTGTATTAAATACATAATAAAAAAGTTATGGACTGGTTAATTCGGTCAATACCTGTTTTTTATATTGACCCGAGAAAACAATATTGACCACGTCCTTGGTCAATATTGTTTTCTCGGGTCCATAAAAAACAGGTATTGACCTCATTGCCAGTCTATAATTGTATAACGTTTTACCTATTTGAGGCTATTTCAGATACTGTGATACAAAGCTAGGATTCACATCAGGTTTTTGAAGGGCATTTAGAAGTGGTATACATAAGAACAGGAAGATTTTCTGGATAACAACTTCTTTAATGTGAAAATACACGACGTTTCGGAGTACATACTCACTCCACACATTCCACCTGATGAAGGAGTGAGTATGTACTCCGAAACGTCGTGTATTTTCACATTAAAGAAGTTGTTATCCATAAAATCTTCCTGTTCTTATATATGCACATCTAAAATAGAAGGTAATTTGACATAAATTAAGTTAAACTGATGGAATAATATGGATGATAATATGACAACAATGTAGATATTTAAGATAACCATGTCGATAATATGATGCCCTATTGGCGAAAATATCACATTTCAGGATAGTAAATATAGCATATCAATGTTATTGAATAATTTTAAACATTAATGTTGATATAGTTAAGCATATTAATATAGGCTATATGACACATTAATGAAGATAATATAACGTCAACAAACTGGTAATGACATCTAAGGTATTGATTGTATTTCTCCACTTCAAGTAAACTTTGATGCCTGAAATGTAATGTTTTGAGGCCTAATTGAACCATTCTACTCCATCGATTCGGTCCGGGAAGCCTAAAAAATAAGTATTTGTTAAACTACTAATAAAAGTATATGTGACCCTACTACAATATCCAGATTCCCTGAGCCCAATAACTCGCGTTTTTGGCTATAAATAAGCAGCCATTGGAATAACTTAAATTCGAGTAATATTGGCAATACCCGGATGGGAGGATCCCGAAAATTACGATATTTCATTGGCTGACCAATTACGCGCTATATATAGCGATGGATAGCCAGCCTATAGCAAACCGAGGCTTATTGGGCTCAGGGAATCACGGGGTTGTAGTAGGGTAGCAATACATATACCTTGATGCAGCAGACTGAAAGTAACAGAAGACAAGACAATCTTTGACACTATAACGAACGTTAATGCACGCCTTACTGCTTTCTGAACGTATTCGTCAAACAATAAGTCACAAACTATATTCATTGGCAACAATATGCATACAGTTGCATACAAATATATTTTACACTTAACGTGTCCTTCCACATGCATGCATTTGAAGATATCTAAAAACATATCATGCAGATTGATATGGCAAATTAAATGAAATATAGCATATGGTAAAATACAGATTATTATGAAGCTTTTCAATCTTCGTTCGTACGAGAGCATGATACAGCGTGGCATACAATTCCAAACATTGAACGGTATTTTTCATTAATATATTCTCTAAACTCGTCAGATACATTAAACATTGTAAGGTCATTGGACTGAACTGAAGTATTCATTAGTTTATACACTTGTGGGTGCTTTTATTTCACATGCTGACCCTTTGTATTCGTTTCAGCAAATATTTCGCTCACTGTTATTCCCCAAAAAAAGAATTTGTTACTGGTTTCCGCCCGCGTCAGTTTCAAACCCACGCCTCAGGTCTTTTTTTAGGTTTCACAAAAGTAAGGGTCAGATAACTCTAATTTTTTAGCCTCAGAAAACATTGGACATAGAAAATGTCACTCGTTTCTGATGTCACGAAGTGTAGGGGTAAGATTATTGATTTTTTAGAATAGTAACACATATTTAAGAAGGTTTGTGCTTTATTTATATAAATAATTGTATAAATTTTGTTTGTTTATCTCTTCAGTAAAAAAAAATTGTGTAAATAAATACCAAAAATCGCGTCATCGCATCATTTTTGTCAGCCTGAAAAGACCAGAAACATACTTTTAGGCCTTATATTTCAACTATGCAGTTGATATCTGTTATTCCATTAAGAACGCAGACAATATAGCAATACTTTATAAATATACTGAGTGCGAAAATACTTTTGACCTCTTAGGCTTCGAAGTAAGAGTAATACATTATTAGACTGTAAATTTCCCTCAAATGATGTAAATTTATATCATTGGACAAACGAAACCAATGATTAAGCTTTATATGTCTCTACGTTTTTATAATTTAATGTACACAACACATATATTATGAGAAAATAAAAGAAACGGAAGAAGACACCCGTATGTATTCTCGTACGTGGCATTAACCTTTCTCTTAGCTTTATAATCGCATACATGTAGATACCATTACTTCGCAGACAGTCGTCGCCATGTGGTTAATGCTATCCGAAGTTATTCAACCTGATTACTTCAACGAGTTAAACTGCGAGTAGCCTTTGACAGGGTTGTGTGCTTTCTCCTATTCTATTGTTGTAAACCGGGTGGAAAATCCATTACCACTTTATTTCCGGTTGGGTAACTACTAATGACCAGAAGTCGCATGTAAATGATTCACGTCAAGTCCTGTAACTCAAGTTTGACAACTCTACCATAAAACGACCAATAATATTGTGAATGTTTCATAACACGGCCTTTCGTTGTCAATCTATGTCAAAATGTAAATAGAAAACGAGGGTTTGTAGCCTATACAACAAGAAATGATCATGCTTGTATGCACTTTCCCACTAGCTTGGTAGTGATGTTAACACATTTATCTCTCTTTACAACTTCTAAATCCATCTCGAATACGGACGGAATCTGCCATTTATTTCGAGATATAAGGCGTTTAAAAATATAGCTTAATGCCTTCATCAGGGGAACAATATTAACGCAACAAAACAAATTAGTTACAGCGAACTAACTACTTTTACACCTTGAGTTTACAACCCAACTTGAAATAGTGCTTCATCATTTTTACAAAACTTAAATTACCTACTACACGAGCCATTGTATCCAGTTTGAGAAATATATCATTCGATTATGCAATGTTGTTGACAGTTTTAATTACTTTAACATAATTTACAAACAAATCATTTTGTACAAAATTTACACATTGACATTATATTAAACCAAAGTAAATGTCAATCAATCTGTATTATTAATTGTCTTACGACTCAAAACCATTGTGATTCTACAGCACCTCCAATTCGTCAATAATCAACATATCAAATTTGTTTGATTATTAATCATACCATATACAAAATAGTCAGCAATTCAATATTTCGAGGGAAGGCTTGATTAAAAATAAAATAAATGTTTAAAATCATTCATTCGTGAAATCAAATCAACATAGACTTTAAAACTATATTGATTATCCAACAAAGTAGTCCCTTAATCCTATTACAAACATTTCGAGGATTGAACTAGTTTTCAAAATATTTCAGCATGAATTGATCGGTGTTTCCCTTCAGATGAACCTCAATATCCGACCCAACATGCCATCTGATTAATTTGGAATTAACTTAATTCATGATCCTTAATTTAATGAGATTTGTATTCGGAAATTGTCAACAGTAAACACATTATTGCTGTTTAATGAAGTCGAATATCCCCAATAAAGCTCAGCCTGTCTATTATTGCAATACCGGTGTCTTGCTCAACGCTGACTCTCATCTTCATTAACACCTTGCAACTCCCAGCCAATTAATTGTCCACTGCGTTTAATCCGTCAGCAGTGAAACGGTTAACAGATGCAATGAGCTGAAAATCGTTGCCTCCTCCCCGATTTAAACAGGAGAAGAACCCACGACCAAATTTCCTGACGCATTGGAAGCAAAGCGGGCTTTGATGACATATTCAGTCAACTAATTTGCGAGTTGGCAGAGGTTAACCGGGAAATTTACACGCAAGCTTCTCCACAGCGCCAGACAGAGCTAAATTAATCAAAGAAGAGCAAAGCGGAAGTGAAGCTTACACCGCCATCTACCGGTCATCAGTGACAATAAGCAGCCATTGTTCTCGAGCGGGAGCTTTTGGCGAAGATCTTCCTTGCTAATTGGTGTCTTGAGATTAATTTCCACCGTCTTCCACATCGAGTTAAGAAGATGTGAGCGAGGTAATATGTTTGAGGGAAGCGACGTCTATGTTTCTACAGGGACCCGGTCTACAACACTGACACCTGGGCCTACAATTGGGACCGAATCAGGCTTTAGTAAAGAAACACGGCTCGTTTTTCTTTTCAGTTTAAAAAGTCAATTCGACAAAACCTGTTTAAATTTTCGATTGTGCCGGTTTAACGATTTATTGAATCTAGGCTTTTTTGGGTACGGTAATTAGCGGTAAAACGGAATTTGAGTTTAATTTAGAGCTTGACATGACAAAAAGATAATAAAAGTTTAAATAACCTAAAATCAACTTAAATGTTTTTCAAAACCTTTATCAAATCTTCTTTCATTCAGTGGATAACAAATAGTTTTTCAAATTACAAATTTATTAATTAACATTAAATAAACTGATGTTTTAAAAACACAATCACTTATCGATGATTCCAATGAAGTCAATATGTTCAAAGATTGTTCAAAGGTTAGTTTTAATAACCTAAACCTAGATAGAAAAAATGGAGAAAAAAATCAGAAAACCCGGCAACAATGCGTTAATGTCAGCAGACGTGATAAATATTTGTCTTGGCTTCTCAGCGCGATTCCTTCTGATCTGGTGCTAATTGTGACCATTGGGATTCGAACCGTCAGAAATAACCCGGTGTACCGTTGAGCTACACAGATAATTAGACCTCCGTGGTGTATTAACGAATGTTTTCTATCCACTAATCAAGGCCTAACGATAGCTAAACGTTCAGTTACGACTGTTGAGCCTCGCTCTGGGAGTGTCACGTGATGACAGATTGCTTTGTCGACAGAGGGCGCCACCTGACTCAGGTCACGTGACCGGAGACATATGATAAAGGACTAGGAATTAATTAATTGGCCATTATGTGCTGTACAATCGGTGTCCTTGTATTATCGTTTGGTATGGTTGTTAAATATGATTTTAGTATGTTAGTACTCTTTATATGACTAAAGATGTAATTAAAAACATATGATATTGAATCGAATAAGAAATACCTGTTCACTTTTCTACGAACTTGGAAAATAATTCAAATTATTAATTTTGTTGTAAGTATTTTATTACAAGAACCAGCTTCAGTACATGTATAATGATAAATAACAACTTTTATCTGTAATATATGTATAGGTTAATCACCCAAACAAGGTAGTTATTTAGATTAACTATGCGAGGGCGTTAGCCCGAGCAGAGTTAATCTAAATAACTATCGCAGTTTTGGGTGATTAAACGGCTTATACCACGTGGGAATATTGTTTTTACGTACGTTTAATGAATGAGATGTAAAGAAAATGATCATTACAAGTGAAAAAAAATGTTTTTTTAATTCAAATAATTGCCCTAGGGCGGTTATCAAGGTTATGTGAAATAACCCCTCTGAGAACAATAGACATAACGGACCCTAGTGGTATAAACAGGAAATATAACCAAAGTGTCTCCTGATATCAAATAATATCAACACGAGTAGATATAAACTGATAATTTTTATTTTTATACTGATTATTGAGCTTGAGATATTTTCCTACATTGTGTCGCAATCGTTTTCAAGAATGATGTACATATATTCTGAATTCTCACAAAACGTTTCATTTTCACAGTTGTGAATGGCGGTGGCTGCAGATTTGGTAGGACATGCTGCATCACCGCATCACACAAAGTTATGTTTCCTCCAAGCTTAATGTATACATGATATGTTTCGAATAACATTTCAATGTTCATTTTCACACCTCGGTTGTGTTAAAGATGGGACCGTTAGCCTTGCTGATTTCAACCCTTCCACTTTAAAAGGGACACCGCGTCGAGAATAAAAATCAGATCACGTGTATCTAACTTTGGTGATTAACATGTCTGCTAACAAGTCACAGACACAGAATTTTTGGACAATTGACGTAATTGGTAATAAAACCTACTGCATGTAGACAGCGAAGTGAAGCGTAACTCGTTAGCAGACACTCTAATCAACTTAGTGAGATAAAGATGAGACTCATTTTATCTTCGACGCGGTGTCCCTTTAACGGAACGCTTCGGCAGTCGACTTGTGTAGACGTTGGACAGCGCGGTTAAAACAAGTTTCTTGCACTGGCATGAATTTACTTCCCGTATTTATTTGTCCCCCGCCGCAACGCTGAACGGGGGATTATGTATTCAGCGGCGTCCGCACGTCACATTTCTCAAGAAACGTTGCATCCAAAGTCTTCAAATTTGGTGTCGGCCTACATTGTGGGGAGATGCAGACACCAGTCAATTTTGGTGACCGTGACCTTATTTTCAAGGTCACAACGTCACTTTTAACACTTTTGAACTCTTGTTAACGCGATATCTCATGACCGGATGGACCCGATGTCTTCAAATTTGGTGCCAGGCTACATTGGGGATGACGCAGACACCACTCAATTGTGGTGACCATGACCTTATTTTCAAGGTCACCACAACATTTCGACCACTTTATCATTTCTTGTTAACGCGATATCTCATGACCAGTTGGACGTAATTTTCTGACAGCCTATATTGGCGGATTGTGCAGACACCAGTCGACTTTGGTTACCATTACCTTATTTTCAAGGTCACCACAACACTTTGACCAATTTTCTAACTCTTGTTAACAATATATATATATATATATATATATATATATATATATATATATATATATATATATATATATATATATATATGATGATGATGATGACCGGATGGACCCAAAGTCTCCAAATTTTCAGTCTTCATTGTGAGATGACACCAGTTGATGTTGGCGACCTTTACCTTATTTTCAAGGTGACTATGACACTTTGACCACTTTTCGAACTCTTGTTAACGCAATATCTCATGACCCGAAGCACACCCAAAGTCATCAAATATGCTGATCATCATGACACTTTTTACCAGTAGTGCAATATATGAAGTAGCTCATTTTGACCAAATGTTGTATCTTACTTAACTCAAATGTTAACGGCTTGGGACATTGCCATGTTGCCCGCGAGTGTAGTGTTATGTAGAAAATAACATAATACATAACTTACCAGAGAGATTTATAAATATCATAGGTTCCTGCTGCCAATATACACTAGGTCTAAATTGATGGCATCATCATGTAGTGTAATTTCAACATGTCGTTCTCTGTCCATTATATAAACAACTCTTAAACATGAAGTGAAACACATAAATAACAACATTAACATATTGATTTTGACTTGATTCCAACATTAAATAACTCCTATTTATAACGGTAGGGTTTTGGTTACAGCTGCTCACTTTTGGGTGCTTACCAATGGGTGATCATACTAATACTGCATTGACACTTATAATATTTTGATAATTTAAAGGGATGTTAATACAAATATGTGAATTGACAAGCACAAAATCACAGTCTACAAGTACGTAGCCGTTAGAAAAATACTAGTAATATATATTAAATTCCATACCATATGCACGTACCATATATTAAATGCCATGCACATGGACCATATCTTAAAAGCAGGACAGGACAAAAAGGAAGGAATCCGTCTTGCCGGTCTTAGGGTAGATCCGGCTAGAAATTCCACCCCTTTTTGTCCTATCAATATGCATGAAACATATACAGTATTATATATCACACCCATGCTTAATATATTTAATTCCATACAATATACATGTGCCATATATTAAATGCCATACCATATGCATGGATCATATATCAAATATCATACACATGCTCCATATATCAAATGGCATATAGTATATACATGCACCATATATTAAATGCCACAAACATGCACCATATATTAAATGCAATACACATGTACCATATCATATATATGCCATACCATTTACATGTACCATACATTAAGAGCCATATTTATGTACCATATATATAATACCATGCCTTATACTTGTAACATGTTATATGCAATACTATATACACGTTCCATATATTAAATGCCATACATATGTACCATATCTCAAAAGCCATACAATATATATGTACCATAAGTCAAATGTCATACACATGCTCCATATATTAAAAGCCATGCCAAATACATGTTCCATATATAATGCTATAAACATGCACACTATATCAAGTACTACTATATATTAGATACTATGCAATATATATGTACCATGTATCAAATGCAATATGTATTACAAGTATCATGTATAGGACACCATATATAACATGTATATCCCATAAATCTTTATATTTATGAAAATCACATTTTGACAGTAATGCTGACAACATTCTGAAGAGGACATTTTGTATGCAGTCTGTTAGTGTATGAACAGCAGAACATTTTCAGTCGCTTCATATCCTGATTATCTCCCTTTGACCATTCGCGAAGTTTTCAAATTGTGCTATTCTTTTTGTTTTTATACCATTTGTATACGACCTTTCATTTTTTTAAATTCTGGAAAAGAAGCTCTTGTCAAATTCAGAAAATATTTATCAATGTACCTTTGGATCATCTATCACTTAAATTCACATTCAGTTATAAATTAACGTAATATATATTTGAAATTATCTATAAGATAAGTTTACATGATAAATTAGTATAGCTTAATAAGTTTCTTTTGCTAATCCAATAAATTGAAAATGACGTCGTATATGATGCGGTTTTGTGACAGATTAATGCAATGATAACAATATTTGTAGTATTTCTTTTGGATAGACATAAGCATTATTTCAAAACATAATTTCTGAAGTGGAATATCTATACAGCAATATAGACAGACTTTATTGTGTTACTTTTGGATGTGTTTTACTTGAATGCAGTGAAACTATACGAGAAAAATTAATCCGGTTTATTCAAAACACTTTAAAAATAGAATACAAATGCAATCAACACAAATACATTCCTTTAAAAGATATTTGTGAAATAGATATTTACACACAAAATGTATAAGTATTGTGTGTTAATGCTAAATAACTGTAGTACTTGCAAACACCCCATTAAATATATGTTTGGAAAAGTAATTTGAGAAATAAGCAAACACACACCACTCTAGTTTCTGAAATGGAGTTTTGTTGTTTGATTGGTGACTATATCACAATCAATTACATTTTAAACTTAATTCTGCATTAACATTTCGAAATGTCAAATAATTGTCCCCGACAATCCCAAAATTCATTCATATGCAGTTCGAACTCGTTTTCCTCTGCTTCCATGACATCTTCTCGTTCAATACAAACGATCCAAATGCACCAGTATGATGTTCTATATACATGTATGTATACATATGCAGTTGTAACATTCATCATTGATTATCTATCAACAGTATTCGTGTATCCCAGAGGATGATTCTGATAACTTCAAACACACCTCCAGAACTAATCGCTATCCTGGATTCAACATATAGACCACGTTCGGTCAAACCTCTCAACGGTTGTCATATTGCTCTACTGACGGAATCATCAATGACGATATTGCACATTCCAAATACATAAACAATAACTCAAACTCCATGGGACCATGTCAAGCATGTACGTGCTTGTGTTCTTCCTTTTCTTCTTTTCCTGTTCAGGCAACAGTCGACGGTCTAAATCACACATTTAAAGCAAATCAGGGGCATTTGTAATTCTCCAAAACACAATTAATATGGCTGTCATCAACCATTGTTCTGTTTCTGTGGATGCTAGAAAATCACTTTATTGAAATTGTCCATAATAATAGGTATAGTCTAACGCTTCTACACTGTCGGCCAAAAGAAACGCCTACCAGATATCTTATAAGATTTCGCAAAAACTATAATAAACAGTTTAGCAATACTATAGCATTATGAATTATTAGCATTTCTGCATAATATATTTAAATTTCATAAGTTGTCATGTCACAAAAGAATGCCTATTGTTCAAATGAAACAACAGAATTGTTCAGTTTTCGATCAGTGCTTGATCAGAAAAAACATTTGAAACAGATTTTCATACAACCACAAACAAATACATATCATCAGGTGTCAATACATGTAGGGGTGGCGTGAATTGTATTTTTATTTTGACTCTAGGTGGAATGAAATGTATGCAGGCTGGGAGTAAACCAACTACATGTACTTATTAGTGTATTTCCTTATGTACTTACTTACTTCTCAGCATTGTTTGAAATTTGTGTTCAGTTGGCTTCATCAATCCATTGATATTTATTCATGTTTACTACACGTTTGTTCACCAATTAAACTATACCTGTCATAATATCCCTTATGGGTTTTTAAGAGATCATATACATCTTGTTATTGAGAAAACGGATATAAAACGTCCCTTTTGCTTCATAGTCATTTGGAATTTAATAAAATAAGTTTCTATTGTAATATATGTATGGTTGCTCATGTGTTTTAAAACGATATATTTATTTACATTTATGCACAGTGATTTGAAGGATTTCTCCCTACAACAATACTGTCTGTGGTAAGTTAAAATAATATTAAACTACTTATCACTTAACCTTGGACTGAAAACAAACATGCAACTAAATGGATTATTTCACGTGGTTAAATGGCTATGAAGAGTTATTTCCCTTTGATAGGATGTCGACTAAAGTGCTCATTTTGTCAATAGTTGAAGATAACAATTTGAAAATGTATGTTTTTTTAAATAAAAGATATTTGAAAATTTATGTTGCTAACTGAATGTATTTGAAATTGAATCTATTTCCATGCTGTGATGCTAATAAACAATTTTCGACAATATCGTCGTCTATCTATTTAAAATTAAAATTTAACACTTTATTTTCAAAAAATTACATCAAGAATTAAGATATATTATAGATACTCGTGTAAGAATGTAAAATATTTTTTAGTTTGTTGTTGTTGATTAGTTATTACTATTATTAATTTGCATAAACGATATTTACTTTATTATGATAACCTGTAAAGTTGGTAATAACTATTTATAAGTTATCACTGTATGCAATAAAATAATGTTTTTTTCCAAATGAATGAAAATATATAAATCCCTGAACACCACAACTTACATAACTGAGTATGAAACTGAGGTTGATATCAGAGAAAAAATATACGTTTAGAAATAGGGTGTCCCATGTTTCCTCTTGGTTTTGCATAGAGTTCAAGTTATAAATAGGTATAAATACCTCCGACAACCGTTTATAAGCAAGTTAACAAACGAATTGTGGGATATATTTCTATAAGTGCATATTTCTTGTGTGCACAAATCAATACTCCAAAGCTTGTTCATGGCGCTAGTATACATGTACCCTATAGTCAATCAAGGACCCTCTAATTAGAGAATTAGGCGAGATCTAATTAGTCGACCTTAGTAGAAAGGATTATATTACGAGGTAGAGTTGCCCGTCCCTGTATATAGTGTCCCTGAGTCACTGCAAGTCCTTTTACTTATACCAAACAGTAATCTTTATATGTACAGTATCAAATGCCATATATTATCATATTAGATATATATATCAAATGCACTACATATCTATCAAGCATCATCTTTCGACGGTTTATATAAAATACATACAGTAGAAACCTGATAAGTAAAATATCAAAATGTTTTACTTATCCGGTATTTTACTTATCCAAACTTGTTAAAACCTGCAGAAGATAACCATAAACATATATTTATCGTTTATCTTATATTCATGACAATGACATGTTGACAATAATAGAGGACGATTTGTATGAAGCCTGGAAGTGATCGTCATTGCCTCCCTTTGGCTATAAGTGAAATTGGAAAATTGTTCTATCTATTTTGTTTTTATTACATTTATAAAGATCCATGCTCTATTTCATGATTTATGTTTAATTAAATTTACTTCTGTTGTAAACTCGCCTGTGTCTTAAGACAAATGGTGTCCGTGTGTCTTCGAAGCATCAACTATAAACTATTTAAACTTTATTCACATTCGATTACAATTATGCAAGCAAGAGGTGGATAGGTATTTACACCAAATAAAATACTCTTAACACGTTTCATTAGTAACTTAAGTAAATTGTGAAAACAAGTTGTTTTTGTTGATGGAATTATTCAACAATTCTTAGTAAATCTCTATGAGTCCCTTTTACAAAACATAGAAACTGATGAGCAAAATAAACGTCACCACACTTTATAAGAGTAACATCAATTCGTAGGAAAACGTATTTTTTAAATGTATATGTGATAGACACATGTTTTGTTTTGTTTAGAGTATGACAGTTTGATTTGTCTGTTCAAATACACTTGGGGTGCTGAAATTGCTTTTTTAAAAACAATTTGACCACAATGTTTGACATTTAAGTTAGAACATTACGAAATGTGGAAATTGGATATGCTTGTATTTTAATTTGTTGACGCATCATTACTGTAGGACGCCATAAAACGGACCAAGCAGCCCTTTTTAACTCTCATTTCTGGTCTAGTTAAGGAAATTCCAAAACGACGATTTCTTATAAGGCTTATAAACAGATAATGTTTTAAAACTTTGGTTTTGTTGGCTTCTGGGACAATTATGTAACTCTGTTTCTGTCGTATGTATCACTCGTTGATTGAAATAAACCGTCCTTTGTATGAGGTGAGTTAATGAAAATGCTGAAGTGAAATTTTCATAGACATACAACGAAAGTATTTATTTTGTTTTGAAAAATATGTACGTGTGAACATCGAGACGGCAAAACAAATGAGAAGAGGAAAAATCCGGTTTCATCCAAACATTTCTAATAAAACAAAAGAGCAATAAACAGTACATAAAGATACATAAAGATACATAAAGATACATAAAGATACATAAAGATACAAGGTAGTTGAGGTGTAACACTAGATATATAAAATGGCATACAGTAAATATGTGTATGATTATTGTGTGTTTATGCTTAAGTACAGCAATACTTTTGAAAAAAATAAAAAATATCAATATAAAATACACGTTTACATAAATATTTGAAAGTATGTAAACAAACGCTGTTCTTGTTTCTGAAATTGAATTATTAAGGAAATTGAGGTTGTCTTGTTTCTCGACTTTCGTCTCATGTCAAAACAACATACATCGGACCTTCTGAACGTTATTGCAGAGAGTGCAGTATTCTTAAGAACAGACAGACAGACAGACACATTTTTATTCAAGTCTCGCCTCAACATGATACATAAAACATAAAATTACATAGTAAAACGTTGAGCCATTCTCTTCGGAATTATGAGAGACAGTTATGTCATTTGAACAAACAAAGTAAAAAATGAAAAAAACCTAGATATTGCAAATTCAAAACCATTTATCTGAGTTAACAAGGAACTTCATGTTCTGTTCACATCAATTCGTTTAAGAACATTACAGACTAAATAGAATATGATTTGTTTCTCGGACATCGACGCATAACTTACACATGTAATTTTTATAGTCATTTAAAAATAAATTAAGAATTGACCGCATCATTTGTGCTAAACCACAAAATCCATTTGTCCGTCTCCAGGAAAGGAAACCATGATACTTCTGCCACATCACTGGATGCGAAAAAAAATGTAATGCTGTAATGTAATATGTTTTCCAACAAAAATAAAAAGAGAGCCCTACCGCCCTGGTCACTTTTGAAAGAAATGTTCCGGAGAAACACTTTTAATAGCCTTATTGGGTTTACTTGTCATACCTCCTACACATGTTTGTTAAGTGAACGTTGTGAATGTGAATGGGGCTTAAAATGAATGATATACATTAACTTGAACATCTTTATAATTATATATCGAGAATTTTATTTACTTACCTCTTTTCTAATGGGAGTATGGGAGTTCCTTGATTGTTTAAATGTCATCATATTTGCAGTAAATATGTTCATTTGTTTTTACTTCTTAGCATTGCGTGTGGTTCATTTTAAGGTAATCATAGCGTCATTGCACAAGATTCACACTAGGAGTAATATCATCAACACCGCTAAGTCTGCCCATATCATATTGTTTCATATCAGTAGTTGTTCTCAATGAATTTCTTCGTTTCGTGTCATCAAGCATTGTAGAAATCTACAAACTCACAGTGTCTCCAGTTTCGTTCAATTATATGCACTCACTTATACTCTTCACCAATTAAAAAAAATATAATAAAATATAATATATGCATTTCTTATTACGGTATGTTCATGTCAAAAGTAGTTAGTTTGAAAATTACTGTGAGTTGGAGATTAAATGGACCGTTTATCTAATTATAAAATGGATAATAATTTAAAAATAACTTGTCTTGTTTTTGTTTATGTTGGCAATGTATCTAAATAGTGATAGTGAATTGCATTAGAGTGATATAATAATTCATACGAACAGTACCTTCTTACATTTCAAATTTGTAATAAGTGTTACGTCTTATTTTGATAACAAACTCATAATTAAGAATTAAGAAACGTTTTGTCGCCGATGAAGGTCTTTACTAGAAGTACACCATTCCAGGGGATCGGTCTCATAATATTACCATCAGCGGCGTCTTGCTACATACGTCATGGCTATATTTCAGTAGCAAGGAACATTTACAGACGGATTTAGTTCTCTTTAAAGTCTCATTGCGTATTAGTAAGTAGTTCACTAAGGTAAACTGAGGTCATGGGTCAAGGTCACTTGAGAATGATTGATGGGTCAAACTCTTTGAAAGCCGTTTTGAAGAGTTATGTCATGGTATTAGAAAAACAATGAAAAACATAAAGAAATGACAAGTCTGAACTATTGTGAAATGATATAATCATTTTATGAATTATTGAATAAGTAGTAATGTTAAAAATGCAAGAGAAAAGTTACACAAATCCCGTTTGAGTTTTAAGAGTTCGGGTTTCAAAAACAAGATATGACATTGAAATGGAATGTGATATATATGCACAACTTTGAATAACTGTCTTTTTAATATATTAAGACGTATTGGACATATGCATTATGAAATCATTTCATTAGAAACGTTCTTCTTTCTTTAGAACGTATAGCAAAAATTATCATCATGTGTCAGGGTTCATAAGAATCCATTTGGTTTCTTGTTTTATATGAATGAATGATTTCTCAAAGCTGTACACATTCGTGAATTGTTTTAAAAGTAAGAAAACATTACAAAACGTAGACAAATTAGGAAGAGGCAAAAATACACATCCTTCAAATGAACTAAAACACACCAAGTGACACTATTCATTATGCAGATAGAAACAAAGATCAAGGAAATTTCGAAATGTGTAGGAAGCTATAAAAATGTTGCGAAATAAGTCATCATACACTGTTCAACCACAGTGATCCACCAAACGCCACACAAACCCCAAGGCACTGGTAATTTTTAATATTAAAATGTATAAGGGGAAACTGTATATGATTGATGAGAATGGTTTAATATATGCCACAATTGACTAATTAACTTCTCTGACGCAGAAGGACGCGAATTTGTCATTATAAGTTATTGTCACACGGAAGAAAAGACTGACAGACAACGAACAACCTTCTTACGCCGGCTTGTACGTCACTCGAGTTGATTGACGGGTCACGTGACCTTGCCAAGGCGTATATAAGGTGAAATCTACAAACCAGAAGTCAGCGATCGTGAAATCTTCTCTTTCCGAGCTTCACAAACATCATATCATGGAAAAGGTATAATGTTTTATTTCTGTAATAGTTTGTTTTACATGGTTGTACGTTTTTGTCATATTTTTATGAAAGATATATCTTGTATTTATTATTAATTTACCACAATAAAAGTTTAAATTTCGTATATAATATAATAATTAATAATATTAATCAAAATGATAATTAATGATATGAATTTAATTTAATAAATTTAAGTCAATAAGTTTATAAAGTATGTTTGACCTGAAAGTAAATGAAATTCAAATTGCATACTGAAGATATAGTTATATTATTCTTATCTAAGTACTTATCCTTCGATTCTAAGAATTTCTCTAAAACATCTGAAACATTAAGAAAAAAGGTTTTGGAAGCATCATGGTTATACTCTTCCATCACGTCATCTTGACATTCTACTTTTGTATTGTGTAAGATTACAATTCACTCTGTGAGATGGGCAGAGCATATATATGGACAAATTCATTGCTGTTACTGTCAGTTCATTTCAAAGAGCGCATTAAACGTCAGTCTAATATTACTTCAATTGTCATTGTTTCAGATTCTGTTCAGTCTCGGTGCTTTGGTCTGCATCTCAGCAGTAGTTGTCGCACAGGGTCCCGGGCCGCGGCTCCCCCGACCTCCGCGACCTTTCCCTCCCCACCCCACCCCTGCCTGCTATGGTGACATGCTGATGAAGGACTCGAACCCCGACCTCAGCTTTGTTTGCAACGACCAGTCCCAGTATCCCGAGTATGTATTGTTATTTTTATAATATTTCTGATGACAATGGTTATATTTGATACCAGTAATGGTATATCGTATTTGTAAACGTCGCAGCCAGTAAATAAATAAGTTGGAGATATATAGATAAATTGTTATTGCCACTCCACTAAAAACAATCATTTACCAATAATATCAGTTGATGTTCTCATACAGGATAAATGACTTCTCTAAAATTGTTACCACGTAGAACGGAAACAGCGAGCTTAAATAGGTCATATTTGACCGGTTTTGATATGAGCTTAAAGTAACTGTTATTACATAGGTATATATTCAAATATATTGCTTTGCTGATAAAAAAAACCCCAATATATATTGTTATTGTACCAACCACAAAATGAAATATGCCCGCTGATGATATTCAGTACTCTTGTTTTAAAGGCATTTGTTTTTGTTTTGTTTTTTTAAATGTTCAAATGTACTTAATACACAAGTGCGAAAGTATAAACCTTGTCATGTCCCATTATTCAGTCAAGAAATCGAGGAGGCCCTCCATTACGCCGAAGACCACTGGAGATTCTATCTGAACCTGACCACAACCTGTTTCAAAGACAAAGACAACTTCTTCATGAACGAATTGTAAGTATGATTTACTTGAAAATTACGATAATTATCGGAGGCATATGCTCTCCCACTGTAATTATTTAATGCGTCTAATGTAGAGAATGACTTCACATAACGGTGTTGTTGCCAGATGGCGAATGCAATTTGAATATTCTTGAATAAATTCGATAATTTATTATTTAAACTGGCTCGTAAAATAGAAAGAAAGAATTACTCAATGATTCATATGTTGTTACCAAATGACTAGATATATGACAGTGAAACAATGACCATTATGTCAATTAATATTAAAAGATTTAATGATGAAAATGTACCCGCAACACAGACTAGACAGCTAAATTAAAAAATAATAATCCAAATTTTTAAATTCTAAATTTCCAGCGCACAGAAAGACTTCTATAGGCTGAAGTGTGTCTGCAAGACAAGGAGGAACCAGATCTTTTCTATATACAACGCTGAGGGGCTCAGGTGTCACGTGGTCCGTCCAGATGTACAGAAAATCTACTTCGCAGAGTGCGGGTAAGTTACCTGTGGCAAAATGTTCATTTCCCTTTCCTCTGCATATCCCCCCTCTCCTCTGTTACAATACGCCGATATCAATGGTGTCACCTCAGGCGTTGAAAACTTGCAACATTGAAAACTTGCAACATGCACTGCCCTCTTTATGTCTATTCAATCAAAACTCGTATTTCGTCCTTTTGATATAATATGACCGTTTCTTGTTTCGTCTTATAAGAAGTATATTTAGTCTTCTTGGTGCATTCTTATTTTGAAATGACGTCGATGATTGCACATCTAAATTTGATTGCAACCAGCCAGAGTTGTTGTACCAGCGAACATGCTGTCTTTTAACAGAGGTTATGTAGGAGATATGTGTATACAGGGTGTTGTTATTCTTAGATGTAGAACCCCGAAACACTTACGACAATGCACATGCAACATGATGATGTCATGAGCCATGTGGCCAGTAATATTGAATAAGCTTATGTAAGATGGGTCCGAAAACAATGTTTTGCTAAAAAAAATGGTGTAAGCCAGACATATATTTATAAATGATAAAGAAATGAGTTGAAAAAAATTAGGATTTTCTCATCTGTGCAGAAAAAGTTAGATGTGCTTTCAAAGGGGAAGAAGGACCTTGGTATTTGGAAACAAATTATACGGCAAATTCACCTTTGTGTGACTATCCTTAATTTGTACATAGACAAATGTACATACAATGTAACTCCCCATTTCGATTAGGGAGCCGAGGCACATTGTTGAAGAAATGGAGAAATGCATCAACAACCGACAATTTCGATAACATAACTAGCCATCATCATCTTAAAACTTTCGCGTATGTTACAAATTTTAGAAATGTAAATTAAAAACTTTAAATCTTAACAAATTTGAAAATTTCACATCACTAAATCAAACAAACTCTTCTACAGTGGAACATGCAACCTTGGTTACGACGGAGTCACTGGGTACCACTGCATCCCACGGGGTTACACCTACAGGAAGTTCATGGCCTACTGCCACTACCCCAAGGATCTCCCGGCCACCACCACAGTCACCTGTAACGACCCCGTGAACGGACCCCTGAACCCCCGAGACTTACCTCCGTCCACCCGAATGACCACAATGCCGCTTCCTTCCGGTCAAACTTACAAGCGTCTTGGGTTCTTCACTGAAGTTGCTCAAACTATGCCAACCTATTGCGGTTGCCGTGGTTACTTCTGTGGATTTTAAAGATTCTGAAATGTGTTTGATGAAACGAATTTAGATTTGATGCTTCGAATCTAACACTTTTAGACATTGTCCAAGCAAAACTGTAATTTGGGTGTATTTTCGGATGTAAATCCACAAATTGTCCTTAACTTTATTATTTGGATTTTAATTAAGGATTTGAAAATGTTTCGAGCTAAGGTGGTGTTTCACACAGTCTTTCATTGTACAGTTTGTATGTTCGTACGTCCTTTTGTAATCACAAATGTTGGTAACAAATCTATGTAAATTGATTAAATGTTGCGGATTCCATGTAAATATTGATTATAACCTCAATAGCTATTTATTTCAAGCTCATCATATGTAAATATGTGTACATATATTATATAATGTTTATTTTTGTATTTCATTTGTGCGCATGACTTTGGATAAATAAATTTCTCCACAACGTCTCAGTTCCATGTCGTTTATTGCTGAACCAATTACATAATTGGTGTTACTTACAAGGTTTTAAATCGTGTTGATTATTAACGAATGTTTACGAGCGAGTCATTCGAAAGCTACATAGTTTGACCATGGTTTGCCTATTCTATTCGTATAATTTGGGATGTATTTGAAGTATCGTATCAACACGGAAACTAAACCGATCTTGCAATTAATAAAAAAAAACGCTGAATGTTTCATAGCGTAATATAATCCCAAACGTCATAAACTAGTGTCCAAAAGAAACGATACCACGTCTTTGAGCGGCCATTATAGGAAAACTTAACGACACAGAATTGGTAATATTCTTTTGAGATTTTTAACATGTGTACAAAATTCATTTCAATCAGTACTTTTCATTCATTGGTACTGGTCTGTATTAACGTGAGGGGTCTGAAAATTTCATTCACACAAATGACTGAGACAAATGTTGAAAATGTCAAAGAGGCGTCACTAAGTCACATTTGTATTCGGCATGTCATCTCGAGCGTCAGTACGGGCTAGTACACGTCTACGGGTTGATGACGTCAGATGTCGAATGACGTCAGAAGATAAGCTTTGTCACTCATCAAGCAGGCAATGGGCTGACTTGATGGACGCAATTCAGAGCAAAAATGTCACTAATTCTTCGGTACACACGCTGTCTACTATTGTTCTTGAAGATGCAAAATCTGCTCCCATATGAGAGCATGGCCAGTGCTCAGTCTCGCTGTTGCCAACGTTGAATTCGTCTGTTTGTTTACTCGTTGTTGAGGCCTGAAGAACGTTTTGTGGGATGGACGACGTGTTCAGATGTCATGAGTCTTCAATCCCTTTTACAAAGTGTGTCTGCTAATCACGTGTCTCAGTGACGTCTTTGACGTTAACGTCGTAATGATGAATGGGTTTCGGAGATGAAATACCCGGATGTGGCGGTCTTCAACAAGCGCAATCACCTTCTTCTCGACCTGCAGGTTGTCCGATCTCTTTCACGTAACCGTTGCCTTAACCTGGTGACTGCTATGCGCGCGCAACCGAACCTTCTGGCGTCGTCGGCGTGTGAGACTCGCTATGTGACAGTTCCAACGGCAATGGCTGTCAAACCCGATATTTTCCTGGTGTTTTTTTTGTTGTGATACCAACGTGTATGGTCAGCCGTTTTGTACACTTTATCTACAATTGCAAACTATTCTACCTAAAATAATGTCATTTTCATAAAGTGCACGATTTTTCCGGATATGATAAAATGTCATCGGTATTTTCGATTGAATACACTGCATTTATTATGTGGGATACGAAAACCACGTGTTCATACGAAGAAAATCACTTTGTAAAAAGATATTAAAACAAAAAGATGGTATCGTTCTGCTTTTATTATATAATTTAGAATGAGATACTCAAATCTATCAGTGAAATAAACCCTCTATCAAGCTACAGTGGCGATAACCTTAATGAACTGAGTGACGATAAACTTTATCGCCACTCGTGTTACGTCATCGGAACAATGTTATGACGTCATTATGTTAACATGCGAAGGCTGTACATTTACCATTGAAATCACTCCACGTCAACATAAAACAGAGAAATGATGATATAATAAATAGAATATATGCTTTTCCTTGACAAATACCATGTTTATCACATCGAGTGAGGTAGAAAAGTTAATATATTTCACTCATGGCTGCGCGCGCCACTCATGAAATATCTACATTTCTACCTCACTCGATGAGATAAGCATGGTATTTGTCAAGAAAAGACAGTTATCCTCTATTAACTTTACACTTAACCGCAAAATAAACGTCACCATACAAAATACAAGATAATTGAATCGATGCGTAATCAACACGCCTGAACTAGAAAATACATCATGTGTTCAGAATCCAACTAAACTAGATTTGAAATGTCAAAACATTGTCTTTTCATATATCTGAGAAACCTACGGTTAAAGAAATCGTCTCCTTTACTAGACGAGAGAGAGTCAAAAGGTTTTTTTGGCTAGTTGTATGACGTCTTCCAGTAAAGACGCGTCAGCAAATCCAAGTCCATGAACGTTACTTATGTTGATGACATCTTTTATTAATATATTTTCTACATTTTAAGAATTTCTAAGTTAAATACCTTACATTATGTCCAAAAACATTTTGAAATAGAGATCTCAACACCCCAAGGGCACTTGAACACACATGCAAATAAAAGTATTGTACTCTAATGTTTATACTTGCGGGTACCTCTTTACAAATCATGTCCCTATAAGAAACATTCAAAATCATCTTTCTCCGGCAGCAGTATTTCGTTTTTTCACCTCTGAAAATTGCGGTTGAGTGTAGTTTTACTTGATTCTACGTCATATGTGGCGCATTTTCAAGTTCCCAGGGCAACAAGAATGTCGATTATGAAGATAAGTCTCAATTTTGAATAGACTCGAATTTCGACATGGCCAAAAATAATAACAGCGTTTGGTGCCCGTGCAGTTGACCACAAATCATACAACAAGGGATATACTTGTATACATTCAAACTTTTCACTTATAATTTTCGCTTAACATGTTACATCAATCTTACCATTGAACTAAGAATCCCATAATAAATTGATACCTTATTCCCTCTAATAAATCCCCGGGGTTCGTTCAGTTCTATTTGAGTCCCGGGTTGTATTAGAGGAAACACGGACTAATGTTTGACATTAAAGGGATTGATGTTACCAGAACTCGGCGTCTGTTCCGATGAATGTACGTACATGTAGTACCAAAGCTGAAAACGACATTGAACACACTGACGTTGATAAATATATACGACCAAATCAGAGACAAACAGTGAAAATAGTTTATTTGTAGTATTCATATACGACATATTGGAAGGACATATGGTAATTAGATCTTTGAAGTATCTTGGTCGATGTAGCCGATGTAATCTTTTGGTGCCTTTGTGCGAATGACCAAAGCTGAAAACGACACTTAACTATGAATGAAGATTATAAAAACAGACAAGCACAGATAACAAGATTAAACTAGGCTATGTCATGCTGCTTTAGATTTATATTCATTCCATTCACCATTTCCATAATTAAACTGGTAATAATGGTACATATTAAATATTTGAAAGCTTACACAATTTACCTTTAGATTTCAAAGTTGACAGAGATAATGATTGAAAATACGATTTTTGTTTTCGGTCCTTGTATTTTTTTTATTATAATAACGCATAAGCCGTCATCATTGTAATGGTTGGTGGTATAACCATTACCTTCAAGGCACACATTTAGAAGACGCCATGACGACAGACAGTTGGTAAGCTCTGAAGTTGCCATAATTACTCTCATTATGTTATTATAGTTCAATCATTACTTTGAAATACTGCCAACTGGCAGAACAAAAACAAACGCGAATAGACATTCCATACATCATAATATTTCATTTCTGATTGCTACGTAAGTAAAGAACGAACAAGGGTAATCATGATCAATCTTACTTATATATATATATATAACATGTTCATTTCAGCTAATGATTGACTTTAATAGATAAAGACACTCTGAAACCGGCTAGATGTCTATATAAGGACTGATTGTCAAATATGATTGATTAATGATGTTTCAGGTACGTAAAGTTGACGTACATATGTTTCTGTGTAAACATTTTAAAAACAAGTTGCAAGGAAGGTATTGCCATGGAAGCTTTTCATGACATTACGCCAAATGAGTAGAATTTTGTGAGAGATGTCAGCTAAATATTATTACAGATCGCTACCGCCTATACCTGTAGACTGTTTTATTGTTGCTTTGCTATTTTTAACTTTAGATGCAAGACATGTTAGAACTTTCAGTAATTGTATTATTTATCAGTTCGTTGTTAGTGTTAATGATAAATCCCAAACAAATTGAACTAACACTTTGCAAATAAAAAACCCACTGATATGTAATTTTAGAAATATTTGTTGACATGCACGACAGCTCTTATTCATATTTACTCTTTGAACATATTTGATAACAACCAAACTGAGTAAAAGATTTATTTCAATTCTTTATAGGTTTTTAGACAGCATATTAATGCTGAAAAATACTTTAGAAAAAGATGATATTTCGTGAATTTAAAGTTTCTCTGAATAAGTATCTATTCAGAAGTTATTAACGTCTAAATCCTATCAATCCTGTGAAAAGTCAATTGACGATTTATATATTGTTATTGTTCGTAATTTTCTCTAAGCTTTGGAGTTTTGAGGTGAGGTGAGTTGGGGTTTAACGCCGCTTTCAAGATTATTTCACTTATATCTGGGCTGCTAGTATAATGACAGGGAGAAAGCCCGCAACGCCATGTGGCTATGCATTGCGGTGAAACCTGCGAGCATCGTCTGGAACTAGCGAATCATGGGTGGTACTACGCTGAAAGTCAGTGTAGCAATGCACCCAAACCTTACTGCGTGTAGAACAGTTCTCTACTGCAGACAAAGTTGCCGTGCCCCTGGCGGGATTCGAACCCCGTTGGAGTTTTGAATATATGATGAGTGACCAGCTGAACATCAACAATCGTAAATTAACCGTACATTTTGGGGCTAAAAATTCATATAGAATACTAAACAATGTCCCGTTTGATAACATGTTTATGAAACGAGTGGATTATTTTAACGAGCGAAAGCGAGTTAAATACCGATGCCATTCACGAGTCACCCGCTATACTTTGTACTTTTTACAAAATTATTAATATACAAGCTCCAGATTATCTGATTAACTTACTTCCACCAGCCACTGAAACTATTTCTCATTACAACTTGCGTAACAAATCAAATTTATCTATTCCAAAATTTCGAACTGCAGTCCTTCAAAAGTCTTTTATTTATGACTGTGCTTATCTGTGGAATAATCTTTCCTCGAAAATATGATGTTCAAATTCATTATCGTCATTTAAAGCAAAATTATCTGAAAAAGAATGTAAAATCCCAAAATATTTTCTATTCGGCGATAGGAAGATTAACATTATACACAGTAAGTTAAGAAGTTCTTGTAGTTCCCTAAACGGTGATCTGTATCGTGTGAATTTATCTGAAAGTAAATCTTGCAATTGTGGTGCTTTAGTTGAAGATGTTTATCATTTCTTCTTGAGATGTCCAAGACATGCTGATCTTCGTTTAGAATTAAAGCAAAGATTTTATAATTTAAAGGCAGAATTTGATATTAATACAATCCTGTATGGAAACCCAAATCTTCCACAAACAGTAAATGAAAACATATTTCACCATGTTCATAAATTCATTGGAAAGAGTCAACGGTTCAAATAATACATTAATACTAATGTACGTATTTACCATATTCAAAGTGCATTTTGTTATAAGAATAACATTTCCAATTGTGTGTTGCCTTAATAATGTATATTACATGTTTACCCACTTCGTCACTTGTAGATTTCTTACTTTCTTGTTATGTATTCTAGCCTTGTAAAATAATTGTTGATTACCTGGAGAGGGCTTCTATAAGTTTCACAACTTGTGCCCAATTCATTTCTTAAATGAATAAAATATGTTTTCAATCAAAACCCGCTATACAGTCGAGCGGCTAACATTGTGACGTCAACCAAAAACGAATATGACGTCACGAGTCGATTATGACGTTACGGCAGCAAGCGGTGGTATCACACATGTGTGTAACCAACTCATTGTTATCTAATGAGTGATCTCACCACGGTTGAGTAATAATATGCTCATAACGCACGTAGCACGTGTATTGAAAACAGTGTCATGCCCAGATGTATGGGAATTTACGATTTTGTTTCATTGACATACTCTTTTAAGTTTGTTTACACACTGAGGGATATACACTGTACCTACCAGATTCATATTGATGCAATAATAAATTTATCTTTCGACTTCGTAATTGATGTTTTAAAAGTTGATACTGTCGAATACACAAATATACATTGTATATAAATATGAGAATCATTCATGCGCAAAATTGGATAAAGGTGACTACTCAAAATTTTACTCATAATTACGGGTAAATTCACTTTGTTGTACGTCTGAATTGAATTGATTGCAAAAATAATGTCATATATAAACAAACATCACCATACAAAATACAAGATATTTCAATCCATGAGTGACGATTACGACTGAAAAGATTCACATCATGTCTTCAGAAGCTAACTAAACAAACTTTTTTTTTTAAAGACATTATCTGTTCAAATTTATTTTAAAACAAAAACACGTCTGTAAAGAATTCTTCGGAAGAATTCTACTGGACGAAATATGAGAGTCAAAAAGGCCGTTTGACTTATTTCATGACGTTCTTTAGTAATGGTTTTAACAAAGTCAAACAGTATCATAGTCTGATGTATCAACTTGTGAGTATACTTCACAAGTCATGTGCCTTTCAAAGACATTCAATATCGATTTTCTCTGACGGCAGTATTTCTCTGTTGAAATGTGGTTACGTTATTTTGTTCCTAACTGTAGTTAATAATAATAATGAGGATACTTATATCACGCTTAACTCCACAATACAATGGGTCATGCTCAAAGCGCTACACACATAATTCCCCTGGTGTAAGGACCAATATCGTTCCTTTTTCGTTCTCAACTCACTTTGTAGTATGCAACCCGGGCTACCAATTAAGGCGCTCGAAGGTTATATGTCACATTGCCTGCACTTCCAAACCAGGTACTCAATTGTACTGCTGAGTGAACAGAGGCACATTTCGAAAAAGTCCTTTGCCCAAGGTGACACCATGAGCCTCTCAACTCATGTCTCAGTGTGGGGCAGGGAATAACCCTTGAAACTCTCAGTTTTCATTCAGCAATGAGGCGGGTAACCCACCCATCCAGCGAGCCACGCCCGTTGTTGCTGAACCTAACTGATAGCGGTCGACTGAGCTATGCACAGGACCACGTGCCACCACTTTATTAATCTAACGTTGCATGAATGCATATGCTATTTTCAATTGATGTTCTGCTCTGAACACTTGAGTATTGCTTAAACATAGAAATGCAGCTTTTATTTGTTTTGGATGGGATATGTGTAATAATTGTACCCTTAGGTTCTGGGACAAGGAATTGCCATACTTGATCAAAGATAATTTGACAAAATAAGACTTGAGTTACATACGTGGTGAGAGATCGTACGTTAACATGCCTATCTTTCCTGTAATATATTAAAGAGATTCGTTGATAAATATCGCACGCGAATCCAACATTTTGAAAGAGAGTTGATAACTTGTAAATACCTCTTAAAGTTGTACTTTTCTATACCGTTTTTGTTTCTATCATAATGAATCAATTGGCTTCTAAAGCATGACTATCGTCAGTTACTACAAGGAATATTTCGTATTATCGAAATACTATTGACTGTGATCGTATGACCATTTACAGTTATCGCATGACTATTGACTGAAATGTGAGGAATAATGGTTATTCGAAGTGACTTCTTCTGATTCAAAATCTTGACTATCAAACTATCGACACTTGCATCAACGACTTGTAAATTGCTACGATTAATTGCTTATTTGCTTAATTGCTTATGACCAATACAGCAACAAACATAACATGAATTTGACAAATAATTTTATTGCACAATGTTGGCACAAACAAATACAAATTATATACATGTTGCAAATTCCATCGGTATAACATATTATTTATACAATGTTTACATATATTTACATCAGTGCGCATGACTTTGTACAAATGAAAAATAAAAATATAGAGCAAGCAGTAAGAGATCCGAATTAAAGAGTTTCACGATTATTTCATTCTTCTTATATATTTCAATCAAGCCCTAAATCTCTTTGTGTAACAATTAAACCTTTCTATAACAAGTAAAGTTATGGTTCGACATAACATTCTTGATGAAGACAACTTGAAAATTCGTTTCACCTCAAAATTTCTAATTCAGGGTAACAATAACAATTTTGAAACATGAGATATTTTAGAATCTCTACCAGAATAATTCAAAGATCTTTTTAATCAAGAAAGATTACCCAAGGTAATTTGATGTTAACAATTTCGTTCCAAATAACAAAAAATGAAAATCCTTCAAGGATTATAAAGATTAAGCTTTCGTCCATAAATTTAACAGTGTGTGGAGGTAAGTATTTAAAGTTGTTGGAACTTCCTGCAGTCGTACTTCTTGCAGCTGCAGCCAGTTGGTACCGTTATTCTCGTTCTGCGACACTGCTTGAGCTCTCCGGGACAGAAGACGTAAATATCACGGTCAACGAAACCGTCTGGAACACAGTAATGGTGCTTGACCACAGTCCGGTCCATCATACAGTTGCCACTGAAAGAAAAAAAACAACATATTGAAATTGAACAAAATAGAGTAAACTATTCAGAATTCAAATGGAACAGGAACGCTATGTTAAATTTAAAATATGTTGTCCTTAACCTCACTACGCTGAATGAGAGCTCTAGACTGTATTCAAGGCGCTTAGATATAACCATGGTATTGTTCATTACAGGACAATAATAAAAGTCCGATTTTATCGCGGTATAAATATTCATTGTTATATCATTTAAAATATATAAAATCATTGATAATTCTTGATTGTTTTTCAACATTTATTACAATTTAAAATAGAACTAGGATGACATATTTAGTTCTAAAACCACTTTTAAACTCGTCATCTGAAAGGAAGTTCCATGAAGACGTGATTTGATTCTGACTACACTAATCCATACAATGTGGTATTAAAAAAGATAAGCTGCCGAAATAAGGAGACTTAAACGCCGACGAACTCAATGCCGCAAAGGGCTGCTCACAGCACACACAATATTACCCTGGTGTAAGGATTAACATCGTGACACAGCGGCACAAATTACCATCTAACTTTAAGTTACCCTGACACTCACCCTCCAAGGGGAACGTAGACTCCCTGAGCTTCAGGCATGATGACGTAACACACCTCCCTCTGGTGGCTTTGGGTGTTGGTCCACCAAATCCTCTCCAACAGCTGCCCGTGCTCGGAACACAGGTCCTTGTAGCGGATATTGTGGAGAAGTCTGAAATGTACATTGATATTTAACTAAAACGTTATTTTTGCAGTCAATCGAATGTCATCTCAATAAATTCAGATTACAACTGACGTCAAATGAAAAAAACCCCACCAACAAAGTGAAATAATCACCGTTTGACAGTTAAGACATCATTTGTTGGGAGAAACAGTGACGTCCCATATATACATGTACATGTATATGTCCTATTCTGTATAAATAAAGGTTCAACTTTTTGCCCAAGTTGTGAAAATAAAGTTTAAATCTAAATCCATGTTAAACTATTTTTCGTTATAGATGTGTTTCCTTCACATGTGGATGACTTTCTTCCACCTTTGTTACATTCATTTTATTTCGTAGAAGCGAGGATTTGCAGAAGACCAAACAGGCACTTACCCAGTGCTGTTCATGGCCTCATTGATGTAACCCTCTTGGATTAAGAGCATGGTTTCCATCGCATCTCCGTCAGCTTCCAGGGCAGCGAATAGTCTATCACTGAAAATATACAAACGATAAAAGTTTAAATTGTTTTAGTTTTTAAATGTCAATTTTACCATTTTAGGGAAATTATTTGATCTCTTTAATTGACATTATTTTTTACGATATGACGATTATGATGAATTGGTGCAAGAACTATCAATCAATGACATTTAAGATATGTTGTATGTAAGGTCAGATACTTATTTTTCTATAGTATGTTCATAATAAAATTATAACCATAGAGGATAACGAGATAATAATATGATAGCATTTAAGCTGATTTATTTTTAATTTTAAAATAATGTATTTGCATTTCCAGAAATGAATGAGTTATCAAAGCCTATAATTTTTTGGGGAAATATACAAACACAACTTACTAAGGAATATTTATGGTGTCATCGAAGCACAGTGTTTCCTTGGTTTGCCATTCCATCTGGGGGACTCCATTTTTGTCGAAATAGCAGATGGGTTTCCTTACTTTGGAGGCGAGCTGACTGAAGATACTACCAATGCCTCTGTTGCGGTTGCCAAAAAGACTGGTTTTACGCCTATTAAGAAGGGCTGCAAAACGTCCCCCCGAGCTGCCCCTGAAGGAACGACGACGGGACTCGGCCAGAGCCACGAAAATGACCAAGAGACACAGGGCTAATAAGATACGCTGCAATATGAGGAACATAGGCTGTTAAAGCAACTTTGAAGATAATCATTTCTATGGTCATTACACGTTTGGTGAAATGAACTATTACCCACGTCATTGCTTTAACATTACGAATTTAAATTATCAATGAAATTAAGCCCTACATGTAGTTAAAACATGATTATAGTGAATTTAATATATTTCAGTGCTTGTCTGATTTTGTTGTAATTGTAGACCTATTCTTAAGTATTCCTCTTTCGTTTAATCAATTCAATCTAATAAAGTAAAGCTAATCCTAACTGTGATGTTAACTAACATTCACACGTATAGAATAAAGGCATGGGTTGTTAAATTTAACTTACGTAAATGCTAACTTTAAAATTAAACCGTGTCGATATACTTACCATTTTGCAAGTTCTTGTTAAACGAAGACTACTGTAGCTATTCAGCTGGCTGTGGTCCACAGAGGACTCCTTCACAATATATACTCTTCTCACAAAGAGGCGGATTCATGTTAGCCAATCAGATAATAGGGCTGAGACAAAGCTCTGACGTCACGGTAGTGAGGGATGTACCTAATAGAACTTGCACTCTTGACAGTTACCGCATTCATTAATCAAACGCATCACCCAGTGACGTATGCAGAGTGTAACAAAGATAGATTGACTCTTACCATCACAGGGAAATGTCTAGTTTATTGGTAATGAATCTTCCTCTTTCGTAATTCATGTAATCATTCCTTGTACTCATGTTAACTCTGCTTATTTGTGATTTTAATGAAGTTTGCATGCTAATATTTGCATTAAAGTAAAGATTAAATAATATTTAGATTTGTAAAATTAAATAAGCTGTATTATGAAAATATTTTTCTTTTCAAGTAAGGTAAAAATTTCTTATGTTTCATAGATTATTGACATATTTTAATCTGTTGTCATTTAATAAGTTAAAAAGGATGGTAATTCATGAATACACTGTAGTTGTATACGACAAATTATACAATATGATCATAGCAAATAGTTGATAAATTTGCGTCTGAATCTAAATGGTTATAATACCCTTCAGCTTAATTTTAAGGTCAATAAGTTTAAGGGGAAACTGTTTTAATGATTTATTATATTGGTTGTCCATTTATTGGTATCATAATAAAAATAGTAACAGCACAGAAAACATGAACTTTTACACAAGTCACAAGTTCACTTCCGGGGTAGTATGTTGGTAGTCTCACATATCATGTAATGTGAGGTCAGTTCTGTTTGTAAGGTCATCAGTGATGATGTATCGATGGTGCCTTCTGTCCGTCAAATGGGTACATATTGTTTAAGTAACCAACAGTTGAACAGTACGGTCACATGTCATGTTCTTCTAAAGCACGATTCATTCATGAACATATGAGACAAATAGTGCTGTTTGAATTAAATAGACAAAAACAAAACAAACAAAAACACCAACACAGAGTTCAATGTTACTGATGAACTGTTTTAATCCCAAGCATTCAGAAAGACAAAATGAAGAAGTTTTTGTGTCTTACATCTGGTACCTATGTATTTTAAAGGTAATATAAACTCATCAAAAACCATGGCTTCACACAAAGTAAAGTCACTTAAAAGAAACAAGGTGTCACTCTTATTTCAAAGCTGTGTCTCAGCAGTTTCAGGAATGACGTCATTCAAATAGAACAATGTCCGAGCATAGCCTTTATTTCCCACATGGTAAACCACAGCTATGTACTAGTATATATAGCAGTTTAGTGAACCACACTGTCTAGATACAATGCACCATTATATTTGCGCCCACAGTTGTAAACTTGGTACAAGCATATTGATAATGAAAAATAACTACATTTCAAACGATGTTTCCCCAATTTTGCACAATGGTTTATTGCGAGTAGACGCACCAGACTTAATTATAAATAAAGCACACAACTTTCATCAATAATTTTTAGCACGTTATATGCAGACTAAGTTTGTTTCATAGCAAACCAATCGAATTTCGCTGGTCGAAGCATCGGCGGAAGAGGGTCATTATATATTTTGCTGTGGTAACTCGCCTAATACACGTGTAAGTGTGACAAACAACTACTACGTAACTCTCAATTGGGCAATGAAAAAACTCACACTACTTTCGGAGACTTGTTCGTACTTAACATTATACTCACTACATATCAACGAGTTCTATGAATGACGTCATTGACAGATGGTAATATGCTGTCATACTTTTTGTATTATTTAATGTTTATGATAGTTAACAACTTTCTCCCCTCATTGATGTACTTTATGTAAAACATGATTCATATCGTCATTATGACTTAACATGTTTTGGAGGAAGACGATGAAATAATGGCAGCAATATGTCATAACTCTGACAGGAGCTAGAGGAAACTGACATGCACAGCATAATGCATATTGTTACTTATGATAGATATATGTCAAAACCTATCCTTTCCTCTTTGTTATTATTCAAATGAGAATTGATGAATGAAACGAGCATGCTGACATTACATTGTTCAATGTTTATACAATAAAGACTTTTTTCAGTGTATAAAAATAAACTCTGGTCTAAGAATATATTTGATGATTTGATGAACACTTGTTGATTTGAGACATGAAATGTCATATAATGAAATAAAACCATCTATAATCTTATTTCCTTTGAGTTGTATCCATATTTTAAATCGTTTATTAAAGACACGTAGCATCGTTTTTCGTTTGTGATGTAGTGGACACTTTTATATCAAACTTTGCAGTACATTACATGCAGATGATCAGCTGATATTCTTTCATCGATGTCGGATAAGTAGAATATCGGATAAGTAATGACTTTGTCATGGCTACTGATATTTTACTTAACCACTTGCGACTATTCTTATATTTCAAAATTATAAACGTTTTACTCATTCTTTATGTGTAAATTTCCTTTCATAGATCAAACTATTATCTGACATTTGAGAACTGAAGAAAAACGTACATTTGAATTATTCTCAGTTCAATGTTATGGAAATGAAATGTATACTTTGTGAAATAGACCTATAAAATATAAAACCGAGTGAGAACATTTGTGTTAACTTAACGTTTTGATAACGTTTTAATCAATCTATATAAACACAAGTTACATAATGCCAAGATTATAAAACTAAATTCTAAATGATGTTTTGTTTGTAAAGAAAAACAAATATTTAGGAGCGTATTTTTGTTGTGTCATTGTCAGTCTGAATAAAATATTTTGATATAAAAAAGAGTTAGGATAAAGATATTGACTAAACAAAAGTAAGAAGATAGACATAGTTTTCCAATTGTTTAAGGTGTGTTAAATAATTGCTACAGTCAGGGGTAAAAGACACGATACCAAAACTGTAAGATATCTTAAAACAAGAGGGATAGCCAACTAAACTTAATCTGTTATTTTTGAAACGGTATTTGTCAAAAAATCATCGTTTTGAAATCACCTAAACCAGGCGAGATAGGAGAGTGAAATATGGCTTTCTGGCTTGTTTTATGACATCCTACAGCAACGATGCGTCATCGATTTAAAGTCACATTTAAAGGTACATTATGCCAAAAACATCTTGTACTAACATAATCTCCATATTTCATAAATTTCGCCGTAAATAACAAACATTATTTCCAGAAACCCCTTTGAAATAGCAATTTTAGCAACCGATGTGTTTGAACAGATATTAAATCAAGTATCATAACTTCATTAATTACATTTTGTATATCTTTTTACGAGATATATCCTCATCACAGACATCCAAAATCTACTTCTGAGAATTTTGTATCGTTTGGTTTTACCCTCGGTGCAATTGGTATATTATATATTAATATACCTCACAAAGGGACAAGTTTTTCAGAAGTTTAGAACGTGTGTAGGTAGTGTTAACGAAATCAAAATTAAAAGAATTTTGCTATTATTTATGCATTTCGTGGTTGAAATAAACAATATTGATTAAACATAATAATATTTTTTGTGTGAGCTAGTCATTATGCCATTGATAGTGTGCCTAAATTATAATTTTACAGGCACATGTATTTTCACAATGTATTAAATGCCAATATTTGAAAAAATCAACAACGCTACACAGAACTGGAGTATTGTTAAAGAAGGCTGCACGAGTTACCTGCCCTTTATTACAATATTTCAATGACCTGTTGTAACGTTAATATTTCACAGTTTATGAGTGCATGCGTCCATGGCAGCGTGTCAATAGCTGTGAATTTCAGATATTAAATGGTAGTAAATGAGATTTAGAGTTAGATTTCACTAGTTTTATACATAAAAAACTCCGACATCTTCTTCAGGCGAACTTATCTTTAAAAGTACATTTTAAAAGAAATATACGTTTTTTTTATACAGACATGGCAACTTTTAAATGATATTTCAATAATATAATAATGAATTATATAAAATGAGTCACATTTTCACGTTATATAGAAATAGATTAGCAGTCATTGAGTGTTATGATATCAATATGATTATAAGGTTAAAATATGCTGTAATTGTCAATATATGTTTTATTTAAGTATTAGCACGTTGTCTGCTATACTTGCTGAACTTTTTGTTATTGTATTCAACTTTATTTACTTTATTTACTGGCTCTGACGTTATTAATTTATTAATAAATAATTAAACAAATGCAAATTTTCCATAAAATCGTGTACTCTCTTAATACTTACTTCAGAAAAGAAATATCTTTTTACGAAAGTCTTGTGAAATACTCAAATTTAAAAAAACAAAACTTTCTTGTTAAAATAAAAGTAATCACATTTTGTTTACGTATTCACTGCCTTCTGGTGAATCTGACTCCCGATATGGATTTCAAATAGAGATTCAAGAGTTACTCCCCTTTAGTAATCGTTTGTTCTGTCTTGATTGGTTAACATTGTTTCCCCATTACATTATAGCCTTGTACCCTTAGTGTGCATTTTCATTGAGAGTGTTGGACATGCACATTCGAAACTTTAATAAGTGTCTAGAAATATGATAATAAAATCATTGTATTATAATTGTGGAATATAGTATTTGTTTTATGATAAAGAGATATATTATGTTAATTTACTCTATAATCTATCTTAAGGGGAAACGGTCGTGCATATTGAGTAAGAGTTATCTCCCTTGCAAACTTAAAATTGACAACGACATGTAAGGTTATAAGCGTGGCCCAATCAGAGCGCTCGCTTCGGCCACACCCACGTCGCCATTTGTGTACACATTAGTACATTGAGAGTGAAAAAGGGCTTTCGGTCGACTTATAGAAATGGCAATAAAGAGGTGGTAGGTTCCATGAATGTTGATCGATAGGTAAATCATCTAAGTATATGTTCATATAAAGTATTAATATATTACACGCCGTGTGAGGGTAGCGCTCGGCCGAGAAGTGGAGTGGGGTCGAACGAAGTGTCCAGCCTTTTCTAGACTAATACATTCTGAGGGCGTACTAATCGGGGGGTCATCTCAAACTCTTTTTTCTTCTTTTTATTTTCTTCTTTTTTTAAATAGTGTGAAAAGCAATGATCCGAGGGCCTGTGGGTTGTTCATGTTTACTGAAAATTGTCATTAATTATTGAAGGTTATACAATATATTGATACGTTAATGGCTAAACATCTCATTATACGACCTGACAAGCCATATTCATAGGAAACGGTTATCCGTAGTCGAAGAAAATGGTGCGACGGATTTATATAGCGACAGTGGTATGTAACTCTTCTGTGTGAGAGGTTGATTTCTAGGTCTCATTCGAATTGGAGACTTCAGACAGCAAGATGGTTGACAATTCCATTTTGGTACCATATTTAAAAAACCTACTCTAAGTGTTTAGGTATCGCAAGATCAATCAGATCACTTGAACTACCTTCGGGCGGCCATTTTAATGTGAACAGCTTAAAATGGCAGTTCGATAGGACATGGATTCGCATGGCTTAACCGAACCATGTACTTTCATTCTAGAACTCCTTTTATTGATTCATGAGAATTTTAGTCATTGGTAACACTTATTTATATTTTTGAGAGATCACTTTTTTTAGTTGGAAAATCGCGCTACAGTGCCTTTAAAGACTACTAGACAATCGGTAACAGAACACTTTCATCGTTTGAAATACCTAAAAACTAAAATTGCATAACCATGACGTATACATATTTTTCCGAACAAATGATATACATTTTAAGTTACAATACCTTTTTATGCTGGCCAAGTTATTTAGAGGCATCTATCCATCTATTTTGTTGGAGCAAAATTACGACTATTTCATAAAAACTTAAAAACAGGCTTTACATTACCATACATTGGATTCTATTCTTTTTTAATTATTTTCGGATTCGGAAATCAATGATCCAAACAACGTGATTTTTGTTGACTAAAAATATCGTTTTAACCGTAAAGTATCAACACAAAAGCCAATCTTTCAGTCTTGCTAGAGGAACTTGAAAGCAATATGAACTGTCGAAATATTCTACAATAAGTTCAATAATCTTCAATATAATAGAACGTATGCCTTGTCCGTCTGATGAAATGTTGAACAACCTTATATGATTAAACAAAAAAAGTATATAATTTCCACCAAATCTTAATAATTTCTCTCTAAAACAAGTATACTTTTCAATGAGCGAAATTGTTATTCTATTGCATAAGTTGGAACATTTTATAAAATAGTTATAAACATATAAAAAGTGCAGAGTGAAAAAAAAATAATTTAATTTTACCTAAAATTATAACACAAGTTTTTTTTTCTCTTACGCGTATTGAAAGCCATAAAGGCCAAATGCCAAAACAAAACATGACCAAATAAACAAATCTCAACTAAAATGGTCGGAACCTAAACAAGGTTTTCTTAGTAAATATGCCTATTCTATTGTTTACAAACTATTTATTAATGCAACATGCATGATATGCGAAGTGTCAGTCGACCAAGAACAAGCGGCGTTAAGGTCGTACAAGTTATCTCCCTTGAGTAGAGATTGCATATACAGTTATATGTGTACGTATACGATCACATTCCACAAGACGAAGAAGTTCGCATAAACTCCGAAACGTTTGTTAACAATATGAAACATTGTTATCCAGAACAGCTTAAGTTGATAGTTGATATTTATCAAAGAGGTAGGATAGATATCTTTTTGCGTACCCATAGTTGTTAGTTTGAGATGTTTAAGCCTTGTAGCATCTCCCCCCTGTACATGTACATGTATGAACTTTAATGAGTACCTGTATTTTGTGTTCGGTTAATTATATCTCGCCTTTCCTCTTGCTACATACCTTTTAATTTTGAGTTATAATCTTGTGCTAATTAACTATAATATGTGCCATTTAAAATATTTTGATTTTATAAATGCTCTTTATTATTGTTGAATCAATATTTTTGTTTATAAAATGTTGTATTTTTTAAAGTTGATTATTGTGTGAACTATACATATTGTCTTGTAACATTATTTATTCTGTTTGATACTATATCAATGCATGTAATAAAAGGTACACATATTAATAAAATTACATTTTACTTTAGATAACTTTTTATTGGGGTTCCAATTGTGCTGGTAATGTTTTACTTACTTAGAACCAGAATATATTTGTACACAAAATGATACAAATTTAATAAATCTCCTGAAAATTCCCCAATTTGTTTCCTCTTTCTTTAACGTCTTGTCCGTGGGAAACTTTTGCAGGGATTCACACTTTTGTTGCTTTCATGTAACTATTGCTCATCGACATCCTCACAAACCAATCTAAATAAATTTACATCAATAGTTTTTCTATAATAGGTAATACTGTATTAAAATAATATAGACAGTCGATGCAAATTTATTTAGACTGCCACACAAACACGCTAAAAATGGAACGAGTTCCAGTGGCTGATCTAGATATTTACAAATAGGGGGAGGGGTGCGGGTGAAGGAGGGAGGGAGGGGGTGCCGAACCCCTTAACCCCCTCTTGGTTTTGCCCCTGAATTTTCATTCTCTTTAGACGAGAGTTTTCGCTCTTCTAAACACAAATGCTCTCAAGTCGCAGTGTCGCTTTAAATGATTCATAATACGTCACTTACTTGTAAGTTAATAGTATAATAAACTGTATCATCTTTCCATTAACATTTCCACCACCCACTCAATGGTACTGTTTTAAAATGTACAGCAAACCAAATATAAACCTCGTCCAAGGATTAAGTACAGGACAACAAATGAGAGAAACCCGTCGAATTCCGTTCACATGTCAAGTATCCGGGCACTATGTACCTGCATGTAACACCCGGAAACTCTCTATAACTACAAACAGACATTAGCTTTCCAGAGTCGTGATTTCTTAGTACCAGTTAACGAGTATATATAGTATATAATGCTTCATGTTTATCCTTTGTATTAAACATTAAAAAAGAACACAGATACAAAACAAGGGGAATAACTCCTGTCAGCCTAGTGTTATAATCGTTCCACGCATGCAGCATACTTTATTGTAAAATCAACTGTTATGGAAGAGAGGTACTTTTAACAATATAGTTGATAATTTCGATGTTGAAATGTCTGTCATGTTTTGGAATGACGAAGAAGATATTCTTCTAAATTTTTATTGGGAATAATACCTGTCCTCTTTGAAGAAGTGTTAACATATGACACTTGGATAATATATAATGTTAATTGTTAGCTCTACAGTGAGCAAATGGAAAAACTTACTATATATATACGCTGTTTGTAAAATGTGAAATGTCCTGTATATAACATTCCTGTGTTTTTTAAAGTTAACTTCAAATACTGGAGGAAATAAAGAATATTTAACTATGTGTATACATGATGTGTATGATTCGGGTGGTCTAGCTGTATATGTTTATGTTCTAAGACATGAAACACAATAAAGTATATGTCTTGTATAACTTGTACCCACGAGCACATGTAACTTCAGCCTTTAGTAACCATCGTCTTTGCTCAAGTTCTCGTACTAAATATTTGAGCTTTTGTAATATCATAACACTTGATTTTGTTATCACAAGAAAAATGTGACATCCAACATGGAAACAAATATCTATAAAAAAATTGGTATTACAGATTTTACAAATTTTAAATAGGTCATAATCGTTGAATTGCATAAAAATGCAAGTGATGAAAACAAGACATGAATTCATATATGATATATTTAATAATCATATTCATTGACATTGAGAATCAACTGAATATGTACAAAATATCATTTAAACTAGTTCAATATCAAAATTATATTATGCATTAAATGCAGTATTTCAAGTGCTATACAACCAGCATGTACAACATCAAGCTAAATGTAACTGCCATGTTGAATACGAATAAAATCATGCAATTTTCCAATGACTTGTTCATCATCTTTGATTATCACTTTGTGCTTGCTCACACGTACAGTTAAACAACTAATTCGCTGCAATATCCGAATGAGGTCTAGCAAAGCATGCTTACCAAAGTGAATATGAATGTGATAATCATCATTATCATCATATATTATGTGTTAATTGTGCTGAATTATGACTGGGACATGAACGGAAATTCTTGTCGTTAATTAAGTGATGAATCAGTTAATTTGATGTAAATAAAACGATACATTATCATTACTGTCACAAACATGTTTACTTCACATGTTATTACAACAAACGTTATCGCTTGTCAAGCAACCGTTTTTATTTACCGAGTGAGAACATAACGTGCTAACTTGCCATTTTGAAAACGTGACCTATTAGGCTAAATGAAATATAAAATGTTCCTCGGGCGCCGGCGCATAATTTTTATTTGTGCGCGTGACAGCTTTTCTTGTCATTTAAAAAATAAATATAAAAAATTTTCCGCATAGTTTTTGCTAAAACCAAATATCCATTTGTCCACCAAATTTATGGGTCTGCAGGAACGGATGTCCTTCTCTTTGTTATATACTTCTGCCACTTTCAAGCTTTATCGTGATTCCTCCCTCGTTGTTATTTGTGTCTACCAGCACTTTTGAAAAGAAATGTGCCCTAGATAAATTTAACTTTTTTAATGCAGCCATACCGTATTAACAAAATGCTAGTGTACAAGTGAAGAAACAACGAACGATTTTCCTTACGTAGTTATCCAGTTACAGGGGCAGAAGCACGTTTTTTTTCGCTCAAATAAGTTGATGAAATGTATTTGAAAAATAATTTCACCAATAGTAAAACATCCTTCTCTCTTCGGAAAATAAAGTTTAAAATGAGTGTACATGTTTCGGTAAAGCCACAGGAATGGTTTTTGGAATACAAAATAATAAATTCACAATAAAATGGCCGCCATGCAAGTTTTGCTTTATACGCAACATTGTTTTTACCACTACAGATAATTGGTTTGTGTAATAAGATGTTTTACCCTCTAAAGTTAATTTAAATGACATAAACTATCATTATAAACGGGAAATTTGAAAAAATAAATTTTGCAAAAAAACGTGCTACTGCCCCTTTAAACCCTAACGGTATCCTATATCATCAAGTATTTTAAATAAATAAAAACGTACTTGGATCAATAATTCCCCAACGTAGTAACCAAGCTTTAAGAATTTCGAGAACCGTTGTCCACATCAGTTTTGCCTTCACCTTTAGATATAACCGATGGCAATTTTGAATCTTCTTTGTGTCTGCCCATATCACTCATATACGTTTTTTCCCGCGTTAAAACATGCTCCTGTCTCAAGGACAGACGAACTGGATCAGCCGGTCGTCTGCTTCTTTCAATCGTCTCCACAAACTCTGTTGGTGACTCTCGGGGAAGGCTGACAGTCACTTTACGCGATGGAGCTTTGCTGGAACACTCAGAGTCTGAAAACACGTCCTTGTCGGACGAAGAGAAGGCTGAATGGCTTCCATTCATTTCAGACGATTCTCTTCCGTTGACCTCCATTGACGGTGGTGGAGATACAAAGCATTCTGGTCGTGTGTGCCTCTTCCATTCATCGTCGTCGTTGTCCGAATCGTTGTTGAAATCCAGCATGCTTGGAAGTCGTATGATGCCTTCTTTAAGTAAGTCCGTTCCGTTTTGGAGATTGTGGTTTCTGTTGGATGTGTTTATTGAGTTTTGGGTATTCGAACGTCTGTTTGGAAGTCTGTAGTGAAGCCTGGCATATCGTTCCCCATGTCTGGATGGAAGGTATGGGGGAACTGGGGAACAGCTGTTCCTCATTGAGTCTGTCTCTATATCAGCACTTCGAGAACACTCGGTTATGAGGAGACGTCTGTGGGCAGACGTGATTGGGTGAGTTTGTGTGCACTGGGTGAATTCATCCGCATTTGGGGCCATCGTTAAAAACCGATGCAAACGAAATTCTCTGGTGTTTTTAAAGGAAGACCGGGAATTGCTATCTTCGTTTGAATTCCTCAGCTTATCCATGTCACGCTTATGTCTTTGAATACGTTTCTTTATGAACTGGGAATTATTGCTCTTAGATGTATAAAGAACTCCAGTTGTTGCTTCACGTCTTAGAGTCAACTTTGGCATGTGTCCATCATTCGTTGCATCATTCAGTGAGTCCTTCACAGCGACTCTAGCCGGTGCTGTTGACGGGTAGCCACTCTTAACTCTCCTATCAACCCCTTTGGAGTTGTGATCAGTTTGAGGATGGACTTCTTTGGTTTGTAGGAATTTGATAACCTGCTTAATGTTAAGCTTATCAGGATCGTTGTCGTTTATTGGAGTGGTGCTTCTTGGCAACTGGTTCACGTTAAGCTTATATTTCTTATTTTTGGTCTGTCCAGTTTCCTTCCCAAACTTCTCTCTGTGTTTCTGCAGCTCCATCTCCCCAGGGGTCAAGGTCACGGACCTCCAGAAACCATGTTGTGGCAGGAAGTAGCGCCCATCCGACTGTTTACAAAGGGAAGGCTTTGGAAGAAGTTTGTTATTCCTTGGAATGTCAATACAGGAAACATTATCACTAGATTCAGAGTCATTCGGATCACAAACCACTGGAACAATCCTGTTATTAACGGAATATATTCTCTCCGTCGTCACCAAGTTAGGTTGAGCTCTTGAGCTATATTCTGATTTGGCTCGCTGTGGAGGACCGCCATTAGATGGCATCGGTCTGGGCATGCGCTCTGACGACACCCTCACTGGTTTCCCGCCATCTTTCTTGCTGCGGGATCTTGTGACAGCAAGAGTAGGGAATCCTCTTGACTGGAGTCCATCAATCCTTTCTGGGAGGGAGGAGGGTGCGTTTGATGCATTGTTATTAGAGAATGGCATCAACTGCAGGACAGTTGGCTGCCAAGTGTCATTAATCAAGAGTGCAGCGCTCATCATGTCCTGTTTTGTTCAATATGGTATAAACAATCACATTATCATGTGTTAATCACCTCATCCCTTAAGGTTTTATACGACTTTGAACTTTGAAGATATATGCCATGGCGTCTGGATGCATCTGCAATGAGAATAAATATTTGTGAATAATTGAATATTTATTTAATTGGATTACGAAAAAAGATTCTCAATAACATCGTTAATTGATGAAATAATTTGGTAATTCTACAGTGTTGACGTTTTATGAAGTTGGAAAAACAATGTTCAATTACAACTGTTACCGAGCGAAATTTTCCACCAGATTGTTCTTATTTTCAAAGGGTTGCTAAGTAATACAATTAACCATAAAACGAGTATTAAACATCTAGAGATCGACACAGATCACACATACAACACATATAATGGGTCTTACGATATTAACAGTGTCACCACGACCTAGGAGATCACTCCATATACTTGCTAAGTAATACAATTAACCATAAAACGAGTATTAAACATCTAAAGATCGACACAGATCACACATACAACATATATAATGGGTCTTACGATATTAACAGTGTCACCACGACCTAGGAGATCACTCCATATACTTGCCACAAGGCAACTTCCATCTAAAATAAGCCATGTCATACTGACTCGAGCAATCGACTGAAACCAAAGCCCTCCAAAATTCATTTAAGTTTTTTTTCAAAGCATGACACTCTGTTTGTCCAACTAATTTCAACTTGAGTTTGATCCTCTATATTGTTTAGATTCCCCGCTACAGCGATCATAGTTCTTGAACTCAAGGCGCCTATACCGATTGGAGTACAACAGGGCTGACGGGTAAACCCTTATCGATTAATGGAAATTCCGCAGTTGTTTGACGGCTTGCTCTTTTGCCGTTAATGCTCTTTGGGAACAAAGTCGTTGATGAGTGCTCGGGGAAAAATAGCCAAGCTTTATTGAATATCTGTCGATGTTTCTGCAAGTTATTGCAGACAAATCCGGGAGATATTGAAGAAAATGTGCCAACAAAAGGCACATATTCTCCCAGCGCCTGGCTCAATCCAATTACGGATTATCATAATTGACAATGACATTTAAATGAAAGTTTGTAATTCACACGTCGTGTACGTTATTGGTAAATGTTGAGGTTGGGAAGCTATTGAAGTATTATGAGACCTAAACTGTGCAAGTTGAACGACATTATATGTAAATGTAGTTTATAAAAATAATCAACACCAATAATCAATTGAACACGCTCATGGAAGGATGTTTCCCCAGAGTGTTTATAAACATTACAGAATTTTTAAAAAAAACGTTGCCTGAAAAAAGAAAAAAACCCACAAGACCTGATTACAAATAGTATTATTTTAAATTGGCATAAAGCCGAAAAAGGCAATACCTTACTAGAGACCTACCGAGGAAATAAAAATCATTGATGAAACATGAAACACCCACTGCCACGAATCATCAAACCCTGCTTTATACAAGGTAATCCATAAACCATCCAGTAGAGTTCAATGGATTTGCAAAATTAAACTTCACAGATTATTAACAGTTTGAAATGTTGCTACTTTCCAACAGTTTAACCTGATGCTATTTTACATAATTATTTCTTCATGGACCAAACACAGCCTATCATGTACCTCTGCTATGCTATATACTACAAGTTTCATGTCCATCGACCTTGTTCTAGCATCTAGCATCTATTCCATCCAATACGAAAACAGCCTGTACAGTGTGGCAACGTCAGACACTTTTCACGTTTCAGAATGATCCAATATTCCTTTTCGACTGTCAGCAAGCTACTCATCAGAGACTACACGTCAGTCTACATGATCATTATTCCTTAGTGAAGGACTGTAATAATCCTATTTGACCAGGGACAGATCATGTGTCTACCTTATACACACAAACAGACACACACATAAAGTTCAGATACAGTGATTCGTTCTTTAAGTCTTCAGAGTATACGTACCAGTCTATCTAATGCCAGATACGGCACACCGTAAATTTTACATCCATGGCCTCTTCTCAATCGCTGTCATTATCCTATGTATTCAGAGACTAAAATCCAGTCTACCTATTGCTTATATCAGGTATATATCTGCAACGCCCGGACACCTTGTTAGCAGTACGGTCTCAATCAGTTAATCTATTCATATTATCACAGAATCCATTAGATATCCAATAGCATTGTTTGTCTAGGGCAATAGGATCGGCGTCACTGCTTTATATTAAACGAATGGAGCGTCTTGTAGACGGGTAGAACTACCCAGACATTGGAGGGTACATTGACAAACTGTTCGGGGTAAATGGGTGGACATGAGTTAGGGGCTTTTTATTGCAGATATATGTCATGTTTTTGTCAAGAAAACGTTTATCTTTCAAGGTTGGACGAAACCTGGCCAGGTGAAATGAATCGTTATACTAACATGTATCTGCATCTTATCTTGTCAGCTTTCTGTGCGTTTGAAAACGACATTCATAGGGTGGTTATCGATATTTGTTTTGTGAAACTAATGGTTATTTGTAACTGTCTTTATCAGAAATGTCGTCATTTTGAACCCGAAAAGAATTAAACAAGTGAAATACTATTCGTCAGGTTATATAACGTATTTTATTGAACAATGAACACTTAAAGACTGGAATTTAGCAGATAATGTAAAGACAATAACGATATCAAGTATATTAACTGGTCTGTATTTGAACTATCTTATGTAAGCAATTGAAATAAACTTTTTTTTAAAATAATAAATTAGATAATGACAGTTAACTCGATTTCTTAAAAACTTAAACACAGAGCCATGGGCTCTGTAACTCATCATATTTTACATAATACATTATATAAGCAAGTTGAAAATGTACAATTTATAATCCACATACATATTGGCCAACCAAGGCACCTGCAAATGATTATAGGGGATGTACCCTTTGGTCCTTTTTAGGGACCACAAAGTAAACAAATCTACAATTTATAATCCTTACTGTCTAAGGAGTCTGAACACAACTTTTCAGCTTTATAGAGCTGTTTGTACTTGAGAATATGTGAAAATAGGGTTTATAGGTAGTGACCCCAGTGATCCGTAACTCTAACCAATCGGACCGTTTAGGCCTGATAAGCTAAAATTTGTTATATTATGTACCGTGTTTATTCAACCTCGTAATATAAGGAAATATATAATTTACTCGTAAAACCCACCCTACTCCATGTCAGTTTATAACATATTTGAAAGTAACATCTGTATCATAGCATGTAAATATGTATTGTAAACATTGAAAAAAGTCACAACATTCGAATAATTCGAACCAAAATAATCAATAGTTTCGTATACCTTATGCCATGCTGAAAACAATTCTTGTGTTGGATTATGTTTCAAAGAGATGGGTTTTTTTTCTTATAGTTATGAATACCCGTAATGGAAAAAACATGTACATATTCTGAATCCATTTATGTACCATTGTCTAAAAGGAAGACAAACTTACAGTTTAAGTCCTCAGTACGAAGTGGATGTAAAAATCCTCCCCTGGGGTCAGTAAACATTCTTCATACCCCAGGTGCTCTGTTATCTACCCCTATGGGGTAACGAAATACTGTTAGAGCAACTGAAGAGGTGTTTTTCATTTATCTGCCCTATCTATCACTGTGACATTACTTGGGTAAATATTGCGAGACTTGCAATCTACGAGTGACATAAGTATTTGATCTGGGGAATAATGATTTGTTTTACTGACATCCTGTCTTGTTTTACTCACGTTTCATAAACCTCTCTAGCAAGGGATATTGAAGAGTGAAATTTATAATGACAAAGGTTATAAAGGCCTTAGCGATTGAAAACTGGAGTGTCCACGTGATGCAAAATGTGTAAGTGAAGATTTCACGAGCACAAGAGAGCACCGAAAAGGATTTTATTTTGCTATTGGGAAAAGTGTAAACGTCTTGAGTGAATCGCACTATTCCTCAATACTTTTGTAAGACTCATAACGTATTCATAGCTATGCACCAAATGTACATTTTATTAAGGGACACCGCGTCGAGAATAAAACTCAGATCATGTGTATGATGATTAACATGTTTGCTAACAACTCACAGACACCGAATTTCAGACACTTGACGTAATTGGTAATAAAAACTACTACATGTAGACAGTGAAGTGAAGCGTAACTCGTAAGCAGACACTCCAATAAGCTTAGTGAGATAAAGATGAGACTCGTGTGTATCCTCGACGCGGTGTCCCTTTAATGTTCTTATGACGTCCTGGGTTTATAGAGACGTTATAGTGCTACGTCCGTCACTGCATTACAATATCTGAAGAAGCAGGTACGAACTTTACCTGGTGATCTACGTTTCATACACGTTATCAAACTAATATAAACATTTCAAATGATACGACATGTTGAGAGTTTGTTTCATTCTTACACTTGCATAACTAATATCTGAAATGACCGATATACATTTCGAAATGTGCTCGAAGTATTAACGATAAAGAACATTGATCCATTCACAACTAACCGGTCGAACAACTTGAATAAAAAACATCACATCTGACAATAATAGTTTTAAGAGAACTGGACAAGATGCCTTAGAGAAGAAAGCATGATTCCACCAAGAGGAGGACATCTGATAAACAGTGACATCACACAGCATATAATACCATACAAATCAAAATATAAAACACAATAAAAGAAATTCCAAATTAAATGGGTTACGGAAGAATGAAGAACTATTGTATGTATATACAACGTCTTTATTCCGTGTAGGCGACGTTTCAACATGGACAGTTATGTCGTTGTAAACAAGTGATCACCCGATTAACAACGACATAATTATCTTTGCCTTAATTCAACTACAATTAGTCAGTGCTTTATGTAATTTTTTCAAATTAAGACTTTCGAAATTTTTAAAATGTGAACAGTTAATGTCATCATTTCTTATGCATAATGTATTACATCACATGGAACAATTCCATAAAATGATAACACGCACATGTACCTTGAAAGCAAAGGTAGGAATTCTCAGATAAGTTATGCAACCCACCAACGTGAGGATCTACATGTATATGGTAACAGCAAATCGAGAGAGTACAAACATGTCTATCAACGAAATTTATCACTCAAGGAAGCGCTACACAAAGCAGTAGAATCTTCTCAACGGTAGCAGTGGTCACTCTCGTGAGAATGTAATTTTCCCGGATTTATTTATTTCATCCAAATAATTCAACGTATGGACGTGTTTTGCCATACGCTATTAAGTAAAGCAATCTACAATGCATATAGTTGGAAATATGATATAACTTTTAATGAGTTTGTATTCCAATTGATCATAATATTTATTATATTAATTATATTTATTATTATAATTTTATTCCAAACGTATCATGTACAGCCCGGTGAGTTATCGTGTATGCCTCGAGGCTTGCTCGCCTTGATAAATAGAGGACCCAGTGATACGTTGGGCAAATGCGATCAGGAGGAATTGTAACTCGTGTAAGAATATCGATCTCTGATTGGTCCACGTGGCCTTGAATAATAGCTAGTATTGTTTAAAATTCATCGAAAGATGACAAATGCTTGTACCCCGCTAAGAAAAAAAGTACATTGAAGAATGTCGTTTGTAATTCATGCTGCATAGGGCATATCCCTTATGTTTTCCACATAATATAGATAGCGTGACAGATTTGACAAGATAAAACCAAACTTGTTAAATATGTCATTATTCCATCAATCAATTACCGACTGGTGTAACATTACCCGTGACAGTTATTGAAAGTTGCATGGAAGGTTTGAAGTAACTAACAGTCTGTGTGCATATTATTACAGTCTTGTCTGTCCATGGAGCGGAATCCTATGGGTAGGAACTGAGCACCCACACGACTGCTCTTGACACTCCCGCCCTACTGGCGCTGTCCAATTTTCGTTGTTAATATATTGTTTTCTTTGTTGTGAAGTTTTCTTACGTTTTGGTTTGTTCAGTTCATGAAAGTTTTACACATACTTAAAGGAGCCTTTATTCGGCTCATTGGATCATCTTAACGAAACCACCTACATATGCCTGTATTCCACTTGATTCGTCCACATATGTGTTTACAGAGACGATTCTAACGGCGTGTTTTTGTGGAATGGAGAACATTCTTGTTTTATATGTTTATACATGATTGCTCAATCCAGTTGAAACATATAATTAAAGGTAATACTTCGATGGCTTTATAGTTGACAATTTTATAAATACTATCGCACAGTCATTGAAAAATATATTAAATAATGATAGGAGTTTCTATGGCTAAGCACATAAACGAATATGCCGGATACTCGTATGATATCAAACACCCGCCGATTAACAATAATACACCTGCATGAGTCGGATATTTACATTTAATTTCACGAGTCCCTGACTGGCAAAAGACCAAGCAGCGCAAATACCGATCAACTTCGTAAATGTTTTATTACATTTAATATGCAATAACAAATGCATCGACCAGGTGAGAATTACGTAACAGCTAATATCGTTGCGTGTTCTTGCCAGTTACCTGTTCGTGACTATATCAAAGGGTTTCCTTATTTAATTAGCTAACTCGTGTTGGGTGGGTGAGTGTTATGGGCAATCCAGTGATTGGAACAATCTGGCGTTGATTTTTTTGACAGTTTATTAAAGTAGTTCAGTATTTCAGACAGGTAGTAAACGATACAGAATAACCTGTTGTGAAGGTGATAAGATATTATGACTGTGACTTGGACAATCTGTGAATTGTTTTTCTTCTTTTGGATTATGTAAGTGAAATCTTCATGAATGAATGAATCGTGCACTTTGAATAGAACCCTAAGAGTTTAAATGTCTTGACATCTGCAAATGTGATTGAGACAATTTGAATAGTACCCTAAGAGTTTAAATGTCTTGACATCTGCAAATGTGATTGAGACAATTTGAATAGTACCCCAAGAGTTTAAATGTCTTGACATCTGCAAATGTGATTGAGACAATTTGAATAGTACCCTAAGAGTTTAAATGTCTTGACATCTGCAAATGTGATTGAGACAATTTGAATAGTACCCTAAGAGTTTAAATGTCTTGACATCTGCAAATGTGATTGAGACAATTTGAATAGTACCCTAAGAGTTTAAATGTCTTGACATCATCAAATGTGATTGAGACAATTTGAATAGTACCCTAAGAGTTTAAATGTCTTGACATCTGCAAATGTGATTGAGACAATTTTTCTAAGGCTATCTGAAGACTACAACCCGTGTCAGTCAGAGACAAGGCTTCAGTTTTGAAAACGACGGGAATATGGAAACTGTTTCGAGGTAATCTGTGGAATACATGATCATCTATTTTATAAAGATAATTTTTATTTTATGAAATTTCCGTTCAACAACTAAGAGTTCATCTAAATATTTATCAAGAGTCCGATCAAAGGATGGACATTCAATCCTGATCTTAATGACAATATGAAGATCTTAATGACAATATGAAGATCTTAATGACAATATGAAGATTGTGGTTAGAACAAGGATGGGTGAATGCAGTTTTTAGTGTTCTAAAATCGTGAACATTCCGTTAGATAAATATTTTTAAACACATCCCTAAAAACAAATTATCCAAGTACAAATCACAAAGCATTAAGTTACTAATCAGCCCTTGGTTAAGTGAGGTTTTGCGCAATGAAATAGACAAGCATATATATTATCATCGAATAAATATCATTATAAACAGTCATCAACATTGACGGCACATTATAATATGGTGGCGACGACTATGTTGAACGTTTTCAAAACATGCGCAGTTCTGACGCCGTGGATGTTGATAAAGACGCCCGGGCAAGGCAGACATAAGGAGAAAGAAACATCGACGTGGTTTCATAAGGAAAGTAGAAATATTGGCGTTGGGAAAGGATGCACAATGATCGACCAGAAGAAACTTTACATAAGAGTCCGCCTCACTTGTTAGCCGCATGTCTATTTTGCTTCCATTAGCGTTATTGTGACTCATCACAATTTGTTTGTGTATTATATCATATCTTGTTAATATGCTCTTGTACCATCAAGGTGTTTCTTCTAAGAATAAAGAATTGAATAATGACTTGAATTGAGTTAATTGGCGCTTGTACTCCCGTCCTTCTGTTCAACGTACAAATAATGCAGAATCAGTAACAAAGAAACGGCCTTTTACTGGAGTTCAGCGACTGTTGACCACAATGTTGTTTAATTTGTGGTCACAAGAATGACGAACAACGGCAAAATTACAGAATTTCTTTAAAGGGAACAATGTATACAAAAAGATTCTACTCACGGTAACGCAGAAACAACATGAGGCCATGTTCCTATGTACTTCTCTGTTTCCAAAACTTTTGTTAATGAATAAGATAGAATATCCATTCGCAATAAACAATCCGAGTGTAAAATCAGAATCAATATTATCAATCACGAAAATATGCCAATCCTTGAAGTCCTCAAGAAGTTGATAGATTGATTTTTATGGGCACTCGACAATGCATACACCATACATCATTTCTCCCTTCCAGTCTCATAAACTATTCTTTTTCATTTCGACTATGTATTATAGGGCTATTGGACAAGTTGAAGTGACACTCTATATGAAATAATGCAATGTGTGAGTCATAAAGTTAAAGTACCTTACAAGAGTGCAGAGAACGTCCCATTGGGCATCTTTAATAGATTGGCGATCTGGACGATCTTATTAATTTGGGTCTATTGTGTCATATTGAATATCAGAGAATTGTTCATCGTATTTCAGAGCTACAAAATAGATAAAATAACAAAACTAATTTCAATATTTAATATTTGAAGACCTCAGAGATTGCAGAGATTTAACGAGAGTTCGCATTCATCAAATTCCAAACGAGAACTCCCCTAAGAGACAAGTACCGCAGAGCTGTAATAAATATTTGCAATAACCAGTGTTAACAAGGGACCTAATATATAACCTTGTCTCAGTCACATACTTCCACCTGTTGAGGAGTTTCTGCACCGAGAAGGTCAAAAGTCACTCTCTTCAACCCACACCAATGGGAGAATTAACCACCTTTAATGTTAACAAGGGACATTATATACAACCTTGCCTAAGGCCTAGCCTTTCCCTAGTCGAGCAGTTCGTTACACAACTAAAGGTCGATCGTCCCCCCCTTCACCCATGAGGAGACATGTTATCTAAGTTAGATAAGCTTGCGTCGCCGGGTACCGATAAAGTTGTCTCTCGGATTTAGCCTGGGCCAGCTATGATTGTACTTATGAACAATGTTTGGACATTGCAATGTCGGTTTAGGACAACGATTTATTAGAAATAAAGAAGTAGTGATAAGCTAGCATTATTATGGCCACCAAAATGGCAATAAAGGTATGGTTCCTCTAATCAATAATTCACATTTTTACAACAAATGCTTGATATTTAGCCAGTGTTGTAGGACACAAATCGAAGAACATCGCTTGATTTGTGGCACAAATGATGAAATGTTACTTAATCACAAATACATTATACATGTATACAGCAGTAGTGGTTTTACCATAAGTAGCAAACGTGGTAGCAATAGTAGTAATTTGGGGTTGTAGTAGAAGTACTAGAAGTAGCTGTTGTAGTAAAAGTAGTAGTGTTAACAATCAAAGTCAATAACAATATAAAATGCCTTACATTTGTCTCCCATCCACATTCTTCGAGACTAAGGTGAAGAATGGGGGACATGTATCACCATACCAGAGCTATCAACTTACTCATAATCAAACATATGTTATAACTATTCTCTAAAACTTCTCACACGTTACAGTAACATTATTACAACATTAACTACAGCTATTATACGAGCAATTATTTTATACGAATTACCTTTGTCAGATAAATAGTATACTCACACAGGAAGGTATATATATACCAACTCGAACATCTTTAACGTTGTCACACGTTTTGAACTGTAGTCGACAAGGAATTCTCACTATATCAAATTTACAATTCAGTACACATTGTACATTTTCTTTTCAAAGCTTTCTTGCGTACAACAAGACATACGTCAATATGTCATATGCTTATTGAAACTTGTCCTTCAATGTATCTGACAAAAACGTATTCGTAGCAGACAGAATAGGTCAATAAGGGAATCTCCCTTTTGAATTTTATTCAAATTTGTGTGAATCATATCTTGAGATCTGTTGTTGTTTTGGTGCAAAGGTCAACCACAAACGACGCGTTGTAGTTAAAAGAGCCAGGAGTTCTTTCATGATGTGATTTTGAACAAAAGACGTACACGAAAATGACCCTTATCAAAATAAAATCAGTATTTCAAGAATACTTTAAACAAGAAGGCAGTAGTTGTATGGGTCAGCTTTTTCATGGCAGGTCGGAAAATGTGCATGACGTTAATGTGAAAACATGCAGACTTTGAGATGTTTTCGTCATTATATAAAATCAGACATATTGTACGAAAAGAGGGACATACTTCAGAGGTAAAACTTTTAAAAAGTGGCTGTCACACGCCAAATAGTTGATGATAATTTCTTTACCTCTTTTCCAAAAAACTTTTTCATTTATGACATAAACAAGAAAATAATAGAGATTGATATCTTCATGATCAGAAAATAACAACTTTCTAATCAATTATAAATTTATCACCAGGTATTATATTCCACGATCGAGACAAACAATGAGTGTCAATGTCAGAAGCAAAATCTCAACGATATGTTACAAAGAAAGCATTATGTATTATATCAAATGCTACTTAGGCTTTCTTAATGCTCAGTCGATGGCAGGTCAAGAACAGCGCTGTCTAGGTCAGTGGTAAAAGCATATAATAGTCATGGTGATATGTTTTATGCACGCACAGGGGTATGCCAAGGTTGTCGGCAGAGTCCTTTGTTTTTATGTATGATTCTATTGATTATATATTGATGTAAAGAATGTTCGATAATTACAAATAAATATGAATACGATCCCATTTAAAACGTCGAAGACATCTGTAACTATCTCAGGAAATAGATATTTCTTTTCTCAGATATTCCAAATAAGAATAATCTTTCATACGAATGTTATGTTAGATTTCATGTGTTACAGCTATTTCAGCTATTTCAGTTCCCATATCCCAACATACTACCATAATAAAGTATTATCACAATCAGAAACCTATCTTACTAAAGTTGTTGGCTGTAAATAAAAGAATCCAATAAATAGCTTTGTAGCATCGCCAACGTCAGGAAATTGTCTCCTCACCTAGATACAACGTGTCAACGACATGACAATTTCAAACGTTGAGATTTTATTCAATGTATATTGCCGAAATTAACAACCATATCAACAGGTCATACTCGTGCAATCATTTTTCTCAATAGTACATGTCACTCGTTTCATAGACGTTCCATGGTGGCAAACCCTGACACGACATATTTAAAGGCGCTGTAGCACGTTTCTTAAAAGTATTATGGTTTTGCCATTTTAAAAAAAAGTTTATACATGTAGAATATAATGTAAAGTTCGATATCTCATTACACCACTCGATGGATAAAAATTGCCGTCTCCATAGATAACGGTTTTCCGTATTGGAACAAAGTGGTACGACTTGTACAGCGACAATTTTATTGAACTCTTCAGTGTGAGAAGTAGATTTGTAGGTGTCAAGCGATTTAGAGAGTTCAGACAGCAATATGGTTGACCATTCCATCACGGTGCCATAATTAATATTAAAACCTCTTCCCTGAGTGTATAGCTTAGGTTTAGCTACATTAATCAGATCACTTGAACTGCCTTCGAGTGGCCAGTTTGATGTGAACACAATAAAAAGGCCACTCGTAGGGAAATGAACTCGCATTGCGTACCCGAACAATGTACATTCGTACTCTTTTTACTGATTCAAGAGTGTTATTTAGGTATTTATTTACATTGTCGTAAGAGCACCTTACAATATATTTCAGGAAGAACAACGTGCTACAGTGCCTTTAAGGCAGTCTTTTGACTTCGAAGCAACACCCATAGTTCTTATACAGGTATATATCAGTGTGAACATATTTTCGATTGAGTCAACTTATTCATTAAAAAAGCAAACAACTTCCATATAATATCCAAACCCTGAATAAAATGACATTGGGGATTAAGTTGGATTAAACCCCAATCAATGGAGTTCCTTTTATACATCTACACTGACTTGGTATTTTATGACTTGGGTCAGATGTTATTGCGGACCTAATAATCGTTAAAACGTCGGGCCAATGTGGTAATAAAGAAGTTTTGTATGGATACATTATGTATGTATTTCCCACAAAGGTTATTCAATAATCCCATAGCTTCACTACACATAATGAACACTGGCATAGTACATGTACATACTCTAAGCTCATATTCTGTTCACTTTCGTATTTTAAAAAGTAACGTATAATGAAGACACAATATATTTCACATGTAGATACACATTATTTGAGGTTTAAGTACAAGTACCTTTCCGCGGGTTGTATCCTAATAGTTTGAAAGAACAATACATTGAAACAGAACTTATTACTTTTGTAGTGTCATTGAAGTTATTAAATAAATCTTTATCAGTTCATTTGTTAATATAACCAACATTCTCTTCCAACAGAGGTTACTCCCTTCAGATTTCCGATCTTAACCTCTGTTCTTTTATGAGAACTTTGTCGGATAAAAGGTCCTGACTGGTTGAATTTGAATCTGATTGTGCATTCAGCGCACATTTAAGCGGGACATTTAAAGATGGCTTAAAACATAAATCTTTATCCATGTTGTACATTGTAAGAAAAAAGCAATGAAAAGATAACATTAAAATTATACATTAAGATCGCATTATATTGAACTAAATTTTCATATATTTCACCTCTATGGATAAAGAAGGTATTAGAACATGCCCTTGTGGTACACCGCAATGGTTTGGTAGAAACATGTGATTAAATTATTAGGTTGTGTAGAATCCAAGCACATGTAATTACACATGTTCCTTGGTAATCGAGATTTAGTTAATCCGTGTGATCGATATGTTAGAATTTACAACCGGTTAACCTATCATATTGATTGAAGAATGTTGTCTACGAGGAAGATATTGTACATGTTGTATGTCTCTGGGACTAAGCCACTGGCTACAGCCGAACGGGATAAAGCTTATTTGATGAAATGATATGAGAATTTAATTTGCTTTAATTGAATTTTCGGGTGTAATAAAACACTTTAAGAATTCAGTTAGACTAGGCCTGCTTGAGGTCATACTGTTGTTAATTACAAACATGTACATATAACTGTATGGTAAGAAATGTTGTCTTCATGTAATTAAAACAGCAATTGATAAGTTGTATTCGGTTTGTACATAATGACGGCATTATAGAAGTATGTATTGAAGAACGTCACCATGTTACATATCACCTGAATCAATTTATGAATAAGTTTCATTCAATTTGTCTTGCTTCTTTGTCATACGTCAAAGAAATAGCTGGCTAACTGAACTTTTCGTAGGTGAATTATCTATAGTTCTATAAGGTCGAGTTCGTTAGAAATATCGTTAATAAATTCAACAAACTTTCCAGTTTATAGTAATTAATACAACATGTCCGGATACCATCGAAAGTTCATCAAATTTTCATTATTATGAATGAGTGCGTAAATGAACCAGGAATATTTCGATAACACAAGATTTGAGTAACATTATATCATCCCATCTACCTAAAAAACACCACTACTTTTGAAACAAAGTACACTTTCAAGAAAAATAATTCTAAACTCAAAACATAATGGTATTGCCTCTTAAGATCTTTTCAAATCATCATTGAAGATATCTGTTTAATTCCCGTGTTCAGTCTCAGGTATCATTATTTTTCAATCCTTGCTTAGTTAAGAAATAGAGCCATGGGCTCTGTAGCTCATCAGGGTTATATGATTTACTATCTAAAGTTGAATATTTAAGTTATTTGAGTTATTGTTTAGAAGCAAAAGATAGGTTCTTAGATCATAACCACTGTGACCCCATTTGGGGTCACGGGTCACAAAATCTACAATTTAAAATCCCCATTGGCCAAGAAGTCTGCACACAACTTTTCAGCTGTCTAGACCTTTTGGAACTGGAGAAGAAGATGAAAATAGGTTTTTAAGGATGTGACCCCGGTGACCCCATTTGGGGTCACGGGGGTCACATAATCTACAATTTAGAATCCCCATTGGCTAAGGAGTCTGCACACAACTTTTCAGCTCTCTAGACCTTTTGGAACTGGAGAAGAAGATGAAAATAGGTTTTTAAGGATGTGACCCCGGTGACCCCATTTGGGGTCACGGGGTCACATAATCTACAATTTAGAATCCCCATTGGCTAAGGAGTCTGCACACAACTTTTCAGCTCTCTAGACCTTTTGGAACTGGAGAAGAAGATGAAAATAAGTTTTTAAGGATGTGACCCCGGTGACCCCATTTGGGGTCACGTGGTCACATAATCTACAATTTAGAATCCCCATTGGCCAAGGAGTCTGCACACAACTTTTCAGCTCTCTAGACCTTTTGGAACTGGAGAAGAAGATGAAAATAGGTTTTTAAGGATGTGACCCCGGTGACCCCATTTGGGGTCACGGAGTCACGAAATCTACAATTTAGAATCCCCATTGGCCAAGGAGTCTGCAAACAACTTTTCAGCTCTCTAGACCTTTTGGAACTGGAGAAGAAGATGAAAATAGGTTTTTAAGGATGTGACCCCGGTGACCCCATTTGGGGTCACGGGGTCACATAATCTACAATTAGAATCCCCATTGGCTAAGGAGTCTGCACACAACTTTTCAGCTCTCTAGACCTTTTGGAACTGGAGAAGAAGATGAAAATAAGTTTTTAAGGATGTGACCCTGGTGACCCCATTTGGGGTCACGTGGTCACATAATCTACACTTTAGAACCCCTATTGGCCAAGGAGTCTGCACACAACTTTTCAGCTCTCTAGACCTTTTGGAACTGGAGAAGAAGATGAAAAAAGGTTTTTAGGGATGTGACCCCGGTTACCCCATTTGGGGTCACGGGGTCAGGAAATTTACAATTTAGAATCCCCATTGGCCAAGGAGTCTGCACACAACTTTTCAGCTCTCTAGACCTTTTGGAACTGAAGAAGAAGATGAAAATAGGTTTTTAAGGATGTGACCCCTATGACCCCTGTGACCCCATTTGGGGTCCTGGGGTCACGAAATCTACAATTTAGAATCCCCATTGGCTAAGGAGTCTGCACATAACTTTTCAGCCCTCTAGACCTTTTGGAACTCGAGAAGAAGATGAAAATAGGTTTTCAAGGATGTGACCCCGGTGACCCCATTTGGGGTCACGGGGTCACATAATCTACACTTTAGAATTCCCATTGGCCAAGGAGTCTGCACACAACTTTTCAGCTCTCTAGACCTTTTGGAACTGGAGAAGAAGATGAAAATAGGTTTTTAGGGATGTGACCCTGGTGACCCCATTTGGGGTCACAGAGTCACGAAATCTACAATTTAGAATCCCCATTGGCCAAAGAGTCTGCACACAACTTTTCAGCTCCATAGACCTTTTGGAACTGGAGAAGAAGATGAAAATAGGTTTTTAAGGATGTGACCACTGTGACCCCATTTGGGGTCTCGGGGTCACAAAATCTACAATTTAGAATCCCCATTGGCCAAAGAGTCTGCACACAACTTTTCAGCTCTCTAGACCTTTTGGAACTGAAGAAGAAGATGAAAATAGGTTTTTAAGGATGTGACCCCTGTGACCCCATTTGGGGTCATGGGGTCACGAAATCTACAATTTAGAATCCCCATTGGCCAAGGAGTCTGCACATAAAATTTCAGCTCTGTGGAGTCATTGGTTCTGGAGAAGAAGTCGAAAAAGCAAAAAGTTTACGGATGGACGGATGGACGGATGGACGGATGGACGGAAGGACGGAAGGACGGATGGACGGATGGACGGACGCCGGACACTATGCCATGCCATAAGCCCATCGGGCCTTTCAGGCCTGATGAGCTAAAAATTACGTGACGGCATCGAGTTTTTGTAAGTCTTAACGAAACACGTTTTAGGTTTTAAGCATGCAATGTATGCATGTATGAAAACTTACGCGCTTTCAATTGTTATCAAATATTTATTTTTAAATTATAAAATTACGCAGATGAATTATAAAACAATTCCAATGAAACCGAATCTGTAAACCATCAACCATGAAGTACTTCAATGGTCAAAGGTAATTTTAATGACAAAACTTACCACACTGAACTGCAACGTTGAGAGAAAAAAATGTATGCACATGTAATGCCCCTCATTCAAAATCGCTTGCCTACGTCAATCTATTAAAAAGTTGACTTTGATTTACATGACATAGTAATCAGATAATGCATGGTTTAAAGTAGCTAAATAAGAAACGAATACGAGTAAATCTTAATACCAGAGCTACTGTGTTTTAAATAGTTCTAAGTAAATAAACACGGTAGTGACTTATCTCTCTGACTTATCCCCGAGACTAAGGACTTATCGTCGCCTTCATCACACCCGCTGAGCAGGCAATAAATAGGATATAAAGAGAAAAGGCCTATTACAATGGGATACTTGTTTGCTGTGATAAACATGAGTAGGTGCTTACATACGTCTTTTTTCGTCCCATGGAAATAGAGTTCAATGGGTCCATATATTGAAATCCTAGGTTTGAAATGTGTTGTATTTCATATAAAAATTACAGTAAATACTATGATACAAAAGTTTTAATCAATTAAGCGCTATTGATTACATTAAACATTAAAACAAACTCAAATTAAATTCACAAAAAAAAACAGAAATACACGTTACTACCTGTCATTCAGAATCACTTACCTACCCAGATTTATCTTAAATGGACTTTGAAGGAGGCGAACGAAATCGTAAACACGCAATCAGGACTACTGTGTTTTAGACATTTAAAAGCGAACACACACGCCAGTGACTTATCTCTCAGATTTATCCCGGAGGCGAAGGACTAATCCCCACTTTGCCAGGCAGCCAATATATCGGACATTAAAAAGAAGGGAATGCGTCAATGGGCAACATGTTTGCTGTACTTGAACACACTTCTAGCTGTAAACGTAGCCATGTACACGTTGGTTGTGATCAAACAGAGTAGCTGCAAACAGACTGTAATGTTACTGTTATAAGATCGAGTAACTGTTGACGTAACTGTAAACATGCTATTATGTTACTGTTATAAGATCGAGTAACTGTTGACTTAACTGTAAACATGCTATTATGTTACTGTTATAAGATCGAGTAACTGTTGACTTAACTGTAAACATGCTATTATGTTACTGTTATAAGATCGAGTAACTGTTGACTTAACTGTAAACATGCTATAATGTTACTGTTATAAGATCGAGTAACTGTTGACGTAACTTCAAACATGCTATAATGTTACTGTTATAAGATCGAGTAACTGTTGACGTAGCTGCAAACATGCTATAATGTTACTGTAATAAGATCGAGTAACTGTTGACTTAACTGTAAACATGCTATAATGTTACTGTTATAAGATCGAGTAACTGTTGACTTAACTGTAAACATGCTATAATGTTACTGTTATAAGATCGAGTAACTGTTGACGTAACTTCAAACATGCTATAATGTTACTGTTATAAGATCGAGTAACTGTTGACGTAGCTGCAAACATGCTATTATGTGACTGTTATAAGATCGAGTAACTGTTGACGTAGCTGCAAACATGCTATAATGTTAGTGTTATAAGATCGAGTAACTGTTGACGTAGCTGCAAACATGCTATAATGTTACTGTTATAAGATCGAGTAACTGTTGACGTAGCTGCAAACATGCTATAATGTTACCGTTATAAACATAATCTCCTAGTTGTATTTTTTCGATCTAGTAAAGAACCGAGGTTGATATATACCAAATGAAAAAGCACACCTTTATAAAAGTACTGCGAGTATATGTTCTTGTCAACAATCTGTAACCGAGTAGCACTGCGCACTCCTTTTAATGAATGGGCAAGTAGCTGTATGCGTCTTGTAGCAGCACGAAGTACATGGTCAGACTGAACATGTTATGGTGATAGACGTCCAGTGGTCTAGAGAAAATGAAGCGCTCTTGCAAATATAATTGAGTATAAATACTATAATCAGTATTATTAATACTCACCATTTATCGTCGCACGTTTTGGGGGTCTGTACTATGACAACAATGGGGTCAAAGAGTAGGTATGACTGTGTATAAGACGAGTCCTCTCACATACCGTACATACAGTACAGGATATAGATTTCATACGGACATTGTACAGTCAGTGAAAGGTAATTATGTGTCACCTTAACCGGAACAGTTCGCGCTAGGGGACATTTCGAGAGACGCACTATCGGGTAATCTTGGTATCTTTAACACAATGCCATGTCCACGATTAGTTTGTGTAACAGGGAGTTTGTCGTGTATTTACTTCGCTTTAGAAATGTTGAATTGTAAATGTGACAACCGTAATAATTATCAAAGTGAACAGGTGAAACGTTTGAATTGGAATTCCATAAAATCTATGAGTTTAGAGGGTGTAATAATGAATTAATTCTGCATAAAACTATGCAGTTGGAAATCATTTACTCACGTAATTCATGGACTTTATTTCCCTTGAGTGGATGATTTGAAAATCAGCAGCCGTATTTATCCTAAATCTAGTCTTTGACACAGAGGTTCGGAAAGTGCTGGTGTGTAAAATGACGATTTTGTTTGTATCAAATACACTAAAATGGGAATTTGAAAATATAAAAGCAGTATCAAAATTATGTAGGTGAGCGTTCTTTAAAATAAATACATTTAAAGAGGCAAAATATTTTAATTGAATGCAATTAAAAATCGTTCGACATCATTCTGCAGTTATACAACCTTATCAATTATCCAACTCTCGATTTAATGGTTGAGTTTGGTTCTCATGCAGTTTTATGTGTGGTCATTGACAATTCTATATAATTCTGAACTAGAAAACAACTGCAGCGTATTTTAGGTCTCGTCATTTTCATATCCCCGAGAATGTCGAATTAGATAAGATATATAAGGACGTACTTCACCACCATTCACAAAGGTTGACAAACCGAGTGCTATTTGACGTCTTGCAGATTACCGATTCTTATTATTTCAACATAGACTAAAAATGCACATAAAGGTATTCAAAGATATAATCAAAGAGAAAACATGTCAGGAAATATGAAATGCAATGTTTTCGCATCGATGAATTGGTGGGTGTATTGACCTTTAATTAGAGTTACGTGTCATGCCTTGAAAAACACAGGGATCTAAGTATAACCTTGTGTTAGAACATCACCAATATCACCATCACAATGTAAATATATCATAACAAGATCAATAAGTTGTATCATAAATTCATTTATATTCAAAATCCGAAACTAACTAGAATAGCGTTTGCGGGACACCGCAAAAGCTCAGCAGCTCCGAAACTTTGGGTCTCGCCTTTCCCTGTTCCGCCTTCTCCTCAACATAAATAAAAAGGGAATTTCTTTTGACAATTTTTTGTTCATTATTCAAGTTATTCTAACAAGTTGAATCATCACTGGGGTCACTTTTTACAACTTTGTTCTTAAAACCTATTTCTGATTTCAAAATTGGATCAACAGATTAACACGGCCTTTACCAATATCTCATGACCTTGAACTTTGACCTTCAAGGTCACACCATCAATGAATTCTTTTCATTGTGTATAACAATCAGGCAATGACTCAAAGTGTTCATTGTTAGCATAAGGCATATTCACAATAGCACGCTTAATTTGTGAACTTGCTGTGACCTTGACCTTTGAAAGATTTTAGCAAAAACGTTTTCAAATCTTGGTCTTTCTCCAAAGTTGATATATACCAAGTAAGGGTCTGATAGCACAGAAGTTGTTGAAGTTATCGTGTTTACAAGGATTTTTGTAGTGATTTCAGAACTCATGACCTTGACCTTTGACCTTGAATGTGAACATGTCAAAATCATTCCTGAGATTTATAAGAAAGAAGCTACAAATATGAGATGTTGATACCTTCATGGAAAAAAGTTATTTAGTGATTTCAGAACTGGTGACCTTGACCCTATCTCGTGACCTTGACCTTTAAAATTCAAGGTCACACAATCAGTGATCACTTTTCATTGTGTATAACAATCATGTAATGATTCAAAGTGATAATAGTTGAAATAAGACATTTCGCAAAAGCATGTTTAAGTCTTGCCCTCGCTGTGACATTGACCTTTGACGGATGTTAACGAAAACCTTATCAAATCTTGGCCTTTATCCATAGTTGATATACACAAAATAAAAGCCTGATAGCACAAATATTTTTCAAGTTATCATGTTTACAAGGATTTCTTTAGCGATTTCAGAACTTGTGACCTTGACCTTTGACCTTGAATGTGAAGATGTCAAAATCATCCACCAGGTTTATAAGAAATAAGCTATGTATATGAGGTGTTAATACCTTCTTGGGAAAAGGTTATTTAGTAATTTCAGAACTGGTGACCTTGACCATATTTCGTGACCTTGACATTTTAAATTCAAGGTCACACAATCAGTGATCACTTTTCATTGTGTATAACAATCATTTAATGATTAAAAGTGTTAATAGTTGAAATAAGACATTTTCGCAAAAGCATGCTTAAGTTGTGCCCTCGCTGTGACATTGACCTTTGATGGATGTTAGCGAAAACCTTTTCAAATCTTGGCCTTTCTCCATAGTTGATGTTCACCAAATAAGAGCCTGATAGTACAAATATTTTTCAAGTTATCGTGTTTACAAGGATTTTTTTTAGCGATTTCAGAACTCGTGACCTTGACCTTTGACCTTAAAAATAAACATGTCAAAAAAATTCCCCAGGGGCATAAGTAGGAAGTTATGTGTATGAGTTCTCAAAGCCTTTTAGGAAAAAAGTTATAGCGAATACAAAACGCGCGTGCGGCGGCGGCGGCGGCGACGGAAACTGCACAAAAACTGATAGCAGCTCCGACTAAGTCGGAGCTGCTAATTATACGTGTAAAAAGACTAACGTGCATTGATAATGTCTTCCTATGGATATATTTTCATTGATTCATAACTTCTTTGGACGACCCGATAATACACTAGTTTAACTTGTTATGTTTGCACTGAACACTACTCATGCGATAATTAGGAAGTTTTCGATCTCTAAAACAGATATTTGGTCAAATGCTTGAATGTCAAGAATGGAGACTGTATTGAGGTCCATTCTCACTTGTAATATCAAAATATGATATAGGCACAGCATTGTATGTATTTCAGCTCATACGACTTTGCTGTTATCATAGTGAAACATAAGTTTTCCAAGTTAAATATAATATATTCATACACACGTACCGTTTGCCTTATGATAGATAGTTGATGCCTTTTTTATCATAACAAATAGAAGTGTAAGTTACTAAGTTCTTTGTTATATAAGTTGTAAGGATAGATAATGTATAACAAATTAAACGAGAGGGGTGCGAACCCATAGGGGTAGTCAGTTTCAATGCCATATACATCCAAGGCAACATGCTAGATATGCCTTTGAATAATGTTATGTTACAGTAAACCAACTGGTAGATGGAGCAATTAGAACCATATGTACCTTACAGTCACCTGAGACACTTGCGAAATGTCCAATATGACACAAAGTATACATGTTCATGTGAGTACATTGCGTATATGGTACAGTATGTAATGATCAGAGATTGACCCCAATTTACTTAAAGGCCAAGTACGACTTGTGTGGAGACGATATTCATTTGGCATGCTCGATGATTGAAACAAATTACATTTGAAAGTACGAAGTAATTTATGGAAAAATTACAAGCATAATTGCACATAGGGTATCAACCCATCGACACACAGATATCTTGGTCGAATTGTCCCTTTAAGTGGGATGCAGGAGGAAATTTTCTGGAGCATTAAATATCTGTCCCGCATACAATGTTTATATTCTATTTGATTTTAAACGATAATGAGTTGGTAAAAAGGACATACTTTGACGAATCGTATCAAAATACTACTTTTCTGCAATGTGCATGTGCCTATAATCACAGCCACTCTTTCCCCACCTGCGACTATATGACGTCATCTATGTTTAAACCGCCATGTTGAATGAATGTTTGTTGAATAAAGAAATGTAAACAGAACATGACTTTGCATCAGGAATGAGTTTTAAAAAATGAGGGTCCCATTATACCGACAGATCTTTTTTTTCTAATGTCAGGATAATAGAGTAAATAGATGAAAAGCAAAAAGGGATACAAAGACAAAATTGAAGAATTTAATAAAAAGTGAAAATAGTTTTTATTCTAATCGGATAAAATTGTATGTGGGTTATATAAAGAAAGGTATGTTTTAATGTTATTCAAACATGTGGGCAATATCTACTCTTTGGATAAACCGTGTCTATCTTTCGTGCAAATAAGTCACTAAAAGTCCCATCAATTGCATGAAGTGCCCACGTCCGTTTGTTTTCCAAGAAACCCCTTAGTACATGTAATGTGTACTGACAGCTTCGCAGTACCAAACATATTTTTGCAATTCATTCAAATGAACAGTTAATTCAAGTATTTAGTTTTAAACAAATACATCAGAATTCCCTTACCTAAACAGAAAACAGTTATCAACCCTTACAGTAAGTCACAAAAATGTCAACAACACAAGATTTACATTCTTGACAGGTAAGTACTAAATGACTCGAGCGAGTTAATCGCAATAATAAAATCGCCAAATCAATCTGGTCATGCTTTGTCAAACTCGTGGAAATGATATCTCCCTGCGTAATGAGGCTGCCAAAACAGTGGAACATATAGGATCGTGGCAGGGAGAGTTACTTAGTCCATACCTATACGGTACAGGGGCAGTAGCACGTTTTTTCGTTGAAATATGTCGATGAAATGTACTTGAAAAATAACGTCACCAATAATAATATAACCTTCTCTCTTTGGAAAATCAAGTTAAAAAATGAGTGTACATGGTTTCGTAAAGCCATGGACATCGCTTTTGACATTCGATAATAATAAAATGTGTTCACAATAAAATAGCCAACATGCAATTTTTGCTTTATACGCAACATCGGATAATTGGTTTGTATAATAAGATGTTTTACTCTCTAAAGTAAATATAAATGACATCAACTATCTTTGTAAATTGGAATTTGGAAAAATCAAATTAGCAAAAAAAGGCGCTACTGCCACTTTCAGTTTTCTGAATAATGAGACAGTAAAAAACACTTTTTCAAAGAAAATCTAATTAACTTAACTTGGTTATACATGATACATTGTAGCTATCATTAAAAACATTGATTAAAGGATTATGGTAACGCCTGAGGTAAAGGTTTTTAAGAGCGTATATTGGAGTGAAGAAAACACTGAGCTGTAGGATCCAAACTGCTTCTGAACCTTATTCGTTCGCTCAACTACCAACTGCCTTATTTCAAACGCATATGTGCGAGAGAAGTAATCTGTTGAGTATTGGAATAAATCCGTAGGGCGAGGACCTTCAGAGAAGGAGTATGTGAGGGGTTGGGATATGGGGGTGGACGATGAATGTGCCCATGAATTGGTCCTGGACTGAGATCGTGCATTGGTATTTAAGGGGTGATTGAATGAGATCATATGTTGTGTGTACTGATAACCTTTATTACAAAACACAGACGGACAACTAATGAGAAACGATTTACTTCAGAGAGAACTGTTTATTGACCTTAGGCTTTCAACACCCGCTGCCACAATTTGGTGCAAATTGTTTAAAAATGCGCTGACGATTTTCTTTTTTTTGGGCTTAGATTCAGGACATATGTTTTTAACACATCAATAGCTTAATATTGATATTTAGCAATTTTCTTATTTTGTATCCTACCTTTTTGAACAATAATTAACATATCGAGTAATAGCCTACATAGCCAATTAGGACTTGTCACTTGACAGTGGTACTCACAACGATAAGTTCGTTCTTACGTTGCTGCATGTGACCCTGTCACTGTATTATTTATATCTTCATTTCAGGAACCCATTTCCGTGTGGGTATAAACCAGAATGAATACATCGTTGATATTGGTGTTCAATAACTTTGAGTAAAGTAAACATATGAGTACAGGTATTGAGTCCAAACACAGACCCCGTCTCTTTCTCTATTGCATTTAGTAAACTATTGCAGTAGTTAGTGTCGGACGTGACATATGTACATGTACTTTCAGTAACCTAAACCGTCTATCACTGTAGCTAATACACCGATACGATTTACAACTTATAATTAGTGACTTCAGGTCAAGCAAATGACGTTGAATTGCCTAACATGTTTGAACAACTTCCAATTTACCAATTTAATCGTTACAGTTTAGAACTCATTTAACAATACCAACAGGGGCAAAACAAACAAAATACAAGATATTTAATCCACAAACAGTACATACCACTGAAATAGAGTTACATCATGTCTTCAGTAAAATCTCCTTAACTAGACGAGATAGAAGAGTCAAAAAGGCTTTTTGGTTTGTTTTATTACCTCCTACAGTAATGATGCGTCTACACATGTAAGTCTAAGAAGGTACATTATGTCGACACCTTAATAATACATGATTTTCATACATGTATTTCATGAACGCTTTCCTAATATACACATCATTATTTAACATATTTAGCAATTTCAGATATGAAACATAAAGTAGAACACTCTCATGAATGAAATTATGTATATCTCTTTACGTGATACGTAAAATACGAGGAGTCTGGTGTTTTTAAACTGACATACACTGAGGGTTTATAGAAAGCAGGTGTTCTAAGAAGGTCTATACAAGCACATACAAAAACTAAGAACAAAAGTTCGAGCAGTTCATGATTATTACAGGCCAATGTCAACTGGGTAAGGAAATGACGTTTGGTTATGTGCCATGACCGAGCAGTCTTTGCTTTGCTTCCATTAAAGGAACGTTGATTGAACAATACGACTTTAGGCGACTTAAGAACGTTATGTACCATGTAAGACACAGGGACATGGGATGTGTTCTGGGTGATTAAGGACTGAGGGTAAAGCATGGGTACGTTTTGTCGTAAAATAACAAGAGCAGCTTTTGTGAGTAGACAAACACATGTACAGAGTCACGGTACTAGACCAGAGAAATGTGGTAGAATGTCTAACGTGTTTGAGCAAATGCTGATTTGTTTCTACTAGTTAGGTTAGAGCTCAGTAGACACTACTATTAAGAGGGATCGGGGAAGTCACTTGTAAGGTACAGACTAAGGGTAGAATACGATCAGGAATGGCCTGTAATTGTCTAGCATATTTTAGCAAATGGTGATTTACTTCCACAAATAATGTCAGAGCTCATTACAAATTACTGATAGGAGGTACCCGATCGAAGAAGCGACTTTATGCATATACATAATATGTATTTACATTAGAGGGTAAAACGTCCCATTTCATGACCCGATTGTCATACAAAACAGTGTAACATGAAAGGCAAAAACTGCAGACGGCCATTTCGGTGTGAACACCTTAAAAAATGTGAGGTAGGAACATGGATTAGCATTACTTAACTAAACCATGCACATTCGTTTTAGAAGTGTATTTATTGATTGAGGATTGATTTGTAATTGGTTTAGCTCTTTTGCAATTTTTTTAGATCCCTTTTTCCATTAGAATAATGTTACAACTTCATTAAGATGTTAGAATGTATTTCTTACACGGAATTAAGTAAATAAAACATGTTGAAGTCATTTGGGATATGTTGGCATCACAACATAGTTATAAAATGAACTTAAACTCTTGAAATTAAGCATTATTAGTAAATGTATATCCAATTTGCAACAGCGATATCATGTTTAAATACTTTATGCCACAGGGCAAACGCCATTATTCAATTTAATGATATACACTTAGAGGTAATATAACAGTTTGTATTTGATTTTTAGCGGTGAGATACGGCATTTATCGGTTAAAATACAATCCGTATTTTCACTGAAATAACATATTGTTCTACTCAGTGAAATAATAATTTCAACCATATGACGTCATCGTAACAATAGGATGACATCATAACAAGACCGCGACAAAGCAGTAAGACCATTGATGCTCTATTTATAAAATGAACGTCATTTACAAAATATACATACATGTAATTTCTTAAATTTAGTAAATAGAACATTTGACATTTCTCGTCGAATATCATGATGTATATCTCATCTCGTGAAGCAGAAATAATATATTTACATTTCTACTTCACTCGATGATATATACATGGTATTCGACGAGAAATGCCAAATATCCTCTATATATCAATATCCTCAATCATACGACACAAAGTAAACCTATTCTTATATTCATTTTACCGTTCAGTTATATCTCAAGGTTCGTACAAACAAGAGTCCATGGTATATACAAGGAATTTTCAAGGACAAGTATATCTGTGGTGTTTTGAAGTACATATATCACACTGCCCTTTTTCTAAATTTTCCATGTTTTAGGATGCCTTTGAAGGTGTGCCAATATTAGTTAGATAGTAAGGAGGGCACACCGTGTATATGTGCATATTGTCAGTCATAGAAAGGAAACGACATGTACAATGATAACAATGTAATCTAAATGTTAAAGAATGTACACATTGTTAATACTAGTAACTTATTTGTAATACCATTTAATACCAGATTTCAGCATGCGTTTATTTGAAATAGGTCAATGCACGTTCGACAAACGTTTTTTTTCTTATCAACTATTTGTATTCAACACATCTTGCTCATACACTTAATCATAGTCATAACAGAAAAACACACACACATCTATTTCATTATCCTATAAATTTAGCTATTTCGAATTATGTTCGTAACTAAATATCATATGTGCGTGTTTGCTACGATTGAAGGGTATAGATTATTTGACACATGCGTTGACAGAACAGTGCAGCTAAATTAGACGTAACATTCCCCTGGTCACATTCATTTTTCTGATATCCATGAAGCAAACAGCAGCAACTTGCTAACGAAATATCGCAGAAAATGCCAAAAATTTTCGACCTAAAATAAAACGTCCAGAATTCATCATTCGTCCAGCATTGAAGTAAATCCAACATGGTCATTAAACCTCTTCAATCATAAGCATCTACTACATGTACATGTGTATAAACACAACGATACTTACCTTCCAGTCTGGGTGTGTGTACATGAAAGTCAATGGTCTCAGATTTCACAACTCCCCTTCTCATACAAGGGCCCAGGCACTGTCAGCTTGTAAGGGACTCATACATGACTTGTCCGTATCAAAGCGTAACGATAATAAAGACCTCCCGCCAACCTCCTACTGCCATTCAAGGCACCCTAGCAAGATATCCATAAATAATCGGCCTGTCTTCAAAACTGTTCTTGTTCTTACGCTACCGATCAGCTTCTGTTGGTAATGTTTATTGTATCAATCTATGCAGGAGCCATATATAGCAGTTTCAAAAGCGTTCATATAGAGGCAATAAGCTTTTATGCTGAAGTGATACGTCTACCCTTGTCATTAATGAATAAGGAGGTGGGAGAGATCATTGCCTTAACCCAATACGATTTCGGAATATAGTTTTAGGGGATACAGGATTAGCCTTGGTAGTGACATTATGACTCGGACATTATGATATCGAAATACTTTTTTAAAGTTAATGTGTATCCTATCTGGCAGTTATTGAGATTTCATGCTGAAGTAATGAATGTACATCTGCTCTTCTCGTTTATGAATAAGTACTAAGTGAGAGTTGATTCAACCATTATTTCGAAAGACTAGGATTGATGATATGTCATAGTTAGAAATACTGAAGACTTTAACATGAATGTCGATTTTTGTATATACAAGCCTTCGTGTGCGAATACGGGAACAATCTGACCATACTGTGTATCTATAGTGTCCTTGCGCCAACACTAGTGTAAATTCAACAAGTAAATTCATAAATAGAAAAGTATACTCACATCACGATCATATAAATTATAAGACATTTCAAAGTATTGAACTCAAAGTAAAAATGAGTTTATCACTACAACCCACATTTCAAAAGATTTACGACATTCTATAGTATTACAAATAAATTCTTTCAGGAGGTATGTTTGCTGTGGCAACAGAACACTAAACACAAACTGCACGTGGTCACTCAGAAACCCATAACATAAGTGTTTATATCAACACTGTAAACTGCACAAGCTATTAACACATTCAGCAGTGTTTACACGGGGCAAAGGGAATTTGCCTGATAGTCTTGTGATCAACACAAAGCCTCGTGTGGTCGCCCAAATTCGAGAACCCTTGACCAAGAAACAAAGCTAATTATGAAGCCATTGACATAACGTTGGTTTGGTTGATGGTTTCATTGTTTTAATAAGATCAATGCAAATATTAGCTCTCCATAACGAAGCCACTATAAGGGGGTTTGACAAAGAAGGTAGGTGTAGGGAAACGCCCCTGTCGTAGAGGAGATGTTAGTTTTGAAGCTTGAAATTAATACAATGTCAAGAGCTGAAAAGAGGTGATAGTTTTAATCTTGTGGAGTGGGGATAGCTTTGAGAGAATACCCCTGTGGAAGAGACATTTACTGTTGTACATGTTTTCTAAATCATTTATGGAAAGTCAGGGTTTCAAACCAAAGTTAAATTTACCTGGAATTAGTTAACTTTATTTTATTGATCTAAACACTTTTTAAAGATAAATCAATACAAGTTTTCTGACCAGATAGTTATTAGTATTAATTAATACACAGGTGAACAATTATTTTGCCACTAGACATGGCACATATTAAACATATCTAATCTCTCTTTTCATTTTCGTTCACAGCATTTAAATTACAATGGGCAATTATAAGAATGTATTTATAATGACACCTGGGTACTGCCGACACATATACGTAGTTAATAGTTTATTTGATGTAAACATTACGTCATCCGCTCTGTGATATTTTCGCTGTCTTCAGAAAGTAATATCGAACTGCAATGGTGAGAACTGAGAAAAGTCAGTTTTACATCGCTTAGCATATAATAAAACTCGGTCTCTCATCAATAAGCATATAATGATGCTTCTTGCACAGGTGTAATAAAACTGGTATGACACATGAAACTAGCTTTGTGTACTTTAAGAGTATCCACATACAAACATACACATTGATTGCTCCTTTAAGCTTAAATCAGTTTCGGCGATAAATCTATCACTGTAAATCCGAGTAGATTAGGGATTAGTAGCAGCTAGGGATTAAGAGACCTGCTACAAATGCATATCTCAGATTAATTTTCATGGACGGCTCGTATCGCTCAGGAAGTATCGAACTCCTGACCTTATAACGTTAAAGTGACATGTAGGGATAAGAGGTTTCCTAGTCGATGTGTTTGTTCGACGTACAAGATAACCCCCGTCGAGGGTTATCAGCTGAAATATCGTATTGTAAACTGACTAGTGAGAATTGCATTGCAATCGTATATTTGCATCATGGGTAGGTTACCTTTATATACTTTATACCATGCTAGTTTCACCGTAGAACGTAGAAATCATGGTACAAAGTAAAAAAAAAACAGATTGTCAAAATTCTTGGATTGCGACGTTTCAAACGGCATAGCTCTGTACAGTGGATATGTTTGTCTTTACGTGGTTTAGTACAATATCACATGCCACAAACTCACATAATCATAAGTCAAAATTATACCCCATGCATATACAAGTACTTTACTGTAACCGTACATTCATGTCCGGCGAAGAGAAATTGTACATTGCAGAGTGTAACATCAGTCAATATATAATGCCCCAAGTGGAAGCAAGGTGCATGGTGCAAAAGATACCCGATGATTCGGAGCAATTAAATAACATTTAAATTAAATCAAGGCCCACATAATTTTAGGCTCTTGTATTACGTTTATCGTATATATTTTGAATTTATATAGCATATACTCCAGTAAATATCATAAATCGTTCGTTATGCATACATGTAGTGCATAATGTATATTTTGGGTTATATTTTTAATAGAAAACTTTGATTCGAAAATTGACACATCTGACATGATCACTTTTTAAAAGCAAATATGTTCCTTTGAACTTGTGACTATTTAGAGGCAAAAATAAAATCAAATCGATATTGTTATCTGGTGAAACATATGCAAATCCCCGTGTTTGTGAATACGTCTGTGATAAAGTTTTAGCACACGGAGAGGGAATGTTTGCACACAAAAAAACAGGGCATTTTACATAAAGCCTTCTTACTATTGAGGATTCATTTACAGAACAGTTAAGCATTCGATCACCTTAAAGGCGCCGTAGCACGCCATTTTTACTGAAATAAAGTGCTCTCACGTAAAGGTAAATAAGTGTTACCAATGGCTAAATAATACCCCTAAATAAATGTGCGTGGTTCGGTTAAGCAAAGTGAATCCATTTGCCATCGTAGTTCAAGCGATCTGACTGATGTAGCGATACCTAAACACCCAGAGTAGAGTTTTAAATATGGTACATTGAAGAAATGGTCAACCATCCTGCTGCCTGAACTTTCAAAATCATATGAGACCTACAAATTTACCTCTCATATTTAAGAGTTCAACAAAATTGTCGCACATCGCACCATTTTCTTCCAATACGGACAACTGTTTTCTATGGATACGGCTTATCGGGTCGCCAAATGAAATGTTTTGCTCTTTCACGTAACAATATATTTTTTATAAACTTCAATAATAAATAGAAAATGAAAATATGCTTCTTAAAAAAAGTGCTACAGCGCCTTTAACCTAACGTTAGGAATTTCTGTACAAGTTATTGTAGATTACACTGAAATGGAAACGAATTTTATATTAAGTATTTTTTAAAAGTGCAACTAGTCATTTAAAGAACGCAATTCATTTTTAAAAACCGTTTCATTTCAAGCTGAAAAGGGTAACACGACACCAAATGTAGTCTAGCATTTCCAAGGGTTCCTTCAAGAGAACAAAAAACAACAACATAACAAAAAACAAGTACCTATGTCAACATGCAAGTGAGTAAGATACGTCCCTTTATTCTCTCCCCACAGAGGTGACTCAAGTCTTATCGTCCCATGTATCCTCTGTTCACAGTTGTCATTGCAGCAGTTCTCTTATATCTCCGATTATGAATGTCATTTGCTATCATATTTTGTTGTGCAATCGGCTGTTGTTTCAAACTAAGTGTTCTTACACGCTTTAGGAAGATCTCCACCATTGCAATGCACACATAACTCTTATTATTAAAAGACTTCATTCATGCATTGTATTGAAAAAATATAATATGATAGTTAGATTGATATCAGTGTACTATAACATGAGTTTTGTGGGACGGTATGACTTGTGTCACCTCAGTGGGAGAGAATGCCGTCACTTATTCAAGAAGCTTGTTCTTTGATATCATTTGCGAACCAATATGGAAGTTATAATTTGTCAATGGAATCATACTGTCGTGAGAAGACGATCTCGTCGAGTGAGTTGCTAGTGATGTATCCTGGCCAAAATAAGTTAAGAATATATCATTAATATGTTATCCTTGTGTCAATGAATTAATATATTTTTTAAAATTTAAGAATGTCTTCATATCCCTAACTATGTTGTCCAGTATAAAAAGCGATACCTGAACTTTTCTAAGAAAACAATTAATTTAAGAACCGTCAATGGTTTTTGTGGACCCCCTACCTCAAATACACCTCCGGGATTCTATTTCCCATTAGGCATGTTAGGATGCATTAGAGGTCAGGTGTCACAGGTTACATTTACCTGAGCACTCCCTATCCCAACACTTGACGATACCCCATTAAAAGGCTTTTTATACGAGCAGCACATTTACAACATGTGCTTTTATATTGATACAAAATATCCCCGTGTTCCTTCGAAAGCGTACGATAATGTAACAGTTGACATGGTCATGGTAAAAACATACATCCCACACGGTTCTATGTATCAACACATAGTTTACTGATCATCTTTCAAAGCCAAATATGTATAATACATTATAAAACCTAATATAATATTAACACTTCATTTTGAAATATCAAATCATTCGATGATTGGAGTAAGTCAACACGTCTACAACTGCTACCAGTATTGATATCAACAACAAATCAAACATTGTGTGTAATTCTACTTACCAAAGATATATGCCTTCAGTATTTAAAGTACACGTTCAATAGCAGACGATATTTTACAAGTAGACCAACTAACTCATATAAAGGCTTCCATAACATATGCAAATCAGGAAACACAAACTCTTAGGTCAACATTCAGGTAATCCAAACATGTCGTATTAGACGCTATAGTATCGGTATAAACACATCAATACTTACACTCTCCCAAGAAAGTCATCAGCTTCCATTTCTCGAAGCAGACGACACATGCAGTTCGTTGGCAGACGATACTTCCTAACGGCTGTTATCAAATGACATTAACTCCCCAAATGTCGACTGAACAGTGTGGGATATCGGACTCACTGTCAGTGGGTATTCGGTACACAAAACAATCTTCTGCTTCGGTGGTTATGAATGCCGGGACTTTGGGCAACATAACTTGTTGAGGGATTTATGGTTTGCAAAGGGAGGTAACGTGTGTGCAGACACTATGCGATTACCCCAACGGTGACTTTCGGTTGTTTTGGTTAATAGCGAAGTGGTCAAGTGGTGTGTTTGGATTCTGGACTACTTGTTTACACTAGATAGGGTACATTAAAGGTATACAATACTGCGTGGTAACAAGATGGGTTTGTGTCTAAGACTAACAGTAGCTAGAGAAATATTTCATCTACAATATGACATATGAGAAACAAGTTTCATATAACGATAATCCGATGTAATTCGGTTTCAAAATTGGCCGGATTCGGCAGGGCGAATTCTGTGTAACACCTCGAGTAGCGCTCGACTATGGATGTAATGTCATCAGATTGATTTCCGTGTGTATGTTTGTCGGTGTGTTCGTGGATATGTATGTTTATACATAATTGTATATATTTCAGTATTACGTTGGAAACAGCAACTTCAACATCGAGGAATCTTTTAATTGCATCCGACTAGTAATGTATCATTTTGAGGACATCATTTGTTTGGAGCCTCTAATTCTTTGCAATGGGGTAACATTCGAATTAACAGTTCTCAAGAAAAGATTTATGTGAGAAGTAACACAGATATATCTCACAGTATTTCTGTCCTGGCCTCAATGCCTTGGAAGGATCAAGACAGGTGGTTTGTAAGTATCGATCAATAAATTTTATAATACCACTTTTCCTTTAATTTACAGAGAGTTTAACTCCATTCTTGATTTTATTTTTGTTTTATATCTTTAAACGGTGGTAATATTTTTTCTAATTTATTTATTGCTGCTTGTAATCCTCGTACATGCTGTAGTGCTGAAGTATAGTGCTGAAGTATAGTGCTGAAGTATAGTGCTGAAGTATAGTGGTTGGTATTGTGACACCAACGCTTCGTCACCTTGGTCTCATAATATGATGTGTTCCTAGGCAAGGCACTACATCCACATGGCACTCAGTCCACCCAGCTGTTTAAATGGTACCTGGACACGGGAAGTACCATCGCTTATCAGCGTCACCGGAAGTACGTTATTTCACTTCATGACCCCACCTTGAGTAATTAATTATACAATGTAATATACTTCTTTGAGAGGCATTTTAGAAGCTGGTATGATGAATAAGAAGTTGACTATCCATAGAACTTGTTCTTATTCAATGTAATATACATTCAAACGGATAATTGATTTAGATCCTCCCTGTGTAGGGCGGGATAGTGCAATGGTTAGCGCGTTAAGGATCAAGAGGTCCTGGGTTCGAATCCCGCCAGGGTACGATAATTTTGTCTGCAGTAGAGAACTGTTATACACGCAGAAAGGTTTGGGTGCAATGTTACACTGAATTTCAGTGCAGTAACACCCATGGTTCGCTAGTTCCAGCCGATGCTCGCAGGTTTCACCGCAATGCATGTCTGCGGGCTTTCTCCCTGCCATAATACAAGCAGCCGTGATATAAGTGAAATACTCTTGAAAGCGGTGTAAAACCCCAAAATCACCTCAACTCACCTGATAGCATGTGGGTGGTTGAATGTTGTTCTTCAACTACGATAAAGACCACCAAGTTTCACTTTTATGCTCAACACAACCAGAAGTCCTTGCTCTCCATATATTTTGTTTACGAATCCTGCTTCCATGCTTCCTGTATGCTGTCTGCTACATGTATAACCATCCATATGCACCAATCCTGTCCACTCTCATCACCTGTACAAATGTATTCTTTGACATTAATCCATGGTGATGACGTCACTCTATTGTGTTAACAGTGGATTATTTTTAAGAATCTACTGGTCATTGACTTATCCAGTCAGGAGGGGTGTCAGGTTTTGACATTTTCGTAATGGCTCACAAAGTAATTTGTTCAAGAATGATGTATTTTGTCTTAGTATATCTGATTAGAATCTTAAAATATCTTATTATTTTTGTAATGTCTGACCCGGGAATCGAACGTGTAACCCTTCGTCTGTTACGCAGCGACCTAACCGATTAGGCTACCAGGCCTGCTGGTAATCATTTGGTTGTTTGTCAGTAAGATCCCTGCATTCTAAACAAGACTGGTAAAGTGTGAAACGCATGGGGATCGTGCTGAAACACATGAAATGCAGAAGTTTGGCTGTCAGTCAAATCGCTTTGCGTGGAAGATTTGCGCCATGCACGTGCGTGGAAGAATCCATTTCATAAGGGTCGAAGCTACGTGTACCATATCCGATGAATGGGCACCGAAATTTGCAAAATAATATTTTTTTAGGTTACATAATTGAAATGTATTGTCTATAATGCTAGATAATCACATATGTTTGTTTCGTGACGTCATACATGGATTAAGATGGAGAATGCATTCGGAGCTCGTTGATTATTTTTAACGAATCCACGGCTCCTCATGCATTCTCCATTACTTATAACTTATGATTTCTCAATGGTGTTACCTTCTCTGTTAGTGATGGTACTTATTAAATGATAACACCACTGGCGGTAACATCACTGACAGCTTTCAAGTACCAGAGCCATGGATCGATTAAATAGCACAAGGTAACCTCACTGATAGAAATCTGTGTTACCATGCTCTATTTGAAATTTGGAATTTGACAATCAACGAAGCTAACATGCATGTAATGATCTCATTTGAATTTATAACCATAACTGCTGTGTACTTCACCCATGACATTTCTTTTTTTAATGGTTTGCTTTAAATCTCTAGATGCAAATAGTGACCTATGGCCGTTGTAAGGTCAGTTACATACAACATTTTAAGATTCAAAGGTATAATAAAACACCAAACTCTCTGTAGATGATCGATATCACAATTGAGGTTAAAACTCTGCATCAATTGTTTCTTCTGTGCCAATATATGATTGTGTCTATTCATGTGAAGGGGTAGCAGGTTATTGACAACTCATGAGCGGATCCCACTGGTGCATAAACTTGTTTTGATTAGACTGTAGGCAGAAGTGGACGCCCCCTGTTCACATGTATCTTAGTGCAAAAACAAAAATGTACCTGGTATGATACGATGGCAGTTTGAATTTGAACCTTGAGCGCCTGACAAGCGATCGGTTGTATTCTCCTCAGGGAGTGTTCTGTACTCGTTGACCAGAGGTAATTAATATGTCGACCAGCGCTTTGAGCATGCAATGTGCATGGATATATAAACTATTACTATTATCATTATCATTATTGGAGGCATCGTAGCGTAACGAAAACGAGAGGGCTAAGTTATATTTTCATCGCTAATGTGACGATTAAATATATACTAACTTATATTTAATTTCACTCCTCACAGTAAATTAAAACAGTTGCTAAAATCTCCAATAAGTGATTAACAGCGTGATAAAAAGTAGCGATGTACTGATACCGGGTTCTTACTGACAACTGCCAGTATGAAGTATTTTACGTCCGCATCCATCACCTTCACTTAGTGTTAATATAAAACCGAATACAATTTGAGCGCGTGTGTTCTACCATTATCATTCCATAATGAAAAACCGATATCACGCATTTAGAGTTGTGTTAGTGTAAAATAAATTTAGATCGACTGTTCTATAATATGTTGATACAGTTGATAATACAACATTATAAAAATAAGTCGATCTAAATTTATTTAGTTTGATACAACAGGGACACGTTCACGATTATACAATTATCCCATGCATTAGTTCTAAGATTGTGCTAATTAAATGACATTGGAAACAAATTAAAGACCAAGGAATTTTATTTTGAAACACTTATCACATATATCTACACAACGTCAATGGCATACAATACTGTACTAGATACAATACGTTAGGCATTTTAACAATTTAGAAATGGTAACATATCAGTGTGACAATTCACATATATTTTATCTAGTAGATAATTGTTGGTATGCTTGTCGATGAAATACCGATATTTATCAATGGAAATACCTTATAGACTTATAACCTAACGTCATGGGACAATGCTCTGACGTCATTCAACACGTCATGCTGCTGTTGAGGTGACGGAGTACGTAAATGCTTAAATGCAACAATTAGATCATATAGACAATACAAACTTGGTCTTGTCTTGACAAATCACATGCTGATCTCAGTCGGTGAGGTACATGTAGAAAAGTTGATAACTATTTCACTCTTTCCCTTCCCCAAACCACAGAACAATAATTATTACAAAGAAAAAGTACTGGATGTACAATAGCTCATATATAATATGGACGGCGAGAAGTGCAGTGGTAGAACTTGAGATCAAGCAAAGTGACAAAAGAAATTTATAATTATGAAAATCAACAATAGCTTAACCAGCGAGTAAGAAAATTAAAACCATTTAACAAAATCGTTTAGTATTTACAGATAATGATAATAACAATGGTAAAAGTACACTTACATTGAACACTGTATGCGTATTGCATGCTAAAAGCGCCGACATATCGTCCCTTGTAAACAATTATTGAATACTCCCAATGGACAATACAACCAATCGTCTATCGGTATCAGGCACTCAAGGTCCAAATTCAAATTCATACAGGCCAGGGTACCCAATACGAAGGACTCCAACGCAAGAACGCCGTCAAATTATAGAACATTTAAATGGCTCCTTTGTCAACCTGTTCAACAACTTTCAACTTCTTGTGTTTGTTTAAAAAATGTTTTTGTTATTGTCTGAACAATCAATATAGACTGCCAATTCAGACAAATCATCCTTTGGGCGAGTTAACCTCTTCTCTCTCACAAGATATTCTATTCAAGTTTACTGTCGACCAATGAATAACCTGTTGAACTGATCCGAAAGAAACCATGCTCGTCACCATCCATTGTCAAACAACTCCCAATATTGATTAAAGATTTGCACGAGGTCACATGCCACTACTGAAATATGCTGAAAAGGTGAAATTGACTTGACACAAAGGTAAAGACAAAGATTCCCACGCAGGGTTAGACCCCACCCTAGTGGCAAGTTCTGGGGATGATGTAGTGCGATGTTCTCCGTGGTACGGCTGCAGTCGCTCTTCACTGTGAAGTGTCACCATTGTGTTTTTCCTTTTAAAGCCAATGATCCTACTTCTACGTTCCCTTTATAATACTTCCGGTAACTTCGTTGAATCATTAATTTAATGAATATTTTCCCACCTAAGATTAGAACAATGAACCAATGTTTGACACTTGCACTATCACCATTGTTGTATAGAATCTCCGTTATAATGCCAAGAGGCTTGTTTACATTAAAGTCGATGGTTAATCTATTACTTTTTCGATTTCAGATGTAACCTGACGTTTGATTAAACCGCCAGTTCCTATTTTAGTTGAACCTATTGCACGACCCCAAAATGCATATCTACATGAAATGGGTAGGTAATATACCAAATCTGAGGATAAGTCAATTAGATTCAGAGGTCTTTCCTGAAACACACCCTTCCCTTCAAATAGACAAAGTCAAAATTGTTACAATAGAAACATAAGCCCCAAAAGGCATATCTTCATGATTTGGGGAGGCTGTATGCAAACTTCGGTGAAATCTATATAAGTATAAGTATAGCTCCGGAAACAATGGGAACGCCGACGCAGACGTCAACGCACCCGTCGATGGAAACCCAACCAAAAACAATATGTCTCCCTACCCCTTCTGTCCATGTCTACACCAGCACAGTCACTCTTGTAGGACAGTTACATCTCGAGCTCAAATTTCGACTTCAGGTGTTTCTTACTTCTTCATTCCTTCTTGATGGCTGCTAGAGAGGTTCTCTATAAGTGATTGACTTTTCGCATTTCTTGTACGTTGGTATGTTACGGAGGCAATACCTGTAATATCAAATATGCAGATTGGCTCCGCATTCAGAAATCGCTCGCCGTCACTTCAATTGTTCTTTGAGGAGCAGTTCGTTTCCTTTGCAACAGCTTCTTGACCGTCTCACGAATGGGTTTGATCAGTAGCACATACATACCAATCTTACAGACATCGTAGACAAGGTTCAGGACATACGGTACCCAGGACAATCTTTTAAAAGTGACTCTTCCACTTTCCTCTGGTTCATACATTGCCTCCAGAACCTTCATCAGCAGCATCAGGGACCATAGACCGATGTAACAGGCAGCAAGAGCAACAATCGCCTTGGACAGGACGTATCTGTCTTGGTTCACACTGTGCACAACCCCGTCCACCTGGATCTTCTTGGACTGGCGCCACATTTTGATGAAAGCAAAGGCAGTGGTCAGAGCAGGGATGATGTAGATGAGGATGACTATCGCACACCAAGCCCAGAATGCAGAACCGTCAAACGACGGCCGATGAAGGAGCCCGTTGGGAACAAAAACAGGGTCCTTCATGGCTACCAAGCTTATACCAAAAGTGAGATTCAGTGTCCAACATATCGGAATGAAGGCTTTGACGTACTTCCTGGACATTTTGTTTCTGTAAGCGACGCTGTGGCATACGGCGAAATACAAGTTCAAGCAGATGGCTGTGAGAGTGTAGGTGGTGATTCCTCGAAAACTTGTCAGAAGAAGTCGGAGGACAAACCTTATTGCCACCAGCGTATCGGTGTTTTCTAAAGAAATGTATGATGCTAAGAGAGTAGCTGCAATGAGTTGCCGGGGGAAACACGAGGAGACTTGGCTGGTGAAGAGATCCCCCGCTGCAGAACGGAGAGCGTCAGTCTTCCTTATGATGAATAGTGTTAGAATGTCGCCCGCAGCCGCAAATAAAATCAGACAGAAAAAACTCCAAACCAACGCAGAATAATTCTGCCACACTTCACTCTCATCGCCTGGTGACGTCACGTTTTTATCCATTCTTGTTTTAATAAAAAAAACCAAAACAAATGTTATCACCAAGGGAAAAAAATAAAAAGGGTAAAGCTTAAATGTTTAAGATTTCACGTGTCCTTGTCCGCTTTCATAATGAAAATAAAGTGTTACATGTATGTATCACAATCACTGAGACGAATCGTTTAGAGCTGAGGACTACGAAGCCAGACAGAATCAAGTGAATCCAGTTGATTTCATTTCATCCACAAAAATAAAATCCTTCAAGAAGTCTACATCCGATTACATTATGAATGCAGTGAGTGACTCCAGAAGTACGTTTCAACCTTAATCTCCAGGCATGACTATTATCATGAAGAGAGTGTCCTCATCACCACCGATATAGATTCCACAAAGAAACGGGTGGGGACTGACGGAAATGACGCCACGTATATGGCCACACCTTTCTAACCACTCATTTGACAGTATATATCTTCCCTATCACAAGTAAGCATGGGAAGACTAATAGACCTACACGCTGTAAATCCTATACAACTTCACAAACAACCTAATTAAGCTTAATTTGAGTCACATTTGTACTGTTTCCGAATAACATGTTATTGGATACTATACTATACTATACTTGGATATTAGGGAAATAACACCGGTTCTTAATGATGGTGTTAATGTCATATGAACAGCATGGCAAGACACAAGAAACGCCACAGACACCGTCATTAGTACCCAACAATAGGGGAACAAGTCAGCTAACGATTGTATAAGTAAGCCTATAAAAATGTGCTACATTTGGACCGATTTGTATCTATTTAAAGGAATGAAGCTCAAATTCATTTTAGATACATTTTAATCACATACGGAGATGTATAGAAACTCTATAGTTTGAAAATGATTCACACTGTTAAGAAAAAAGTAACGCTTTGTGAAGAAATACGGCATTTTATCATCAGTTCTTGCATATTTAAGACAGGCAGGATTTTTCACTAAAACACATATCTTAGATACATATTATATATGTGCTAATCAAATAAACAAACGAATTAAAATGAAATTCCGTCACCTTTTAAATTGCCGACTCAAACGTAAACAAAACCCGATGTCACCGCAATTTTGATCAATTCAAGAATAACTTTGATGGTGCATCGTGTAATTGATATTGGAAACACCTTTAATCTAAGAGTTCATAAAGGAAGATTAACTTTTGGTCGGTTGTACAAGACATTTTAAATTGATCGCTAAAATGAATTGTGTATGTAAGACTAATAACATTTTACCACAAATATAGGTAACGGTAACGTCATGCTCGGCATTTTTGTAAAATGAATAATGTATAAAGGCGTTAAGATCAATTTATAATTTATTCCTTTTCGTAAGAATAAGCTTTAAGCCTATACTCTTAAAAACGAAATGCACAGATATTTAAACGTATTCATTACAGTATATTGTTGTCGCCAAATATAGTTGGATTTCTGGGCACCAACTCTTCTTAAATGTACGTTACGCGTATTCAATAAACAGGTATTCAATGGATGATTTAATTTTACTTTTTATCAATGATAAACACGATATTCCGATTAAGTTGTGTTTCCCGAGAATGGTAGTTAATTGTCTCTGGATATAATGGCCGGCAGCATTAGACCGGAACCACCTTCCCCCGTTAGCCATACCTCTACCATTGGCTTATTTAAAGGGACACTACGTCGAGGATAACAATGAGCCTCATCTTTATCTCACTTAGCTGATTAGAGTGTCTGCTAACGAGTTACGCTTCACTTCACTTTCTACATGCAGTAGTTTTTATTACCAATTACGTTAATTGTCTGAAATTCGTTGTCTGTGAACTGTTAGCAGACATCTAGATACACATGCTCTGAGTTTTATTCTCGACGCGGTGTCCCTTTAAACCTTGCTGCCTTTTCTGTATCAGCGACTTCTGATTTGCACTACCAAATTGCAATAGTTCCAGACGATACTCGCCGGTTTCACCGCAATGCATAACCGGCCTGTTATAATTCTAGCAGCCGTGATATAAGTGAACTACTCTTGAAAGCGGCGTTAAAGCCTACCTCACCTCACCTCACCTCAGCAGCTCAGCTATACAGTCACAGATACATTGACAAAACCAGGTCAATCAACAGTACTTACACTAATACATGATTTTACATTCAGTACCCCTCTGCTAGATGCAAAGAGGCACCGCTCTCAAGGCATTAGTTTGTCATGCTATTGAGATGATGAACAAATGTGACATATAAATCTGGGATCTTTTGATTGTGGGGGGTCAATGCACTCGTCCCGAAAACGCAAATAATATTGCTATTGCAGATAATGTGATATCGAATAAAATAATGTAACGAATGTGATAAATCGGAAAAGAGATAGGATACAATATATCAAAATACATTCGCGGGCAAAAAAAAGTATAGGTACAATGATATGATACCATATGATCAAATAATTTAAAGGCGCTGTAGCACGTGTTTTGAACGTTATTTGTTCTCAAATTTAACATTTACTATTACAAATTATACAATATATGGTTATGTTAGAGGGTAAAACACGACCTGATAAGTAGTATCCATAGAATACTGTTAACCGAATTAGTAGAAAATGGTGCGACATATAAAGCGACTGTTTTGTTGAAGTTTTCAGTCTGAGGGGTATATTTGTAGGTCTCATACGATTTGAGAGTTGAGACAGAAAGATGGTTAACCATTCCATCGATCATTGTACCATATTTAAAACTCTGTTACGGTATGGCTACATCAGTCAGATCACTTGAACCACCTTCGACGGAACATTTTTAGTGAACACCTTAAAATGGACGCTCTATGGGAAATTGACCCTCATTGCTCAATCGAATCATGTACAATCGTTTTGGAATTCCTTTTAATTTGATTCAGTAATATTTAGCCATTGATAACACATTTTGAGAGCACTTTAGTTCAGTAAGAATTAAAGGAAAACTCCGTATGTTAATGTAGTAACATAGGTTAAAAGCTACCAAGGGTGTAATTTTATCGAGGAGAAATGTCTGTTGTCGAAAATTACCTTTTTAGTGCCAATCTGTTCAGTATAGTTACATTATTAAGATGTTTAGTCGTGATTATGATCGAAAACCGGACAATGTTCCGCGGCTGGTGCGCGTCGATTGTTCAAACGTAATTTTGAAAACTTGTATGTAGCAGACAAAGAGACAAATGTTGGTTGGTACTGTTCAATGGAACATACAACTGGTATATTTGTCAATGGAGCGCATGAATTCGGCTTCCATCGTGTAGTAAGCCGCTGCTGGAGTTTCATTGAAAGCAAGTTATTGTCAAATATTTGGCGTTAGGGGGTACATATGCAAGTCGAGTAAGATGATTTTGACGTAAATCACGACATTTAATATTTTTGGATGTATCAAATCTAAATAAAATTTTAATGAAAAACACGTAGTGTCCCTTTAATGTTACACACACTTCATACACTGCTTGGATTGCTCAGTTTCGATCAAAAGAAGTTCTTTCATCCTCCCTTTTCTCCGACTTGCATCAAATCTACTCTGTAACTGTAGACAACATTTGTACAGTTTTGTAAAAACCTATTTAAAGTCTGTGTTTTTAAAATTTATTATCACCAATTGTCAAACGGAGCGATACCAACAAAAATGCAGAATATTTTAAAATCGACGGAAATATAGTTACACAATGACGTTTAAATCCAACTAAACCTAATTTGTTATCTTTGGAAGATTATCTATTTATATTTCTGAAAAGAACATGGCTTTTAAACAATCATTGTTTTTAATCTTATTTACCAGGCCAAATGGTAGTGTTATGGCATCCTACAGCAACGGTGCGTCATCAAGTCCAAGAAGATACAATGCCGAGAGCATTTTGTACTCAAATAATTTCCATATTTCATTCTCATAAAGTATCACCTTAATTATTATCATTTAATCAACCCTTTGAAATAGCAATATAGATATCATATGTTAGGTACCATACGCTCGTGTATAAAGTTGTGTATATCTCTTTACGAAATATATCTTCATGATAAACATTCAAAATCGACTTTATCCGGCACGAATATTTCGTTTTTTTAACTCTGATGAACATTTTTAATCGATTTTTTTGCGACTCGGTGTATAGGATGACATTATCTTTATCATTATTTGCAAAGCAAGTTATGCCGATTATCTTGGGTGAAAACGAATAAATCTCTCCACATTTTCACACGTTACGTCTGATCATATTAATCATACTTTAATACCCATGTTGATAATAGTTAATGTTTACTCATTTGCGCGTTATTCATGGAATTCTATTCTCGCTGTTTCCATGGAAACAAAATGTTCGTTTCCGGACCAGAGTTCAAAGCTTTACGGCTTAGTTCAATGCAGCTTGACATGTGGAACACTCATAATGTGTAAATCTTTAGGGGTTTTCAACTTTTTAGTTTTGGCTAAGTTCATGGAAACGCAAATTAACGTTTTGTTCCTTGACTAGAAGCATAAAACTATGATGTTTACATGCGCATCCCGAACGTCTGTTCACTTACCTGTGTATCTTAGTGCAATTTTAATGTAAATTGATGCTCATGGAAACGACACATAAAAATACATATATAGAAACAGCCAAAAAACTTTGTACATACTGCAATGGACGCTTATTGGTCTCTGCCACCGGACTAATATATTCATCATAAATACATTGTATGAGTATATATAAGAGAAAATACTTGAAGTACATGTATGTCGGATGTACTGGATAATTCAAAAAAGAAAATGAAAACTGATGTTTTGAAAAGATTGACACCAAGTCACTTCAAAAAGCTGCTTAAACTGTGACGGTTTAATATGAGTTATAATGTTGAATTATGTTATAGGACATTCCATTGCCTTCTTTGCGAAAGTGTAAAATGATTGGTCCAGATATGATGCTTCAAAGATGTCTCAAATTACATGATATTTGTACTAAAATACACAACCAGGTATAACTTTCGGTATGCAGCTGCAAGGCAATCTCACTTGGTATTTGTAACACTGGTCATGTTTCTTTGGAGTTTCTTTAGCTGTTCAATGGAAATATACAGCTGATAACAGCTTCCACAACAGAACTTGAAAACCATAAGGTTGAGATCATCATTGAATGTAGAACCAAATTCTTGTGAAGCATGAATGTATTAGCAATGTTTTGAATAGCTTATACAATGTAAATACAAAAATGTGAGAGATGAAGGATTTATTTAAGACTAAAACTTCATAATCATTGTTCAATATATTTCAGACTTTTTACCACTTGACGGGAAATATAGCCGAATATGCCTGCTTGTTTACCATATAAAAGAAACGAATGGAACATGAAAGACTTCGAACGGCGAACTTTGCACATATGCAATATTGCTTATGGTAGTAATATACACACGTGAGTAAAAGTAAATTTGCTATGCGTTCATATGTGTTAAATGACATTAATTAAATCTGTCAATATTGTTTTGACTATGTCCCCCTAATTATATAATGAAAATCGGATAGCCAGATGGATTTCGAAGGTCATCGCGTGCAAGAAGGAGATTATACTATACATACAGAATTTGAAAAACAATATTAAGAGTTTCTAAAGTTCCCGTATATATTTTCTCAACCTGTATGAAGTCACTATGTCTGTATACGACGAACTTTTACTAGAAAAGTGAAAATACCATATTTACTCACGGTAGTAAAACTTTGCACCTGCCCCTGACTAGGTGCAAATTTGCTTACGGTAGTGAAAAAATTGCTTACGGTAGTAAAATATACATATGTGCAAATGCGTCCATACGGCGAAGTTTGCTCATATGAGCAAATTTGCATATGTGTAATGCTTTACTCATATGCAAACGCTCGCTTTAGACAGGGCTTTAGACGATGAAATGAAGACGGGGAACGTCGCCAAAGAATCAATACAAGTTTATTGCCTGTGAATGGGATTGAACAATATTAGAAAGATGTTGGACACATTCGACATAGTCGGCTGGTGACATGAAAGTGTTACACGTCACAGGCATGGACCGCAAGTGATTTGGCGTGTAGCCAAATACGGGTAGCACGTACAACTCCCTACATACAGACAGCGAAGAAGCAGCCTTCTGATGAAATAAAGGGAAATAAAAGGCTGTCGGCGACACATAAAAAGTAATTGTAACGATATTTGCTTCAAAATGACGCTGAAGGCGCTACCTGAGGATATTGGTTGGAAAAATAAAATAAAAACTATCATTTATAGGGTATACGTAAGATTGAGAGGATTGCGTCGAAGTGATAAAGAGGACAAATCAGAATCACATATAGGCGATATTGCTTCGAAATTCAATGGAGGTCGGTGCGAAGACATTGGTCCAAAATTACAAGGAGTGGAAAGCCTTGGGTATTGGTCAAATCACCAGAAGTCGAAAAGTGTGAATATTGGTTCACAATCACATACATGTAGAGGCTAAATCTGAGGATATTGCTAACAATTGTTTACGATAACCTCAAAAGTTATTTATTGATCCTCATTGTTAGAACACTATCTGAGTATTAAAATTCTATCATGCATGAAAACTACTGTTGCACTACAATTCAGATTATGTATTCCAATTATTTAAAAAAATATGTGAAGGAAATCTTGGAGTCTTACAGTAAGTTTATGCGTGTTCCACAAACTGTATGAAATGTGATGTTGATGTTTAACAATGATATAATTTTAAATGTAGCATACGCCAAACTCACTTCTTTTTTCTTTCAACCCTGGTGCAACTAAACTATTTTGCTTGGAAGCAATAACATACTATTCACATTGTTTCTGGTAGAGGTACCTTTGCAAATGAAAAATAATGAAAAGACTCCCTTTGCTACTATCTGGTTGACACAAGTTTTGATAAAACCTAGCACTTAATTTACTATAGGAAACTTAATGAAAAACGAGAGCTATTAGATAGCTGGGACTTGTTTAATATATTTCGTTAAAAGGTGTTTACATGATTAATTCACATTTTGCTATTAAATCTACCAAGTCATCCACATTGCACTCTCTTTGTGATAGATATATAAAAGTTGAACGGTTCTTTGGAGTCAACGATATTGCTCCATAATGATCTTCAAATATCAGTCACACGCGACACCGACTGCAGCTTAATTCCCTTCCTGCTCGCCACATCCTCTAATAATGATGAAATAATTGCCTGTGCTTAATCGACTTTTGTTGTTGATTACTGTCCCTGATCTGTTCTTTATCCAAAGAAAGAATGGCGACATTTATCATTCAGTCACCCACTGGTTCCCCCGACATTGACTCCCCTTCAAGAGTATCATTACTGATCACAGACCCAGCACTGGCAGAGTCAGCCCGGCTCTTGACGCCCTCCACGAATACAAGTTTGTCCGGAAGTCTTTCTGGAAGTTTGTACTCAAAGCTCGAACCGGCGAAAAAAGAAGGTTCAGGCTTTTGGCTAGCTCTAGGCAGCAATGGTGGGGCGAAGTAAGACTTAAATGTCGGCTCTTTGCAAAGTGTTACCTTTCTCGGACTCACGAAAACAGGGAACAGGCTACTTGCAGATGATTGCTCAAGTTCATCAATTTCCTTCTCTCCTGCGAAGTGCGGAACCAGTTTGTCAAAGCCGAGCTCTCTTGGTACTTTACCGGACATGATCTTGAAATTGAGGTCCCGGATGTTATGAAAATACATAGGGGTCGTCGGTGCGCCTTTATTCTTAAACTTTTGTTTCATTCTTGCAATTGTGTAAATAGTCCTTTCATTCTGCTTGAGCCGATCCTCTCTGGAAACTTCAACGTCTTTCGGGGGTCGTATCTGCAGTGCTTTGGGGAAGTAGGATCTTGCAATCTCACCTCGTGCAATCTTATTGTGGATATCCGAGTTGCTCATGTTCGGATACAGACGTTTTACGATAGCAGATGTCGTTATATTCTGCTGGGTGACCCGGAGACTTGGGAAAGTGGCGTCCGCTCGAAGCATGTTGGTTTCACGTGAATTTGCCTTCCTGCAACTCTGGCATATGCTTGGACCCATGATCTCACAGCAGTGATTAACGGAAGCGACATCAGACGCATCAGGGGTATTTGGTTTAACTGTTGATTGAGCTGAACTGACCCGGCTTTTATCACCACCTGTACTCAAACTAATGAACCTACTGGCACTTGAGTGAGGTCTGGAGAATGCATCATCATGACGGACATCTTTCTGTGCCTTCTCCAACACATGGCGGCGGTTCCGGTATGATGACCTAATTCTTTCCTTCTCTGCCAAATGATACACATCGTCTACGCTAAGGCTCTTGGGATCCTTGGATGGTTTTGCTGTTCGTCTTACTGAAGCTGATCGTACAGGTTGACCAATGCATCTTGTCATCTGCATCGAAAAATAAATAGGGATGTGTGAGTAACTTATCAATATATATATATATATATATATATATATATATACACACAATAGAAAATATAATCATAAGCAGAATTTCATATAACAATTGTCAAAACAGCTCATTTTTGTAAGGGGATTTGTTTTAAATCAGACATAATCTGAGACATTTTAATGAGGTTGTTTTAATGGATAACTAGTCTACATATATACACCTGGAAATTAATTAAGCAACATCCTAGTTTGTTAACTGAAATTGGGTGCTCTCGGATTGTTTGGAGATATTGAACGATTTTAACACCCCACATCTAACAATTGGTTATTTAGTGACTCATTCACTGAAAATAATCCACCATATCCAACATTTATGATAATGTAAGAGAAAATGTGAAGGTACTAAATGTTTACCTAAAATAACTATTGTCCTAGAACAAAAACTACACTTAATTAATTGTAAACAACCTTTTGACAGTTTCATGGTATTGTGGGTTTGAAGGCGCATACTGCTTTAACGAGTGACTTTTGTTAAAAAGTCACTTAGTAAAGTGTATTCACTTCACTTGAAAGAATTACACTAATCAAATTACAGCAACAAATCTTGACTTTCATCTCATTTCATAATGGAACTTAGATTGTGACACCAAAATACCAAAGTATTGTAACAGCCGTTATTCAAAAGACAGTGAAGTGTTATTTGAGTGACCTTTCGTTTCAACACTGCTTAATGATCGTTCCACCTAAAATCACTAACCGTTTTCCTGACATAGTGGGTTTTTTTTCAAATCGGACGATTTCGCTGTTAAACAAATTGGGTGTTGCTTTATTAATTTCCAAGTGTATACTTAATCCTCGAATTTAGCCCTTTAAGTGCATTATATTGTATCAACTCCTTTAAATAAATGTTTTCAAAATAAAATTTGCGTATGACCCTTCTCCTAGAATAATTAACATTTTCAGATATTATACCTCACATCCTTTTAATGTGCATATGTGTAAATCAGTGTTAACAAATCTAAACTAATGTTTTAGCTCGAAATCGAGTTTCATGTTGGACATAAAGTCATAAAACATGTGAAGGTCCCCTTTCCTTACTTCAATAAAGTACATAAATAAAAAGAGTATGACAATGTAATATATGACGTATATGACTCGTTGCAAATATGTGTATAGTTCTCGCTTTCGCTCGCACTATAAAACTTCAAACTAGATCCGTAAAGGTTAATATATGTCCTACATATGTGCACTGTAAATAATCTCAGTATGACTTGTATAAAACGATAACTGCATGAATGTTTCCGTTTCCTTATTTGAAGACTAACAGCAACTACGAAGGTACAAATGTAATTTGTAAATTCATCTGCGGCAGTTTGAACTAGTGAACATAACAAATCTTTGCAAAATTACTAGGGTTTATTGATGTTAAGTGTTGTCGTAGATCAAGCGCTATGCTCCGCCTACAAAATTACCGCATCACTTACATTTATGTGTCACCACGCGCAAAACAGAGTTCACAGGAACTATGATTAAAGTTTTTACTACAGCGTCAAAAAAGTAAACTTTTTTAACTTGAAAATTATACATATGATAACCTCAACTGAGGCGGGCACTTTATTTTGCCCGGTAGTATATTAGCCTAAAGGATAACTGTGTACAAGCAGCTCCTCTAGTAAGTACAAAGGTAAGCATTTACACTTGAACAGTTTATCTTAACTCAACTACACCTGCATGGCAAGTGCCACCTTTTGTAAATCAACGAATCGTAAACATCGTTAACTACCTTGTGTCTCCAGTTTATGACATGGTGTACTCGAACAATAGTATATAGCTCAACTGGCGCTACTGATACTACAAAAGCTAAGCCTATTGTCACCATGTTTGTTATGTCGTGTTCTATATTTCTCCTTGTTTGATCTCGGAATTTGACACCAAACAATTTGAATATTGAAATTACATTTTTTATAAACATCTACATTGTATTCAACAATACAAAAGTTTGATACCTTCATCATCATGTTTGCAAATAATAATTTCATGTAGAAGTTGCTTTCGATAGTTCATTGGCGCAAAGCAAACGGATATGCAGTCCGACTTGCATCACACATTGTGGGATCTTTCGCGATTTGGATTTGCATCAAAGCATCAAAGAGAAAATCATGAAAAATTAGTATCAAAATTGCCAAAGATCACACAATGTGTGACAAATACATAAAATATTTAAAAAAAAATAAAAAAAATAAAAAAAAATAAAAATATATATAAAATATATATATATATATATGTCTTACAAAAGTTACAAGTCTTTGGTGAGTTTAAAGCGGATAGTACACCCAGTCCACAAAAGAGCCTATAGCCTAATTAACAAACGAGCTGATACCGTCCAATTTACTTCCACAATCATTCTGCGGTCGTAGTTTGATAGAAAGTGGATTAGTTAGCCTCCGTAACTGACCTTGGTATATTAATGTCAATGTACCAGTATGATTGGGTAGAGCTTGTATGTATACTTGTTCTCATTATGTGAAGTTTGTACTGTAAATGCAATTTCCCTCAGGTTGGTTTCGCGTATTTGATCCTGTTCATGTGACTTGGAGCGTAAACAATTATCTAACGCGACGAGAATACAATCAACTTCACAATGTGGAAAGGTAGTACGCAAATATCAGCACAGTAGAACCATTTACAAATGTCGTTAATGATGAACAAGTATGGTCACATTCAGGACAATAGCACATTGTAAATAACGCCCCCCCCCCCCCCCCCCCCCCCCCCCCCCCCCTCCACCCCCATGATATGAAACGTATGAAGGGTGGGCGTCTCAAACATGCATTGGGCATTATATGTTCGTATTTTTGTATTTGATATGTTTAAATCAAGCCTAATCTGAATCTTGCGTTTTCCCTCCAAAAAGCAGTTTGATCGTAAAGATCTCAATCAATATCCACAGTAAAATAAAGTCGCATTAACGCACTCTTAAATGGTAACACCCTAATGAGTTACAGGGTAATATCTTTACTTGTTTGTACATGTAAAACCATAATCTCCCCTCTTGCCTTAGCTAGATATGACTGATTAATGTAGAAGTAGGTATAATCACCTTTGCTTCTTTTAAAAAATGCACTGAAGAAAAGAGTACAACTTATACTCACACCTGGTAGATAAACCCATGCATTTATTTGTGTACATCATGTACATCATTTATCATGTGATAAAACCACATTTATGTGATAATACCACATTCATTTGATAAAATCACATTCATGTGATATTACCACATTCATGTGATAAAAACACATGCATGTGATAAAACCACATTTATGTGATAATTCCACATGCATTTGATAAAATCACATTCATGTGATATTACCACTTTCATGTGATAAAAACACATGCATGTGATAAAAACACATTCATGTAATAAGACCACATTCATGTAATAAGACCACATCCATGTGATATTACCACATTCATGTGATAAAAACACATTCATTTGATAAACCACATTCATGTGATGAAAACACATTCATTTGATAAAACCACATTCATGTGATAAGACCACATTCATGTGATAAAAACTCATTCATGTGATAAATCTAACGTATGTCATAAAAACGCAATTATCTGATAATCACATTATCTGATTATCACAATATCAACATATTCATGTGATAAAAACACGTCCATGTGATAAAAAAACCCCACATATTTGTGATAAAAACACATGCATTTGATAAAAACCAAATTCATGGGATAAAAACTTACAAACTACAAACTCATGTGATAACACAAAAAGTATGTGATAAAAACACATTCATGCATACCCCTCGACTAGGCAGTTCTAGATATTTCTATTTGTGTAAATTGTATTTTTAAAACGCACTGTTAACTTAAATAGTATTTAAAATACCTTCAATTAAACTGAAATATTATCACATGTATCCATTTCTGTCAATAGTTACAATGTACACGCATGTATCTCCCCTGGGCACGTCGAGGTAGTATCTTTATAATGTCGTCTTTAAAGAATCAACAGTTACTTAATTTCACATAAAAAATTACATACCGTTGAACGGTCTCATGAATCTATTGTCACGATAGATTTTTCATGTAGTACATACAACTCTGTGTTTCATGTTTATATGACAACATACATTGTAGTTTTATCTTTGTAATGTCCACATCTAAATATTTACTGATTTAAAATTACAAATGACATACCGTTGAATAATCTGGTATATATTCCCAAGTATCCATAGTTGGTGATCGCGATAGGTAGAGCTTCACGCATGTCTCTCAGTGAGACACCACTGATAAGTATATCTCTCGCCCCCTCTCACCCCCTTCCCCTCCCCAGATCACGTGACCGTCTAACTATCTCACGATCAAGTTGTGAATCGTGCCACATCATATCACACCGACCATTACAGAAATCTGATACACCATTGCTTTATAAAAAAAATATCTCACAGGGTTCGCTGAACAATATGATATCATGTTTGTGTATGACTAACAGAAATGTCAGATAGTTGTTAGAAATATGAACCCTCAAGGTTTGGTAACTTTGTAGTTTATTGCATTTTGTGTAAATGGTAACAGAATTTAAAATGTGCATATCTATCAAATTATCTCTTTTCAGTATGTCATTCTTTAGGAATACATTCCCATCTACACAAGCATGTATTTTACACATAAATATTATGATATCCACAATGGTCGTATTCATCACAGAATAATTCACACTTCATTTGCAAAACGGCATATATGCTTCACTTTTGACTTTGTTAACATGTGAACATTCATTATTAACAACTACATGTTCCAGTCACAATACAAGGTAGAGTGTGTTAGTGTTTACCCACTGTAAATAAAATCATATTTAATGGCATTTAATGGTCCATTCACGACTTTATTGCGAACGAGAGTAAATATTTTGGAGAATAATGCAGTGGTCAAGAGGGGTCATAATAATAAAACACATTGTCCGAAGTAGAACAAAAGAGTGAGACAAGGATTCGTCTTGACAGCTTGTTTGTTTTGGCCGTTTGTACCTATGGTACACCATTTAATGCAGAACATTTTGGATGGATCTTTGATGTATGTCTTTGGGGTTATTACGTGCGTGATAATTTATATATTAGGTCTACTTGACTTAATTTGTGACACTATAAACTTTATTTGATGAAACTGTTTTGTTTCAGGTCAACAGGACATCGACTGTTTGTTACACGAAAACATGTTATCAAATCATAAATATGTTGCCATAAATACCTTGTCATATGGGAGCGGATAATTATTATAATCATCGTCACGTGTACCACATATAAACACTAATGGGAGGCGTTTAACTAGCTTTATACACACATATATAACATTCCATTGCGAACTGAATAGCAACGATATATATTCCTGTTTCAAACGTTCAGGGAAACATCTCCGGATTTTTTATCAATAAATTGTTGCAAATCAACACTTGGTCATAATGCAACTAATTCATTAAATAAACATTAATTAGAACCATCCGTGTCACGTTCACGCTTTACCTCTGTGTACTCTACTCTTAGCTTTCAAACTAGTGAAAACCAATGCATATATATGATGTGACGTTATTTTCACATGTACCTTATTAGACTATAACTATTAATCACATAAATCACATAAATAATGAAAATATTTTCAAAATGGAAATTGCCTTTATTATTCATCGATAAGAATTATAACACCTTGAAACCTTGAAACTGACACATGCCAGAGAAATATCAAATTATAAAAGTTGCCCATATTGAGATCAACATTTTCCCAACATACATTCGTATCTATGACATAGTAATTATGATATTGATACTAGATTGATTTCTCACCCTAATTATAATCACACATACACCCATACATCTGTGACTTACCTTGAGAATGACAGAACGTGGCACTGTCTACCTGTATTGATACCTGCATATGATTAATAACAAAGACGCCGCCAGGTAAATCAAGAAACTGTCGGCGTGTGCGTGATAAACTACCTGGCGTTTAGTTACTGCTTGGATACTGCTATTGATTAGGAGATAATTCAATACGAGGTCTAAGGTCAAATCGGAGAATGATAAAGATCTCGAGTTACGCATTGGGTTATTGTTATCGGTAATCGAAAAATACCTCGAGATCGATAATCAAAGGGAAATCTCCAGCAATCAGAGTGCGTGAAATGGAAATGGTATTGGATTCATTGTCATGTATGTGTTGTAGGAAGAAAGGGAATCGGTGAGGTGTGGACTTCATGAACAGCGATAGCAGTGTACCATTAACATCATGTTATGTGTCCGCGTTAGGTATATACATTATAGCCATTAACCGTGAACATATATTTCTAGGTTTTGAATGGATTCCTTACCAGTATATTCACTAGCTTATCAGTAGAGTGCTCTAATGCTTGTATAATTAACTTCATGTATGGTTTCTAGGTTATAAATTGTACATGTCTATCTTGACGCTTCTTTTTTTTCGAAATGGAATTTGTTCTTTATTTCATATTTGTAAAGTTTGTTAGTTATATCTTATCATGTGAAAACTGCTTCCTTTCAGCTCGCTGGTTATTATGCTCCTGGGTAATTAAGTTCATTTCTCATATAAGAATTATTTTGTTTAAAAACCAACAGTATTATAACCAATAACGTTGTAACTTTTCATTTGCTCTCTATTAGCAACTCACACTTATCAAAATCCCATCTTTTGGAATCTGAAATGAAAGGACTTATTGTACATTAGTGAGCTATATGATATTTGTTTACATATTCACATTTTAAAAGCTTTGTAGCACGTTTTTGTAAAGTCATTTTCTTCAAATTTGCCATTTATTATTTAAGTTTATACAATATATTGTTACGTCATATCTTCACACGACCCTATAAGCCTTATCCATGGAAACGGTTATCCGAATTTGTAGAAAATAGTGCGACGTATAAAGCCCAGGTGGTGGCATATTTAAAACTCTACTCTGAGTGTTTAGGTATCGCTACATCAGTCAGATCACGTGATCTACCTTCTAACCGCCCTATTTTGTGTGAACACCTTAAATGACAACTCCATAGGGAAATCGACTCAACCGAACCATGAACATTTGTTTTGGAACTATTTTCATTGATTGTGGAATATCATTTAGCCATAGGTCACAGTTATTTTCATTTTAGTGAGATCACTTTATTCCAGTAATAATAACGTATAGTCCAGTATAGTGCTATAAACCAGTAATGCCCACGAACCCTCGTGTAATGAACTTCGTTTCTTATATCTGAAAGGATATATCCTGCATTATCCATGTATCACCTGCCTCCTTGTTATTTGTATTATTTGTATACCTTTTTATTTATAGTCATAAACCACGACCTGTCATTTCTAGGGTTTGAATGGAATCAGTTACACTGTTGTGATCGATGTATCAGCGATGTCTGAATTCTTGTACAATAACAAGGGATGCTCCTGTACAAGTACCTTCATTAGTGGTGTCAAGGCTTCTAATGCGTCATTGGTCTAATGTTTCTTAACAGTGGCATTGTGCTTCACGTTTTCATTGTTCTCAAGAGCCATCAAGGTTGTTGATGAACATATCGGATCTATCTTTGAAATATATACACTTAATTTTTCACAGATTTGTTCGACCCAAAATAAGCCGAGAAATTGCACTGATAGCAATTAGTAAAGGTGTTTTCCAGTCTAAATATAGATCAAGTCTATTATTTTAAAGCGCAAAGCAATGTGGTCTAGCTCACACACCGTATACAAAGACACGAAACAAAAGTTCGTGAGCAATGAAAGAAATCGAAATATATAATCTTTGGCGGTTATTTATTTACCATATAATTTAATTATGTATTTTCTACAGATATTGGAATAAATGTTTCACCCAAATAGGTATTTTTCTTGAATTGTATAATCAATGAGAATATATTTGTCATAATTTGCTGGTCTTAGCTAAAAAACATTAAACAGGCAATAATTTGTATGTTCTCAGGACATTTAGAATCAGTGTTTATAAATAAAAAATCACCTTCAGTAATGTGTGACAAGGGTAGTCTAACTTCCAACAGAAGCACGTGCAGCAAGTGCAAAAGATTTCTCTCACGATTGACGTTATAAGTACATTTTGCACAAATAAGTTTGTATTTGAAACACTAACATCCCTGATGGCTCTTAAATGGTGTAATGGCTCTTCGTGGCTTCATAACATTTTGTGATTTGGTAGTTCTTCATGGTTTCATAATTCTTGGTGGTTTCTCAGCTCTTCATGGTTTCATAGCCCTTTGTGGTTTTATAGTTATTCATGGTTTCATAGTTCTCCATGATTTCACAATTCTTCATGGTTTCTCAGCTCTTCGTGGTTTCATAGCCCTTTGTGGTTGTGTAGTTCTTCATGGTTTCATAGTTCTCCATGATTTCATAGTTCTGCATATGGTTGCTTAGCTCTTCGTGGTTTCATAGCCCTTTGTGGAATCGTTATTATTCATAGTTTTATAGTTCTATATGGTTTCATAGCCCTTTGTGGAATCGTTATTATTCATAGTTTTATAGTTCTATATGGTTTCATGGCCCTTTGTAATATCGTAGTTCTTCGTGGTTTCACACATCTTCATGGTTTCATAGTTCTTCATGGCTTCATAATTTTTCATTTTTGGGGGAGAGGATTCGTTAACTCGGGTTCGTGACTTTTAATCTTTACAATGCACATATTGTCATGTTGCATAAAAAGGAGAGAGTTATTTTTGCGGAAACGTAATCAATTCAGCTATGATGACCATGTGGACTATAACAGCAGTACGACTTGGTATGTAGTGCAGTCTATAGATGGTTTGGTATCACTTCCTATAACAATAATAGATACATAGCAATAATCTAATTACCTTCTCTTGCCATGCAGCTGGGACCTTTACTGATAATCTACATTGTTATCATGTCAGTTTCTGTAACGTTTGCTTTCATCGTTATGTCGACATTCAGAACTCATCCGTAATATCTGTCCAATTTGGTAATTGTGAAATTTATACAAAGTTTGTTTAACAGCATTTCTGAGTTCCTGACTCTGGTTATAGTACCCTTACAATGGGTAGTTCCTATTGAACTTCATATTATCTAGATATTATTTACCAAGGGTGTTTCCGTATCACTTATATCAAACATTTGGAATACAACATGTATTAACGAATTGACCCATTGATTTTATTGACACTACCCTGAGGTGAAGGTCGCTTTATCGTCGATTTATCGTTGTGAACTAATCCTTGATAAAACATCAAAAGAACGATTTACGCGACTCTTTTAAAATGTCGACTAAACATGTATATCCATATTTTTTTGTTCCTCGTCTATCTTGTAAACTATCAATACATGTAACTATATGATAATCAAAAACACTCATAGATCGCTTGGACACATGGTTAGACCGAGGAAATAACTCTAGTTTCAGCATTTGAAAAGTTCCGTTGCGTCACGTCGCCGAATAATTGTATATTTTATACCTAAATGGTAATTATATGCGAGTTGGCGTAACTTATGTTTCCCTTGTTTATGGCAACCAGTACCTGTAAATGTATCTAATAATGTACCTTCGGAAGTGTCTAAATATTTAGTTCGATTGATTAGGTGCGTCGGAAGGCCACACATAAGCTTCATTTTGTACACAGGAAATAGAAGCTAATTTCTGCATGCTGTTATTCTTCTTGGAAGATTTTGGAACAAATCTTCAATTATTTTGACTATTTTGACTATATGAATGTACAACTGTACCATATCAAATTATTTTTTTCGAACATTCACTGAAGCAAAAATATTCTCATGAACTCACGGTACAGCTACTCAATAATAAATATACAGTTTTAGGATACGCATTCGTGCATTTGACCTTTGACCTGTTTTGCATATTTACCAGATTTGGATACCAAGTTTATCAAATTACTTTATTGCATCATGTAACACCCTTTATTTTAACATAAGGTTTTATATTTCATATTTGTTGTCTTTTATTGAAAAGAGCTTAGACTGATTTAGATTTGGTGAACTTGTCTTTGAGTGTTATAATCTTGAATCTGTAATTTACACCACATTGATTTGGTAGTCTCTCGAATAAAATGGCATATTGCATATTATCTACACGTTATAAAGACGTATAAACACTGCTTTTCTTTAAATAAAACGAACATTAGATGAAAAAGTGAGATGTGATATGTTTTTTTCTAAAAACGTGATGAAACATTATTTGTTCACCTACCTCTCCTTATAAAACTTACCACATAAAACTGCCGTTGGCAAACTTTTGATAATGACATGATATATAAGAACACGTAATGGATGGACCATCGTGTCCATTTTACACAATATGTGCCTGGATATTCGTGTGGGCGATAAAAATGTGTTATCAAAAATATTCAATAATTACTGTCATCTATAACTGCCATTGGCACTATATCTAGGTAATCTATTAGTACAGTAATGCGACTACAGTATTTATACATGTACGGCGTGACAATACTTAAGGTCAATGTACTGAATAACTATTTGCGAGTTACATGTACTTCGTTTGACAAATTTCAAATTACTCGGGTGTACTTAAAATTATGCTGAGAAATATCCTTAGACATAGTATATACCCAAGCCATTCATACATTCATGACAATTAATGTAAGGTGGCAATATCAGTTGCCAGGAAACTTGGTTTATCCTTATTTAAAACATAATTCTAAAAGTCGAAATTAGTAGACCTCAATTATGTATTACAAAGTCTGAATTAATATTTAGCTTTAAATTATCGAAAAGCGTTGCCAACCTGAATGTTCAAATAATACGTACCGGCGCACTTCGAACAACAATTCCTTTATTCCTGCGTCTATTCGTAGATCCTGTCCAAAGATTGATTCCATGACCCGTGACCTCAAGTCCAGATAAATCCATGATCGTTAAAACTGAATGCGATTGTGGCAAGGTTGAAATCTTTGAATTTAAATCTGCTTCGATGTGTCTCTTAGTTCAAATATTGCACATGCCTGTGTAGCAAACATGCTATTTCAGAACAGGTATATAGGCAAGATATATATAGTTACAAATTAATGTCTGTACAATGTATCAGAAACACTACACATGTTTTGAAGACCAATGTTTAACGATTGGTTCTCATTTGAAAATCCAAATAAAGTTTCACACCGACAGCTGACTTCAGTAACACATCATAAACAATTGTCTTGAGGGATGAAATATCATGAACTATCCTGTACAGAATTATTCAACTACTTACTCCAGTCACGTATCTCGAACAATGGAGTTAAAACACTAGCTGAATTTCTCAAACTTGCTTTTAAAACTTCCTTCTCACTGTCTACAACGAAACATCCTGAAAACTACTGTTGGAACAACTGACCAACTCTGATTCCCATAATGTGTCCCACCGTTGAATCACTCGCTCAAATGTTCTTTAAAATTTCCAATTCGACTCTCTTCAAGAAAACACCAAGAACACCGCTGTTGAATCGCTTGCTAAATGTTCTCTAGATGGTCTTCTTCCACTGTCTAAAATAAAACATCAAGAACACTGCTGTTGAATCCATTGTTAAATGTTCTTTAGATTGTCTTCTTCCTTTGTCTACAATATAACATCAAGAACACTGTGTTGAATCCCTTGTTAATGTTCTTTAGATTGTCTTCTTCCACTGTCTACAATAAAACATCAAGAATACTGCTGTTGAACATGCTCAAATGTTCTATAAAATGTCCAATTCAAGAATACTGCTGTTGCGTCACTTGCTTAATTTTCTTAAACTTTTCTCGCTCCTCTGTCTACAATAAACATCGTGAACACTGCTATTAAACATACACAAATGGTCTACACATAACTTGGTCCACTGTATCCAACAATATATTGAACAAAACATTTCCGTCAAGGAAATCTGTATAATGAATACCATGTTGGGATTAACTCATAACTAAATCACCAGACTAAAAATAATCCCTTTAAACTGGTAAAGCTGATCGTTACAAAACCTATACTAGAGGATTAGGTTGTTTGCTATGAGGCCATTCTGCATTGTTATGTTGAGGCAATAGGGACAAATCCTCATGTTATCTTTATACCACATGCAACGGTGACAAGGCTTAAAGATTTGTTGGGGATATTGCCTCACTACATGGTAATTTCTAAATCTTAATCGGACAGTACGAGCAGTTTTTTAATATGCTATTTGATTTTGTGAAAACAATTGATCATAAACATGCTGATAAATAAAGAAGACCAAATAAGAGAGACAAATACCCCCAAAAAGGTTCATCTGTGTTATTTACATCGGACGTATTCGACGGACATATGCTAATTAGCAAGACCCTTAAAGGGGCAGTAGCACGTTTTTTCACTCAAATTAGTTGATGAAATAAATTTGAAAAATAATGTCACCAATAGTAAAACCCCCTTCTATCTTCGGAAAATCAAATTAAAAAATGATTGTACATGGTTCGGTAAAGCCACGGGAATCGTTTTTGTCATTCGAAATAATACAATGTGTTCACAATAAAATGGCCGCCATGCAATTTTTGCTTTGAACACAACACCGTTTTTTCCGCTAACAAAAATTGGTTTGTGTAATAAGATGTTTTACCCTCTAAAGTCAATATAAATGACATAAACTATCATCATAAATGGGAAACGTGCTACTGCCCCTTTAAGAGACAAATGCCTAGATCTTTGAATTTACTCGGTCGACATGGCCTCTGAAATATGAGTTTCATTGGTTAAGAAGCAGGGATACAGTATGAGGTTCCCCTTTCTCTCGCTTGGGAATTTTGCTGGAGCCTAGAAATGCAGGCCATCTAGAACAGAGGTAGAGATCGGAAATCTGACGGGAGTAACCTCTATGTGGAGAACCCGGATGACAATGGCAGGCAGGGCAGGGCCTGGATTCTAAGACCCATTTAAGTACAGTAAATGAAACGAAAGATAATGCTGACAAAAAAAGTGATGGGAAGTTTGTTAATGTTCTGCATGTTTTGGAATGTATCAAAATATTTAAAACAGATAAGTAGTAGACATTAATTTCTTAGATAAGACAAATCGACATAGCTTGTTTAATTGAAACGTGGTATAATGATATTGACCATGTACATTATTTACCCGACTTTTTACCTACATGTATAACGAAACATGCGGAGAAAATATCACATTGTGTGAGACTTTCTGGTGGAATAACGAACTCGTTACGTTTATAAAGTGGAAATAGATATTAACTGAAAATAAAATATTTATCTTTTTTGACAAACTCCCTATATGATTTGAAATGTGATATTTGGTATGCATGTTTTATATTCACCCAGACAAATCTACTTGGTATGATAAACATCGATAGAATGTAAAAATGGAACAACTATTTTGTTCCAATATGATCTCTCATATATAATTTTAGGTTTGATGTGTGTATCGTGTGTGGCGGCGACTTTAATGCACGAACTGAAACACAGCCGGATTTTGTGGAAGACGATATTCTAGAATTCACAGAAAACCAATCTTTTACTGATTTTATATGCGATTGTTTCAATCTTAAGCGTTTTCCAGCCGACAAGATAGTAAATAACTTTGGTAAATATTTGCTTGACTTATCTTCTACACTAAATATCCACATCGTGAACGGGAGAGGTGGTTCTGACTCAGGAACTGGAGATTTTACATATATCGGCAGCTGAAAGTTAATGCAGAGAAGAAAAGTTGGAAAGCTTAGGCAGTTTTTCTTAAACTGATCGGTTGGATGCTGTTAGTACTTATTGATATCTCGGGATACACTTTTCTAGCTCAGGTTACTGATCGTGTCCCAGAAGGTACACTTCGAACAGGCTTTGAAAGTTCTTAGATTTGTTCGCTATAATGTACATAACTACTCGAATATTCCAATGGAATATGTATTTTACAAATTTTGACCGAATCCGTCTATTTCATTATGCCAAATTTAATAAACATGCTCTACTTACAGGATACGTTTGCGAAAGATTATTTTACTCGTATAGATATGATGGTTCATTGTCATTGCATGTGATGCAATTTATATGACGTTATAGTGAACATAGAGAATACTAAACGATGTCCTGTTTAATAACATATTTATGAAACGAGTGAGTGGTTTGGTATTTAACGAGCGAAAGCGAGTTAAATACCAATACCATCTCACGAGTTTCATAAATATGTTATTAAACAGGACAGAGTTTAGTATTTTATTTATTAATCACCCAGCATTAACAAAATAATGCGCAAACGAAAGGTCGGTTCGAGTGCAGTATGCCAGCATAACTAGGTCAGGCGTATGAATACATTGTAATGAGGCTGCTGTCATTCCGTTTTACGTTAACACTGAACAACGATCTAAATCAATTAAAGATCAACACGATTTTACGAACCAAACATCATATTTAATGAAAAAACAACAACTTGACATAACTTTTTTAATCACAAATTTCAATTCTCGGGAATGTTTTTTAAGTGCGTTGTATCATAGCTTTCAAGTTGTGCACTGCCTCAAAGAAGCGTGGCTGTTCGTGTGGCACGAACGTTTGAAACAGTTTGAAAAGTTTTAAGAAGTATGAAAGTTAACATGGATCACTGAGTTGTTTATTGGTTCTGCAAAGATAGGGCCAAGGGATTGCATTTGAGAACGGCTAACATTTAGAGTGTTTGTGTTTGTATGCAAATTTGAAACACTTGCTCGATTTGGACCAATGTCAACAACAGTGCACTCCCGTGACCCCGCATCAGCTGGACGGTTGATCAAGTCGCTGATTTGACGATGTTGATTGTCAGAGATGTGAGAATAATTGTTTATACTCTGCAAGTTCTTGTGACCACTAATTTGTATAATTATTTATTATTTAGAAATCAATGCTGCGATAGTCATTTAAAAGGATATTGTAAAAGTAAATATGTCTGAAATAATGCTACTTCGAGATGTTGTGATTGACAGCTGACATTGTTTTGGTCATGTGACCAAGTGCAAGTAGTTCCGACAGCACGCGATGTTATTACACTAAGTGTAATAACACGGTAGATTTATTACACTGCGATATCTTCAACGGGTGATTAATAAGTCAATTTATATGATATTTGCACTATGATACACATGTAGGTGAACAAACTTTCGGTATGCAGCTGTAGGTCGTATTAACAGTTTTATTTTAAGGTTTAAATAAAGGTATGTTGCTACAGACAACCACTTTTTCGAACGTATTTCAAGCGACTCCAAAGTTGGGTTATACAAACCTATTATAAGTGAAATCAAATATGATTTTTTTTGTCTTTAATTACTCTGCCAGTCGATCGCATTGCATTATGTAAGCTCCGGTACTCCAGTCATCTTTTGTTAATAGAGAGAAATTGAGCCAGTTTACGGCGCTTCATTCATTGTACAGCTACATTGTATCGTGTTCTATGACATTGTATAATTGGCCGGCGGCTCCGTTGCGGAAATAAACACAGTTTCATATAAATAAACATTTAGTGAGAATCGGATCTTGCATCATCTCATCTAATCTTTCAGATACACCGAATTGATTGACCATGGATTACATTAGATTGCTCCACTTGAATATGGAGCACGTGAACTCGTGCCTCTACAGGGAGAGGGATAACCGACTGATCGGACAGAATGACAAGCTACTCAACAGGCAGAACACCACCGGAATATATAGATGTTGTCGGCCACCTTGTTTCGTGGTATACCGCGTTTCTTACAACTTACGTCGTAACAAAGCTCTTAGAACTTGCTAAATGACATTAGGACAGCCAGAAATCATAATATATATTAAATTGGAATCAGTAAAACCGTTAGATGACACATAAGACTAAACCATGTACGTCGTTTTTTTAAAAATAATATAAAATATTGATATATCACATGTCATGATATTTATATGTAAAGAAATCATTGATGACGTTATTATAAGACACTTTCATGTAAGATAATATCATGTATTGTTTAGAAAATATAATATATAGAAAGTACTACACGCCACAGACTTCAGCGTGTCATGTGAGTTATACAAACCGAGTGTCGAATGTAACTTTACTGTTACATTGACCGAGCGAGAGCGAGGTTAATACAACATTTCGACACAACTTTTATATTGATATATTACATGTTATGTTATTTATATGTTAATGAACTTAAGCCCCATTTAGCCTCAGGTATATGCGATGGTGAGCTTTCAACCCTGAGGAAGAATGCTGGCAGTGTCCCCGATATCCATCGTCTACTATCCAACAGTCGACGCAGTGAGGCCAGCACTGTACCGACAGCGTCTACAGACGATCACTGTTTTGCTATTCAGCCAGAAGATGAATAGACCCAAACAGATGCAGATAGATATTCCTTATTCCTGTAATTATTCTGCAGTTGAACTTCTTGCCAATTTTACTCCGATATCAAATTCCCGTTATGGCTTAAAGCACACATTTTAAAAAGTTAGATCTATTGCCATATGGTCACATTCAGGAATTTCAATTTGACAATTGCTCGATTTTAAATTTCTTAAATCGGCCCATAAATTACTTATATACGGCTTTTAAAAAACAGACAGAATGAAAATCTGCGGGGGTGTGGTCCCTGAAGAGAAGACTCCTGTGACGTCACTGGAGTAATCTCATTATCGGCGATAGTCATAATTCAAAGTAATTTCGAAACTATTTGATTGGGTTTTTTTCATCCTCGTCTGTGGGTAATCACAGTCACGCCTCAATGATTGTCTTCAAAGCATATCGCCGCGCTGACTGCGGCATTGTTAAAATGGCTAAATTAAAATCGTCTAAATAATCAATTGCAAGGGTATATTTTCTCGATTCTATGCTCAATTGATCCCGATATATAATGTACGTAGTGGTAATGATCTGTCATTCTTGCGAAAAATGCATTACACGTGAATTTATCAATCAATTCAACAGATCAAATCATATTTCTTATGCAGCTTCCCCAACTTTCACCACGTTTCACCGCTGCACTGTGCGCAATGTTTAGACGCAAACAAACATAATCATATAACCCCAATATATAGAGAACTTGACTAACTTATGAACTTTTAAACTTCTTGTACTTATTTTATATACATAATATATTTCAATCATTTTAGCGCCTCAACGCTTCTTCTTCTTCTTCCTTATTACTGAGGATAGAGTTGAGGACAATATTTTGATCTTTGCCAGGAAAGAAAATATTAACTTTATTTGTGAAGCAGATATCCTGTACACGTGGTAACGTTTTATTAATACCATGTTGATAGCAGGGCTCACCTCCTCGGTGATTTGAACCGTGAATGTAAGTTGCTTTTGTGATATAAAATTACATTTAATCTTCGTACACTTGTATAATAATCCTGCGACGATTTATTTGACATGTTTTGAAAAAATATGTATAAGTTATGACAATATAAACTATTATACAAGTACACATTGTAAAACAACTTCCGTTGTTTTGTGGACTATGGGTACGTGACTTGTGTAATAATATCCCTCCAATGGTATAACGTAACCAAACGTGACAAACCCATACTCCCTAATGGCCTACCCGTTCCTAGTAGATATGAATTAGACAATGTTGGGGGGTTGACACTTGACACCAGTGCACAGGAAGTAACCGACCGGCGATTCGTGTTGTTTGAATGTTTAATATTTCCAATTAATATGTTAGTTACTCGCACACATTATGCAAATATACTATCTGAACTTTTGTAAACAACATGGCATGATCTTAATTGTAAGTGTTATCATTGTAATGGTTGTTGTTGCATATATTTACATGTAGTATAAAAACAATTCCGGAGATCGGTTCGTTCCTTGCACCCATGTAAGATGGTGTCTGCAATACTCAAACACTATTCAAATATGTTTTTAAAATTCAAATAATGTAATTATATGTATATAGTTTATAAAACATATCTGAAAAGATAGCACGAGGTTAGTAACTTCTGTTAAAAGGGGACTCAATTGAACAAACAAGAAATAAAGGTCACGTGAAGTGACAATCCTGCTGAAGAGAGGTTACAAAAGTCAAGTGATGTTTCCGCTGAACAGAGTTCATTAAAGTCAATTGATATTCGCGGTAAACAGAAGTTACAAAAGTCGAGTAACATTCCCGGTAAAGATAGGTTACTAGAGTCTAGTGATTTTCAATGAATACGGTTTATTGGGTTGTGTAATGAGAAGTTTAACCCTCTAACGTAGCAATATATTGTATACTCTTTAATAATGACTGGCAAATTAAAAAATATTTGCTACAGCGCATTTAATTTTGTCGATAACTCAATCATCAATCATGGTATGGTATAAATTTGGTGCAAGTCCTAAATGATGAGGAAATATTCATAAAGTATACTGCCCATCAAAGGTTTAGACTCATTAGTGTTAATGCTCACTCAACCGTTCCAAACTACATAATGCCAACTTTTATAATCTTTGTACATATTCTGTCAGCGTATGAACTAATGTGCCGTAAAACCACAATGTAACATCGAATAGGTTAAAGTTTGTGTTCACTAGATGATAAAACGGAGTGAAATGTTGCAAATTTTGAAAAAAAAATCACACCTAAGGCTAAACGGAGTTGCTCACATTAACGTATTGATTGATCCTCGTAGCTACAATAAGGAAACACTTTCCATGCAACACTGGCAGCTGTTTTCCTGAAACATTGCAGAAAATTAAATTATATACTGCCACTGTCTTCACTTTCATTCATGAACGTGCATTTATTCTATGTGTTTCCGTTTAGTTGTATATAACCATTAGAATATAAATAGTTCCGATCATGGCATATATTCATTTAAGCACAATGCGAATTATTGCAAATCGAAATGAAGACCATACATGAGTTCACTATAACGAGTTTAATATAGTTTTATTTATATTCACCACTTCAAATCCATGGAGCAAACTGAAGCAAAGGTCTGCATCAAAGTAACTTTCTTATGTCAAAATTCACCTTTTCAATCACAGCTATTATGGCAATTCACAACAATGACTAAGAAATATAATAAATTTGATATTCAGCCTAAATAAGATTTTATGTGTTATAAAATGGCAAATTCAATTACATAACAATTAGAAGAATCATTGAATAACCCCCTCATAAACATCAGATACTCACGAACATGGTGATCATCAATGAACTGGGAAGAAGATATTCATGGAGGAACAGCGGAAGACTGGGTACATTTTACACAATTGTCATTGCAATTGTATAACGGAAGGTCGTTTCTCCAAACCTTACAAAGATATGTTTTATTATTCCAACGTCTCTTGAAAGCTTGTTTATCGTGTATCTGCGGAAACCTGAGCAGCATTGCTTCCTCACTTCCAGAAACAGTTTTCAAAACATGAACATATCGGATAAATCAATGCATTGCATCTTTCGATCTCTTGCATATGAGATAAACCAATGCCATTTTATCTCTAGACTTTCTTTATACAACAAAGATAATTGGCATCAGGCATGCAAGAACAAAACAGATTATGAAGAACAATCTCTCGATAGTCTTGAACTGTAGCTCACTACAAATGTAAACATTGAACACTACCCGTGACTTCCTCCTGCACTTGATTTCCTCCTCAGTCGAGTAAAGCTCCTGTTTCAGACAATCCTCTGTCTGAGGGTTTGGTTCGGCGTGGTCCTGCTTGTGGTGTCTGTTAAGGATGAACAACGTTGCCAAGATACACAGAGCGCTGTGACACTGAACAAGAACCAGATACAGGGCAAGTCGAGGGATTCTGTCTGATTTTGGAACCATGTCATTCACGAAGTTCAGGAAGACTGCAAAGGTGACGAACAAGGACACAAGAAAGGAAATCTTCTCTCCCGACTCGGATGGAAGCAGGAATACGAAGGAGTTGAGAGTGGAAAGGAGCACCATTGGGAAGATGACACTCCAAAGATAGAAGGAGCTGTTTCTTTTAAGGTAGAAGCTGATTTTCTGATGCCAGTCATGCATTTCTTGCTCAACAAGAAGCACATCCCATTCTCGTTGTCCTCGTTTAAGTGTGCGCTTTAGCCACGCTGAAGAAACGGTTAAGTTGTAACTTCCTACAACAACGTCAAGAAAAACCTCACAGGTCTGTTCATCAAAGGGAAAATATGTCATATCAATATCACACTGAGTATTAATAGGTAGGACGTTATACAATACAATATCTCCTTCAAGACTTGCATAGAGGGAGGTTTCCTCATCAAGAGTCACAAATAGGTGTCCAAAAGCACTGTTAAGGATTGCAAACACAGGAGACAGTATTTCAGAACTGGAATATGATAACTTTGCCGACCCCGGAACACTGATGTTGAGGGCAGTAGTGTTGATCTGCAACCACGGATCCGTCCATTCCAGAGTTAAGAGAACCGTCAGCGAGAATGTTTGAGCAGCTTCATTGACTTCAGAAATTGATAAAGGTTTAAAAGTCAAGTTTACAGATGGTTCCCTGGCAAGACGCACATTCGTAGGATATTTCTTCACAATCTCAGCTCTCGCGTTTTCGAGAGTTGCCTTCAAAACCTCATCTTCTTTCAACGTTTTAACCGAAGAAAATAAGGTTAAGAGAAGACAAAGTAGCATTTTACTTTCGGCTGCTACGTACAGAGCTTGTAACTATATGGTACACACTTGTCGGCTAATAATGCTTGTTGAAGAATGTGTACCAAATTCTTGGCATTTGCGTCACACTAATATACTCTGTGATTGCCATAAGCATAATGTTGATTATATCTATTCTCATGACACGGAGATCTCCAGAGCCAATTAATGACGTTTTCGTTTGTTGGACTGTTGCATAATGTTCCTCATCTGCCTAATGTCATTCATTAATGCCGACAGTGGAATAAAACAAATATTGGTTGCATGTACAAAGCATCATTTTGGAGATATCTTATACATTGTCTTTTTATTGCTCCCATAAATGAAGCATTATTAATTGTATCAGTGAATTGTTTAACAATCGAGAGGATTCAACGTACAGATTATATGAAGTGGCGAGTAACAAGGTAAAAAAGAAGGAATTATGAAAATTAATTTAAACATTAAATATTAGGATATCTTGATCATTAACAAAGAGGAAGAGATATGGTGATATTGGACCAGCTTGCCTGCAACCCCACTCATTTGAAAAGAAAAGAGAGATGTCCATTCTGAATAACAAATGAAGGTGTATCTTAAATTAAAAGATTAATCCAGCATATAATCTCCGGAACAAAACCTGGGATATTCTTTTCATGGTTTCAAACATATAAATATCATACATTAGTTTTTTGTTTTCACTTTGTGTTCTACCAGGGATAAATCCAAGAGTTTGTCTATGTAGATATGGAGTGCTTTTTTAGTATATGAAACATCAGTACAATTTTAATATGTCTTTTGCTCATCAACCAAGACAACCTTAAAACCCTTAAAAATACGATCACATGAATTAGGTTTTCAAGGCCCGGGGTTTTTCATAGATGTCACGGGAACTGTTAATCTCCATTTCATGTTCTCAATTTGTTAGGGTACCCGTACAAATTACCTCAAGTGCCAATATGTTTTAGAAAAAATTCGATAACAAAAAACAAAACGTTTCTCTTTTGTGCATAGAATATAAAAGAAATATTAAATTTTATTAAAATAGTTCAAAGACCATAATCATGATACAGCTATTGATCATATATAAGTGTTCGATTTAAAATGAAGAAGAATGTATGAGAAATATTCCAGAGATGAATTTGTTAAATTGTAGAAACAGAAAATGTCTTTATCCTGCTTCAGAAGCTATTTATATTATTTTGTTTGATGGGAAGCTGCTGAACTTAATGGTATATTTTCATTAGGGAAATCCGATGACTTATTGTTGGTCCTTTTGTCCGGTCTAAATTATTCCTGCCCTGCCATTCACCTGCAGACAGAAAGCGAATCATATTACACTGTATTCCGGGCTAAGGGCAGTCCTTTCAGCACGCAGCCCTTTGTACATCTTAACAGTTCTTTTCTCAGGTTTCCTACATTTCATCCACCGTCGATGAAAGCGGTTGCTGAATTCTGTAGGCTCAAAGGCACCCCTCAGATGCCACAATAGAGAATTATAAAGGAAACCTCACAAAACAGAATAAGGCCTAACTCAAACGGCGCACAGCATTTCCTGAAAACGTGGGGTTGTTGTCGGTGAAAAGTATAATACTAAACATGATGATTAAACATAAACCTTAGGTTGATGCAATAACCGGGACAAACTAGGATAAACAAGGATACAAACTCCAAACTGCCATGATAAAACGCCACCTCAACCAGGAGTCCGCCCTGGTTAAGAATATATCCTCAGTTGCAAGTACCGTGACACATATCTAAATGTTCACTGAGAGGGGTAGAACGATTTCGGGTTTCTTAAAAAGGGATCGATATAGATTCATTCTTCTTTTCAATTTTCGTTCTGTATTTCCTATATACTTCTCATTAAATCCAGAACACGTAATGACATTAATATTCCAATTCATGTATTTTTTTAAAAACCAAAGTATCTTTAGGTGAAATGTTTATGGAACTCTCAATTATAGTTGCACATACTATTTTAAAGAAAACATAGTGCTGCAGAATGCTTTGGCAGCTACCAATGCAGCAGCAGATTACTTTTGCATTCATCATTGCTGCAGCAGAATGTCACAGCATATCTTATATGAATGTTACAGTGAGTTTCAAAATATAAAATGTGTGTCGCGACATGTAACAATTTAAAAAAATTTATTGGAATATTTCCATCAGAATTTTTCCAATGGAAATTTTACTCAACAAATATGGTAATAAAAGAAGATACAGTAACATTACTGTTGTATATGTAATGTTCATGTCTCGTTCCTCTGTACTTATACGATTATCAGGCAATGATCTTTAATAGTGTATGTACATGTAATAACGCTATGAACCAATTGACTGTGACAGCTGTAATACTTTGACATAATTGGTGCGATCATTGATTCTTGTATCATTCTTGTCACGACACTTATATTTACCGACACAATTAATGACCAGACATGATATGCATGTGAATACTCCCCATATGCCAATGTTTTTTTTAAAAGTGGAATAAATTATGATAGATGGCAATTACGAAGCATCCATTGGGAGATATCACTGACATTATTTAGCTGTGTAACTTTATGTATATAAACGTACTGCATGAGTAGAACTATATATATATATATATATATATATTCAAGTGCAAAATATATATTCCTGAAATCATTCCAGGAAACATTTACAATTACGGAAGGAAGCGTACAAGGGTACAAGTGTCATGATGAAAAATATTCTGTCAAACTATCTCCTACATGTATGTAGGACTTAGTATCTATGCGTAGGAGATAGCTTGTATAAACCACTTTTGTGAGAGCACTTTATTTCAGTAGGAACAGCGTGCTACAGTGCCTTTAAAGGGTTAGGGTTTGAAGACAACTGACAACCTTAAACTTTGTTAAGCATTTGGTGGGGATCCTGGCATGAGATAAGAAACAGGACAAAAGAAATTTTTTCCTAAATGAGGCACATTCTTATTTATTTTATTTATTCGTTTGCCTTGTGTACTTGATGCCAAATTTTCGTTGAGTAAGCATATACTTCAGACCTGATAATGGAGTAAGCACATACTACGAATCGCCATTTCTGTTCACATTTATAAGTTCTTATTTCTTACTTCATTTCACTTCATTCAAAATTCGAAAACATGAATAGCGAAACTTCAATAATATCGTGTTTTGGAACTATGTAGAGATCTGCCATGAACTAATAACTTTATATCAGTTTATTTAATATACTCATTCAGTGCACAACAGTACTGGATTGTATAACACTTGATGGTTAAATAAACTCTATTTCTAGAATACCATTTTGTATAAGTACTTAAAGCTTATTAACGGCAATATATACTGAAATATACCTATACATCATATCATAGACACAAGAGTTTACATACACAATATACGAATACATCTCTTAATACAATTGTGAAAAACGTCAGATGTGATGTGAAAATATATCCTATGCAGGAGATACTTTGTTCTACGTTGGAGATACTAAGTCCTATGTAGGAGATACTAAAGAAATCCACCATGACACTAATCCGCTTCCGTAGGTAATCCAAATTAATAATTCATGTTTGTATTTTGACAATGACTTCTCAAGAACGATAAACTTCAGCTGAAGTCCTGTATGTGACTTCTTGGCCAACAGATATGACCAATTGTAGATTTGGTGACACTGTGATCTCTAATAAGGGCCAAATCATCCATACTCATAACTTCATGTTTGTTTTCTTTTCAATAACGAACATTCTCTCGGTTTGAATATAGAATCCTGATTGGTGTCATAAATAGTTAGTTGTTCAATCAGCGATGTGATTTCAAACTGCGCATTCGGTAACTGCCATAATGGCTAGAGCTGCTTCATCATGCGCACAAACTGTAAACATGAATGAATTAGGTCTCCAATGTAAAACTATGTACGGTAGGACGATGAGGACAATAAGAGCGTCACCAGTGTTGCAAACTTTCACTGCCAATGTGTGTTGCGAGTATCACTAAGTTTGGTCAATAGGCAATAGAGGTTAGAATCGAAGAATTGAGGCGAGTAACTTCTTTGGGAAGATAATAAATAACCAACAAGCCTAAGAAAGCGTATTTGATTTGTTGACTATCTGACCTGTACTAAGACCAACATGGATTACGACCTAAAACCTATTTTCGCCTCCCTCTCAAGAATGAAAAGCACTGAAAAGCTTAAATATTGTGTACAGACTCCATGGTGAATGCTGATTTTTAACTGTGATAAAATGACTCTCTTTCAACAGAATAAAGGTAAACAAGACCACACGTGTTTCTGATGTACCTTTGATATCTGGCATATGAGATAAACCAATGCCATTTTATCTCTAGATTTTCTTTAAACAACAAAGATAATGGGCATCAAGCATGCAAGAACAAAACAGATTATGAAGAACAATCTCTCGATAGTCTTGAACTGTAGCTTACTACAAATGTTAACATTGAACACTACCCGTGACTTCCTCCTGCACTTTATTTCCTCCTCAGTCGAGTAAAGCTCCTCTGTCTGAGGGTTTGGTTCGGCATGGTCCTGCTTGTGGTGTCTGTTGAGGATGAACAACGTTGCCAAGATACACAGAGCGCTGTGACACTGAACAAGAACCAGATACAAGGCAAGTCGAGGAATTCTGTCAGATTTTGGAACCATGTCATTCACGAAGTTCAGGAAGACTGCAAATGTGACAAACAAAGACACAAGGAAGGAAATCTTTTCTCCCGACTCGGATGGAAGCAGGAATACGAAGGAGTTGAGAATGGAAAGGAGGACCATTGGGAAGATGACACTCCAGAGATAGAAGGAACTGTTTCTTGCAAGGTAGAAGCTGATTTTCTGATGCCATTGATGCCTTCCTTGCTCAACAAGAAGCACATCCCATTCTCGTTGTCCTCGTGTAAGTGTGTGCTTTAGCCACTCTGAAGAAACAGTTAAGTTGTAACTTCCTACAACAACGTCAAGAAAAACCTCACAGGTCTGTTCATCAAAGGGAAAATATGTCATATCAATATCACACTGAGTATTAATAGGTAGGACGTTATACAATACAATATCTCCTTCAAGACTTGCATAGAGGGAGGTTTCCTCATCAAGAGTCACAAAAACGTGTCCAAAAGCACTGTTAAGGATTGCAAACACAGGAGACAGTATTTCAGAACTGGAATATGATAACTTTGCATACTCTGGAACACTGATGTTGAGGGAAGTAGTGTTTATCTGCAACCACGGATCCGTCCATTGCAGAGTTAAGAGAACCGTCAGCGAGAATGTTTGAGCAGCTTCATTGACTTCAGAAATTGATAAAGGTTTAAAAGTCAAGTTTACAGATGGTTCCCTGGCAAGACGCACATTCGTAGGATATTTCTTCACAATCTCAGCTCTCGCGTTTTCGAGAGTTGCCTTCAAAACCTCATCTTCTTTCAACGTTTTAACCGAAGAAAATAAGGTTAAGAGAAGACAAAGTAGCATTTTACTTTCGGCTGCTACGTACAGAGCTTGTAACTATATGGTACACACTTGTCGGCTAATAATGCTTGTTGAAGAATGTGTACCAAATTCTTGGCATTTGCGTTACTCTAATATACTCTGTGATTGCCATAAGCATAATGTTGATTATATCTATTCTCATGACACGGAGATCTCCAGAGCCAATTAATGACGTTTTCGTTTGTTGGACTGTTGTATAATGTTCCTCATCTGCCTAATGTCATTCATTAATGCCGACAGTGGAATAAAACAAATATTGGTTGCATGTACATAGCATCATTTTGGAGATATCTTACACATTGTCTTTTTATTGCTCCCATAAATGAAGCATCATTAATTGTATCAGTGAATTGTTTAACAATCAAGAGGGTTCAACGTACAGGTTACATGAAGTTGTGAGTAACAAGGTAAAAAAGAAGGAATTATGAAAATTAATTTAAACATTAAATATTAGGATATATTGATCATTAACAAAGAGGAAGAGATATGGTGATATTGGACCAGCTTGCCTGCAACCCCACTCATTTGAAAAGAAAAGAGAGATGTCCATTCTGAATAACAAATGAAGGTGTATCATAAATTAAAAGATTAATCCAGCATATAATCTCCGGAACAAAACCTGGGATATTCTTTTCATGGTTTCAAACATATAAATATCATACATTAGTTTTTTGTTTTCACTTTGTGTTCTACCAGGGATAAATCCAAGAGTTTGTCTATGTAGATATGGAGTGCTTTTTTAGTATATGAAACATCAGTACAATTTTAATATGTCTTTTGCTCATCAACCAAGACAACCTTAAAACCCTTAAAAATACGATCACATGAATTAGGTTTTCAAGGCCCGGGGTTTTTCATAGATGTCACGGGAACTGTTAATCTCCATTTCATGTTCTCAATTTGTTAGGGTACCCGTACAAATTACCTGAAGTGCCAATATGTTTTAGAAAAAATTCGATAACAAAAAACAAAACGTTTCTCTTTTGTGCATAGAAAATCAAGGAAATATTAAATTTTATTAAAATAGTTCAAAGACAATAATCATGATACAGCTATTGATCATATATAAGTGTTCGATTTAAAATGAAGAGGAATGTATGAGAAATATTCCAGAGATGAATTTGTTAAATTGTAGAAACAGAAAATTTCTTTATCCTGCTTCAGAAGCTATTTTTATTATATGATTGCAGGTCAAATACCGGGATCTATCAATGAAAATAAACCGTGTTATCAGTCACTAGTGAAAATAACAATGGAACGTGTTATCAGTCACTAGTGACTGATATAACAATGACCTGACGTCATAAAACAATGCTCCGACGTCATGACACGTTCATGACGTCACATTGTTGCTGAGGCGACAGCCTCATTCTGGAGCCGACTTAACGTAAATGCAAGTCTATTTCGATTTTCGAAAGATTTGGTCATATAATAAATAGAAAATGTGTCTTTTCTTGACAAATACCATGTTTATCTCATCTCGTGAGGTAGAACAGTTATATATTTTCACTCGTGGCTGCGCCACTCGTGAAAATATAACCTCTCTACCTGACTCGATGAGATAAACATGGTATAAGTCAAGAATAGCCAAATATCCTCTAAATATTATTTTGTTTGATGGGAAGCTGATGAACTAAATGGTATATTTTCATTAGGGAAATCCGGTGACTTATTGTTGGTCCTTTTGTCCGGTCTAAATTATTCCTGCCCTGCCATTCACCTGCAGACAGAAAGCGAATCATATTACACTGTATTCCGGGCTAAGGGCAGTCCTTTCAGCACGCAGCCCTTTGTACATCTTAACAGTTCTTTTCTCAGGTTTCCTACATTTCATCCACCGTCGATGAAAGCGGTTGCTGAATTCTGTAGGCTCAAAGGCACCCCTCAGATGCCACAATAGAGAATTATAAAGGAAACCTCACAAAACAGAATAAGGCCTAACTCAAACGGCGCACAGCATTTCCTGAAAACGTGGGGTTGTTGTCGGTGAAAAGTATAATACTAAACATGATGATTAAACATAAACCTTAGGTTGATGCAATAACCGGGACAAACTAGGATAAACAAGGATACAAACTCCAAACTGCCATGATAAAACGCCACCTCAACCAGGAGTCCGCCCTGGTTAAGAATATATCCTCAGTTGCAAGTACCGTGACACATATCTAAATGTTCACTGAGAGGGGTAGAACGATTTCGGGTTTCTTAAAAAGGGATCGATATAGATTCATTCTTCTTTTCAATTTTCGTTCTGTATTTCCTATATACTTCTCATTAAATCCAGAACACGTAATGACATTAATATTCCAATTCATGTATTTTTTTAAAAACCAAAGTATCTTTAGGTGAAATGTTTATGGAACTCTCAATTATAGTTGCACATACTATTTTAAAGAAAACATAGTGCTGCAGAATGCTTTGGCAGCTACCAATGCAGCAGCAGATTACTTTTGCATTCATCATTGCTGCAGCAGAATGTCACAGCATATCTTATATGAATGTTACAGTGAGTTTCAAAATATAAAATGTGTGTCGCGACATGTAACAATTTAAAAAAATTTATTGGAATATTTCCATCAGAATTTTTCCAATGGAAATTTTACTCAACAAATATGGTAATAAAAGAAGATACAGTAACATTACTGTTGTATATGTAATGTTCATGTCTCGTTCCTCTGTACTTATACGATTATCAGGCAATGATCTTTAATAGTGTATGTACATGTAATAACGCTATGAACCAATTGACTGTGACAGCTGTAATACTTTGACATAATTGGTGCGATCATTGATTCTTGTATCATTCTTGTCACGACACTTATATTTACCGACACAATTAATGACCAGACATGATATGCATGTGAATACTCCCCATATGCCAATGTTTTTTTTAAAAGTGGAATAAATTATGATAGATGGCAATTACGAAGCATCCATTGGGAGATATCACTGACATTATTTAGCTGTGTAACTTTATGTATATAAACGTACTGCATGAGTAGAACTATATATATATATATATATATATATTCAAGTGCAAAATATATATTCCTGAAATCATTCCAGGAAACATTTACAATTACGGAAGGAAGCGTACAAGGGTACAAGTGTCATGATGAAAAATATTCTGTCAAACTATCTCCTACATGTATGTAGGACTTAGTATCTATGCGTAGGAGATAGCTTGTATAAACCACTGCTCACGTTTCCGTCATTTTCATAAATTTACTTAGCCATGGGTTTTGTAGATACTTTATCATCTTGCGTTTGTCTTTCTCATAATAACCATATGCGAATTTGATTAATTAATGCAAAAAAGTGCAATCTTGATTTAAAAATAAAATATTGTTAACTTGTAAGTGTTATAAAGAGTATATTGTCTTTCGTTATTGCTCCCTTAGTGTCTCTTTCGTTAGTGATAGTTTGCCAATATACTGTTACAGTTAGTTTCAAATAATTAGGTTATAGACTCTGCAGCACGTTTTTGCACATTATTTTTTTTATCAAACTTGCCATTTATCATTAAAATTTATACAATATTGTGTTAGGTTAGAGGGTAAAACAACCCATTAAACAACCCGACAAGGCTAAACAATTGAAACCGTTTATCCGTATTGCTATGAAATGGTGCGACAAATAAAGGGAAAATTTTGTGGAACTCTTCATTGTGAGATATAGAATTATAAGTCTCGTGCGATTTTGAGAGTTCAGACAGCAGGACGGTTAACAATTCCATCCTGGTTATCATATTCAAAACTCTATGTTTGAGTGTTTAGTTATCGCTACATCAGTCAGAACACTTAAGCTACATTTGAGCGACCATTTTAATGTGAACAATTTAAAATGGCCACACGAAGGGAATGGATTTGCAAAGCTTAACCGATCCATGGACATACGTTTTATAACTTTTTTTTTATTGATTCAGGAGTATTATTTAGTCATTGGTAACATCAATTTACCTTTTTGTGAGAGCACTTTATTTCAGTAGGAACAGCGTGCTACAGTGCCTTTAAAGGGTTAGGGTTTGAAGACAACTGACAACCTTAAACTTTGTTAAGCATTTGGTGGGGATCCTGGCATGAGATAAGAAACAGCACAAAAGAAATTTTTTCCTAAATGAGGCACATTCTTATTTATTTTATTTATTCGTTTGCCTTGTGTACTTGATGCCAAATTTTCGTTGAGTAAGCATATACTTCAGACCTGATAATGGAGTAAGCACATACTACGAATCGCCATTTCTGTTCACATTTATAAGTTCTTATTTCTTACTTCATTTCACTTCATTCAAAATTCGAAAACATGAATAGCGAAACTTCAATAATATCGTGTTTTGGAACTATGTAGAGATCTGCCATGAACTAATAACTTTATATCAGTTTATTTAATATACTCATTCAGTGCACAACAGTACTGGATTGTATAACACTTGATGGTTAAATAAACTCTATTTCTAGAATACCATTTTGTATAAGTACTTAAAGCTTATTAACGGCAATATATACTGAAATATACCTATACATCATATCATAGACACAAGAGTTTACATACACAATATACGAATACATCTCTTAATACAATTGTGAAAAACGTCAGATGTGATGTGAAAATATATCCTATGCAGGAGATACTTTGTTCTACGTTGGAGATACTAAGTCCTATGTAGGAGATACTAAAGAAATCCACCATGACACTAATCCGCTTCCGTAGGTAATCCAAATTAATAATTCATGTTTGTATTTTGACAATGACTTCTCAAGAACGATAAACTTCAGCTGAAGTCCTGTATGTGACTTCTTGGCCAACAGATATGACCAATTGTAGATTTGGTGACACTGTGATCTCTAATAAGGGCCAAATCATCCATACTCATAACTTCATGTTTGTTTTCTTTTCAATAACGAACATTCTCTCGGTTTGAATATAGAATCCTGATTGGTGTCATAAATAGTTAGTTGTTCAATCAGCGATGTGATTTCAAACTGCGCATTCGGTAACTGCCATAATGGCTAGAGCTGCTTCATCATGCGCACAAACTGTAAACATGAATGAATTAGGTCTCCAATGTAAAACTATGTACGGTAGGACGATGAGGACAATAAGAGCGTCACCAGTGTTGCAAACTTTCACTGCCAATGTGTGTTGCGAGTATCACTAAATATGGTCAATATGCAATAGAGGTTAGAATCGAAGAATTGAGGCGAGTAACTTCTTTGGGAAGATAATAAATAACCAACAAGCCTAAGAAAGCGTATTTGATTTGTTGACTATCTGACCTGTACTAAGACCAACATGGATTACGACCTAAAACCTATTTTCGCCTCCCTCTCAAGAATGAAAAGCACTGAAAAGCTTAAATATTGTGTACAGACTCCATGGTGAATGCTGATTTTTAACTGTGATAAAATGACTCTCTTTCAACAGAATAAAGGTAAACAAGACCACACGTGTTTCTGATGTTTCACAAGAGCCATAAACCCAAGTAATCTGTCATCGTGTGTCACGAATCTTTACTCGGTGAGAATAATTTATTGAAGATAAACTATGACCAATTGTTTGTGCTTGTTGACTTATTCTAAGGAACATTTAAAGCCTTGACCGATTGGAGTATAGATTGTAGATCGAACATGTTGTCATCCCTTGGTTGGGCCACATAGGCTAAGTGCTTTAAATATATATATATGACTTCTTCACAGTAACCAAAAGTCCTAAAATGTTTTCTTCTTCTTCTGCATTTTTTTTTACCAATGGGGTATAGCTATTTTTTAGTTTGTCCATCTTCTAACCCTACAAAGTGTAGCTTAAGTAAGAACATACAACCTCATCGATGGGTGTCGTTTGAACGAGTTGTTGACATGATAACCATACGACCCTTAAAAGAAATCACGGAGCACGCCCTCAAAATATATTATCGCCCTCTTCTATAAATGGAAAATAACTATAGTATAAATCTTGCTTAGAAATTCCTTCGGTATAGGGAAAATAAGTGTAGATTTGGTGACCATATAAGGGGTCACAGAGGTCATAGCCTTGAACCAATGTTTGTCTTTCCTTTGTACTTAAACCTTCAGAAGAATGAAATGTGATAACAGTTTCCTTGGGCGTAGGGTCTGATAAGTATCGACCCCTGAATGAATTTAAAAGCTGCAATCTTATTGATATGTACCTTGGTCAGTGTAGATTATGAATTTTAAGTCAATCACAGATTATTATCTTGAAATATTCAATATTTGTATATCGAACTTAAATATGATGTCATATAACATGTGCTGAACAGATAACTGTAATTTTTTAGCTTCAGAAAACATTGGATATAGAAAATGTCACTAGTTTCTGTTGTGATGGAGTGTAGGGGTGAGATTATTGACTATTTGGAATATTATCCCATATTTTCCGTAACACATATTTTTAGGCCTTATGTAAACTTTAATGGTTCTATATTCACTCGTTATTCGTAACTTTGAATGAAAATGTTGTTTGATATTGTTTAAAGTACCTTATTGTGTCTGAATTATCCAATTAACTGTCTGATATGTCCCTGTATTGATTATTTGATTGTACCTACAGTTTTGAATGGTTGTCGCGTTATAATAAAAGCCTTATAATTGACAGGATGAACTAGGATTTCCTCAGGGCAATACGTCGGTCTTCAAATCGTCATCTTTTACCTCCGACCACGTGTTTGATTTTATTCTCCCTCACTACATACGTTGATCTTTTTGTGAATCCTTATTATGACAGATCCATGCTTGAAAGTCTTTCTTAAAATTGCAATGCTATATCAGCATGAAAATGAGATATCAATCATGTTAATATTTACATCATGTAAACAACAATTCTCCAAAGAAAATACCAATGACAAACTTTATTTTTGGGGATAATTTGTCCAAAACGTTTTATATAACAATGTTATGAAGTTGAATTATTTAGGAGAAGACGGGGGTTCATTGACTTAATTGGTTTTCAGAAAATATCATTAATCGTGTGAAAATTATGTTTATTGCAAGGTTCTTGCGAAATGTTAGAAGTGATAAGATACAATTGAAACATAATTGAAAATTCTAACAAAGAAACGATCCTGGGAATTCTATTATTATCAGGTAAATGATATAATACCAAAAATACAAACACAAATAATTTGCAATTAGTTTTATTAGCCATCTTAATACTTTACAATTTCTGTAATTTAACCACACCAAGTAATCAGATACATGTGCAATTACCTAAAAATGCAAACGTTGGTACTTTCAGTAAAAAGACAACACTCATCATTTCTTTTATTCTCGTAAATTGCCTTCAAAACGACAGGTAGATCTTCTTCATTCCAATAACCTAGTACTCAACACTAATATATCAATCGTGTGAATAACATAAATGCTGCATTGAAATACCATTACTAAATAAAATATTTTATTGTAACCCACACATCTTTAAATGACATTAAAACATTTATATTGAATAACATTAGTATAAATATAAGATTAACTTATTGTATTGAAATAATATTTATATTTAATAGAACATTTTTCAATAAACATAATTATTTCTGCTTACCGTTGACGACACACCGCAGCCGTAATTGCCTGTAAATTGAACACTCAACCAGATTACACAGACAAAAACAACACGGGAGTTAGGAGCCTCCTCGTGCCACCTATTGTCACATGAGCAAAAACTCATGTGGAAGTCCTGGAGAGAACAAGCGCCTGAGCGAGCCCAATCAAAGGAGGGGAGGAAGGGTAGGAAATACTGACCAATGAGTCATCGAAGGTAAGCACAATTGATGATATTTATTCAAAAATGTACTATTATTTTATGTGATAGTAATTACCGACTCCGACTCACCAAAGCCCATGATAACACGTACAGTAGGTGAAGGAAACAGGAAGGTGAAGCAGATAGTTCCCCCTACCGGAGATGGCTAAGAACTTCAGTATGCTAAGAGGCTAGGGGGCCCCAGCTAAAGGAAGTAGTTGCTTCAAGCCTCGAGCTGCTTCTTGTGCCGAACGCAGATCCGCGTTATACCCCTATTTCCGGCAATAATGTACAGGGGAGGATACAAGAGGCAACACGGACCACTCCGCAAGAGGGGGACACGAAAGTCTAGGGTGGAAAACCCACAAATCTGACGTCCAGAGTGTATGTGAGACGCCGAGTGTTGATGCTCTTGGCCTTCATCCTCCTCTTAGACGAACCCAAGGAAGAACGAGAGGAGCAGCAGTCCCCAGACTAGCTGGCAAACGTGACCTACGTGGCACAACATCTTGGGGCTTGCCGAACTCCAACATCTTAGTGGGTATTTAACCCCATATTGGAAGACGTGAGCATATGACCTCCTACGCACTGGGGAGATGGGGCAACCAGGAGAGAGATGCGAGGAGACGGAAGTCCCAGGCAACCTGTCACAAGCAGGAGACGAGTACGCCTTCCTCCTTTTAGTGGATGTCCAATCTTCTTACTCTTGTGAGAGGCTGCGCCATAAAGCACGGAGGTTTGTTCCTGGAGCATGTCACATTTAACACATCTGTTGACAGGGAAGAAGACGAGTGCGGATCCTTGAGAGCTAACTTGCGGAACCACACCAACAGCAGATGGCAGGGAAGGGCCTGAGCAAGGACATCATCCCCTGGTTAAGAAAGAACCAAGCACCCACTGACAACCCGACCGCCAGTGGAAGGGGAGACCCATAAGCGAAGGCAAACACTAGGAGGACCCTGGACCCTGGCGTACACCGACCTTCTAAAGCACCAAGTGAGCTGCAGGGTTGGGAAACCGTAAAGCGATTACTAGAGAGAGTTCACCGTCACTTGCAAACTTTCCCGGCCTAGCGCTGAATACACATAAGGCGGAGATCTTACAACCACTAGGAGTCCTGCACAGTGAGACGGAAACATGGAAAGTAAGGAGACCGCAAGGCGAAGGCAAGTGATGTTCACTCGCAAGGCAGTCCGCCTCAGTAGCGAGCGCACGCAAGGCAGAGGGCGTACACCCACACACTAACAAAGACTTGACATGCTAAGGGGAGGCTAGGAAGAGCATTGGCCACTCACAAGAGAATACGACTGTAGGGCCGATGCACACGTGGTAGCACAAGTAGCAATCTACCAACCAATCATGGCAACGCAGTGAGACGCTGAGCCACAACGTAGGTGACCGCAGGACAAAGTTTAGCGAGAGTGAGCCAGACACTGAGGTCCGTTCATCTCAAGAAGCCGTCCCTGCGGAGATTGGTCAGGCCTGCTGGGATGCTTCTAGCACTGAGCATCATCTGTGCAAGGCCCCCTGTCATGGAGCCGAACGCGTGGAAGAGCACAGACGCTCCTTCTCCCTGCACACATGTGCAACAACGTTCACTGTCCCCAGGTGGACCTGGCCTTCTTCTCCAGGTCTACCAGGTACCATGCAGCAGGAAGGGACGTTGCAGACGATGAGGTGGAAAGGGCAGTCTGACCAGCCTCTGGACTTCCTCCTCACAGAAGTATTCCATCCAGGCCCACAGGACAAGGTGACTCTAGAACTTGAATGTTCGCCCACTTCGCTTTTGCCCCCATCCTGTCAAAGAGAAATGTATTCATATTTTCAAACAAAAGAACAATATATTGGTCAGATCGAATGTCTCAGGGACAGAGTGGGGGTTCACAAACAGATCAAGGACCCAAGAACAAGATTTATTCCACTGAGTGAACATTTAGATACAAGCGCTGCCAATAAGGATACCAAATTTACAATTTATCCATTTTTATTAAATGGCTAACGCAAGTACAATAATGCGTAAAATTAAGGAAGAACATTTGTTAAAACAATATGTCCATCACTAATAGCTAATCCAGTTACAGCTAAAAGATGCGCATGTGACATCACAGAGCAGTGATGTCACAATCAGTGTATTGTTGCAACCTAACAATCACTGAAATGTAAATCTCCCTAAGGATAAAGTTTGAACATGTAGGAGGAAGCCGGCGTTAGTTTTTCTTTTAAATACAATTTGAATTTATACTGACTGGACACTTAACAATTCCAGCACCTGTTATGATCATGTGCACGTGACTTTCAGGTGAAAACAACACGCAAGTACAAACCAAGGGGAAGTTACTGGTGGGATGCAGAATGTCGTCGTGCCCGAAAATTGCGTGCATTTAACGCTTCTAACAGTGATCGTGCCGCGTACAGACAAGCAAGAAACTCTTATAAGAAACTATATTAACAAAAATATACACTTATAAGACTCTCAATGAAAACAGAAATGCTCAAAACCGCTCTTTTAAGGAACAATAATAAACACTTCTGGTCATTGCTTAGAAACCGCGGCAGCATAACCAGAAAGTCTATAACCCAATAAGATTGGACTTCGTATTTTCAACAACATTTCAATGCTAGGCCTATCCATGAGGAAGAACGTCAATTCTACGATGTAATTATTAACATTATTTATTCAGTAGATAGTGATTAAGTAAACATGCTTCCAAAACCAAGACGTTGAGGTGACTGTCCCTCTGAGCCTGTGACCACCCTCTTGCTGTCTGGACCAAGCCCAGATGAGCTTAAACACCCCTGAGTGAACGCATCCGCGAAGAGATTTAGGTATGCAGGAGGGGGTCTAGAGAGACTCCTGGTCAGAAGAGGTGAGTGTTTGGTCTGACAAACACAGGGGAGTAGAACCCGAGGTCAGAAGTGAGTGGGGTTCACGGCCGCCGCCTCATTGGAGACCGCCTCAGTCTGAATCGTACTCCTCCTTCCCGGCAACCCCCTAGTAATAGACGGGCTGCTCGAGTCAAATAACTCCAAGAGGAGAGAAGGGTACGCGAAGGGTAACTAGCGAGGCATAAGGCACGAGGACGACTCTGTGAGAAAGCCGTGTCCCTTATTGATGAGAGAAGCTACGCTGAGACCTTCTCAGGCGAATGTGAGCGAGACGCAGAGCGTCTAAGCTTCTCTGCCTTCAACCTCCTGTTATGCCTTCCCGAGGAAGAACGAGAAGAGCTGGCCGATACACCTTGCCCAACCCTGGCGTCTATAGGGGCAGACAGCGTGTCCCTATAGACGGCCGAAGCTGCGTCTAGACATGAATGTCCGCTGAATGTGCGCGAGATGCTACAAGCAAAGGTACGGAAACCTAGCCTGTCCCACGGGAGCAGCGTCCTTTTCACTATTGTGATCTTTGAGCGGTGACTACCTTGCGCATCTGTCAACAGAAAGGACAGATGACCTTGCAAAGACGACACACAGAGTGCGGGTCTTTGAAAGCTGACTTACATAACTGTCCACTAACGAACGAGCTCACGCTTGGCGAATGCTCGTTCACATGCTTGGCGAATGCTCGTTCACACACGAAAGCTCGTTCACACACAAATGCCCACCCGTTCGCTAACCCACCAGGTAGGCGAAAGCAAGGCAAAGACGAAGGCTAGCAAGAGCCAACGCCACCCCTGAGTTGCAAGGAGCAGACACGCGAGAGACCAGCCGACAGCCAGTCAAGCAATAGACACATTTCACGACCCGCACGACCTGCACGTGCAGCCCGAGCAAGACAGGCAGTCTGGCTGGGCAAGAATGCACCAAACTGACAACCAAAACCGGACCAAAGAGTCAACAACTAATTAGCGAGAATAAGTTCAGCAGTTTGGTCAGGAAGGACAGAAAGGTACCTGTGACAATATAACTGAAGGTATGAGGAACTAGAAAACTTTAATAGCCTATAAAGTAGCGAAATAAGTCGAGAGAGAACACACGCGTGACCGTGTGCTCGCTCAACAAATTAGGGAATGAGGACGTCACCGATGTCACATGGCTCGAGCGCCACCTATACCGGGTAGCGTCCCTTTTTATTCTGTGTGATCTGTGTTGAGGAACGCTTCAGGGGGAAGCGTTGGGCAATGTTGGTTTTTCAAACCTGATAAGTATGTAAATAACACTAAAATGTATATTGAAATAACATTAATACATTAATACATTAATACATTAATACATTGCATTGACATAACATTAATACACATATCTTGTAATTGGTTAAGGGCAAAATAAATCGAGCACCCGTAGTTTTACTTATATTTTCATCATTTCAGAAGCTGGACAAATTTACATGCATTTTCTTGTTGCATCGAGAAATACCCATTCCCTTCTCACAGAACTAACTCCCTTCAGATTTCCTATCCAATATTCCAAATAGAGTACATTTCTCACATCACTCAATTCATATCACAGAAATATGAAAACAACTGGATCAACTGGATTACATTAATTGACGTATTTCGGAAATCAGAATCACAAATTTTTACTATTATAATATAATAGTGTAACCATATAGTGATAGTTCAAATGTCACAAATACATGTGTAAATTTGGACATGAAAGCTCATACGTCCTGACAACGAATATCACAGCGATGAATAGTTTGATGAGTAAAATACTCGAGAATAATATTGAGAATATGTTGAGGTATTTACTAACGAATGCAATGTAATATTCAAGTCAAAATGCCTATATCAACTAAACGAACATTTGATAGATTAGAATGTCATTTGCATGATGTTTTTATTATGATAAGATATGTTTTGGTAAACAATCCTCAAAGTGCAAATTACGATTAATTGCAAGTAAGTATCCTTATTGGCGTTCTGAAACGTTTCAGAATATTAACCCAATCAACCGAAAAAACGTGGCATTTTGTAATGTTTGACAACATACCTGTAGTCAAAGAATGATTTCACTGCTGCATAAAGCTGGTCAATGGTTTATAATTGACACCTGTGAAACAATTATCCCAGATATCAGTACAAGATGATATCTATCTAACACTTTCGATGAACCACTTTTCATGTTAATGTTCTTATAGAGTGCGTTTATAAGTGTAAAAACAAATTGATCACAGCAATTATATCACCACAGTGACACAAAATAATATTGCAAAAAGAGCAATCACTAAAAAAATAATGGGAATTTATTTGCAGATGAATCTTAATATTATACAACAAACACAACTGACTTCTAAAACCTTGTTTGGGGGGCTTTTCAGAAATTGATGACTTCAAGGCAAACCAAGATCTAAAGATAGTGAACTTCTTAATCACCAAGACTGTGACGTTTCGGTCTATATACTAACACCATTATCTAGAATATGAGTACTTACTTGATAACAGCATTACACAGAAACGTCAAATTCATTCATTTCGTTCATTATACAACAAAAACCATGGGCATCAGGCATGCAAGAACAAAACAGATAATAAAGAACAATCTCTCGATAGTCTTGAATTGTAGCTCACTACAAATGAAAACCCATGACTTCCTCCGACATTTGATTTCCTCATCAGTCGAGTAAAGCTCCTGTTTCAGGCATTCCTCTGTCTGAGGGTTTGGTTTGGTGTGATCCTGCTTGTGGTGTCTGTTGAGGATGAGCAACGTCGCCAAGATACACAGAGCGCTGTGACACTGAACAAGAACCAGATACATGGCAAGTCGAGGGATTCTGTCAGATTTGGGAACCATGTCATTCACGAAGTTCAGGAAGACTGCAAATGTGACAAACAACGACACAAGGAAGGAAATCTTCTCTCCCGACTCGGACGGAAGCAGGAATACGAAGGAGTTGAGAATGGAAAGGAGGACCATTGGGAAGATGACACTCCAGAGATAGAAGGAACTGTTTCTTTCAAGGTGGAAGCTAATTTTCTGATGCCAGTTATGTGTTCCCTGTTCAACCAGTATTACTTCCCATTCACGTTGTCCTCGTTTAAGTGTGTGCTTTAGCCACGCTGAAGAAACAGTTAGGTTGTAACTTCCTACAACAACGTCAAGAAAAACCTCACAGGTCTGTTCATCAAAGGGAAAATATGTCATATCAATGTCACATTGTGTATTAATAGGTAGTACTTTGTGTAACACTATGTCTCCTTCAAGACTTGCGTAAAGGGAGCTTTCCTCATCAAGAGTCACAAGAACGTGACCGGAAGCACTGTTAAGGATTGCAAAAACAGGAGACAGTATTTCTGAACTGGAATATGATAATTTTGCCGACTCTTGAACACTGATATTTAGGGCAGTAAAGTTGATCTGCAACCACGGATCCGTCCATTCCAGAGTTAAGAGAACCGTCAGGGAGAATGTTTGAGCAGCTTCATTGACATCAGAAATTGAAAAAGGTTGAACACGTAGGCTGACAAATGGTTCCCTGGCAATACGTACATTCGTAGGATATTTTCTCACAATATCAGCTCGTGCATTTTGGAGAGTAGTCTTCAAATCTTCATTTTCTTTCAAAGTTTTAACCGGTGAAAATAAGGCTACGAGAAGACAAAGTAGCATTTTACTAGCGGTGGCCATGTTCAGAACGTCTAAATGTGAAAATATGATACACATTTGTCAGGCAATAATCCTTACTGAAGAATGTGAATCAGATTCCCTTGGTAGTTGCACCACTTTAAAAATGTTGGTGTGCTCTGTAATGCCATAAGTGTTATATTCATTAATCTTTTCTCATGACGCTTAGGTCTCCCAGGACAATGAATGGCCTTTTCATTTGGTGTACATTTGTATAATCTTCCTCATCTGCCTAATATCTTTCATTAATCCTGACAGTGGAATGATATTGATGGGTTGCATTTACAAAGCATTATTTGGGAGATATATCAACCAAAGTCTGTATATACGTGAATTCTCTTATTTATTTAAAACATTAGTATAATTACAACATATATTTTGCTTATTTTTTAGGCAACCTTTTTTTTGTCGAGGCGAAATGGTCGTTCGGTAAGCTGTTGGTACAGTCAATGCTGGCGATAGTTGCCTTACTCTGAGGGCGTGGGTTCAAATCCCGCATGGGACTCGGCCCGAAAAAGTACAAGAATTTGTACTATTGAAGGTAGTGTTATCCCAAATATAACCATGTCATAACCTTAAACATCTTAGAAATAAGACGACAACTGCATCTATTGACAATGGTTTATACGATTCTTTTAGTGAAGTAGGTTTTCAGGATGTGGCCATGGCCTCTTGTTGCAACGCATTGTGAAAAATGTAACAAACTTGAAACTTCTTACAGTTTTCATACGTTATGTGCAAAAAATGTAAAACTATGTTTGGTTAAATTTTTCCTACAACACATACCAGAAATGTAACAATCTTTATTTCTCGTATGACCTCCCTGCGAAAATTGTAACAATAACGGCTGTGATTTTTATATTCTACATGTACAGCTTTATACCGAAAGTATGTTCACATACTTGTGTACTTAAGTGCAAATATCATGTAATTTGGCATGTCTTTGAAGCATCGTATCAACGCGAAACTAAACCGTTAAGAGTGTCACATATTCCGTTTATTGTAACTCCTCAATTTTGTAGTAACCGGAAACATGGTTTTCCGTATTAGTTTTACTGTTCCACTTTTGGTATATAAAGTTGCTCGCCATGTGCTCAATGGCCCGAATAAACAGAGTGTTGTTTTGAATCATTAAGAAGATAAAACAATGACTACTTTGCATATTTGCATTTTAAGAAGACAGTACGGTGTTCCATAATATAGTCTGGTTTGATACCTCATACTAATTGCAGTTCATTTAAGTGACCAGGGGTAATTTATTTTCAAAACTACAGTTTTTATTTTCTTCTGTGAAATATCCCGTAAGTGATCAACTATGTCAAAGTTACCACATATATTTCCTCTTATACTCATGTAATGTATTTGTGATGAAATTGTCCTCATTTAGTCGATATTAAAACTTTTATTCGAAAATTAATGAAAGTTGTTATTTTTAAAATCGTTCCTCAATTATTACATCACGACATACTCATTCTATATGCATAACTGTATTTATAGATACATATGTGGCTATGTTGCTATGAAATTTCGGGTAGCTTCATTGACATTAATGAAAAATGTTGTAATTGGTCCTTAGGATATCACTGTGGCTATCTGTTTGCAACTATTTTGGGTATTAATCACTTCCTCAAATTTGCATATCCATTTAATATTTTCCGTTTAGCAAGGAAATATAACAAACAGTAGTAACTGTTTTGACATCGGTCATTCAGGACTGTTACATTTGTAAATTTAATATGATATCAGAATTGGGAAAAGCTATTTAAGACAGTACAATGTGCCATACTACATAAACCCACACTTTTTATTATTATCATAAAGAGAAATGATCAACACCTGGGTATAATTATAAAAGTAATTGATAACACTTTTGACATTTTATGCCAAAACTGTTAACCAAAATATGTAACATCAAATACTCAGTAATACTCAAGTAACTAGAAAGACATTAGAAAATTGCGTCACTATCAAGGGAAGATATAACTAGAGGAACATAAGTTCATTTAAAAGGAGCCTAAGCCTCAGTTTGAATGATAAGCAGTTAGGTGTCAGAACTGTTACCAGTTATGTCTAATCTCTTACAGATTTTCAATATATCTATACACCACGATAATATTTTAAATTCCTTTGTTAGCAGGTGATTAGAAATCGACAAATGCTTACTAACTTAGAACCACAGTATGAAATTTCATTTTAGGACAATTGTGTGTTGCAAAGCACAAAATGTCAAGACTGTTACTTCATTATGTCAAAAGTGTTACCACCATCCTCAAATATACTCATTGTTTAACCAAAATGTATGTTTAAATATGAAAACACTTTAGAAAATATCAAGGAAATATATCAACATGCATTATAAAGAATTCAACCTCAGTTTGAATGAAAACCAGTAAGATGTCAGAATTGTTACCATTATCTCTTATCAGTTTGAACGGCAACAGAACTGAAGGTAACAGTTTTGATTATTTCCCATTTATCAGTTCTGAAACAATGATTGCTCCTGTTTTTCACCATAACCCATGACTCACGTGACTGGTGCCTTAATTTGCTTTAATTACTACTGGTTTGATAAAAAGTTGTTACATGTTTCTTTTTCATGGTAACAGATGTAGCAGGGCACATATGGTCAAAGGATAACCAATGCGCTGGGTGAAAGTTCAGTGACGTTTATTCCAACACAATACGACATCCTGCAATAATACATACAAACAATAAGTAATGTGAATTATACTAAAACAATTGGTACATAAGGCATAAAACATAATTGCCCATGAATAATAGATATGTGTATGTAAATTGTTTACATTACAAAACAGTATGAAATACTCATTTGAATCAAACCATATGTATGATAATACAATATGATAATATATTAACTAACACATTTATAAATATAACACATCATACACATTACAACATAATATACTTTACTATGTAAGCATGATATGATAAATACATTATACTCGGAAAGCATCAACATGAATACACATGATGATAATTATATAATACACACAAATAATACAAATATTAAATACTAATTTAAGGTACAATAACCTACCAAATATGTGGTATTTGGGTGAGATGTTGCTTCAAGTGGACACTCTCAGGCCATCTTTAAATACCTAGAATAGTAAATTAACTAATGATGAAATACAAATAAAATACCTAAGATAATTGATAATAATATTACTCACATTACCGTACATAATATATGCATGATAAAAGTACATACCATTGATAAATAAAACCAACTGATACTTAATATCAGTGTCACAAACCTAAATACTTATGCAATAGAATGATTATAAATGATTCCCATAGCACATCATTACATATGCCACGCCGATAAATATAAATAGATAAATGAATAAACTACACTGATTTAGATAAATGATTACTACCTTTCTACTTATAGAAATGCAACACTGTATATATAAACATAGGATAAAATACTAGCATATGATGAACCTAAGATAGCATTTACACTACCTTGCAAATATATGATAAAATACTAAACCTATGAATATTACCAATATGATAGCAATTACACTATCACATAATTACTCATACCTGTACACACTTGTGCAATAATGAATGATAGAATATGTACATAGTTAAAATATAAAATATAGATAACATAACACCTTTGTGTTATGTTTCCTAATAAAACCACCAGATCACAATTACCTGATCTGCATAATATATTTACAGACACAAGAGATACATGTGCCAAATAATATATTATAATGATGTAGATTAGCCTTAGCGCTTATCAACGCATAAACTACAATTAAAATACATTCATACAAACATACATACATATAATAACCTAGCCCTATTTCCTATGCATATTATGATTAATAAGATATGAATTGCTAATTATTTAACTAACCTGTGCTTGATAGACTTGAGATGAAAAGAAGAAGAGTCGTTCTGTCAAATGTGTCAGCTGTGATATCTTGCTCTTCTTAAGGTGTGAATTATTGCAGTGCACAGAAACTAATGTTGAGATGACCTTTATAGATTTTGAGAGCATGCAAAGTGTGGAGTGCGCTTACCTAACAATCAAGAACAATAGATAGAAGCTGGACAGCACAGAACAAAAGAGAGGGATAGTAAGGTACATGGGTAAGGCTTGCAATTAACAAGCTCCCAGGTAGTTTACAGGGCTGCTATACTTAAAACACCTGAAATAAAATGATATATTAATACATGGATATTTACAATTAAAACACACATAAATGTCATATATTACACTCTGCCACACACTTCCCCCCTCCGACAAAATGACGTCCTCGTCATGAATGCTTGCCGGTGACGAGATCCACAAGTGCTTCTGTGGCTTTGTTGCTGATGCCTGCAACAACTCCTGTTGCTAGTAATGAGCTGAGATACTCAGCTCGCATCTTCCAGTCCGGTTCTCCATGAGCTGCCATCACATAATCACCGGTAGTCTGCCAACTAGGTCTGGTCCTTTCTCGTGCTGATCTCCTTGGCGGTGGCAAGGGTTCCCGTCTGTCCAACATCCCTGTGGGTGATGGAATCGGCGCATCCTGCCCTCCAACAGCACCCTCCTCCTCAACAGAGATCTCATCCTCTAGCTCAAGCTCTTGAGCAGGAACATCATCTCCATCTTCTGGACCATCCTCATCTCCAGCAGCTTCTGACACTTCCTCCAGGTCAGCATCCGTCGCAACTTCAGCCTCATCTTCTCCAGTTGGCCTATCAGATGAGTCAACATCTGAAACTGGAGGTCCTGGGTCCGTGACAGGAATCCATCTTACATCTTCAGGGTCCTGGCTTGCAGCATCCTCAATCAATTCCTCGGTTGATGTTCCAAGGGGAGTTTGTGGCACTGAAGCTCTGGTTTTCCTGGGGCGCGGTTTAGGAACTGGTAGTTCAGGAGCAGGGAGAAATCCAATAGGAAGGAGTAGGTTCCTATGCAGTGTCCTAGGTTTTCCTTCTCCAGATTCCTTACAAACGACATACACTGGAATAGCAGGGTTGGGCTGGCGCAGAACAACGTAGATGTTCTCTTCCCATTTGTTGGCGATCTTGTGTTTCCCGTCGAAGGCGACTATCTTAACGAGAACTCTGTCCCCAGGTTCCAGTGTGGCAGCTCTGGCTCTGATGTCATAGTTTTGCTTCTGTCTTGCTTGGGATTTCTTGGCATTTTCTGATGCAAGGTCATAGGCATGCTTGAGGCGTTCCTTCAGAGACTTAGTGTATTCCAATATTGTTCTTGACTTGGTTGGGTCTATGTCCAATCCGAAGGCTAAGTCCACTGGAAGTCTTGGGTGCCTGCCGTACATTAGAAAGAATGGTGAATATCCTGTTGTTTCATGCTTAGTGGAGTTATAGGCATGTACTAATGGACCGACATGTGCCTTCCAATCCTTCTTCTTATCCGGTTCTAGAGTTCCAAGCATGTCTAGGAGAGTACGGTTAAATCTTTCAGTGATTCCATTTCCCATAGGATGATAAGGAGTGGTTCTCGACTTGGTCATTCCTGTGAGATTGCAGATTTCACGCATCAGATTCCCTTCAAAGTTTGCCCCTTGATCGGAATGTATTCTTTTTGGAAGTCCATAATGCACTACAAAGTTCCTGAAAAACACATCTGCTGTGGTCTTTGCAGTCATATTCTTTGTAGGGTAAGCCTGTGCATAACGAGTAAAATGGTCAGTCACTACAAGAATATGCTGTTGTCCTCCTTTTGATGGTTCGAGTGTCAGGAAATCCATGCATACCAGTTCGAGTGGTTGAGTGGTTTTGATGCTTACTAGCGGTGCTCTTGATGATGTCGATGTCTTCCTCTTGATGCACCTCTCACAGTTCTTGACATGGGCTTCTATGTCTCTTGCCATCCCTGGCCAGAAGAATCTGTCTTTGATCAGAGAGTGAGTCCTGTCACGTCCTGGGTGACCAACATGATCATGGAGGCATCGTAACACTGACTGTCGACATCTGGTTGGTAGGACTAGTTGTTCAACTTTCTCTCCATCCACTGTTGTCATTCGGTATAGGACTCCTCTTTGAAGCTTCAATGATGAAAAGTTCTTGACTAAGCTTGTCATCTCTGGATCTGTGCTGTAATTTAACAAATGTGGTCTTGTTCCTTTCCTTAGATGTGACATGATTGATTCCAACGCTGTGTCCTTGGCTTGAGCTTTCCTCCAATCACGAGCGTTGATATCACACTTGTCCTGAGTTATTTCAAGCTCCTCATCCTCCACCACGTCGGTTGTTGCTGAGACGGTTTCCAATAAGCTGGGAACAGATACCATATTGCAGATGGCTGTGATGGACTCTGATGACAGATGACTTGGTGACTCATCCTTTGTCTCTGGCAGACGTGATAGTGTGTCAGCATCCACGTTTGATTTTCCAGGCCTGTATGATATTGTGAAATCATAAGCTGATAAGGCAGCTAGCCATCTGTGTCCTGTTGCATCCAGTTTGGCGCTGGTAAGAACATAGGTGAGAGGGTTATTATCCGTAAGCACAGTGAATCGGTTGCCATAGAGATAATCGTGAAATTTTTCTGTCACAGCCCATTTCAGACACAGGAATTCCAATTTGTGTGCTGAATAATTCCTCTCCGATTTGTTGAGTCCATGACTGGCGTATGCTATGACCTGTGGTTGTCCATCCTGGTACTGGTAGAGTACAGCACCTAGTCCATGCGTGCTTGCATCCGTGTGGAGCTCAAAAGGCTGGGTGAAGTCAACGTATCCTAATACAGGCGGTGATGTTAAGTGCTCCTTGATGCTCTGAAATGCTGCTTCCTGTGTCGGTCCCCATATCCACTCTACTTTCTGCTTGTTCTTGGATCTCTTGTTACTCTTGGGCATTAGGTCACTGAGTGGTCGAGCTATCTTCGAGAAATCCTTGACAAATTTACGATAGTATCCTGCAAATCCTAAGAATTTTCGTACTTCCTCAGGTGTCTTTGGAGTTGGCCAGTCAGAGATCTTGTCAACTTTGTCTGGATCCGCTTCAATGCCATCCTCAGAAACTATGTGCCCAACGTATCTCACACGGTTCTTGAAAAACTTGCACTTTTTGGGCGCTAACTTAAGTCCTGATTCCTTGAGACGTTGGAGTACTAGCTCTAATCTTTCCAGATGTTCCTCGTACGTTCTCGAGAAAATGATGACATCGTCCAAATAGATCAGACAGATCTTCAGATGTAATCCTGCTAGACACTGTTCCATGAGGCGTTGGTAGGTGGCAGGAGCGTTGCAAAGTCCAAATGGCATGCGGTTGAATTCATAGAATCCTAGAGGACCAACGGTGAAGGCTGTTCGTTCTTTATGTTCCTCTAAGAGTTCTACCTGGTGATAGCCAGACTTCATGTCGAGGACCGAGAAATACTTCATTCCGCTGAGACAATCGAGCAGTTCATCTATCCTGGGCAGTGCATAATTGTCCTTCAAACTCTTGTTGTTAATCTGGCGATAATCCACGCACATGCGCAATTTCCCATCTTTCTTGCGTACAAGGACAACGTTTGAAGACCAAGGACTGTGTGAAGGTCTGATGATCCCAGCTGACAGTAGTTGACGTAGATGACTGTGAACTTCATCAAACATGGATGGAGGTATTCGGCGATGGCGCTGCTTGAAGGGGATATCACTGAGTAAATCTATCCTATGTCGTACTGCAGTGCTGTGGCCTAAGTCCTCATCACCCTTGGAGAAGATATCCTTGAACTTCAGAATGACCTTGACTCCAAGTTCGAATTCCTCCTGTGTCAGATTCTCCTGGTGAATGTCAACTTGCTCCAAGAGTTTCTGTTCATCCTCAGTTGGTTGTGGAGACATTCCTTGGAATAGAACAGGTTGTAGCTCACATACAAGTGCCTTGGGCTTTACGACTATGGTCTGTGTCGTTACGTTGGAAAGGTGAACGTCAACTATTCCTGGTTTCTCCCAATCAAACTCCATGATAGTTGGTGCTATGTCAAGGTCCTGATGTATGGTAGACTGGTCTGTGGATTGCAGATATGCACAAGCTCTTGGATAGTTAATTGGTTGAATAACTTGACCTTTGATGATGACTTGACTGTTGGCAGGTATGATGACGTTGTTAGTCTCGCAACATTTCACTAGTCCAATCTTTCCCTTGTTCCTTTGAAGCTCCTTCTCTCTGATAACCATTGTCCTGAATGAAAGGTACCAAGGTGTGAAGAGGTTGGCTTTCTGAAGAAACCTGGTTCCATGATTCCTCTTGCATCCATCCAGTAAATGTTCCAGAATGTTAGTCCCAATGAGAACAGGTACTTTAGAGTTGTAGTGAGTATCCTGTGAGATGAGAAAAATACAAGGTATACTTGAAGCCTTAGCAATCCCATGAGTTTCCAAACTAGCGACAATGTATCCTGAGTAGGGTAACGACTCTCCTCCAGCGCATTCTATGTTGAGCATATCATCCAGTGGTTCGATGGTAATGTGGGATAGATGCTGTTCATAGAAGGACTTGGATATCACTGATACTGTTGCTCCTGTATCTAGTAACGCTGTTGTTTGTACTCCTTCAATGTTCACCTTGACCTCGTTTGACGACCCGACTAATCCATCTGGGATTTGTCTCTTGCCTTGGGGACGCTGATGATTACCTATGGCCGGTCCCTTCCCATAGGTCTCCTGGAGTTTAAAGCTTGTCCTCTCCTTGAATGATCCAGGCGCACTGTACAGGAGTATCTCATGTGTCCCACTTGTCCACATCTCCAGCAGGTAGGTCCCATGCCATATGCTCCATCATCCTCTCCATAATGTCCATAACAAGCTTGGCTATTCCACTGAGGGTATGTAGCTTGTCCTTGACCTTGTCCTTGATCCTGATATCCTTGACGTTGATCCTGTCCTTGATATCCTTGACCTTGATTTCCACGACTCCATTGGGAAGCTCCCTGATAAGGTTGTCTTGGAGGTTGAGGAAGACTCTGACTTGATCCTGACACCTTCATGTTGGAGACCTCTGTAGTCAGCTTGTTAAGCATGGCCTTGACCTCGAAAATTTCCTTCCTCCATTCTGGTTCCTGAGTGGTGGTCATCTTGGCTGTAGCTTGAGTCTTTGATCTCGCTGTTGCTTGGCCGAGCTGGTCATTCTCGATCTCCCGTAGCGCTTCCATCAGTCCATCAAAATCCTGTATGGAGTCGTACTTGTGGCCGGAGATGTTCTTGAGTGCTGGCTTTAGTCCTGTCCAGAGCATACTCCGCAGCATCTCCTCTGTGTCACGGCATGCCTGTGGGCTATCCTGCACTGCATGAGCTAGCAACTCCTCCAGTCGACATCCCCACTGTGAGACATCCTCGTCATCTCGTTGTTTGGCGCTGTAAAACTGTGCCATCCTCGACTCTCGTCTCTCTGCGATGCCAAACACTATGCGCATCTTCCTCATCAAGGCAATGACATCACTCCCAGGTCTCATGTTGACGGCGATCTTGGCTGCCTCTCCCTTGAGTGAATCCCTGATAGCTTGTTCCTTGATGTCTTGGCTACAGGAAGATGAGTCCAGTAAGGCATCAACATGGTACTTCCAGACATCATACGGAGTATCCTTGCCTTGTCTGTTGCCACTGAAGGGAGGGATCCTCGGCGAGTGCTGGTAGACAACTGCGCTGGGCTTAGTGTCCTTCTGTGTCACTGAGTCTCTGTGCACAATCCTCACTTTCGTGTCCCTTGGTTGAGTCTCATCCGCTGAGTAATGGTGAAGCCATGCCTCGAAATCCTCAGGGGTGTTAGCTTTGGGTTTCTCTCCCTGTCTCCTGAACACTGCGAGCATGTTCCTCACTTCCTCATCCGTGAACTCCATGATGTCACGTACAAATCACAATCACAATATAGGAAAATAGATCCAAATACGAATGATTACACACCACACGGATAATTCAAACACTGGTTCACACAATTCACATATTCACAAAGCACAGATATAATTCAATCCAGAGAGGGAACAGCGTCTCTCTATAGTGAATTTATGCACAAGCTGCAATAAAGTTACATGATTAGATAACCTGAAACAGATACATGATTAGTTTGATGAATACATGTAAATGGTACAACGAAAAGGTATATAACTATCCTGAAATGGAGAATGAATTAGCTACATGATATAAATTAAACATACAAAAACATATATGCAAACAAGGTATATGATATGTATGGCAAAGTTATACAACAATACAATTCTGAAATGAAAAACAAAATTAGTCATACATGATTAAGTGATATATATAAACATGAAATATTAAAAATGGAAATTTTTAGAATGAAATGGAGAAAGGAATCAAGGAATATAGATTATTTAGCAATGAAGTAATATAAGTGCTAGAAATAGTAAGCTGGAAATTAAAGAATGTTAGCAATTATGGTGACATGGTGCAATGCAGTATAATGTCAATCAGTCGCCGTCCGTTCGTCAACAGAACAGATGAAAGAAAACACAGGTTATACCTAGCCCTACATATTATGAAAAGCTTATGATATTACCTATTTAGCAATCATTCACACTTCACACTCACTCATTCAACACCAATTGCTACATACTTAAACTTAGGAAAGGTAAGTAATTATGATATGGATATGCTAACTAAGATGTGCAAATAACTTAACTAAGACATGTTATGAAATTAACAAAATGCTGATATAGTGATACTAATATTAACTAATCTTAACTAATGTTAGAAACTTACACTTAACTAAAGATTAATATAACATGGATGACAGTGATGAAAGAACTAACTAAATACTAAACTAAACTAAACTAAAGCCGGCAACTAACTAAATATTACTAAACCATGGTAACTTTAAATGAGCTCAGAAAAAAAATTATAATATGATTGTCAGTGAACTATGGGTGGTACTCAACACAGTCTCTTCACGATCACATGATGATGTCCGCTGAATCACGATCAGAGTCTCTCACAGTGTATACGGTCAGTTCAGGTGTGGTGATGGTCTTCTGGTGTCAGTCCTCTCGTTCAGTCACTCCTCACTGGGGGCTCCATTTTGTAGCAGGGCACATATGGTCAAAGGATAACCAATGCGCTGGGTGAAAGTTCAGTGACGTTTATTCCAACACAATACGACACCCTGCAATAATACATACAAACAATAAGTAATGTGAATTATACTAAAACAATTGGTACATAAGGCATAAAACATAATTGCCCATGAATAATAGATATGTGTATGTAAATTGTTTACATTACAAAACAGTATGAAATACTCATTTGAATCAAACCATATGTATGATAATACAATATGATAATATATTAACTAACACATTTATAAATATAACACATCATACACATTACAACATAATATACTATACTATGTAAGCATGATATGATAAATACATTATACTCGGAAAGCATCAACATGAATACACATGATGATAATTATATAATACACACAAATAATACAAATATTAAATACTAATTTAAGGTACAATAACCTACCAAATATGTGGTATTTGGGTGAGATGTTGCTTCAAGTGGACACTCTCAGGCCATCTTTAAATACCTAGAATAGTAAATTAACTAATGATGAAATACAAATAAAATACCTATCATAATTGATAATAATATTACTTACATTACCGTACATAATATATGCATGATAAAAGTACATACCATTGATAAATAAAACCAACTGATACTTAATATCAGTGTCACAAACCTAAATACTTATGCAATAGAATGATTATAAATGATTCCCATAGCACATCATTACATATGCCACGCCGATAAATATAAATAGATAAATGAATAAACTACACTGATTTAGATAAATGATTACTACCTTTCTACTTATAGAAATGCAACACTGTATATATAAACATAGGATAAAATACTAGCATATGATGAACCTAAGATAGCATTTACACTACCTTGCAAATATATGATAAAATACTAAACCTATGAATATTACCAATATGATAGCAATTACACTATCACATAATTACTCATACCTGTACACACTTGTGCAATAATGAATGATAGAATATGTACATAGTTAAAATATAAAATATAGATAACATAACACCTTTGTGTTATGTTTCCTAATAAAACCACCAGATCACAATTACCTGATCTGCATAATATATTTACAGACACAAGAGATACATGTGCCAAATAATATATTATAATGATGTAGATTAGCCTTAGCGCTTATCAACGCATAAACTACAATTAAAATACATTCATACAAACATACATACATATAATAACCTAGCCCTATTTCCTATGCATATTATGATTAATAAGATATGAATTGCTAATTATTTAACTAACCTGTGCTTGATAGACTTGAGATGAAAAGAAGAAGAGTCGTTCTGTCAAATGTGTCAGCTGTGATATCTTGCTCTTCTTAAGGTGTGAATTATTGCAGTGCACAGAAACTAATGTTGAGATGACCTTTATAGATTTTGAGAGCATGCAAAGTGTGGAGTGCGCTTACCTAACAATCAAGAACAATAGATAGAAGCTGGACAGCACAGAACAAAAGAGAGGGATAGTAAGGTACATGGGTAAGGCTTGCAATTAACAAGCTCCCAGGTAGTTTACAGGGCTGCTATACTTAAAACACCTGAAATAAAATGATATATTAATACATGGATATTTACAATTAAAACACACATAAATGTCATATATTACACTCTGCCACACAGATTTGACAATACAATTCACAGACAACTTATGCTACCTAACTGTTGATTTTAAGTTGATTTTCTAACAGTGCAGTAACACTGCCATCTAATGGCAAGGCCGGCCCAAGGGGGCCCATGACAGGAAGTTACATCATTGTTGGTATCAAGGGAGCACTCATTTTTGCATATGATTCATCATGGTAACAGAACTGACATAAAACCTTGGGATAGATGAAAAGGTTAATAAAAGGGTAAAAACATATTTTGGTGATTATGTTCAAGTTGATTTGCCTATAAGCCTGTATGAGTACATTTAGAAATGTGAATTTTCATTTATTTATCATTTCAATAATGCTCTAATATGTCATTTCTGACTTTGGGACAGGCACTTCTGCTAGATTTTCGAACATAAAAATGCTACAAAACATTTATTTATTGATAAAATGATTTTAGTGGAAATGTGTTTTTATTATTTTTGACAAACTAATAGAGAAACAATGCCTTATATTTTTCAGCAAATAGGAAAGGGAACACCGCAATTCAATTGCCAATCTAATAAGTGTTTAATTGTGAATTATCCATACAAATAAATCGGTCAATTAACATTGTTTGTTGTTTTTAATAGAAATCTGTTTTCTGTTTTCTAAGTTTTATGAGCATGATACCCGAACGCAACCAGACAACCGAACATCTGTCTGGATATAAGTGACCAGGGAGCATTTGTTATCTTTTGAATACGCCATAGAATGTTGTTCTCACATGTAAGTGATTTGGTAAATTGGTACATTGCTAGGTTTGCTGCCATTAATAATTACTTGTAGAAAAGGAATCTCGGCATACACAATTTTTTACCAAGTTATTATTTTTAAACCTATAGTCACGTCACGTCCATGTCCATTTGGGTGCTTTGACTGAGTCAGTTTTCAGGCATTATCTATGAATATCAACGGCTTGGTCCATGAGTAGGAACCCTATTGAAGGGCCATTATATTCGAATGGTTAAAGGGTTATATACCATTTGAACATTTATAATTCAGGTACGGATAAAGTGAAACCGCGGTAGTTATAAAGAAGTAAAGTGTACTGACCAACAGAGGGGGCTTTCCTTCGAAAACAACCTGCTGACTGAGATAGATCTAAAAGCTAAAGCCCGATCCCGAGGACAGATTTTTTTCGATGGCAAGCCCGAGGGAGAGGTCTTATGAGGTCTTCTATACAGAAAAACATCACAGATATGTATTTGTTATAAATGGTTTGCTTAGTCTTCTTAAAAAGAGCACAAGTGTCGTCAGTTAAATCACGCTTTATAATTTAAGTCTGAGTCTTAAGTAAGTTAAGGTTTAAGAGGACAAACCCATTCAGCTCAGCTGCTGCGGTACAGTGGTGTGACAGATATGCTAAGTGTGCAGCATAATAAAGGTTCGAGTAGTTTTTCAAAAGAATTAGTAATTACATTTACACACACCATCGTTCATCTTAATGTAATCACCTCAGCCTTATATATATTCCAAAATAATATCCCTGCTGCGAGGGCCTTGTAAGCGCAGGGAGGACCTTGTAAGCGTGAATAAGGCCTTCACATCAGGTATAATGTGTTGGATAAAACATGACCCGCGGGCATTAGTTAAAAGTATGCCCGATTCCCGCCGGAAATGCCCACGGGCCGAACCCCCACGGACATTTCCCAAGGAAGGAGGGCATACTTTTAAATAATGCTAATGTTATTCAATATAAATGTTTTGATGTCATTTAAAGATGTATGTGTTAATGTTATCACAATCAAATACTTTATGTATTAATGTTATTTCAATGCAGCATTGGTGTTATTCACACGATAGATGTATTAATGTGTTAATGTATTAATGTCAGTATGTATCTATAAGGTACTTTGGTTATTGGAATGAAGAAGATCTATGTGTCGTTTGGGAGGCAATTTACGAGAATAAAAGAATTATCAGTGTTGTCTTTTTACCGAATGTACCAACGTTTGCATTTTCAGGTATTTGCACATGTATCTGATTACTTGGTGTGGTTAAATTACAGAAATTGTAAAGTATTAAGATGGCTAATAAAACTAATTGCAAATTATTTGTGTTTGTATTTTTGGTATTATATCATTTACCTGATAATAATAGAATTCCCAGGATCGTTTCGCTGTTAGAATTTTCAATTATGTTCAATTGTATCTTATCACTTCTAACACTTCGCTAGAACCTTGCAATAAACATAATTTTCACACGATTAATGCTATTTTCTGAAAACTAATTCAAAAAGTCAATGAACCCCCTCTCCTCCTAAATAATTCAACTTCAAAACATTGTTATATAAAACGTGTTGGACATTAACCCCCCAAAATAAAGTTTGTCATTGGTATTTTCTTTGGATAACTGTTGTTCTTTACACGAGGTAAATATTGACATAATTGCTAGTTCATTTTCAAGCTGATATAGCACTGCAATTTTAAGAAAAGCTTTCACGCATGGATCTGTCATAATTAGGATTAGTGATATTATTAAGGATGCAGATCTCTACATTGTTCCAAAACACGATATGATTGAAGTTTCCCTATTCATGTTTTCGAATTTTGAATGAAGTGAAATGAAGTAAGAAATAGGAACTTCGTAAATGTGAACAGAAATGGCGATTCGTGGTATGTGCTTACTCCTTTATCAGGTCTGAAGTATGTGCTTACTCAAAGCAAATTTGGCATCAAGAACACAAGGCAAACGAATAACAAAGTTTGAGGTTGTCAGTTGTCTCCAAACCCTAACCCTTTAAAGGCACTGTAGCACGCTGTTCCTACTGAAATAAAGTGCTCTCATAAAATGGTAAATAAATGTTACCAATGACTAAATAATACTCCTGAATCAATACAAAACAGTTATAAAACGAATGTACATGGATCGGTAAAGCTATGCAATTCCCATTCCCTTCGAGTGGCCATTTTAAAGTGTTCACATTAAAATGGTCGCCAAAATGTTGTTCAAGTGTTCTGACTGATGTACCAATAACTAAACATTCAAACATAGAGTTTTGAATATGATAACCAGGAATTGGAATTGGTTACCCAAATGTTCCCTTTATACGTCGCACTATTTTATAGCAATACGAGTCGGGTCGTTTAATTGGATGTTTTATATTGTATAAATGTCAAATTTGATCAAACACAATGTGCAAAAAAAAACGTACAACAACGTCTTTATACTGATTTCTTGAAACGAACAGTAACAGTATATTCGCAAACTATGACTTACGAAAGAGACACTGAGGGGACAGTAACGTAAATGGCGGTGTTATGTAAACTTTAATGGTTCTATGTTCACTCGTTATTCATAACTTTGAATGAAAGTGTTGTTTGATATTGGTTAAAGTACCTTATTGTGTCTGAATTATCCAATTAACTCTCTGATATGTCGCTGTATTGATTATTTGATTGTAGTTGCAATTTTGTATGGATTTCCGCGTTATAAAAAATACTTATAATTATAAGGATGAACTAGGATTGCCTCAATACTTAGATCGTCAAAACGTCATCTTTTACCGTCGACCACGTGTTTGATTTTATTCTCACTCACTACATACGTTTATCTTATTATGAATCCTTATTATGACAGATCCATGCTTGAAAGTTTTTCTCAAAATTACAGTGCTATATCAGCTTGAAAATGAACTATCAATCATGTCAATATTTGTTTTATTTCAGTACTTAAAAGGCCTCAGGCCTATAGTACAAGATATACAGTGCACTGACATTTCATGAAATAATGAGATTTCTATGTACAAACGCATAAAAGATAAACATGGACAGGTTTTCAATTTCTTCTTTGTTTACACTGTTTAAAAGTAGAGACAATTTTATCTTATTTGGATTTACATAGTATTTTTCTTTGATATATTTCTTTCGGATGATGCTGTACAAAGGACAAATCAGTAAACAATGGTATTCATCTTCTATAATATTAGACTTACATATTTGACAAAATCTTTGTTCTCTACTTATATTCTTATATCTACCCGTTTCAATATAAAGTTCATGAGACGAGCATCGGAATCGTGCTAGACTAGTTCTGTATTTCTTTACATTTAAACAAGATAAGTAATATTCGGTATGGATATTTCTTTTAAAGGTTAGGTACGTGTCACATTTACTTGAAAGTGATAATTTTTCCATCCAATTTTGAAAATATATATCTTTTAGTCTTTGTGTAAATTCACTCATGAATTCGGGATCTACACCTATTTCTTGATTTTGCCAAATATTCCCAAATCCCACAGAAAATAGTGTTGCTTTAACGTCGGTAACCCAATTCTTGTGACCATTCTTGTCGTATAAAAGCATCATTTCATAACATTTTTTAGGTAGGCGGTATGAGGGCATGTTTAGAAGCTTTATCCAATACCGAATAGCTTTACAATATGATTGGATATATAAAGGGAATCTGCCACATTCTCCATAAATCATTAAGTTTGGAGTATTTTGTTTAACACCTAAGAACTTTTTACATGCATAAAGATGAACCATTTCTAGTTTTGCGAAAGAATTTAACCCCCAGATTTCTGCCCCGTATAAGAGAATGGGGTATATTTTGGCATCGAATATTTTGAAAAATGTGTTAATGCTTAGGTCACCTAGTATATAAAAAAGTACTTGTTGGTATTATGTCAATATTTACCTCGTGTAAAGAACAACAGTTATTCAAAGAAAATACCAATGACAAACTTTATTTTTGGGGATAAATGTCCAAAACGTTTTATATAACAATGTTTTGTAGTTGAATTATTTAGGAGAAGACGGGGGTTCATTGACTTAATTAGTTTTCAGAAAATATCATTAATCGTGTGAAAATTATGTTTATTGCAAGGTTCTAGCGAAGTGTTAGAAGTGATAAGGTACAATTGAAACATAATTGAAAATTCTAACAGAGAAAACGATCCTGGGAATTCTATTATTATCAGGTAAATGATATAATACAAAAAATACAAAAACAAATAAATTGCAATTAGTTTTATTAGCCATCTTAATACTTTACAATTTCTGTAATTTAACCACACCAAGTAATCAGATTCATGTGCAATTACCTAAAAATGCAAACGTTAGTGCATTCGGTAAAAAGACAACACTGATAATTTCTTTTATTCTCGTAAATTGCCTCCAAAACGACACATAGATCTTCTTCATTCCAATAACCAAAGTACCTTATAGATACATACTGACATTAACACATTAAAACATTAATACATCAATCGTGTGAATAACACCAATGCTACATTGAAATAACATTAATACATACAATATTTTATTGTGATAACATTAACACATACATCTTTAAATGACATCAAAATATTTATATTGAATAACATTAGTATATGTATATATTGACTTAACATTATCTTATTGTCTTGAAATAACATGTATTGAAATAACATTAATATATAATAGGAACATAATTATTTCTGTTTACCGTTGACGACTCACCGCAGGCATAATTGCGTGTACACTCCACCAGATTACACGGACAAAAACAACACGGGAGTTAGGAGCCTCCTCGTGCCACCTATGGTCACATGAGCAAAACCTTATGTGGAATTCCTGGACACGAAAGTCTAGGGTGGAAGACCCACAAATCTGGCGTCCAGAGTGTATGTGAGACGCCGAGCGTTGATGCTCTTGGCCTTCATCCTCCTATAAGACGAACCCAAGGAAGAACGAGAGGAGCTGCAGTCTCCAGACTAGCTGGCAAACGTGACCTATCAGGCGCGGCACAACATCTCTGGTTCTCTCCATGGTCTTGCCGAACTCCAACCTCTTAGTGGGTATTTAATCCCACATTGGAAGACGTGAGCATATGACGTACTACGCACTGGGGAGATGGGGCAACTAGGCGAGAGATGCGAGGAGACGGAAGTACGCCTTCCTCCTTTTAGTGGATGTCCATTCTTTTTACTCTTGTGAGGCTGCGCCATAAAGCGCTGAGGTCTGTTCCAGGAGCACGCCACACTCAACACATCTGTTGACAGGGAAGAAGACATGTGCGGGTCCTTGAGAGCTAACTTGCGGAACCACACCAACAGCAGATGGCAGGGAAGGGCCTGAGCAAGGAAATCATCCCCTATTTAAGAAAGAACCAAGCACCCACTGACAACCCGACAGCCAGGGGGGAGCCCACAAGCGAAGGCAAACGCTAGGAGGACCCTGGACCCTGGCATACATCCACCCTCTAAAGCACCAAGTGAGCTGCAGGGTTGGGAAACCGTAAGGCGATTACTAGAGAGAGTCCACAGTCACTTGCAAACCATCCCGGCCTAGGGCTGAACGCACATAAGAGAGATCTTACAACCACTAGGAGTCCTGCACAGTGAGACTGAAACATGGAAAATAAGGAGACTGCAAGGTGAAGGCAAGTGATAACAATGCTCACTCGCAAGGCAGTCCGCCCCAGTAGCGTGTGCACGCAAGGCAGAGGGCGTACACCAACACACTAACATATGACTTGACATGCTAAGGGGAATTGCCCACTCACAAGAGAACACGACCATAGGGTCGATGCACACGTGGTAGCACAAGCAGCAATCTACAAGCCAAGCATGGCAACGCAGCGAGACGCTGAGCCACAACGTAGCAGACCGCAGGACAAAGGTTAGCGAGATTGACCCAGACACTGAGGTCCGTTCACCTCAAGAATCTGCCCTGCGGAGATTGGTCAGGCCTGCTGGGATTCTTCTAGCACTGAGCATCATCTGTGCAAGGCCCCCTGTCATGGAGCCGAACGCGTGGAAGAGCACATGCGCCCCTTCTCCCTGCACACGTGTGCAACAGAGTTCACTGTCCTCAGGTGGACCTGGCCTCCTTCTCCAGGTGTACCAGGTACCATGCAGCAGGAAGGGACGATGCAGACGATGAGGTGGAAAGGCCAGTGTGACCTGCCTCTGGACTTCCTCCTCACAGAAGGATTCCATCCAGGCCCACAGGACAAGGTGACTCTAGAACTTGAATGTTCGCCCACTTCGCTTTCGCCCCCATCCTGTCAAAGAGAAATGTATTCATATTTTTCAAACAAAAGAACAATAATAACGGTCAGATTGAATGTCTTAGGGACAGAGTGCGGGTTCACAAACAGATCAAGGACCCAAGAACAAAATTTATTCCACTGAGTGAACATGGTAAACGGAAGTACAATAATGCGTAACATTAAGGAAGAACATTTGTGAAAACAATATGTCCACCACTTAATAGCTAAACCAGTTACAGCTAAAAGCTGCGCATGTGAAGTCACAGAACAGTGACGTCACAATCAGTGTATTGTTGCAACCTCACAATTACTGAAATGTAAATCTCCCTAAGGATAAAGTTTAAACATGTAGGAGGAAGCCGATGTTAGTTTTTCTTTTAAATACAATTTGAATATATACTGACTTGACACTTGAACAAATGCCCTATTTTCATTGATATATTCCAGGACCTGTTATCATCATGTGCACGTGACTTTCAGGTGAAAACAACACGCAAGTACAAACTAAGGGGAAGTAACTGGTGAGATGAAGAATGTCGTCGTGCCCGTTGCAGCGCATCCTCGATAATCCAGCGCTATTGTTCCGATAAATCTACACACAAGCGCTGGAAAACAGTAAGGGTATTTATCCCTAACCTAGTTACCTCCTCTTTGGTCCATGTTATCCAATCAGAAACGAAACGCAGACACTATCTGCGCAAACAACTCGACCAATCAAAACGCATCACTACCGTTGTTTATAGAAACAAACATAGCGGCCGCCGACTCACTCGATTACGATAAAGTTTGTAACAAATTCAGCGTAGAAAACCTGACAGAAACTCAAAAGAAAGTTTTAAGAAGTCTGTACGAGAAGAAGTGTGTATTCATGTCCATCAAAACGGGTGGAGGTAAATGATTAAAATCCCTGTGCTACATGTATTTATTTTGGGTAAAATACGGTAGTTTGCCTACTGCAGTGAGTGTGCGTTGCTCGTGCAAGTGTTCGAGCTGCGGTAGGCATTACCCATGTGAAGTGTTTTGTTGTACATAAATAAATATTTTATGTTCGTTTGATCGAAGAGAATTAGAACATAACAGGCGTTCCCAATTATCTGCGAAAGCCAAGATCCTGACACGAGAGTGCTTGTTATTTCACCCTTGATTTCAAGTGATCTCATTGGTTGTAAGAAAGCAAGCGTTTCGCTGAGTCATTGCGAAGGGAGGTAACTAGGTTAAGGATAAATACCCTTACTGTTTTCCAGCGCTTGTGTGTAGATTTATCGGAACAATAGCGCTGGATTATCGAGGATGGTTGCAGCGCCAGGCAAAAATTGCGTGAATTTAAAGCTTCTAACAGTAACTGTAATCGTGCCCCCGTACAGACAAGCAAGAAACTCTTATAAGAAACTATATTAACAGAAATATACACTAAGACTCTCAATGAAAACAGAAACGCTCAAAACCGCTCTGTTAAGGAACAATAATAAACATTTCTGGTCATTGCTTAGAAACCGCGGTAGCATAACAAGAAACTCTATAACATACATTATTCGACTTAGTATTTTCAACAATATTTCAGTGCTAGGCCTTTCCATGAGGCAGAACGTCAATTCTACGATGTAATTATTAACATTATTTATTCAGTAGATAGTGATTTAGTAAACATAAGAGAGGACACTCTTGATTTGGATCGTGTAATTAACTACAACGAAGTATGTGAAGCTATTTCTTATATTCACTGAGGAAAAGCCCCTGGATTCACCGGTATTCCAATAGAATTCTTTAAGTATGCTCCTAAGAAGTGTATTGATTTAATAGTGATTTTGTTCAATGGTATTCTTAACCCAGGTTTATATCCCAGCCAATGGTCAACAACCCAGGTAACTACCGCCTCATTACTCTATTATAAGCTATATATATATTGAAATAACACTAAAATGTATATTGAAATAACATTAATACATTGCATAAACATAACATTAATACACATATCTTGTAATTGGTTTTTGGCCATGTAAATCGAGCACTCATAGTTTTACTTATATTTCCATCACTCCAGGAGATGAAAAAAATTTCATGCAATTTCTTGTTGCATCGATAAATACCAATACTCTTCCCAAAGAGCTTACACCCTTCAGATTTCCGATCCAATATTCCGAATAGAGTACATTTCTCACATCACTCAATGCATATCACAGACATATGAAAACAAACGGATCAACTGGATTACATTAATTGACGTATTTCGGAAATCAGAATCACAAATTTTTACTATTATAATATTATAATGTAACCATATAGTGATAGTTCAAATGTCACAAATACATGTGTAAGTTGGACATGAAAACTCATACGTCCTGACAACGAATACCACAGCGATGAATAGTTTGATGAGTAAAATACTCGAGAATAATATTGAGAATATGTTGAGGTATTTACTAACGAATGCAATGTAATATTCAAGTCAAAATGCCTATATCAACTAAACGAAAATTTGATAGATTAGAATGTCATTTGAATGATGTTGTTATTATGATAAGATATGTTTTGGTAAACAATCCTCAAAGTGCCAAGTACGATTAATTACAAGTAAATATTCTCATTGGAGTTCAGAAACGTTTCAGATTATTAACCCAATCAACCGAAAACATGGCATTTTATAATGTTTGACAACATACATGTATTCAAAGATTCCACTGCTGCATAAAGCTGGTCAATGGTTTATTATTGAAACCTGTGAAACAATTATCCCAGATATCAGTACAAGTTGATATCTATCTAACACTTTCGATGAACAACTTTTTCATCTAATGTGCTTATAGAGTGCGTTAGTAAGTGTAAAAACCAATTGATCACAGCAATTATATCACCACAGTGACACAAAATAATATTGCAAAAAGAGCAATCACTAAAATAATAATGGGAATTTATTTCCAGATGAATCTTAATATTATACAACAAACACAACTGACTTCTAAAGCCTTGTTTTGGGGGGCTTTTCAGAAATTGATGAGTTCAAGGCAAACCAAGATCTAAAGATAGTGAACTTCTTAATCACCAAGAACGTGAGGTTTCGGTCTATATACTAACACCATAATCTAGAATATGAGTACTTACTTGATAACGGCATTACACAGAAACGTCCAATTCATTCATTTCGTTCATTATACAACAAAAACCATGGGCATCAGGCATGCAAGAACAAAACAGATAATGAAGAACAATCTCTCAATAGTCTTGAATTGTAGCTCACTACAAATGAAAACCCATGACCTCCTCCGACATTTGATTTCCCCCTCAGTCGAGTAAAGCTCCTGTTTCAGACAATCCTCTGTCCGAGGGTTTGCTTTGTTGTGATCCTGCTTGTGGTGTCTGTTGAGGATGAACAACGTCGCCAAGATACACAGAGCGCTGTGACACTGAACAAGAACCAGATACAAGGCAAGTCGAGGGATTCTGTCGGATTTGGGAACCATGTCATTCACGAAGTTGAGGAAGACTGCAAATGTGACGAACAAGGACACAAGAAAGGAAATCTTCTCTCCCGACTCAGACGGAAGTAGGAATACGAATGAGTTGAGAATGGAAAGGAGGACCATTGGGAAGATGACACTCCAGAGATAGAAGGAACTGTTTCTCGTAAGGTGAAAACTAATTTTCTGATGCCAGTTATGTGTTCCCTGTTCAACCAGTATTACTTCCCATTCCCGTTGTCCTCGTTTTAGTTTTGTTCTTAGCCACGTTGAAGAAACAGTTAAGTTGTAACTTCCTACAACAACGTCAAGAAAAACCTCACAGGTCTGTTCATCAAAGGGAAAATATGTCATGTCAATGTCACACTGTGTATTAATAGCTAGAAAGCTATGTAATATAATGTCTCCTCCAAGGCTTGCGTAGAGAGAGGTTTCCTCATCAAGAGTCACAAATACGTGTCCAAAAGCACTGTTAAGGATTGCAAAGACAGGAGACAGTATTTCTGAACTGGAATATGATAACATGGCCGACTCTGGAACACTGATGTTGAGGGCAGTAGTGTTGATCTGCAACCACGGATCTGTCCATTGCAGAGTAATGTGAACAGTCAGCGAGAATGTTTGAGCAGCTTCATTGACTTCAGAAATTGAAAAAGGTTTAAATTGCAGTTTGACAAATGGTTCTCTGGCAATACGTACATGCCTAGGATATTTTCTCACAACCTCAGCTCGTGCATTTTCAAGAGTAGCCTTCAAATCCTCATTTTCTTTCAAAGTTTCAACTGGAGAAAGTAAGGCTAAAACAAGACAAAGTAGCATTTTTCTACCTCTCGCTATGTTCAGAGCTACCGACTGTCCACATATGAAACACATTTTAAGGCAATAATGATTGATGAAGAGTGGGAATAAGATTCCCTTGCGAGCTACACAGCTCCAATATTTTGCCCGTTTATTGCTATAATGGTTCTGTATTATTCTGTATATCTCTTCTCGCGAAACTTAGATCTCCAGAGACACTAATGACCTTTTCAATTGGTGTCCTCTTCATCCTCTTCATACTATTCATCTGCCTAATTGTCTTTTGAATTTCATCAATGCTGATAGTGGATAATGATGGGTTGCATTTAGCAAGCATCATTTAGGAGATATCTTTATCATAATTTTCTGTGTATATATAAAGGATACTAGACAACCTTCCATTTAATACTATAGTTATTAAAGAAGTTGGTGATTTGGTATTAAAAAAGTGAAAGTTAAATGAAAATTTACTTATTTTGAAGGAATTTTGGTATTCTGTTTATTTCTTGCAAAAATCAATCAAGAAAGTATCGACAGTGTGCTCTACTTAGATTTTGGCGAGTTATGTTCCACTGTGATGGCGATTAGTGAGTGAGTGAGAGAGTGAGTGAGTTGGTGTTTAACGCCGCTTTCAAGAGTATTTCACTTATATCGCGGCTGCTAGTATTATGGCAGGCAGATGGGTGGTACTACGCTGAAATTCAGTGTAGCATTGCACCCAAACCTTACTGCGTGTAGAACAGTTCTCTACTGCAGACAGAGTTGCCGTGCCCCTGGCGGGAATCGAACCCCGGACCTCTTGATCCGAAGCCGAACGCGCTAACCACTGCGCTATCCCGCCCCCTGATGGCCATTATGCCACTGTGATGTTGTTACTGCACATTATCGTGACATCATATACTTAGAGCGGTATTACACTAGTTTAATATTGTAATATAGATATTACACTGTAGTAATTCCACAGATGAGTAATAAGTTTGCTTTTTAAAAAAATAATTTTTCAGTATAATTTATTGATTTCTTTTGCTCATCATTTAAAGTGATCATAGAAATATGAAAAATATCAATGGTATCTGCATCTATTTACAATGGCTTCTACAATTCATTAAAAGGAGCCTTGCGGCAATGTTGTTACATTTTTCAAACTGTTTTAAAACATTAACAATGTACCTTATAAAATGGCTATAAATATTAAAATAAAAAAACAACAATTTTATGATATTCCCTTGTAACATAAAAATATGATGGTAATTGGGACCAGATCATGGCCACCCTAGCTACTGATGAAATTGTCATGTAAGTTGAACATTAATTTTCCATGTGTTCATAAATTATAGAAAATTGGTGAACGTAAAATTAATACATATTGAACATTTCAAATATATAATCATGCAAGAAATATTCATGTTCATTATATTTAGTCAAATTTCTATTGTGGTCGAGGTATTCTGTCAGATATCGGATCCTTTTCAAAATTCAAGAAGACTGCGAATGATATGAACAGGGACACAATGAAGCAAATCTTATATTGCCGATTTGGATGGAAGCAGGAATACGAAGGAGTTGAGAATGAAAAGGACCATTGGGAAGATGACACTCCAGAGATTGAAGGAACTGTTTCTTTGAAGGTGGAAGCTAATTTGCTGAAGCCAGTTATGTGTTCCTTGTTCAACAGGTTGTCCTTACCATTCCCGTTGTCCTTGTTTCCATTTATTTTTTAACGATGCTGAAGAAACAGTTAGGTGTTTCTTGACATCGTTGAAGGAAGTTACAACCTAACACCTTTTCCACAAAGAGAAATAACACATTTGTTATCTTTGTACAGCTTATAATACTCGTGTGACAATTCATTTGACATGTTTTGAAATTATATGTATGTATAATGGTACGTTTTGTTTAAACATAATTACGTATACTTACCTGTCGCCTCGACCTACTATGACTTGCCTCCCCAGGCAGGGGCTAATCCAACCTTAAGAGAGACGAATAATCAAAAGAAGAGCAGGGCTGGTAAAATCCCTACCAGGGGCTGGTAAGTCGCGGGTCTCATGACGGCACTCTCATAAAATGTCACTCTCAGAATGGGCCCAAAGGCAGACGATAGCAGGGAAGTTAAGCAGGACTAAAGCTTAGGTCTAGTCATCAGGTAAGTATAAATGATTATGTTTAATAAAAAATGTAACGTTATTTAAATACCTATCTGTTTACTAGACGTACTAGAATTCCACTGAATGGAGGCGGCTCAATGTATAGCAGGGAAAAGACGAGGCGAGAGACTAGTAATGAGTGTAAATAAACCTATGAGTCCTCCGACACCCTAAGGGTGGAAACTATTGCTACCGACTATAAGGGGATCGAAGAGTCAACCAAGCCACTCATGCTTCGAGGTAACAGACACGCCCAAGACGCCAACTGATGTAGGAGGCATAACAGAAGCAATATAACAACAATCCCATCCGACGTCACTTAACAAAGGCATAGGAGAAAAGGAGTCCACCCACCTAACAGGACTGTCCCCTCCTGGGTCTGGAGGGGGCACAACCTTCGCCTGAGCGAAAGCATGCGGTTCCAGGCTTAAAAACCATTCAAGTTCTGTCATAGAAACACTTAAAAAACGCGCCAAAACACCCCACCATGAAATCTGACAGCAAAGTGAAGTGAAGAAAGGTTAAAGTGAGCTGGAGGAACACAACTACCGCTAACTAAGTCCTAGGAGCGTTTAGAGACATAACTGAAGCTACAAAACACAACACAAGAAGAGAGTGAGGCAAGAAAGTCGATGTTGGCCATCTACCAGCTTGCGAGAGCGTTCGATGTACACCCTAAAGGCTCTAACCGGACACAGGGAGAGAACTATCTCTCTGTAAACTGTTTGAGAGGCATTCTAGAAGTTGGTGTGATGAAGAAGACAAATATTTATGGATGATCAACTTCTTTATTAACAATAGCGACGTTTCGGTATAGATCCTTATACCGTTATCAATGTCCTAGTTACTCGCACACCTAACAATACCATCCAAACCTCTGTTTACCGCAAACCCACACACACTGACCATTACATCCACTTTGACTCAAACCACCCACTCAGAACTAAATCCGGCATCATCTCCACTCTAACCCGCCGTGCTATCAACCTATCCTCTGACTCCCCTGACTCCGAACTAAATCACCTCCGGCATGTCTTCACCCAACTCAACAATTACCCAACTCATCTTGTTGACCGTGTCATCAACCGCACTAAAAATCCAGCACCTAAACCTACTACTACCAAGCCTACCCCTGCCCCCATTCGCATCCCACTACCCTATATTGGTAAAACTTCACATCACATCAGCCGCCTACTCAAGCAGCAAGTAGGCATAGACACATACTTCTCCACGGCCACCCCACTCAAAACCATCATTAGGGCTAATGGTAGGAAACACTCCACAGCTAAACAACAACCTAAAGGCGTAGTTTACAACATCAGCTGCAACTGTGGCAGTAACTACATTGGGGAAACATCAAGACTGCTCAGCATACGCATCAAAGAACACAAAACATCCACAATCAAGGCAGACAACAAATCAGCCATTTCAGAACACATCACCAAATTTCCACAACACAACATCAATTGGGACGCTGTCAAAACACTCACAAACAACAAACATGATTACACCCACCGCCGTTTATCTGAAGCTTTACAAATTTTGAGACATAACCCCTCTTTGAATAGAGATCAAGGCTATTTCATCCCATCAGCTTACAACCACTTAATCCACAAATAATTAATCCACTCTACTCACTCTGGATTCCATCATTATCCTCCACTGATTGCTCACCCTCACTGCTGCATTGTATCCCCATCCCAACTTAATTAACTTACCTTCCACTGGTATCCATGTTATCACTACCTGCTTGTTACAGCTTTCATCTTATTGTTATCTCATCTTGTTGTCTTTGTTATCCCATTATCATACCAAAAATGTTTCATGTATATAACCTCTGATTTTATCATCTCTCCCAGGATTCAATTGCTCATTAAGACAACACGTCTTTTCAGCGCTTATACGGCCGCCATTTTGGATATCTCTCATCCCCGAGGATATTCTATCACCAGCGACCATGTACCACTCAATTCCTTTGGACAAGTGCTTACCCAAAGCACTAGTGGACTCACTGAGACCCTGCCTGGGGTATATGGTAGACTCGTTCTACACCTCAGGTAATCTCAGTGAGAACAAAATCGCCATTACTATAGTCTTTGACTATGGTAGGAGGAAGGGACGGAGGACGAATCGGGGTGCTCAACACCCCCAGGGTTCTTCCGCACCCCCTCCTACTAATCAGTCACCACCCCCTCAGGGACCACCCGACACTGATGTCACCCCAAGTTCTCCTAGTGCTGATCACACTCCAGGACACCCCACGGAAACATCAGCCGGACCTGACGTCCCCCCAGGGGTACCTTGCCCGTCCCCTGCGGGACCAGACGTCATCCACCCATCTGGGACCATACAGGAGGAAGAACCCATGGAGTCTTCCTCCGATTCTAGTTCGGATTCAAGTAGCATTTCGGACTCAGACACGGACGAGGAGGAAACCAAACCCAAGTCCACCACTACTTTACCCACACAGGTGAAGCAGCAGGGTAACTCACTACCCCCATCGGGAGCGGAAGCACCAGTTTTCGCTACTATGGACGCTGACCCTACCCCATTCAAGCAGGTCAGAAAGAGGAGGAGACAACGATCTTCTACTAGTTCAACCGAACCAAGTACACCTCTCTCACAGGCCACCCCTCACCTCCCCCAGCGGAAAGTAGCAGACCTTGAGAAGCTGATGACAAAAGCACAACAGGCCGAGTTGGATAAACAAACTCTTCTTAAGATGCGTGAGTTCACTCGTACCAAGCCCATCGAACTGGTATCATCTGACAAGAAGTACCTTCTCACAGTTCTGCCTACCACGCAGGTTCCTAGAGGGCCCTACAAAGTACAGATCACAAATCTGCACAACAGGGCAGACAAGCTCATCCAACTACCACCTCACAAGATCTCAAGACTCATAACGAGACAAGAGAAAACAATCGGAGCAGGTACATTCGAGCTAGACCCGGATTCGCTGATACAGATCCTTTTCAGCAGCATCCTTCACAACGGCAGGATCGATCCTATACTACGGCCGAACATCCAGATGTAGTAAAAGCAGCACCCCCCCGACTTCTCACGCGTCCCCAGGCGGGACCCCCACACTGACTTGACCACTCCAGTCACTGTCATAACAGCCAATCAAGGCACGCGCGCACCAATCAAGCGACCATGCAGGGGGAGGACCCCTCGTCTGACGACATGCCTAACAGGCGAAGTCGACAATAAACACCTAACTACACACACACATCTCTCCCATATGCTTGATAACGGTATAAGGATCTATACCGAAACGTCGCTATTGTTAATAAAGAAGTTGATCATCCATAAATATTTGTCTTCTTTATCTCTCTGTAGTCAGAACCCAATACCGGAAAGGACCCAGTTTATCCATCCTCAACAGCTGCTTGGTACTGCCTTCGAATCCGGAGCTAAATCAAGCAGAGCCTATCCCACCTCACTCACCACAAAACGTTGGTCTCAGATACCCGAGCTATGGAGGAGGGGAACTCCGTTGACCAGTTTGTAACTCTCAGACCAGAGGTGATTGAGCAACACAGCTAGGTACCATTCGGGAGAACAGAGCTTATGTGTAGCGGAGCGGAAAATCTCAATGAGGTCCTTGAGGGCTGACAGAAACAGAAAGAGAAGCCAACAAATTTGTGTTGATTGACTGACGCCTTGAGATACCTGGTGTATCAGTGCCATTGGAAGTCCCCCCACAACAGTTATCCAAAGAAAATACCAATGACAAACTTTATTTTGGGGGTGTAAATGTCCAAAACGTTTTATATCACAATGTTTTGAAGTTGAATTATTTAGGAGGAGAGGGGGTTCATTGACTTAATTAGTTTTCAGAAAATATCATTAATAGTGTGAAAAGTTTTTTCATTGCAAAGTCCTAGTGAAGTGTTAGAAGTGATAAGATAAAATTGAAACATAATTGAAAATTCTAACAGCGAAAACGAGCCTGGGAATTCTATTATTATCAGGTTAATGATATAATACCAAAATACAAACACAAATAAATTGCAATTAGTTTTATTAGCCATCTTAATACTTTCCCAATTTCTGTAATTTAACCACACCAAGTAATCAGATACATGTGCGAATACCTGAAAATGCAAACGTTAGTACATTCGGTAAAAAGACAACACTGATAATTTCTTTTATTTAATAAATTGCCTCCAAAACGACAAGTAGATCTTCTTCATTCCAATAACCAAAGTACCTTATAGATACGTACTGACATTAATACATTAAAACATTAATACATTAATCTTGTGAATAACACCAATGCTGCATTGAAATAACATTAATACATATACTATTTTATTGTGATAACATTAACACATACATCTTTAAATGACATTAAAACATTTATATTGAATAACATTAGTATATATATATATACTGACTTAACATTATCTTATTGTATTGAAATAACATTAATATATAATAGAACGTTTTTCAATAAACATAATTATTTCTGCTTACCGTTGAAGACTCACCGCAGCCGTAATTGCCTGTTAATTGAACAAAACCTCATGCGAAATTCCTGGAGAGAACAGGGGCCTGATCGAGCCCACTCACAGGAAGGGAGGAAGGGTAGGAAATAATGACCAATGAGTCGTCGACGGTAAACAGAATTGATGACATTTATCCAAAAATGTACTATTATTTAACATGCTATAACTGCCCCCGACGCACCGTAGCCCATGATAACACGTACAGTAGGTGAAGGAAACAGGAAGATGAAGCAGATAGTTCTCCCTACCGGAGATGGCTAAGGACTTCAGTATAATAAGAGGCTAGGGGGCCCCCCGCTAAAGGAAGCTGTTGCTTCAAGCCTTGAGCTGCATCTTGTGCCGAACGCAGATCCGCGTCGTACCCCTCCTTCCCGGCAATAATGTACAAGGGAGGATACAAGAGGCAACACGGACCACTCCGCAAGAGGGGGACACTATAGTCTAGAATGGATGACCAACAAATCTGGCGTATGACCTACTACACACCGGGGAGATGGGACAACCAGGAGAGAGATGCGAGGAGACAGAAGACCCAAGCAACCTGTCATAAGCAGGAGACGAGTACACCTTTCCCTTTTAGTGGATGTCCAATCTTCTTACTCTTGTGAGAGGCTGCGTCATACAGCGTGGAGACTGTTCCGGTAACATGCCACACTCAACACATCTGTTGACAGGGAAGAAGACGAGTGGATTAACTTGCGGAACCACACCAACTGCAGATGACAGGGAAGGGCCTGAGCAAGGACATCATCCCCTGGTTAAGAAAGAACCGAGACAACCCATCCGCCAGCGGAAGCCCTGGACCCTGGCGTTCACCCACCCGCTAAAGCACCAAGTTAGCTGCTAAATCGCAGTGTTGGGAAACCGTAAGGCGATTACTAGAGAGAGCCCATCCTCGCTTGCAAACCATCCCGGCCTAGGGCTGGACGCACACAAGGCAGAGATTGAAGAACCACTAGGAGTCCTGCACACGTGAGACGGAAACATTGAAAGTAAGGAGACCGCAAGGCGAATGCAAGTGATAACAATGCTCACTCACAAGGCAGTCCGCTCCAGTAGCGTGTGCACGCAATTCAGAGGGCGTGCACCCACACACTAGCATAAGACTTGACATGCTAAGGGGAGGCTAGCAAGAGCATTGCCCACTCACAAGCGAACACGACCCTAGGGCCGATGCGCACTTGGTAGCACAAGCGACAATCAACAAGGTAGGAGACCGCAGGACAAAGGTTAGTGAGAGTGAGCCAGACACTGAGGTCCGTTCACCTCAAGAATCCGTCCCTGTGGAGATTGGTCCGGCCTGCTGGGATGCTTCTAGCACTGAGCATCATCTGCACAAGGCCCCCTGTCATGGAGCCGAACGTGTCGAAGAGCACAGGCACCCCTTCTCCCTGCACTCGTGTGCAACAGAGTTCACTGTCCCCAGGTGGACCTGGCCTCCTTCTCCAGGTGTACCAGGTACCATGCAGCAGGAAGGGACGATGCAGACGATGAGGTGGAAAGGCCAGTTTGACCTGCCTCTGGACTTCCTCCTCACAGAAGGACTCAATCCGGGCCCACAGGAGAAGGGGACTCTAGAACTTGAATGTCGGCCCACATCGCTATCGCCCCCATTCCGTCAAAGAGAAATTTATTCATATTTTTCCAAAAAAAGAACAAATAGTTTTATGTACATCATTCCCTGGGGTGCTCTGCCAAAAATGTAATGTATGTAATAACATGTAAAGGCTGTGAAGAACACTACATCAGTCAGATCGAATGTCATAGAGACAGAGTACGGGTTCACAACAGAACAAGATGTATTCCACAGAGTGAACATTTAGATACAAGCGCTGCCAATAAGGATAACAAATTTACAATTTATCCATGTTCAATAATGCGTAAAATTACGGAAGAACATTCGTTAAAACAAATTTGTCCATCCCTTAATAGGTAAACCAGTTAAAAGTTAAAAGTCGTGCATGTGACGTCACAGAACAGTGACATCCCAATCAGTGTATTGTTGCATTCATACAAGTAAAACTAATATTAATACATGTGTATTGAAATAACATTAATACACATATCTTGTAATTGGTTAATGGCAATATAAATCGAACACTCATAGGTTAACTTATGTTTCCATAAAGGCATCACTTCAGAAGCTGAAAAAATTGTCATGCAATTTCTTGTTGCATTGAGAAATACCCTTTCTCTTCCCAAAGAGCTTACGCCCTTCAGATTTCCAATCCAATATTCCGAATAGAGTACATTTTCTCACATCACTCAATGCATATCACAGAAATATGAAAACAACTGGATTAAGTCGATTACATTAGTTGACGTATTTCGGAACTCTGAATCAAACATCTTACTATAATAATATTATAATGTAACCATATAGTTCAAATGTCATAAATACATGTGTAAGTTGGACATGAAAGCTCATACGTCCTGACAACGAATATTACAGCGATGAAAATGTTGATGAGTAAAATACTCGAGAATAATGTTGAGAATATGTTGAGGTATTTACTTACGAATGCAATGTAATATTCAAGTCAATTAAACTGCAATTTGATAGTTTAGAATGTCATTTGAATGATCGTTATCATGATAAAATATGTTTTGGTAAACAATCCTCAAAGTGCCGTGTATGATTAATTACAGTAAATATCCTCATTGGCGTTCTGAAACGTTCTAGATTATTTACCCAATCAACCGAAAACATGGCATTTTGTAATGTTTGACAACATACATGTATTCAATGAATGATTACACTTTCGCATAAAGATGGCACAATATGGCATTTTGTTATGTTTTACAACATACTTACACTGGCGCATAAAGCTGGTCAATGGTTTATAATTGACACCTGTGAAAAAATTATCCCAGACATCAGAACAAGATGATATCTATATAACACTTTAGATGAACCCCTTTTTCTTCTACTATGCTTATAGAGTACGTTAGTAAGTGTAAAAACCAATTGATCACAGCAATTATATCACCACAGTGACACAAAATAATATTGCAAAAAGAGCAATCACTAAGTATTACAAAAATAGTGGGAATCAGGATGATTCTTTATATTATACAACAAACACAACTGACTTCTAAAGCCTTGTTTTTTGGGCTTTTTAGAAATTGAAGAGTTCAAGGCAAACCAAGATCTAAAGATAGTGAACTTTTTAATCACCAGTAATGTGTCGTTTCGGTCTATATACTAACACCATTATCAAGCATATGATTATTTACTTGATAACGGCATTACACAGAAACGTCCAATTCATTCATTTCGTTCATTATACAACAAAAACCATGGGCATCAGGCATGCAAGAACAAAACAGATAATGAAGAACAATCTCTCGATAGTCTTGAATTGTAGCTCACTACAAATGTAAACATTGAACACTACCCGTGACTTCCTCCTGCATTTGATTTCCTCCTCAGTCGAGTAAAGCTCCTGTTTCAGACAATCCTCTGTCTGAGGGTTTGGTTTGGTGTGATCCTGTTTGTGGTGTCTGTTGAGGATGAACAACGTTCCCAAGATACACAGAGCGCTGTGACACTGAACAAGAACCAGATACAGGGCAAGTCGAGGGATTCTGTCAGATTTTGGAACCATGTCATTCACGAAGTTCAGGAAGACTGCAAAGGTGACGAACAAAGACACAAGGAAGGAAATCTTCTCTCCCGACTCCGAAGGAAGCAGGAACACAAAAGAGTTGAGAATGGAAAGAAGGACCATTGGGAAGATGACATTCCAGAGATAAAAGGAACTGTTTCTTTCAAGGTGGAAGCTTATTTTCTGATGCCAGTTATGCGCTAGTTTTTCAACAAGTATCACTTCCCATTCCCGTTGACCTCGTTTAAGTGTTTGCTTAAGCCACGCTGAAGTAACAGTTAGGTTGTAACTTCCTACAACAGCGTCAAGAAAAACCTCACAGGTCTGTTCGTCAAAGGGAAAGTATGTCATGTCAATGTCACACTGTGTATTGATAGGTAGGACGTTGTGTAACACAATATCTCCTTCAAGACTTGCGTCTAGGGAACTTTCCTCATCAAGAGTCACAAGTACGTGTCCAAAAGCACTGTTAAGGATTGCAAAGACAGGAGACAGTATTTCTGAACTGGAATATGATAATTTTGTCGACTCTGGAACACTGATGTTGAGGGCAGTAGTGTTGATCTGCAACCACGGATCTGTCCATTGCAGAGTTAAGAGAAACGTCAGCGAGAATGTTTGAGCAGCTTCGTTGACTTCAGAAATTGACAAAGGGTGAACTATTAGGTTGACAAAAGGTTCCTTGGCAATACGTACATTCGTAGGATATTTTCTGACAATCTCAGCTCGTGCATTTTGGAGAGTAGTCTTCAAATCCTCATTTTCTTTCAATGTTTTAACCGGAGAAAACAAGGCTAAGAGAAGACAAAGAAGCATTTTACTACTGGTCACTGTGTTCATAGCTTCTAAATGTGAATATCTGATACACATTTGTCAGACAATAATGCTTACTGAAGAATGAGATTCCCTTGGTAGTTGCACCATATTAGTATGCTCTGTAATTGCTATAAGTGTAATATTCATTAATCTTTCTCGTGACACTTAGATCTCAAGGGACAATGAATGACCTTTCTATTTGGTGCACCGTTGTATAATGTTCCTCATCTGCCTAATGTCTTTCATTAGCGCTGGCAGTGGAATGATAATGATGGGTTGCATTTACGAAGCATTATTTGGGAGATATCTCAAACAAATTTTAATTATCTTTGTTATTTAAAACATCAGTATAATTTCAACATTTTATTTGGTGCTTTTTCAAGGCAACCTTAAAAATCTTAGAAATAAGACCAATGGCAACAGCATCTATTGACAATGGTTTTTACGTTTCTTGTAGTGAAGTTGGTTTTCAGGATTTGGCCTCTTGTTGCAACAGATAGTGTTAAAAGTTAATAAACTTGAAAATTGAATTCATACAGCTTCTTGTTATTGTAGTAATTGGTATTCACCTAATGTATTGCAGTTCATTGTTAATCTAATTTGGTCTTTATTCTTCCCGTCAATTTATTGAGATATAGACAGACAGATTCATTCTGTAAAAAAAGGCCCTAACCCTAAATTACATAATAAATGTGATTGTTATTATCCTGCAGTAATAAAATTAGTTTTCCGGATGTGATTTAAAGGCGCTGAACATGTAGCACTTCTTTTTACACATTTTATTTTCTCTAATTTTCCATTTATTACTATACTTTATACAATACATTGTTACGTTAGAAGGTAAACATCTCATTACACGACCAGATAAACCATATCCATAGAAAATGGTTATCTGTACTGGAAGAAAACTGTGCGATATATAAAGTGACAGTGGTGTGGAACTCTTCAGTGTGAAAGGTAGATTTGTAGGTCTGATGATCAGCACGATTTATGACCATGGTGGTATAATTAAAAATTAACTGAGTGTTTAGGTATCGCTACATCGGTCAGATAACTTTAACTACCTAAGTACACATTGAACACATTAAAATGGCCACTCGAACGGAAATGGGTTCGCATGGTTTAACCAAACAATGGACATTCGTTTTAGAACTCTCTTTATAAATTAGGGGTATTATGTAGCCATTGGTAACTCTTATTTACCTTTAGGTGAAATAACTTTATTTCAGTAAGAACAGCGTGCTACAGCGCCTTTAAGAGTAAGTAGTTTATATAAATAATTCAAGTTTATAACACAGTTCTTTGTCAGTTGCTGCCCTCAGAAGTTTGAAATTGGTAATTTATAGTAATCTTCATATTCAAAATTCCCAAATGTTAACATGGCTTTGTTAGCTTGAGCAATAAGACGCAAGATGCAATTTCCATGTCTAAAGAAAAACTGATACTTATGACAACTACGGGAAACAAATAAAACTTCTTTTAAATGCACAGGGCAGCTTCTTAACTTATCAGTCGAGCAAAGTTAGAAAGATGATTGAAGTAGTTCCGGCAACCAGTCCAATCAAAAGGCAGGAAATGTGTAACTCCCATATGACCTGCAGGACAAAAATATATATTGATAATATTCCCTTCATCAAATGAATCTGGTGACCTAAATATATTCCCTTCATCAAGTGAATCTGGTGACCTAAATATATTCCCTTCATCAAGTGAATCTGGTGACCTAGATATATTCCCTTCATCAAGTGAATCTGGTGACCTAAATATATTCCCTTCATCAAGTGAATCTGGTGACCTAAATAGATTCCCTTCATCAAGTGAATCTGGTGACCTAAATATATTCCCTTCATCAAGGGAATCTGGTGACCTAAATATATTCCCTTCATCAAGTGCATCTGGTGACCTAAATATATTCCCTTCATCAAGTGAATCTGGTGACCTAGATATATTCCCTTCATCAAGTGAATCTGGTGACCTAAATATATTCCCTTCATCAAGTGAATCTGGTGACCTAAATAGATTCCCTTCATCAAGTGAATCTGGTGACCTAAATATATTCCCTTCATCAAGTGAATCTGGTGACCTAGATATATTCCCTTCATCAAGTGAATCTGGTGACCTAGATATATTCCCTTCATCAAGTGAATCTGGTGACTTAAATATATTCCCTTCATCAAGTGAATCTGGTGACCTAAATAGATTCCCTTCATCAAGTGAATCTGGTGACCTAGATGTATTCCCTTCATCAAGTGAATCTGGTGACCTAGATATATTCCCTTCATCAAGTGAATCTGGTGACCTAGATATATTCCCTTCATCAAATGAATCTGGTGAGCTAAACATATTCCCTTCATCAAATGAATCTGGTGACCTAAAAAATATTCCCTTCATCAAATGAATTTGGTGAGCTAAACATATTCCCTTCATCAAATGAATCTGGTGAGCTAAATATATTCCCTTCATCAAGTGAATCTGGTGACCTAAAAATATTCCCTTCATCAAATGAATCTGGTGAGCTAAACATATTCCCTTCATCAAATGAATCTGGTGAGCTAAATATATTCCCTTCAAGTGAATCTGATGATTTTTAGACAATAGCATACGAGTGACGGGGAATGACAGATTCTCGAGTCATATCAAGTACTTAATTACTATGAGTAGGGAAATTTAAGTCCGTCATTCCCCATCACAATTTGGTTATTTTTATTTTACCCATAATTTAATTCAAAGTAAAAACACAATATTAAAACCAAACTTTTCTCTAATAGGATCCGACCAAGAGGTGAATCTCAATATCCATACGCGTGTGACGCGGATACACTTCTCACGTACCTATTCTTGTTTACTACAGGTATTTAATAGGTCCCTCGCAAACATTTAATTCACAATAACATATACGTTTCGATGTTTTTGAAAGTTGTGTATTTCTTCCCATTGCTGTTAAATCAAAGTTATATGATATACATGTAGGTCGTAACATATTTCATATCAAGAGGTCGGTGACGCTCAAGAGCATGTCAACTGAAACTGAAAACCCCTGTGACTTTACCGGCGACATTGTGACGCCATAGCCGCTCGCGCCTTTGACATCATCACTGCAGTCTGACATAAGCCGTTTTTTTATGTGCGACTGCAAGCACACATTGACTTACATATTCCCTTCATCAAGTGAATCTGGTGAACTGAACATACTTTCTTTGTGGAGAGAATCTAATGACATAATTATATATCCTCTTCATCAAGTAAATCCAAATACCTACCGGTAATTCTCGTCCTTTATATCTGATTGAAAAAATAGTCGAATAAATAATTAAGACTATTTGTTATTGTCAGGTTCTAACGAACTGTTCGAGATTATGTTTTCCTCATTGATTGTTTCCCTACAATCCAAGAACCATGTTTTGGATTTAGAATGAGTCTAATGAGATGCTATATTTTTCAATTCCAGTTTTATCCCATATTAACTATGATTTCTATATCTCTTCGACAATACTTGTTCAAATCTACAATTCATGAAGATTCAAGGTTTTGGTGACTGTTCGTAGTATTATTATATCCGTGACCATATATTATCTCACCGGAAACACTTTTTCATTTGTTTGTTTTCATTTGCTGGTTTCCCCTGGCAACGTCATCTTCTTATCTGATATTTGTAACAAATTAATGATAAGATTCATCACGAATACACTTGAAAATGATATTTCAAATCAGATTAATGACCAAAAAAAACAACATCAGCAAAAAGTTTTATTAGCGATATATAAGACGAATTATTTCTTAAAAACAATTGAAAACATACCCCGTAATTAAAAAAATCAAATCTATGAATACATTTGAAAAAAATAGAGCCATTGGCTCTGTTACTCACAAGTACTTTGCTTGATATATTATCTGAGATTGAAGATCTAAAAAATAAATCCATTCGCTCTGCAAGCCTTTTGCATGCTTTATAAAGTTGGGTATTTTATCATATCAATCGTGGAAAAAGGTGACTAATAGTAAGACAAACAAACGTTGACAGGTACTTATTGCTTATTCAGAGAGTACTCTGTCAGGTAGGATGTTCATTCAATTAAATGCAGTTAAAATGCTGTGAAAGGATGGTTCACGCACTGTAACTTGGGCATGTTTTCTCCAGGACGCTCGATGCAGTATCTCAAGCAAACACACTTTCTAAAAGAGACTATGACAAATTGATCAACAAGCCTGTTCTTCAAACTATTGCTGAATCCTTCTTGATTGCACTTATCTAGAGAATACCGATATGTGGTATGGCACGTGGGTTGCAAGAGCTTATCTCTACTTCTCTTCCCTCCACATCTGTGACAGAAGAATCATCTAGCTCAGGGAAGAGGAGGACATGTTGTATCTGCCTTAATGCATGTCAGAACAGGACTGCTCCATCTGATTGTTCTGAGTAAGACTGTCTTGTGTTTTCAGTCTGACCAAATGCTACATGATTGCCAGTTTGATACTGTTTGTTTTAATTATGTTCTTTTCATTTGACTACATTGAATAATAAATTTATCCTGATATACATGTTTTCAGTCACTCAAAGGTTCAAGTGGAAACTGTACTGTTTTGAGATAAGTTGTCACAATCTCAGCTCGTGCATTTTAGAGAGTAACTTCGAAACATCTTCTGTCAAAGTGTTTAGCGAAGTAAAAGACATAAAGAAGACACAGTTTCATTGTGATGTCAACTTTTATGTCCAGTGGTTGAAACAGCTCAGCTAAAATATAATCAATATCATCCAATAATGATGCAAGTTTCCCTTGACAATGGGACGTAATTGGTATTATCATTGGCTGCCTTTGATATTTCCAAAAGTATTTATTCTATTCAGTCTTTCTCTTCCCGTGACAATAAAATCTACTGAAAAGAAGCATGGCCTTATCATTTAATGGACTGTGATGTGTTATAAACTGTCTACTTAATTGCTTATTAATAACATTGATAATGGAATCGAGTGGATAGCAATGCTGAATTGATCAGTGTGATATATTTCATAAATGTTTCAATACCTCGTGACCTTTCTATATTTCATATTCAAATTCTTCATTTCAGTATGTGGGGCCTTAGCTAAAGTATAAAAAAGTTGGGGTTTTTTTCATTTAAAAAAAACAAACAAAAGTAAAGAGCTGTTAAGGACACACGGGAAGACATTTATCAATAGCATAACATTTCACAAGTGACAAATCGCAAAGTGACATGTCTTTTTCACATTCAATTTCTTATTTCAGTTTTGAAGGCCTTAACAAACTCACAACTACAGGTATGGTCTTGAATATAAATTCAAGTAATAACGCCTGATTCTCACAAACAAAAAACAAGCTATAAATCACTAAACACTGATGAAGTGAATCATTTCCATTATGTGAGCTTCCCGTTGCATGTCAAGAAATAGGTTTGGTATTTAATTATTCAACGAGGGACATGACTTTGACATGAAGGAAGAATGAGTTAATCGTAATTATTGCAAACCGGTATTTCTAACGATTTATTGAGTTTTGAAACATGTATGTTGTCCCTGCAAAGAAACTGAGCAGCGGAGTAATATGAACCCTGTCACAGCATTAAACAATGTTAAATATTCACACTTTTAAAATCAAAACCTTATATAGTTATTGTTAATTGATTTTATCTAATTTAGCAAAATCAGTTCAACTAGTCATTCTGAGTGAAGTCCATGCAATATAAAATCTACCTGCTCGAGGATAACCTTCTCCGTCCTTTGGGCAACATCGACGTCTTGTCATTTCGGCCGCCATTTGCATGTTTCTCTCCATCAAAATATGTAAACAAGCAAGCTTTAGTTTTATATTACTGTTGAAATGCCTTTATTAACCGCCTTGTAAGTATACCATTACCACAGAGTTAACATCGAGATTTAAAGGAGCAGTAGCACGTTTTTTCGCTGAAAGAAGATGAAATGTATATCAAAAGTAATGTTACCAATAGTAAAACACCCTTCTCTCTTCGGAAAATCAAGGTATAAATTAGTGTACATGGTTCCGCAAAGCCATGGGATTCGTTTTAGTCATTCAAAATAATAAAATGGGTTCACAATAAAATGGCCGCCATGCAACACCGTTATTGCAACTAGGAATAATTGGTTTGTGTAATAAGATGCGTTACCCTCTAAAGTAAATATATATTGACATAAGCTATAATTATAAATGGGAAATTTGAAAAAATAAAATTCGCAAACACGTGCTACTGCCCCTATAATCAAGAGACTAACAATGATGTTTCGTTCTTATTCCCAACAGCATGAGTGAGAGCAGTCCAAAACTCATGCTGTGTTCTGAACCTTGTGGTATAAGTTCATGTATTGTTGATTAAAATCAAACATTGTGCACACATATGTTAAGTACGGTTTAATGAATTAATTGTGGAATAAGATAAATATTAAGTGTCTTTGTAATTCAATGAATGCATTACCGTTCGTTTTATGGTTGAATAACGTATTCAAGGTAGTGTCAGAGAAAATTACTTCTTACATATGTGCCATTATAGATTGTTATGAATCATGAAATTCCGGTATTTAATTAGTCATCAAACAGTGATGTGTTAACTCAGTATGGTGTATTGGTACTTCTACTACCACTGACTAAGATACAAATTCAGCTAATGCTCACAATACAAAGGATCTTTCACCAAACAATGCGTTATTTCCAAATTGAATTGTCTCCCTTTATTAAGGTGTAAGGATACTAATATGTGATGATAACTGATTCTCTCAATTCACAAGTTATATAAACAGTAGAAACACGGATATAACGAACTCCATGGGACATAAGAATTCAGTTCGCTATATCCGCTGTTCGCTATTCGCGTTTGGCATATTATGTAGGGCTTTTGACTGGACTTATAAATGTGTCCGCTATATCCGTGTTCGCTAAACCCATGTTCTACTGTATTCAAACAATGAAGGGTAAACTCAATATGGAATTATTCAGTTATCTCCCTTCCATGTAAGGTAATTTTGTCAAACTGCGGATGCGTTGAATAATCATTCATTCATTCATTCATTGGAGTATGATATTCTATGTTTCCGTCTGTTCAAGCACACAGAAAAAAAAGAAAAAAATGTTCACCATTTAAAAAAAAGAATATTTGTGGAACTTATGTTATGAAAACGATGTTATCAATATTATGTACATTTTTTGGACTTTAATTCATGAACGTATAATTGTAACATATGTTGTAAGATGTAATTTCAACTTCTATGGCCAGAAAAGCCTTGCAGCAATTCAGCTCAAAGATCGTCAAAATCAGCAACTAACGCTTAATCAAGAACGCAAATGAAATTTCCCTTGGCAATGGGACATATTTGGTATTATCATTAATTTCCTTTGTTATTTCCAAATATATTCATTTTATTTAGTTTTTCTCTTCCCATGACAAGGAAATCTACAGAAAGAAATACGACATTATCAATAAATGGATTGTTAAAACGTGAATTATCGGTATCTGCATAATGGCAAAATAATAATGTTGTTAGGGGAATAATTTGTGTTGGTAGCGGTGCCAAAATAATCAGTTTGATATATTTCATAAATATTTCAAGACCGTGTGACATCTCTATATGACAAACTCATATAAGGGCATTACGCCAAGTGTACAGATGTGATCAACAAAATTCACATGAGAAAAGCCGTACAGAATACAAAGTAGGTAATTATCAGAAAAATTATTCAAAAACTTTACATTTCACAAGTGGCATATCCCCAAACACTGTTTATCGTCCAAAACTGGCTCCTTCAGAAGATATCGCTTGTTTGAGACATAGAGAATACTACACGAGGTCTTATTAGATACGAATTATACGAAACGAGTGTCCTTCCAACAGTATCTGACCGAGCGAAAGCGAGGTCAGATACCATAGGAAGGTCACGAGTTTCGTATAATTCGTATCTAATGAGACCGAGTGTGGTATTTTATTTATTACACACGTTTATTATACGCGGATTCGTCATACCGTTTAATTTTATTACCTGTGATAAGGGAAACAAATCTCCGTAACAGAAACCGGTTTCAATAACCGAGTGCGTAATAATTGACGTAAACTGCGTTAGAGCTGACCCGAACGCTTATTTGCACCTCCTATTGCGTATACCTACGACGAATAAATCAAAAGTGGACTGTACAAATGAACAAAAAGGTTTATTCAAATGAACTGTATTTGTTATGTTGTGTTGTGCAAGGCATTTTTTAATGCAAACATTGACATTAATCTTATAGTAACCTCGTTCGCCTCGCCTCGCCTAGCTGTCTGTCGGGTCGGTGTCGAGGCTGTTGGCCTAGTTACTAGCGACAGCTGAGCTGACGTTGGCTTTTTTGTGACGGAATGTCATTAGATATTACCATTTCCAAGTTTTATATACAATCTAATGAAGGAATGAAGCAACAGTGCCAAGGGTTTAAGTTTGGATGAACAGCAACAACCGACGCATTATGACTATACAATCGTGGCCTACGGTACTCTAGAGAGACAATAGACGATCGTGCTCGCCTCGGTCAAGCTCCCCTACGCTGGGCTACGCTCCGCTGTTACCGAGGTTTACCAGAGATAGTCACGGCGACCAGTACATCGTCTAGAGAGAGAACGACTCGCGATCGGCATGATGTCAACATCGAAGGGCAAGGTCAACGCAGAGTGAATATGTTTGACTTTGACTAGTAGGGCCTATCATTGCAAGTACCACTGCAAGCTGTTCTCCCCTTCTTGGTGATGATTAGGCTAAATGATGTTTGCATTTGACATTCGCCGCATTGGAAACCTTTTGACACCGACAATGAATGTGAAATGTGTCCGGATTTCCATACAACCCTTGACCTGTAAGTAAATACGGTGCGTTTGCCGATAGTTACAGCTATTCGCGATATCAACGATGCATACAACTGGACAAATGTGGAATTTTCTAAAATCGTTGACAAACTATGTTGACGCATATATCTAGCATATAAAGTAATGAAAATGAAATGTTACGTGTTTGTTTTTAATTCAAAAGTAGTTCCGTTTCAACTTGACCCTAACTGAGAGATCATTGCTTATCCAATCAGATCGTTGGAATGCGGGTCACGTCGTTACGACACAGGTCAACGTGATACGACACACGTGTGACGTACGAAATTAGTATGTCACTAGTTGTACGTTCACCACGTGTGTAATAATAAGCAATATCTACAAGTGATATCTACATGGGGCATTGTAATCGCTATTTCAAAATATCTGCCATATATGTAAAAGAAAATTAAAAATAGAAATAATGTTACTAAAATATGCTGTCAACACTAATTCATTTAATTCACTTGCCTATGTAAAGAGGTTCGAAAACGACCATTTTTTATTATGCGTATGCTCAGAAGGATGTGGAACAGACAATGTTTCAAAAATAAAAATTAAGTTAAGCAACAGTGATACAGCTATGTTACACTTGTGGTTATGATTCGTGTGTTAAAATTCCAAGTAATATCATTCGTAGGTTTCTTTTAGACGCAGTGTTACATCAATTGTAGATAAAAGGTATTAAAACCTTGCACAATAAAACAAACTATTAAGGAAATGAATCAGTCCTGAAAAACAAAATCAAAACCCAAAAATCAATTCATTCACATTTATTTCAAATTTTACAATTGACTGTCTATCATTAACTTATAATTAATATGTAATTCACAAACACATGATAACTATAATGACTATTAAAAAGTACATTAATTCGTACTGTTGCAGAAAGTTTGATAAACAAATAATACAACTATATAATGGTTTAACTCGAAATGAATGACAAGTCTAGCTAACGAAGTATCTAGGGAAGTGCCATCATACAGGAATACAAGAATACCGTTTTCATCATTTAAAACATTTTAAGAGATTCCATTTCTTGCAATTGCCAATCCATTTTAACTGGTGATGAAAACCTCAACTAATGTCCTCAAATAGTCTGATATTATTTCGGAATATCATTTCCAAATAACTAATTCAACTGAAAAGTGTTTCATTTGAGGCGAAAATACATGTAGTTTATAAATTGCAAGCTTATACATATCACGTTGAAATGTTTTCGAGTTTTTTTATTGACAATTACATAGTAAGTTCTGGAAATGTGATTTCCAGTAAAGAGTTTATAATAACAAAGGTAATAATAACGACAAAATGGTTGATTGTAAACAAAGCCGCGGGTAATGTGTCCGTTTCGTTTTTCGTTTTTTTCACACACAAAAAAGCATGCATAAAATGATAAAAAAAATAACATAAACAATTGTACTGAACACTAAAAGAAACGCTAAGTTTTCAAGTTCAATTTAATTTGGGAAAACAGTTGCAAAAACGGTTGTCCGTCTCGGTTCGATTGTAACAATTTGCTTATAAATCGTGTTGTATCCATAATTAGTATTATGGCAAAACCATATACCCAAGGCTATACCTTCTTGGTTCGCGTTTCTTTTGTTGGACCAACACATTAAATAACGGGTCATTATCTTGAATTTTCAAAAAACAAATATGACTGGCATCAAACCAGACAACAGAATAAAGACGATAAAGAAACCTCTTGAAATATTTGTAACATTGCAGAAAGGTTTCTTTGGTCTGGACATGTCGACTTCTTTATCAAATGATTCAGCGATTGTTAGTACAGGTGGAGAGACCTCTCGATCCTGGTTGTGGTGTATGTTGAGGATGAGCAACGTTGCCAGGATACACAGAGCGCTGTGACTCTGAACAAGAACCAGATACAAGGCAAGTCGAGAGAATCTGTCCGATTTGGGAATCATGTCATTCACGAAATTCATGAAAACTGCAAATGTGACAAGCAAGCACACAAGGAAGGAAATCTTTTCTCTCGACTCGGATGGAAGCAGGAATACGAAGGAGTTGAGAATGGAAAGAAGGATCATCGGGAAGATGACGGTCCAAAGGTAACAGGAGCTGTTTCTCCTGAGATGGAAAAGCAGTTGCTGTTCGACATTTTTCTCTCCAGTTTTCACACTCAAGACTTCCCATTCCCTCCCTCCGATCTCAGCGTAGCTTTGGAGAAGATCGTCCGATACTGACATTTTAAGATCTCCTATGATGCCTCGAATGTTCACTTCACAGATTTGTTCATCGAAGGGGAAATAAGTCATGTCAATATCACACAATGTTTCAACTCCGACGGTTTTTTTAACAGAAATTGTTCCATTCAGATCAGCAAGCATAGTCTCGTCTTTGAAATCCACAAAGACCTCACCTACTGCAGTATTCGTGGTTGCGAACACCGGAGTCTTGATGTCTTCGCTTGAATACGATACTCGTAACTGGTCAGTCTCCTCCAAACTGATGTTTATTTTCAGGAGTGAATCGGTCCATTGACACTTGATTAAACCTGTAAACGCAAATGTTTTAGCAGTTTCGTCGACATGGGAAATTGACGACGGTATAACCTCAACCGTTGTGAATGGATAGCGGGTGTCGTGAATGTGTCTTGGATAGGATTGAAGAGTCTCTGACCGGGCATTCTCTAGAAGCATTTCCATGTCTGTGTCCGATGCTACAGAACCAATCATAACAAGGATCGTACATACCCAGAACGTCATCTTGCTTGCGCCGTGCTCTCCAGAGAAATTGAATCAAACGGACGTAGGATGGAAATGGAGTTAGTCACTTGACCTTGTAGTTTTGACCTTGCTTGGTAAAGTGTTTTTGTTAAGTGTTCTTTTCTAGTACATTCTCTTGACCTTTAACATTCCTCTTTCAGTACCTGAAACACATTATCATACAATAGTCTTCAATTGATCATCAATGTGCAACTATCTTAGCATACCAACTGTGTCATAAACAATATAAACTATTGTTACATTTTACATACCAATTTTATTTTTATTCACAACATGAGTTCTCATGATTACTTCTAATTTTTGTGTTGTCCGAAAAGAATAAGATTCGTGAATCCTGATTGACTCGAATAATACTATTGCATTTTGTTTCTAGAATTTGACCAATGTCAATATCACTCAATATGGAAGATAAATCCATTAATGTGCATACCACTCTACCTCTGTTACAATGAGTTACTTCCTGACTGGTGTATAGACTTTCTACTTCTAGCACTAAATTGTGCCAGTTTGAACAATGTAATTGTACATGTTTTTAATTTGCTTTAAAGAGGTTCCCAACAATAATCAAAATAAATGAAAAATTGCTGTTTTATGTCACGGACATTTGTTTTCTGCAAAATGATGGAGTTTTTTGTGATAATGTCTAAAAAGAAAATGGCAAACTTGTATAATTTTGTTAAAGTCACTTTTTAAAAAAAAATTATAAGCATTCAGAGCTATATTGTTGGTTTCTTTCATAAATGGAATGTTATTAGAATAGAAAAGTGATTTCTGAAATTTTTTATTTTTTATTTTTTATTAAAGAAGTTAACTCAACATACATATTCATTTCGGTTTCAAATAAAAACGGAAGCGACACCTCTCATTTACATGTGGAGTAGTCGTTTTGTCTGTAAATTCACTAATTGATGCACCCCAAACACGGTGCATTGTCCAGTTTTCGATCAGAAATAAGAACTTTTACTTTCATATTGGTAGTTTACTGAATCGATTATCATTAAAATGGTAATTTTCGGCAACAGTAAGTATTATCTACATGGCATACTGTATATTTTAAGATTTTCATATTGAATACCTAAGTTACTACTTACCATTCAAAAGGTTGTTTTAAAACAGTGCAACGGTTTTTAATTCATAAGGCAAATGGTCTCTCCAATGCAGATTCAGTTAACAAATGCCATGTACTAGTCATCTCTAATGTATGGTATATGATGATCATGATGATGACGAATATCACGCACTGATCACAGAAAGGAGTTTGATTCGAGGCAGCTACAATAAGCGCTTCGAATTATTCTGTACACCCCCGTGTCCAGGTTCCTATATTTACAGCTAGTTGAACTGAATGCAATGTTATAACTGCCTTTCCTAGGGACACTACACAACGTTTTCATAGTTGTGGGAAATATTCCCTTTACACATCATAGTTATGAAAATTCTATTTCTCTACATGATAATACTCGTTAACAATATTTCCTCAATATGATCATACATTTGCTTGTGAACAATAATTCCCTTTACAAAATAGCTGTGTTAAAAATATTTACACAGCATAAGCATAGTTGTGAACAATGTTCCCTTTCAATAACCAATGTTATGAAACTTATTATTCTAAACATAATGATATTTGTAGACATACATACATACACATTCACAAAATGAAAATACGGATTTAATTCAACTGATAAATTATAAATTATAAATTCTCTTCGATGACAATCATCAACTATAATTATTTAAATAATGTTCCCACACCATCAAACGTCTATCTTAACACGGTAGCAACTATCTACAATACATGTATACGGGTACATACCTTTTTTATCCTCTACATATTCATCTTCGGTCTGCACTGGAAGCTGGAGTGTACTGTTCAGCTTATATACCACAACTGCGTGTGGTCATTTGCGTGCCAATCAAAAAGGAACATGTGATATAATGATAAATTGCCATGTAAAATATAACACAATTTTAAATGGTGTTCAATTATCTCTTTAATAAAACAAATGGTTATTGAATTGGTCTCCCGTATCTCTATTGATTACTGAAATGAGTGTAATTAGGCTATTAGTGATCCCTATTAGTAGCATGTTAGTAATTATAAACCAAAAATAGTGTTTTCATGAGGCATACTAATTAATGAAGAAATATAATGATTATGGTTTCCACTTATAGACAAATGATTAACTTAATTGACAATTAATCAAAATTGTAATGTATCAGAAATTAACCAATTCACAACAATTATATCCTAAACAAATAATCTGACCAAAATACACTAGCTTTTCTGAAGAAGCTATTCTATCATTTTGATGGGCGTCAGTTTATGCTCAACATCTTTAATACGTCGTTAAAAATTTGAAGACATATTTAACATCATCAACAAAAGATGGTAGTTTATAATACCTTGTGTGTACTATCTGACTGGCATATTGAAAATATAAGTGGTTATAAAGATTTTATTGATATTCAATTTATTTTCTCAGGGTACATTTTCTGTTTAGATCCTTAGAGCGGTTTTTGCTAAGATTATTAGACTATAATTATTTTTAAGCTTAAAAATATCATAAAGAACACAATCAAGAGCTCTTATACCTATTCAATACCAGTGGACGTATATAGTGTGGATAATATCAGAAGGCAATAAGAACACATTGAAGGATATAACGTAATACGTCTAAACATGCTCTTAACCACAGGTGGCACACGTCTTTCACGCATATCACAACAAAATAATTATAATTTTTTAATCGGTTGAATGTATATTAATTTTAATAATTTTATCCCGAGCGATTGACACTTATTTGTGTATCAAAGTGAAAAAAAGACATGTTATTTGTTGCATATTGACACTGTGAAATGAAAGCCGATCCTTCTGCATTTTCGCCTCAGATGAGAAATATGTTCTGCAAATATGTTTTACTACATTATTATAAACCTGGAGGCTATGATATGACTGCTCGTTTAAACCATTGAAGGGAAACATTTAGAATGATACATTTATTTGTTTGATCGCATAAAAAGTGACCAGAAAGTCAAACACTTAGTCTACTTAACGCATTATCTGTGAAATTCATTCAATGTTCTGTAATGGAGAATGCATGAGGAGCTGTGGATTCGTTAAAAATAATCAACGAGCCCCGATTGCATTCTCCATCTTAATCAATGTATGACGTCACGAAACATGCATATGTGATTATTTTACATTTGAAACAATAAATATCAATTATGGGACACCAAAATCAATTATTTTGCAAATTTCGGTGCTCATTCATCGGATATGGTACAAGTAGCTTCGACCATCATGAAATGGTTTCTTCCACGCACATGCAGCGCAAATCTTCCACGCGAAGCGATGTGATTGACAGCTAAAAATCTGCCTTTTCATGCCTTCCGTGCATTACAAGTCATGAATAGAACGCGGGATTCTTACTGACAAACAATCCTAAGGTTTCTAACAGCGTCTTGCGGCCTAGTGGTTAGAAGCGCTGACTACCAAGCGAAGGGTTGCATGTTCGGTTCCATGTTCATGCATTACAAAAATTAATTTGTCTAGTTGTCTAGATATTTTAAGAACCTATCCTATACACCAAGACAAAATACATCAGTCTCGAAAAATGTACCATTACTGAAAATGTCTAAACCTAAAACCCCTCCTGACTGTGACAGTCAATGACCAGTAGATTCCTAAATAATAATCAACTGATAACACAATAGAGTGACGTCATGACCATGGATTAATATGATGTAATTGTTATCATTACAAACATGTTGTAAATGTTGTTGGGTTTTTTATGTATTTTTAAAATTTCAACCATCAACCTTTTTTATCATGCCAAAGTTCATGGAATTGTACCATTAATACACATCTATATAGAAACGAGTTTAATCATTCTTTATCAGTGCAGGCACCGAAGAGGAAGATCGATAACAGGAAGAAGGAAGATCGATAACAGGAAGAAGGAAGATCGATAACAGGAAGAAGGAAGATCGATAACAGGAAGAAGGAAGATCGATAACAGGAAGAAGGAAGATCGATAACACATGACCTTTGCACTTTTAAGTACGAGTAGGTTACCACAGTTTTAGCGACCACACAGCATCCTAACGGCAGGAAAGTTTCATAGCAGAAATATGTCGTTTTTTGTAACGGAGTCTAATCTCAGCGATGTTTTAGGTAGCATCGCTATTTAAACGACAATAACACAGACATATCCAAACGTACGCCCAAATTGAATGTTAAATGTTGCGCAGTATTCGAAAGGCCATCTTCATAGATTGACACCTACAAGCACTTATTGAACGATTTAAGAGCGCCATGGTGAACGAATTATTGTCGAAGTCAAATTACTCAATGAACATATGTATGCTTAAGATTGTCATTGGAAGTGACTTTATGTGATATTATTCCCCCAGGAGAAATCATACAGTGGCATCTGTTTCAGTAATGTATAAAGATGAAATAAGCGTGATAATTCTTATGCGTCATGTTTTGTATTAACAGTTATTTTATCATTCAAATATTTCGTGTATTATTCTGGATGAAGGTTATGATTGTTTTCCTTGTCTACATTGTATATATCAATAGGGTTGGTTTTTATATATAATGTGTGAATTAATTGAGTAATAAAATGAATAAAACGGTAAAACTATTCTTTTTTAATTGATAATATATATGAGCTATTTCTTTCAGTTTTTTGTTTCTTATTAACATTGTACAGAAAATACATCCTTCGTGAGAAGGCGGAAGTACTATATAAGATAGATATACAACTGATCATAATATGCTCTTTACTAAACTAGTTTGACATATACTTAATCCTCACATTGAAGAATCATCGTTTGGAATCTTCCAAGTTATATAACTTAACTAAGTTTTCCAGTTACCTTCGGAAGAAAAGATATGCATCACCTTCAAAAGGACATTTTAAAATCCACTTCCACATCATTTAATGTTAGTGATTACCTACAAAATACACTTCCAGGATATTTCTACACCGAAAAATCAAAATGAGCTTCCTTCAATCGTCTTCCTGCATTCAATTCCCCCTGCCATTCGCCGTGCCTTCAGCGTGGGGGCTCTTGCTGCCCTTATAAACCCTTACACGGTTCCGGGTTCCCGTGTCCGGGATATATTCTAAAGCACCGTAATCTCGAAGGATTCAATAATACAAGTAAGACAATATACAGCTCACGTCTTTATTACATTTTTGGGAACAAATTGTTACTGACTAAAAGAACAGAATGAGAGAAGCTTTTTACAGAACTGTGAGAGACATCGGCATTGAAATTTCATTTTAGTTTAGAATTGACTTTACTGAAATACGTTTCATGACTCCTTTGACAAAAGGAAGTCTTTGGTTCGGGACAGCATAGTTCTTCAGCTGCAACGGCTTGAATTTTGGGATAGTTTAGTCAGCTCAGGACGTGTCATAAATTTATTAAATCAAATTAAATTAAACATTTAACAGTTGTTGTCTTTCAGTTGAAATGCCTTGAAGTGGACGCTCTGGTCCTGGGGACTTGCAGAACACGAGTTGATGCCCCCAAAATAGTTGGAAAAAAAGATCCCATCAATTGTGACGCCAGCGCTGTTCCTGAAAACCACGTTGTTGGCTGAGAAGAGTACACCCTCACCCGAGGCTACGAGTCTAATAGACCCGTCGGCAACTCCTGGACTGTTCAGCGTGACTGTCTGGGTAAGTGTGATCCACTCGTTGGTTGAGAAGGTAAAGCTGTCACCCATGCTCAGCTTGTGACCCCAGGCGTCATCGCAAGCAACATCCCCATCGGAACAGAAGACCTGGGTTGCTTGTGGGACATACAAGGTTACTGCTGCAAGCCCTCCAGTTCTCCACATGAACCTTGCGTGGAAGCAGTCCTTGCCAGGATCATCCCCAGTGGTGCAGTTCACTCCTCCTCCAAACAGACCAGGAAGTCGGCCTCCGTAGGCGAAGTTGAAGCCGTCTTCGAAAAGAACCTTGTAGCTGAAAGTTAGACAACTTTTGGCAGCGATTGGGGTTGCGTAGAATTGCGTTCCACTTTGGGACCCTTCGTTCAGGTTGTATGATCCTTCTGACAGAAATATGCGGTTAACTTTGCCACTTCCTGTTACCGGATCGGTAACAATACCGTCAGAGGCACTGCCCATGAAGGTTTCTGCTGCTATTGCCCATGATAACGTCCCGCGCCAGTGGTTACTGTTTCTTGGAGCCCTAGACTTCCAGTATGTCTCTCCAGCTAAAACGAATATTTGAAAGTGTAAGTATGATACTTGAACTTAAACTCATATTACAATCTGACGTCTAAATGGTCTGCTTCTGTATACTTGTAATACATTGTGACTTGTAGATTATATCTCTGGCCAAAAGCACTTGAGAATCAAAATGTAGTCATAATAATATCCACAATAAATGTTCATTTAATTTTCATTTGCTAAATGGGTTAAAACAAAATAATAGGATCCATATAACGTATATTTCTTTGACATTATTAGGTCTATTAGACAGGTTTGAATCACAGGGGTTCGAATCGCTGTTTTGACAATATTTTCAAAATTCAAAATCTAGATGTTAGCATTCATATATCAATAGTGGGGATATTGATCTCAAATCTTTATTTCTTAACCGATTTCGCTCAATTTTGGAATATGAGCTCACAATATCGGATATAAACAGGATATGAATGCACAAATCTAGATTTTGAATTTTGAAAATATTGTCAAAACAGCGATTCGAAACCCTGTGATTTGAATTACCTATTGCTATAACTCGGATGTTCCCTCTTATTAGGTCTTCAAGGCATTGTATGTAAGATCTTTTCATTCTACCTTCATAAGTCAAAAGACATTCCCTATATGTTTTCATTTATATTAATCTAAAGGTCTATTGAGACACAATATATTGTTAAGTTAGCCCTTATCATCAAAACGGTACAGTTCGGCTGTAAAGTTTACAAACATTAAGCTGGGGATCGTTAAGGCATTGTATTTTAAAAAATAATGATGTTCATTGAGTATTCTTTAAAACACATTTCTCAAAGTGACTTCACACGTATAGTGTACTTAAAAACATTGCAGTTTTTCATCCAGTATATAAGTAATCTGATTTGACATTCTTGACACTTGAGTTATTTACCTATTCTTAATATGTTATAGAAAGAAAATACCCGCCAAATTAGGATTGTAAGTCCAAGTGCTAACGTTCGTGGGGACACTATGAACCCTGTCCCAGCCTGTGGGTCATTTTGGTCAGTACGATTTCGTGTATAAAATGAAGATTTACATAGATAACGTGTGTCGTATGAAATTCCTGAATGAATGCACGTCTGCCTCGACCAGGTAATGTCAAAGTTTATTGTTAGCCAGTCAAATCACTAAATGCGATGGCGTTCATGAACTGCTTGGCGCAAGCACAGACACAATTTAACAAAGTATCGTGTTTGTATAGTTACATCTAGCCTCTATGGTTGAGTCCAAAATCAAACTCACCAGAAAGGTCAGCCATCCATCCAAGGATGAAGAAGGATATTGTGGTCAAAGATGTCGTCATTCTGTAAACTAATAAAAGTATTTATGAGCTTTATTTCTGGGAAATGGGGATAACAGTGTGGGGAATTTGGATTTGTGAATTCGTTATCGAATTGTTTTATTTATTTATTTTAAAGTTCTATAAAATGGATATAGAGACATTGATGATTTGGAAGACGTTTTGACATTTTTAGTATGGGACAAATTGGACGGTATTGTGATGGGATACCAGAAACAAGGACCACTGAAAGCTTTATCAACGGTTTTTGGAATAAATAAACAGTATTTTAACAGAAAATATGACACTTTAACAAACATGTTAAGCTTTCATTGACTTCACTCTACTGTTAAAAAATACTCTCGAATCAATAAAAAAAAGAGTTCTAAAACGAATGCACATGGTTCGGTTAAGCCATGCGAGTCCATTTCCCATCGAGCGGCCATTTTAAAGTGCTCCTATAAAATGGCAGCTTGCTACACTGATGGTATGGACATTCAACCATATTGCTGTTTGAACTCTCAAAATCGCACGAGACTTACAAATCTACCTCCCACAATGGAGAGTTATATACGTCGCACTACTTACTTCCAATACGGATAACCGTATTCTATGGATACGACTTATTGGGTATTTTGATGAGATGTTTTATCCTCTGATGTAACAACATAATGTATAAACTTTAATAATAAATCGCAAATTTGAGAAAACATAATTTGCCAAAAAACGGGCTACAGCGCCTTTAAAAATATCTACGTTACAAAGACACGATGGTGTTTATATCAAGACGAGCATATATGTGTAATTTGATTAAAAATATTGACAGATAATTTTCAATTAACATTCTGTAAAAATATTAAAGGCCATATCGAATCCGTATACCTGACGTCTATACTCCAAAGACAGGTGTCCTCAGAACATTTCCCCGACTACCCTTGTCTACTGCTAAAAGGATTCTATTCTTCATCAACCCTGTGTATTTGCCAAATAAACAATCGAAATACTAATAACCGAAATAAAAACAAGTACTTACTTTATCTTGGTCAGCACCGAGTGTAAATGTCCAGGTTCTGTGGACAATATATAGCAAATAAATATCAATAAAATCTACAAAACAGGAACTAATTTCCTATTGTCTCCAGGCATATCATTGTTCTGCTGTTCACTATCAATCCTTCGGTATTGTTATTCTTCCGAAGTTTGGATATATTTCATAACATATTTGATATGCTTTGGATAAGGTCATTTTCCTTTGGCAACATTTTTCGAAATAAATAAATGCTGTGCAGCTTGTGTCAGGTTTTCGGACGCTAAGAATCAGTGGGTATGATTTCGTTTTTCTAAACGTTTTAAATCATTTAAGTGAGTGTGTTATTGTTTAGTGTCGCCTGGGTAGTATAACATTTGTCATTTGCGGCGACACAAATCATTTAAAGAAATTTCATAGACATATAACGTAATGTATAAATATTTCTCATTTTAACGTAGATTGTCATTGTAAAAATCCTATAATGTGTCTAGGTTTTCTTTTCTATTTGCATTTCTCAGAAAACTGATATTTTTCTGTTCAATTACACGTTTAACTCTACTGGATGAAAGATAAAAGAAACTAATAGTAAGAAATACAGGCGTTTTAGATAGTGACACAATATATACTTTGAGAGAAAAGTAACTGTACAATGTATTTATTATGTGAGTATACAAAGCATATTGTTTCATGTATTTATCTATAGTTTCTCGACCGAGAATAGTTTCAAATTATTATTGCAACAACAACAACACATTCTCAGCAAAAGCCAACAGTAACGCATAACGTTGCTTGTCGAGGATAGGTTCTGCAGACATTCATGTTCACATATCAGTATCGAGTGTGACCACCGCGAGCATCAACACATGATGGACATCTACGCCTAAAGGACTCAGGTTAATGAAAAAGGCTTATGGAATCTCATTCTAAATCTCAACCGAAGTTTGCCACCAGGTCGTTCAAGGTCACAGGCTGATGTTGACCTCTTCTCAATTTTCTCTCCATCTCACACCAAACATGTTCAATAGAGTTGAGATCTGGGGAAACGGTCGGTCAAGAGCTCTGGTTTTATGCTGCACAAAGAGGTCGTTAAGAAAATGTGCAACATGCGACCTTGCAGTGTCTTGCTGGTATTAAATCTGAACCCCATATCTTTGGGAAAGGGTAACACGCGAGGCAGTAAAACTGCACCTCTGTATCGGATGCCCGCTAGAAAATCACCAACGACGAGCAGAAACTGTCCTGTGATTAGCGGAGATGCCTCCCCATACCATAACGCTTCCTCCGTCAAAACGACTGCGTTGATAAACACACGCATCAGCGTAACGTTGAGGAGCACGTGAATGCCACTCACTACTGTCAAGATGAAAACGAGACTCGTCTGAGAAGAGAACATTGTACCAGTCTCTCCTTCTGTACCTTAGATGCTGTCTACACCACAACAAACGTGCATCTCGCAACAGAACTGGACGGATGGCTCGACGTCGTGGCCTGGTGTCCCAATCTCGAATGCGATTCCTGACAGTTTTTGCACTAATAGGCCTTAAAGGGACACCGCAGATCATGTGTATCTACCTATGCTGATTAACATGTATGCTAACAAGTCACAGACACCGAGTTTCAGACGTTATTGGCAATAAAAAACTACTGCATGTAGACAGTGAAGTGAAGCGTAATTCGTTAGCAGACACCCTAATCAGCTTAGTGAGATAAAAATGAGACTCATTTTTAGCCTCGACGCAGTGTCCTTAAGTAGGGAATTGTGCGGGCAGAAAGTGATGCAGGTTGGAACCGATTTCTGAGATGTGTGAGTCTGATATTGTTGTCCTGATTACGTGAAGTACGAGTGGCCCTCCCGCGCGTGGGCGATCTATGGTGCTTCCAGTTTGATCGGACCGGCTCTAAACACCGTATTTCTGTTAACACCAAACGTCCAGCTACGACATTCCGTGACATCCTAGTCCAAAACATGCCAACGGCACGTAAACGATCATCTTGGGATAGGCGTGGCATCGTGTCATTGAATAAGATTCAATTATCAATGTGATTTTTTGGGTAGCGCTTTATCAAAGATCTGAACGTCTACTGAAATTAGTGTAATGACTTTTGGTAAGTCACTTAGCGACTTTTACGTGCATGGACATTTCTTGACGTTGAGACGTGTTGCACGTGAAAAGTTCTTTAGAGTCACATTGTACATGTACATGTATGTCAATCACAAGCACGCTCAAGTTATATCACCGTGTTATATCATCTATAAGCACCATGACCGTAAAATCAATATTTATGTAATGCACAGTTACTTTTTTCTTCTAGTTATATATTGTGTGATCGTTTGTCTTAAATATAACTATGTTATCGTCAAATGCATCATATTTACTACTTTTCCATTAAAATCGAGCAACATCATTTTACATGGCAGAAACCGAAACTACACGCTCCATGTAAATGTACAGTATTTATAATACCTGTCAAACACTATCAACCAAAATTTGGTAAATAAGTTTCGAACATTACGTTTGACTGATTGACGCGCGCCACACGCTGTGCATTGTCCGGTTTTCGATCAGAAATCGGCAGTTTTACATTTATATCGCCGGTATACTGAGTCGACTGTCACCAAAACGGTAAATTTCGGTAAAAGTCAACACTTCTCGATAAAATAACACATTTTATAACATTTGGCATATGTGACCCTCAACAACACAATGGATGTGCCTTTAACGTTACTGTTGCTTAATTCACTTTTGTGGATTTTAAAAGTATATTATTACATGTTTCATGCACATAATTTGCATTGTATTACCGGCATAGTTTCTCTCATGTTTCCATGTTTCGTTAAGGGTGGGTGTATCAACTTAGTGAAACGTGGCATATATCCAGGAAACTTTATGAATATGGGGCTACTTATAAAAAAAATTTCTTTTCTTGTCCTGCTATTCTTGCTGTGGGGAAGCAATATTTTTAATTGTGCACTTTTCAAACTCATGACTGTTGCTTAAATGTATAGTTATTTACACTGAACAGATATAAATTAACTATTAACTATTAATTAACGATTAACTAGCATTTAGATACAGTAGAGTAACATACATTCTACCATGAAATTTTAAAATCTTAGTTTTTGATTGGGTTTTTTTATCGTCAAACAGAGGTTCGAATACGATATTTGTGATAGTCGATTTACTGCATTTGAATAAATTATGACCTAACACTCTAGGCCAAATTATCTCATTGAAATAAATACGCGTAAATCAGTTCTGTTCTGCGGTTTCCAACATGTTTTCTTTCAACGTAATGTACTACTAATTGGTGTATCTGTTTGGTAAATAATTCTGACGCTTTCGGCTCCGAATTATATGAATATCGTACCTTCGTTAGATTCGCAAAAAGTTAAAAGACATTAGGTTTATCTCCTAATTTGTATATAGATGTTTCATGATATATAAATAGTTGTTTAAAATCACAAAATTGAACTTTTCAAGAAATTGTAAATTGTGTTTTATGTTGTAGAAACATGTGTCAAGAACCTTCTTAAGCCAGTTAAAATGCAGTTTTCTAACTCTAAGATCATATTTAACATACATGTAATTAATTATAAATGAAAAATCTGAAAAAAATAACATTAAAAAAAAACGTGCTATTGCCCCTTTAATATCACTTCTTTGATTTTAGACAAGGACGCACTTGTAGATATACAAGCTTCTATGAATATTCATAGTGTCAAAGATTTTTAAATAATTTTTTACATTCTTTATTCATAACAAAATGATACAAATCATAGAAAAATAAAACATCTGTTACAATGTACAAGTTGTTGTTAAAGAGCACAGCCTCATTGCTTTACAAGATGACGAGTTGGAACTGTTGCACAATTATAATTCCCTTTGATAATAAATCAGTTTAAACTATTTTTTTATAATGACAAACTTTATGAAAATTAACAATAAATTCAAAATCCAAAAGAAAATATGTTACGAAATGATAGTCGAGTTTTCATCAATCAAAAGTGCATACTCATTAACTTCGCAATATAGAAGGGGTGGTTCTTACTTGGCACATTCATTTCTGTTGACCTTTTGTAATCTATTGAGCAAATTGAGAGTCTGACCATAAAACAATGAATATTTCGCACAAATATAATACAAATCGCATCCGTACAGTCAATTGAATTTGTAATGCGTTGATCAACCTGGCATTAAAAAAACCCTACAAGGCCAAACAAATCTAAACCTTGAAGTTGAGGGTGCGGAGAAACAAAGATATACCAACTTTAGCATTAACTCTCACAAACAAGAGAGTTAAGATAAAACTATTGTTAACGTGCTGAGAATAAACAAATACATTCAAAACAGTCTTGAATATATTGATTAAAAAAATAGTATGTTTTTCCTCTGTCGTCTACATTAACAAAATGTGTCTTTTAGAACAAACGACTTGAAGAACACTTTTGTGTTCACGGGACTGGACGAACAAGAAGAGGATCCTCCGAAGAAGTTGGAGAAGAAGATACCATCAACGTTGATATCGGAAGTGCTAATCATCACGTCGTTAGTCTTGTAGACCATCCCAGTACCTACAACGCCAAGGCGTATATATCCGTCAGCTTTACCCGGGGAGTTGAGACGAACTGTTTGAGTCAATGTAAACCATCTTCCAGTCTCGAACACAAAACCTCCACTTCCAAGGCGATGACCCCAATCATCGTTGCACTCGGCATTACCGGAAGTACAGAAGTTTTCTGTCTGGTCCGCTCGGCTGGTGAATAGGGACAGACCCCCGATGCCTCCGGGTCTCCAGATGAACCTGGACGTGAAGCAGTCCTTGTCAGGATCTGTTCCCGCCGTACAGTTCACTCCTCCTCCGTACAGACCAGGAAGCTTGCCACCGTAGGCGAAGTTGAAGCCGTCTTCGAACCAGACTCTGTAGGTCAAAGTGAGACACCTTCGAGGACGTATAGGACTGGCATAGAACTCAGCACCGCTATTCGGGGTTGTCAAACCGTATGAGCCTTGTCTGTGCAGTACAGCATTCACTCTGCCTCTCCTTCGGTCTGGACCTCGTCTCGGTTTAACAGCCTTTTTGCCAATGTAAGTGCTTCTATCCATGTTCCACTTTGTACGCCACTTCCAACGCAATGTGGGTGATTTTGATGCCCATAATCTACCACCGACTGAAACGAAGAAGAAAAGTTGAAATTTCAGGTGGTGTTTTTTGTAATATGAATTATACGTTTTATTATATGACGAGCAATGAAATACTGGGATTTATCAGTGAACTAAACTGTCTATCAAGCTACAGTGAAAATAACTGTTATTTTCACTGCGACCAGTGACTGATATAATTTGACGTCATAAAACAATGATCTGACGTAGCGAATTTACTTATGACGTGACACTGTTACTGTGGAGACGGGCAGTTCCAGGTAGCCGCTCTGCGTGAAGAAGACCATTTTCGGACGTTTATATGTTTGTCTCATCTCGTGATGCATCTTCACAACGTCACGGGCGTAACGAGAAGATTTTCAAATCATCTCCCTCCGCCCTTGACCTCACGGCCCGCTTTTTCTGCGCTAAGATTTTAGCGTACTGCAGGCTAATCCGATAGGCCAATCAGAAGAAAGCTTGCAATATGAACTTCTATATTTAGACTGGAAAACACCTTTTCCAATTCGTCCAATTTCTCCGCTTATTTTGGATCGCAAACTGTAGCACACTTTTTGACAGTATTTTGATCAGTCCCGGACTTGTATAAACTTTCAATTGATGCAATAAAATAATTACAATTCGTTTTCATAAACCTGTAATCGATAATCAAAACGTCGAAGCGGACAGCTTCAAAAGCCATAAAGTTGGCACATGGAGTGGACCCACTGTTACGATGTTACTGTTTGATAACTGCCAAACTGGATATATTCATAAATTTCGCGTATGATTTTGCGCATGTTATCAGGTATCGTTTGTTAATTTCACAACACTGCAGCTGGAAGTACGTTGAGTGATTCAATTTAGTTGGTTGTCATAGTTTTTAAAAAGTCATATAAGCTAAAAAAAATAACTAGCACATGTTATTCACTCCGAAATCGAACAAATCAAGTGTTGAGTTTGAATGAAACTAATCTTTAATGATTTCACACTATCTTTTTTTACAAAATACAAAATAACGCGTGTGGCATCATGGTATTTCGATTTAACAATCTCAATTGTGATTTGATTTCTTGCTTGATAAACTGTGCCTATAACTCTTAATAACTCTTATTTATAAATGTTACAATTAGCACGCTATACTAATTTAAATATTCTTATTCAACGCGACGATTTGTATTCAAATCTTTTAACTTTGTTTGAACGTGGGTATTTCTCATTTGCATATGAACTACATATGTGTCCGTTATAAACTTAACAATCAACTAATAACACTTCCTGGCTCGCATTTGGTCTTCTTATTTAATAAGCATGTTTATGATGATATATGTTCATGTATTTAAGTACTATACGACGAGTATTGCAATGTACAAGAAGAAACGTTTACCCAACGTATGTTTCTAAAAATAACAATTTTAGAATTATCGCTTCTGCAGTACCGAATGTAAACGGTGATTTCATTGGCTGTATGTAAGCAGCTGGTAAGGGGCATAACTCGTGATCACAATAGATGTCGCTGCTTCGTTACACTGTTATCTGGGCTGTTGAGGGCAAGGTAAAAAATGCATAGAATTTATTTCTATACGTTTTCACCTTGCCGTGGGAAGATGCTCGTGATGTAGAAAGGTTATATTTTCGTGAAAATATATAATTTTTCTACCTCATGAGATGAGATAAACAGGGTATTAGTCAAGAATTGACGGATATCCTCTATAAATTGACATTACTTTTATATCTTAAATACGTTTATACTTGTATCGGAGACAAACATATCGTACATGAGAAATGAATTACAGTTGTCTTGTATAATCATCTGAACGTTGTTTTTCTATTCTGCATTCATAGTTTGGTAGAGTCTGATTACATGTCACTCCCAAATTACATCTGAATTGTACAAAACTGTCATGACGTAGGACAGGACCTTCAAGTAGGCATTATATAACAGGACGTTAAAAAAACGTTTCTACATCCTTTTAGACATTCGTGTCTGAGTATTGACATGAACCCTTGGCTTGCTCGCTCGAGACCGAAGAAGAAATAGGCATAGTATGACACGGGGACTTATTTAACATTCTATATATTTTGTACAATAAGATTTCTAAGAATCACCGAAGATACAAGATACGAATCCAGGTCCCCACGTCCGAAAACTCGTTAACATGAAAATGTACGAAGGGTTGTTTCTACCTACGTTTTTATACCGCTCTGATTGTAATAGAATAAGTGTGGATCAAAGCCTAGCTTTTTATTAAGATTTTATTATTTAGATAAGTTGAATTTATTGTTAATATATTCGATCTAAGATTATTTCAACAGTTTAGAAAGACGAGACCCTAAAATGTTTGACGAATTAACCGTGTCATTAACATTGAACATCCGTGTCATTAACATTGAACATTGTTAACATATCGACTTATTTAATCGGACATTAGAACATTCTTTATTATTGAACAAGACTTGCAAAAGTATGTAATAAGAACTCTTTTCTAATAGCAAAAATAGCACCGCGATTTTGTAACAATTCCCTTTTCCCAACGAGTGTTTATATATTTGATATAAGAAAAGACGTTTCTGCTTGAGATTATATTTATTATCCAACACCAATTATCGTATTCAGTATTAAGTGAAAGATGTGAGATATTGATACTCATACAACACTAAGGTTTGAGCCAGTATGAATGTCAAGAGGCTTTTTGTGCTGATGTCCAATTATAGGTTTGTAAACATTTAAGGGTATGGTTGCTGTAAAGACATTTCGACCCCGGATTTGAATACATTTGATTGGAGTAATAGTGTATTTCCTTCTTCCTTAAGGAACAGTGGTACATACTACAAACTACTAAAAGGGGAAACCGGAGATTGTCTTTCGACTTAAGAGTGAAACTATTTTAGACTTACCAGTCAACTGTATCAATGTCAATAACAGTAATATTGATATCCAATGTGTCTGCATATTGCCGTGGCTGAAAGAGAGAATGATTCATTCGTGTTATAGCGTATCAGAACTCAGGTTTGATCATTTTGCATGTATCGTAAATGATAATCGTAAATATGTAGCTTTTACACTTAGTTGTTCTTTGCCTATTTCCGGATATACCGCTTCCACACGGGCACATTTCTCATACGGCTTTTGTGGATACAGTGCGATTTTATCGTATTGATCGAACACGATCGTGCACACAAATCTGTTTATAATGTCTTTAGTACAAACTTCATTCGTAAGAGTTTACATAGCGTTAAACACTAGAACATTATTTGAGTGAGGTGAGTCGCAATTAATTTGACAAGATGAGCCACAAAAGTTTATTGTTAAATGAAATGGTCTTCACCGCACTAAAGTACTGTAAGAAATTCTAGAAAATGTACGTTTAAAGCAGCATCGTGTGGAAATACTGAAAGCATCACGATCTAGAAGGGGGTGAGAGTGCAAGCTCTTTTAAAGAGGGTGTTGCAGAAGGAATTTTTTTGGGGAAGGACTACTATTTTATTTTCCAAAAATTCTCAAAAAGTCAGAAACAGTCTTTAAATATATGCTTATATGTTCAAAGGATTATAAAAATAAGTACAAGAGACACGTGTATTATGTCTGATATAAAGTGTGTATCCTATACATGTATATAGCGCGTCCGATATTCGACAATTAGATTCACCCTGAACTCTCTGATCTAGGTCCGTCTACTATGGTCGAATTTATATTTAATGGATTAACGTACACATTCCTGTACTGCTCGTTGATACTACAACTTGTATGTACTCGACAGGATAAATCATGATGTATAATGACTGTGTATCAAATATATTCAGTAAGTGCAAAATTAAAAGGTATAATAGTGCAAAGATGTTAACTTGTATCATTCAAAATTAAAAGTACACTTACATGGAGATTATGTTTCATTTTGTATGAATTATTCTAGTTCAAATAACTACAACATTCAAATTTTGAGTAAAGAAACTACTTAGGAAGCTACAAATCGCACAGTGTAACACGGCTTTATAAACAGTATGGAAATGATCATTTTACCTGAGAGAGTTGCGTCTCCAAATGAACACTGAAATAGACAGTGTCGTCGTTTTATACTTGAGACATGATGTCATCCCACCCACAAGGACATCACTCGTAAGGTAGAGGACTCTCGGTAGTGTTATTGCATCATCGAAGTAGATACTGTATTGACCATTGACGCGCGTAACTTAACCTTGAACTTTGACGTCGGTTATTCTAGTATGTAATCTATGCCTAGGGAGTCTGGAGCTGGTATTTTATGGCCATTTGGCAATACCTGAATCTTGTTTTGTTAACTTTGAAATAGGATAGGACAGGAAGAGAAATGCTGATACGGTAAAACCATATAACCATATACTGTAAACATTTGTAAAACAAATCAAACAAGCAAAAAAAGTGAGCGTGGCTCACTACTACCCCCGACTGTTAAAGTTTGACATTTCTAGTTTACTTATAGAGAGAGGTGTCTGCACATCTAAGGATTGATAAGCTATGAAATGTAATTGCTAAGATTAAAGTGTTTGCGAAAGGGTAGGACATGTCACTTAAAAGTAAAAGTAGGAATAATAGTAACTTGAAAAGTAGGGGTAACATAACACACTACTGCCATTACCACTGACTTCAACTTTATTTTGGAAATTAATTCATCATAATGATTCATTCGAGTGACTTGAAACAACAGGTACATGGAAGCACACCCCTGAGGTATATACAGCAGTTTATGGTTAACAGGAAAGAAAATTTAACTTTTTCCAAAATATAACCAGTGAAAATATAAATTAGTAAAATCAACAAGAACACAGAAGTAGCTTTTGATGAAAGTTACATGAAAAAGAAAATGATAAAGTCAACAAATCACAACACAGAAGTAGCTTCATTCATTTAGCTCTGAATATGACGAAGTTAAAAAAAAAAATCACCAAAAATTCACCAAATCGTGTTACATTTTGCACTGCACCTCTCCTAGTGGTGAAGAAGACATGTGCCAAATTTGAAAAGGATGAATAGTTTTTCTGTAATCGATCGGACAAAAATGCTCAGAATATGACTAAGTTAAAAAATATATAATTTCGCCAAACATTTAAAAAATCACCAATTTGGTTTACACTAAGCACTGCACCTCTCCTAGCGGTAAAGAAGACATGTGCCAAATTTGAAAAGGATGAGATGAATAGTTTTTTCTTTAATCGATCGGACAAAAATTGTCTTCGGACGGACGGAAGGACGGACGGAATCGTTGGTATTACTATATACCCCCGACCTTTTTTGGTCGGGGGTATAACAACAATAAAAACGGGAGGAAGCATTATGTATTTAACGATGCGTATTTTCAAAATCAAAAACTTTGATACATGTACTTCAAAACTGTTTTCAGAATCATTCCGAAATGAAATCACACGTAGATCATTTATTGTATGTATGAATGTTTCTATTGCAAATAACAACCACAGTTTACATTTTGACGAAATGATGTGTGGATATAAAACTTTTATATTCTGCATTGGGGACGTTCTGACATAAAGCTGCATCTCCAAAGTTTGTTCATCTACTTTCTTAGTGCAATTTTTATGTAATATGGAGTAACTTTAAATCATCGTATTAACACGGAAACTAAACCGATCATTTTGCATTTTCGCCTCTGAAAAATACACTTGAATGTTTAAATTCATAATACTGTAATTATGTACTCACGTAACAGGGTTGGCAGCTCATTGAACTGACGAGGGATCAAACTTTTTTTTTAAAATATATTTTTTATTTTCTTATGTAAAACATCAAGTAATTGATTAACTAGGTAAAACAATAACCTTGTATTTTCATTTAATAGATAGAAAAAAATTGTTATTTGAAAATTAATAAAATTTAAAATTTTACAATTTGATCCCGACTGTCTATTTCAGTATGCCAAAGTTCGAAAACTTGCACCATTGACGATTGAGAATGATTACTCTTATGGATATAGGATGATGTTTTGTTATTGTATTTATGTAATTCTACTGACGTTTCAGTGAAAGCCAATTTACATGATATTTGCACTAATATACGCCATTTGGTGAACAGACTTTCGGGATGCACCTGTAGGTTCTAATATCGTTGTCAAGCAAGTGATACATAACAGAAATTAAGCAAATGATACATGAAATGTTTATTCAATAGTTTGGGATGGGGAAAATATGAGCTGTTTTTACATTGATTCGGTTGATGGAAATGCTGCACAGAGTTTAATTATTTAATAATATACAGTAGAATGTTAATGTGCATAACTGTTGTGCAAATGACTGGATCATTCCATTGATTGGAACGTGCCGTAAGGATATACATAGCTGTATCGTGATTATAGCGTTTTAATGTATGAAATGTAATTCTTAAACCAGATGATGATAGACATTAGGAATACTAATAACTATCATCTCTGTTGAGGGTTAGGGAAATCTTCTTGATGTTTAGGGCTTAGTGGTATTTCCGCAGCTTATGCGATGTCAGGAATGAAATAAGATATGAAAAGAGAGGCCATTAATATAGTTTCTTTTTTAACAAACAACACAGTCGGTTAGCCAACAAATTTCGAATTACGAATTGTTATCAGGTAAACTCCGATTTGAGCAATATTGATGCTAATATATAAATGCATGATTCAAACATAGCCCATTTTAAAATGTCACTTTTGATGTTATTCTGGTGAAAGGGACATTAAGTATGTTGTTGGAGTCACATAATGTCAAACGTTATAAATGGCGTAATTTCATCGACTAATACTGACCGTTGCTGTAAATATTTAGTTTAATGCTTGGTCATTGTGTAAAGTGGCTATATAAGGTGAAAGTCGTCATTTATGATCGACAACCGGATAATGGCGCACTCGAATTGGTCAAACGAAATTTTGAAAACTTACCGACAAAAACACAGATGTGAGTGGGTAATGATCAACAGGTAATATAACTACTGTACATATACAAGGGACGTGTCAGTTTCGGCATATATACAAAAAAATAGGTGATCAATTTTCATTGGAAACAAGTAATTATCATATATTTGGCGATTATTATAGGGTATGAATATGCAAATCGAATGAAAGTATTTGAAGTTAAATAGCATGTATGGTCTTTCGGTACATATGAATAAACAAACTATTATGCAAAATACTCAATAAGTTTTTAATAGGGTGACTGTACAAAGAGTATTATTACGGCGACTTCCCTTTCATTTTAAACAGAAACAGCGTAGTGGTCACAGACAAGGTAAAGGTCTAGACCCTTAACTATTAATGGCAGATTTATTGAATAATAGATTTTCAATGTCAACATTGTGTCCGGCAATAGTTTCCACATCCCCTGAGGGCTACCATAGTATTAAGATTTTATCTTTGCACGGTGTGTATTGGGTAGATACGTAGATAGAATCTTGCTTCGAGCAATAAATGACGTATCGTTTGTGGGCTGGGAATTACGTATTTTGTGTACTGGAGGTCAGTTTTGTAATAATTTGTTTGGATGTTTACATTCTGAAGCATAACTCCTGAATCAAACTAAAGGATAATGTTCTAGTATTTGAAATTTTGAATCGATTGTTGATTAGTTTCAAGTTTTTACAATAAGTGTTACAAAAACGTATTTGTTCCTGTCCTAATAATCTTAAAAGAATGAATTTATGCATTTCTCCAAGATTTAATTTTTGGAATAAATTTATCTGTGTATTTCTTAGCTTACTATTTAAATAATTTATAAATGAATATATATAGTTTTATAAGTTGGTTCATGAATTTGTGGATTTGGGATTTTGTACTTTAAAAATCTAATGACTCTTCTATTGTTCACAATTTAGACAGGTTTGAAACGTAGAAGTTAAACTGGTATGAATGTCGGAGTTTGACGACATCATTTATACAATGACCTTATCTTGTGTAATTACAAAATTACAAAATCATAATCATAACTATGAATCTACAACTTTATTGTACAACTTTGGATATATGAATAGTGATGGTCTTGGGTTTACAATTTAGGATATTTACATAAAGGAATTTCTTTGGTTTAAAGCTTTGATGTGATGAAATAGATGTTTTTCTAGGATGAACAATTATGGATCATTTGAAATTAAAAACTGTTGGCTTTTGTAGCTCAGGCCAATCATCTCCAAGGTTTACGACTAAGATATCAAATAATAAGGTTTGACAGCATTAACCATAAGGGTTCAACATGATCACCACATGTACAATTTATAATCCTCATTGATCCAAGTACAGTCTGCGAGTTGTAAATACATTGTAGCATCAATTACGGCTTAGAATATGCTACCTCTTACCGTAGGCCCCACCAGTGGTGTCAACTACGTCCAAACCAACCCAAGCCACCTCTCCCCCTTAACCCACGGCCAATGCCGAAGCATTTCAAGCCCGACGGCTTGGTGACAACGCCACATATACAGTACATGATGCTTATGCTTAAATAAACTGGACAAAAATAATTAGGAACATTTTGAAATTATAAATAATGATGTATTTATTAGTTGGCATATTAATGAAATATGAATCATAAACCATCTGCTATCTCTAACTTACACATGTATTTTGTCCAGTATATCTGTTTACACAGCCTTGATTTTTTTGACCATATACATGTATGGCAACCATATATCCATATATGGAGGGTTCTCAACGAGCTGTATTTATATATAGCAGCAGAGCACATGGTTCATGATGATATATGGAACTCCTGTAGTGAGATTTAAAGTGTTTTTAACGATGAGAAGATACTCTGATGTTTTAAAACCTCTCAACATAAGTCCGGTGTTAGTTTCCTTGAAAGCTAGTACATATATAGTGATAAACATGCAAAAGACCTCTCTACTGTATGAACGTATGCTGTGGAATTACCACGCGCGTTAACACTCCGACCCAGCCCCTACACATACCCACCTATCCCCCCCCCCCCCCCCCCCCCCCCCCCCCCTCCCCCTCCGCCCTATAATTGCCGGGATTCGAACCAAAGACCTTTTGACTGCACTTACCACTGGTATCCCGAGAAATTTACAAGTTAGTGTACATTTTTCACTGTTATCAAATGAATAAAAAGTATTAAATTGTGCACGAGTTTAGATGGAACACAACAAAACTTTGTACTTAAAGAATACGTTCAAACTGTTTGATAAATTGAACAGAAATATATAAAATGTCTGAAGTGCGTGTACATTTCTGCAAATTAACTCTCCTGCACTACATAGTTTTGCTTATATCTCAAAATCAACATAACAAACGTACCTTAATGTTCTCCATATTTGTGAATTTTCTACCGAAAAATTTGGTTTCCGAAATATGACTTTATCAACAAAATTAATCACGTATATACATGTCAAACTTAATTAACACACTATTATACCATTACATAATCCTAAACCTGTTACCGTTGCTATACAGCACGCCAAAATACTGGAAACACATGTCTACTGTACCTAAGGCGACAATTTGCTTATCTCATCAAATTGAAATTAATTATTGATTTCATAAAAATTTTATTAAACGAGACAGACACTGTATAAAAGCACCCCATTCATTTGATACAGCACTAGTGTGCTTAGTTAGGACTTGGTGTAAGGTACGTAAACCCACATAAATGTGATTGTTGTTTATCAAAAAATGTTGAACGATGTTTAAAGAAAACTTATGCAAAAAGAATTGTGTATTTTTTTATAACTGAGGGAGACTTCATCCATTATAACTGAAAGCAACACATATTGTACATAACATGCTTTATGAAATCCATATGGGCGAACAAGATCTTGATTGACTGGGTCAATTTTGTAACTATTTATGGTTAAACGTGAAGTTATTTTTACATCTTGAAAATGTTTCATGTTTCAGATTCTCCAATCATGGCCTATTCTGTCATCCTGATTTTGACTCTGGGTGTTTTTCATGCCACAGGTAATCTTCTTGGATGTCTTGTACAATACATTTTTATGAATCCAGCTTATGGTTTGGCAACTGAAGAGCGATATATAGTGACATACAACTACTAATATTGCGAGATGTATTTAAACAATTCGAAATTCATTTGCTTAATTTCCAATACAACTGTAGACAGTGATACATTAATTAACTGTGGAATAACTTATAATTTTATCAATCTGAAGATCTTTATATCAATCATGCATGTAAAGTATCATCTGCAGGTTCGTGAAATCATTTGCAATATCATTATGCCACAATAGTCTTCCCATAGTGTGTAGAGTATAGGTCTTGGATGGGTGCAGAAAATGCAATTATAGTATCTAACTTTGAACTCCTCACGGGCATGTGCCTTTGAACTAGCATGGTTCAATTCTATTTGACAATTTGATTATGTTTGCTAGTTGGCCATTTGTGTTGAAACTACTGTACATCTCTTTATTTGTTATATTATCCACATTCCATTATGAAAAATATTCACCCAAAACAACTCATATAGAGAGCGTGTGTCATGCTTATATTCCTGTAACCTTTACAAGGAGGTAATTTATCTAAAGAATATATACGCTCGAAACGTATCAAGTATAAAATATTAAAGTGGCACATCTTAAACTTATCCGTTAATATTACAGATGGTGTGAAATTATGGGGCTCCAAGGTCCCAAGACAGAACTTCATTTGGCGTGGCCAATGGAACAAGGACGACAGTACATACAGAGGAAAGTCAGCTGTAACAGCCGACCCAAGTCCAAATGGAAATAGCCAGCGAGTGATTGGCATATCTCACAAACAGGGTTCATACGGTTTGACAACTTCCGACAGCGGTGCTGAGTTCTATGCCATGCCACTAGCATCAAGGAACTGCTTCACTCTTAGTTACATGGTCCGATTTGATGAAAACTTCGATTTTGCCTTCGGAGGCAAACTTCCTGGTCTTTTCGGAGGAGGAGTCAACTGTACGGCGGGAACAGATCCCGGTAAAGACTGCTTCACCTCCAGGTTCATCTGGAGACCGGAAGGAGTCGCTGGAGGGGTCGTGTTCACGTCCACAGCTCAACAGTCAAATGCTTTCTGTAATTCTGCCGAGTGCAATGATCTCTGGGGACACCGTCTACAAAGCGATTTCAGGTTTGAGACTGGAATATGGTACAACTTGATCATGACCGTCAGAGTGAACACTATTGGGGAGGATGATGGGTTAGTGCGACTTGCAATTTCCGGACCAGGGAAGATCTCCAAGACTGCCCGCATACAGGTTCGAAACTCGGACATCAAAGTGGATGGTATTTTCGTCTCTAACTTTTTCGGCGGTTCCTCGTCCTGTTCTGCCAGCCCGGTGGATACAAAGATTCACTTCAAGAAATTTGTTCTCAAAGACGATATATGTTAGATTGGATTAGATTCTTGATGTGAGTGTATCTAACCATTGTCTGAAGATCGAATAAAAGTTTTGACAGGAATTTCTGAAAATTGTTCTTATACATAGTTGTTGTTTTGGTTTGGTTACTGGTTATTTGCAAAATGTGATGTACAGAGACACAGGCTTTTCGTATACTCATGATTCTACCATATTGGGTAATGGTACAGAGTAACAAGGATGTTCACACCGTTTTCTATTACACATGATTCTACCTAGATGGTAATGGTACAAAGTGACACTGACGCACACAGCGTTTTATCATACTCATGATTCAACCATTTGAGGTAATGATTCAGAACCACACGGATGTAACCAGCATTTTTCTTATACATATGATTATACCATACATGTATATAGTAATAATACAGAGCAAAACGGATGTACATCGCATTTTCGTATACTCATGATGTTACCTTAAATGGTAATGGTACAGAGCCACAGGGATAAAACCTGCATTTTCGTATACTCATGATTCTACCATACAGCCTATGGTACAGAGCCACAGGGATATAACAAGCATTTTCGTATACTCATGATTCAACCATAAAGGATAATGTTACAGAGCCACAGGGATATAACCAGTATTTTCGTATACTCATGATTCAACCATATATGGTAATGGTACAGAGCCACAGGGATATAACCAGCATTTTCGTATACTAATGATTCTACCATAAAGGATAATGGTACAGAGCCACAGGGATATAACAAGCATTTTCGTATACTCATGATTCAACCATAAAGGGTAATGGTACAAAGCCACAGGGATATAACAAGCATTTTCGTATACTCATGATTCTAACATAAAGGGTAATGGTACAGAGCCACAGGGATATAACCAGCATTTTCGTACACTCATGATTCTACCATAACGGATAATGGTACAGAGCCACAGGGATAAAACCAGTATTTTCGTATACCTATGATCCAACCATATAGCCTATGGTACAGAACCACAGGGATATAACAAGCATGTTCGTATACACATGTTTCTACCATATATGGTAATGGTACAGAGCCACAGGGATATAACCAGAATTTTCGTATACTCATGATTCAACCATATAGGTAAATGGTACAGAGCCACAGGGATATAACAAGCATTTTCGTATACTCATGATTCTACCATAAAGGGTAATGGTACAGAGCCACAGGGATATAACCAGCATTTTCGTACACTCATGATTCTACCATAAAGGATAATGGTACAGAGCCACAGGGATAAAACCAGTATTTTCGTATACCTATGATCCAACCATATAGCCTATGGTACAGAGACACAGGGATATAACAAGCATGTTCGTATACACATGTTTCTACCATATATGGTAATGGTACAGAGCCTCAGGGATATAACCAGAATTTTCGTATACTCATGATTCAACCATATAGGTAAATGGTACAGAGCCACAGGGATATAACAAGCATTTTCGTATACTCATGATTCTACCATAAAGGGTAATGGTACAGAGCCACAGGGATATAACTAGCATTTTCGTATACTCATGATTCTACCATAAAGGGTAATGGTACAAAGCCACAGGGATATAACAAGCATTTTCGTATACTCATGATTCTAACATAAAGGGTAACGGTACAGAGCCACAGGGATATAACCAGCATTTTCGTACACTCATGATTCTACCATAAAGGATAATGTTACAGAGCCACAGGGATATAACCAGTATTTTCGTATACCTATGATCCAACCATATAGCCTATGGTACAGAACCACAGGGATATAACAAGCATTTTCGTATACACATGTTTCTACCATATATGGTAATGGTACAGAGCCACAGGGATATAACCAGAATTTTCGTATACTCATGATTCAACCATATAGGTAAATGGTACAGAGCCACATGGATATAACAAGCATTTTCGTATACTCATGATTCTACCATAAAGGGTAATGGTACAGAGCCACAGGGATATAACCAGCATTTTCGTATACCTATGATCCAACCATATAGGTAAATGGTACAAAGCCACAGGGACATAACAAGCATTTTCGTATACTCATGATTCTACCATAAAGGGTAATGGTACAGAGCCACAGGGATATAACCAGCATTTTCGTATACGTATGATTCAACCATATAGGTAAATGGTACAAAGCCACAGGGATATAACAAGCATTTTCGTATACTCATGATTCTACTATAAAGGGTAATGGTACAGAGCCACAGGGATATAACCAGCATTTTCGCATACGTATGATTCAACCATATAGGTAAATGGTACATGACCACAACGATATACACACCGTTTTCGTATACTTCTGATTCTACCATATATGGTAGTTGTACAGAACATAGGGATGTACAAATCGTTTTCTTATACTCCTGATTCATCCATATATGGAAATGATACAGAGCCACACAGATGTATACAGCGTTTCCCAAAACTCATGCATGATTCTACCATATAAGGTAATGGTACAAAGTGACACTGACGCACACAGCGTTTCCTTTTACTCATAATTGAACCATGCATGGGAATGGTACAGAACCACAAGGTATAGACAACGTTTTCTAATACTCGTCATTCTACCAAATAAGGTAATGGTACACCAATGTAAAAAAAATTTATTTACAAATGATTCTACCATATATGGTAATGGTAGAGGGCAGCACTGGTGTACAAACCGTTTTCTTATACTCAGGATTCTACCACACATTGCAATATTGTTTTCCACATTCTACATCGAAATTGAGTAGAATATTAATTTATTATACCCCACTTCCGGTCTCGTTGCCATGGTGTCTTTTGTTACAACAGTAGGTGTACTAGCCGATACCGTAGGTGTATTTCTGATATACCTACACTTGTTTGATACACCTACAATTTTAATTCAAATTCTTTAGAGTCAAATTACTTTCTAAACACATTTTACACAATAACATCTATAGACGATTTAAATCGAAGTCAAGATACTCTACAAAATTTTGCATGTTTCAATCGAAACCTGGGATCGAACCAGTGACCTCTATCTTTTCTGCCCAGAGGTCTACCCACCCAGCCATGAGGGCAGATGAAAATTGATAACATTTTTCTTGACCAATTGATTAAGGTTTGTATACTGCCTGAAATAATATGTGTGGTTTGTGTATTTGTTTATGAATGTCATTGGTAAGTATTTTTGGGATGCAAACTGTCTTACACATATTGAATTTAGTTTGTTTATTCTCAAAACTCAGGTCATGTGACATTTGCCATTAGCTCTGTTGTGAAGCTAGTATATTTCAGCGAGATGCACGGGCGATCGTAATCCGTGCATGTTGCGCATGCTTTTTTTGAAGCGCGCTGACAGTTAAGTATGTGAGGGTCTTAACCACTGAGTTTATATAAAAAAAAATCAAAGTTTATGAAAGTTTCATATTTTTGTTATTTTCAGAATAAAAATGTTCTTTGCAAAAGAAACTCGACAGGAGTGGGGTATAAGTCAGATATACCCACTCTTTCCTCGGTGCATTGGCTGATACACCTATTGTTTTCAAGAATCGTGGAGCCTCCTCGGCTGACGCCTCGGAGGCCCCACGATTCTTTAAATCAATAGGTGTATCAGCCAATGCACTCGGTAAAGAGTGGGTACATCTAATACATGTATTTGAAAGTTGAGAATGTATGTCTAGGTAATGCAATGCAGATAGATACAATGTAGGTAATGACATGGGTAACAAGGTCAATTGTCGTGATTTAAGTAACAAAGCCACGTTTATGACTACACCATCAATATCACCATGTCAACAAACTGACTGTGGTAATGGGTTTAGGCGAAAGTTGAGAACTAGAACTAGAGAATCCTCTTTTATTATAGAACCGTACTAACTTTTAATGTAACATCGTAACCCATGTTTAACCTAGCTGCATATATACAAGGCATCTACAATTGCCGAGGCCCTGACAAGATTCGAAACAAAGACCTCTTGAATGCAGTAACAACTGGTATCCCGATAAATGTAAAAATAGAGCCATTGGCTCTGTAGCTCATCAGGAACTGCATGATTGCATATAGATCTAAGTTCGAAACCTAGTGCATGCTTTATAGTCTAAGGTAGTTTATCATAGAAACCAAAGGTCACAAAAATGTATGACTATTAGTTAGACAAATAGGCCTTGAGATGTACTAATTGCTAATTCAGATATCACCAACTACGTGATAGGGGGTTCATTAAATTAAATGCAGTTAAAATGCTGTTAAAGGATGGCTCATACATAGTAATTTATAGGCACAAACATGCACACATTTGACTTCAAAACACAAATGAGTAACATGTTTGAATGTTTCAAACATTAGTCAGTATCTGTAAAAGTTCAAGGTTCTAGCATTACCAGCTCCTGGAGTGAAATTTAAGGTTTCAGTTTAACACCCTGCCAGGTCCATATTTGAGAAGGTAAATTAGCCATATCAATAGACTTTAGTCTATATGTTATAAAGATGTTATTCTTTCTGTATCATGTAGTTTTGGAGGAGAAGTCGTTTAAAGATTTGAGGGTGGACCCCCCTGCCACGCCCATATTTGATGTTATTCTGAAAATTTCAGTTTCGTGTGTCAACTGGTTTCGGAGAAGAAGTCGTTTAAAGGTTTTAGGGAAACTGCCTGCCACACCCATATTTGAGGGGGTCGGGATAAAATGTACAAAATATGATCCCCTAGATGCAAGGTACCTCCCCACAAAATTTCAGCTTTGGGGTTGTAGCAGTTATGGAGGAGAAGTCGAAAATGTGGAAAGTAAACGGACGACGCCCGACGGACGACGGACAACGGCCAATGCCATAAGTCTAAAAGCCATGAGCTAAAATTAGTGTGCAAATTTCACTATATTCAAATGCAAAAATATCATCAAATGTCCAATTTCGTTTAAAGACTGACGTACACAAATCTTTTGAACTAAAAAAAATTTTGAAATTGCTTGAATGCAAATGAAAATAAGAAGTCTAAAGCGAGTGCTCATTTTTGCAAGTAGACTATTTTAATCATATTGGGTTTAAAGTGAAATTAACTGTCACTGTATTCAAATGAAATAAAACAAGTAGTTGTCACTAAGGTGACATGATCCCCCGCCGCAAATTAATACTTCAAAATTGAAAAATAATGTCAAGATCAGCAAAATTCACTGGGCCCTGAATTTTCTCTATAAGAACCACTGGTGTAAGATAATGATGAGAATCCAATAACCAGTTCTTGTGATATTGATGCCCCTGACAAGCTTAACATGTCGACAAACTCAAAGTTCCGCTGTGACATTGAGGATAATGTCAAGGTCACCAATATCTAATCACCCATTTGTATTCCCTAAGATATGAAGATAATCCAGTGAATGGTTCTTGAGATATCGCGCTGACAAGGGTAAAATGACTCGTTTTGACTTTGAAATGAAGGTCAAGGTCACAAAATTATGTAGAAACATTACTCTCCCCATGATGAACCCATATGTAAAATATGAAAATAATCCAGTGAATAGTATTTGAGTTATTCTATTTCGTACGGACGTACGGACGGACGGACGGAAGCAGGCGAATACTATATGCCCCGCTTCGCGCTAAATGCGCGGCGGGGGATAATGATTCATGAGTTTTGAGAATGAACACAAAAACACACTTAAAGAATACATTCAAACTGTTTGATAAATTGAACAGAAATATATAAGATGTCTAAAGTGTGTGTACATTTCTGCAAATAACTTATTTTGATTATATTAGTTTAAAAGTGAAATTAACTTCCATTCATTACGTAGTTTTGTTTATATCTCAGAATCAACAAAACAAATGTACCTTAATGTTCTCCATATTCATGAATATTGTGCCAAAAATATGAAGATATCAAAAAAATTAATCACGTACATATATTACGAGCTTAATTAACACCCCGTGTACCATTACATAATCCTATACATGTTACGATTGCTATACATAAACCCACAATACTGCAAACACATGTCTACTGTACCTGAGGCGATAATGTGCTTATCTTATCAAATTGATATTAAATATTGATTTTTTAATCAGATTTATTAAACGAGACAGTGTATAAAAGCACCCCATCCATATGATAGGGCACTAGTGTACTTGGTTAGGACTTGGTGTAAGGTACGTAAACCCACATAAATGTGATTGTTAATTATCAAGAAATCTCCTGTGTTGGTACAGCATTTAAATGACGTCACGCTAAAATAATTCTAAAAGCGAGATATGTTGTATGAATTACACATGCATATGTGCTAAATTGAATGAATTACTTGAGACATTTGGCAAATTCTCAATTTGAACAATTTATGCTTTGAACACATCTTGAAAACGTTTTATGTTTCAGATTCTCAAATCATGGCTTATTCCCTCATCCTGATTTTGGCTTTAGGTATTTTTCATGCCACAGGTAATTTATTTGAAATCTGAATATCCAGGTATTTTATATATAAACACTGCAAAACGACATCTTGTGCAACATTATTTGTATGATTCTAAAGAATTGTTTTGCATCTAACGAGCTATTGGCCCTATATGTAAGCATCAAAGTGCTGTATATCACAGCAATTGTTTAAGAAATTAGAAATGAAAAAGTATACATTTATTTTATATATATTCACGTAAGATTACAAAATATTTACCCAAAAGAGGTCGTAGCCCCACCCCCACCAGGAAATACGGCATATTAGTTGCATGATCCTCGTAATAATAGAGATTTGTATCCCAGTGGTAGTCGTTGAATATTTGGTAAATCAACAATTGTTTTGATGCAGAGGTGAAGTTTAGCGTAAATATGTTGCGCAACAGAGATGAACGATCAGTTTTCCCAATTCGTTCGCACATATGGAAAACTGGTCGTTTATCTCTGTTGCGCTACATATTTGCGCTAAACTTCACCTGTGGTTGGTCTTGCAAAGCTACTGACACGTTTCGACTATACAAGTTAGAAATTCGCTGGTCTTGCTGTGACAGGGCCCGAAACGTATCAAGTATGAAATACTGAAGTTGTACATCTAAAACGTATCCGTTAATATTACAGATGGTGTGAAATTATGGGGCTCCAAGGTCCCAAGACAAAACTTCATTTGGCGAGACCGATAGATAAAGGACGACAGCACGTACAGAGGAAAGTCAGCTGTAACAGCTGACCCAAGTCCAGATGGAAATAGCCAGCGAGTGATTGGCATATCTCACAAACAGGGTTCATACGGTTTGACAACTTCCGACAGCGGTGCTGAGTTCTATGCCAAACCACTAGCATCAAGGAACTGCTTCACTCTTAGTTACATGGTCCGATTTGACGACAACTTCGATTTTGCCTTCGGAGGCAAACTTCCTGGTCTGTTCGGAGGAGGAGTCAACTGTACGGCGGGAACAGATCCCGGTAAAGACTGCTTCACCTCCAGGTTATCTGGAGACCGGAAGGAGTCGCTGGAGGGGTCGTGTTCACGTCCACAGCTCAACAGTCAAATGCTTTCTGTAATTCTGCCGAGTGCAACGATCTCTGGGGACACCGTCTACAAAGCGATTTCAGGTTTGAGACAGGAACATGTTACAACTTGATCATGACCGTCAGAGTGAACACTATTGGGGAGGATGATGGGTTAGTGCGACTTGCAATTTCCGGACCAGGGAAGATCTCCAGGACTGCCCGCATACAGGTCCGAACCTCGGAAATCAAAGTTGATGGTATTTTCGTCTCTAACTTTTTCGGTGGTTCCTCGTCTTGTTCTGCCAGCCCGGTGGATACAAAGATTCACTTCAAGAAATTTGTTCTCAAAGACGATATATGTTAGATTGGATTAGATTCTTGATGTGAGTGTATCAAACCATTGTCTGAAGATCGAATAAAAGTTTGACAGGAATTATTTCTGGAAATTGTTCTTATACATAGTTGTTGTTTTGGTTTGGTTACTGGTTATTTGCAAAATTTGATGTACAGAGACACAGGCTTTTCGTATACTCATGATTTAGACAATAACTAACGAGTGACGGGGAATGACAGATTATCTTTCCCGAGTTATATCATTTGAGTAATTCTCGAGCCTTGGCGAGAGAATTATACACAATTGATATAACGAGGGAAAGATAACCTGCCATTCCCCGTCACGAGTTGGTTATTGTTTATATTACCCATATGACAAATTAAAGTAAAAACGCGAATATTAAAAGCCAATAGCTTCTCTAAAAGGACCCGAGAAGGAGATGAATCTCCATATCCATACGCGTGTGACGTGGATTCACTTCTTACGTACCTATCCTTTTCCCTATTCCCCTGCGAAAATGTCTTTCACAATAAAAGAAAGATGTGGCTTTAGTTGAAAGTTTTGTATTCCTGCCAATTACTATCAATCCATGATTATACATATAAGTTATTGCAACATCCATATCAAGAGGTGTGCGAAGCTAAAAAAAACAAGTCGGCTCAAACCGAAAAGCCCTGTGACGTTACAATCGACACTGTGACGTCATAACCGCTCGCGCCTATGACGTCATTACATTCGAACGATCGCCGTCGCTCTTGAAGCTTTCCGTGGTTATACAGTCAAGCAGTAATCGCTAGTTTCTTTAAATTTCGGACAATTTAACTGCTTCTTCCGACATTTGATGCGTCGGCACATGTACGAAAACGCTAATTTCAACTGCGGGGAAACAAAAAAAACATATTAAAGTGCAGAAGACAGTTTCTAAAGTTACTAGTCGGGAAAAGTAAGAAAGATGAATGAAGTAGTTCCGGCAACCAATGAAATTCTTATTTTTCTGTAACAGCCAATCAAAAGCCAGATAAAGGTGTAACTCCCATGTGACTTACAGGAAAAATACTACCCTGTGTCCGTCTTCCCATATGGGTAATATTCTACCATATTGGGTAATGGTACAGAGTAACAAGGATGTACACACCGTTTTCTATTACACATGATTCTACCATATATGGTAATGGTACAAAGTGACACTGACGCACACAGCGTTTTATCATACTCATGATTCAACCATTTAAGGTAATGATTCAGAACCACACGGATGTAACCAGCATTTTCTTATACATATGATTCTATCAGACATGTATAAAGTAATAATACAGAGCAAAACGGATGTACACAGCATTTTCGTATACTCATGATGTTACCTTAAATGGTAATGGTACAGAGCCACAGGGATAAAACCTGCATTTTCGTATACTCATGATTCTACCATATGTGGTAATGGTATAAAGTCACAGGGATATACCTAGCATTTTCGTATACTAAATGATTCTACCATATATCCTATGGTACAGAGACACAGGGATATACCTAGCATTTTCGTATACTAAATGATTCTACCATATATCCTATGGTACAGAGACACAGGGATATACCCAGCATTTTCCTATACTCATGATTCTACCATATATCCTATGGTACAGAGACACAGGGATATACCCAGCATTTTCGTATACTAAATGATTCTACCATATATCCTATGGAACAGAGACACAGGGATATACCCAGTATTTTCGTATACTCATGATTCTACCATATATCCTATGGTACAGAGACACAGGGATATACCCAGCATTTTCGTATACTAAATGATTCTACCATATATCCTATGGTACAGAGACACAGGGATATACCCAGCATTTTCGTATACTAAATGATTCTACCATATATCCTATGGTACAGAGACACAGGGATATAACAAGCATTTTCGTATACTAAATGATTCTACCATATATCCTATGGAACAGAGACACAGGGATATAACAAGCATTTTCGTATACTCATGATTCTACCATATATCCTATGGTACAGAGACACAGGGATATACCCAGCATTTTCGTATACTAAATGATTCTACCATATATCCTATGGTACAGAGACACAGGGATATAACAAGCATTTTCGTATACTAAATGATTCTACCATATATCCTATGGAACAGAGACACAGGGATATAACAAGCATTTTCGTATACTCGTGATTCTACCATATATGGTAATGGTAAGCCACAGGGATATAACCAGTATTTTCGTATACTAAATGATTCTACCATATATCCTATGGTACAGAGACACAGGGATATAACAAGCATTTTCGTATACTCATGATTCTACCATATGTGGTAATGGTATAAAGCCACAGGGATATACCCAGCATTTTCGTATACTAAATGATTCTAACATATATCCTACGGTACAGAGACACAGGGATATACCCAGCATTTTCGTATACTAAATGATTCTACCATATATCCTATGGTACAGAGACACAGGGATATACCTAGCATTTTCGTATACTAAATGATTCTACCATATATCCTATGGTACAGAGACACAGGGATATACCCAGCATTTTCGTATACTAAATGATTCTACCATATATCCTATGGTACAGAGACACAGGGATATACCCAGCATTTTCGTATACTAAATGATTCTACCATATATCCTATGGTACAGAGACACAGGGATATAACAATCATTTTCGTATACTCATGTTTCTACTGTATATGGTAATGGTACAGAGACACAGGGATATAACAAGCATTTTCGTATACTCATGATTCTACCATATATGGTAATGGTAAGCCACAGGGATATAACCAGTATTTTCGTATACTAAATAATTCTACCATATATCCTATGGTACAGAGACACAGGGATATAACAAGCATTTTCGTATACTCATGATTCTACCATAGGTGGTAATGGTATAAAGCCACAGGGATGTACCCAGCATTTTCGTATACTAACTGATTCTAACATATATCCTACGGTACAGAGACACAGGGATATACCCAGCATTTTCGTATACTAAATGATTCTACCATATATCCTATGGTACAGAGACACAGGGATATACCTAGCATTTTCGTATACTAAATGATTCTACCATATATCCTATGGTACAGAGACACAGGGATATACCCAGCATTTTCGTATACTAAATGATTCTACCATATATCCTATGGAACAGAGACACAGGGATATACCCAGCATTTTTGTATACTAAATGATTCTACCATATATCCTATGGAACAGAGACACAGGGATATACCCAGTATCTTCGTATACTAAATGATTCTACCATATATATCCTACGGTACAGAGACACAGGGATATACCCAGCATTTTCGTATACTAAATGATTCTACCATATATCCTATGGTACAGAGACACAGGGATATAACAAGCATTTTCGTATACTAAATGATTCTACCATATATCCTATGGTACAGAGACACAGGGATATAACAAGCATTTTCGTATACTAAATGATTCTACCATATATCCTATGGTACAGAGACACAGGGATATAACAAGCATTTTCGTATACTAAATGATTCTACCATATATCCTATGGTACAGAGACACAGGGATATAACAAGCATTTTCGTATACTCATGTTTCTACCATATATGGTAATGGTACAGAGCCACAGGGATATACCCAGCATTTTCGTATACTAAATGATTCTACCATATATCCTATGGTACAGAGACACAGGGATATAACAAGCATTTTCGTATACTAAATGATTCTACCATATATGGTAATGGTACAGAGACGCAGGGATATACCCAGCATTTTCGTATACTAAATGTTTCTACCATATGTGGTAATGGCACAGAGCCACAGGGATATACCCAGCATTTTCGTATACTAAATGATTCTACCATATATCCTATGGTACAGAGACACAGGGATATAACAAGCATTTTCGTATACTAAATGATTCTACCATATATCCTATGGTACAGAGACACAGGGATATACCCAGCATTTTCGTATACTAAATGATTCTACCATATATCCTATGGTACAGAGACACAGGGATATAACAATCATTTTCGTATACTCATGTTTCTACTGTATATGGTAATGGTACAGAGCCACAGGGATATACCCAGTATTTTCTGATACTCATGATTCTACCATAAAGGGTAATGGTACAGAGCCACAGGGATATACCAAGTATTTTCGTATACTCATGATTCTACCATATATGGTAATGGTACAGAGCCACAGGGATATACCCAGTATTTTCGTATACTAAATGATTCTACCATATATGGTAATGGTACAAAGCCACAGGAATATAACCAGCATTTTCGTATACCTATGATTCAACCATATATGGTAATGGTACAAAGCCACAGGGATATAACCAGCATTTTCGTATACTCATGATTCTTCCATATATGGTAGTGGTACAGAACATAGGGATGTACAAATCGTGTTCTTATACTCCTGATTCATCCATATATGGAAATGATACAGAGCCACACAGATGTATACAGCGTTTCCCAAAACTCATGCATGATTCTACCATATAAGGTAATGGTACAAAGTGACACTGACGCACACAGCGTTTCCTTTTACTCATAATTGAACCATGCATGGGAATGGTACAGAACCACAGGGATGTAGACAACGTTTTATAATACTCGTCATTCTACCAAATAAGGTAATGGTACACCAATGTAAAAAAAAATTATTTACAAATGATTCTACCATATATGGTAATGGTAGAGGGCAGCACTGGTGTACACACCGTTTTCTTATACTCAGGATTCTACCACACATTGCAATATTGTTTTCCACATTCTACATCGAAATTGAGTAGAATATTAATTTATTATACCCCACTTCCGGTCTCGTTGCCATGGTGTCTTTTGTTACAACAGTAGGTGTACTAGCCGATACCGTAGGTGTATTTCTGATATACCTACACTTGTTTGATACACCTACAATTTTAATTCAAATTCTTTAGAGTCAAATTACTTTCTAAACACATTTTACACAATAATATCTGTACACGATTTAAGTCGAAGTCAAGATACTCTACAAAAGTTGGCATGTTTCAATCGAAACCTGGGATCGAACCAGTAACCTCTAACTTTTCTGCCCAGAGGTCTACCCACCCAGCCATGAGGGCATATAAATTAATAACATTTTTCTTGACCAATTGATTAAGGTTTGTATACTGCCTGAAATAATATGTGTGGTTTGTGTATTTGTTAATGAATGTCATTGGTAAGTATTTTGGGATGCAAACTGTCTTACACATATTGAATTTAGTTTGTTTATTCTCAAAACTCAGGTCATGTGACATTTGCCATTAGCTCTGTTGTGAAGCTAGTATATTTCAGCGAGATGCACGGGCGATCGTAATCCGTGCATGTTGCGCATGCTTTTTTTGAAGCGCGCTGACAGTTAAGTATGTGAGGGTCTTAACCACTGAGTTTATATTAAAAAAAATCAAAGTTTATAAAAGTTTCATATTTTTGTTATTTTCAGAATAAAAATGTTCTTTGCAAAAGAAACTCGACAGGAGTGGGGTATAAGTCAGATATACCCACTCTTTCCTCGGTGCATTGGCTGATACACCTATTGTTTTCAAGAATCGTGGAGCCTCCTCGGCTGACGCCTCGGAGGCCCCACGATTCTTTAAATCAATAGGTGTATCAGCCAATGCCCTCGGAAAAGAGTGGGTACATCTAATACATGTATTTGAAAGTTGAGAATGTACGTCTAGGTAATGCAATGCAGATAGGTAATGACATGGGTAACAAGGTCAATTGTCGTGATTTAAGTAACAAAGCCACGTTTATGACTACACCATCAATATCACCATATCAACAAACTGACTGTGGTAATGGGTTTAGGTGAAAGTTGAGAACTAGAACTAGAGAATCCTCTTTTATTATAGAACCGTACTGACTTTCAATGTAACATCGTAACCCATGTTTAACCTAGCTGCATATATACAAGGCATCTACAATTGCCGAGGCCCTGACAAGATTCGAAACAAAGACCTCTTGAATGCAGTAACAACTGGTATCCCGATAAATGTAAAAATAGAGCCATTGGCTCTGTAGCTCATCAGGAACTGCATGATTGCATATAGATCTAAGTTCGAAACCTATTGCATGCTTTATAGTCTAAGGCAGTTTATCATAGAAACCAAAGGTCACAAAAATGTATGACTATTAGTTAGACAAATAGGCCTTGAGATGTACTAATTGCTAATTCAGATATCACCAACTACGTGATAGGGGGTTCATTAAATTAAATGCAGTTAAACTGCTGTTAAAGGATGGCTCATACATAGTAATTTATAGGCACAAACATGCACACATTTGACTTCAAAACACAAACGAGTAACATGTTTGAATGTTTCAAACATTAGTCAGTATCTGTAAAAGTTCAAGGTTCTAGCATTACCAGCTCCTGGAGTGAAATTTAAGGTTTCAGTTTAACACCCTGCCAGGCCCATATTTGAGAAGGTAAATTTGCCATATCAATAGACTTTAGTCTATATGTTATAAAGATGTTATTCTTTCTGTATCATGTAGTTTTGGAGGAGAAGTCGTTTAAAGATTTGAGGGTGGACCCCCTGCCACGCCCATATTTGATGTTATTCTGAAAATTTCAGCTTCGTGTGTCAACTGGTTTCGGAGAAGAAGTCGTTTAAAGGTTTTGGGGAAACTGCCTGCCACACCCATATTTGAGGGGGTCGGGATAAAATGTACAAAATATGATCCCCTAGATGCAAGGTACCTCCCCACAAAATTTCAGCTTTTGGGTTGTAGCAGTTATGGAGGAGAAGTCGAAAATGTGAAAAGTAAACGGACGACGGACAACGGCCAATGCCATAAGTCTAAAAGCCATGAGCTAAAATTAGTTTGCAAATTTCACTATATTCAAATGCAAAAATATCATCAAATGTCCAATTTCGTTTAAAGACTGACATACACAAATCTTTTGAACTAAAAAAAAATTTGAAATTGCTTGAATGCAAATGAAAATAAGAAGTCTAAAGCGAGTGCTCATTTTTGCAAGTAGACTATTTTAATCATATTGGGTTTAAAGTGAAATTAACTGTCACTGTATTCAAATGAAATAAAACAAGTAGTTGTCACTAAGGTGACATGATCCCCCGCCGCAAATTAATACTTCAAAATTGAAAAATAATGTCAAGATCAGCAAAATTCACTGGGCCCTGAATTTTCTCTAAAAGAACCACTGGTGTAAGATAATGATGAGAATCCAATAACCAGTTCTTGTGATATTGATGCCCCTGACAAGCTTAACATGTCGACAAACTCAAAGTTCCGCTGTGACATTGAGGATAATGTCAAGGTCACCAATATCTAATCACCTCTTTGTATTCCCTAAGATATGAAGATAATCCAGTGAATGGTTCTTGAGATATCGCGCTGACAAGGGTAAAATGACTCGTTTTGACTTTGAAATGAAGGTCAAGGTCACAAAATTCTGTAGAAACATTACTCTCCCCATGATGAACCCATATGTAAAATATGAAAATAATCCAGTGAATAGTATTTGAGTTATTCTATTTCGTACGGACGTACGTACGGACGTACGTACGGACGGACGGAAGCAGGCGAATACTATATATGCCCCGCTTCGCGCTAAATGCGCGGCGGGGGATAATGATTCATGAGTTTTGAGAATGAACACAAAAACACACTTAAAGAATACATTCAAACTGTTTGATAAATTGAACAGAAATATATAAGATGTCTTAAGTGTGTGTACATTTCTGCAAATAACTTATTTTGATTATATTAGTTTAAAAGTGAAATTAACTTGCATTCATTACGTAGTTTTGTTTATATCTCAGAATCAACAAAACAAATGTACCTTAATGTTCTCCATGTTCATGAATATTGTGCCAAAAATATGAAGTTATCAACAAGATTAATCACGTACATATATTACGAACTTAATTAACATCCCGCGTACCATTACATAATCCTATACATGTTACGATTGCTATACATAAACCCCCAATACTGCACACATGTCTACTGTACCTGAGGCGATAATTTGCTTATCTTATCAAATTGATATTAAATATTGATTTTTTAATCAGATTTATTAAACGAGACAGTGTATAAAAGCACCCTATCCATATGATATGGCACTAGTGTACTTGGTTAGGACTTGGTGTAAGGTACGTAAACCCACATAAATGTGCTTGTTGTTTATCAAGACATCTCCTGTGTTGGTACAGCACTTAAATGACGTCACGCTAAAAGAATTCTTAAAGCGAGATATGTTGTATGAATTACACATGCATAAGTGCTAAATTGAATGAATTACTTGAGACATTTGGCAAATTCTCAATTTGAACAATTTATGCTTTGAACACATCTTGAAAACGTTTTATGTTTCAGATTCTCCAATCATGGCTTATTCCCTCATCCTGATTTTGGCTTTAGGTATTTTTCATGCCACAGGTAATTTATTTGAAATCTGAATATCCAGGTATTTTATATATAAACACTGCAAAACGACATCTTGTGCAACATTATTTGTATGATTCTAAAGAATTGTTTTGCATCTAACGAGCTATTGGCCCTATATGTAAGCATCAAAGTGCTGTATATCACAGCAATTGTTTAAGAAATTAGAAATGAAAAAGTATACATTTATTTTATATATATTCACGTAAGATTACAAAATATTTACCCAAAAGAGGTCGTAGCCCCACCCCCACCAGGAAATACGACATATTAGTTGCATGATCCTCGTAATAATAGAGATTCGTATCCCAGTGGTAATATTTGGTAAATCAACAAATGTTTTGATGCAGAGGTGAAGTTTAGCGTAAATATGTTGCGCAAAAGAGATGAACGACCAGTTTTCCCAATTCGTTCGCACATATGGAAAACTGGTCGTTCATCTCTGTTGCGCAACATATGTGCGCTAAACTTCATCTGTGGTTGATCTTGCATAGCTACTGACACGTTACGACTATACAAATTAGAAATTCGCTGGTTTTGCTGTGACAGGGCCCGAAACATATCAAGTATAAAATACTGAAGTTGTACATCTAAAACGTATCCGTTAATATTACAGATGGTGTGAAATTATGGGGCTCCAAGGTCCCAAGACAAAACTTCATTTGGCGAGACCGATGGATAAAGGACGACAGCACGTACAGAGGAAAGTCAGCTGTAACAGCTGACCCAAGTCCAGATGGAGATAGCCAGCGAGTGATTGGCATTTCTCACAAACAGGGTTCATACGGTTTGACAACTTCCGACAGCGGTGCTGAGTTCTATGCCACGCCACTAGCATCAAGGAACTGCTTCACTCTTAGTTACATGGTCCGATTTGACGACAACTTCGATTTTGCCTTCGGAGGCAAACTTCCTGGTCTTTTCGGAGGAGGAGTCAACTGTACGGCGGGAACAGATCCCGGTAAAGACTGCTTCACCTCCAGGTTCATCTGGAGACCGGAAGGAGTCGCTGGAGGGGTCGTGTTCACGTCCACAGCTCAACAGTCAAATGCTTTCTGTAATTCTGCCGAGTGCAACGATCTCTGGGGACACCGTCTACAAAGCGATTTCAGGTTTGAGACTGGAACATGGTACAACTTGATCATGACCGTCAGAGTGAACACTATTGGGGAGGATGATGGGTTAGTGCGACTTGCAATTTCCGGACCAGGGAAGATCTCCAGGACTGCCCGCATACAGGTCCGAACCTCAGAAATCAAAGTTGATGGTATTTTCGTCTCTAATTTTTTCGGTGGTTCCTCGTCTTGTTCTGCCAGCCCGCTGGATACAAAGATTCACTTCAAGAAATTTGTTCTCAAAGACGACATGTGTTAGATTGAATTGGATTATTGACGTGGTTGTATCTAATCATTGTCTAAAGATGAAATAAAAGTTTTAAAGAAATGTCTGGACATTGTTATAGGTATAACAGATATTTTAGTCTGGTTATTTGAAAAATGTTCAAGAATGTTTAAAGGTTAGATGAAATGCCATAATAAGGTCACATTTCAATTTGACAAATGCTCGATTTTAAATTTCTGAAATCGGCCCATAAATTACTAATATACGGCTTTTTAAAAAACCCGCCTAATTTAGCCCCGGCGGCCAGAATGAAAATCTGCGGGGTTGTGGTCCCTGAAGCGATGACTTCTGTGACGTCACTGGAGTAATCTCATTATAGGCGATAGTCATAATTCAACGTAATTTTGCAACATTCTGATTGTTAATTTCACAAACAAATTTTCATTAATTTTCTTTAAAGCGAATGTTTAGATATCCAACTAAAACCCACAGATGACAATTACATAATTATTGCATAAACATATGTTTTTGACGATTTAACACAACTCATAAATTCTTCTGCGATAGTGATAATCATATTTAATTAATTAATTAGGCTCAACGGACGCCAGCTGCCTGGCAGGTCACAGACGACCCTCGTCTGTGGTTAATCACAGTCACGTCTCAAGGATTGTCTTCAAAGCGTTAGCCGTTTGATCTGGGCGAATTAGAGAGAAATTGCCTTCTCTGTGGTAATAATTAAACCACAGGCTTGGGAGAAAATAATAATATGGATATGGGTATGATTAAAGACATTCAGCACATCACACATTGACACATCCTCGGTTACCCATGGTTTTATATATATATATATATATATATATATATATATATATCAGGGATGCAGATTCAAATATTTGCCAGTCGGACATTTCATCTTTGACCAAAAAGGAGGACCCCGAAGGAAAACATTTTTTCCGGCAAATAGACCGATTTCTGCATCCCTGATATATATATATATATATATATAAAAATAAGATGAGTTGCTTCTCACGTGAAGTAAGGTTATATATAGAAAAGAGTAAACATCAGATGGTTTTGACTGGATCAATCTTCTTTAATACAATACGATGAGCTCATTTCGACCCTTATATCGGTCTTTTACATCAGATGGTTTTGACTGGATCAATCTTCTTTAATACAATACGATGAGCTCATTTCGACCCTTATATCGGTCTTTTAAGACCGATATAAGGGTCGAAATGAGCTCATCGTATTGTATTAAAGAAGATTGATCCAGTCAAAACCATCTGATGTTTACTCTTTTCTATATATATATATATATATATATATATATATATATATATATATATATATATATATATATATATGAAATTGCCTTATCTGTGGTAATAATTAAACCTCAGGCTTGGGAGGAAATAATAATATGGATATGGGTATGATTAAAGACATTCAGCACATCACACATTGACACATCCTCGGTTACCCATGGTTTTATATATATATATATATATATATATATATATATATATATATATATATATATTAATATATAATCATACCCATATCCATATTTCCACCCCAGCCTGTGTAATAGACCTCCGAGAGATGTCTATAAATGTTGACGATATGTCATTTTTTTCGTTGAGGTATGTCAATGTCATCCTCGGTTACCCATGGTTTTATATATGCTCAGTTACTCTTCACTTTATCATCCAAAAATGGTTCCCACAGTAGATACCGCTTGTGTGAGATCAAGCGATATCTACAAGCGATATCTACATTGTATATATCGCTACAATCAAATCTTCATAATCCTATTACATCATCAGTTAATGACATCACCAGGCTTTGACATCACTGAGAACAATGCTTACAATGCTATGACGTCACAAAGTTGATGACGTAACAATGATATGACGCCATAATGCTGATGACGTAACAATGCTATGACCTCACTGAGATCACTGCTGAAGAAGTTAAATGGCAGTTTCTTTTGCTAATAATTGTTGAAGAATGTTTTTGAATGATAATATAAAATCTCACCCTCGTGTCTTCTGATATCAAATATATCAACACTCGTTGATTGAAGTAAAAATATCCTCGGCAAGCCTCGGATATTTGTAACTTTAATCAACTCGTGTTGATAAATTTGAGGTGAGTTGGGGTTTAATGCCGCTTTCAAGAGTATTTCACTTATATCGCGGCTGCTAGTATTATGGCAGGGAGAAAGCCCGCAACACCATGTGGCTATGCATTGCGGTGAAACCTGCGAGCATCGGCTGGAACTAGCGAACCATGGGTGGAACTGCACTGAAATTCAGTGTAGCATTGCACCAAAACCTGACTGCGTGCAGAACAGTTCTCTACTGCAGACAAAGTTGCCGTGCCCCTGGCGGGATTCGAACCCCGGACCTCTTGATCCGAAGCCGAACACGCTAACCACTGCGCTATCCCGCCCCCTGATATATTTGATATCAGAAGACACTTGGGTGAGATTCTCTATATATCACCCATGGGAAACCTTATCAGGGGAATCTGTTCTCAAATTACCCGCCCTTGGCCAGCGTGACGAAGTCAGTAACCAAAGAAAATGCTCAATGGGATAAGACGGAAATGGTCAAGGGAGATAACCGGTGACGGATGGCTAACACAGTGACCTTGCTTGCTTTGAAACGAAGTGATATGAATTGTCATTGGCTCGCAGGTCCAAGCTGCGTAGAATTTTGATTGGCTCACGCCGGCAAAAGGCGGGGTAATTTGAGTACACATTCTCCTTATAAGGTTTCCCATGGGTGATATAATGGAGAGTAACGGAGCATATATAAAACCATGGGTAACCGAGGATGTGTCAATGTGTGATGTGCTGAATGTCTTTATAAGGCAAATATTGTGTAGTATAAATTAAGATGGGACGTGTTGTGGTAATGTTAATATATGGCGACATGGCTGCATGTGAAGTAATGCTTCACGGAAGAGAGCGATGGTGGTGGCTGTTGAAGTGAAGATCCACGACTTAATGAAGGGATGAATCGGGGTTTAAGTGTAGTTCAGATAATCTAAACGTCGGTTTATGTGCGATGACTGCGCACCCGACGTAGGGAGACGTTTAGTATGCTTGACTAGGGGTTCACGAAGTGGTGGTTGAAGGCTAACAAATAGGGTATGATGCCCAATGGTCGATGAAGAAGTGATTATTGTCAAAATACTGATGGTTCATGGTGAATTTTATTGAAGTGTTCGTTGATGAAGTGATGGTTCTTGGTTCATATAGTGATTGTTCATAGATATTAGATGAGTGTTACTTGGAAACAGTGCTACCAGACAAAGTGAGCGTATCACAATATCTGGTGGTTTTTGGCACAGGAAATTGAGGATACCCAAGATCTCAATGTAAACAATGTATATAAAAGTATCCACGCCCCCTCTATACAATAGGCTAAAGGAGCGACACCGCCATCTTGGTTTTGTTTTCAAACCCCTCGACTACAAACCAGGGTTTATCTTACTTGAACCTGTGGGCTAGGTCAGTAACTATTACATGATTTGAGGTTTTGAATGGCTAATGCTAGGATTTCAACAGACACTGAAATACATATGTTTAGCCCAAACCTTGCACTAATGATAAGAGAATGATTAGGAACTAGAAATATGTGCATGTGATGCACTGTGATGTCCCCCGCTCCAACTTTCAATCCAACCTAGTCATATTACCCTTATTTTTCACTTATGCTAAGCACTAAGTTCAATACTGCATTAATAACGAGAAATCAAAAATTCAGAATAGCCAGAAGTAGCAAAAGGCACCACTCTATCACTATGTCTAAGCAAATACAAAGTTTGGTGAAAATTTATTGAACGGTTTTTGAGATAGAGGCCGGAAAATATGCACTTAGTTCAAATTGTTTCCATGAAAACCATAAAGAAAAAAAAATTCAGAATAACCAAAATAGCAAAAGGCACCACTCCACCACTAGGTCTAACTACATACCAAGTTTTGTGAAAAAATATTGAACGCTTTTTTAAATAGAGGCCGGAAAAGGTCCTTACCCTCAATATGCACTAAGTTCAAATTGTTTCCATGGAAACCAGAAAAAATATAAAAATTCAGAATAACCAAAATAGCAAAAGGCACCACTCCACCACTAGGTCTAACCACCTACCAAGTTTCGTAAAGAAATACTAGATAGATTTTGAAATAGAGGCCGGAAAAGGTCCCTACCCCAAATTTGCACTAAGTTCAAATTGTTTCCATGGAAACTAGAAAAAATAAAAAATTCAGAATAACCAAAATTGCAAAAGGCACCACTCCACCACTAGGTCTAACCACATACCAAGTTTCGTGAAAAAATATTGAACGGTTTTTGAGATACGGCCCGGAAAAGAAAGCATTTCGGAATAACGGAATAAAGGAATGACGGAATAACTGAATGACGGAATGACGGACAGAGGCGAAAACATTATGTCTCCCGAAAAAAATTTCGGGGGACATAACAAGTTATCATACTTATAGTAAGAATATTCTCTCCTTAGTATGGATATATCAGCAATGCAAGATCTGTTCTAGTTTAAAAAAATAGAGTCATTGGCTTAGTATCAGACTTTCAGGCTTTAAACAATAAACTAAATAAGTTTCAAAATATATAGGTCTTAAATTAAAACAAATCTTCAATTTAGAATTCCCATTGGCCCAGGAGTCTGCACATAAAATTTCAGCATCAGTGCTTCTGGAGAAGAAGTCGAAAAAGTGAAAAGTTTACAGATGGACAGACCGACAGACACAGGATGCCATGCCATGCCTAAAGTCCATCGGCCCTTTCAGGTCTGATTAGCTAAAAATTCTAAATATTTTGTCTCTATTCCAACTATTTGAAGAGCAATCAATGATGATAAATGTTCACCAATAACCAGTCTCCCAAAAGAGTTTACTCAAGTCATATCTTCCCACAATTTTTTTTGTTTCTCATGTCATTTCTTACCACATAACCTATTTTCTGAATTGGACATTTTTTTAGCAAGCATGACAGCAACAGTGAATCTTGATGGTTTTAAATAAAAATTTAATAGTTTGGACGTTGTTTCAGAAAAAATAAGCATTTGATCGGTCTCTTCCTTCACATGTGCGATGAGCACCACATGTGTGATGAGCACATATTTCTAACAAAGCTGTAAGACACTATTTGATTAAGGACAGTATCCATGTTGCAAATCTTCACTACCAGGTGATTTTGAACAGAGAAATATAGCCCAATTGCTACAGAGGTTATCTGGGAGGATATAAGTTGAGTAACTTCTATGAGGAGATAATGTTGCAGGACTGGTTAAACATGTATGAGAATATACATTACTTGATAAAGTACTTGAGAGAATGACATGGAATGTTAACCAAAAGGACACGACTCTGAACTCATGCCGATTCTGCCGAAATCTACATCTGCAGAATATAATGACACAGCCTCATTTTGATCATGCATTTATTGCCAGGATATTCTCAATATACCTGAATGGTTACCATAATTGTAGGAGTAAGCATGAATGTATTACATGAAATCTGAACATGGCAGCAAGTTTTAAAAAAGAGAGCCATGGGCTCTGTTACTCATCAGGATTTATATTGTTTGATGTTGAAAACTGAAATGGATTGTTTTTTAATATAATTTAGTCTTACACTCACACTCTGAAAAAATTTTTATGCGGACTCTGAAAAAAGTATTTATTCTGACTCTGAAAAAAGTATTTATTCTGACTCTGAAAAAAAGTATCTATTCTAAAAATGTTGAAAGGAGACTGTAAGAACTTGGATTTTCAGTAAAAGAATCTCCTTCTTTTTTCAATATTTTGTTTTGAGAAGAAATCGTGTCAAGATTTTGGGTGGACCCCCTGACACGCCGATATTCGACAGGGGGTCAAGTCCAAATGAACCAACTTGCTTCTACATGTAATAAACATGTTATTCTAAAAAATTCAGCTTCCTATTCCTATCAAAAATGTGATAAGTTTACAGACAATGGAAGAAACCGGACGATGGCCCATGCTATAAGCTCATCTGGCCTTCCAGGCCTGATGAGCTAAAAATCAAACTGGTAAGCAATTAAATGACAGGGAGATCAGGTTTTTCTTTTTTTGAGACAAAATTCGAAGGGTTATGATTATTATTCATGATTTTATGCTATTCAAGCTCATAAAAGCTACATCCTAGATAATGTTAATGTGAATAATTGGAAATTATGCTTCGATCACCTAAATGTTGTACCATAAATATGCTCACAGGAGTGTTCTCTTCAATTTCATTTCAACAGAAACTACAATGGTTGCACTGACACTTTAAGATGGCAATGACCTTTAACCAAAATGGAGTTTCAAGTGATCTTTGAAGCTCCCTCTTTCAATGTGTTCATTACAATGAAAACAAGACTCTGATTCTGTTGAACATTTCTCACAGAACACAGACATAACTTCTGAAGTCAAAGTGTTTGTCATCTTCACTGTCATGTCATTAAATATCACCAGTCTTGAGTCTCCTTCCACAGACTGAACATCACCGCAGGTCGAGCAACAGAAGATCATATTCTGTTCCTCATCCACAGGAAGAGCAATGAAGGAATCAGAATCTGAGTAACTGGCTCTCTCAACAAGCATGTCTTCAGGGCCTGATGGGGAACGTATGGGAGGTTTGATGCAGAGGTCTTGTCTTGATCTCTCACCATCACAGCTGGTGGTAAATGCTAACCCTTGCTCTTGGATGTCCACAGAATCAAGTCCAGATCCCTTCTCAGCATAGTCAACAGGAGGATCTTCAGGGCCTGATGGGGAACGTATGGGAAGTTTGATGGGGTGGTCTTGTCTTGTTCTCTCACCATCAACGCTAGGGGCACCTGAAAATGCTAACCTTTGCTCTTTGATGTCCACAGAATCAAATCCAGATCCCTTCTCAGCAAAGTAAACAGGATTACCTCCAGCTGCAAGGAGACCCACATTATTCGCATGTAGATCCACCGAGTCCAAATCACATCTATTGTCACCAATGTGAGTCATTTTTAAACTGTAAACAGATGCCTTGGAATCTTCACTTAGGACTCGGCTGTTAAGATCCACATTAAGACCTCCAGGTACTATAATTTCCTGCTTGATAGGTCCCCTGGAATGTGTTTTAAGAACTTCAGCTTCCTTTATCAAAATATCATTTGCTTTTGCATGGGACAGTTCTTCTTCACATTTAATATTATGAACATCAAAGAGTGTTCCAGGATGTTCTGTCTTACATACAACACTTGTTGAAGGGACAGTTCCAAAGAGCTTTTTTTGATCTTCTGTCTTAGATTCTGCTTTACTTGTGTCAAGCAATCTTTCAAAAGACGTTTCAGTGCTAGCATCACATTTTAAAGGCACAGATTCCGTTGTATTTGTCCCAACATAAGCATAACTTCTAAAACTTCTATTTTTTTGAAATTTAATGAAATTTTCAGTATCACTGGGATCTATATGCGTTTCAAAGAATTGTGTGAGTACTTCTCCTTCATGGCCTTGTTCTGTCAACTTGAGATTTTTAGGATCCACAGTTTTTGTTTTCTTGACAGTAGTGGAGTTCTCGGTTCCCAGTGGATCCTCGCCTTCATCGGGTGGAGCCTCTTCTTCATCATCTTCCTCCCATCTTTCAATCACCTGCAGGAAACAAAGAAATATAACAAAGATACAAACGGCTGGAACAAGTGAACCATAGGTGGAACTGCGCTGAAATTCAGTGTAGCATTGTACGTAAACCTTGCTGCAAGTGGAACAGTTCTCTACAGCTCACAAAGTTACAGAGTCCCTGATGGGAATCGAACAACGGACCTCTTGAACCGAAGCAGAATAATTAAGCTAACCACTGCACCATCCTGCCCCCGACAGGAATGTGAAACTTACCTAAATCAAAACGTTATTTTAATTTCATGATTTATCATAGTTTTTCTTTCCTAAAAAGAGACTAAACAATTGTGTTGTATTAAAATATAGATTATGTGGAAAGATTATTGGTTGAGTAACCTGTGGTGAGAAAATAAGGCCAAGATTAATTAACAGCCATTGGATCTATACCTCATCAGGTATTCTACCATGACATTTCTAAATCCTAACATTTGATTGGTTTATTTACTTGTAGAAACTACGCTAAAAAACAAATAGCAAAGTTTTCAAATCTTTTAAGTAAAAACATATTTTCAAGTATGAAGGACCTAAATTGAAACTGCAGCCTTGATTAAAATCACTTCTTTGAGACACATTTTAGAAGTTTGCTGTAAATGATTCAAATCAAATCTATTCTAAGGGTTAAAAGCAAGACAAGCTAATAAATGTGTGTTGAAACCTTCGGTTTCATGCATTTCAGTTAAAGTTTGAAACACCAAGTTTACATTAGAAGCTACACATTTTATTAATGTTTAAATGAATTTTAAGTTACACATATATTTTCTACAGCTCTCTACTACCATAAGTACCAAGCATCCTAATTGGCTTATGACTATCTAAGTGCTAAACATGCTTACTTCTAAAACATAGGGCTCAAATAAACACAGACAGGAACGTTAATAGGAGGCTTCTAACAGGGTATATATGTTATTAATAGTTGATTAAAACACAGTCAAATTGAAAGATACTAATGAAGGTATTATTGTGATGACTTTATATTTCACAACTTGATAAACACAAGCGCACATTTGTAAAAACTAAAAACAAATATAGTCGCAAGCAACGATAAAAGGAATTATTTGAAATATATAGAGAATCTCACCCAAGTGTCTTCTGATATCAAATATATCAACACGACATTTCACGAGTTGATAAAAGTTTAAAATATCCGAGTCTTGCCGAGGATATATTTACCTTTATCAACGAGTGTTGATATATTTGATATCAGAAGACACCTATGTTATGTTCCTATGTTATTGAGCATCTTTTAAAACAAGTTGCAAGTTTATAACATGTCCCTAGGATTATTGATTCCCAATATGTACATGTCAAATCAAAACATTGTAAAGAAAATCAATATGGTGGCTAAACCAAGAAAGAAAACCTCTGTCATGATTTACTTTTTTGCTTGTATTGTTATTGCGCATCTTTTGCAAAAAGAGTCAAGTCTCTATGTGGATTTTCCCCATGTTAAAGTTTTTCTTTATTATGACCAGAAATGACTGTTTGCAAGCGATTTTATTATCGATACATAAAGACCATAGTCCTGTCCTACTCTCCTAAAAAAATCTTTAAATTAGGTGGGTAGATATCTCCCCTGAAAGTCTGTGATTTACCAAAATTGCATGACTTTGACTTTGTGACTTTGTGAAAAAAGTAATAAGAGTTCTCTTTTGAAAAAGAGCACCATGTATTCACCAATGCTTCAGCTGTAGATATATGTAAGTTTCAGCATCAAGATATAGCTATCTTCAGAGAAGAAGATTGTCAAAGACGCTTGGGGTCAGAAAATTTTAAAAGGTGTCTAAATTCAGTCCATAAATTACTTATATACAGCTTTTTAAAAAACCGCCTGATTTAGCCCCGGCGACCAGAATGAAAAGATTTCAAATCATCTCCCTCCGCCCTTGACCTCACGGCCCGCTTTTTCTGCGCTAAGATTTTAGCGTACTGCAGGCTAATCCGATAGGCCAATCAGAAGAAAGCTTGCAATATGAACTTCTATATTTAGACTGGGAAACACCTTTTCTAATTCGTCCAATTTCTCCGCTTATTTTGGGTCGCAAACTGTAGCACACTTTTTGACAGTATTTTGATCAGTCCCGGACTTGTATAAACTTTCAATTGATGCAATAAAATAATTACAATTCGCTTTCATAAACCTGTAATCGATAATCAAAACGTCGAAGCGGACAGCTTCAAAAGCCATAAAGTTGGCACATGGAGTGGACCCACTGTTACGATGTTACTGTTTGATAACTGCCAAACTGGATATATTCATAAATTTCGCGTATGATTTTGCGCATGTTATCAGGTATCGTTTGTTAATTTCACAACATTGCAGCTGGAAGTACGTTGAGTGATTCAATTTAGTTGGTTGTCATAGTTTTTAAAAAGTCATATAAGCTAAAAAAATAACTAGCACATGTTATTCACTCCGAAATCGAACAAATCAAGTGTTGAGTTTGAATGAAACTAATCTTTAATGATTTCACACTATCTTTTTTTACAAAATACAAAATAACGCGTGTGGCATCATGGTATTTCGATTTAACAATCTCAATTATTTAATACTGAACTACATACCGAAAATACAGGTTGTATAACATTTTTAAAAACTGTGATTTGATTTCTTGCTTGATAAACTGTGCCTATAACTCTTAATAACTCTTATTTATAAATGTTACAATTAGCACGCTATACTATTTGAAATATTCTTATTCAACGCGACGATTTGTATTCAAATCTTTTAACTTTGTTTGAACGTGGGTATTTCTCATTTGCATATGAACTACATATGTCTCCGTTATAAACTTAACAATCAACTAATAACACTTCCTGGCTCGCATTTGGTCTTCTTATTTAATAAGCATGTTTATGATAATATATGTTCATGTATTTAAGTACTATACGACGAGTATTGCAATGTACAAGAAGAAACGTTTACCCAACGTATGTTTCTAAAAATAACAATTTTAGAATTATCGCTTCTGCAGTACCGAATGTAAACGGTGATTTAATTGGCTGTATGTAAGCAGCTGGTAAGGGGCATAACTCGTGATCACAATAGATGTGATTGTCGCTGCTTCGTTACACTGTTATCTGGGCTGTTGAGGGCAAGGTAAAAAATGCATAGAATTTATTTCTATACGTTTTCACCTTGCCTTGGGAAGATGGCCGGGGTGTGACCCGTGAAGGGATGACTTCTGTGACGTATCTGGAGGAATTTGATTTTCGGCGATAGTTACAATTCAACGTAATTTCGCAACATTTTGATTGTTAATTTCACAAAGAAACCTTCAATAAACCAACTTAAATTTCCCATACATCGAATGTTCAGATATCCAACTAGGTAATTCCGCAGATGACAATTACACAATTATTACATAAACGTGTCTTTTTGGCGATGTAATACACCTCATAAATTCATTTAGCGGCAGTGATAATCATCATTCATTATTTAACGAGACACCGGCGGAGTAGCTATCTAGCCGCCCCGCCTGTCGCTTATCACAGTCACGCCTCAGTGAGCATTTTCAAAAGGAATCGCCGAACAAATTGCGGTAGTGTTAAAACGGGTGAATAAAAATCGTTTTAATTATCAATTGCAAGTGTATATTGTCTCGATTTTATGCTCAATTTATTCCGATATACAATATACGTAGAGGTAATCATCTGTCATTCTTGAGAAAAATGCATTTCATCTATCCTTTAAAAAAAAGTTTCAAGTCTCTAAGTGCATTTTGAAAATTTTCCCAAAGTTCACAATGCATTTACGTCATCAAGTAATGACATCACAAGACTATGACATCATAAACATGATGACGTCACAATGCTATGACCTCACCACACTGGAAGTCAAATGGAGAGATGTACACTATTTTCACTTAAACATAATAAGAATGATTTTGGATGATAAATAGAATCTCACCCTCATGTCTTCTGATATCAAATATATCAACACTCGTTGAAAAAAGTAAAAATATCCTCGGTAAGACTCAGATATTTTTAACTTTCATCAACTCGTGTGGATATATTTGATATCAGAAGACACTTGGGTGAGATTCTCTATGTATCAGAAAAGAAAAAGAAGGGAAGACAGGAATGGATACTTCAGCCTACAATCTTATCATTCATCCCTTGCGGTTGAAAGGAATGGAGCTTGAAGATCCACCTGAGTTCTAAGGATCTTCTCTTAGTGGTGGTTGCAGTAATGTCAGGGTCTTCTCTAAGTTGCGCAACTCAGAGAAGAGTTGTGCAACTCAGAGAAGACCCTGACATTGCTGCAACTCAGAGATGTCCCTGAAATGCTGCAACGACTATATATTGCAAGCTGTTCAATTAGTTTGTGGTGATGGTTACATGTTTGCATTTGACATTCGCCGCACTGGAAACCCTAACGACAATGAATGTGAGATTTGTTCGGATTTTCATACAACCCTTGAACTGTAAGTAAATACGGGGCTTTTGCTGATAAGCCTAGTTACATCTATTCACAATATCAAGGTTGCATACTGGTCAAATGCAATCTAAAACAAGTAATTGTCACAAACGTGACCATGTCCCCTGCCGCAATTAAGAAATGAGCTAAAAGAATGGACACACAGCTTGTACCGAGTAGTGACATTTACATGTTTGATTCAATTATTGTTATATTGGGCAAAAATTTGTAAATGGTCAAAGTCTTGTAGTGACCTTGAAAACGGGGTCAAGGTCACCCAAATCGACTGGTGTTTGGATTACAACATCATTTTTATTGAAAAAGATCGATGCAGCAAAATAAATGTATCGATGAAGCTTTTTGAAAAGGAATCGATATATTCAGGGTATCGTGTATCGTATCGTCAATCAAAATGAATCGATGCAACGATACTTTTGTGTATCGTGACATCCTGAGTGTCTGCATATTCCCCAAATGAAGACAGGTACCAAATTTGAAGACTCTAGGTACAGCAGTTCATGAGATATCATGCTAACAACATTTGACAATCATGCAGTCTTGTAGTGACCTTGAAAATAATTTCAAGGTCAACCAAATCGTCTGGTATCTGTATTCCCCAAATGAAGACTGATACTAAATTTAAAACCAATAGTTCTAGCGGTTCATGAGGAATCGCACTAACAACATTTTCAAAACTGGTCGAAGTCTCACCGTGACCTTGAAAATGGGGTCAAGGTCACCGAAAACTTTTCAGGTCTGCATATTCCCCAGATGAAGACTGGTACCAAGTTTGAAGATTCTAGGATGAGCGGTTCATTATATATCGTGCTAACAAGAAGCGGGACGGACGGAGCTGAATACTATGTCCCCCGCTCCGCGGCGGCGGGGGACAAATATTTAGTGGCCTTTACAAGAGGTCGTCCCAATGACCTTTCGTGTGCCAAAGAAGGAAGATCGAATTGACCAATCACAATTGGAGTCACAAACAGGCCCTACTACTGCCTACTTGTATTTGGGACTTGCACAAACTAATGAAAATATATATTAACAGTGTGTCGGAAGACACATTTTAAAAAAAATCAAATTATGTTTGGTTACTGATTAAGAAAGAAGATGGTATTATGATTGTATGAAATTATTTTTGTTTTATGATAAAACAATATTGGCTCTATTATCTATAAACTTAGATAAACATTAAAGTTGACCCCGGAACTTTCTATTGTAGAGTTTTCTCCCCTTACAAACAGTTCATCACATGCTTAATCGAAATTTTTAATTGACTCTCAGAAACAACACTAAAATCATTAGCAAATTAAACCTTAACATCTATAAAGTATGTGCATTCAATGAAAACGTGGTGTCGATCTAAATTTATTTATAATGGTTTTGGTGTTAGCCAGACACCCAAGCAATCGCCATTTTTTCAATTTTGGTCGCACAGTAAACTCCAAATGCAGCTTTACTCCATGCACCACGAAACCACAGAATGATGTTTGGAGCTCTGAATGAGCTCAAGCGAGATGAGGCATCCTTGTCGATTGGCTAAACGCCTTAAGGTCAAAGTTCATCGGGACAGCGTGTTGCGTTGGTCACTATTAGATCGCGATATATCAATATAAAATATGTCGATCTAATTTTTTTAGATTGGGTCAAATGTGGGAAAGTATATAGTTCTGTTTCAACTTGACCGGAGTGAGAGGTCATTGGTTATCAAATCAAATCTATGGAATTTTGAGTGAGTGAGTGAGTGAGCAGGTTGGGGTCGCCGCTTTCAAGAGTATTTCACTTATATCGCAGCTGCTAGTATTATGGCAGGGAAAAAGCCTGCAATGCCATGTGGCTATGCATTTGGGTGAAACCTGCGAGCCACAACTGGAACTAGCGAACCATGGGTTATGGAATTTGGGGTCACATTGTTACGACACAGGTCAACGTGATACGACACACGTGTGACGTATAAGATTTGTATGTCATTAGTTGTACATTCACCACGTGTGTAATAAACTGATTAAGAGATAGGCTCAGCCTCACTAGACACGCATGTTAGAGGAAATATGGTATTCTTTTCTCATGACCCAAAATTATTGTTGGCAATGAAGATGTATACAAATGTACTGATAAACGAATATTAGGTGCATGTATACTTACAACTTCTGGTTTTTCAGTAAGTTTTCTTTTTTTGTTTGGGATGATCTTCTTTTGAGTTTTCTTCAATCTTTTGCAGGACGGGAAATTATTTTCTTCAGTGATTGAGGTTTTTCCAGTATCTGGAGTCACTTTTGACGACTTTGACTTACATGTATTTGTTGTATCTGAAGACTTGGTTACCCTACCTTTTGATGCCACTGACGCTGTATGTGATGTCTTTTTAGCCGATTTTGACTTCAAACTTTCTTTTGCACCTGGAGATGTTGTTTTAGGTTTGGCCACTTTCAATTTTAATTTTCTTTTCGTTGATACTGGATCTGACGTAATAGTATGTTTCTCTTTTGACAAAATATTTCTCTTAGATCTGGAACTTGTACTGATCGCAGATGAATCATCTGTACAACTGTTACTGTCATTCGGGGAATTGTCTAAAATTGTTTCTTTTTGAATTGTAGGAATTGAACCTGGTTTTAAAACTGGTCTTGTCTTCATGCCAAATTGCATTTTTAAAACCGACCGCAGGGCGATACAGTCAAATGTGAAGTGATCGGAACAGAGATAAGAGTCTATCTGAGGTTTAAAATCCGGACGCGTTACTCGTACGAAGTCCAACCATTTCTGGTGCGTTTCTGCCTTTGAGCCTGATGGCCGAGGAAACCTAAACAAAATCTTTCCTGGATTTTGTTCAGCCTCGCGATTCAAATCTGTGCGACAAGTACCGGAAGAACATCGATTCCTGGTCCGTGATAGGTTCATTGTTGTTGATAGAATTCGTTCAAAAGATCGAATCAAACTTGATGTAAAGTCAAATCGCCTCAAATGAACGACCACCGTCTGAGCCAAAACATTGGCTATGCTTGATTGAGCGCAGAGCGCACAACCCGGCTTACGACGCTTTCGGCGTACTTCTTTGGAACTTTATTTATTAACAGAAGTACTGGGGAATTGTGTTTAATGATTCCTAATTTCAAAGTCCAATCATTTATTAAAGAGGAATATGAGAATTTATTTTTTTGAATTTAATGAATTTGAACATTGTGAACATAGTCTCAAGACGTTAGATTACAAACATGCCCAGTTTTAAATCTTTTGTTCACTGTCAAACTCGTCAAAGTTATTTATGCTGGATACTATGGGACAACGGAGATTGTTGCAATGCTTTTGGCACGTCACTGTACAACACACGATACATCGTTTCGTCCTATATGATACAAATTTTTCCTTGTTGAAGAACCGTACACGTATCGTCATTACCGTAAATGATCAGTCATAATTAAAACAGCTAAATATATACGGTAGGCCTACCTTTCAGCTCAGTGGTATTAAGACGACTTTAAGGAAAAACAAATATTAACACAAATATATAGCTGACAACAATCTATAGGACTCTTTTGTGAGTGCTTGTAGATTACTTTGTGAGTTATATATAATGTCCCTGGTTATATGTAGCAGAAGTGATTGTGAGATCACCTCCAGTGGGAATCGAACCCAGACCTCCGGGTGACAGTCCTGCGCTCTACCAGTTGAGTTAAAGGAATATCCCACTATCCGAAGCCAGTAGGAACACTTTCATCTCACCCTGCCACATATATACAACTATTTATTTTTTAAATTAGCAGAAATAAAAATTTGTCAATAAATAGCGATTCTAAAAAGCATTTCTGCTACATCATGTAGGCCCTATGGCTTTCCTACTGAATTGTATATGGGTAGTAGGCTAGCACGCCGTTCTTACTTAAATAAAGTTGATGTTATCACATAAAGGTACGTTGGTGTTACCAATGGCCTAATTGTAGTTCTGAATCAATAAAAAGAGTTCTAAAACGAATGTACATGGTTCGGTTAAGCATTAATGTGTTCACACTAAACTGGTCGTTTGAAGGTAGTTCAAGTCATCTGACTGATGTAGCGATACTTAAACAAAGCAGAGTTTCAAATATGGTACAATGATGGAGTTCAACCATCCTGCTGTCTGAAATCGTATGGGGCGTACAAACATACTTTGAAAAATTCCAACTGTCGTTCTATATGTCGCACCATTATTCTCTCAATACGGATAACTGTTTTCTCTGGGTACGGTTTATCGGGTAATGTAATGAGATGTTTTACCCTTTAACGAAATAAATTATTGTATATACTTTAATAATAAATTACATTCTTGGGAGAGAAAGACAATGTGCAAAAACGTGCTACAGGGCATTTAAAGATATAAAAAAAAAATGATTAAAACCTGGCATCTCAAGCTCTAGACCAATGTGGTTATTTTGGAAATGTCCCATAACACAAAAAGGTGAAAATGTTATACCATTGTTATTACTGCGATGTAATTGTTCAACCTCAATGGTAATATGTTGATAAATCTAATATTCTTATATTAATCTAATTCAAGTACATGACAATGTTTAATGTTTTTATTTTGTATCTTTACTTTTACTAACAACTGTAAGATTCATGAAAAACAAACTTTCCAAAAATGTGTTCATCAAATAATAAATAAGAAAAGCATTATTATTGCAGAAATATAATATACTAAAATATAACTATTTGACATTTTCCCCCTAAACACATGTTTGAATTTCATGATAATCTATAAGGAATTAGTTTTTTCCATAATCAACATTTTTGTAATGACATGTCAAAATGAAGTGAGTGGGAGCTAGGTTAAATATATAACTTGATGAAAAAATTATCAAACCTCTTTGCTATTTTGATATATGAAACACTATCCAGAGAGATAGTATAGATAGATTGCATAAAAGCGCAACGACAATAAAATGTCCTTTTGAGCAAATGACAAACTTGTCAATCTGATAAAATGATCCACCATGCCGACACAATTCAACTTGACGTACGCCGGTCACATGGTAGGTGTATACGCCGCATGAATGAATCAAACATGACCAGTTGTTTCCGGTGTATTATTGATAAACCGGCTCTAGTACAAACTGGGTAAAAGCGAAATAGGCTATTTATTGATTTATTTGTAGTACAAGATAGCATACTGTATAGAGACACACTAGATATATACATCTGAATTACAAATGAAAATGATGTGTGCTGGGGTTTTTTTATAGCTGTTCAGTCGGGGTTTTTTCGTTATAAATGAAGTAAGTTGAACTTGCCTGGTAGTTGAACCTTTTTCATTGATTCAAGTCCCATTATGGAAAAAAAAGATTGCTTCCTAAGAAAACTTTTAAAGAAACTATTGCATTAAAAATATCGATTATATCACATGTATATACTATTACAGATATTTTAGGAATAGAAGACGAGTTGGAGTACTTTATCGTTGAATAAAACATAGCAGAGAGCATAAAACACGAAGGGCGCAGCCCTGAGTGTTTTATGCTACCTGTTATGTTTTATTCTACGATAAAGCACTACAACGAGTCTGCTATTTCTTATATGAGATGCCCTTAAACACTTACTCGCTTTTTATATAAAATCCGATGCCATATACAGTTATTTGTATAAACTATATTTTAAAAATATTAATGCCTTTCCTCGTAGAACATATGGCAAAATGAACAATCAAAATTACGTCAAATATGACGTCATTTGCTAAGCGACGCTCTTACGACGCTCTAAATCACGAGCATGATTTATTGTCTCTTAAGGAGAGATGGGACCCAGAAATCGAACTCGCTTACGGCAACATTTTGCGACAACAATTTATTTTTGTGAATAAGTCTCAAAATATATGGATTACGTTGTTTTGGGCATAGGTTTTTCTGTACACTAATGAAGCCGCTTAAATTTACCGTAACGCCTTTATAACGGTCATTTTACGACATGCCGCATAGCGTTACCGTCACCTATATTCGCGGTAAATATGTTACTACGTGTGTTATTCGAATTACATGCGTATCTCAAGTTAGTGACGAATTTAAATAGCCTGGTATAATCAACTGATAGTTATACTTTCATCGTGCACTCTTAGATTGATAAAATGTTCGATAATGATTACACGGTAGGCCGTCAAAGTTACATTTGAAATCATCAAAACTGCCGTGACGTAAGGTTTTTACGTTTATAATAGGTAATTTAAAAAATGACGTTAAAGTGACGAAAAACGTTCGGTGACCCCCTATTATTATTTAAGAATTCATTTGTTAAGTTAACTGCGCACATCATATTAAAGTTTTAGCAATATCTAAAATATGTGTGTTAGTGACAAATCCTGTTGAATATGCGAAACACGATGATAAAAATGCCGTATGTAATTAAAAAAGTACTTAATTTAATTTTGTTTCTCTTTCCAGCGTCATTAATTTTCAAAATATAGATTTGCTATACATCCCCGAATGTGACTGAAATGTATCTGAAAGGATTCGGAGTTTATTCGTTGACAGCGAGCGCTTTATTTAAATACACCAAATCAGTCAAAAATGACGTAATTTGCCGACGGGTGTATTATTATTAATGCCGATAACTCTTCAAATCATTCGGTGACCCCCAAATGTTCTTACATTTTTGGATAAAAGACATAATAAACCTGCTATTTTGAAAAAATAAACGAATTCTAAAATATTTGATTCCATCGTCCCATCTCTCCTTAAAGCACGCCGTCGGTCCCATTGGCCGCCTGTATTTTATTACCGTAGGTATTTTTATGTACACAAATAAACAACTTAGTGACCATGTCATAATTAATATAAAATAGTAAGCCTTTGTATGGTTAGACGATTTATAAGTTTGTTGTTAGTTTTCTATGATATAAACGACAGTATTGAAGATGACAAGACAGTCTATTGAAAGGAGAGCATATATGATTGGATAGGCCTATTTCCAGGAAGCAGAATGTATTGTGTTAGAATAATCCGCCTCTTTGGGATAACATTGGGTATTGTGAAAACTGGAATGGGATACCAATTAGATTTTGAAATAAGTATTAAATGGGGTTTAATCAATAAACTGTATTAAAATTACTGACTGTTTTTTCACTTCTGAATGACAAATTTGCCCACTAACTTTGTAAATGTCCAAGGAAAAGAGAAGGTTTTTAAACATCCGGCAAACATCCATTTATGTTTGTATCATGACAATTATTTCATTATTTTTAATATTTTATTACGTATTTCGGTATAACTATAGAATTGGTTCGCCACCTATTAGGGTTTAGGGTTAGGGTAAGTATTAGGGTTTAGGGTTAGGGTAAGTATTAGGGTTTAGGGTTAGGGTTAGTATTAGGGTTTAGGGTTAGGGTTAGTGTTAGTATTAGGGTTTAGGGTTAGTATTAGGGTTAGGGGTAGTGTTAGGTTTAGGGTTAGGGTTAATCTTTAGAATGTATTCAAGGTGGCGAACCAATTCTATAGTTGCTCCCTGCATTCCCTTATGTAGAACTGTCGATCTACATATATATTCACGTTGTTCATTCTTTTTATCAAATAAATGAGAGAACGACATGTAATTTTACTTTTGCCCTTTTGCCATGTTTGCATATCGAGTTTGAGTGATTTTATAATTTTAAGAAGCGCAGGTAAAATCTTCAATACAGGTTAGCAAATTGATTGTAAGTTCACTTGTTTCCTACTTCACAATAAAAAAAAAAATTATAGCCCGATGAATTATTATCGTTTTTCCATCTTCTTATAAAAATGAGCAACATTTTATAATTCCATTAAATACATTTTATAGTTGAAAGTGATACAATATACATGTATATATATATATATTAATTTTACACATAGTGTCCTAACCATTACCGGTGTTAATTGACGGAACATCTTTTGACGACGCCTTCGCATATAGATAGGAGTATTTCATGTATTATCATTGAGGCGTTATCAAAATATGTTTTGGGTTTAGTAGCAGATGTAAAACATACGAAACTTAGGCTACATACACAATCTGAATGTTCAAATGAACTGGTCACAGTTAGGTCCACTTAAAGAGAATGTTCTTTCGGAGTACCCGCCATTTTGTTTTTGTGCTTCACGTGAAATGAGTATTTTTACTCATTTCACAATTTTTTTATTTATAGAAGTAACGTTTAATTTGTCATAAGAATGATTACTAACGTCTTGTTATGATGATGTAAAGCTTTCTACATCGAGTCAGTGGCTTCAGTTCTCATTGATTTGATTTTTTATTGTACTTCAGTCTTACGATATTAATAACATGTGATTATGTGAAAACAGAAATCCCCCCTCGAATTTCGTATACACAAGACATATCCCGATACCGGTTTGAAATTTTAAAACTCTATCTTTTCTTATTCGCCTTGTTTTATGTTTTATCAATGATTTAATAACCAAATTTACATATTTTATATAACTAACATGACTTTGTCAAATCTACCCGTATTAATTATGATGGAGTGGACTGACTCAATAAGTTTTAAATTTTCTTTCTTCGACATGTGTGCAGCACCAAAAAGTATGCACCTTATGTTATAACCTTTTGTATAAAAATACATATTATGTCTTATATCTCTGTAGTTTTTACATACAAAAAAGAAATGCCATGGATCTTCATACAAATGACCACAAGAACAAACTGAGATGGACAGAACGATGGAAGCGGTGGGCATTCAGGTCTGAGCATTGTAATCTGGTTTAAACAATATTTTATTCTTGTACTCGGATACAGGGGGGTCAACAAACGGGGTTTCCCCAACATAAATGTCTCTCCCCAAAATAACCATAATACAGGATAATTACATCATCAATACCATCAACATGTAGTTTGAAGTAGAAAAATACATTATTTTAAGAGAAATTCACGAGAAGCGTTTGCTAAGAGATATAAACTAAAATGAACAGACTGGATTATTTTTGCATTAATATGATTTGACAGGGTCTTGTTACCATATAGTACTGTATTCAGATCGTAACCATTAAAAAAACTTACATGGCGGATATTTGTATAATTTGGACACGTGAATAGATAATGATGTGCATCTTCATACGCATGGCAACAGGAACATCGTGAATCATCATCAATAAATATATTTTTTTGCCGATATAATGATTTGATTCATCAGAACATTTTAATGTCATGTGACAAACCAAATGAAGTATTTCCAAAAGAAAATGTTTTGTGGTAAAAAGTTATTAATCCAAAGTTCAAGTTCCTTCCAGAATTTTATGGTCTCACTGTAGTCCCAATAGACATGACATACGCTTTCAGAATAATCATTACAAAAACTACATGATTCATTGTCAACAAGATTCATTCTAAACAATGCCTTTTTAGTATAAACTATAAACAGATCTATGCAAGAATCTGTATTGAAAATCAAGAAGTGTAACATCTTTCAAATTATGTCTGTAGACATTGAATATCTTGTACCAGTCAAATTCACAGTCATCAAATGCCACTTCCTATTTGTTACAAATTTCAGGTTTATCATCTCTTGAAGCCAACTTGTCATAAAACAGAATTGAACCTTTAGTGGGCTTTATTATATTTTTATGGTAAACACTGATATGCAGATTGTAGTGAGGAATGATCTTTGTAAGTTTAAAAACCTTTTTCCAAGAATCAGGTATAAGTAGTATGTGAAGTAAATAATTATAGTCTAGTGTAGTGCCTCTTATTCTGTATCTTGATTTGATCTGATTGAAAGTCATAAGTCCGTTGTCATCACATAGGTCTTTAATTGTTAATAAACCCTTATCAGCCCAGTGGTTAATAATTTTATATGGGTTTTTGTAATTATGATTTAGCCAAAGTGGTTCAGCAAGAATATGATCAATATTGTCCCATTCAATATAGAATTGTTTACAAAAAGTATTCCAATCTTGTAAAACATCTTTCCCAAAAGGGTTATCAATGTTCAATTTATTGTCTATATTTGCTCCATATTTGAAAATACATGAATATGGAATATTACAGGGAATATTGTAAAGTGTTTTTACAGTAGGGCCTAAGAGTAGTTAATTTGAGAGCTTCAATAAATGTCTTTATATCAACCATACACAATCCCTCTTCTGTCTTTAATCTTATCATAGTGGATCTCTTTATTTCATCTTTTTTATCATTCAAAATGAAATTGAAAAATATTTTTTCAAGGGAATTTATAAAGACATATAGGGGATTGGGCAATGAGCTGAATATATGTTCTAATTTGGAAAGGGCTAACTTCACCAAACACAGAAACCAAAACTATACACTACACTACACTACACTACACTACATGAACAGTAGTTATATGACCTATTAAAGATTTTGAACCCAAATTTGTGTTTTTGTCAGTTGTGAATAAGTTTCTAAAATTACGTTTGACTGATTGACGCGTGGTGTAGTTTTCGGTTTTCGTTCAGAAATCACCCGTTTTACCATTTATAGTCACTATACCTAGTCGACTGTAATCAAAATGGTATTTTCAGGTAACAGTCAGTAGTTCTCGGTAAAATAGCATCATTTATAAAGGCATGTAGCACGTTTTTTGCAAATTTTGTTATCTCATTTGTCCATTTATCATCAAAGTTTAAACAGTATATTGTTACGTTAGAGGAAAAAACATCTCATTACAAGACCCGATAAACCGCATCCACATCCGTACTGGAAGAAACTTGTGCGGCGTACATGTATAAGCGACAGTGATGAAAGGTAGATTTGAAAGTCTAACGCGAATTTGAGAGTTCAGACAGCAATATGAATGGCCATTCCATCATGGTGCCAAAATATTTTTTTACTCTGATTGTTTAGGTATCGCGTCATCAGTTAGATTCCCTGAACTACCTCCCAGCGGCCGTTTTAATATGAACACATTAAAATAGTCACTCGAAGGGAAATGGACTCGCATGGCTTAACCCAACCTCCCAATGCAAGGCATAACTCTTGCCAGTCTCCATTACTAGCTGATTTAGGCCTTGCAGTATTTCCTTAAGAAATCTGTTTAGAAATCCAGGCCCGCTATGCATTTCTAGTGCAGTGATTCACTATCTTGACACAACAAACCGAGGGAAATACCGCAAGGGTTAAATGAGCCAGTAATGCAGACTGACAAGAGTTATGCCTTGCGTTTGGAAGTTGAGCTTAACCGAACCACGTAAATTCGTTTTAGAACCCTTTTAATTGATTGAGGAGTATTATTTAGCCATTGGTAACACGTATTTACCTTTTCGTGAGAGCACTTTATTTGAGTAGGTTAAACGTGCTACAGCGCCTTAAAGTGGTCATGTCAAATGTCAGCAATTAATTACGTCAATTACAGTGTCCGTCATATATTTATTTTTGCGCAATCTGACACAAAAAAATACTGGGCTTTGTAACTGGGTCACTATAAGCTGACGGGATATTTTAAGCGACTTTATAAAAAAAATTCAAGCGAATTTTTTTTTCAATTTTGTTAGCCTTAGGGCTGAGATGAACAATGTGCTAATATTTAAAGCTTATATAAATATAGTCTCAGGATAACAAAAGGTCGAGTTATATATGAGGCAAACGAATTTAGATATTCTCGGTTAATGAAATGTCAGACAAGCATTATTAAGATATCGAAATGTGTTCTGTTTCGTGAAACTTTCATTAAAGGTGCATCCATTGTGTTTCATAAAATTTGATTTGGCTTTGATACGTTCCAACACATCATATGTGCTGTTTACAATACAAACAAATTCACTCAGCTTGCATATTCATCCCCAAGCGGCAAACATATCATAATTACTAGTTTCCAATTAAAATCGAGTAACATAATTATGTATGTGCAGAAACCGAAAGTGCATGTCCTATTTACATGCACAGTAGTTATATGTCCTATTGAACATTATCAAACCAAATTTGTTATTTTGTCTGGTTTAAATAAAATTCCAAAATTACGTTTGACTCATTGGCGCGCGCCACACGCTGTGCATTGTCCGGTTTTCGATCAGAAATCGAATCTTATACCTTCATATCGTCAATATACTAAGTCGAGTATCATTAAAATGGTAGTTTTCGGTAACAGTTGGTACTTCTCGATGCAATAAGACCATTTATAACGTATGCCATATTTGACCCCCAACAACACAATGGATGTACCTTTAATGGGTTTACGATTTCACGATTTCACATACCTAACAATTCCAGTCGGTGCGCACCGAACATGCACTCCACATTTTAACGGTCTTTCATACGTTTTGGGCCAAACTAGGTTACAAACTAAATCTAAGATTACAATTATCGATTAATTTTGTGTATTCATTGTGGGAGATTATGTTCCAGTGCTCTCTATTTCTTACTCAGAAATATTGTTCGGACCAACTCTTCAAAATTATTCATCAAATTTTTTTATTTATGTTTTGGAAGTTTTGTCTTTTGGGTTCCAAATTTAAAATTTATCAAACAGTGGCATCTTTTCTCAATAGTTCAATGCTTTATTGTGTCGGGTTTATTTCAATTTATTTTTACTTACATCGAAATTAACAGGAGTCAAGGAAATTCAACAGTTATTTCAATTTACGCTACATTCAAAAGCCCACTGCTCATTTCCGTTGCGTTAGCTCACTGCTGCACATGTAGTTGAATTGAGCTGAATATTTAAAGGGAAAGTTCTATCACCGATATGTCGGGAACATCAGCAATATTGGTTTCTTGGCATTACGTGAAATGAAAACATGATATATTTAACCTAATTTTACAAGTTTGTAATAATAAAACACACACAATGATAGAACATAGTTACACATTACATATAATAAAAATAATAAACAATATGCTGTTAGGCCGTAGCAAAGTTTTCCCTTCTCGTAACGAAGCGATGGCTATAAATTTCATTGTTTTTATTTCTCAACAAATGTGCGCTTGTCTCTATCAAGCTGTTAAATATAAAGTCATCATCATATCAACTTCATTAATATATTTCAATTTGACTGTGTTTTTATCATGTATTAAAGAGCCATCAAGGATGTTAGTGTTTCAAATTAAAAATATTTTTTGGAAAATATACTTATAACGTCAATCGCTAGAGAAATCTTTTATCTACAACATGGCATATGTTAAATAATTTTCATATCACGACAATGTAATGCAATTTGGTTTCAAAGAGAAGTACGACTTCGAGTATCGCGCGCTAAGGGTATCTGACGTCATATAAACAGAATCCCCTTTTTTGCGTAAAACGTACTACACAAACAGTTAGCGCTTCCGAAGCGTGAACGATCGTCTCTAGCGCAAGTCGCCATACCAACCCATGTGCTGCAAGTGCTGCACGTGTCTCTCTTGCAAGTTACCCTTGTCACACATTACTGAATGTGACGATTGCTTTACAAACAATGTTTCTAAATGTCATGAGAATATACAAATTATTGCCTGTTTAATGTACTTTTTATTGAGGTAAGACCAGCAAATTATGGCAAATTTTTACTCTCATGAATTATAAGATTCAAGAAAAATACCTGGTTGGGTAAAACAATTATTCCAATATCTGTAGCAAATACATAATTAAATGAAATGGTAAATAAATAACCGCCAAAAAATTATATATTTCGATTTCTTTCATTATTTTTCTTATTCTTTCGTGTCTTTTTTTACTGTGTGTGAGCTAGACCATAATGCTTTGCGATTGAAAATAATAGACTGGATCTATATTTAGACTGGAAAACACCTTTACTAATTAATGAAATTTTTCGGCTTATTTTAGGTTGAAAATGTTTTCGAAAAATTAAGTGTATTTATTTCACGGAGATAGATTTTTTGAAAATTTTCGATATGTTCATCAACATCCTTGATGGCTCTTTATGGCATATGTTTGTAAACAGGAACATCTTCTCGAATTTCTTTTCTTTTCCTTTGTGCTTGTACAACTCTATCATACTGTTCAGAATAATGCATTTGAATGAGTGTAGCCGTCGAAATGTAGTCTGACACAGTCGAGACACAATTTGTATCTGATTCGCGTTTCCCTCGCAGGCGATCACAATGATGTCGAACATGGTTACGTTATTGTTACGTATATATGGTGCTTGATCGTCGAATGCATTTTTCGACAATTCACTGTGGTTCCGAAGTTGCAAAAAGCCCTTGGTCGTCAATAAGCACCGGTCCTCTAAAGGCCCCTTTACACAGACATAAAGACCGTTGTGCGTCCTCTGTGCGACCAAAAAACATAACAGATCGCCGTTGGACGCTCAAGGGTTGCTCCCATGACGCAGAAAGGTCGTACAATGGACGTTCTAAGGTCGCAAAGGACGCTTAATGATCGCCATGTAAGAAATTCGCTAACGTTGGGCGATGCCTCTGCCTCACTTGTGCCTTCCTACTGCGTCCTCTGTGCAATCATAGCCGTTTATATCACGAACGTGACGAGTGTTGTACCTTCTTTCTGCATTCATTCAGCCTTCTGTGAGCGTCCTCGTAAATTCTCAAAAAAAAATTAAAAGATCGATTCTCACATGTTTCCTTGTTTCTGTTGACAAATCATTAATAAGAAATGGCACCAAAGGGAGCAAGACAACAGAAAAAAGTCAAGCAAATAAAGATGTATAAACTCACTTGTAAAGAAACGCCATCACATATTTAACAATAACAACGGAATGATGTGTCGGATAAAGTCGATTTTAAATGTCTTTGATAATAAAAAGTTTTGTAAAGAAGTAGCACAATTTCATTCATTCGGGTTTGATACTTTTATCATGACCTTTATTCAAACACATACGGGTGTTGGAATAGCTTTTTCAACATGGATTTTTGCCAGAATGTTGGGTAATTCTGTTTACAAAGTTACGAAATACAGAAAATAAGTAATAAAAGATGTTGGCGACCTATTTTATCTCGCTAACTTTAATTCGTTGAAGCATCGTCACAGTAGGACATCGTAAAACAAGCCAAAAAATCCCTTTTTACTCTCCTATATCTCCCCGTTAAGAAGATTTTTAAAAGAGACTAGTTTTTCGAAGGCATTGTTTTCATAAATATGACCAGTTAATGTTTCATAAACTTAAATTTAACCCATTTGACTTCTGGAGAATTATAAAGCCCTGTTTCATTCGTATAATTACCCGTGGTTTAAATCATTTCGTGTATTTCTGAATATTTATTTCTGTAGTTTAAAAAAAACAAAACATCATATTCTTCTGCAAACAACAATGACCATGTTGTTAAGCAGCAGAGCTTTTGGTCTTTTATTGCAACTGCAAAACCTAATTGGTTGGTTATTTTTGACTGTTGGAATGGGACTGAAACAAATGGAGACTAATGTAGCTTATTATAGACCCAGTCTATCCAGGTTGCCGAACACTCGTTCAGGTATCGCAGAGGAGGCAGAAGTGTTGCTGCATGGTCGGCCAACTATCGCCATAGTCGCCAAGGTGGCACAGGTAAGGCACAAAGGGAGCACAGAGGAGGCACAGAGGAGGCACAGAGGAGGCTGACGGGTTGCACGAGGATCGCCCTTGATGCTGAAATGTTGTTAGGTTGCACAGTGAACGCCCAGCGAAGGCAGCGTGGAGGCTCCGGAAACGTGCAGGTCGTTCAAAGATCGTCATGGAAATGGTTTCTGGGTACCCAACCGTTATTTGCATTTTAGGTCGTACAAAGGACGCACGAAGATCGCAGGAGCATTTACACAGAAACGGGATTTCTCTAAATCAGCCGACCATTGAGCGTCCTGTCCATTTTTTTTGTGGCCCAATGTTCGTACGCAGGACGTGGCTCTGTGTAAAGGGGCCTTTAAAGCCACGGGTTTCCAATAAACACCGGTCATCAGTTGACAAAATGTGTCCAGGCTTTATAATAAACTACCGGGCAAAAGAAAGTACTCTCCTCAGTTGGTTTCGATTAATTCAATTTTTAAAAGAAATCAGTGGATTTTAACTATGGCACGTTACAATAATACTTATCTGCAGTTGGTATCTTTGTTTAATGAAGACAGGGGTAAGAAATGAAATTTAGACCAACATGACCCGCACCATGTTTAAAATGTAAATGTTGTAAATGTGTGCAGAATCAGGCACATTTATTAATTTTGACATACATGCAGCATATGTCTTATATGTCGAAAAACAGTTGTGTATCATCAGACATAATGTTTGAAGTATTTTAGTATTATTTTTTTAAAAAGACTGTTGATTAAACGCCTGTACTTTTCAGTTTTAGATTATGACATCGAAAACTTGAGATATTTGCAATTAAAAATCATACATATGATAAAATCAACAGAAGTGAGTACTTTCTTTTGCCTGACAGTTTAGTATATAAGTTGGTTGAAGAAGCTGGTTGTCAAGGCTACAAACACCTAGAACAATCCTCTTGCAATACATCCCCCACCAGGACAAGGGGTAACAGCCCCACTACTACAAGGGAGAACCTCTCCCACCAGTACAAGGGAGAACCTCCCCACAAGTACAAGGGATAACCTCTCCACTACTACAAGGGAGAACCTCTCCCACCAGTACAAGGGAGAACCTACCCACAAGAAGAAGTCAGCCTCTCCCACCAGTACAAGGGAGAATCTCCCCACCAGTACAAGGAGAACCTCCCCGCCAGTACAAGGAGAATCACCAACCAGTACAAGGAGAATCTCCCACCAGTACAAGGAGAATCTCCCACCACTACAAGGAGAATCTCCCCGTCAGTACAAGGAGAACCTACCCACCAGTACAAGGGAGAATCTCCCAACCAGTAAAAGGAGAATCTCCCCGCCAGTACAAGGAGAATCTCCCCACCAGTACAGGGAGAACCTCCCAACTAGTACAAGGGAGAACCTCACCACCAGTACAAGGGGAAACCTCCCCACCAGTACAAAGGAGAACCTCCCTACCAGTACAAGGGAGAACCTCCCCATCAGTACAAGGGAGAACCTCCCCACCAGTACAAGGGAGAACCTCCCCACCAGTACAAGGGGGAACCTCCCCACCAGTACAAGGGAGAACCTCCCTACCAGTACAAGGAGAACCTCCCCATCAGTAGAAGGAGAATCTCCCCACCAGTACAAGGAGAAACTCCCCACCAGTACAAGGGAGAACCTCCCCACCAGTACAAGGGGAAACCTCCCACCAGTATAAGGGAGAACCTCCCGACCAGTACAAGGGAGAACCTCCCCACCAGTAGAAGTCAGCCTCTCCTACCAGTACAAGGGAGAATTTCCCCACCAGTACAAGGAGAATCTCCCCACCAGTACAAGGGAGAAACTCCCCACTAGTACAAGGGAGAACCTCCCGACCAGTACAAAGGAGAAACTCCCCACCAAAAGAAGGAGAACCTTTCCCACCAGTACAAGGGAGAATCGACCCACCAGTGCAAGGGAGAATCTCCCACACCAGTACAAGGAGAATCTCCCCGCCAGTACAAGGAGAATCTCCCACCAGTACAAGGAGAATCCCCCCACCAGTACACGGAAAACCTCCCCACCAGTACAAGGGAGAACCTCCCCACCAGTACAAGGGGAAACCTCCCCACCAGTACAAGGGAGAACCTCCCCACCAGTACAAGGGGGAACCTCCCCGCCAGTACAAGGAGAATCACCCACCAGTACAAGGAGAATCTCCCCACCAGTACAAGGAGAATCTCCCACCACTACAAGGAGAATCTCCCCGTCAGTCCAAGGAGAACCTACCCACCAGTACAAGGGAGAATCTCCCAACCAGTAAAAGGAGAATCTCCCCGCCAGTACAAGGAGAATCTCCCCACCAGTACAGGGAGAACCTCCCAACTAGTACAAGGGAGAACCTCACCACCAGTACAAGGGGAAACCTCCCCACCAGTACAAAGGAGAACCTCCCTACCAGTACAAGGGAGAACCTCCCCATCAGTACAAGGGAGAACCTCCCCACCAGTACAAGGGAGAACCTCCCCACCAGTACAAGGGGGAACCTCCCCACCAGTACAAGGGAGAACCTCCCTACCAGTACAAGGAGAACCTCCCCATCAGTAGAAGGAGAATCTCCCCACCAGTACAAGGAGAATCTCCCCACCAGTACAAGGGAGAACCTCCCCACCAGTACAAGGGGAAACCTCCCACCAGTATAAGGGAGAACCTCCCGACCAGTACAAGGGAGAACCTCCCCACCAGTAGAAGTCAGCCTCTCCTACCAGTACAAGGGAGAATTTCCCCACCAGTACAAGGAGAATCTCCCCACCAGTACAAGGGAGAAACTCCCCACTAGTACAAGGGAGAACCTCCCGACCAGTACAAAGGAGAATCTCCCCACCAGAAGAAGGAGAACCTTTCCCACCAGTACAAGGGAGAATCACCCCACCAGTGCAAGGGAGAATCTCCCACACCAGTACAAGGAGAATCTCCCCGCCAGTACAAGGAGAATCTCCCACCAGTACAAGGAGAATCCCCCCACCAGTACACGGAAAACCTCCCCACCAGTACAAGGGAGAACCTCCCCACCAGTACAAGGGGAAACCTCCCCACCAGTAAAAGGGAGAACCTCCCCACTAGTACAAGGGAGAACCTCCAAACCAGTACAAGGGAGAACCTGCCCACCAGTACAAGGGAGAACCTCCCCACCAGTACAAGGGGGAACCTCCTCACCAGTACAAGGGAGAACCTCCCTACCAGTACAAGGAGAACCTCCCCATCAGTAGAAGGAGAATCTCCCCACCAGTACAAGGAGAATCTCCCCACCAGTACAAGGGAGAACCTCCCCACCAGTACAAGGGGAAACCTCCCACAAGTATAAGGGAGAACCTTCCGACCAGTACAAGGGAGAACCTCCCCACCAGTAGAAGTCAGCCTCTCCTACCAGTACAAGGGAGAATTTCCCCACCAGTACAAGGAGAATCTCCCCACCAGTACAAGGGAGAAACTCCCCACTAGTACAAGGGAGAACCTCCCGACCAGTACAAAGGAGAATCTCCCCACCAGAAGAAGGAGAACCTTTCCCACCAGTACAAGGGAGAATCACCCCACCAGTACAAGGGAGAATCTCCCACACCAGTACAAGGAGAATCTCCCCGCCAGTACAAGGAGAATCTCCCACCAGTACAAGGAGAATCCCCCCACCAGTACACGGAAAACCTCCCCACCAGTAAAAGGGAGAACCTCCCCACTAGTACAAGGGAGAACCTCCCAACCAGTACAAGGGAGAACCTGCCCACCAGTACAAGGGAGAACCTCCCAACCAGTACAAGGGAGTACCTCCCCACCAGTACAAGGGAGAACTCCCCACTAGTACAAGAGAGCACCTCCCCACCAGTACAAGGGAGAACCTCCCCACCAGTACAAGGGAGAATCTCCCAACCAGTACAATGATAACCTCCTCACCAGTACAAGGGAGAACCTCCCCACCATTACAAGGGAGAACCTCCCCACCAGTACAAGGGGAAGCCTCCCCGCAAGTACAAGGGAGAACCTCCCCACTAGTACAAGGGAGAACCTACCGAACAATACAAGGAGAGTCTCCCCATCAGTACAAGGAGAACCTCTCCCACCAGTACAAGGGAGAATCTCCCCAACAGTACAAGGAGAATCTCCCCACCAGTACAAGGGAGAACCTCCCCACCAGCACAAGGGAGAACCTCCCCACCAGTATAAGGGGAAACCTCCCACCAGTATAAGGGAGAACCTCCCGACCAGTAGAAGTCAGCCTCTCCTACCAGTACAAGGGAGAATTTCCCCATCAGTACAAGGAGAATCTCCCCACCAGTACAAGGGAGAAACTCCCCACTAGTACAAGGGAGAACCTCCCGACCAGTACAAAGGAGAATCTCCCCACCAGAAGAAGGAGAACCTTTCCCACTAGTACAAGGGAAAATCACCACACCAGTACAAGGGAGAATCTCCAACACCAGTACAAGGAGAATCTCCCCGCCAGTACAAGGAGAATCTCCCACCAGTACAAGGAAAATCCCCCCACCAGTACACGGAAAACCTCCCCACCAGTACAAGGGAGAACCTCCCCTCCAGTACAAGGGGAAACCTCCCCACCAGTAAAAGGGAGAACCTCCCCACTAGTACAAGGGAGAACCTCCGAACCAGTACAAGGGAGAACCTCCCCACCTGTACAAGGGAGAACCTCCCCACCAGTACAAGGGAGAACTCCCCACTAGTACAAGAAAGCACCTCCCCACCAGTACAAGGGAGAACCTCCCAACCAGTACAAGGGAGAACCTCCCAACCAGTACAATGATAACCTCCTCGCCAGTACAAGGGAGAACCTCCCCACCATTACAAGGGAGAACCTCCCCACCAGTACAAGGGGAAGCCTCCCAACAAGTACAAGGGAGAACCTCCCCACTAGTACAAGGGAGAACCTACCGAACAATACAAGGAGAGTTTCCCCACCAGTACAAGGAGAACCTCTCCCACCAGTACAAGGGAGAATCTCCCCACCAGTACAAGGGAGAACCTCCCCACCAGTACAAGGGGGAACCTCCCCACCAGTACAAGGGGAAACCTCCCCACCAGTACAAGGAGAATCTCCCCAGGGGTACAAGGAGAACCTCCCCATCAGTAGAAGGAGAACCTCTCCCCACCAGTAGAAGGAGAACCTCTCCCACATCAGTACTAGGAAAATCTCCCCGCCAGTACAAGGAGAATCTCTCACCAGTACAAGGAGAACCTCCCCACCAGTACAAGGGAGAACCTCCCCACCAGTTCAAGGGTAAACCTCCCCACCAGTAAAGGGAGAACCTCCCAACCAGTACAAGGAAGAACCTCCCCTCCAGTTCAGGGAGAACCTCCCCACCAGTACAAGGGAGAACCTCCCCACCAGTACAAGGGAGAACCTCCCCACCAGTACAAGGGGAAACCTCCCCACCCGTAAAAGGGAGAATCTCCCCACTAGTACATGGGAGAACCTCCCCACCAGTACAAGGAATAACCTCCCCACCAGTACAAGGAGAACCTCCCCACCAGTACAAGGAAGAACCTCCCCACCAGTTCAGGGAGAACCTCCCCACCAGTACAAGGGAGAACCTCCCCACCAGTACAAGGGGAAACCTCCCCACCCGTAAAAGGGAGAACCTCCCCACTAGTACATGGGAGAACCTCCCCACCAGTACAAGGAATAACCTCCCCACCAGTACAAGGAGAACCTCCCCACCAGTACAAGGGAGAACCTCCCAACCAGTTCAAGGGAGAACCTCCCCACTAGTGCAAGGGAGAATCCTCCCACCAGTACAAGGAAGGGATGAGGAAGCCAGCAATGAAAAAGATAGTACACGCAATATCCGTCCATAAATCACCGCCTGAAACTGAGACTATTTAATAACGCCGCTACTCTAATGCACTGGCCAGCTTTTGAAGAGCTTGTAGACCTTGAAGTCTAAATCCTTGATTATATTTACTATATAGATACAATAAAATATACGTTTTTGTACGTATTGATAATGCGCGTAGGTTCATCTTCAGAATGGGACACCATATACATGTGTAATATTCTTGCCCAAGCAGACAAGAATAGAGCGGGTATTAAAGTTTACATAATGGTCATCGATTGAGCATGGTCTTCTGTGTTTATTGACGTGTGACTTAATGGCGCTGATGCACGTTTTTTGCATATTATGTTTTCTTAAAATTTCATTATGAATTAAAGCTAATTATATTGGTACGTTAATGGGTAAACATCTCATTACACGACCCCCTATAAGCCGTATCCATATTCTAAGAAAATGGTGCGACGTATAAAGCGACGGTGGTGTGGAACTCTTTAGTGTTAAAGGTAGATGTGTAGGCCTCATGGGAATTTGAGAGTTTAGTCAGCAAGAGTGTTGACCATTCCATCATTGTACCATAATTAAAACTCAACTCTTAGTGTTTAGATATCGGTCCATCAGTCAGATCAATTGAACAACCTTCAAAGGACCATTTTAATGTGAACACCTTAAAATGGCCGCTCGATGTGAAATGGACTCGCATGACTGAACCGAACCATGTGCATTCGTTTCAGAATTATTTATTGATTCAGGAGTATTACTTAGCATTTGGTAACACTTATTTATATTTTTGCGAGAGCGCTTTATTTCAGTAAGAAAACCATGCTACAACGCCTTTAAAGTGATGAATCATTGTTTCACTTACATTTGTTTAATTTGAAGTATTGCAAAAATTTTGCGAAAGGGGAGGCAGGACGGACGAAAGTGGAATGTTTTTTACATTTCAATATTCGGGTTTCAGCAAAATTAGCAATTATGAATAATATTGAAAACGTTAGAGGGGAAATTGTTTTAGTCTATGTTATGAAATATTTGCCTGGTATATATATTTATGTACGTTGCCTACATGACACAATCATTTTAAAGTAGTAACTGAATATGAGAAGAAACCGGTTCATGAATGGACGGTTAAAAGGTCGGACCAACCAATCAGAATGCAAGTTATATTTGGAAATACTACAAGCACGAAGTTTATAACGATAATTAACTCGGGACAGATAATCCTTAATTCTCGCAACTCGTTGATAATAGGCTACTGGCGTGTGTATACGTGTATCTTTATAGGAGCACGTGGCCATGCATGCGGAATAATAATCAATAATTTTAGTTCATCTTATCCTCAGGTATTTCTTGATTGTCCAACTCACGTGTATTCACCTGTGAGTACACGCTTTGATACTAGTGACAAGTTCCCATGTTCTCCTTGTATTAGAATTGCACTATTTGACTGACAAGAACGATTTGGACTCAACACACATACATGTTTGGTCTTATTCGAAATTGTGTTTCATGTTTACACTCGGTAGCTTTGGACGGTGATAACGACAGCCTCTTTGCAAAATAAACGATTCTGTAGCTTCAATTATAGTGGGAGAGATAGAGAAAAAATAGAGAAAGAAATGAAAACTAACATACTCAGGAAGCAAGAAATAGATAAAAGGTACATCCATTGTGTTGTTGGGGGTCACATATGCCAAACGTAATAACTTGCGTAACTTTATCGAGAAGTACCGCGACTGTTACCGAAAACTACAATATTGATGATAGTGGACTGAATATATTGACGATATGATATGTAAAAGTAGTGATTTCTGATCGAAATCCGAACAATGCTTCACGATTGACGCGAGCCAATGAGTCAAACGTAATTTTGGAATCTTTTTTATAACAGACAAAATACCAAATTTGAGTTGATAATGTTTAGTAGGTCATATAATACTACTGTGCATGTAAATGGGACGTGCAGTTTCGGTTTCTACACATGCATAATGATGTTACTCCATTTTAATAGGAAACTAGTAATTAGGATATATTTGGCGATTAGGGATGAATGTGCAAGTTGAGTGAACTTATTTGTACTATAAACAACACATGTGGTGTGTTGGAACGTATAAAAGCCAAATAAAATTTTATGAAACACAATGGATGCACCTTTAAAGGAAGACAGAAAACCGTTCGTGACATCTCTCTATCATGTCAGTGGGACTCCATACCCATGGCATACAGTAAAGAAATGACAGCGATTTGTAGGAAAGTTCCAGACAATTTCAAGGAAACATGAAACTAAAAAATATGAATTAAAAGACAATGATCAACGGTGTACACCGACAGTGGCTCCTTTGCTTTAGGGGATGACGTTCTTTATTGCTATAAGTGCGACGTTTCGGTGCAGATACTAGCACCGTTATCAGGCAAGTGATGAAACAATATTATCGATTTGATACCTGGAATATCAACCATGCAGTGTCGCCCTGAAGCAGGATATTACCAAAGTAGGATCAAGGTATTATTCGCGGAGTGGGTAGTATCCCTCTAACGGAGGCATGGGAAAACGTCAGAGATGTGGCGCAGAACTCTGTTTTTTTCAAAATAGCAAATGTATCAGGTATTTTATCAAAATTTATGAAATTCTGAGGGTCGATTATAAAGATATAATATTATAATATTAATGGTTCTGTTCATAAATCATACTGTTTCTTACCAAATTGAATTGTCTACACTTAAAACGCCCTCTGTCCATGAATATACAATATATCAGCTACATTTTCTTATCATGCGAGGGTATAGCAAGTTAATATCATGACAATGTTAGGAGACAAACTTGAGTTTTAAAAGCGAGAACAGGAACATTTTCTAAACAACAACCTCTTTCATATGACAATACAACGTTCCGGATTATTTGTTTACTTTTTCCTCAATTCCATATTGTTTAATGTTGAAGACTGACATTTTCTCCAATCACTTGATCACCAACATTTTCCAGTGTAAGTGCATAACTTCTACGCAATTTTTGCAAGGTTATTGAAGAGAAGGTGACTCAAATGGTGTAAACATAATCTACATATCATGACACAGAATGATAAAACATTCGATGATAAATGTTCTCTTCTTCTATAGTTACTATTCTTAAAGGTATTTTGCCAACCTGTAGAGAACTATAACACAAAGCCGTAACCATTTCCTCTCCTTCCGTCCCAAATTCCTCTATAAGTCTCTCGACACTGATCCCCTGGCCATACTCTGCCAGTCAACCCCTAAAGTTAGCTGAGCTAAGTAACCTCTCATTCACTACTACTTGCTGCCTGCTTGTGCAGTGACACAACTGACGCTCGGTACCATAGGTTAGAAGGTCAATACGCATATCCAGGCTTGCCAGGGCCAGTACAGCTGTTCACAGTCATTGAGGAACTGAGGGGTGAGTGGTAGATTTCATAATTTTTTGGTGTCACTTGCCAAAAGGTCTGCACACAACTTTTCAGCTTTTGGGGCCACTGGGTCACACATTCTACAACTTAGAATCCCCATTGGCCAAGGAGACTGTACACAACATTTCAGCTTTCTAGACCTTTTGGTACCAGAGAAGAGGGTGAAAATTGGTTTTTAAGGTTGTGACCTCTGTTACTCTATTTGGGGTCATGGGGTCACCAAATCTACATTTTAGTATCCCCATTGGCCAAGGACTCTGCACGCAACAGTTCAGCTGTCTAGGCCTTCTGGAGAAGAAATCGAAAAAAAAAAGTTTACAGACGGATCGACGGATGGACGGACGGACGAACGCCGGACACCATGCCAGGCCATAAGCCCTTCGGGCCTTTCAGGCCTGAAGAGCTAAAATGTAACTTTCAGTAGTTGATAATTTGAACTCATCATGCATGAAATAAATTTATTTTTTAAGTACTGTTCTTGTGCTTAAACTACAGGAACAAGTTTAGGTCTCACGTCAAAAGCAACAAACCAGTTACCAGGTTCACAATAATCTATACAAAGTGCACACGTCTGTCTGCCATATGGCTGCAGTTCGAGGCATTTTTGACGGTATCTACTTTTTTTCTGAAAATGACCCCTTTAAAACCCGTCGATTTTCTTTAAGATTTCTCTAAGATGACTTCTTAAACCAATGATGCATGAATGAATTAAAGTCTAAGATTGTGCAATAGGTCGACTACATCAACCATTCGCTCAATTTCCATATTTTATAACTTTGAATTAAATGCCAAACATTCTGTCAAGAGCCATGTTGACCTGGTAGTTTATTATGCTCGAAAGAGTGATGGCTCGGAAAGAAAGAAACAAGAGAACATCGCTGATTATGACAGTTTCCTGAGTGCGCATGAATATGTACTATGGCACACATATGGAAATATATAACTTGACATCGGTTTTTAACTGTGTAAAATGGTCAATACCATTGGCCCGATCAATACGGGAGTAAATTGGAGTCTCACAGTCGTGACGATACCAGCCCACGCAATATTGGTATTTAAATAGTGATTGGCTACCTGTTTCCCTATTGCCACGCTTCTTGTTGAACTGACAGCCACAAGCCACAGGTATGGCGACTTTAATTTCCAATTTTTCTTTTGATATTTAAGATTTTTTTATTGTTGAGTTACTTTAATTTTGATTTATGAATTATCATTTTTTAACTTTGACGACGAGGATAATAATCATATAAATGGTAATGATAATGAACACGATAAACATTGTATTTATCATCATAAATATTGTCCTGGGACATTGTTGATACTACAGTAAATATATACAGCTGCATGCCGAAAGTTTGTTCACCTACATGCGTAATGTAATGCAAGTTCCTAGTTTATCTCTTTTTCATGATAGTTTTAGATAATTAAACACGTTCATTGATTGTTGTTCTGTACATATATGATTCAAATCTGCCTTAACATGATCGGCATATTGATGAATTAGCACAAAACGTATACTTTAGGCTACTCATAACTTTAAATTCAGGAGTGTCAGACCCTGAAATCCATGATACAATTATAAAACACACATTAAAAATAAGAGCCATTGGCTTTGCAGCTCATTAGGTTTGACATAACACATTATTTAACATTATTTATTTTCCAAAAATATATGTCATCGTAAACAAATCTACAATTTATAATCCTCATAAGCCAGGGAGGTTTACAGATGATTTAAGAGTCCTAGTGCATTTTAGAAGAATTTATATTTGTTGTTTAAGGGCGTTGCTCTGTGGTCTTTATTTGAGGCCCCAGAGTCGCCAAATCTACAATTAATTATCCTAATTGACTAAAGAGTATGTATACAGCATTTACATTGTCTAGGGCTTTTCATTCTGGAGCAGAAGATCATGGCACCAACGTCAATTTGTAAACCCGATTAGCTAAGGAGTCTGTACAAAGAATTTCAGTTTTTTCTAGGGCGGAGCATCTGTGACCTTTTTTATGTGCGACAGAGCAACATAAACTGTAATTTATTATCCGCATTGGTTGAATGAATCTGTACACATAACTTCAGCTCATACGACTTTTCGATCTGGAAAAGAAGATGAAAATAGACTGTTGTACATGGTCGTGTTTGTTATGTAGATTACTCATGTGTCTATCTTTGTGTCAATTTATGTGTACTTTCTAGATAATAGTTGTAGGTTTTTTTTAAATTTATATTGACAACTTGCTATTTAATTCAAGTCTATATCGCATTAACATGGGACGAGACACACGCTTCACACACGAACCATTCAATTCAGAATAAGTCAATCTGAAATATAAACAATTAAACTTACAAACTGCGTTCATCTGATTTTGACGTAATAAACTCAAGGTTTTTTTTATGTTTATGCTCAATACACATTATGTAATGCATGTACAATCCGTGTCTTGTCTGTGAACCTGATTAATGTTGAATACAGTTTCTTACATTGCAACTTTATTTCGCCAAGGCTAGCATAAACAACCGCCAAGCTATAGGTTTACTTCACATATGAATAAAAACACATGTCTTTCCCTTTTAAATGATCTATCGTGATTTTCTCGATGAAAATATTGAATTTGATAACTTCCATGTGGGTCTATCTCATAATTAATCTGCATTAAACATACCACGTTTCACTGTTTATAGTAAGAATTCGTGTTTAAGGATTTGCCAAAGTTAACTAAAAATAGACTACTTTATTATGACGCAAATCGAAAAGAGAAGCATGATGTACACCATATGATTCATAATTATTTCTTGTTTAAAATAAATAATACAAAGCTTATATCGCTGAATACTATATAAGATTAAATTGGACAGAACAAGTTGCCTTTTCTCTGTGCTGATCAATCAGTTTTTTAGCTCGGCTTCAACGCCACTTTGTTTAGTTTCGTTAACATAATGAGAATTAAGGAATCTTCAAACGTAAAACTTTGTCAAACATCTAACTATTCTTTCTTTTTCACGTTGAACAGGGAGGATATATATGCAATATGTATGTTAATCCACTTGTGTGAGTGATAAATACGACTGAAGATCAGTCACTCCGGTTCTCCAGACCCCCATCCTTGATAGCTCCATGGTACACGTTCAGACCCCCATCCTTGATATCTCCATGGTACACGTTCAGACCCCCATCCTTGATAGCTCTATGGTACACGTTCAGACCACCATCCTTGATAGCTCTATGGTACACGTTCAGACCCCCATCCTTGATAGCTCTATGGTACACGTTCAGACCACCATCCTTGATAGCTCTATGGTACACGTTCAGACCTCCATCCTTGATAGCTCTATGGTACACGTTCAGACCCCCATCCTTGATAGCTCTATGGTACACGTTCAGAACCCCATCCTTGATAGCTCTATGGTACACGTTCAGACCCCCATCCTTGATAGCTCTTTGGTACACGTTCAGACCACCATCCTTGATAGCTCTATGGTACACGTTCAGACCACCATCCTTGATAGCTCTATGGTACACGTTCAGACCACCATCCTTGATAGCTCTATGGTACACGTTCAGACCTCCATCCTTGATAGCTCTATGGTACACGTTCAGACCCCCATCCTTGATAGCTCTATGGTACACGTTCAGAACCCCATCCTTGATAGCTCTATGGTACACGTTCAGACCCCCATCCTTGATAGCTCTTTGGTACACGTTCAGACCACCATCCTTGATAACTCTATGGTACACGTTCAGACCCCCATCCTTGATAGCTCTATGGTACACGTTCAGACCCCCATCCTTGATGGCTCTATGGTACACGTTCAGACCCCCATCCTTGATAGCTCCATGGTACACGTTCAGACCACCTTCCTTGATAGCTCTATGGTACACGTTCAGACCCCCATCCTTGATAGCTCCATGGTACACGTTCAGACCCCCATCCTTCATAGCTCCATGGTACACGTTCAGACCCCCATCCTTGATAGCTCCATGGTACACGTTCAGACCCCCATCCTTGATAGCTCCATGGTACACGTTCAGACCCCCATCCTTCATAGCTCTATGGTACACGTTCAGACCTCCATCCTTGATAGCTCTATGGTACACGTTCAGACCCCCAACCTTGATGGCTCTATGGTACACGTTCAGACCCCCATCCTTGATAGCTCTATGGTACACGTTCAGAGCCCCATCCTTGATGGCTCTATGGTACACGTTCAGACCCCCATCCTTGATAGCTCTATGGTACACGTTCAGAGCCCCATCCTTGATGGCTCTATGGTACACGTTCAGACCCCCATCCATGATGGCTCTATGGTACACGTTCAGACCCCCATCCTTGATGGCTCTATGGTACACGTTCAGACCCCCATCCTCGATAGCTCTATGGTAAACGTTCAGACCCCCATCCTTCATAGCTCTATGGTACACGTTCAGACCCCCATCCATGATGGCTCTATGGTACACGTTCAGACCCCCATCCTTGATAGCTCTATGGTAAACGTTCAGACCCCCATCCTTCATAGCTCTATGGTACACGTTCAGACCCCCATCCTTCATAGCTCTATGGTACACGTTCAGACCTCCATCCTTGATAGCTCTATGGTACACGTTCAGACCCCCATCCTTGATGGCTCTATGGTACACGTTCAGACCACCATCCTTGATAGCTCCATGGTACACGTTCATACCACCATCCTTCATAGCTCCATGGTACACGTTCAGACCCCCATCCTTGATAGCCCTATGGTACACGTTCATACCCCCATCCTTGATATCTCCATGGTACACGTTCAGACCACCTTCCTTGATAGCTCCACTGTACACGTTCAGACCACCTTCCTTGATATCTCCATGGTACACGTTCAGACCACCTTCCTTGATAGCTCCACTGTACACGTTCATACCCCCATCCTTGATATCTCCATGGTACACGTTCAGACCACCTTCCTTGATATATCCACTGTACACGTTCAGACCACCATCCTTGATAGCTCTATGGTAAACGTTCAGACCCCCATCCTTCATAGCTCTATGGTACACGTTCAGACCCCCATCCTTCATAGCTCTATGGTACACGTTCAGACCCCCATCCTTCATGGCTCTATGGTACACGTTCAGACCCCCATCCTTCATAGCTCTATGGTACACGTTCAGACCCCCATCCTTCATAGCTCTATGGTACACGTTCAGACCCCCATCCTTCATAGCTCTATGGTACACGTTCAGACCTCCATCCTTGATAGCTCTATGGTACACGTTCAGACCCCCATCCTTGATGGCTCTATGGTACACGTTCAGACCCCCATCCTTGATAGCTCCATGGTACACGTTCATACCACCATCCTTCATAGCTCCATGGTACACGTTCAGACCCCCATCCTTGATAGCTCTATGGTACACGTTCAGACCCCCATCCTTCATACCTCCATGGTACACGTTCAGACCCCCATCCTTGATAGCTCTATGGTACACGTTCAGACCCCCATCCTTGATAGCTCTATGGTAAACGTTCAGACCCCCATCTTTGATAGCTCTATGGTACACTTCAGACCCCCATCCTTCATAGCTCCATGGTACACCTTCAGACCTCCATCCTTGATAGCTCCATGGTACACGTTCAGACCCCCATCCTTGATAGCTCTATGGCACACGTTCAGACCCCCATCCTTGATAGCTCTATGGTACACGTTCAGACCCCCATCCTTGATAGCTCCATGGTACACGTTCAGAACCCCATCCTTGATAGCTCTATGGTACACGTTCAGAACCCAATCCTTGATAGCTCTATGGTACACGTTCAGACCCCCATCCTTCATAGCTCTATGGTACACGTTCAAACTCCCATCATTGATAGCTCTATGGTACACGTTCAGAACTCCATCCTTGATAGCTCTATGGTACACGTTCAGAACCCCATCCTTGATAGCTCTATGGTACACGTTCAGACCCCCATCCTTGATAGCTCTATGGCACACGTTCAGAACCCCATCCTTGATAGCTTTATGGTACAAGTTCAGAACCCCATCCTTGATATCTCCATGGTACACGTTCAGAACCCCATCCTTGATAACTCTATGGTACACGTTCAGACCCGCATCCTTGATAGCTCTATGGTACACATTCAGAACCCCATCCTTGATAGCTCTATGGTACACGTTCAGACCACCTTCCTTGATAGCTCTATGGTACACGTTCAGACCTCCATCCTTGATAGCTCTATGGTACACGTTCAGACCAACATCCTTGATAGCTCTATGGTACACGTTCAGACCCGCATCCTTGATAGCTCCATGGTACACGTTCAGACCACCATCCTTGATAGATACATGGTACACGTTCAGACCCCCATCCTTGATAGCTCCATGGTACACGTTAAGACCCCCATCCTTGATAGCTCCATGGTACACGTTCAGACCCCCATCCTTGATAGCTCCATGGTACACGTTCAAACCCCCATCCTTGATAGCTCCATGGTACACGTTAAGACCCCCATCCTTGATAGCTCCATGGTACACGTTCAGACCACCATCCTTGATAGCTCTATGGTACACGTTCAGACCAACATCCTTGATAGCTTAAAGGTACACGTTCAGACCCCCATCCTTGATAGCTCCATGGTACACGTTCAAACCCCCATCCTTGATAGCTCCATGGTACACGTTCAGACCACCATCCTTGATAGCTCTATGGTACACGTTCAGACCCCCATCCTTGATAGCTCCATGGTACACGTTCAGACCACCATCCTTGATAGATACATGGTACACGTTCAGACCCCCATCCTTGATAGCTCCATGGTACACGTTAAGACCCCCATCCTTGATAGCTCCATGGTACACGTTCAGACCCCCATCCTTGATAGCTCCATGGTACACGTTCAGACCCCCATCCTTGATAGCTCCATGGTACACGTTCAGACCCCCATCCTTGATAGCTCTATGGTACACGTTCAGACCCCCATCCTTCATAGCTCTATGGTACACGTTCAGACCCCCATCCTTCATAGCTCCATGGTACACGTTCAGACCCCCATCCTTGATAGCTCTATGGTACACGTTCAGACCCCATCCTTCATATCTCCATGGTACACGTTCAGACCCCCATCCTCCATAGCTCCATGGTACACGTTCAGACCCCCATCCTTGATAGCTCTATGGTACACGTTCAGACCACCATCCTTGATAGCTCTATGGTACACGTTCAGACCCCAATCCTTGATAGCTCTATGGTAAACGTTCAGACCCCCATCCTTGATAGCTCTATGGTACACGTTTAGACCACCATCCTTGATAGCTCTATGGTACACGTTCAGACCCCCATCCTTGATAACTCCATGGTACACGTTCAGACCTCCATCCTTGATAGCTCTATGGTACACGTTCAGACCCCCATCCTTGATATCTCCATGGTACACGTTCAGACCACCATCCTTGATAGCTCTATGGTACACGTTCAGACCCCCATCCTCGATAGCTCTATGGTACACGTTCAGACCCCCATCCTTCATAGCTCTATGGTACACGTTCAGACCCCCATCCTTCATACCTCCATGGTACACGTTCAGACCTCCATCCTTGATAGCTCTATGGTACACGTTCAGACCCCCATCCTTGATAGCTCCATGGTACACGTTCAGACCCCCATCCTTGATAGCTCTATGGTACACGTTCAGACCCCCATCCTTCATAGCTCTATGGTACACGTTCAGACCCCCATCCTTGATAGCTCCATGGTACACGTTCAGACCCCCATCCTTGATAGCTCCATGGTACACGTTCAGACCCCCATCCTTGATAGCTCTATGGTACACGTTCAGACCCCCATCCTTCATAGCTCTATGGTACACGTTCAGACCCCCATCCTTCATAGCTCCATGGTACACGTTCAGACCTCCATCCTTGATAGCTCTATGGTACACATTTAGACCCCCATCCTTGATAGCTCTATGGTACACGTTCAGACCCCCATCCTTGATAGCTCTATGGTACACGTTCAGACCACCATCCTTGATAGCTCTATGGTACACGTTCAGACCCCCATCCTTCATAGCTCTATGGTACACGTTCAGACCACCATCCTTGATAGCTCCATGGTACACGTTCAGACCCCCATCCTTGATAGCTCTATGGTACACGTTCAGACCACCATCCTTGATAGCTCTATGGTACACGTTCAGACCACCATCCTTGATAGCTCCATGGTACACGTTCAGACCACCTTCCTTGATTACTCCATGGTACACGTTCAGACCCCCATCCTTGATAGCTCTATGGTACACGTTCAGACCCCCATCCTTCATAGCTCTATGGTACACGTTCAGACCCCCATCCTTGATAGCTCTATGGTACACGTTCAGACCAACATCCTTGATAGCTCCATGGTACACGTTCAGACCACCTTCCTTGATAACTCCATGGTACACGTTCAGACCAACATCCTTGATAGCTAAAAGGTACACGTTCAGACCCCCATCCTTGATAGCTCTATGGTACACGTTCGGACCACCATCCATGATAGCTCCATGGTACATGTTCAGACCAACATCCTTGATAGCTCTATGGTACACGTTCAGACCACCATCCTTGATAGCTCCATGGTACACGTTCAGACCCCCATTCTTGTTAGCTCTAAGGTACACGTTCAGACCACCATCCTTCATAGCTCCATGGTACACGTTCAGACCCCCATCCTTGATATCTCCATGGTACACGTTCAGACCACCATCCTTGATAACTCCATGGTTCACGTTCAGACCCCGATCCTTGATAGCTCCATGGTACACGTTCAGACCCCCATCCTTCATAGCTCTATGGTACACGTTCAGACCCCCATCCTTCATAGCTCTATGGTACACGTTCAGACCACCATCCTTGATAGCTCCATGGTACACGTTCAGACCCCCATCCTTGATAGCTCTATGGTACACGTTCAGACCCCCATCCTTGATAGCTCTATGGTACACGTTCAGACCACCATCCTTCATAGCTCCATGGTACACGTTCGGACCACCATCCTTGATAGCTCCATGGTACACGTTCAGACCCCCATCCTTCATAGCTCCATGGTACACGTTCAGACCCGCATCCTTGATAGCTCTATGGTACACGTTCAGACCACCATCCTTGATAGCTCTATGGTACACGTTCAGACCCCCATCCTTCATAGCTCTATGGTACACGTTCAGACCCGCATCCTTCATAGCTCTATGGTACACGTTCAGACCACCATCCTTGATAGCTCTATGGTACACGTTCAGACCCCCATCCTTCATAGCTCTATGGTACACGTTCAGACCACCATCCTTGATAGCTCTATGGTACACGTTCAGACCACCATCCTTGATAGCTCTATGGTACACGTTCAGACCCCCATCCTTCATAGCTCTATGGTACACGTTCAGACCCCCATCCTTCATAGCTCCATGGTACACGTTCAGACCCCCATCCTTCATAGCTCCATGGTACACGTTCAGACCCCCATCCTTGATAGCTCTATGGTACACGTTCAGAACCCCATCCTTCATAGCTCCATGGTACACGTTCAGACCACCATCCTTCATAGCTCTATGGTACACTTTCAGACCCCCATCCTTCATAGCTCCATGGTACACGTTCAGACCACCATCCTTGATAGCTCCACGGTACACATTCAGACCCCCATCCTTCATAGCTCCACTGTACACGTTCAGACCCCATCCTTCATAGTTCCATGGTACACGTTCAGACCCCCATCCTTCATAGCTCCATGGTACACGTTCAGACCCCCATCCTTCATAGCTCTATGGTATACGTTCAGACCCCCATCCTTCATAGCTCTATGGTACACGTTCAGACCCCCATCCTTGATAGCTCTATGGTATACGTTCAGACCCCCATCCTTCATAGCTCTATGGTACACGTTCAGACCCGCATCCTTGATAGCTCTATGGTACACGTTCAGACCACCATCCTTGATAGCTCTATGGTACACGTTCAGACCCCCATCCTTCATGGCTCTATGGTACACGTTCAGACCCCCATCCTTCATAGCTCCATGGTACACGTTCAGACCCGCATCCTTGATAGCTCTATGGTACACGTTCAGACCACCATCCTTGATAGCTCTATGGTACACGTTCAGACCCCCATCCTTCATAGCTCCATGGTACACGTTCAGACCCCCATCCTTCATAGCTCCATGGTACACGTTCAGACCCCCATCCTTGATAGCTCTATGGTACACGTTCAGAACCCCATCCTTCATAGCTCCATGGTACACGTTCAGACCACCATCCTTCATAGCTCTATGGTACACTTTCAGACCCCCATCCTTCATAGCTCCATGGTACACGTTCAGACCACCATCCTTGATAGCTCCACGGTACACATTCAGACCCCCATCCTTCATAGCTCCACTGTACACGTTCAGACCCCATCCTTCATAGTTCCATGGTACACGTTCAGACCCCCATCCTTCATAGCTCCATGGTACACGTTCAGACCCCCATCCTTGATAGCCCTATGGTACACGTTCATACCCCCATCCTTGATAGCTCCATGGTACACGTTCAGACCTCCATACTTGATATCTCCATGGCACACGTTCAGACCCCCATCCTTGATATCTCCATGGTACACGTTCAGACCCCCATCCTTGATATCTCCATGGTACACGTTCAGACCCCCACCCTTGATATCTCCATGGTACACGTTCAGACCCCCATCCTTGATATCTCCATGGTACACGTTTAAACCCCAATCCTTGATAGCTCCATGGTACACGTTCAGACCACCATCCTTAATAGCTCTTTGGTACACGTTCATACCCCCATCCTTGATAGCTCAATGGTACACGTTCAGACCATCATCCTTGATAGCTCCATGGTACACGTTCAGACCCCCATCCTTCATAGCTCTATGGTACACGTTCAGACCCCCATCCTTGATAGCTCTATGGTACACGTTCAGACCCCCATCCTTGATAGCTCCATGGTACACGTTCAGACCACCTTCCTTGATAGCTCTATGGTACACGTTCAGACCCCCATCCTTGATAGCTCTATGGTACACGTTCAGACCCCCATCCTTGATATATCCATGGTACACGTTCAAACCCCCAACCTTGATAGCTCCATGGTACACGTTCAGACCCCCATCCTTGATATATCCATGGTACACGTTCAAACCCCCAACCTTGATAGCTCCATGGTACACGTTCAGACCCCCATCCTTGATATATCCATGGTACACGTTCAAACCCCCAACCTTGATAGCTCTATGGTACACGTTCAGACCCCCAACCTTGATATATCCATGGTACACGTTCAAACCCCCAACCTTGATAGCTCCATGGTACACGTTCAGACCCCCATCCTTGATAGCTCCATGGTACACGTTCAGAACCCCATCCTTGATAGCTCTATGGTACACGTTCAAACCCCCAACCTTGATAGCTCCATGGTACACGTTCAGACCCCCATCCTTGATATCTCCATGGTACACGTTCAGACCACCATCCTTGATAGCTCTATGGTACACGTTCAGACCCCCATCCTTGATAGCTCCATGGTACACGTTCAGACCACCATCCTTGATAGCTCTATGGTACACGTTCAAACCCCCAACCTTGATAGCTCTTTGGTACAAGTTCAGACCCCCATCCTTGATAGCTCCATGGTACACGTTCCGGTGGATTTATCAGAACGTTTGCTTTGTGGAGAACCCTCCCATTTTAGAATTAACTTTCACTTTGTGAAATTCCGGTAGCTGTCTTAATAACCTACGCAACCATGCATACTGGCTATACATACAGTATAGTAGCGACCATGCATACTGGCTATACATACAGTATAGTAGCAACCATGCATACTGGCTACACATACAGTATAGTAGCAACCATGCATACTGGCTATACATACAGTATAGTAGCAACCATGCATACTGGCTATACATACAGTATAGTAGCAACCATGCATACTGGATATACATACAGTATAGTAGCAACCATGCATACTGGCTATACATACAGTATAGTAGCAACCATGCATACTGGCTATACATACAGTATAGTAGCAACCATGCATACTGGCTATACATACAGTATAGTAGCAACCATGCATACTGGCTATACATACAGTATAGTAGCAACCATGCATACTGGCTATACATACAGTATAGTAGCAACCATGCATACTGGCTATACATACAGTATAGTAGCAACCATGCATACTGGCTATACATACAGTATAGTAGCGAATTCACCTTGACATGAAGACTTGGGATCAGTTAACTCTCTGCGTCCTTCACCTTCTGAACAGACCCAGTTCACACGACACATATGTTCATCCATCCACCGTGAAGGCAATAGGCCGTAATAAACTTTGCCTACTATCCAATCTTTGTCCCTGTTTGTACATACGTCACTGGCTGCTTGTTCTTATAAATAAGGGTTCTAAACAGAGTATTGCGCTTTATGTGAACTGAACTGAAGCACTTAAACCTCTGACAGGTAGGACTATTTATTTTGTCTTATTTTAGCTGGATTATTTGAATGAGTAAAATGAAGTGTATGTTTTTGAATAAGAATTTTGTTGAAGTACATCACTTTGTTTTAGTTTATGAGTTTACAGAATTACATGTCGAATTTTTTTAATTTCTTTTGACATATGTTAATTTGATGCAGTATAAATTATTATTTTTGATCTGCTTTTTCAAGTCAGCAGAGACAAACTTTGACAGAGAAGATGATGTATATTGAAGTAATGCTGTTTTTTATGTTTCACTATGATCGCTTTTAAATTTGAAACTCTACTTAAACATCAGAAACATGTTTTTGACAACCTGCATTTGAACAGCTATTTGATAAACGTTGTCTTATTTATAATGTGATGCAAGTGTTGATATTATGTTGTGTTTATATTCTGTCGATTGTTTGACATTCTTCGGTTTTGGTAATTACTAATAATTATCATGAACTTCTGTAGTATGTTTTTAATGGAGATAAAGATATCTCAAAACATGGAAAAGAAATGTTACCTATTGCAAGACAACCCTCCTCAATTATGTAGAAATTCATTAGTAAATGGTTATACGTGGGTTAGGCAAGGCTGATCAATTTCTCATACTTGAATTATCAAGTGTTCACACTAAACTGATCGGCAGCAGTTTTAGTTTTACCCAGTTTATAAATATACTAAGTTGAACATATTAAAAAATGCAAAACATTGCTACAGTGCCTTTAAGATGCATTTTCGAAGTAGAAATTATAGACATAGCCAACGTCTTTGCAATGAATATAATTGCTAAATGATACAGTGATAAAGTAGTACAGCAGGTTTTTTTTTGTAAACATAAGAGTATGAAGGTTATCCTTTTCAGCTGTCAATCTTGTGTTTATGAGAATGTATACCGGTCACATGACATGAGAGGATATCGCATATTTCAAAGTTCAAGTTGAACTTTAGTATAAATGCAGTCGACAAGCTCCGGCATTTATACCAGTTTAACTTGCATCTTTCAAACCGTTTATAAGCTAGTGAACAAACACATTATGAATCTATTTCTTAAGTAAATGTATATTGTATTGGTTGGTATCAACACTCATTTAAGATCGTTAATTTGTCCTCACTGATGGGTGCCATGTATGATATTTTGAGAAAAATATGCTTACTTATAATAATTTAAGGTTACTGCCCTACTGCTGCCCTGTATAGCGCAATGGTTCGGTTTCGGATCAAGGATGGTCCGGGTTTCGAATCCCGCCGGGGGCTCGGTAACGTGTCTGCGGTGGAGTAAGGTTTGGATGCAATGCTACACTGAACTTCAGCACAGAACCATGCAGTCGATGCTCGCATAGCTGTCATGGCGTTGCGGGCGTTCTCCCTGCAATAATATCAATAGCCGTGATATAAATGAAATAATATTGAAAGCGGCGTCTCGCCTCTCCTCGCCTCGCTAGAGCCTCGCCTCGCTAGAGCCTCGCTAGAGCCGACACGGTCCGAGTACTGCCGACGGAACTTAGGTGAACATGTGCTATAGTCCGTCAACCTAACTTTTGGAACACGGTTTTTTGCAAGTTGCATTTAAACAATACACAATATCAAACTCTTATTTGTTCCATTCATTATTATATATGGTGACCTAATGTGGTGCTGAATTTCTCAATTTTATCTAAATTATTAAATATTTTACTTAAGAAATTATCATATAAAGTTTATGACAACAGCAACATTTTCACAAGGGAATACTGACAAGTACTGGAACGGCTATCAACAATGTCACGGTGTGTGTCGCACGTGCACGTTGGGTAACCTCGTGACAGTGTAATATCATGCTGGGAAGGGATCGTTTCAATAAACATGTTTTCATTTTAGATTTTAATTTTTTTTTTATGAGAATGTTATCAAATGTGTTTATCATGTGCTTATCAAACAACATCAAATGATAAAGAAAGGGAGGTGAAACTTACATGTATTCAGATGCAGATTCAGCCCCGACTTTAATGTTTGTGTCACATTCAGAGTTCAAATCTATTATCATCGGTTTGGGTTTTAACCCGTCCTTTTGCCAGTATTGTTCTTCTACTTTCATGACATGATCCACACAATTATTCCACAAATATGTTCGTCATTTACTTAACATTTGACGTATTTCAACTTAAAAGATTTTGAATGGGTATCAGTATTTAAAAGTGTATCCATGTGTTTCATAAAAATAAGACGTGTGCTGTCTAGAATACAAATAAATTCACTCAGCTTGTATATTTATCCCCAATCGCCAAATATATCAAAATTACTAGTTTCCAATTAAAATTGAGTAACATTATTATGCATGTGCAGAAACCGAAACTGCACGTCCCATTTACATGCACATTTGTTATATGACCTATTAACCATTATATGTTTGTCTGTTATAAATAAGATTCCAAAATTACGTTTGACTCATTGACACGCGCCAAACGTTGTGCACTGTCCCGTTTTCGATCGGAAATCACTACTTGTCCCTTCATATATATCGTCAATATGCTAAGTCTACTATCATCAAAATGGTAGTTTTCGGTAACAGATGGTACTTCTCGATAAATACCACCATTTGTAACGTTTGCAATATGTGACCCCCATCAACACAATGGGTGTACCTTTAAGCAATAACTTGCATATTGTGTATTTATAGATACATGGATACCATGATCATCTTGAAGTATCTTTTCAACTTTCTTGAAGAAAGAGACTCTTTCGACTTATATTATGTATTATCAACCTACCAGCCATATAACGTGATACTTGAAACGACCTTTCTAAACCGTATCACCCGGTACGAGGGACTTTGTAACCTTGTAATTCCCTCCAGGAGGGTTTACACAGACAGTTGTAAACACTGTTAGAAGGAATTATAATGATTGTAAACCCTGATATATCTGTTAAGATGACGGATTGAAAGTAAATGTCTGAAGAAACTATCTTAGACTTATTTAGAAAAATTGCATAAGTTCACGACAGAAAATGTACAGCAAATGTTTTGCAGAAAGTGCGTCTCGAACCCGTATCCACCATCACTTGTATTTAATGAGTCAACGCCTTAGACTACTGCGCTAAGGAGACAGACGAGAAACAACGGTACAAAAGAAACTCATATAGCGCGGCTGTTAACAGGCTGACATCACCGAGGGATACTCAATATAACGCCAGGGATACGCAAGATCCTCAATATAACGCGATAACAAATAAAAAAAGCCTGTTTTACACTTAAAAACGGTTGATAATACAGATAACCAATTCTACCTCGGATAAGGTAAGGTTGTAGACCCTGATAGTCAGGAAAAACCCTCGGATGCTTCGCATCCTCGGGTTTTTCCTTCCTATCAGGGTCTACAACCTTACCATATGCTCGGTATCATGCTTTATCCTTATAAGCGCCGAATTACATCCTCACAACTAGTCGATCAAAATCATCCAGTTTACCTGTCTTAGGATGTTCAGATCAGATCCTGCATCATTGTCAAGGGAGATAATACGATGAAGTGTCGTTCTAGAAACGTTTGTAGCATGAAGTGAACGTTTCGTAATACAGGGATTTTTTTGTCTTTTGGATTATGTCTTGAAAAACGATTGTACTAATATTATACATGTATTAATAATGTCCTGTGCATCTTTGGAGAGCATGTTTTCCATTCCTCGACACTATCTGTAAATCTAACGTCGTACTCCGTTCCCTTGATATGCACGTGCATGCATGTACATAACACGTTGACACATATTGTGACATTGTTGATAGCTGTTCCAGTACTTGCTAGTACTCCCTTGTGAAAATGTCGCTGTTATCAGAAACTTTACATGATAATTTCTTAGGAAAAATCTTTAATAATTCAGATAAACGTGAGAAATTCAGCACCACATGAGGTCACCATATATAATTATGGATGGAACAAATTAAAGTTTGGTAGTGTGTGTTGTTGAAATGCAACTTTCAAAAAACCGTGTTCCAAAAGTTAGGTTGACGGACTATAGCTTTAAAGATATACGTGTTCTCAGCTGTAACGTTGATTTCAGTCAATTGAAAATGTGCCATTTTCTTCATAGATCCTCTGTGGGGCTGTGTCTGTATAAGTTTGAGTTTACTCGTTGTGCATGTTGGGTCGATCTGCACCGATATACCACACGTTGTGAAGCGTCAGATATTTGCTTGTTTTAACCTTATGATGCTGCACCGATATACCACACGTAGTTAAGGGTCAGATATTTCCTTGTTTTAACCTTATGATGCTGCACCGATATACCACACGTAGTTAAGAGTCAGATATTGCCTTCACTTTTAACCGTATGATGCTACACCGATATACCACACGTAATTTAGCGTCAGATATTCCCTTCACTTTTAACCGTATGATGCTACACCGATATACCACACGTAGTTAAGCGTCAGATATTGCCTTCACTTTTAACCGTATGATGCTACACCGATATACCACACGTAGTTAAGCGTCAGATATTGCCTTCACGTTTAACCGTATGATGCTGCACCGATATGCCACACGTTGTGAAGCGTCAGATATTGCCTTCACTTTTAACGATATACCACACGTAGTTAAGCGTCAGATATTGCCTTCACTTTTTACCGTATGATGCTACACCGATATACAACACGTAGTTAAGCGTCAGATATTGCCTTCACTTTTCACGATATACCACACGTAGTTAAGCGTCAGATATTGCCTTCACGTTTAACCGTATGATGCTGCACCGATATACCACACGTTGTGAGCGTCAGATATTGCCTTCACTTTTAACCGTATGATGCTGCACCGATATACAACACGTAGTTAAGCGTCAGATATTGCCTTCACTTTTAACCGTATGATGCTGCACCGATATACCACATGTAGTTAAGCGTCAGATATTTCATCGTTTTAAACTTATACCACACGTTGTTAAGCGTCAGATATTTCCTTGTTTTAACCTTATGATGCTGCGCAATGAAGGAATATCTTTTAAAGTCGCATGATCAGTTTTGCATGACATTTTATTTGGTTCTAAAGTGTACCATATTACAGAAGTGCTGGCGTAGGTTATATCTTCTAATGCGATTTTCATATTCACCCCCATATGCTTAACAATCCAATATACAATGTATATATGTTTCAATGATAACCAAGGAACGGTCTCGTGCATATGTAGTAGCCGACAATTATGGCTCTATCTCACTTATGTAAATGTTATAATACCCATTAAACGCTATAGAAGCAAATCCGTCTTTCTATCTACTATATGGAGAAATCCTTATACCGAGGATATGGTAAGGCTGTGGACCCGAGGATGTGATTATCAGTCTACAACCTTACCATATCCTAGGTAGAATGTTTTCTACATATTATCAACCGTTTTAAGTGTAAAACAGGCTTTTTAATTGTTATCGCGTTATATTGAGGATCCCTAGTAAAAAGAGTCGTTCATAAAATTCTTGTTTGGAACCTGAAATCAGTCTGTTAACTGCCGCGCTATATGAGTTGCTGTTGTACCGTAGAGTTTCATCTGCCTCCTTGGCGCAATAGACTAAAGCGCTAGCTCACGTACTAGAGGTGATAGTGGATACGGGTTCGAGACGCACTTTCTTCAAACCATGTTCTGCTCATATTCTGTCGTAATTTTGATAAATTGTTCAAAAAGTTAGGTATTCAGATCTTAACTTTCAAGCCGTCATCTTAGCAAATATATCAGGATTTACAATTATTGTAATTCCTTCTAACAGGGTTTACAACTGCATATGTAAACCCTCCTAGAGGGACTTACAATGTTGTAAGTCCCTCGTACCGGGTGATACGGTTTAGAAAGGTCGTTTCAGGTATTACGTTTTATGGCTGGTAGGTTCATAATTTATTATAGTTTCCAAAATTACGTTTGATTGAATGGCTGCAGCAAGCCATTGTCCGGTTTTCGATCATGACCACGACTTTGAATGGCTGTATTTTCGTTATACTGAACTGATTGACCTTAAACTGGTTGTTTTCAGTTAAAGTTGATAATTCTCAATTAAATAACATAAATTATAACATTGGACATATATGTGACCTCACCAACATGATAATGCCCCTTTAACATATTTTGGAACGACGGAAATGGGATCTCGACCTTCAAGATGATCTGGGGCACTCAACAAACTGTGTTTTATCAGTAGTTTCTCCTTATTCTCAGTTCAACTGAGCGTATTACAGCATTGTGAACAGTTGAGCAGGGGTAGATTCAATACACTCACAATAGTTTCCATACTTGGTTGTACTCTACCTACTGGAACAAGGATACACGTTTAGTGAATCTAGCTATTTAGCTATGCCCACAATGGCTTTATTTTCTTCTAAATATCACATTTTCTAAAAATTTTAATTTTTGATGCCAAAGTGTAATGTAATTTAGCGAGTGCATTTGGACAAAGTCACACGAAGCCATGACTCTTGTCACATTGTCCAACATGCTTCCAGAATAGATAATATATCACACTTCTAAGATTTTGTTCGACATTTTCCAAAGGAAACTGGCAGACAATACCATCAACGGATGCAGTGTCGTTGAGGACTAGCTTTTAAAAAGACATGTGGACTAAATATAAGTACGCTATGAAGTAATAACTAGCATGACCTACTCGTGATCTAACAGCGCCTGTGACGTTTGGGAGGGACTTGGTAAAGTTATAAACAAATAACGGGCAACTGGGTCATCAAAATGGTTTAGTTACTCATAAGTTTCAAATAGAGATAGAAAAAGAGATTGTTAAGCAACGTATATACTCTTAAAAAAAGAAACGTTACATTTCTACATATTGTTACATTGTTACATTTCTATATACATTAACTGTAATGAATTTTCTAAATTTATAAACATCAATGAAATTGGGTAATTTTCCCATACACTCATAATGAAAATAATGAACAAATCGCTAAAACGCATGATTTCTTAAGAATGCACATTCGTAAAAATTATTCCAATTTTACTGACGTATGCAGTTGCAACTTTACTCGAGTCTGCTGCACGTGCAGTCATGGTGTGACAAAGGGTTATAAAGCTGGGATGTTCTCAATCCCATTACTTTGCCAGTTTTCTTGTATCGCTTGATGCAATAATGCAATGTCTAACACAAGCGGAACAAGCGGAACTTCAATCAGCCGTCTGCTGACAGGACAGACACAGCAGACTGTTGCAAGAGCCATGAATGTGTCCAAGGCAACGATCAACAGGAAATAGAACCGGTATACGACACCAGGAAGTGTTAATGATCGACCTAGAGATGGGAGACCAAAGGTTACCACCCCTGCGCAAGATCGCCCAACTTCCAAACGCAAGGCATAACTCTTGCTAGTCTGCATTACTGGCTGATTTAACCCTTGCGGTATTTCCCTCGCTTTCTTGTGTCGAGGCAGTGAATCGCTTCACTGGAAATGCATAGCGGGCCTGGATTTCTAAACACAGAATTCTTAAGGAAATACTGCAAGGCCTAAATCAGCTAGTAATGGAGACTGGCAAGAGTTATGCCTTGCATTGGGAAGTTGAAGATCGCCATATCCGACTTCAACATCTCCGTAATCGCTTCAGGACAGCTTCACAAACTGTACACAGTGTGCCGGGGTTACGTCGAATATCCGAGCAGACAGTTCGTAACCGGCTGAGGGAAGCAGGAATCCGAGCACGTCGACCTGTCAGACGTAACGTCCTGGCCCCACGTCATTACGCTGAACGTCTCCGATGGAGTAATCATCATCGCGTGGGACCTCTAGCATAGTGGAGAACAGTCCTTTTCAGTGACGAGTCTCGTTTTTTGCTGCACAGGACTGATGGAAGGGCCAGAGTTTACAGGAGACGTAATGAACGTTATGCTGCAAAATGTGTGCAAGAGGCCGACCGTTTGGAGAGGGAAGCGTGATGGGTTGGCATCACTCCCGCAGGTCGAACAGAGCCGGTACGAGTTGCAGGACAGGTGTGCGATACAGAGATGAGATATTTGCAACCCCATGTTCCATTTCTGCATCGCTAGGGAGGGACCTTCCAGCATGATAATGTCAGACCGCAAATTGCCCGGTATCAGGAGTACCACCGAAGAAACAACATCAATGTACTTTCCTTGGCTGCTGGATCACTTGATCTCTCACCGATTGAGCACTTGTGGACGTTCTGGACAGGAGAGTTCGTCAACGTCATCCTCCTCCAGAAACCCTCCAGGAACTGCTCCACGTTCTCCAACAGGAATGGAAGAACATCCCACAACGTACTGTTCAACAGCTCGTTGCTTCTATGGGCAGGAGATGCAAAGCCGTGATAAACGCTAATGGTGGACATACCCGGTATTGAACTCTGACACTCCCTGGTGCTGTTCATAAATACTGACGTTTCATTTTGTGACAAATTCAATAATTTTATTGATTAAACTGTCAACTAATAACCTAAGATTATGTTATCATTGTTGGTTTTTGTAACGTGTGGTTTCTCACTAAAATATGTGTCCCTGAAAATTGATGTAACGCCGTCTTGTTGGATTCGAAACGGGGTTAACTTATCATAGCTTCTGTTTTACTTGTATCACTGAAGTAAGAACAAATAACATATTCTGATAATACATAATATTGAACATAGTTTAACCGTTGCGTTAGATACAGTTTCATTTCGCTGCATGACTTACAGAAGTTTAAAGTAACGATTTTGAAACGAGCCTTCTAGCTTTATCACTATTATAACAATATACGTCTCATAATGTTGAATGTGTAATAGTATAGAAAAAATTGAAAGCTATAAAACGAAGTAGCAGCTCGAGACCAACTTCCCAATGCAAGGCATAACTCTTGCCAGTCTCCATTACTGGCTGATTTAGGCCTTGCAGTATTTCCTTAAGATCTCTGTGCTTGGAAATCCGGGCCCACTATGCATTTCAGGTGCAGCAATCCACTATCTTGGCACAACAAAGCGAGGAAAATACTGCAAAAATCAGCCAGTAATTGAGACTGGCAAGAGACATGACTTGCTTTTGGAAGTTGCTTGAGACAGCCTGCGAGTATGCACAGTTTCTGATATCCTCAGTCAGGTCTCAATGTTCCAATATATATATATATATATATATATATACACACACATACACACGTTACCACCCTTAGACGTTTCATTAGGAACCTCCCCTTAATATGTGTAAGCCAATCAAACTGCTTCTTCCATTTGTCATGCGAACCTCTCTCCATCATCATCATCATCATCATCATCATCGTTATCATCATTCTTTCCATCAGGATAGAATTGGAGATAAAAGTACCCGGATGGAATAGGATGAAATATCTTTCATATACGCTTTCATATTCCGTTTCAGACCCTCCAAGATATGAAATCTTTGTTGAAGACGGCGAGGTGCTACAATTCTTGCGTTCGATCTCTAGGTCACGTGACATCAGTACGGGATGACCAAGTCAGGACGGACAAACCTTTTGCGGATATCCCTGGACCTAAGGGGCTCTGCAACTTGCCACTTATTGGACCTGCCTTCTTCTTTAAACCGTTCAGTGAGTAGCCTAAGAAAGACCAGAATTTTATATTTAAAGGCGCTGTAGCACGCTGTTCTTAGTGAACTCTCAAAATCGCATGAAACCTACAAACCACTGACGAGTTCTATAAAATTGTCGCTTTATACGTCGCACCATTTTCTACCAATACGGATCGTGTAATGAGATATTTTACCCTCTAACCGTGGTAACAATATATTGTATAAAACTTTAATAATAAATGGCAAATTTGAAAAAACGTAATATGCCAAAAATGTGCTACATTGCCTTTAATTGTATGGTTGTTTGGTTGTTTTTAAATCTGCCTTTGTGAAGCCATATGTCTGCAGTGCGTGTCAGACTGAAATGTGTGAAATGAGTTGGACAAATAACAGTCCGAAAATATTATGTTGTCAAAATTAAACTAGAAATATGTGCATGTGATGCACTGTGATGTCCCCCGCTCTAACTTTTAATCCAATCTAGTCATCTTACCCGTATGTTTCACTTATGCCAGAGACAATCCAAAAATGACAATCTAAAAAGGTTGATCTATTAAAATAAATGAACTTGTTTCCATGTAGCATCTTAGTTAAAATTGTGTCCCTTTTCTGACCTCTTTGTTAAAATTGTTTCCATGGAAACCAGAAAAAATTCAAAAGGCTGGCACCATTCCATCTTTGAGTCTGAGATGGAGGTCGGAAAAGGTTCCTTACCCCTATAAATTCAAATTCCATGGATACCAGAAAAAGTATTTAAAAATCAGAATATCCTAAGTAGCAAAAGGCATCACTCAACTACAAGTTTCGTAAAAAATATTGAACGTTGTTTTAAATACACTGACGGGCAAAAGAAAGTATATCGCTCAGTTGTATTTATCATATGTATAATTTTCAAAGTAAAATATCTCGAGTTTTCGACGTCGTATTCAGAGACCGTATTACCCAAGTGACACTAAAAGCATTTGATATCACAATAATACAATAGAGATAAAAGATATGATAAACAGAAATCAGAGAAAGATTCTTTATTGAAGGATATATTTATCATTATATATATATATATATATATATATAAATAAGATGAGTTGCTTCTCACGTGAAGTAAGGTTATATATTGAAGGTACTTGAAAAGACCGATATAAGGGTCGAAATGAGCTCATCGTATTGTATTAAAGACGATTGATCCAGTCAAAACCATCTGATGTTTACTCTTTTCTATATATATATATATATATATAAATTTACATATTCATATTTCTTGATGTTAACCTAAATATCCAAGCAACCACCTACATCAAGATGAGAAGCAGATATCTCCCAGCAGTTCCCCGTAAAGAAGACATGCAAGGATCGTGGAGAATTTGCAGTCATGTACCTCACAAAAAATGATCAAGTGGCGAAATTTCAATTCAAGAGAAAATTTGAATCAAATATTTGAAGAAATAGTGTCTGAATTCGGTAACATATCAAATCTGGCTAACGGAAGTGGTGTGATGATGCTTTGAGTTAGTGAGACGGAGTTACCACGGAGTTATCACATAAAGTTACCATAAGGTTACGGGGTTATAAATTGAGTTACGGTCACATTAGGTTACGGAGTTATATATTGAGTTACGGTCACAGTAGGTTACGGAGTTATATATTGAGTTACGGTCACATTAGGTTACGGAGTTATAAATTGAGTTACGGTCACATTAGGTTACGGAGTTATATATTGAGTTACGGTCACATTAGGTTACGGAGTTATATATTGGGTTACATTCATATTAGTTTACGGAGTTATACATTGGGTGACAGTCATATTAGTAAACGCAATTATATATTGAGTTACGATCATATTAGTTTGCGGAGTTATATATTGAGTTACGATCACATTATAGATTACGGAGTTATATATTGAGTTACGATCACATTAGGTTACGGAGTTATATATTGAGTTACGATCACATTATAGATTACGGAGTTATATATTGAGTTACGATCACATTAGGTTACGGAGTTATATATTGAGTTACGATCACATTATAGATTACGGAGTTATATATTGAGTTACGATCACATTAGGTAACGGAGTTATAGATTGAGTTACGATCATATAGGCGCTGTAAGTCTCGTTGCGTACGACCTTCACCTTTGACTTCTGAGGAATACCTAAACTGAATCATGTTCGTTCATGTTCATCTTTAATTCTGGGAGTTATTTACATGCATGGCGAGTTTTCTCGAATGTTTTACGGTGGCACTTCCTCGTTGTGTTTACCGTCATTTTGCACTGTAAGTCTGACAAACTCGTTTTATTAATAAGTGTTCCAGTGTTAACAAATACGGATGAAAATTTACACTCCATTCATTCAATGGTATAATTCATTCATGAGTAAATTAAATCTATGCTCACTTGGTAAGAAGAAAATATTAGCCATCGCTCAACAAAATCGTCGGGTCTTTGACATGCCTATAAAAGGGTCATTTAGTGCAGGGCACAATGTCAACAACGTCATTCTTGTATTTTAAAAATAATAAGGAGTTTGAATTGATTAAGTTATTCACTTGAATTTGAAAGTCCACTACCCTGGTCCCAATTTAATTTTAAGGTTAATTTCCATTATTATTAAAGCAGTTGAGATGTTAGTCCTATAATTTGATAAAAAGAATCTAATCTAAATATTAAGAAAAATAATTGTATATCAATGTCTTCAGTAGCAATATGATTTAAAACAAAGAACATAGGACTCTCGCGTATTATATGTAAGAAATACATGTTTAGCAATTAATCTATTATTGATTTAACTGATTAATGATGTGAGTCAAACATTTTAGTCAGTATCAGTCAGTATTCAAATTAATCAGTGTGGTGATAGATTTAATTTATGAACATAAAAATTGGGATAGTAATTGATACTAATTTGGTTTTTTTTTAAAAAAAGAAATTTTATTTCATGAGATATTGAATTCAAGCTAAGAAAATAGTATTTAGGTTATTTAAAACGCTTTACAAATAGTCAATAAAACTTTTAACAAAATGTAGTAAATACATAGATGAAAAACAGTTGCAGATATTGTTTTGTGGGGGAAAAAATTTATTTAAAGTTGTTATTCAAGGTATTTTAGCAATTTTGAACTGAAATAAACATGAACAAACAAGGAATAAAACTAATAAACAAAATAGCTATGTATTATATTCCTTTTACTTTAAAAGCTAACATGAATTAAATTAAATGAATTGATTTATTTTTTTAAATTCTGTTTAGCTCAAAGTAAAGAAAAATCTCTGAGAACTAATGTAACAAAACCACATGTCACACCTGGCATGAATGTTTGAATGCCCTCTGTACCCAACTCTTTGAATTCAGTATTCCATATGCCAATTATTTGAATTAGTCCAACTAGATTGCCATCTTAATCAGAATATAAAAAGCACTTTGTGGGGTTTTTCATATAGATTAAAGTGTAAATAATGTGTACTTTCTAATACACATATTTTGTGTTATTTGGCTTTTTTTTTAAAAGATATACAAATATATGTCTTAAGCCCTGTTTATACAGCGAACTTTGCACATATGCAATATTACTTATGGTAGTAATATACACACGTGAGTAAAAGTAAATTTGCTATGCGTTCATATGTGTGGAGGGGAGGGGTGAAGTATCATCTACGGATTTCTCACCCTGCCTACACCCTGGTGACCAACTTCCTTGCCGTGTGTTGAGATTTAGGCAGAATGAGAGGATACATGTTATACATATGGAAGAAAGTTAAGCACCAGCAATATTCAAAACTGCAATGCGTTCTGCTGGAGTATTCATTAATTTGACTGAAATAATTACTCTCGACATGAAAAAAAGTAGTTTTTGTGACCTATTTCGTCAAAGAAAAATTACTCAAGTTGACATTTTAAGAAATTAGGACTCAACTTGTATTGGCACTGTTTTGTTTTACCAAAATAACTATTGCCTAAACTATGTAATTAAATTTAGGTTTCAGATGTCAAAAACATAATTTATGTTACCAATTTGACTTTCACTCATCAAAACATCTTTTATGTTGCAATATAAGGAAGTGGTTTGGTGGTTGGTGAAAAGTCACCCTTTTTCAACAATTAGCGACAACCGTTGGTAAAAAGGCTATAACAGTCGAGTTTTCAATCTATTTCTTGTTCTTTCCTGTTCAAACCAATTAAACTCTTCTCTTTTTGTGAAGAGGTCATTCCAGATAACATTGACCAGTATGGTCAGTAGGCGACTTTTATTGAAATTGTCTTTTTTCAATATCAATGAAGGTTCAGATTGCTGACGTTATCGGAAAGAATGTTTCTTTCTTAAAGGTCTATCCATTGTGTTTCATAAAATTGTATTTGGTTTTAATACCTTCCAACTCACGACATGTGTTGTGTACAATACAAATAAATTCACTCAGCTTGCATATTTATCCCCAATCAGCAAATATATCATAATTACTAGTTTCCAATTAAAATTGAGTAACATCATTATGCATGTGCAGAAACCGAAACTGCACGTCCCATTTACATGCACAGTAGTTATGGGACCTATTTAACATTATCAACTCAAATTTGTCTTTTTGTCTGTTATTCCAAAATTACGTTTGAATCATTGACGCGCGCCATACGCTGTGCATTGTCCGGTTTTTGATCAGAAATCACTACTTTTACTTTCATATCGTCAATATGCTAAGTCTACTATTATCAAAATGGTATTTTTCGGTAACAGTCGGTACTTCTCCATACAGTAACACCATTTATAACGTTTGCAATATGTGATCCCAAACAACACAATGGATGTACCTTTAAACTGCTAGATAATGATTTTCTCGTTCCATACGGTTATGTTTACTGACACATTCTCTTCTTTCTTATTAGACAACCTATCCTGGTGAGAGAAACATGGGGATACTTAAATTTTTTTCTATATGTATATATTAACGAGTTATACTTTGAGTAAGATCACATTGATATAAGAACCTGTTCAAGGTGTCCATGTGAAGTCGGCCTTGAACTTTACGAAGTTTTATGAAAAGTGTTTAAAATAACATCCATTTTTCTATTTTAGTACCTAAATAAAATGATACTTTGCTGTTGACTGCGTTTTAAGCTTGAGTTTAAACAAATGTCTATAGATACTGCAATGAATACTGACCCGACTGGGTCACCCTTCATGCACTGCACTGTTCTGTATTAGGCCCAGACAATGGAGCTTTGTATCATGATGTGCGTCATCCGTAATCTCTAACCTGAGTTAATTCATGTAATATTTTAGGCACAACAATAACAATTTGTTTAAAAATGTGTCCGTATTTCTGGCGTGAACTTGGTATACTTAAGAGGACAAACTTGGAGTAGAACAACCGAAACGACATACCGAAACTTGAAACCCGGCCGTGTTCAAGAGAGGTTTCAAAGTAATCACCCAATTAGCGATTACTTTCAAACCTCTCTTGAACGCGATTGCTCAATGTAGCGCTACGTACCAAAGCGAGCGAACTTTGAGGTTTTGCACCATTTTGTCAGGAGAGAATGAGCGCTTCTTGAGCGCTACTTGAGCGCTACATTGAGCAATCAATGAGCGATTATAAGCGCTCGCTGTTATGGAACGGGGCCCAGTTGTTTACCATGTTTACAACGGAGTGTACCCATACTGCCCAATTCTCAGAGTGATAAAAACTCATATCGCCTATTTTTCAGAATACCCAGAATTTCCTACGAATTGCCATCACTGAACCTTTGCGATTCACCGGATAGTAGTAGATAGATAGTAGTAGCTGTAGCGGTTTTGTTAGGTGTAAACTGACTTAAGTTACTCCAGGGTTAGATCTGAGATATGTTTTTCATTATCAAAATAATATCAAATAAATGTGTTCATTGAAAACCCCATTTAGATATCATACATTGATGTCAGTCCCACAAGGACTTTTCATTGGTTAATATATGTTTATGGTGATTATCATTATAAATATTGTCCTGGGGCATTGTTAAATATATACAGCTGCATACGAAACTTCGTTCACCTACATGTGTATCTTAGTGTAAATATCATGTAAAATGACGTTCATTGTAACCTCAATAAAATTCCATCACATACAATGACAATGAATCATCACATATTCATGAGTGAAATAATCATTCTCAAACGTATCCTGTATTCGTCACGCCAGTGGTGCATATTTATGAAATTTGGCATAATGAAATAGACAGAAGAGTTCAAATTTTTGAAAATTCAAATTTCATTAATTTTCAATTAAATGTTTTCATATCGACTAAAAGAGAACAACTTCATCACAAATACATTCATGAGTAGAAGCGGAGAAGCATGATGTATACTTGACCCAGTTGATTGCCTACTGAATATTTCACAGAAGAAAATAAAAACTGTCGCTATGAAGAGATTGACCAAGCGCTGCCGACACTGTAATTGTTTGCTGTGAGGCATCAAATCAGAGTATGTTATGGAACACTCAACTGTCTCCTTACGATGCCAATATACAAAGTGATCGGTTTAGTTTTCGCTTTGATACGAAGCTTCAATGACATGCCAAATTACATGATATTTGAACTGAAATACACAAGTAGGTGAATAGACTTTCGGTATGTAACTCTATAATCAATAAATGTACAAACTCGACCTATTGTACAAATGATGTCCCGTTTGATATTATTTATGAATGAATATTATAGTTGTGTTAATGGTATATGTATATACTCATTTCGTAAAATTGTTACTCATTGTGTTCAAACACTCAATCTTTTCATCTGTGTCTTAGTCGATTGGTGAATAACGGTGTGGTTGTAAATACAAAATATTTGGTTTATTCCGCCGCACAATATTCTTCCATGGCCCCTTATATATATATATATATATATATATATATATATATATATATGTGTGTGTGTGTGTGTGTACATTACTGACATCAAGATAAACTCACACAACATGTTTACTAGTTTGAGGACTTAAATTCTCCTTCTCGTGTTCATGCACAACAGTTTTTATCAGTATATCACTCAACAGTAGGTTCACCAGTTGCTCAGTGAGCTGAAGTATATCGCTCAATGGTGATAATGAACTTGTACACTTAAGACGGCGGTTGCGTCTAAATTTAATTGTCAAACATTTCAATTGTTCACTTTTTCTCATTGTCTTCATCGTGTAGCACAACACACCCTAGAGAAAGTGCACCTACTGTTCAGTGATCTGATGGGCCGGTATGGTTCACTAGTAAGAGTGAACCTGGGCAAGTGGTTGGTGCTGGCTGAGGACGCTGAGGACATCGAGGTGGTTCTCAGGAACGAGGGAAGGTACCCTAGGCGGGACTTCCATCATATACACAGCATCTACTGCAAGGAGAATGGGGTACAGGCCGGCGTCGTCGAACTGTGAGTTTATGTCTGGAGCAAAAGTGACTTTTGTGTTTAGGAAGCTTTAGCTTATGCGTTGAATAATTTGTAGCTGATGTGTTGAGGAACATGGGGTTTATGTGTTTAGTAGTCTGGAGTGTTAAAGGGGCAGTAGCACGTTTTTTCGCTGAAATATGTCGATGAAATGTATTTGGAAAATAATGTCACCAATAGTAAAACACCCTTCTCTTTTTCAGAAAATCAAGTTAAAAATGAGTGTACATGTTCCGGATAGCCATGAGAATCTTTTTTGTCATTCAAAATAATAAAATGTGTTCACAATAAAATGGCCGCCATGCAAGTTTTGCTTAATACGCAACACCGTTATTACCACTACGGATAATTGGTTTGTGTGATAAGATGTTTTACTCTCTAAAGTAAATATAAATGGTATACACTATCATTTTAAATTGGAAATTTGAAAAAATAAAATTTTGAAAAAAAGTGCTACTGCCCCTTTAAAGTAACTTTGAGTTATGCGTTGAACAACAGTGAGTATATGTGTTGAATAACTTGTTGTTTACTTGTTGAACATATTTGAGTCTGTGTCTGGAGTAACTGCGAGTTTATATGTTGAGCACATGTGAGAATATCGTTTGAATAACTTGGAGTGCATGTGTTGAGCACATGTGAGAATATGTGTTGAATAACTTGGAGTGCATGTGTTGAGCACCTGTGAGAATATCGGTTGAATAACTTGGAGTGCATGTGTTGAGCACCTGTGAGAATATCGGTTGAATAACTTGGAGTGCATGTGTTGAGCACCTGTGAGAATATCGGTTGAATAACTTGGAGTGCATGTGTTGAGCACATGTGAGAATATCGGTTGAATAACTTGGAGTGCATGTGTTAAGCACCTGTGAGAATATGTGTTGAATAACTTGGAGTGCATATGTTGAGGACATGTGAGAATATGTGTTGAATAACTTGGAGTGCATGTGTTGAGCACCTGTGAGAATATCGGTTGAATAACTTGGAGTGCATGTGTTGAGCACATGTGAGAATATCGGTTGAATAACTTGGAGTGCATGTGTTGAGCACCTGTGAGAATATGTGTTGAATAACTTGGAGTGCATATGTTGAGGACATGTGAGAATATGTGTTGAATAACTTGGAGTGCATGTGTTGAGCACATGTGAGAATATCGGTTGAATAACTTGGAGTGCATGTGTTGAGCACCTGTGAGAATATGTGTTGAATAACTTGGAGTGCATGTGTTGAGCACCTGTGAGAATATGTGTTGAATAACTTGGAGTGTATGTGTTGAGCACCTGTGAGAATATGTGTTGAATAATTTGGAGTGCATGTGTTGAGCACCTGTGAGAATATCGGTTGAATAACTTGGAGTGCATGTGTTGAGCACCTGTGAGAATATCGGTTGAATAACTTGGAGTGCATGTGTTGAGCACATGTGAGAATATCGGTTGAATAACTTGGAGTGCATGTGTTGAGCACCTGTGAGAATATGTGTTGAATAACTTGGAGTGCATATGTTGAGGACATGTGAGAATGTGTTGAATAACTTGGAGTGCATGTGTTGAGCACCTGTGAGAATATCGGTTGAATAACTTGGAGTGCATGTGTTGAGCACCTGTGAGAATATCGGTTGAATAACTTGGAGTGCATGTGTTGAGCACCTGTGAGAATATCGGTTGAATAACTTGGAGTGCATGTGTTGAGCACATGTGAGAATATCGGTTGAATAACTTGGAGTGCATGTGTTGAGCACCTGTGAGAATATGTGTTGAATAACTTGGAGTGCATATGTTGAGGACATGTGAGAATATGTGTTGAATAACTTGGAGTGCATGTGTTGAGCACATGTGAGAATATCGGTTGAATAACTTGGAGTGTATGTGTTGAGCACCTGTGAGAATATGTGTTGAATAATTTGGAGTGCATGTGTTGAGCACATGTGAGAATATCGGTTGAATAACTTGGAGTGCATGTGTTGAGCACCTGTGAGAATATCGGTTGAATAACTTGGAGTGCATGTGTTGAGCACATGTGAGAATATCGGTTGAATAACTTGGAGTGCATGTGTTGAGCACATGTGAGAATATCGGTTGAATAACTTGGAGTGCATGTGTTGAGCACCTGTGAGAATATCGGTTGAATAACTTGGAGTGCATGTGTTGAGCACATGTGAGAATATCGGTTGAATAACTTGGAGTGCATGTGTTGAGCACCTGTGAGAATATGTGTTGAATAACTTGGAGTGCATATGTTGAGGACATGTGAGAATATGTGTTGAATAACTTGGAGTGCATGTGTTGAGCACATGTGAGAATATCGGTTGAATAACTTGGAGACCATGTGTTGAGCACCTGTGAGAATATCGGTTGAATAACTTGGAGTGCATGTGTTGAGCACATGTGAGAATATCGGTTGAATAACTTGGAGTGCATGTGTTGAGCACCTGTGAGAATATGTGTTGAGTAACTTGGAGTGCATATGTTGAGGACATGTGAGAATATGTGTTGAATAACTTGGAGTGCATGTGTTGAGCACATGTGAGAATATCGGTTGAATAACTTGGAGTGCATGTGTTGAGCACCTGTGAGAATATGTGTTGAATAACTTGGAGTGCATGTGTTGAGCACCTGTGAGAATATGTGTTGAATAACTTGGAGTGTATGTGTTGAGCACCTGTGAGAATATGTGTTGAATAATTTGGAGTGCATGTGTTGAGCACATGTGAGAATATCGGTTGAATAACTTGGAGTGCATGTGTTGAGCACCTGTGAGAATATGTGTTGAATAACTTGGAGTGCATATGTTGAGGACATGTGAGAATATGTGTTGAATAACTTGGAGTGCATGTGTTGAGCACATGTGAAAATATCGGTTGAATAACTTGGAGTGCATGTGTTGAGCACCTGTGAGAATATGGTTTGAATAACTTGGAGTGCATGTGTTGGGCACCTGTGAGAATATCGGTTGAATAACTTGGAGTGCATATGTTGAGGACATGTGAGAATATGTGTTGAATAACTTGGAGTGCATGTGTTGAGTACCTGTGAGAATATGGGTTGAATAATTTGGAGTGCATGTGTTGAGCACCTGTGAGAATATGTGTTGAATAACTTGGAGTGCATGTGTTTTGCACCTGTGAGAATATGTGTTGAATAACTTGGAGTGCATGTGTTGAGTACCTGTCGGACTAAAGGTTGAATAATTTGGAGTGCATGTGTTGGGCACCTGTGGGAATATGTGTTGAATAACTTGGAGTGCATGTGTTGAGTACCTGTGAGAATATGGGTTGAATAATTTGGAGTGCATGTGTTTTGCACCTGTGAGAATATGTGTTGAATAACTTGGAGTGCATGTGTTGAGCACCTGTGAGAATATCGGTTGAATAATTTGGAGTGCATGTGTTGAGCACCTGTGAGAATATGTGTTGAATAACTTGGAGCGCATGTGTTGAGCACCTGTGAGAATATGGATTGAATAACTTGGAGTGCATGTGTTGAGCACCTGTGGGAATATGTGTTGAATAACTTGGAGTGCATGTGTTTTGCACCTGTGAGAATATGTGTTGAATAACTTGGAGTGCATGTGTTGAGCACCTGTGAGAATATGTGTTGAATAACTTGGAGCGTATGTGTTGAGCACCTGTCGGACTAAAGGTTGAATAATTTGGAGTGTATGTGTTGGGCACCTGTTAGAATATGGGTTGAATAATTTGGAGTACATATGTTGAGCACCTGTGAGAATGTAGGTTGAATAACGGACTGTTTGTGTTGAGCACCTGTGGGAATATATGTTGAATAACTTGGAGCGTATGTGTTGAGTACCTGTGAGAATATGGGTTGAATAATTTGGAGTGCATGTGTTTTGCACCTGTGAGAATATGTGTTGAATAACTTGGAGTGCATGTGTTGAGCACCTGTGAGAATATCGGTTGAATAATTTGGAGTGCATGTGTTGAGCACCTGTTAGAATATGTGTTGAATAACTTGGAGCGCATGTGTTGAGCACCTGTGAGAATATGGATTGAATAACTTGGCGTGTATGTGTTGAGTACCTGTGAGAATATGTGTTGAATAACTTGGAGTGCATGTATTGAGGACATGTGAGAATATGTGTTGAATAACTTGGAGTGCATGTGTTGAGCACCTGTGAGAATATGTGTTGAATAACTTGGAGCGTATGTGTTGAGCACCTGTCGGACTAAAGGTTGAATAATTTGGAGTGCATGTGTTGGGCACCTGTTAGAATATGGGTTGAATAATTTGGAGTACATATGTTTAGCACCTGTGAGAATGTAGGTTGAATAACGGACTGTTTGTGTTGAGCACCTGTGGGAATATGTGTTGAATAACTTGGAGCGTATGTGTTGAGTACCTGTGAGAATATGGGTTGAATAATTTGGAGTGCATGTGTTGAGCACCTGTGAGAATATGTGTTGAATAACTTGGAGTGCATGTGTTGAGCACCTGTGAGAATATGTGTTGAATAATTTGGAGTGCATGTGTTGAGCACCTGTGAGAATATGTGTTGAATAACTTGGAGCGTATGTGTTGAGTACCTGTGAGAATATGGGTTGAATAATTTGGAGTGCATGTGTTGAGTACCTGTGAGAATATGGGTTGAATAATTTGGAGTGCATGTGTTGAGCACCTGTGAGAATATGTGTTGAATAACTTGGAGCGTATGTGTTTTGCACCTGTCGGAATATGGGTTGAATAATTTGGAGTGCATGTGTTGAGGAGCTGGGAGTTTATGCAACTGTTACCTCATATATAGAGCAACTGTGAGTTTATTGTTGAGTAACTCATGGTGTCATTTCGCCTTAAAGGCATAATTGAACAAACGAAAAGTAACCCCTCGAATGTCACGGGCGAACTGTAATCGTGTTCTGTCCTTTTGATTGAATATTTTCTTGATTACTATTTTGCCATTAACAACATTTCTGCCAGACAAGGAGAAGACTGGTACCGCTTCCGAAAGCCACTAAATACCCGGATGGGACGGGTCACATGTCCACACCAATATCTTCCGGCCCAGAACGAAATAGCTGATGACCTTGTGGCCCTTATCAAAGATGAAAAACCAACTCCCGAACAAACGTTCGAGATGATATTCAGATACGCATGCGAAAGTAAGAATTGTTTTGAAATTGTTGCTCTACATTACAATAAGTATATCATGTTGGCAAGGAAAATATAGATGCCTTTGCTATGGAAACAATTTCTGATATACAGCAATCTTTCCTCTTAAGTTGGTAAGATTGTTTTAATACATATTGTAACATTATTGTTTTGTAATAAATTATTTTTAAAAGGTCCTTTAAAAAATTTAAAAATATAATTTTAATGTTGCATAAACCCGAATATAGAAGTTCAAACAACAGTATCCCTACCCAAGTTCGTTCGACCTACGACCGCGCAACAGTTGTGACTTCACACGTGGTATTCGTGTAGCTGTTACGCAATGGAAATAGAGAATGTTAGCTTTGGTATGAATGTATAACAAGGAGAAGGCAGATCATAAGATAGAACACTTACACTTTGTTGAAATAAACGCTTTGTTCTAGTTTAGTAACGGATTAACTCGGAACTCCTTAGTGATAATGTTGTAAAACTGGCCATGTATCGCTCTCAATTGATTATAGACTTAAACTACTGAACAAACACATGCAATGATGTGTTCAAGTAAATTAAACTAATTTGAGTGCCAAATGAAACAATCACTTTAAAGATGTTTTACTTGAGAATAATGTTCAGGATCTAAACATTTGACATTACCAAGCAGTTAATAAAACCATATACCAAAATAGTGAGCAATTTGGCAATAAAGGCAGATTAAGTGTGATCTCCTGACCCATCGACTAGTTTGAGTGCCAAATGAAACAATCACTTTTCAGATGTTTTACTTGAGAATAATATTCAGGATCTAAACATTTGACATTACCAAGCAGTTAATAAAACCATATACCATAATAGTGAGAACTTTGGCAATAAAGGCAGATTAAGTGTGATCTCCTGACCCATCGACTAGTTTGAGTGCCAAATGAAACAATCACTTTAAAGATGTTTTACTTGAGAATAATATTCAGGATCTAAACATTTGACATTACCAAGAAGTTAATAAAACCATATACCATAATAGTGAGAACTTTGGCAATAAAGGCAGATTAAGTGTGATCTCCTGACCCATCGACTAGTTTGAGTGCCAAATGAAACAATCACTTTTCAGATGTTTTACTTGAGAATAATATTCAGGATCTAAACATTTGACATTACCAAGCAGTTAATAAAACCATATACCAAAATAGTGAGCAATTTGGCAATAAAGGCAGATTAAGTGTGATCTCCTGACCCATCGACTAGTTTGAGTGCCAAATGAAACAATCACTTTTCAGATGTTTTACTTGAGAATAATATTCAGGATCTAAACATTTGACATTACCAAGCAGTTAATAAAACCATATACCATAATAGTGAGCAATTTGGCAATAAAGGCAGATTAAGTGTGATCTCCTGACCCATCGACTAGTTTGAGTGCCAAATGAAACAATCACTTTTCAGATGTTTTACTTGAGAATAATATTCAGGATCTAAACATTTGACATTACCAAGAAGTTAATAAAACCATATACCATAATAGTGAGAACTTTGGCAATAAAGGCAGATTAAGTGTGATCTCCTGACCCATCGACTAGTTTGAGTGCCAAATGAAACAATCACTTTTCAGATGTTTTACTTGAGAATAATATTCAGGATCTAAACATTTGACATTACCAAGCAGTTAATAAAACCATATACCAAAATAGTGAGCAATTTGGCAATAAAGGCAGATTAAGTGTGATCTCCTGACCCATCGACTAGTTTGAGTGCCAAATGAAACAATCACTTTTCAGATGTTTTACTTGAGAATAATATTCAGGATCTAAACATTTGACATTACCAAGCAGTTAATAAACCCATATACACTGTACCATAATAGTGAGCAATTTGGCAATAAAGGCATATTAAGTGTGATCACTTTACCCACCAATTCTACATAAAAGTAGAAATAAACGGGTATGTAACATCAGTTTGGACGGTGCCATTTGAAGGTATTATGTTAAGAATGAGGTCAGACGAAGAATAGTCGTCCATTACCCAGCAGGACAATGAGATCGGGTTCATATTTTCCTTCCCTGGACTAAAATAGCACTTTATAGTTTATGACGTGACGTGACGTCATAAACAATATCACTGCTTCTCGATTTTTCCATGTCGTTTTGTTCTCAACACGACGGCGACGGGTAGCTTGAAAGTATACATTTGCGTATGTTCCCTAATTTAATGAATGCTGTAATACTAGACTTAGTACATAGAAGGTTATGTTCGTGTCTGGGTCATACAACTCCGCTATGGGATACCAGTAGTCAGGCACTCGTGTAATTATCATAGTATGATATAGACTCACAAGTGTACTACCTTGTACATAAAACAATAATATATTTCTACATTACAGTTTAAGTTAACCAAGTCCATGGCATATTCACTTGACTTTCTCACTTTCTTCAAATCTATCTACAGTTCTATAACTATTCTCTTTACACAGAGGTTACTCCCTTCAGATGTCCTATCCTAACCTCTGTTCTACTAGGCCTGAATTTCTCAGTTCCAGCAAAACTCCCTAGCGGGGAAAAAGGGAACCTCATACTGTATCCCTGCTTCTTTACCAATGAAAATTCATCTTTCAACGGCTAGACGACCGATCGCGAGTGACTTTAAAGATCTTAGCATTTGGCTCTAAAGGGTCTTGCTAATTAGCATATGTCCTTCGAATGTGTCTGATGTAACTAACACAAATGAACTATTTTCGGTATATGTCTTTGATTTGCTCTTATTATTTATCAGCATGTTTTTTAGCAATTATTTTCAAAAATTAGCATTATGACGTGTTATTGGCAAATGTCGTTTTTACAACGGCGTCTCAGATTCAAATGCAACCAATCAGGATTCTTCCTTCTCTGTCGGCTAACTCAGGCCTTATAAAACAGGTTTGGTTCGGACATCTGAAGGGAGTAACCTCTGTGGGAAGAGAATGAAATATAACATGGCAAGTACCGTTTTCACGAACAACTCTTGCACACTCCTAATTTCTCATAATGTCCGAAGGAATAACGTTGTGTATATATTTGATTTCTTATGATAATTCCTTGATATTGACTTTTACTAAACGATTTGAAATCTTTTCAATTCAGTATTATATTTTTCATCTTCAGGCCTCAGTGTAGTTGTCTTTAATAAACGCCTTGGATACCTGAGCCCAGATATTCATAAATACCCGGAAAAACTTCAAGCACTGCAAGATATCAGGACCATGTTCCGACTTCAAAACGAACATCTCTACACCAATCCATGGTTGCTACAAACGTTTCCTTACAAGGAAAAAGCTACCTACAAATCAGCTTTAGACAGAATTGTGAGGTGAGGGTTAAATTTAAAGCAAATCTCTTGAGCTTTTAGCTGTGATGTTCTCACTGTACATTTGACATTACGTCTTGTGAAAATACCATATGGGGCGTGTCCAGTTTAGACGTTCCACTATTATTTCAATGACAATCCTTCAAAAAGACAAAGCAAGCTATATGTTCATTGATTGATTTCATGAATGCTAGACACAGGTCCTTTTCTCCCCATAAAGGTTACTCAAATCGTATTCTCCCAATACCGTAGATGTTACTTTTGTCGGAGGTTACTCAAGTCCTATCTTCCTGAGTCATATCCTGACTGGTTGCAATCAAAGTTAGTTGTGCAATCAGCACCGTTGTTTCAAACTGAGACTTCCGTCTGTTCCCGTAACCTATAGTTTCTTGACCTTAGCGACACGCACATATTTCTTTAGTTACAAGACAAAAGTCATTCGAAATTGAAGGGTGATTTAATCGAAAGAAATTGATGAAAACGGTTATCAGTGTTGCACATTTTCGTCGGTTGGCGCACAGGTGAAGTTTAGCGCAAAAATGTTGCACAACAGAGATGAAAGACCAGTTTTCCCAATGTGCGAACGAATTGAGCAAAGGTTTGCAACGTATTTCTCTCGACTCAAATCGAAATAATTTTCCATCGTCAAAGTTCAATGTCCCAAAAATTCAAACTCGACACCCATTTGAACACAGGGTCATTCTCTCCCAATCCCAACCCCATGTGTTACATTCACACACGTAAAATATAGGCCTATACAATTAATTATTTAAGCGCTCAGAGTAGCCCCACTCACAAACTTCCGCTATACGGAGTGAATATAAAGGGATATTTTACATTAAGTAGAATTATAATATAACCCCATTTTGCATTAAACTTTTAAATCTTTATTTATGGGATGTTTTGTCTTATTCCTTGAATTTTTAGAAGTTTAAAAGACGTGTGTCGAAATATTGAAAACCAAGGAAAATAACTCTGTAATTAGAAGTCAGTGCAAGTTTTCGATAGATTGGGTATTTGTGCGTCTGTAGAGATCGAGTAATTTCGGAGTTTTTGAACATTTTTCGATATTCAATCGCTGATGTTAGATTTGTTCTTTTCCGATTCGATTGACCGTGGTTGGCGTGAACAAAGGTTAGACGGGAAGATATAACTTATACCTGTTGAGGGAAAGAATAGACACGCGCAGGATGACTTTTTTCCCTAGATTTAAATACACGTTAACTTTGTTGACATTATCACAAATCGATAACTAATGCTTTGTTCAAAGATAACTCGTCTTATTATCAACAGTTTTTAGAATGGAATCTGGGATTATTGTGCAAAAGATTTTGTTAATATTAATATAACATGAGTCATGAAAGATTAAAAATAAATTTTTCAGCCAAGCACTTCAGCATTACCAATGCTCTCTGGATGAGATAAAGAGAAAAACGAAAGATGGGATAAATGGGGTGGATGAAGTTAATCTCATTGAGTCACTCCTAGTCTCAGAAGAGTTGTCACTGTCCGAGATGGGCTCGATTGCTGTTGACATATTCAGTGGAGGAACTGACTCGGTAGGTCTGCCAACTATGGGAACAGCACTTTGGTGTGTTTTTCAGTCTGATCGGTTGGAATGAAATGAAAAATGTTGATTTATTATAATCCTGCAAATTGGCATGGGTGAATCATGGCCAAATGGTATATCTTATTTATCAGATTCGTTCCGACTCACCATTTAAACTTTCTGTTTTTCTTTAGTATTCACATCTTACGCAATCTTTCTATTGTCATGTACGTGTAAAAGCTGCAAATTATTCTCAATGTGAGTCAGTCTTCGGAGATTAAAAAACAATTGTGTTGTTGTGACTACACCGTTAGGATAAAAGGAACAGTTTCAAAGTGCTCCTAACTGAGAAATGGGTACGCAAGTGTTGAGTTCGCGACTAAACTGCTAATATCTAACGGCCATGTTACATATACATATTTGCGTTTTATAATTTCCGGCAGCAAATTTCAGTGTTTAAATCCTCAAGTAAACGCCGTCGACTTAAGTTAATTTGTGGATGTTGCAAAAATGATGAACATTGAAATTATGCAATCGCAACTATTTACTTTATAAGTGAAAATTTTGCTCCGAACATGCATATCAAATTTGTATTTATAAATCAAACCCAAAACTCATATAACACTTCGACCAAGAATAACCATTACAGAGAATCCAAATCAAAAGTTTATAAAAGAGAACCAAATCTGATAAATCATAATCTTAATCATAGTAATTCAAATAAGAATACGTCCTTATGTTCCTAAACTACCGGACAAAATAAATTATACTGTCAACAGCATTACACTGGTCCAGCCCAAGCTGCCACACACCGGTATGACGCTAGAAGATCACCTTCAACTCATCGTTCACCGGGTACCATGTATATGTCGCAATTTCCTGTTACAGACGGCCAGGTCGATACAGATGTTATTGTACGCGCTGGCGAGAAATCCAGAAAAACAACAGACACTTTACGAAGAGATCACCAGTACATTAGGACAGCGAGGTCCTTTAACTTCAAAGGCAACCGAATCTATGAAGTACCTGAAGTCATGTGTCAGAGAATCATTCAGGTAATGATGAACGTATTAAAAGGAATCATTCAGGTAATGATGAACGTATTAAAAGGAATCATTCAGGTAATGATGAACGTATTAAAAGGAATCATTCAGGTAAAGATGAGTGTGTGTCAGGAATCATTTTTCCATATATTATCGGGGAATCATTCAGATAATGATGACCATGTGTCAGGGAATCATTCAGATAATGAGCACGTGCCAGGGAATCATCCAGATAATGATGACCATGTGTAAGGGAATCATTCAGTTTATAATGAGCAGGTGCCAGGGAATCATTCAGGTTATAATGAGCAGGTGTCAGGGAATCATCCAGATAATGATGACCACGTGCCAGGGAATCATTCAGGTAATGATGACCATGTGTCAGGGAATCATCCAGGTAATGATGACCATGTGTCAGGGAATCATCCAGATAATGATGACCATGTGCCAGGGAATCATCCAGGTAATGATGACCATGTGCCAGGGAATCATCCAGGTAATGATGACCATGTGTCAGGGAATCATCCAGATAATGATGACCACGTGCCAGGGAATCATTCAGGTTATAATGAGCAGGTGTCAGGGAATCATCCAGATAATGATGACCACGTGCCAGGGAATCATCCAGATAATGATGACCATGTGCCAGGGAATCATCCAGGTAATGATGACCATGTGTCAGGGAATCATCCAGATAATGATGACCACGTGCCAGGGAATCATTCAGGTTATAATGAGCAGGTGTCAGGGAATCATCCAGATAATGATGACCACGTGCCAGGGAATCATTCAGGTTATAATGAGCAGGTGTCAGGGAATCATCCAGATAATGATGACCACGTGCCAGGGAATCATCCAGATAATGATGACCACGTGCCAGGGAATCATCCAGATAATGATGACCATGTGCCAGGGAATCATCCAGGTAATGATGACCATGTGTCAGGGAATCATCCAGATAATGATGACCACGTGCCAGGGAATCATTCAGGTTATAATGAGCAGGTGTCAGGGAATCATCCAGATAATGATGACCACGTGCCAGGGAATCATTCAGGTTATAATGAGCAGGTGTCAGGGAATCATCCAGATAATGATGACCACGTGCCAGGGAATCATCCAGATAATGATGACCACGTGCCAGGGAATCATCCAGATAATGATGACCATGTGTCAGGGAATCATCCAGATAATGATGACCATGTGTCAGGGAATCATCCAGATAATGATGACCACGTGCCAGGGAATCATTCAGGTTATAATGAGCAGGTGTCAGGGAATCATTCGGGTAATGATGAGTATAATTCAAGAAATCATTCAGGTAATGATGAGTTTAATTCAAGAAATCATTCAGGTAATGATGAGTTTAATTCAAGAAATCATTCAGGTAATGATGAGTTTAATTCAAGAAATCATTCAGGTAATATTCCATGTGTCAGGAAATCATTCAGATAATGATGACCATGTGTAAGGGAATCATCCAGATAATGGTCAGCATGTCTCGTTGAATCATTCAACCATTATGGTAACAGAGCCATATTTTAAGTTCATTATATCCTGTGTTTATAAATAATCCATTTGAAATATCATACAACTTGAAGGAGAATTGGAGCATGACTCGTGTGAGTTCTATGCAATAATTTGGCAGTAACCTGATAGTTAAGGTAATATACACTTTACCTTGATAGCATGTACCTCTGACGTCAAACATTGGCCTAGGTTATGGTTTAGTAGTTCACGTCCCAATTTCAGCTTGACCTTGCCCTGGAATGTGAAAAACGTTGTTCACTGATGTAAAGCGACTGATCTATATGTTCCAGATTATATCACCCTACACTGTGTGGCACTCAACGCTACTTACCCAATGATATCACGCTACAAGGCTACAACATACCCGCTGGGGTGAGTCATGGTTGTATGCTAAGCCCTTCACATTTCCCATGGAATACACACATGAATTTTGATAAAATAAAATTAATCAAATTATGTCGCTGGCGACGTGAATTAATTGACCTATATGTTTGCTGACCCGATGGAAATGAGAAAAAATGGCTATTACGAAGTTATTGTACTCAAAATGTGCAATACAAGCATGTATTGGTTTCGGATGCACATATTTTGAAAGCTTTTCAGTTAATTATACCCCGCTACGAAGTAAGCGGGGGTATATAGCAGTCATTCCGTCCGTCTGTCCTTCCTTCTTTCTCCAAAACCGTCAAAGGTACATCAACCAAACTTTGTACAGTTGTTAACCGTGTTCTTCCCATCGCGCATAGACAATTTTCAGGTCTTTGAAATTGAAATTGTTGTCGTTTCTGTGAAAACGTCATTTTTTTAACTAGTTTTATTGTGTTCAATCCGGACAAGTTTTCTCGGAAACTATTGAACCTAGGTGAATGAAATTTTGGTTTTGAGTACTCATGACCATACTCTTTATCGAGTTCGAAAACCAGTTCCGGAGTTATGGCCCTTGAATCCGAAATTGAACTTAGTACCAAAAGAGCTGTGGTGCTCCAATTGGGATAGGTTTTCTCAGAAACTATTACATTAAAGTGAATTAAATTTAACATGTAGGTAGACTAGATGATACTATTCATCGAGTTCAAAGTCCAGTTCCGAAATGATTTTTTTACGGAGTAAGGGCCCTTGAATCCGAAATTGAAGTTAGTATCAAAATAGCTATGATGCTCAAATTGGGACACATTTTTTCGGCAACTATTACAGTTAGGTTAATGAAATTTAACATGTAGGTAGTCCAGATTATTCTTAATCGAGTTCAAAGTCCAGTTCTGAAATATTATTTTTTACGGAGTTATTCCCCTTGAATCTGTAATTGAACTTGGTACAAATTACCACTGTGGTGCCCTAATGGGAACAATTAAGTTACCTGAAAAATATTACTTCTGGGTGAATGAAATTTTGTAATAACAAAGCCAGTTCCCAAAAATATCTTTTACAACATTATGATACTTGAATCTGTTTTTTAAACATAGTACCTTTGACATCTATAATGCTCAATGGACGGATAGCGGATGGCGGGGATATGTGAGCCATGCTCACTTTTTGTCATTTTTATCCTAAGCTGCTTCGGCATTTCAGCTTCTCTTTTAATTGCGTTATTTATATTCGCCCTTTTTTATGCATTTCATTACTAACAAGTCTACTTCGTCTCGTGACAACTACATGTGTTTCTCAACCCCACATTCCATGTTTTTTTCTAGTCAAACAATTGTACGGAAACGTATTAGTGTCACGATGAAAAATAAATCTGTCAAACTATCTCCTACGTAGGACTTAGTATCTCCTATTTCCACACTTATTTACGCTGCCTCATGCATGATATGATTAAGACCAAAAGTATGACATTGGACAGTTCATCATAGCCATTAAAGTACAAACTACTGAACAAACTTGGATCCCCAAATGCAAATTTCAGCTTTGGGGTGAAGCGGTGTTATATGATGTATTTGATATAATTATCATGTATATTCCCGTGCAGACTTCCATCGTTCTGATGAGTCAGACAGGGGCCAAGAACACGAAGTATTTCCCGGATCCGGACTCTTACCTCCCAGAACGTTGGTTGAGGAATGAAGACGGGGCGCGTGATGTCTACATCCACCCTTCTGCCCTCACACCATTCGGCATAGGGACTAGGAACTGTTTGGGCAAACGTTTCGCTGAGCAAGAAATCTACTTGGCAGCCACAAAGGTATGGTTTAGGTTTGCTGTTCTCGCTTAATTACTCAATGAGGGTCTCTGAAAGGGACAATACGACAGACGAGTTAATCCCGTTCACTGTTGTTACAAAATGCATTCTATTCAAATCCTATTGCTGAAAATGTAAGCTGTGGGATCAAGATTTAGAATTTGAAAGTAAATACTAAATATGCGCCATTCGTTATTCGAATAAGAAGCTGTGAAGCCAGTCATTGGCCATCCTCGATAATCCAGCGCTATTGTTCCGATAGTAGATTTATCGCGGGAACAATAGCGCTGGATTATCGAGGATGGTCATTGGCGAGAACTTACGGCGAGTCATTTCCGTTAAGTATATTTATACAAGGGGCTGTGATGTTTCCTTTGGTCGTTTCGTAATGGAAAACTCTGTAACACTTTAATGGTTGAATCAGTTCATGTATAGTATTAATTTTTCAGTATTATTTGCTTGATAACTATGTTTCTTAGCATCAACACCGAAACGTCGTGTGTCACTACAATAAAGAAGTTGTAAATCCATAAATTGTGTATATCTTTATGTTCCATATACCGTAAGCGGAAAGAGTTCGATATGTGAATTTTACAGTTGATAACTAATTTGACTGTTTTATACTGTGTTATCTCGACCATTCTGTTCGATTTCAATCCGCATCATAACAGCATCAGCATTATTAGGAAAGAACAACAACTGAACTGGCGCTGCACTGTGACTGTCAGCTTTCAAATACAATATTTATGTATATATTTCCAGTCCCATTAATAATCAAGCTTTTACGTAATTATATTTTTTAACAGTTTCATCTATATATCAAATTTTCTTCATTTTATTTAGATTCTTCAGAATTTCGAGGTTTCCCTGGAACCAGGTCACGAGGAAATTGACATCGTTTACCAGATATTTATTACAACGAAGGAACCAATCAGATTCGTCTTCAAGAACCGAAAGTAGAAGAGATGACCTTGCTTGTGTATACGTTAATGCGGTGTTTAGTAACTGCGATATTTGCGTCGAGTCACTGTCACATATATACAGAGTCACGAGAAAGCTGTGAAGAGTTGACTTGAACGTTGATGTGTCTTAACATTGTGAAAAGTCGCTATACACTATGAAAATTTAGAATGAACGTTTTGAGACCACATAATGTTCAAAACGTGTGAGAATATTGCAAGGAAGTGACGAGATGCAGTTGTGATGACACTGGCACTTACAGGGCGGTTGACCAGAACGTTGTTTTGTCATTATAATAACATTGTGAAAAGTCGCTAAATACTATGAAAATTTGGAATGAACGTTTTGAGACCACATATAATTGTTATAACATGTGATAATATCGCAAGTAGGTTACGAAATGAAGTTGTGATATCGCTGCTAGGATGGTGTGAGAATGTTATAAAACACTCTGCAACGTTGTAAAGACTTGTTGAAGTTGCGAGAACGTTGTAATGGTGCTGAGAGAATAATGTGAGCAAAGATGTGATGTGATAAGCTTCCATTTACGTTATACGGTTAGAAAAAATAATTGTCAGTAAGCTGAAAAACGCTAAATTTATTCTGGCATTATAGCTAGACATGGTTGTGAGAATTAACTGTTGAGAGGACGTTGCCAGGGTATTTACGTTTTGAAAATTTTGAAAAAAACTTCGATTTGTTGACAGAGACGTTTTAAACATAGAAGAATTGTAATTATATTAAAACTGTTTGAAAATGTTTTGAAGGTTGTCAAACGTTAGCAGAATATTATGTGAATACAATCTAAATACATTTAGATCGACTGTTCTGTGTTATGTTAATAACATTATAAAAAATATGTCGATCTCAATTTATTATACCCCCGACCAAAGGTTCTGGGTATCTAGTAATACCAACGATTCCGTCCGTTCTTCTGTCCGTCCGTCCGAGGGTCTTTTTTCATCATTATCCTATATATTATTTTTCTTGTACGACAATTTAGTATCTAACCACTGTTGATTGACCTGTCGTTCATGCAAGACTGTTTGTTGTATCCTTCTCTCTTCATACGGAATATATGTAAAGGTGTATCTTTCAGGGTTAAATGTTGATACACATGCAAGTACGTTATCTTGTAAATGATCTTTCACTTTAAGGATATCATTTCGATTGTAATGATAATTTATGTCGCGGATGGCAGGAGTTACAATCCGAATATAGCTTAAAATCCGTTGTTTTATAGTACATCACTTCGACAAACTTGTTCGAGAGGGATACTTTTACATCTAAAATGGTAGCAATACATTGCTGGATATTTGGTACAATGGGACATTTTATTTCTTATATTTTCGCACATACGACCACATTATGTTAATGCTGGATTTTTCCAAAAACGTTTTGAAAATGAAGTTAAATTAAATTCGCTTTAATAAGTGTTTTGGCCAAATGTTCGTTGTTGTCCATTCCCACTAGAAATAGAAATTGGTAAGATGAATGGCATAGAATGCAAAGATAGATTATGCACACTACGTAAATGAGGAGCGATAGATGGTGAATACTATTTTCCTCTTAACTGTGAAACACTCTATAACTGTAGAAAACATTACATCAACGTCGTGGCAACTTAATATATCTTTGATTTAATGTCAAATATGAACAAGGATTTAATTAGCATTGTGTCAATGTATTTTTGACATGTCATGAATTTATGAAACTTTGTTATTTGTGACTTTTTATATAACTGTCGCTAATTTATATAACGTCGCTATATATACCATGTTATATCAAGTGTATGCGTATTATATGTTGTTATAGGCCGTTGGCCTAAATTGTAAACAGAAATACTTAAAGAACTTGATGTTTGTTTGACCAATATAAATTAAATGTTCTTAACAGCTTGTACAAACTAATATTTGGAGGAAATTATGTTATTTTGTAATTCTCCTTTTCTAATCAAGTTCATTGAGTTCCCTTCATTTTTAACACTTTGCTGCATTGGTTTAAAAAGGAAATAAATACTGTTTTGTAATAATTTTGAGGTTTTGATCTATTATAGCTTGTAAATGAGACTTTCTACACGTCGGTTTAATATTTTCAATGACATGTACTGAAAATTTATTATATCAAAGCGTTGCTGTTGTTTGATTAGTTGAGATGTTGCAAATTATTTAGCGATCACTCAGACGAACTATAACCGTCGCTAATCCATTTCATATCGCTATATTTACAATAGATGTTGTCGGTAATACCATATGTCTTGTTCCTATTTTTCATGGTTAATAAACCTTTGTGTTGTTATCATTGTATTTGTTGTATTTATAATGTTTCACACAATTGAACAGACTGAGTTATTTCATGCAAGTCTGTCTGTCTTCGCAACAGATACCTTCAATTTGAAGTATCAAAATCGAATCCTTAAGGCGCTGTACATAGCACGTTTTTGGCATGTCATCTTTTCTCAAGTTTGTAATTTATTGTTGAAGTGTATGCAGTAAATTGATGGTAAAACATCTCAATCTGCATTCATAACAAGTTCACGGTTATCTGCATTCGCAGAAAATGGTGCTATAAAGCGACAGTGTTGTGGAACTCTTCCGTGTGAGAGGTTGATTTTTCGGTCTTATCCGATTTTAGATGGTTGACCCACAGGTGAGATGAACGACCAGTTTTGCCCATGCGCGAACGAACACACAAAGGGAAAACTGATCGTTCATCTCTGTGGCGCAACAAACTTGAGCTAAACTTATCCTGTGGTTGACATTCCATCATTCTGCCATATCTAAAACTTTGGTTGTTTAGGTATCGCTACATCAGTTAGACCGCTTGAAGTACCTACGAGCGACCATATTGAATGTGAACACTTTAAAATGGCCGCTAGAAGGAGAATGGCTTTTTATTAATTGAAGGGTATTATTTAGCCTTTGGTAACACGGTTTTACCTTTCGCGAGATCACTTTTTTAGTTCATTAAGGACCAAGTACTAGGGCACCTTTAAAGGGACAATGGTATCGAGCTTCTTTTTAGCTCATCTGGTCTTGTGACATGGCACGGCATTACATTGCCTTCACTTCCAAACCAGGTACTCAATTGTACTGCTGAGTGAACAGAGCATATTTCGAATAAAGTCCCTTGCCCGAGGTGACACCACGAGCCTCTCAACTTATGTCTCAGTGTGGGGCAGAGAAACACCTTTCAAACTATCAGTTTGTGTACGCAGTTGTGTTTAATATATCATTAAATGTGTACGGTTCGAGGCAAACGTTCGAAACTCTTTTATCAAAATATTACGTCAAAGGCTATTTAAATATAATTTCAAAGGTTTCTCGGGAATCGGCGTATTATTTGTGCGCATGGCAGCTTTTTATTGTCATTTAAAGAAAAACGATTTCGAGAATTTTCCACCATCCCCATCCAAAATAATGGCCCTGTTTGGGTCTACAGGAACGGTCCTCGTCGTCATTATTTTTTCAACAAAAACTAAAAAGGAAGCCCTCGTCATTCTTGAAAAAATGTGTCCGAGAAACATTTAACTTCTTCATTTCAGGCTAATGTGTACGGTTGGAGCCAAATTTACCAACATTATTGATGGAGACACACTGGCTGACTTAGTTAAAACTCAAACTTTTTCCGTTCCAAAATCATGACTTGTCTTCATAGTCCTTGCTTCATCATCGATAGACACGGAGCGGGGTAAATAAGTTTTTTGGTTGAGAAAATGTTTTAAAAATGTGTGTTTAAATGTAAGCTAAAATTTAGCCCATGAATGTTTTGGTTTACAAGAATGTAAGCTTTCTCGGCCTTTCTATTTGTGTAAGTGCATAGTCATCATATCCAATGAACGAGAGAGAAAAACATGAAAATAACTCAAGAATCACAAGAAATCAGTAAACGAGTGAGTGACCCAAGGCTACAATGACGTTATAAATACGTGTTGCAATATGTTTCATGTTGTTACGCTTCAGGCAACATCTGGTGAATGTTTACGCTTCATACAAATCGTGATTTCCTACGTTCAACGCTTGAAAACGTGACAACGAAATAAACTTTGAAGAAATATGACGTATTTCGTAAAAGTTCATTCGCACGCTTGAGGGTGTAGTCATTTCTTTATTCACCATGTTTTTCATCAAAATTTGAACGGCAAGTACACGATAGCAATGTTAAAATATCTGGCACAATGGACACGTTTTGACAGAGACCATAAAAATTGTTATCTCTAGTTACGTCTAGCACGTCTAGATAAACTGAATACACATATGGAACTGAAAGTATTAGAAAAAATAGAACTATATGGAGTAAATACAGTAAAATTAAAAAGTACAGTAATTATAAAGTTTTATTAAATTTTAGTCTAACAGAATATAAGAATTGTAAATACGTATAGTTCTGCTCATTTACAGCGTAAACATAAGAGTATTTAACCAATAGCTCGATATGTAAATACAAGTCCTTATCAGCAAGTCTAGATAAACTGATGTGAAACCGAAAGTTTAAAGAAATAAAATCAAACGGATGAAGGTGGGGGTAATTAATTAATTTGCCTGTAGCATACACTCTGCCCCTAGACTTGATGCTTGGTATAAACCACCCGACAAAAGAAAACACTTACCTCAGTCGGTTTCGGTTAATTCAATATTTAGAAGAAATCAGATGAACATGACTATGGCACAATGCCATAATACTTATCTGCAGTAGTTTGAATGAATTAATTGGTGACTGTGGTTACATTTTAGTTAAAAGATCTTTGTTTAAAGAAGATAGGGGCAAGAAATGAATGTACACCAACATGACCCCTACCATGTTGTAAATGTGTGCAGTATCAGGCACATTTATTAATTTTCACATTATTTTTTCTTTTATGTCAATGAACAATTGTTTATCATCAAAACATTTTTTTGCAGAAATACAGAATTGAAAATTTCATATTTTAAAAAGAATTAAAAATCATGTAGAAGTTTATTTTGGCTGCTGGCTAAACACCTGTACTTTTCAGGTGTAGATTATTATGACATCGAAAACTTGAGATATTTGCAATTGAAAATCACACATAAATTATGATAAAATCAACAGCAGTGAGTACTTTCTTTTGCCTGGCAGTTTAGTTTACTTCACTATCCGCAGTGCATGCATCTTTAACACGTAAAAAGTTTGCATAACTGAGTACACTCAAACTTAAACCCGCTGTCGAATCTGGAACAACGTGCCGAGGACACTCAGCTGAGAACACGTGTACTGCAACGCGGCAACACATTGATCAGCTTACATATGTTACCTTAACGAGAAACAGCCAGTACACACCAGACTCTTGACAACCAGGTAGCGGACTGATTTACATGCTTGCTCTTTCTGTTTGAGGACACATGTACCTAACATATTTCGATGTAATATCAGAAATTAAAAATACGTTCCATACAAATACGGGAGTAAACAAATGTACCCAACTTATGAATCTCTTTAAAAGAAGAAAAATAGAGCGATTGTATCTAGTGCCCAATAAACATTACACTATTTATTATTACTAAGATTAAGATAAACATGTCAAAGGCATTGCCCAATAATCTTATTTATAATGTATTACCAATAAGTTCCATATGCCAACGCAATATATAATTATTATAGACCTCTGGGCCAATATTTTCGAAGCTCTCTTAGAGCTAAGATAGTCGTAAGTGCCATACATCAACATTGACTTACGACTATCTTAACACTAAGAGAGCTTCGGAAATATGGGTCCTGCATTCTAAGGAAAGAGAACATTACTTGTTTTGTCTGTATTTGAGGCTTGTACAAGTTCACTCAAGTTGATTTCTTCCTGAGGTTACTCTACTTCCCAAGTTGCCTACATTGCCTACATTGCCTACATTGCCTACATTGCCTACATTGCCTAACAGTGATTGTGGTGATGAAATTACACCTCTTCGTAGATACCACGTAAGGTCTTGAAAGAGGTACGATACAAATACCAAAATTTGAAGAAATTGTTAAATGTGGTATTATTTTGAAGAAAATTATAGCCATTGGCTCTGTAGCTCATCGGGACTTCATTGATTTATTATCTAAGTTATCTCAAGTAATACATTACTAACAAGCAAAACATAGTTTTTAAGGTTGTGACCCTATTTAGTTCATTGGTCAAGGAGTCTGTACACAACATGTCAGCTTTATAGACCTTTTGGTACTAGGGAAGAAGATGAAAATAAGTTTTTAAGGTTGTGACCCCTGTGACTCCATTTGCGGTCACAGGGTCACGAAATGGACCATTTAGAATCCCCATTGGCCACGGAGTCTGCACACAATTTTTCAGCTCTCTAGACCTTTTGTAACTGGAGAAGAATAGATTTTCAGGCCTGATGAGCTAAAAATGTGTCCTGAATCTGATCAATAACAAAATTCATACAAACAGTAAGTCACCAGTGAAGTTTAAAACCATTACCATCAAGTGTTAGAAGCACAACGTCAAGAAAAGGTCATCTCTTCAATAAACTAATTAAAAAGTCAGTCTGTTTTTATAAATATATTTCAGTATTGATATGAAATCAGAAAAAAAACCTTGTTCGATGCCATATGTAGCAATTCAAACATTGATTAAGTTTCAGCAATACACACATTCATAAAAATATGGATTCATCAATCGTAAAAAGCATTTATAAAATCACGATATGTTTATAAATGACACATTTCATAGTAAATTTGCACTAGATTAGCATTCTAAAATAAAAATACATATGTTACGAGATGATAGCCGAATTCAGTATACTTGTAAATTCCATATACAAGGGAAATATCTCTTTGCTGAATAATCAATTTCTTTTTACCTTCTTTCACTTCAGGAGATTATAAAGAAAAATAGTATTTAATTATATAGCAAAAAAAGTCATACAAATATAATGCAATGGTTTATTATCGTACGTAACAAAACAAACATTTGAATTTATAATGTGAATGCTTCAAAGGTGGTCATTAATATGATATATGCATCTATGAATGATAAATATACATAAGAAGTATTTATTAAAGTTTTCGATGTGAAAAGTACATGATTTATGTGATGTATGAGATATGTTGTGAAAAAAGAGGTGAATAAACAGGTAAATTCTGAATACAATCTCCTTAAATCATATCGAAAGCAACAACGAACGCTGATTGGCCAGAGTGGAGGTCACCTGACATGACCTTTATGGTGCATTGCTCAGATTAGAAACGTTCGATCTGATTTAAATGAGACTGACCCCTACCTCGCCCTTATCTTGGGAGTAGGGCACTTACATTTACAAATTTATAATCGAACAAAGATGTTATTATCAAAATTTGAACTTCCTAACATAATTGGTTAATTAAATCTGTTTTTCCCGTTGATACACCCTTGTCCCGGGCACTGCAGCTTATTACCCGCTAGCTATTGGTTCATTTCGAAACCAAAAGAAAGAGGGCTTATATGTATGTTTTATAGTGTAACCTTTTGAAGTTGGATTCATTGTATCTATTTTTTGTCATGTGTACAGATATGCATAATGTATTGTTATCCATTCCGATGTACGCGCCACGCATCCAGTGTGATAACATCTATGTTTAGTATATTGTATATGTTTTAAAACAATAATTGGTCCTTTGGGACATTTTAGGCTTGATGAACTGAAATGATGAAACTAAGCATTGTTTTACTTCGCACTGTCTGCAATAGAAACAATATTGTAGTTTTATTAATGACAGGTGTTCTTTGCGAGATTCGAACACACACCCTCAGACGCACCATCACCAATGACCAATCTACTCGTCCACCGAAAAAACGAGGTCCAACAATCTGGTAGACGCCAGGCGACATAGCTGATAGCCGAGTGTCCAAACTGTTTCCACTGATATTTCAGTTTCATATATTAATTCATTTTAAAATGTGAAAATGCTAATTCATTGCACAATATTACAGTGATTGCAATGTTTGGTTTCTCTAAATGCGCCACTCTGCACCACTGCGCAGCCTGTTGGTCACAACAGAGATGTATTCAGAACCGGGGTCTTCGCAGCAAGTCGACAGATACAAAATCTGTATAAGCATGTTGTCGACAGACGACAGGCTCCTCCGGGCTCCGTTCCATAACAGCGAGCGATTATAATCGCTCATTGATTGCTCAATGTAGCGCTGAAGTAGCGCTTATTCTCTCCTGAACGACACGGTGCAAAACCTCAAAGTTCGCTCGCTTTGCTACGTAGCGCTACATTGAGCAATCGCGTTTTAAGAGAGGTTTAAAAGTAATCGCTAATTGAGCGATTACTTTCAAACCTCTCTTGAACACGGCCCTAATTTATGTTCTCTTAACACAGGATTAATTCTAGGGTTAACTATAAAAGATGGATCGACTAGCATACTGCAACGAAATGGAACTTCAAAAGTCGACTTCTTGTCAGTTTCCTTCCAGAAAGACTGAAATGTTGAATGCCATGGTAGTGATTAAGTTTTTGTTGAGTGCTGTATTACTTCACTGTAATTACATGAATCCAGTCTCTATAAGACAAAGGTAATAATGGATTCTCTATTAATATCAAACTGTCGCACAAAATGTCTCAATGTAAATTGGTGGGTTTTTTTAATTGAAAACAGACTTTGGTGTTTATTCATATTCAGCTGTCGCATTTATTTCGTAAAATATTCAAAATTTTAATTATAAAAAAATAGATGCCACATGTGTTTAAATAAAGAGAAATAATAAACAGACCGAAATGTTCTTTTCACAGGAAAGCGTTAAACTTTTAACCGATCTGTTGATGTACTGTGGCTTATTATTTACATAACTAAACAACTTTTCAACTTTATGACATTGACATACGGTGTGTATGTACTACGGTCTTCATCTTCAGAAGATGTTATACATAACGTCAACTGAACCCTGACTCTCATTCAGCCGCAGACTTTCTACCATATAATCATCGCAATTAGCGCCTTATATAGAATTATCAAACTGGTGCCCTAGTACGGAGGATTCAACATACTTGTTCCATCAAGTGGTGGATAACATGTCTTTGCCAAATAAAATTGAAAAAATAAACTTTAAATATTGGGAATAATGAAAAACATTTATCAGAGAATTTATGTGTTTATTGTTTCTTCTGGATATGAATTTTTCAACAGAATAAATATCTGTAAAATAATTTGTAAGAAATAAGAAATTGTTAGAATTATTTTCTTCACAGAATATGTATACATATATATCTTGTAGCAGAAAATAATACATGAACTAACAGTGGGTTATTTATCAACATACCAAACCAAGTTTTGTTATTTCACACATCTTTATGTTCTGGATTATCCAGTTTTCAAGTTCTTTCCCATCATCGGTTACCCATGGTTTTATATATGCTCCGTTACTCTCCACTATATCATTATATTATATAGTGGAGAGTAACGGAGCATATATAAAACCATGGGTAACCGAGGATGGTTCTTTCCATAAAGAATCTCCCATGCCATTAAAACATCTTTCCAAAGGGATTCAGTTTCAACAACATTGTGGAAATTAACTCCATATCTTATAATACATTTAAGGTAAAGTCACATGGATTATTTACATCTCAAACACCGTTTTAGTGTAGATAATTTATATGGTAGTAGTTTAATTTCAATCATACATAAACCCCTTTAATCCCTTTTCAACATGGTTCGTTTGATTTCGCCATTTAAGTCATTCCGAATGAATCTGTGAAAAATACCCTCTCATGGGAAGTGATAAAATCACCAGGTGGGTTAGGTAAAGAATTAAAAATATGAACCAATTTTGAAAGAGCCAATGTTTTAATAATTGCAATTTTGCCAATCAGTGTCAACTGTCTTTTTCTCAATGTTGCCAGTAATTTTTAATTTCTGCCAGTCTTTTCCTTGTGTTTAGTACCAACAGGTCATTCACATCTTTTGTAAATTTAATTTATAAAATTTCAAATCAATTCCATTCTATATCTAAATCAATAAAAGCATATACAATAGCATACGATCCATACAGAAATAATTTAGTATCATCAGCATAATAACCCAATTTATATTCTCGATCATTAATCACAATACCTTTTATATCATCATTTTCTCTTGTCGTAAGTACAAGAATTTCAGCAACAAAAAGAAAGAGATATGGTGATGCTGGATCACCTTGCCTGCAACCCTGCTCATTTGGAGAGGACATGGAGATTATAATTCTGAATAACAAATGAAGATGTAAGTTAATAGATTAATGCTGCGTATAAAATAATGGCGAATCTTCTATTTCTATTTTTCTATTTTTTCAAATGGCAAAAATTGTTTGGGCTTTTCTTTCTCTTCATACATTAATATTTAATTTCTGAATTGAATTTCTGAATTTATCTTATTTCTTCTAAAATTTGTTGTTGTTCCAAATTCAATTTTGTAAGTTCAGATAATTATCAGGGTTTCATCAATATTTTGAAAATATGTTCTAATATTGTCGTCATAATATTAATTTTAATTTCTTATTCATTCGCCTTATCGTTTCTTTTCTTTTTAAGAAGTTATGAAAAAGAAATTGATTTTCCTCTGACTTTCATCAGAAATGTTTCTAAGAATAAACGGTCATCTATTTGCAGTTTCACATCAGCATGGTCATTATCATTACCTATACGCATAGTATCTGAGTATTCTTCAATTGTATATCTCTCAAAATGGATCTAACAAGATCTGTATATTCAGAATGTACGACTGAGAAAGTATTGAACTTCCATTAACCTCTACCTTTTAACAGAGTTTGAAAAACTAAAACTAATACCCGAGTGGTCTGTTTTATAGCCCGGTATAATATCAGAATCAAGTGAAACATAAGGAGGCTCTGTGTGATTAAGAAAGGTCCAACATTCCCTGTTGTCTATACTTTTTTCTCCATCAGTTATATTTTCTTTAAATTCGGATTAAAATTTTAATTTTGTCTAAGACAATATTTCTGATCTAAGGATTGTTAATGTTTCATAGTTTTCCGAATCTAATGAAGGACCAATAACCAAATTCTAATGTCAGACAGAGCTACTTAGGCTGCGTTATCAAAGTTGCAGACATTTTCAAAAAGTTTAAGGTAAAATATCTGATCCTTAAAGGTTAAGGCAAGGCTGATCATTTTATATCCTTATACCACTTTCATCTTCTAATGTTCTGTGAATAGTAAAACCAATGTCATTATTGTAACGGATAGTCACCCCTCTAGAGTTAGATTTAATTGTGCAATTATACCCTTAACTTCATTTATTTTTCATTCTGTATACATCTATTTTATCCTTATGGATGCTGGTATATTGTTGAGTATTTTTCCCTATGTAGATTCATAAATTATTTTCTTTTATTAGCCTAAGTACGGCTATGTCCTTCGGTGTTAATTGAGCTTGATATGCTTGTGTATAAAATGTGTTCATCAGTCAATGTGGTTATATACCGTCTCCTCAACAGATATTCGATATGTTGATGTACTGTGGCTTATTACTTACATAAACAACTTTTCAACTTTATGACATTGACATACGGTGTATATATAGTATATACTACGGTCTTATTCTTCAGAAGATGTTATGCATATTATTAACTATCACTCAGCCGCACACTTCCTATCATAATCGTCGCAATTAGCACCGATGTTTATATAAGTATACAACTTCAAAAACTTCGAAAATCACAATTTCTGTCACATTGGAAGAAATCGGTGATGTTTCACCAACTTATCGGATATTGAACAAACTACATTCCTTTTACAACTAGAAAATATTGTAAATCCATTGGCCGCTGTAGTAAGCCGTATATATAAAACAAAATTCAGTTCAAACTTGTCCAACCCTCAGGTCTCATATAGGAAAATATGATTGTCGAAGAAATCACGATGATTTATTCATAATTCACAAGCATGCTTTCGACCATCACGGGTCTCATCTGGTGAATGATATATATATATATATAATGAGTAAAATAACCATTCTCAAACGTATTCTGCGGTCATCAGTGGTGCATGTGTGAAATTTGGTATAATGAAAAAGACAGAAGGGATCATATTTTGAAAATTGAAATTTCATTAATTTTCAAATAATTTTTTTCATATCAACTAAATGAGAACAATTTCATCACAAGTATATTGAATGAGTATAAGAGGAAATATATTATGTTTGTTTGATCCAGTTGATCACTTACTGGATAGTTCACAGAAGAAAGAAAAAACTGTAGTTTTGAAAAGATTGACCCCTGGTCACTTCAATGAGCTACCAAAACTATAACTGTTTACTATGAGGCATCAAATCAGATTTTGTTATGGAACATTTAACTGTCTTCTCATAATATAAAAATGCAAAAGTGATCGGTTCAGTTTCACGTTGATACTATGCTTCAAAAACATGCCAAATCACATGATATTTCCAGTGAAATACATAAGTAGATGAACAAACTTTCGGTATGCAGCTGTATTGTACTTTCACATGTCTTCCATCCAATAACAGAATCAAGAAATTTTGACTTTGCATTTCTCTTTTTAAACAATTGTGTTACACATGCATATATAAATACGCTTAAATTATGTATTGATATGTGTGCTTAGTACACGTGTGTGTGTGTCAAAGGTATGTAATACAGTAGTGTACAAACCAAACATACTCATGTCTATTGTATCATACTATGTCTGTGTGAAATAGTTTAACTGATCAAACCTAGGGTAACTGGGATTTTGGAATGGGCTTTGGCACGGGCCCATGTCCGACACCCGTCTAGCTGTCCCTCTCAAATATGGGCGTGATAAAGTACCAAAAACTTCTCCACTGAAAAGAGTAATGCTAGGGAATTCACAATGTAAACAAAACAGGTTTGTTGTGCACACGAACATTTGAATATTCCGTTGTCCTATTCCGAAAAGTGTGGCACTGGTGTTGCCAAAATATGGTGTACCCCTTATCCGTGATACTAGTATTATGTCATGTGTATAACTTAAAGGCGCTGTAGCACGCCGTTCTTACTGAAATAAGGTGATCTCACAAAATGGTAAATAAATGTTACCAATGACTAGATTTTACTCCATAATCAATAAAGATAGTTCTAAAACGAATATACATGGTTAGGTTAAGCCACGCGAGTCTATTTCCCTTCGAGTGGCCATTTTACTGTATTCACACTAAAATGGCCGCCCGAAGGTAGTTTAAGTGTTCCGACTGATGTAGCGATTCCTAAACACTCAGAGTGAAAATTTAATTATAGCACCATGATTGAATGGTCATTTATCTTGCTGACTGAACTCTCTAATTCGCCTCAGACCTACAAACCTACCTCTCACACTGAAGAGTTTCACACCAATATCACTTTATACAATGTACGTCACACAATTTTCTTTCAGTACGGAGAACCTTTTTCTATGGATACGGTTTATCGGGTCGTGTGTGATGTGATGTTTTACCTTCTAACATAACCATATATTGTATAAACTTTAATAATAAATTGAAAATTTTAGAAAGCATAATTAACAAAAAACGTGCCACAGGAAAAACCTTTAAACCTTTGACAATTAATTATGCAATTTATGTGTTTACATCTGTATGTGTCATAAGTGTGACTAATATGTATTGGGACATTTCTTATTATTCATTTATCATGTTTTATATTTTTAAAAAGGTCTTTTAAGATGTCACTAATATATATTTTAATGAAGTACTTCCTCCCCAGTTATTATTAATGCATGATGCAAACGCTTTAGCAATTTTGCATTTAGTCACATGAATAGCATTGCTGTAATTAGGGACTCTATATAAACTCCAATCAGAGCGTCTCTGCTGTAATAGGAGTCATACGAACGAGGTATGGTGCGTGTTTGCGTTCGGATGCACTGATATAAATTGAGCAGGTCGGTTCATGCGAACTAGATGAAACCTACATCTGGGAATGTTATACAAGGGTACGGTCATTAAATATCAACGCTTTGCAGCTAGGGCATTTAGAGGATGAATACATAAGAAGAGAATGTTTCCTGGATAACAGCTTGTGCTTATCTTTCTTATCGGGTAGGCGGACATCAGTTTGTAAACATGTTTGTTACATTAAAAAAAGCATCGTTGTGGAATAGTATATAAAATGTGTTGAGATAGCTTTGATTGTATATATGAAGGTATATCTCTTAAAAGTTTAACTAATAGGGCTTAATCCTTATTGAGATCGGCCTGTTTTATTATTATTTCAAGAATTTTGTGAGTACCATATTGACAAAAAGGGCTCCACCTAATACACCAAAACTTCAGTAAGAGCGATTTTTTAATATGAAAAAAAATTAAAATGCACTTAGAGACTTGTTAATTTTCTTAAAGATGCGAACAAAAGGGGAAAGCATGGCGAATTCGTAGATCACGTAACTTTGCCACCATTTTTAGTTTAGTTTTTTCCAAAATTTCTAACCCCACCCATCTTTTAAAATGTTCTCCTCTGAAGATTCTTGCACTGGATAGTTGGAACTCGCATGTACACATGTTGGTGCTGTTTCGATGCATTTTAGTATCTGGCTCTCGCATGCAAACAGCGAACCCGTAATGCTTTGTTCACAATGAGCATTTAAATGTGTACAAAATTGCAAGCAGGCCATTTTCTAGGGTCAATTACTCTAAAATCAAGGGCGGGCTTGAAGACAGTTTTCTGATGTAGAACGATCAATAATAAAATCGATAGCGAACAGTCTTTAAGAATTGTTAACATAAGTATGTTTTAACATGGAAAATAATTTAAAATGACTGAGATTTGCAACCTTTTTTCTAAACGATCCGAAGTAAACATGATAAAACAAAAGTACATCATGGCAAAGTAATAGGTCTTATGGTTTTCTCTCCATATAGTGATCTCTGTTACGAGGAAGGACAGTTGACAGCAGTGAAGTGAACGTTGGTCACGCTGAGCTGTGATGTCATTCGGAAAGGTGTTGACTTTGTTGCAGGTTTACTTCTATTATGTTTTACTCTGGGTTTCATCGAAAACGACAGCAGCAACTACAATTGATAGCCTTTATTATGCAGTCAATATGCACAACTAGGTGTTAAAGGCTCCTGAGTTCTAACATGGGGGAAAATTCCAAATGTACATAGAGACTTAAAATTGTCTTTAAATGTACAATGTGCAATGTTAATGCAAGTATGTAAAAAAAAGTATGTAAAATGTTCACCAAGTTTATTCAAAATTGAAACATAATAAATTATGATGATGATGATGATGATGATGAAGATGATAATAATTGATAAACATGAAAGAAATAAGAAAACCACGCTCTGTTAAAACTGACTTTATTGTTGTCTCCTTTTCCTGTGATTTACTTCAAAGGTAGCATAATGCCTTACATATTTTCTAAAACTTCCAGGAATGAATGCTGAAATAATTTACTTAAGATTGAACGAATCACACATATCATCACTTAATTTGTGACTATATTCATTATTGCGTTGGTGTCACATTGTTCCATACTTCTTTTTTTCTGAGAACGCCCCTTACTTTAATTTGCCTTCTTCGATAACGTTTGAACAGGCTCAAAGTCATTATTACTGTAGGAGTAGTCTCCCTTGAACATCTATCAGATCTGGGAGGGAAATGTCCTGGAACTACTCATTCGTGTAATGATTTCTTTGTTCAAATGTAAATGCTCTTGTGCATTACCTAGATATTTATCTACCATTTATCTGTATACTAATTCAAAGTGCCGATGACCATACAAATTAAGAACTCAATGTAGGCCTATCTGTCATCTATAGATAATATAGAAAGCAAATTATAAGGATATAATTTAGATGAGACTATTTGAAACAATTACTGTTTGTAAATGCGTAATTGTTTAGCATATGAATAAATGTTATATTTGATAATATCATTTTTGTTAATATTACATTTCTAAAATTTGATTTACGCACTTATATTTTATAGGGTTAAGGTACCTAGGAAACATCAAAATAATTCAGGAAATTCAGGAGAAAAAGAAACTATTTTATATATGATAAAAAATTAACATTTTCAAAATAATTATCTGAATTATAGTTGACATTGTAGCATTGTAGACCTATAATATACTAGAATCACGAACGTACGTAGGCCTAAACTGCAATAGCAATTAATATTTGGGTTTTTTTCAAAATATTTTTGATTATGTGTATATAACTTAGGGCAGTTTTCCCAATAATAATCGAAAAGACAAAACATATCATCTCTAAAAAGATGTTTCCCCAATCAAATTTGAAAGATGTTTCAGCAAAATTGAAGATTTTATAACTGCTTCATTCAGATTCTGATGTTTACGGTTAAATAAATCCGGTTTTGCATTAACTACTACTTTAAGGACTACATATTACATTTATTCATGATTCTTACAATAAAATAAGATTAAATTTGATTCTTTGTAGTGTATAAATATTCACAAACCATGAATATAATTGTAGAATCCCTCATAACGCAGTGTCGATACGTGATATTTGCGAGAGAAAACAACTTATGATTCGATAACACAAATAGTTTACACACAAATGTTATCTTGACGTCATACCCAAACAAGAGTCACAAGAAAATCAGTCAGGAAAATCTTATTGCCCAATCCTCATTTAAATACCTTTTTAACTAGTTTGGAACTTGTAAGACGTCAAGACGGGTGCCGGAGAATCAAGCATGGACAGTATCCTTTACTGTGGTTGTTGAAAGTTTATGTTTCAGATCTGTTAAAGACGTCAGTAAGTTTAATCTGAAAATCGTGATCATCAATGGTCGTTTATCATTTCTCAACTTCAGCTTCCGTATTTGGTGTTATTGTTTTGATTCTGTCATCGAATGACACCTTTATGTCAATTTTTTAATTCTGAAATCAATGATTATTTCCACAATTGCATTTATTATTTGATGTGTGTATTTGTAAATTATACTTGTTAAAATGTAAACAAAGGATATTTTCTCTTTTCATTACTTGATAAATTGACATCGATATCAATAGATTAGGAAATAGTGAATCTGATTAATCTAATTATAAAGAGGTTTCTTTTGTCATATTTTTTGTGGAAATGAAATTTGAGTTGAATAACCTGTTTAACAGGAGACCCTCCTTCAGTGGAGACACTGCTTAGATCTATCAATATTGTCTCATCATTTGAGTCATAAATGTCAATTATCTCGTAATGAAAAGAGTACGCTTCTTTTTGGTTTTTTTTTGACAAAAAAATATTACAAATATGCACATGAAAACAATAAGTGCAATTCTGGAAATAATAAGTGAATGCCCGTTTATACGTAATGATATATGTTATAAATATAATTATTTGATTATAACACAATCCACGTTGAAACATATATTACTGAAGGCAACACTTTGGTGATTAAAGATTTTTTATTTGGCAAAGAATGCTGAACTTTTATTCACAAATAAAAACAAGGAGAAGTGAAGCCATTCAGCGATATGATAATGATGAGTGTTAAAAACTTTGCCACGGCATAACAGGACATTGTTGATTAGTTTAATGATGTGGGATTTGTTATTTGTGGACCTTCTATCAATGTATATGTTTTACTATAAAAAATTTTTACAAAATAAGTAGAAATTCAGCTTGTGCATTTCTCATTTCACTTAATGAAAACACAGGGTGGCAGATACTGCCGATAGATCTTTCCCTTCAAAAGTTTTACATGTTTTTTCGTCATATTGTAAAACTTCCAAAACGTTAAGACTGTACTTGTCTAATTTTCATTATACAATGAAACCTCAAATTGATAGTTTGATCTTGTTGCTATTATCCTTAACCTTTGAAAGAACATTTGTTCAACCTGAAATTTGCGGCAAAAGATTTGGAGAGAAATGCCAAAAAATCAGAAAAATCAGAAAGGGAGGAAAAGGTCAAACTAAAGAAGGTAAGGGACTTCCTCATGAGACATTGAAATAAAGATGTACTTATCAAACAAATTTTAATTTAATGGATATATATATTGTGTCAGTTTCATTATGAACTTAATATTCTATGTTACCTTGTCTTGGCCAGCCCAGGAATATTCCCTTATTGTGGCCACCAAAAAATGGTTCAAAATAATTATTTCAGGTACCAAAATGACAGATATAATGTTATTTATTATACAATTAAGGATATTCTACAAAAGTAGTGACTCAAATATGTCTGTATCATGAAATTTTCAGAATATTAATATGCACATGTATACATATATATCCATAGAACTCTTTTTCCTTTATTAATACCGGGTATACACCTGAAAATCTAAGTTTGATCTATTTAAACAGGCTATCCAAAAAGGCAATATGGAAGGAGCCAAAATTCATGCAGAGAATTCGATCAGACAGAAGAATCAAGCTCTGAACTACCGGCGAATGAGTGCAAGGATAGACGCGGTGGCTGCACGGGTTCAAACTGCTGTCACGATGAAGCAAGTCACAGGGTCAATGGCTGGGGTTGTCAAGTCAATGGAATCTGCAATGAAATCTATGAATCTAGAAAAGGTTGGGAAGCATTAAATTAAATAAGTTTCTTGAAATTCTAACTGAAGTTGAATTTGTCCTGGCAAGGTTCACATCCTATGACTGAATATTGTACTTTAATACAATGTTCAGAAGAGAACTGCTTGTATGTTTGGGGAGTCAATTCAGTGCCATATCCAAATTGATTCACTTCACTTGTGAGTTTCGCTGCAACACACGCTGCAGGGTTTCTTTTTTATTTAATACTGGGTTCCACTGTATGAGTAATATGTTATAGTTTCCACTTCTCAATTGTCATGGAAAAGTAAGTCTTCTTGAATACAAAAACATCATGTTCTTCTGACAGGAATATCCTGTCATTGCAGTTCAAAATAGCTGCCTGCCCAAAAGCCAATTACTGGTAAATTTGAGATGCAATGCTGCCGGTTTCTACATATTGTAGAGCCTGTTAAAGTTTTAAAAAGGGCTTGTTGTTTCTGAAGCCACAAGGCCCATTTCCAGCAAAGACAAAAAGTGTTTAAAAAACTGTTGGGAATGGATTTGCAGTGAAGAAATTAACATTTGTTTAAGACTGGACAATGTTTCTGAATATGGCTGTAAATTTTCTTCATAGATTAAGATTTTTAAGATTTAGATGAAGAGATCAATTTGCAATCTCCATGTCTGCATACTCCCTTTGTGTACCTTTACAGTAGTGGCCCTGCCATCACTCACAAGGGACAGTGTTATCAATATTTATGATGACAAATGATGTGGCGCCGTTAATAACCTAGAAGCATAGGCTTAGTCAACATACAAAGCAATGTTAGTCATTGGACTATAAAGTATTGTTGATATTTTGGGTTTAAAATGCTTAATGACATCAGTAATTGAAGGACAATTTAAAATGTATCACTTTGAAAATCAACATTTGTTCGTTCATGTGTTAAAATAATTCCAAAATTGCAAACACATACGGTATGTATCCCAACTTATGTTTCTTTGCCAGGTGTCGGTGTTGATGGACCGTTTCGAGCAGCAGTTTGAGAACCTTGACGTGCAGTCGCAAGTGATGGAGAGCACAATGTGTAACACGTCCACGCTCACCACACCACAGGGACAGGTGGACGGTCTCATGCAGGAGGTTGCAGATGAAGCAGGGTCAGTTACCTCCCTTTGTACGCTTTTGTTTAGAGATGCCATGGCTGTGCCTGATTGCAAGTTCAACATCCCTCTTGACATCCCCCTCCCATTGACAAATTACACATTTATTTTCTCCTAAATCACATGGGCAATGTTTACACAGCTAACATAGTCAATGATGCTGCAGAGTCAATATGATTATTTTCACAATACAATACATATTAACCTTTTAGTATTAAATTCCATTATGTAGTTGTACAAATAATTTTTGGCCTGTTTTCTTTAGTAATATTCCAAAATCAGACAACATATATGTACTTTAAAATGTTGTGGCAGCCTGATGCTGGGCAAAGTCTAATCTGTGTTTATATCCTGTTACAGTTTGGAGTTGAACATGGACCTCCCCTCTGCACAAGGCTCAGCTGTCGGTGCCACCGCCTCCACACAAGCATCACAAGAACAGGTGAGTTCTTATACAGTTCAGGTCATTTCAGAAAAAGTTTGGACATTTTTTTAAGTACGTGTGAATACAACGTTATACTGCTTACCTGAAAGGTTATAGTACCGACAAGGGAAATCATTTTGCCTCAGAGCTTAATGACATTGTTTAATGGTGGTTAGCAATTACATCATGTTTTATTTATGACATTGCATGTTAGATGTGGCAACAGCAAGTATCCTACCTTTGCTTTAAAATTGATTTTTGCATATTTTCATCAATAACATGAACAAAATATTTTATCATCCAAAACTGGCTCTCACAGTAGATATCGCTTGTGTGAGATCAAGCGATATCTCCTAAATCATCGAGTAATGACATCACACTGCTATGGCGTTTTAGGGCCTACACATGATGACATCACAGCACTGGAAGTCAACTGGCAGAGTTACGCTCAGAGATATACTCTTTTTCATTGAAACGTAATGAAGAATGATTTTTGATGATAAATAAGAACTCACCCTCGTGTCTTCTTATATCAAATATATGAATGCTCGATAAGAGTAAAAATATCGTCTGCAAGCCTAGAATATTTGTAACATTTAACTCATGTTGATATATTTGATATCAGAAGACACTTGAGATTCTCAATATATTCATGTCCATGTCTTACTCTGTGTCTGTTTACAACAACCCTGCTTAAAATCAAACCCCCAAAATCAACCGTTTTTCAAGGAATAGAAAGTACAAAATAGTGCATCTCCCTGGATGTGAACTCTCATTTGGAGGTTTCCTCTCCAGACAGTCTGATGATGATAGCCCATTATTATCCCATGCCGCGCGAAGCGGGGGATATAGTATTTGGCTGCGTCCATCTGTACGAAATGGAATAACTCGAATACTATTCACTGGATTCTTTTCATATTTTGCATATGGGTTCATCATAGGGAGAGTAATGTTCTTACAGACGTTTGTGACTTTGACCTTCATTTCAAGGTCACAACAAGACTTTGTCATGTTTCCCTTGTCAGCGGGATATTTCAAGAACCATTCGCTGGATTCTCTTCATATCTTACATAGTTTCTCCAAGGAAAGTCAAAGGGCAGATTAGATTTTGGTGAGCTTGACATTATTTTCAAGGTCACAGTGGAACTTTGAATTTTTCGATATGTTGGAGAGTCGATTTTGCTGATCTTGACATTATTTTTCACTAATTTTGAAGTATTAATTTGCGGCGGGGGATCATCTTACCGTAGTAACAACTACTTGTGCTCACATGTTCTGACTCAATTCAGTTAGCCAATCATAAGATCTCCAACAAAAGCTTTTGGTGGAGAACAGGGGCAAGTAATTCTTGACAGCCATCCTTTCGACTGTTCCGTAACATTCAGATTGTGTTTATGAAAGATTTCGAATGCGTTCAAAACTGTGATCGTTTAAAAACTATAATGTGATTGACCATCTGATGACTAGGTATCGTCTTCACTAAACTGGTACAGATTAGTGCGAATGATATTTCATCATGCTAAATGAACTCTACATTCAACTTTTATACTTCTTTTTGCAGTTTAAACATGACACATTTGATAAAATGACTTTCAGATCTTTATAAAGATCATTTGTAATACAGTCCAACACACATTCTAGCATTTTAAAAACATTTACTGAATACAAGTTAAGCCAGTAAATGTGCCTTTTTACAAGATAAATGAATACATTTGACTTAATATTTGTTGGTGCAATATATTGCGATATGAAAATCGTATTGCAATACGTGTATTGCAAAACTCTGAATTCCAATATATTGGAATTGCAATAATATTGCACTGCCTTAGTACAGATTATACTATTATGTGTAGTACAGTATTCCAGATTTATACACCGACTCTATATTTTGATGACTCTTGTATTCATGTATCATATGTTCCATTGTTACAGGATGAACTCACTAAGAGGCTGGCGAATCTGAGGCAGATGTAATCAAAGATCCAAGTGCCATTAGTGACTATATAAAGATTGTTTTGTTCTATCTGATGAAGCAGTCTTTACAACCTGAAGAACTCCACCTTGACAGTTGTCTGAAAATTGCAATCCTGTCTGAAACCCAAAACAACATCTCAGTTTAAAACATACTTCTCCAACGAGGAAATGTACTTTTAAAATTTTGAAAGCTACATTTCATTGTGTAAAATACAGGTCACGTTTTCAAATATAAATCTCTTACTGAAATGTACAAGTTAATGACCAAGTACTTCTAAAAACCCATTCTATTTGATGTTTGAAATGAGCATCATTAAATTCTTTTTAGATGGTAAGGGTATTTGAAATGTACGACTGTGAAATAAATATCTTTATCTATGAAATGCACTGTTATAAGGTTGAAAGTTACACTTCAATATCTGGAACTACTAAACCTTACCATCTGTTATTTGAATGACCATAGTGTTCAAAAGGACATTAAACAATACATTTTGCTGTATAAGTGAAGAATCTTTGTAAAATATTTGTTTTCAACTATCCCATGTTTTAGTAAATGCCATGTATGAATTTGTCCTTAGTCAGTTGATGAAAGAGAAATTATCATCATTTTAATATTGCATGCTATGTATCATTGTTCTTTTTTTAATTTCTTATTTAATTAATCTTAGTTTTTACTCATTGTTTCAGGTGATGTTAGAAATAAAATATGTCAACTTGTAAAAGATAAAATCATTGTGTTGTAATGAAGGTTTTATAACGTTAGATTCATTGTATCTGTAAAGGTTAATTTACTTACTTTATGATTGTTTATGTAGTGTTATATTTGAATGATAAACATTAAAATGTTTGACTATACAGAATGAATTTGAAATGTATAACGCACTATTGTACTGTGGTTCAAAATGTGAAAGAAATGTTACATATTCGTCAATAGTTATGATTTAGAAGACGATTTTAATATTTAAAAATATTCTTTTTGTAAATAAAATATTTAAACATCATTGAACTTCACTTACGATTTGTTATTATTCCGCATCAAGTGAGAAGGAATTTATTAACTTTTTGGCATAAAAAAACAGGAGAGATCATGGAAATCAGAATCTGAATGAAAGAGTTCATGTTTCATGGTAACATAATTGTCTGAGTTTGATTTGCCGACACACGAGTCAAGTTTGCATATCAGACAGCCAGAAAGACCAACTGAACTCTAGGGTCGAGTCAAGAATGTACTCATCAATTGTTTTTCAATGGAAAAATTAACTTGCATTTGCTGATAGCAAAGGCAAAATTGTATGCTGAAATGATTGTGTCAACACTTGAGTTGAGGAGATTATAGATTAGAAACGTCAAAGCTCATTGATTAACTCAATGCTGCCTTTGTGTTTCTATTTGAGTTGTTAAAACTGACCTATTTGTTTGATCGAAGTTTTGAATAAATGATACCAAGGATATATATATTGTTAAAACAGGATGACATCCTGAACTTAAAATCTTGACTGCAGAGTGCCACAGTAAGTACATGATATAATTCTGCATATAATCAAGAACTGGATGATACCAAGTTCAGTGTTAAACATGGGTCAACAGGGTCAGGCCAATAATCACCATACACGATACCACCAGGTTTTACAATAACTCAATTGGAAATATAAGCTTTACCCCCACGAGATGCCCAAGTCTGTTCTTGTAATGCCATTATTGTCATTTAGCACACCAATGATGTGGTATCGATTATTGATTGTAAAAGTGAATATGTGAACACTTCTCAGCTTGTGAAAGTCTTACACTGCAAATCTGAACTTCTGAAAGCGTACATAAAATCACAAGTTGAACCCAACGAAGTGCGGTTCATTGTATCAGAAAAGATACGGGGATACAGCGATGCCTCCACATGCATGCACTGTTTACATGGCTATGATGAGTTGTTTGTGTCAATAAAACAGGTATTTTCATCAACCCAACGTCCATAATCTCCGATCACTATGATTCATCTCTCGTTGTACAGAATATATATTTACTGTACTCTGGAATAACACAGTTTATTGTTCAGATTCGTATAACAAATTATTACTCAGACGTCATTCTACCCATCATTTTACCTTACAATGGGATAAAATAAAATAAAGTATGAAATTTAATGACATTTTTTTTGGTGAAAAACATAATTATGATGTCAATAGATCGACAAATATTTTTTATACAACATGAAATATAATAAATAATATTCATATCATGACAATCCGATAAAATTTCGTCTCAAAGACAAGAAGTCCTTCGATTAGCGCGTCAATATAGAATCTGACGACATGTAAACAGATTTTACTTGTCTTCAACACAGCAACGTATGAAGGCTTGTACATTTCATAAGTCGCCATAGCAACCCACGTGAGGCTCGTTTTTCTCAACCGTCCGTCATCCCTTGTCAGACATTACTGAATGTGACGATGTGATTTTACCTGTTTAATGATACTTAATTGTGATTATAACAGAAAACTCTGAAACATATATTATGTATATATTCTTGTTGATTATACAATTCAAGCAAAATACCTAGCTGGGTGATACATTTATTTGAATAACTGTAGGAAGTATATCATAGAATTAAATGGAAAACAAATAAACGCCAAAACCTGTATATTTCTTTTTCTTTGAGGACTCATAAACTCTGTTTCTTTTTATTTGTTTGTTTATAGCGTTGCAGTAAGCCACAAGGCTTTGCGCTTGAATATAATAAACCTGATCTATATTTAGACTGGTACCTTTACTAATTAGTGCGACTTTCCCACTTATTTTGGGTGTAAAAGATTTGCCAAAAAATAAGTGTATACTTCAATGCGACAGATTTTTAGCATTGTTTGTATTTCTATCAACATACTTGATGGCTTTTTAAAGGGACAATCTACAGGCCTGTTCAAATACTTTTTTTATAAATGACATTGCATAATAAATATACCTTTTCATTGCAATATTCTGTAATAATTGATCGTTGATATGTGTTAACAATGACAATAGTTTTGTTACATTTGGGTAATCATAACAGTATGGTGCACATATGCGGTTTTTTAACACGTATCAAAGCCAAATTACTATTATGAAAAACACTTAATGTCCCTTCAGTGAATCAATGCATCTTTTTGCGCACCCCTTCTGGATCCGCCAATGAATGCCACGGTGTAGCCACAACCATAATATAACCTAATGTTATATAGCACCCCTTCTGGATCCGCCAATGAATGCCACGGTGTAGCCACAACCAGAATATAACCTAATGTTATATAGCACCCCTTCTGGATCCGCCAATGAATGCCACGGTGTAGCCACAACCAGAATATAACCTAATGTTATATAGCACCCCTTCTGGATCCGCCAATGAATGCCACGATGTAGCCACTACCAGAATATAAATGTCTTCTTCATTGACAAATAATGATACATTAATAATGTTTATTTGACTATCATTAACTATCTCTAATAATATTGACCCACACTGCCAAGAGGTTCATTTCGTCGAAAACATCTCGTACTGGAAATCCCTTATTCAATCTCAATCTTTATTCAATACTTAAAGGCCACAGGCCTGTAGTACAATTGGTACATGCAATATTTACAAATTTGTACAAATATGTCAGATAAAATCATATAATTCTCTGTCAAGTAATGTTATATGATATCTTCAATAACACATATGTCATTAATACCAGTATAATTTACTTTAGGATATTTTGTCTGTGCAAGGAGGCATAATATATGTACATAGAAACATTTTGCAGAATATTACAATTTGAGTTTGATAGTAGTGCATATAATTTCATAACGTTAGGATATCTGAAATAATATGCTTTTAGATATTTTGCTCTAAGATGTAAGTATAGCGGACATACAAGTAAAAAGTGATATTCGTCTTCTATTAAATTCAAGTTACAGAGATTACATATTCTTTCTTCTCTTGGTATCTTCATATAGCGTCCTGTCTCAATAAAAAGTTCATGTGAGGAACATCTAAAACGTGACAAAGCTATTCTAAATTTTTTAACAGTAATCTTTGATAGATAATCCTCCATGATTATTTCAGATTTAATCATTTTGTAATAGAAACATTTGTTTGTTAGGGCCATCGATGTTGTCCATGTCTGCAAATAAATATCCTTTAATCTCTGAGTTAATGAAAGTATAAAAACATAAAAAAAAATCCCTTATTATTCTTCCACAGTAAGGTTCACTCGTGTAACAATTATTTTTAAAATATTGAAAAGGAATCTGTTTTCAGAATCCCATATCTCATAGGCTCATTTTCAATAATTAATAAAATAGTTGTTATTTTGAATGAAAACTTGTTTCAGAGTCTGAGGTCTAGCCTATACCGTTCACGTTTAAAGGTATATGATAGATGTGTATCACAAACCAGACAGTCCTTAACTGTATAATTCAAATCGACGTTATAGTGTGTTAAAACGTTTAGATGAATCTGGAGATGTAAACTGTACCTCAGCAGTGCGAGAGCTATTGTTCCAGTATGGCTTGTCTTATGCTTCATTTAATCAGGATGTAGGCAATAAAGAACATATTTTTGAACATATTCAAGCAAAGATATAAAGATATTTATTATCAAGAGTGGTCAACCACTGTGACTTCTTCCAAATGTTTGAACACATATTCAACCTATAAGCTTGATATAATGCCAGAAAGGTATTTTCGAGTATTACCTTCCTTTTATTTGCGCAGAGCACTGACAAAATTTCCATGTGGTATTGCTTGTTTTAACATACAATTATATAGAAGATCAAAAGATGCAGATATCACCATTGCCATATGTCCATATTGCCCAAGTAAGCTAGAAAATGAGTTCCATGTACTACTAGAATGTCCATCATATACTGATTTACGAATCAAATACTTACCATGTTATTATTACAACAACCCTAATTTACATAAATTCATAACTCTTTTGAATTCAGAATCAGCAAACGTCTTATTAGCCTTGTATTGTTCAAAAGTAATATCTTCACGTACAGTTAAAATGTAAGCAATGTCAAGGCGCTCAGGATTGTATCTTACTATGAATGTCAATGTACTGTTGTCCTCATGGCCATTCATACAAATAACATCATCTGTATGTCTGTTATTCTAAATGACCAAAACAATTACAAGTTTATAGTCTCCTGCAGTATTTTTAACTTACCATTAGTGCCATATATTACTCTTTGTTCCTTAAAATTACGATTTATAACATGTTATGTATAATCATGAAGTACTTTTACTACTCGATGAGTCACCTGTATGCACGTCCGTATCAACATGGCCTATACAGTTATTGGCGTCATATATACAGGGTGCACAGGGTGCATATTATGGTGCAGGCGAAGCTTACCTGTCGTACTGCACGTATTTTGGTTGATTATAACAGGTGAGTTTATGCAATATCATGTCTACAACACAGCTGGAAGATAATGGGTTGGGTTTTTTTTTACAATTCTGAAAACAAACGTTACCCTCTAGGCCTGTGCATGTTACAATTTGTCTGATAGACACTGGGAATCATTTGGATATTATATGTGATGCACGGATCCAGAGAGTCTTCCAAGAGATGAGAGTTAAACTAATAATTGAAAACCAGAAAAGCCTATTTAGTATATGCTTTTGTGGTCGAAAAGATGATGTTGTACGTCACATGTATTGCTTCAATTGGACGATTTCTGACAACGTCATACCATTGTTGCACTGTTGTCACTAAAGCCCCAGTCGCACTTTATATGTTATTTAACTTATATAGATGCAGAACGTAGCTTAACGTAGTTAACTGTACTTAAGCCTGGTAATCTGTGCATGGTTATCCTTGGTTATCCGTTTTCAAAACGTAGACATAGACGTGAGAAAAACGTAGTTTGTGGTTTAACTTTTGAACATGTTTATAGTTTAGCTATATTTATACTACGTTTTAAAAAACGTAGTTGAATGTACTTGGACGTATACATAGTGAATTGAAAATTTGAACTTATAGTTCATTGTAGTTAAACCTAGTTAAGAATGTAGGCCTACACTGTAAAAATCGCGTTTAGCAATTAAACACCACCGTTACATGTTTAATGCTCCACATGTTTAGGATAGTGCTTAATGGCTAAGCACAAGAACGATATTACATCTGTTATTTAAACATGAAGAGCTTTTAAACACATTTCTAAACGTGTTTAGACATACATTACGACATTGGCTAAACACTTTCCTAAACATGTTTGAGAATTTCCCCAATGGGTCGGGTTACATTGGTCAGTTTGGGCGGGAGAGTTAATTAAGAACAGATGTGTATCCCTGTGGCCGCCATATTTCTCCAGCATCCTCTTGTCTATTTACACGTTGTTGATGCACACGTTTCTGGTCATTCGAAGTGCACACGAAGCCAAAAGTTGATGTTACTGTGAATATATATTATGTCTCTATGTTCCCTGAACGACACACTTATGGTTCCAATCAAGACTTTGAAAGGTAGGTTGATTTGAGATTTCACAACGTCGTCCGATTGCTTTCTATGTTGTTTTCATTTGTCAAAGGAGTTTGTAATGAGTCATTTAACGTACGTTTATTATATGCTTAGCACCAACATTACATATATATTTTAGTAATATTTGTTATTTATATAAATTATATATATGAGAGTTCTGATAATGTTTATATATCTAACATGAAGTAATATCCATAAACCACATGTTACTATCGAATTCCATTGTAGTGAGGTTTGACTAGTGTAACTGGTTGTGTTTAATTACTTGAATTAAGATGTGTAATAAGGGTGTAGATGTTTAACAATTGTATTTGCTAAAATAAGTTCTGAAAGAAGCATATGACAATATGTTCATCATTAAATACTTGGTTGATGCTCATATAGCTCATTTAGGACCAGACCAGTATATTTAGATGTATGTATGTTATGCAGTTGGAGAAGGAATTTTCCTGATGACAGTCTGACTTGACAAGAAAGATGATGTGATGAAGAAATACAAGAAACTGTTAGCATTGACTCAGCTGTGGTGAGTAAATATTGAACCAAATTCCTTTATATTTAAAGACTATCACAAATACATAACAATTGTATGGATATATTTTGGTAAAAAAAATGTTGTATCTGCCATTTTATTTTGGACTCTTTTGTGACTTATTTTTGCCCTTTTTGTAGGAAACCAGAACTGACAGGATCAGTGATTACAGAACGTTGAAGTCCCACTAAAATAATGACAGTTTTTACTGATTGATCACTTGATTTGATGTCAGTTAATTTTTCACAACAACCATTTGTATATACCCATTTGAGTTATTCCATAACATGTTTACACTTTACTACATTTGTTAAAATGTTTTCAGGAGACTGGATATGTTCATCTATTGTGTTATTTTTGTCATGTTGCATTTCGATGGTAAACTAAAAGTTTCTTCATTCATGTTTCAGGTGAAGGATGCCAAAGAAGATATAATGCAGTTTACAAAAGACCATCCTGAATCTCAACTACCTTTCCAAATCCTTTGACTTATACAGATCTTTTAAGGGAGTAAACTACAAAAGCTTTGTAAACATATATATTACTATAACATGTTTTCTCCAGAACAAAGGGATTGAGCATTAAACTTCTTTTTAAAAAAATGATTCTGATGGTGTGAAAATATTATGTTGAAAACACCCAAACTTATTTTAAAGGATTTATTTAGTTATTAATTCATATGCAGACACTCATTAATGTTAAACATTAGGTAATAAGGATTAGAATGTTGCTAAATTGCCTTGATTCTAAAACCACTTTTTAAATATTTGTGTCTGAAAATTTAACTGCCAAATGAACATTGTTCAAGCATATATAAGCATATATATTATATGTAGATACCTTCTTATCCATGTATATTGTGAGAATAATGGTTGTCTTATAAATTTAATATTTGGTGAAATCGATGAGTTGATTGGTGTATATTGTTATTTTATCAATAATTTTTAATAAATCTTTTCGAGAAATTCCTGATTTTGAGTCATTATTAATCACCCCTATAAAAGGGTTGATGCAGACCAAATTTATTTCTTGTATCATACACTTATATATTATATGTACTAATATAATTTTTATTAAGCGCCATGAATTTTTTGGTGATGGCGGTGTGTAAGATTGAATTACAAGATATAACATTGGTCTTCATTGATTTAAATATTTTGTATAGTTGCAATGCTTTTATTTTCAGGCGTGCTGGAGAGTGTGGTTTTGTGTTGAAAAGCTAAACATAATAGTAAGCGCGTATCTTGTCCTGTTTTTTTTACACGTTTAGACCCATAAACACGTTTAGATACCTAAATGTGTTTAGGAATGTGTTTAGTTGCTAAGCACATTAATAAACGTGTTTATGTAGCTAAACGTGATTAGTTGCTAAACACATTCCTAAACACATTCAGGTAGCTAAACGTGTTTAGGGGTCTAAACGCGTAAAAAAACCAGGACAAGATACGCGCTTAGTATTATGTTTATATGCTAAACACCATTTTTACAGTGTACTTAAACGTAGTCCACAAATAACTACATCTTACTGGGTATACCGTAAGTCCGTTTTACTACGTTTAATTACATTCTAGTACGTTGTATTACGTTTAATTACATTCTAGTACGTTGTACTACGTTTTATTACGTGATACTACAGTTAACTACACTAGTATCATTTACGTTGAAGAACGTTTCAGTACATAAGACTAGGTGTTAGTACGGCTGGTTGCGTTATCAAAACTTTTAAACTACGTTTTTTGTAGGTTTGTTATTGACGCATTGACGTTGAAGTAAGTTCCTATACGTTTAACTACACTTAAGAAAATATAAATACGCTGTACGACGATAAACCACACCTAACTAGGTACATGTATGTATTTGTGCATGATGTCACACTGAGACACGTGGTATGAGTTTAAAAGATATATTAAAATAATCAATTCTGTTCATTTGACAATTCTGAGACGATGATTCGAAGGAAGATAAAGATGATACAGCGCCTAACTGCTGTGAACAGAGAAATGATATGTTTTGCCCAATGTGTTATGAGAATTGAAGAGGACGACAAAAATCAGAGAAAAGAAAGATGGTTGGTTCGTGACTGGCTTATGCGTAGACCACTACACTGTCAACATCATGCCCTGATGGAAGAATTACAACTGGAAGATCTTGAAGCTTTAATGAATCATCTTAGAGTAGATATGTGTACATTTCACCGTCTGGTGTCAAGAATCGAGCCTACCAATAACATTTTTGCTCCGCTATAACCGTGATTTACCCTAGTTTAACGTTCTTTGACGTAATTAAACGTACTTCAACGTATAATGTACTGATAAACGTTCTTAAATGTAGATCAACGTGGTTGAACGTAGACGAACGTAGTGAGTCGATAGTGCAATGACCGTCAGGCCCGTAGCACCAATTTCGGGGGGGTTAATAGAGCTTCGTACCTAAACTTACTCATACTCAAAAGGTACGGTGGGTTAACGTTGAAATACTTATCTACGCGGTATGCGTTTTATTCAAACATCCATTTGCACCATCAGAATTTTCTTCACTTCTTACTAATAAGTATAGTTATATTGCATCGTAGTATTGAACCTAGGAACTGTTTGTTTTCAGCAATACAAGCCCATGTGGTATATAGAGCCAGTTTTGTTTATTGTCATTGTCTATTTAGATACGTCAGACACGATACTTGTAACTTACATGCAAACGTTACGTACATCATCAGAATTTTCTATAAGTGAAAATTATTTGTTCTCTCACAAAGTTATTTGCAACGTCTTTCAGGTTGAAAAATACTTTCAAATAGAGAGCCCCCCAAAAAATATGGTTGTTCATTCAACTAGGTTAAACTACGTATATTATAATGTTAGATGGAAGGAAGCATAGTATTATGTTTATAACTTGAAACTAAGATTTGCGATAGTTATGCACCATTGTGATGGCGACACGACCATTTATAAAATATGACATTACAACTGCACTATATTGTGACGTCATACTTGTAGCGGTATTTCACTCGTTAAATATAGCCGTTTTTACCCATATGGTTGAAATAACCGGGTTAACATTATTGATATGAGCACTATGTACATATCACGTTTGTCTAGCAACCATTGTTTCGCAACGACTTCCGTATTTTGTCGTCTGTGATCAAAACGATTGTTCGTGACGTCACTGTAGCTTGACGTCGCAAGAGAAGTGGGCCATTTTCTAGCTATTTTTACGCGAATCAAATGGAAGAGAACGGGTAATAAAGAAATGATTACACTCGAAAGTGTGTCATATGACCTTTACGAAACTCGTGCAAATTTGTGTATAACCCTCGCTCTCGCTCGGGCAATACAAACATTCACACTCGTTTCGTAGATTCTATTCATAATACAAAATAAATCTCATTGAATGACGTAGAACGTTTATATTTTCACAAGTAACCCCGAAAAGGTAACACTATGACATCATATGAGAATTTGTTACGTCAGACCATTGTTTTATGACTGCAGTGGTGATAACAATTTTATCAAACTGACTCAGAAAACTTATATATTCTCTCACAGCTCAGCATTATAATAAACTTTTATTTATTTCATCAGCATCATTCTAGCTCTTCCCTCATACACCTGCATACCGAACGTTTGTTCACCTGGAGACACGTGAGTCATCATATATCCATGGATGAGTAATATAATCATTAGCAATTTAAGTATCCTAGCTGCGATCTTCACGTCAAAGGTGCATATTTATTAAATTTTGACATAAAGGGGTCAAATTTGAAAATTCAAATTTCATTTATTGTGTAATGTAAAAGTGTACTTTTGAAAAGATGGAACCCTGGTATATTAAAAGACAGAGGAAAAACTGCAACTGTTTACTATGAGGATCAGCTATATGAAAATATGTTTGAATAAGTTAACAAATAGTTTATCTACGTTTTTCTATCTTTGTTTGCACATGCAGTTAAACACGACTGTCACTGCATGACATGCTCTACAAGATCAGGTCATTGAAATGTGAGTCCCATCCCAACGCAACGTGAAAATAGGAAAACAGTCACACCACTATCAGCTGAGAGGAAAACTATGGAGCCCCGTTGTCGCAATAATTAGACCCTGGGCGCTCCCTTTCATTTGCAGTGTACTACTCGGTTAGTGGGATTGTGTAACAATGTAGGGGTCCAATGTAGGCAAATGAACTCAGAATGTTGATTTACAGTTGATGATAGCTTAACTGTTTTGAGATTAGATTCGTCCTTGCTTTATTGCGACAACGGGCTGTCGTAAATCGGAAAGCATCGGAAGTTGCAAGGTCAAGGACGTTTACAAATGGCACAGACTGACAGCCTGTGTCACAAGCATGCTAACTAACAATGCCGAGCACTAGTATTTCCCTGCAGTTGCTGCATGGCAGTCTCGTCAGCACTTGAAATTGAAGTGAGTATTTACAGTATTTCATAAATGTTCTAAATGAAAGGTCAGTATTGTTGAAATTACGCCCTATTATTGAGAAAATCTGGGTGTTGGAACTGTAGTTTTCATTGTTGACATTGTCAGTCTTTGAGGTTGTAGATATTCATCTTACACCGGATAGCGCTAGACTTGGGCGTAGCTTCTATTACGCAAAGTACGCATTTGAGTACAACATTTTTGGCCAGATACATGTCTTGATGTCATAAAATATGCAACGTAAATAAAGCTGATCGACGACATTGCCATAGTTGAATATAAGTATTTGAGTACTAGATCCTTGATTCTAAACTCTCCTGGAATGAGAACACTGAGAAAATATATAAGAAAGGACAGCAACGTTTACATTTCCTGTGGAAACTAAAACATTTCAAAATTGACCAAACCATCATGATGTTATTTTACAGAACCTTCATTCAAAATGTCATAACGTTTAACTTTTTAAGTTGATACGGAAACCTGTCTGTTCAAAACAAAAACAATTTGGCAAAAATCGTTAATATGGCTTCTAAAATCATTGGGCTTCCTATTGAAACTATCGGCAGTTGTTATGAGCAGCAGTTATCAAAAAAAGAAAACAAAATTTTAGGTGATTCTACGCATCCTCTTTTTTCGGAATATTCAATACTACCTTCTGGACGTAGACTGGGAATACCGACTTTTAGAACAAACAGGTTTCGCCAATCATTCATTCCTTGCAGCATTACTGTAGTAGAGAAATAAATTCTGATAAGTGCAATGTTGCACGATAAACACTTTCATGTAGGCCTATAGCATATTCTAGTCTCTGTAAACTGTGTTAATATGTATTGTTTTGAATGATATTTGTCTGTTTTGTATGCTGGAGAATTGTAATTATACACAACAAATTTCCCTATTGGGACAATAAATATTATCTTATCTTATCTTATCTTATCTTATCTTATCATTAACCTTTCCTTACCAGTGACTTTATCCACTAGGCCAATATTGTGCTTGACTAAGTGCATATCAAGTCAAGTCAAGTTGGTTTATTCATGATTTTAGGCCTTGGGCCCATATACATGTACATGTACATTTCAACATTAATTCATATAAACCATTTTCACTAATTACAAGTTCAGTAATGATTGCCTTCGTTGAACACTACTGCAGTATAGATTATTAATTCCAGTAATTTCAGACAGTTCTGATAAGTTCAGTCTGTCTAAATGGTAAAAACTTTGCATCATTACGGAATTATTACACACATCGCTTCGCCAAATATAGCACTTATTTCCCTATACAGTCGTATCCTCTTCATTGTAAAGTCATTTACGAGAATGCCAGTGCCCACTGAAGCACAGACATTTTCTGTTGATAACTTAATTGTTTCCAAGGACTTAAAATAATATATTAAAATATTACAGAATAATTTGCATTAAATATTGAATACGAATCCAGTGTGCGTCTGATTTGTGTAGAAAACGATATGAATTGAACTAAAACGTAATTAATAGAATATACCTTAAACCATTATGAATAATCATATGAATTCACAAGAAGCCTCGATGCTATGTTATAATGAAGAAATTTAGCTCAGCCCAGAAGCAAAGTTTTATTATACCCCCGACCAACGGTTGTGGGTATACAGTATAACCAACAATTCCTTACGTCCCGAGACATTTTTTGTCTGGGCGATTACAGAAAAACTATTCATCTCATCCTTTTCAAATTTGGCACATGTCTTCTTCACCACTAGGAGAGGTGCAGTGCAAAATGTAACACGATTTGGTGAACTTTTTATATATTTTTAAAATTGTATTCGGAGCTAGAATGGATGAAGCCACTTCTGTGTTGTCATTGGTGGCTGTATCATTTTTTTTTTCATGTAACTTTCATCAAAAGCTACTTCTGTGTTCTTGATGATTTTACAATTTTATATTTCCACTGGTGATATTTTGGAAAAAGTTAAATTTTCTTTCCTTTCAGCCATAAACTGCTGTATGTCCCTCACTGTGCTAACAGGGGTGTGCTTCCATGTACCTGTCACTCTATTGAATCATTACGATGAATTAATTACAAAAGTAATGTTGAAATCGGTGGTAATGATAGTAGTGAATTATGTTATCCCTACCTTTCAAGTAATTCTTACTCCTACTTTTCCAAAACCACCTATTTTGAAGGGACACTGCGTCGAGGATAAAAAATGAGTCCGATCTTTATCTCATTAAGCTGATCAGAGTGTCTGCTAATGAGTTACGCTTTACTTCATTGTTAAATGAAGAGATTTGTCCGAGTCTTTTCAGAAACACTTAGCAATTACAGTTCATAGCTTATGCAGACACCTCTCTCTATAAGAAATACAAGATTAACCTAAATTTATTTACAATAGTTAATTCATATCAATTTATTTTCTAATATAGAAAATAGATGAAATATATTTATACAAAAATCTACTTATTTGAAGTTTCCAAAATGTCCGTCATGTGCCTGGAAATCGCATCTATAGGCACTCACGGCCTCGTACTGCGTACTACTTCAATTTTCCTAGGTTCGCCCATGCTAGACATCCTTGAAAATTTAGTTATTGCAAAGTTATTCAAAAAAATCAAATACCGATACAGTATTTTGATTAATGGGAATATTGTTAAATTGTGAATTGGCAATGCTCACGAATTAACTTACTTTTGCTCATTCCATTGAACAATGTAAACATATTCAAAATCAAATTATTTATAATAAATCTGTAATCAGTTTGCAGTTTGTATTTTCCTCTATATGGATGTTAAATTTGGGAACTCTTTATTTTACTGGGCACTGTGCTGATCAAGTACTAATATAGATAAACAACCAACATGTTTGTTGAAAGGGATCCACAAGTATTTAGGCCTAATGGATGACATTAGTCTGGAACTTGAGGAGTAAGCAGTATTTTGTGTAGTTCCAGATGAATTGAGTAGTTTTACCAGTTTCTGATCTCTATTGGGTAATCAACACAACTTAATGTTTCAAATATGCATGCTTTTTAATGAACATATGGATGACGTGAAAATTAAATGTGTAAATGTGTATATGTGTTATGCATATTTCTGTACAAGTGAATTGTAGTTTGGGCCTATGGCCTCCATTACAAAAGGGAATAAAGATTTATTCTGGTGATGGACCCAAGTTATTGGTAATTCTTAGACAATTTATACTGCAATTCATTTCTAACAAATTCTTTCAAATTGTACATATTTTGTCAGCCATAAAACACCCACATACCCAGACTTTCTCATGAAGACCAAAAGCTCATAATTTCCATTGATGATTTCATTTTAATAGTGCATGAAACGTATTTCATATAGAAACTGCTGTCTATTTCTTGTAAGAGCTTAGACTAGCCATTGGTACTTTCTTTGTCAATCATCCAAAGTTCGTTTTAAAACATGATCCCAGTGTTACATTTCTCTAGGCCACATTCACCCTGTTAATTAGGCTTGATAATATGTCTTCACGTAGCCATGAGCCACATCACACCTATCGATAATGTTACTGAATATGTCTTCACGTAGCCATGAGCCACATCACACCTATCGATAATGTTACTGATTATGTCTTGAGCATACTATTACCCATTTGCCTCACTGTATTTCTTTGGAAGGGGTCGGTTTTCTACCGTGAGCAGAAATTTTGACTTCGTTGATTTAACAACTCTTAGAGTCGAGTTGAGTTGACGTATGCGCTTTTAAGTTTCTCATCAAACGCTGGGTATGATTTGCCATGCAATTAATTAACTCGAGTCGGCAAATTAAATGATGCTGTAGAGGTCATATGCGACTACAAACTCCTTAAGTTTTATGGCATAGATAAAAAGGTTTGTTGTAAACATCGCTTTCGCTAATGCCGTTGTAGAGTTTGCAATGTCAAATATTGCAATACGCAAGCCAATTTCGTTAATTGAGTAAAGTACACAAGGTATTAGAGAGCTGAAATGTTGTGTGCAGACTCCTTGGCCAATGGGGATTCTAAATTGTATATTTTGTGACCCTGTGACCCCAATCTAGGTCATGGGTCTTGACCCAAAAACCTATTTTCATCTTCTTCTCCAGTTTATATGTAAAGCTCTAGAAAGGTGAAATGTGTAGAGATTCTTTGGTCAAAGGTGATTCTTGATTGTAGGATTGGTGACCCTGTGACTCCAAATGTGGTTCACAGGGTCATGATCTAAAACCCATATTATTTTGCTTGTTAACAGTGTATTACTTGAGATAACTTAGATATTTAACCTTAGATAATAAATCAATGAAATACTGATGAGCTACAGTGCCCATGGCTCTATTTTTTTATTCATTGAGTAAAATGTTATTTTAATGCGTAAAATATGCAAATACATGCTCTATTTGGAGCTCTGTGAGAGCTATTATTTTCCTATTGAAAATTATCATATGGAACAAAAAAACTATTGCAAATTTAAAGATACAAATTTGTATCTAATACCAAGAAATTATCCATAATTTTGTCTCTAGAAATTCCATTGTATAGGACATGGGGGAGATTTTCTCCGACTGACAATTTTGTCCAGAAAGAGGGCTTGTTATCAGATTCATTATCAAGTAAATTGACAGTGTGCTGAGTTGTCAAATGCAAACTTTGTCCTAGAAAGATACCAGTAAGCTGTTTCCACTCCACGAGTATGTACAAGAGCCAGGTCATACCTGTGAATTATCTGGCCTTGATTTTCCAAGGACATCTCTTGCTATGGCACCTTTCCATATGTAATCAGTGACATGGCTAGCGTCCGGTATCTCATAATAAAACAAAATTTAACAATTTAGCTTTAGACTAATTTTTTTGTAAAAAGAGTCTGATTGCCAATTTACCAACAGGGCTAGAAATTAACACTAGTTCTTCAGCCCGAGGCTAGTAAAAATCTCCTTGGGCTATCAAAATTTGGATACTGTAAGCCCTGTGGGCCGGAAAAATTTCTGAATCACTTTGGAATATTCATTGTAAGAGACAAGCATCTTATGTTTACAAGTAACAATGGCAATAAGGGTATCGTTCAAACACAGAAGTTTATATTTATAAATACAGAGTAGACTTTATAGGCTGATGCACACTGCATAATATTAAGACATGATATGTTCGTTTACTGCATTTTCAGAGCCCACCTCAATCTAATTCATTTTACACCATCTTCCTTTATCCCTCAGATCTTTATACTTCGTCTTCTGTTATTACGGTATGACTTCCCAGAGCTTAACTGAAAATATTCAATTAGTTCATGCGAAATAGAAGGAACCTCTTCAGTGCTATCAAAGATGTTCATGTCAATCCTTCCATGTTTTTACCTGTAACCATCTCATGATCCATGTTTTCTATATGTATACCACTTCAACATCAATAGTCGAGACATTGCATGCAATCTTGTTCATTTGACAATGCAGGCTACGAAATTAGCACTAGTCCGGTAGCCCATGGCTAATGAAAAAGAAGCAGGGCTAGTAGAGTGTAAATACTGGTAATCCAAGGGACAACCGGTATTTAAAATTTGAGGTGAAATGATATGGAGATGTATTTGGCTAGCTGGGATAAGTCTGGACTAGTACTTTTAGAACTGGATTGTCGGAATGGCTACTGCATTGAGAAGGTTAATTTGGGACCTGGACAATACATTTCCTCTCTGTTTTGGCCTTCATTCACATTTCTTAGGCATGTCATGTTAGTGGCTGATACCTTTGGAAGTTTATGATGTTGACTAAAGGGTTACCGGTAGTTAATTTCTGATAAGGGATCAGGGGTAGGCCTATAGGTAGATTTGAGAAATCTCCAAGTTCATTGCCCTGTGAATTGAAGTACCTCAGCAAGGCTGAACAAACTGTCCACCTTATATAATGTTTGTAAACTCCTACACAGGGTGACACAAGTTGGTTCCAGCCTAGATGATTTTTATATGACAGTGGCGATAAAAATGTCTAGATATAAAATGAAACATCAAGTGTGTAACAGATTGGTGTGACAAACAAGTTTCTTTTGATCTTGTTACAGTATAAATAAATTGGTTGAGCAGAAGTAAATTTGAGGTTTTGTCAACTCATTGTTCTCATAAAGTATAAATAATGCAATGAGTTTATCATGCATTTACAATGTCATTTATGTTAACTTGGAGATATAATGTGACCCAGGGTTCAATTTAGTATAAAATTTCTCAATTTTGAAAATTAATTATACCCCCGCTACAAAGTATTCGGGGTTATATAGTGGTCTGCGTGTGAAACTTGATTGCACAATCACCATGATGTGTTCATCTGCCTTTTGTATGTTTTATATGCTCATTTGCATAATTTATGCAGATTTTCTCAATTTTTCTACTTCCCCATTCACACTTCTGTTTCACGCATAACATAATTGATCAAATGTACGAAACTTAATACATACATGATTACTGTGTTGTGTACATCAGCCTTTGTATGTTTCATACCCTTATTTGCATAATTTATTAAAATTTTCTCAGTATTTAGACTTTGTCTTTCACACGTTTTGTTCCATTCAAAAGTCAAACACTAAGTGTTCAAATGTTTCAAAACTTGGTTAAATCACTGATGTGTACACCTGCCTTTAGTATGTATCATACCCTCATTTGCATATTTTATGCAAATTTTCTAAATTTGTTTACTTTTACTTACAAAGCACTTTTAAAAGTGTATCTATGAAGACATACTTACTCTGCTTTGATAATACTGCTGTGATCTGTTCATACAAAAGACTAACAATTGATGTCCTTTTGCTATTTTGAAACTTTTTTCTTTGACTATAATGTTAAAAGTGGAGGAATATGAGTGAGTCGTACTCACTAATTCTCTTGTTTTGGTTGGAACTGCTAAAATTTATGTTGTATTAAACTATCTTTTTCACCTCAAGACAATATATCTGATAAATCATTTCTTAGAGTTAGTTATCATTATGACACTGACTTAGGGGGAAGTAGACATTGCTTTATGGTAAACTTTAATTGTTGAGTCTACTGGGTTTGTTCTATGTGCTTACATTTGAAATAGGTCCCTAGGACGGATGTGCTGGGAAACTTTGTAGGGCTGGGACGGGTAAAATTTTGCTACACAGGGACCCCATTCTCCATTACCCAACCCTACCCGTTTTTGTTTTCCCAGACATCAAGTTTGAAAGATTTTGTAATAATTAATTCAACTGGTAGATCAATGTATGCAGCTAGAAAGTAGAGCTCACTAGCTATTTCATTTATCTATCACTTAAATGTCATTTCATGATTAAGTGTGTTTTTGCAAAACAGATATAGCTTTATTTATTTGCAGTTTTGAAAATCTGTAACACATTTCCATCAGTCCTTCATAGTCATTTTATGCCTAAGAAACATGACATTTTATTATTTACAAACTCAGCAAGGTAGTAAATTACCGTGTACCCTAAACAACGAGGCAACATGCCTTACTTGTCAAGAGTTGGGTATTAACTGTTCGTAAACATGTTTCCAGTAAACATGTCCGCAGCATATCTTATACAGAGTACTGTGGGAACACTACAATCTCATATGTAAATAAGATAAACCGGTCAAGTGAAGTTCAGGTGGGATCCAGCTAAAATCTTACCTGTAACGAAGATTTACCTTTAATCAATCATTTTCATTGTGCAGGTAAGGCTACAGGGAAAGTATGACTGGAAATGTTTTTGTTGATGTTACTGATGCATCATTAAAACACAATCAATTTGAAACGTTTAGGTAGGGATGTTATTCAGATGAGCATCAACAAACAGCAACTTAAAGTCAAATTTTGTTTCCACAATCCTTGTTATTCTGTGTGTATAATGTTCCGTCTCTGATATGAAATTGATATAATGCGAATTTACGTGCAGAGTTACATACTCAATCTCCCTGACGTGATGTCTTTCATTGTTTCCACATCACCGCCAAGATATCGCTTGTTGTGACAATTTATCTGTGATTCATCTTAGGTTCACACGTACGTTAGTTGAACCACAGGATTTTGCTTTCTGTTATTTGGAGCACCGTTCAGCAAAGAGTATTTTCAATCGTACACCATATTTTCATGTTATTAATTTGATAAAATTTTATAAAAAGTTTCAGTTTGTAACTTTTACGGTCATTAGACTTTATTTTAAAGAAAAAATGTGTTCAGCTGAGACTTATTTTTATTTGCCTTCTTGGTTCTGAACCGAACCAAAAATGTACCAAACCGAGGGTTCAGTACTGCAATACATTTAACTGAAGCTTAGTGTACCTCTCGGTATATACGTGTTGTATCTTCCTTAGAATATAAAGGTCTGTTATTATTACATTACATATGGTTTTTGTGTATTATAAACTGTTAATTTGCTGACTGGAAAGTTCCTTTTTCATGGATATTAAGTCTTTAACTACATAGCAATAATGAATAATGCAATACCTGATAAGCTACAGTGCCAAGGGGCTCTACTTTAAAATACTAATTTACACAGCTTTTTAACAAAACCTCACCTGTATTGATTGTTTTGATTACCCTGCTATAGTTATACATCTTTAGTAGTCTATGAACTAAGGAAAACTCTATGGAAAACTACAAAAGTGTTTTTTTGTCATAAATGGCAAATTTACGGCAAATCCTTTAAACAATGACAGTCTGGAGCAAAATATATCACATTGTGCTCCCTAATTCATAAACTAACTTGAGGCCTGCATTTCAATGAACCTACATCTGTAAACAAATGGTTCTGTGCAGGTGTAGCTCCAACAATCACAGGTAATCAGATGTCACCTGAGTGTAATCAACAGGTAACCAGCCTATCAGATACCTTGGTTGCTTATTGTTGAAAGTCTCTGAGTACAATTGAGATTAAATGTCACCTAAACTTGTATAAAGTACCATTGAGATTATGGACTGCACCAGTTGTTAGATACTACCCGGTACATGCTTAATGCATGCCTCTCTTGTGCATGCACACATCTTGTGATTACGCTCTGCAGGTAAGGTGATCGGTCAGGTACAGTTGGCCAGGTACATTTACAGGTATGTTGGCTAGATATTGAGCATTTGATGGTCAGTTTTCACATAAATTATAAATTTAGTTTCTTGGTATGAAGAGATGTTACGTGGAGGATTTGAGGCATAGGTTGTCTTAGAATAAATTTGTTTATTATTGAATGTTATTAATCTCTATATTGTTTAATAAAATTGGACTTTAGAGATTTAGCAATATGCTCCCTTCTTATTTGACTTATCAAAAACATTTTTAAATCGAAACAGTTAGTTTTAAATGTATAAATATGAATTGATTATGTAACTTAGAGTCCTTGTCCAATTTGGATTAGAATGTAAATTTGGTAACAGTGTTGTCCGATGTGAGAGACACATGTGCCATGTCCTAAAAACAAATACTTGTATGTATCTTCTTCTCTAAAACTAAATGTACTAGAAAGCTGAAATGTAAGCAGGACCATGGCAGATGAGGTTTATGAACTGTAGATTGGATTACTCGGTGACCCTCAATAAGAGTTGCACCCTTGAAACCTATTTTGTTTCTTTCCAAGAACTAAAGCCTTAAACAGCAGAATGCACATACCTGTGCCAATGTGGATTATTAATTGTAGATCTGTTAACCCTATGACATTTAAAACCTGATGAGCTGCAGAGCCAATGGCTATTATCTTATTTCATGTTCTGTTGATTAATAACAATACTCCAAAGATTAAGACACCACATACATACAACATACTCATACGCAACAGAACAATGATGTATAAAGCTTTATATACAATACCGATTCAGGTGTCATTTGATGGTTCATCAACAGAAATAGAACGGAAAACTATGTACCGGTATGTGTAACTGAGATGATTTTCAAACTGTTGGCGAAATTTTACAACAGTATGACTCTTTGTTGAGTTATGAAAATAATTCTGGTAACAGATTAAGTTCTATTTACAGATTTATGTATTGATATTCCCAGCCTGTTCAAAGCTGTTAATAATAGTGATAACTCTTTATTGTCGGCAGTAGAGTGTACTTTGGAAATTTGGTTTGTGCATTTTGAACCCTGCTGCCACAGTGCAGCGCCAATTGATGTTCTGTCCTTTTAACACTGTGTGGTGAAACTCATTCATGACCCTTGGCTACAGTGATTGTAACTCACTTAGGTTACAAGGTCCAGGGCCAGCTTGTACAAAGCTGCCTTAGCCTAAGGTGCTATTTTCTCAGTGTTATATTTATTACTAAGGGTGACTTTAGCACTAATATGGCTTTGACTTTATTCTGACAAGTGATGTTGGTGTACCATGTTCTCATGAACTAAAATGGATGCTTTGCTATATGTGTGACATTTGATGGACTTACTGATAATAACAGACTCGCACGATGTCAATGCTGTAATAACAATTAGGACATAAGGTCACTTTTGTTCCATTTAGTGGACAGAAAATTAGGATGAGATTTGACTAAACATATTTTCAGGAGAATCATGCATATAACATTTGCATAAGAATCCATAAAACATGTCACATAAGTTAACTGATTTTGATCTTTGAATATAAGATAAATAAAATAAGAAAATTATATTTTGATAAAATCCTTTTTTTTTTAAATATCAGCAAACACAAAATAATTTGACCTGAAATATATTTTATTTCTGTTGCAGATGAAAGCCGGCTGAAGCAACAATTCACTCAAGATGGCCACTTTCTTTGAAGTGACATACAGCTATGTGTACTCCCTGTGCAAATACTTCCAGGGAGCATGGCCGCTGACTCTTATATATGGACGACCTCTCAAGAAGCCATCAAAGACAACAACAGATAAGATTTATGAAATATTCGACCTTATCAAACACAACACCGGTTCAGTAACGAACAGAAAAATTCAAAATCTTGTGAAATCTCTGCCAGAAGATGAGGACATTTTACATGTTGTGGATCCTTTTGATGGGTTTGACATTCTGCAACATGCTGTGGTGAAAGACATGAAAGGTCTGGTGCTTCTCCTGCTTCAAAAACAAGTTTCCCCGAACAGATACTCCTGTAGTCCTCCGCTTCATCTGGCAGCATATTTGGGCAGGAGCAGCATCTTGGATGTCCTGCTGCTCTCTGGAGGTGCTCTGTCTGACACTGTTGGAATGTGCTACCCTGATCCTCATGTGCCCACCGGATCCCAAAATTTCCTCTTTGGATTCACCCAGCTTCCAATATACTGCTGTCAAACTGTCAAGCTTAGTCCCGTTCAGTGTGCAATATTAGGAAACCATGTTGACTGTCTCGACCTGCTCTTGAACTTTGATGAAGAAAAGGCAAGGTCTTTTTCTCCTGCAAGTTTCTTGCATTTTGCTTGCAAAGAAGGTGCTGCTTCATGCATTGCCTACTTCTTGAAACATTACCCTGAAAGTATTGATGTGTACAATTCTGAAGGAGATACCCCTCTCCTGACAGCTGTTCCCTGGGGGAAGGAATGTGTCGGTGTTCTGGTCAACAGTGGTTCAGATGTTCATCTAGTCTCCAAGAAGATTCAGGAGACTGCCCTCCACAGACTCTACAGGATGAACATTGATGGACTCTTCTCCATTTTTGACACAACAAAGTATCTCCTTACCACAGGCATCGAGCAAGACATCAACGCTCTGACAACATTGGGAGAGACTCCTCTTCACATGCTGATATCCCATGTCTCATACATTGGAGGGAACTATGTAGATCCAAGTCGCAGGAAGGTTCCAAGAAGCCATCTACAGGAAGACTACCAACAGCAGGTCCTTGACAGTCTGGAGACTCTCCTAGCCTTCAATGCCGACCCCACTATGCTGAATGGCTATGGACTCTCGCCTCTGAGCAGAATGCTGCATATTGCCCTCAAGTCCTGCAACAATGAAAGTCCTTGTGCATGTGTTCAAAGTTCAATCTTCACCTATCTGATAAAGGACTACAAGAATAACTATTCGTCTCTTCAACAAGCTATGAAGATACTGCTTGAGTGGAACTCCAATCCAAACTTCCAGTGTCAACTTGGACACAGTCCTCTGCTCTTGCTTCTCCAGTGTATTCTGTATGATAATGTTCATGAACTGATTTCCCAAAGGAAGGATGTCCTCAGTGCTTTTGAGGTGTTGCTGAAGTACGGAGCCTACCTCAACTTTGTGGCAGGAAACCAGGGTACTTGTGCAACACTGATTGCAATGGTGTGTCAGAGATACTTTGACCTTGGAAACGATCTGGACCGTGATGACAAAATCAACGTTAGATTTGAATATGCCAAATTAGCCAATGATGTTCTTGGCCTTCTCTTGAAGTATGGTCTCAATGCTAACCACAAGAGTTCAAGAACATGTCCATATCCAAAGGGTGGAAGTGGAAATGCCCTCATTGAATTTGTGAGATTGACAGTGCTAGCCAAGTCGACTGAAGACTTTACAGTGATCCACATGTGGCTGAGAACTCTCTTGCAATGGGGAGCCAATCCTGACATAGAACCGTACCCTTCAGAGCCAATCATCTGCCACTCTCAGAGCTCCATTTTCCTCAAGAAGCAAGGCACCCAGGCAGTGAACCATTACATCCATGAAGTGAAGGAAAGGGAGTCAATGTTCACTGATGGTAGAGCTCAGGAGCTCTTGCTTCTCTTCTATAACACCATGGAACACGCAATCCTCTATGAGTGTCTCAATGCTGCCAAGACTCTGGTCAGGTATCACACCGTTGATGCCAACGGACAGGACTTCCTCAGTCTGATCAACCAACTCTCGGAGAATCCCCGCAGCCTCAAACAGATCTCCAGGGTCGCCATTTACAAAGCTATGGACAGACAGATTGCAGCTGGGGTTGGTTCACTGCCGGTACCACAGCTTCTCAAGAGCTATATACTGGAGATTCAGTAGATCCACAGAGTGACTGTTTCAAAGCTGAGGCTGGACCGTTTGCAACTAGGATAGATGAGCTGCCTATGACAATCTACAGAAATTCAGGAGATGAAACTGAGACTGAAAGAGTAGCCATTGGGGAAAGGCTGCTATTAGTTGATCATTCAGTGCCAAATTATCCTAATGATATCTATTCCAAGTTTATGGACAGATGAATTTCTACCAGTATTGCCATCAGTAACGTAATGTTTATTAATTTTCTCCTATGACATTGAGTGTTGAGCATTCGCAACATCCTGTTCAAAGTGGATCAGTATTATTTGCCAAAACTTGAAACATTCTTGAGATGAGTCCTATGAAATATGAAAAATGCCAACCTTAGTTTAAGAGACTTGATGCTTGTACAGTTTTTGTACTTAATTGTGTTTGATAACTTGTCAAGCCAAACAAGAGGCTATTTTAACTGTGCCATAATCTAAATAACTTCTTTGTGCTAAGATACCAAACTAAAATGCCTAAAAGTTTGTTGAGTGCTTCAAAAACCTAAGAATTCTTATAGTGCTGATATTATAATACCTAAAATTCCTTTGAATGCTTCAAAAACCTAAGATTCATTATAGTGCTTATAATACCTAAGAATACTTTGAATGTTTGAAATATGTTAGTTGTGTTTTGCAAACACATCTCATGTTTCCCAAGGAGATCATGTACAATTTCATACAGTGTTTAAAGAATGTGTAACAGTAGCTATTGTAGGAATTTGTAATTTTTCCTTATCCAGATTATCATATTTGTATAGCGACTTGAGAGAAATTTCCTCATACGAAGGTTATATTCAAATAGTTCAGTATATTGAGTGAGTCATAGTGATATCAGCCACTACCTGGAATAAGGATCGATTTAGAAGTAAGGAATATGAAGGTAGATTGGAATTCATATTTGTTGTTTAAAACTCAGTGCAATAGAACTATTTACATTGATATTACCATATTTCAATAGTGATCGGTTTCATTTGAAAGGAAAATTAACTTGGGAAATATCTTTACCCGGTAGTTTAGTTTCATTAAATCTCACTAAAAATTGCAGTGTTACCTCCTGGCTGCACAATTTGTTGTATTCCCTTCTGTTTGCTAGAAAAAATCTATGTGCAAACTGTCTCTCAATAATAATGACATTTCTACTTCACTCATTTGGATAAACATAGTATATGTCAAGGTAAAACAGATACAGTTGGACCCTGTTTATCCTCACAATTTGGTTACAGTTGAAAATCATCTGGATAGCAAGACTAAATGTTAAGCAAATCACCATTTACATAGAAATGCATAGAGGAGATTTGAAATACCTCTCTGATGGCCGGATTTCCGAAGATACAGGAGTCTAGTTAAACAAGGTCTCAGTGTATTCAATTTGTATTTAGAAAGTGACAAGTTTTATCAAGACCATATCAGAATTATAGTTATATATACAGTTATAATATTACAGATGTACCCATCTTTAGTCAATGTATGATCACCGCTGCTAAAATGTGTGGCAGAACCAGGACCCATATTTTCGAAGCTCTCTTAGCGCTAAGATAGTCATAAGTCAATGTCAATGTATGGTGCTTACGACTATCTAAGCACTAAGAGAGCTTAGAAATATGGGTCCAGGTGTCAGGTGGAGGGAACCCCCCACCCCTTTTCTAAAACATTTTGCATGTAAATTTGATGACCCCCCCCCCCCCCAAAAGAGTTGCCCTCGCACCCATCCCATTTCAGTTCAAGAAAATATCCCCTTAATCTCAAATATATATAAATACAAGGTTTTGGAGTTTTTTTTCTGATGAGGATTCATAAGATGCCCTAGGTTTAATGTGACAATGTGACTTCACCTTTTAAATGTGTCATCGATCTGTTGTCTGACTTGAATTTCCTCCATCAAATGTTCGACCGTGAACAGAATGTTCTGTTCTTGCCGATACTATGTTTATGACAATCATGTTTAATATTGGTATACATGGTATGAGAAGGGAACTCATACAATAACATCTATGTATAGATCATGTCTTTTCCTTAACCTTACCTGCTGACATCTTTGATTGGCATTCTAGACGTTCAGGTAATGAAAAATAGAGACAATTTTATAGATATACAACTTCTTTATTCTTTGGAAGCGACATTAGAACCTACCAGCATGTTGTAATGTTGCCATCAGCAAGTAAACGGTTAAGCTAGTATTCAGAGAACAGTGCCCTTGCCCGGTCTGTAGTTATACTTGGTCATTTACGTTTTTAGCGCGTGTTTCTTTTACCACTATTGCATTACATTTCTGATCTGGTCTCGCTTTTGTTTTGTTTGTACTTGATTTGTTTTATAAGTGATCTGTATATTTTACATATTTCTTGACATTGTATAGTTTCAGATCAAGGAGACAAGGGTATTAATGGATGATCAACTTCTTCATTTTAACAATGGCGACTTTTCGGTATAGATCCCTTGTACGGTTATCAAGCATGAGGATCTATACCAAAACGTTGTCCGTGTTTCATAAAAGATAGATATCTTAGTAATGCTTTGGGTTCTATGTTTACTATATACACTAAAGTAAGTTAGGAGGATTTGAATTTTTAGAATTGATATTTTTTTAATGAATCAATGAATTTTAATAATTAATCATTTAAAAATTTACTTATGTATTCCAAACCGATGTTGACCAGGTACAAGGTAAATATTCCTATTTATGTGAAGCATTCATAAAATCTTAAAAGTTTCATTGGTCTTAGTTTCTGCAAATGTGAAACGATTTCAACAAACATTGGTTGGAGTAATGTTACTCCAAACCTTATTGTTTATTGTTTTAGGATATCAAAAGAAAATATAGTTACAGTATTGCTTCTTAAAGTAACCTGTGTTAAAAAAAATTGTGAGTTAAAGTTGATCATATCGATCAATCATCGATAAGTATCATAAATGATTGTTTATTGTAATAATTGGTGATAATGTATAGATTTTCATTTCTTCCTTTTTAAATGTACTATTAATATGCAATAGAATTTATATTAATGGATTAAGTTGTATAGTCTTATATCGATATACAAAATTTATATAAATTATTTTGATGTCAATAAACTAGAAAGTGAAGGGACAAATCTATTTGATAAAATGAAATCATGATTGATAAAAAAAATTAAAAAATTTGTATTGTAATAATGTGATAATAATTCATAATTCTGAAAGTTTTATATGTGTGAAATAAAGTGATTGTTCAAGTGTACAGTTAGTATATATATATATTGATTAAAATGGTAATTAAAAGAATAACCAACCGAGTAAATCAGAATTAGTTATTTTTTAAATACCATTTGAATATATACATATATTCCCATTCTGAATTTGATGATTTATTTTTGTAATTTGGTATATTACTATTTTCCAATGGTTTGAATGATATAACCCGGTTTCCATTTCATTCATCTAGTGTTAATCAGGCCTTTGATTTTTTAAGTTGTAAGTATGCTGGATTTTTAGTTAGCTTTGTGTTGAAAACTTAAAGTGCCATGCATTGTTAATGTCTTACAAGCTTGTTAGTGCTAAAAGGTATCAAAGTTCTCTTAGTGCTGAGATGAGTCATAATTGCAAACTGAATAATATTACAGTGTTAAAGAGATCTTAGTATGTTTCCCTAAAGTGTCTATTCCTGGTCAACTTGTTTTGTACTGGTCATGTTTTTCTGTTTACATGTTTGAAACCATGGCAACACATTTAAATTGATGATTTGTGATGTGTGATAATGTACAGAGCTAGTCATTGTTATTATGAATAAAAATGAATCAACTTGAATGATCGATTGTTGTTTTTCTGTTATATGTTGTACCCTCTATTGTTGCTGAACATAGCAATGACATGTTCCTTTTCCTTTTATTCGTATGTAGGTGAAGTGATGCTCATGATTTTGATAGTCAGTAATCCTGAATGTTTCTTTTCAAATAGCACAAATAAGGCCCCAATCCTGTTGAACCACAATACATATAATAACCTGAACTCTTTTCTGTAGACAGTAGCATTTTGCACCCAATCAAAACATTCAGGATCATTTCTGCAATATTTTCAAAATCAACGTTGGTATTATTGCGATGATTGTAAACTTTTAGGTACGTTTATTTTGCATTTATCACAACCAAAGCTCAGTTAAAACATCTTTGTGCATGCAAAAATTGACGCATTTCCTATTGTTACTTGCTCAAGAGTAGAAGTAAACAGAGCACTGTATAACTAAATTATACCATCTCCGATTTTTGACATTAGCAAATCAGATACGACTATTGTGCAAAGTTATGGTAGAACTTGATTGAAACCCTTCCTTTCATAAAGCACATAGATGTTTGATGTCAAGAGTGGATCTTGAAATAACAAGGGGAGCAACTCTTGCAGCTTTGCATGAAAGATACCTTTCAAAATTGCAATATTAACACTTCGCACTAACTGACAAACTCAACATTTGTTTTTGTTACTCAAGTTGCTGATTTGAAAATAACTTAAATGATATCAAAATTTGAATTTGTAACAAAATTCTTTGCTCTCAGAATTACATCTTTAATTATGTCCCCCGAAAATCTTTCGGGAGACATAATGTTTTCACCTCCGTCCGTTATTCCATCATTCCGTCATTCCGAAATGCTTTCTTTTCCGGGCCATATCTATATAACCGTTCAATATTTTTTCACGAAACTTGGTATGTGTTTAGACCTAATGGTGGAGTGGTGCCTTTTGCTATTTTGGTTATTCTGAATTTTTTTTTCTTTTCTGGTTTCCATGGAAACAATTTGAACTTAGTGCATATTGAGGGTAGGGACCTTTTCCGGGCTCTATCTCCAAAACCGTTCGATATTTTTTCACCAAACTTGGTATTTGCTTAGACCTAGTGATAGAGTGGTGCCTTTTGCTACTTTGGCTATTCTGATTTGTTTATTTCTCGTTATTAATGCAGTATTTAACTTAGTGCTTAGCATAAGTGAAAAATAAGGGTAATATGACTAGGTTGGATTGAAAGTTGGAGCGGGGGACATCACAGTGCATCACATGCACATATTTCTAGTTATTTTGGTACCTTTCCCTTTGTCCCAATATTATCCCCCGCCACGAAGTGGAAGGGGGATATAGGTTTGAGCTCCATCCATCCGTGTTCCCGTCCATCCGTCTGCGACAGCTTTTCTCAAAAACTATTTATGATAGGACAACCAAATTTGGTGTTTGGCTTGAGGGCATTAATACCTTGATGAATTTTGGAAATGAGAAGTGCGCAATGATATTTTCAGGAGTTATTGCCCTTGTTACGTATTTTTGGACTCTTGTTTGGTAAAAAGTCACAATTAAAGAACTGTTTCATCAACACTTTGCCTTGGTGATGCTTTTGTTTGCTGGTGATGAAGCCGCCCCCACGGGTGTCGAAACATCACAATTAAAGAACTATATTTCATCAACAGTTTGCCTTGGTGATGCTTTTGTGTGTTGATGAGTGCAAAGCAAGAAAGCAACAACTCCCAATTTTCAACATTTAGGAATCAAACCCAAACCTTTCTGCTTAATGAGAGAGTGTTTTACTCACCATACTACAACACTTTGTCAATGAAAACCAAATACATAACTGTTTGTAAAGACATTTATTCAATAATGAATATCAACAAACATTGAATAATATTTTGACAGATACATGCTCATGAATAATATATATGTCAATAACATGCAACATTTCCCTATGTGATTAATGAGAGTAATACCATTCTGTGTTCATGACTTCAATATATACACCTTTGTTTCTTATACTTACCTATATAAATGAAACATACTATAAATTGGATTTATTAATTTCTGAAGTAGCCTGTTAATTCATTTCCACACTTAACCACTCTTCAAATAGAAAAAGACAAGTGTCCTGAATTTTTAGATTAAACCTGTTAATTTGTTCAAAAACTAATACTTCCAATAACCAAAATCACAATATCCAACAATGGGTTATGTAGAAATATTAAAATGCCTTAGAAAAAATATGAATAAGATAACCAAACCTTGTTAGAGATAACTTGAAGACAAGCAATCTTTCTAAGTTTATATCTCCAAAGTAATAAAACATCATTTTACTAAACAATAAGCTGGTAAAATCACTGTTAGAAAATTATTTGTTTTAGTTTCATATCAAAATCACCCAAAATATCCTTTTTAACGCTAAAAATCATCACAAACAAGAACACACTTGATATGAAAACGGTTATCTTGATCTTGATTTCAAAATGAAATAAAATATACAGAAATGATTTGAGGATGTTGTTCTGCAGCACGATATGATGTTAATGTACATTTAAGCACCATTTCAATATCATAGTTAACTCCAAGTTTGTGAGTTCTAGTTTTCTTTCATTCTCTTTCAAAATATTTGATAACTAACTAAACTGATATTCAATGGATTCATAGTCTTTGAAATACTGAACACATATACTCATTTGAATGGAGAATGACATCAAAATAAATTTTAAACTTTCATCTAGAATTAGATTTTATTAAATTAAGAAATTGATATGAGTTTGAGGAACATTTTTTTTTATTTGCAAACAAAAATATTTTAATTCAGATTTATTTTTAGTATGTATAGTTTGGATATTTTATCATCTGTGTAACATTTTGTTCTTTTTAACATTTAACTTAAAACTTCAATTTATTCTCTCATGTAATTTAACTACAACTTTTAGAATTAATAAAAGTCTAAATAGAGTGATTTCATTTTGACATGATGGCATGATCTTAATAATTATACAACTGAAGAGTTTGGCAAAGTTTAACCTACATTGGACTGATAACTTTCAACACCTTGCATAGATTTTTACAATCATTTTCAAAGTTTTCATTAAGATTTCTACAAAGTGTCTTCTGAAGAACAAAGAATCAAGATGATATCCTATACATTCATTTCCTTGAAGAGTGTTTAAATAGTAAAAAAAACTCAACTATTTCCCTGACTATAGAAGTTATAATTATATGCCTATGACTTAAGATCTAATGCCCTCAGTGATTCAGGAACCTCAACATCACAGCCAATACACCCTAACTTTGATGTTCATATAGCCATAAATATTAATGTCAATTTAAGTCATATTTGGTGCTGCATTGATGGCATTGATTTGAGTACACATTTCTCCTAATTACAGTCATATCTTACATTTATTAAAGTTATGATAAATTTGACAGATTCATTCCTTACTTTGGAAAACTTGTATTTGTATGTTGAAAAATCAGCTTTAACTATGTCACAATATGAAAATATCCTTGTATTTAACAAACTTTTATAACTATTTTGTTAGTTACATATTTTAACAGTATTTTATTCAAAGTACTTTCATATAAAACCGTAAAGTAACCGTCATTTGTTTCACATAGTGGAAATTATTATTAGCTTTTGGCCAGCGATGTCATATATTATATCGTCACTGTCACAGATAAGAAATAATACAGCGTCACTGTTGCTTGATAGCCAGTTTATTTCACTGACAAACTTTCCCAGTATTCCATTGCTAATCATATAATAAAAGATCATATTTGGTGTTGCCTTCACAATACAAGAACACAATGCTAGCTGTCACTACTTGAACATGAAAACTAATTAGGTCTAACGTGTACAAGCATACAGCATAGAACCATACCATTGCACAGAGAACAGAAACATGTACAAAACATATTCCACAGGACATTTTTGCACATAAGTCTCACAAATAGTCATTTGAATTTTGTGGTTGTCTAATAATAACATAGAAATTAGTGACTATTTTTGTGACAAATCCCAGAACAGATTCAAATCTATACCCTCAGAGCATGACACTGGGTAAGTTGAAGTTCAAAGTAGAAATGACATATGAATAAAACTAGTTAGCAATAATTTTTCACCAAAGTTCAAATATAAATGATTGCATTTTTGGACAATTTCATACTTGTCACAAGATTTAGGCTACAAATGATAAATTTGTATATCAGAATTGGGCAATGCACTATTCAAAATGTTAATACTTCTTACTACTAAACAAATATTGATCGATTCCTTTGAAATGAACATACTAAATTTACATACAAGTTAAACCATTGTGTGTATAAATTAAAACTGGGCACATTTTTCAGTACAATTTGGACGTCATTGAGGCTTGTACTGCATTTACAGTTTAACAGTAAAGTATTTCCACACTACACAAAATTAAAGGTAAAAGTTTAACAGTCAAAAGAGGTGAACTTTCAACACAATCGTTTACCATACACATATAACAGTGACTTCGTATCTTATCAGAGGTAATTAGCACTAAAATTGTCAATTGAATTAAAATTAACAATCACAAAGGGTAACATTTTGACAGTCATTTATTGTCAAGACTTAACACAGAAGTAATACTATAACCATCTTAAAAACAAGTACTTACAAAAAATTCAAGGTAAAAATTTAACAATTTTTAACACAGATGTTTAGGGTATAGATATTAGCACAGTTGAGTATGTAAAGAGTAAGTAAAAGTTCATGGACTTAGTAAGGCTGCTCATCATCACAATATGTTTTGCATCAATCTTGTTCATACCTGCTGAACAACCTTCGTTAACAATGCACTTTGTCGATCAATCCATTTCACTTCACACAGAACTCGACCATTTAATACCAACAACTACTACATTTCCACACCATTTATCTCTTCAATGCAACAATCCATAACTTTCAGTACTTTCCTTCAAAAATGCTTCACCAATAACAATGTGGCATTCAAATCTTTACCAAGCAATGACATTTCTCACACTTTTTCAGTTATGTCTTTTTCGTGACTTTTTATGTATCATTTCAATCATCAACATTCGCATATTCCTTCACAAATTAACTTTTCTAGTTCAGTCTTCTCATAACTTTTCATCAAAATTTTCAACCATGAAGTCCACTCATCAACTCTTCAGCAATTACTACTTGAACTATGTCAACATTTTAGCAATTAAAATACTAATCACTTCAGCATTTCATCATGATCAAATCACATTTATTGCTAATACTAAGGTTTTAACATTACAGAAATGTTGTTAAACCTTCAACAGCATTCCAAAATCAACAATCTTCAGCAGCATTCTCATCCAACCATTTATAACTTTAACAACATCTCCCTTTCTCAAAACGTTACCGTTTCCGGTTCCATCACAGAAATGCCTGCTGATCTGTCTGTATCACATCCAGTCAGTGTGTGAAATAGTTAATAACATGCTAGCCCTAGCAATAAATACTCTCTTAAGCCAAACAGCACTATCCTGTCAAATTGATAATTTTGATGTATGCGGCGAATATTAAATTCATAATATAGGTACTTATGACCTATGGAAGCAATCATATGGGGGTTCATATTTTTCATATGTTGCCCTAGGGGCAAAATATCACTTTGTCATGGTGACGTAATGTCATAAACAATGTTATGACGTTACCTTTCTTCTATGACATTGTTTTCTAAATGTGGCAGCGGAGAGCAGCAGCATATGCTTATAAGTAGATTTTAGCTTAATTTCCATAATTATGTGACTTCGGTAATAATTAAAAAAACATAATATTTGTGTCTATGTCATATTACGTTTGCAACACTCGTGCCTGATATTGGTATACCGCTCCCGCTCAGGATATACTAATATTCAAGGACTGTCATAACATAGTATGACGTAACCAAATATAATATCTTCTATATATGTGTTCCAGAGGTTATAACAGTATGTTATAGTCTATTTGCACCAATACCAGTACCCTTTGCCCATACTTATAACTTTGAGTTACAATTACCTGTCGAGGTCGGGGAAACAACATTGTCATGAATGATTAACTTTATCTCAAAATGGCAATATGATGTAAGGATATAAACTGAAACATCGCTAAATTGAAAATAAAAAAGTTAATCATCCATAAAATCCTTGTTTCCTCTGTACAACTAACTTGTACAACGAACTTGTACAATGCTTTTCAAAAGAGCTCTCTGACACTATTTCACACACTGTGCATCTATTATCACAAGTAGTTACCCGTAACGTGCAGATCTCTGCCAACAACATCTTCTCTTTCCAGAGCCAAAATCTAGAAGGAAAATTAACAACTCCTGAAAATTATATCACAATTGTCCAATTGAAGATACCTGGAGACCAAATAACATCCAAAAGTTTTGTAAATACTGTCAAAAGAACTACTTATTGTCAACAAAAACTGCCGCAGAATTAACTGCTCTTGTCATCTTTCTCAAATCCATTTACACAGAATGTTCTGTGGTCATACAAAATACAATATACATATTCATTACTATCCAGTTAAATATAAACTTACATCTTTTCACAGATCTGTGATAATAACATTAACATTCTGTTATTACCATCCATTAAAAGTATAAATTATTATGATATTAACTGGTTCAAATCATCCTGCGTTCTCCTGTTCCAATCCACAAAACAATACATGTGACAACCGCTAAAGAAATAGGGACTGATAGACTTACAGAACACTCCTTTTTATAAGATAGTTTTAATGGCTGTTTATACAGAGTCACTCTAATACACACACACAAATTCTATTCAACACTTTTGTACTCTGGGCCAAGAGGCCTGCAATGCTGAACTAAGACTCTGAATATAGACTTTAACTCATTTTTGTCATGGCAAAGTCTGTTTTGAAATGTTTCAAAATGAATTGGGTCACTGACCATGAGAGTTTGCTTGTAAATTCCTTTAACACTTCTAATGCAGAACCATTCTGAGTGACCTCTTTATAGAAAATCTCATCAAAAGGAATCAGCAGGGATGGCCACTGGCTAATGATGGTTTTACTCTGAATATTATTGGACATGTAGTAAGGGTTAAGATGTTTCTTCGAGTTATCCATCATCTGCCACTATATCTCAGCTGAAGTCACATGTTCTTTTTACAATCTAACAACAGTAGAAAACAGTCAAAGTTTTGAGTTATCATGATGCAGTGTTACAATCTTAAAGACTAAATTAAAAAAATGAAATGTTTCTTGGGCATCAGTACATCACTTTTATTACTGCGCATGACAACTTTTTATTGTCATTTGTTTTTTCAAATTAATAATTTGCTAAATCATTTTTGCTAAACCTCAATATTCATTTGTCAAACAATACATGAGCTTGCAAGAACAAATGTGCTTCCATTTTACATACTTCTACCACTTACAATTTATATTTTGATGGAAAAAATATAATGTACTTCTCCCTCGTCTTCAACAAAAATTAACAAGAAAGTCCTACCTCCCTGGTCCAAAAAAATGTGCCCAAGAAACATTTAACTTTTCTTATGCAGTCAAACAGATTCACAAAACAAGTAAACCTTGCAGTTACATACTGTCCAAATCAGGTCCATCCAACAACATTACACAGTGCCATCATTACAGACAAAACTTCTTCAAAAACTTCAAAAAAACATTTCTGTCATATCAGATTATCTTTCCAGTTCATTCTTCAGCTTGTTCCATATATGTCCATTTCATGTGTGCTTTTTGATAAAGAACAGAGAGACAATAGCGGGTTACTGACCGAAACAATAGTTTGAGGTTTGATGCATATAATGTTCTGATGTTCACTGATAGTTTGTCAACTTAACAGACAAGCATTGCATCGATTTTTATATACTTGGATCAAATGTTATAATGTAGTCAAAAGAAAAGAAATCTTACAGTCATAGTTTTTTTTAGACAGAAAATAGTTACATTGATTTTCATCAACTTTGATCACTATACCTAACATAGTCAAAAGACAGGATGTATTTATTGACAAATTCTTTGACAGGCAAGCAATGCATCGATTTTTTTTTAGTGATATAATCTCCATTCTTATAGACAAACATTGCATTGATTTTCTCAAGTTAGACTGAAACAATCTCTCTTATCAAAGACAGTAGATTTGCGACTGACAAAGTTTGTTTTTAACAGACAAGAATTTTTTTTACCAACTTCAATTAAAATTGGCTGGCCTGGTTTACTGTCTGACAGATACCCATTTTTTGAGAAAGTTGGATTTCTGCAAACCAAGCAAATTTATGTTAACTTGTTGGTATATCTTAATACTTTCACAGAGTAAAATTTCTTTTTGCTGAAAGCAAACTTCAGAATTGATTTTCACTTAATTGGATTTGTAATACTGTCACAATGCTCCATGTAATACTCACACAAAGCTACAGATAACACAAGTAGGACAGGTATGGTTCACCACTCCTGGGCCAAGTGTAAGAACAGACTATGTAACCATGGAATAATTCAACTATCAACAAACCCATATTTAACAGAACAAAACACCACAAGTAAGAACATACAACAGGATTTGTGACAATAATTGGAACAGTTCTCCAATTAATCATACATTTCTTACATAAGACAAAAATCTTTCACAACCAAATACTATTTGCTTACATCTTATTATAAATCATATCGTCTTTACTCTATTTGGGTGCCAGGGATTCTCTTCGTTTCAGCCATGGCGCATTTAAGTCCTGTTTTCCGAGAATTCTAATTTCCATAGTTTGTCACAGGAAATTTTGTTTCACGATTCTTCATCGCTTATCCGAGGCAAGAGTCTACAGAATAAATAAGTTTTCAGTCCTGATGTAAAAATATTCTTATTTTATTTCCTCTTCTCAGGATTGACTTTATTCCATTGTTTGTCACACAATTATATTCAGTTCAGATATAGGAATTAAGGCTCTTTGAATGTGTTCTTCTTCTTGGGACTTCTACTTTTTCTTCTTCTATGAGTTTATGACAGCAAATTATCATGTTCTTCTGCAGAACTATAAATTTTGGCATCGTTTGTTCATTTGAATTGGCATTTAATTTTCATGGCAGCTTTAAATGAGGATCCCAAAGGTAACCATGGGATGACAGTAATTCTTCACAAATGTCAAACTTCTCCCGTATACGTCAAACTTCACGTTTGATATTGAAACCTTTGACGTTCACATATATTGCGCTCAGCAAGCAGTGTGTGATGACTCTTGTGATTATTATGAAAGACAAGCCATATATTGAGTAGATCTTTCCACAATGCACAACACCAATGTCTCAACCACAATGAAAATAGACAATTTCCAAACATTAAAACCAGGCCACACTTTTCACAAGAAAAGCAATGATGTGAGATTCAACCTCGCAATGTTTTTTTGCTAGCGATACAATGAAGTGATATTTGACATCTCACCTGTTTCCCAAGAAATTCAATGGCATGAGATTTCGACTTCACTGGGATGTTCAAAATAAAGGTAATGATTTGACAGATTCCATGTGTGATTTCACAAGAAGTGAAGAGATGTGAGATTCAACCTTGTTCCTGTTTCACAAAAACATCACTTTTTGACTGTGTCTGCAAGTAATGCAATAATGTTAAGGTTAAAATAGTCTTCACAGGAAACTCAACAAGTTATGAAACTCGACTTCGTAACTGTCTTCATGAGAAACTCAATGATGTATAGGTTATTCTTGTTTTAGTCTTCACAGGAAAATTAAGTAACTGTTTTCATAAGGAACTGATCAGTGATGTATGATTTCATATTTGCAGTGATCTAAGATTCAAGTTTGTTACTGTTTCCACAGGAGACTCAGTGTGAGATTCAAACACAGTTAGTTAATCGCGGATGGGTTGGTGTTTGGTAGAGGACATGACGATGAGCTGGACAGTGTTGACGAGCCACCACGAGGAGACGGCAGGGCAGTCTGAGCAAGAACAGCAGTGGTTGACGTTCATCCGTTGTTTCTTCAAGAACCACTGTAGGAGGCTTTCAGGTTGCAGGAATGATCATCAAAAAATTGTATCTGAAATAGAAAACAAATGTATCAATACTTACTTAAATGTAGAATACGTATCAATATTGCTCATTTGATTTAAATTAGAACCTTCTTGCTGATATATGCATTATGGGATTTTCTCATGATACGTACCACTACTATGAGATCATATTTAACACAAATTAACTCTTTATTATTACTCAACCGTGGTGACATCACTCATTAAAGGGACACCACGTTGACAATAAAAATCAGATCATGTGCATTTACCTATGCTGATTAACATGCCTGCTAACAAGTCACAGACACCGAATTTCAGACAATTGAAGTAATTAGTAATAAAAACTACTGCAGGTAGACAGTGAAGTGAAGCGTAACTCGTTAGCAAACATTCTAATCAGCTTAGTGAGATGAAGATGGGACTCATTTTTATCCTCGACGCAGTATTCCTTTAAATAACAATGATTTGGTTACAAACATGTGTGATACCACCATGTGCTGCCGTAACGTCACAATCGGCGTGTGACGTCATAGCTGTTTTTGGTTGACGTCACAATGTTAGCCGACTGCAATAGTTAACTGTCATTAACAACGGTTTTTAGCAATTCAGGGCTATTTAAATCATTGAGTAATAAATAAAATACTCGCTTTTTGCTTTCGCTCGTTAAAATACCATCCATTCACTAGTTTCATAAACATCATTTAGTATTCTATATTTTGCTGAAATGATTAGTGCCAAAACATTCTGAGAGGCCAACTTACAGGCATCACGCCTCCTTAACAATGGAATGAATAGGATTGGATTTAGCAGCTAAGGTGTCAACTCTTATTTTCCTCAATTGTACCAGAATAAATCGAACTGATTCATGCATTAAGTCTGTGAGAATTATCCTAACACAAAGTTAACCCATGAAGCAACCAATCAAACACCTAATTTTAAATGTTTACACTTGAAAGTATAGTCTGTATGAATAAATTGATTAAAATAGATTAAAAAACAGATTTACAAGTTCTTTAACACAAAAAAGGTCAACCCATGAAGCACCCCTGATGAAGAGCAGCGTTTGAATGAAGTACTTAAATGTAACTTTAATGAAAGTTTAACTGGAACTTTGAAACGTCCCAGTGACAATTTTTTGCGATCCAAAGTGAATAAACTGTTACAAAGCTTCCGAGAGACATGCAAGAAGCCTTGATTAACGCATACACAGTCTGTATGGATTATCTCAACAGAACAGTTAAGCCATGAAGCATCTCCAATGAAGAGCAGATTCAGTAAATGACGTTGAAGAGTCTGCAAATTAGAAGTTATTCCTCCAGGGATGCCAATAAGGAAATCAGCAGTGGCATGTACCATCCTTCAGGCAGTGATTGCATCTGCTGGAGGCAGTGAGGAAATTGATCCAACACTAACAATAATAAGGTGCTGCTCTTTACACATTAAAGGGACAAAACTCAAGAGAGTGCTCTCCCTGGGGACCCGGTAGTATTGGAATAGTGCAGTCACCTTGCAGAGCCCTTGTAATTCATTTGGCTGTGCAGGAACTGCCTATTTCATTGCCCTTGTCTGACTTATTCAATTTGGACTAAGATCTTTATCCTCAATGAATGGTCTTGTTACTACATTGTACATGCATTTACGGTTTGATCTATTACTAAGGAAATAAACTTGCTGTGACATACATACTAATGGTCTGGACTTGCATTCAGATGCAGGTGATGCTATGCTAACTGAATGAGGAGTAGGGGAATAGAGCAATGGCCTTGAAGAAAAAAATTACTCAATTGGTCTGCTCCTTGATGAAGCTAGATGCTCAGCAAGTTGTTCTCTTGCTGCTTTGTGATTGTCATGCAGTCGGGATAGGTCTGAACCAAAATGTATAGGTATGTCTGTAAGGCGACTAGGCATTATAAATGAAATCTTAGAATGTAGGGGTGTTTACCAAATTTGGGGGATATACTTTTAGTTTCCCAATGACAATCGCTAGAGACATGACAGTTGAGTAGAAATGTCATCTTGGTATTATAACAGATGCTTTCAATTCGTTCAATTTGTCTTGTAAATATTTTAGTGATGTTGAAAAACCTGTCCTATAGTAAGCAAAATTCTTGTTTTCATTAACCAATTTAATCCACGACAACTTTGCAAATAACTAGTTATCCCATTCAAAGCAAAATAGTAAAATTAACCGTATTACACTATAATTGCAGATTTGGTCTACGTGTCTGCAATAAATAAAAAATAGAGCCATGGGCTCTGTTGCTCATCAGGATTTGATTTATTATCTAAGGTTGAATATCTAAGTTATCTCAAGTAATACATTGTTAACAAGCAAAAAATAGGTTTTTAGATCATGACCCCTGTTACCTGTATTTGGAGTCACAGGGTCACCAATCCTACAATTAAGAATCACCTTTGACCAAAGAGTCTCTACACAACTTTTCAGCTCTCTAGACCTTTTGGAACTGGAGAAGAAGATGAAAATAGGTTTTTGGGGTTGTGACCTCTGTGACCCCATTTGGGGTCACAGGATCACGAAATCTACAATTTAGAATCCCCATTAGCCAAGGAGTCTGCACACAACTTTTCAGCTCTCTAGACCTTTTGGAACTTGAGAAGAAGATGAAAATAGGTTTTTAAGGATGTGACCCCTGTGACCCAATTTGAGATCACGGGGTCACGAAATCTACAATTTAGAATCCCCATTACCCAAAGAGTCTGCACACAACTTTTCAGATCTCTAGACCTTTTGGAACTGGAGAAGAAGATGAAAATAGGTTTTTAAGGATGTGACCCCTGTGACCCCATTTGAGGTCACGGGGTCACGAAATCTACAATTTAGAATCCCCATGGGCCAAGGAGTCTGCACACAATTTTTCAGCTCTCTAGACCTTTTGGAACTGGAGAAGAAGATGAAAATAGGTTTTTAAGGATATGACCCCTGTGACCCCATTTGGGGTCATGGGGTCACAAAATCTACAATTTAGAATCCCCATTACCCAAGGAGTCTGCACACAACTTTTCAGCTCTCTAGAACTTTTGGAACTGGAGAAGAAGATGAAAATAGGTTTTTAAGGATGTGACCCCTGTGACCCCATTTGAGGTCATGGGGTCACGAGATCTACAATTTAGAATCCCCATGGGCCAAGGAGTCTGCACACAATTTTTCAGCTCTCTAGACCTTTTGGAACTGGAGAAGAAGATGAAAATAGGTTTTTAAGGATGTGACCCCTGTGACCCCATTTGGGGTCATGGGGTCACGAAATCTACAATTTAGAATCCCCATGGGCCAAGGAGTCTGCACACAATTTTTCAGCTCTCTAGAGCTTTTGGAACTGGAGAAGAAGATGAAAATAGGTTTTTAAGGATGTGACCCCTGTGACCCCATTTGAGGTCATGGGGTCACGAGATCTACAATTTAGAATCCCCATGGGCCAAGGAGTCTGCACACAATTTTTCAGCTCTCTAGACCTTTTGGAACTGGAGAAGAAGATGAAAATAGGTTTTTAAGGATGTGACCCCTGTGACCCCATTTGGGGTCATGGGGTCACGAAATCTACAATTTAGAATCCCCATTGGTCAAGGAGTCTGCACATAAAATTTCAGTTCTGTGAAGTCATTGGTTCTGGAGAAGAAGTCGAAAAAGCGAAAAGTTTACGGATGGACGGACGGACGGACGGAAGGATGGACGGATGGACGGACGCCGGACACCATGCCATGCCATAAGCCCATCGGGCCTTTCAGGCCTGATGAGCTAAAAAGTCATGTAACACACTATTAACCATCGCTATTTGTAAATAATTGCAACAGTACATGGAATATTAGCCCTTTTTGTGATATTTTTGTAGAAACTATATGGGATATATATTTCAACAGCAAAGAGAAGGAGCTTACTATCGTGATGATAAAAACTCTACTAGTACTTCTCCTAGGAAGAAACATCATTAAATGTTACATAAGCCAATGAATCAGCTTTGAGAAATATTCGTTTAACATAAAGAAGATAAATATATATATACATAAACAGGCTTCCTTCGTTTTGTTCTGTATACATTCCCTTGATGGATTGGAGCATGCACACAGTAGCATCTTGTGTGTTGATACAGTGGCTACAAGTAGTGTACCTTTCATGTTCAGAATGTATGCTGTCTCTGTTGGAGGATATAAGCAAACAATATTTGAACAAGCACCTGTGATAATAAGTGTTTGTGTATTGTAAATTATGTACCTGACTTGTGTTTCTTCATGATGAGGTATGAGATTTAAAAAGATACAAATACCTAAAATATCAGTATTTTATTCATGCATCAATGAAGCACAACAATAATTTTAAAACAAGGTCTGATGCTGCAAGTTCGAACATGTCATAATAATTGTAGTGTCATTTCATACCTGTTATTTTTTAATTAGATTTTTGTTCATTGAGAATGTTTGTTTAACTGAAAATTTAGTACTTTGCATGTGTTGTAAAACTTTTTTTTAAAACAATTCACACAAAGAATAGTCCACTCACTTGCTGCATAGGAGCATATTTAACGATTCTCGCAACATCCTAAGGTGGTGGAACAACATGTCCTTATTTTTATCAAATCAAACATTGTTTTACATCTGTGACCTACTTTTGTATAGTAAAATAAATGTGGGCATCATACAAGTGAAACAATTCTTGTCATTTCGACAGTTGTGGGAACAGACAGATGTCACTGATTGCACGACTAACTTTTGATTCAACAATCAGGACTCTCTATTACTAGCTAGCATGCAGGTCATGTCAACCATAAACAACAAACTTATTCTTTAAATCAAATTAATTGTTTACAAGGTCCATTAATTCCAGAGTAAAAAGCAAAAACTCCAATTTTCTCCCTATCAAATTAGCCCAGAATGATAAGAAAAAGTAACATGGTGATAAATATGGCTTCCAAAAAATGGCCATTGACATTAGGAGGTCCTATACAGCAAAGAGCAAGACAGGTTGCAGTGTAAACAAGAGTCATTATCCAAAGTTATGAGAGAAAGACCGACAATGTCAGAGCTTTACATGGAAATTTCAAATTAATGGAAGTCGTAGATCGAAAGTTGGATATTTCACTAAGGTTACCTTTCCACAGCTTTTTGTTGTATTTGCAAGAATATTCAACAGATGGTTTAACTTGGAAATTTGAAGGTATATAGGAACGAGAACCCCTGGTCAAGTTAAAGGTACACGTACCATTGAGGCAGTTTAAGTGGAAACATAATCTTAAGGATATTCAAATTTGTTACGGTTATGGTACAAATACTAGTCCAATTGAAACAAATCGCTTTGGATGTTATTGTTATTCTTTAGCATTTTGTACTCCTGACATGATAGCTCGCAATTAAGTGTATCCAACGAGGGTGATAACCTATTCACACCACATGCAAAGAGGGTCATTTGCAACACTACTTTATTTACTTGACCAGCTTTGACCCTCCCTGGAGACAGTGCCGGTGACAAGGTGCCATTTTCATTTTGTCATTACTCTTGTGGTTCTAGTGAAAGCATGAAATTAGTTAGACACAGAAGGACCGTATCATTGGGTGATTCTGATAGTTCATAGTAGTCACAGCATAGTCTGATTATAATCAACGCTGTCCCGAGGAATGAAAGTTTAAATGTACTGCATCTGGCGTGATACGGACTAATATCACCGGGGATGGGAGATCTGATGACTGCCCATCTAGGTGCATGTTCTGACATAAGTTCAGTTAGCCAATCACAAGTCTTTGGTGCATGACGCAAGGTCCTAGTAACATTAGGAATATGTAAATGAATGATTCAGAATTCATTCAAGATGCTTTCAAAATGGTATTTAAAATCATTTAAAAAACTATTCTATGATATTGGTTCGTTAATGACTATATGTTTTGCCTGCACTGAACTGACAATTGAACACATGTACTCATACAGAATGCCTTCAGACCACAGTGGCGGTTACAATTTGAGAAAGGGGGGTGCATCATCGATTTGACAACAGCTTCAATGGTCATTTTTTCCCTGAAGAATATCTATCAAATCAGTTTGTGTACCATTATATAAGTTTGAATCACAGTTGAGGTATTTGTGGTTATCCAAATGACTTTGTAAATTGTTTGCCTATTTCACTATCTTAGATTCAAATAGTAAATGTGTAAGTGGGGGATAACATTATAAAGAGACATGACCTAATGACAGTTTCGAATAACTTTTCATGTTTAATTCAATGTCATAGATTAAAAATTATCAATGTTTACTGAAATATACTGTCAAGAATCAAATTATAGGACAAAAGGGAAGTCTGGTAAAAGATATAACTTTTTCCTAGGTTTGAGAGCTAATCTACCAAAAGTTCTCAAAGTAATCTTTTCTTTTTAAACTCATTTTTAGTCAGAGCACAAAATCATACAGACACTGCATTTAATGACAGTTTGTGGTAGGATTATCTGAGTATATGATTTCAATGTCAAAGTTTGAATAACAAAGTATAGATAGTCAACATCATCTGACCATCATCGCTTCACTAATATTCATCCAGTCATGAAATTGGATAGACATGCTCAGACTTAATAGCAGTCTGGAAAAAGATGTATCTTGTGCCCAAGTTCAATAGCTTAGATACTTGGGAGTCATTGATCTGTTACTCTGTCAGTGATACCAGGTTTAGCGTGAAACAAGATACACCACGTCTTAATGATAGTCTGGAATAACATACATGAAACTGGTGCCGAAGTTACTTCTATGTAACGCCTATAGATAATACTAAAAAACTTTCAAATAACCTTTCCTTTACTCTTCTTATGATGAAACAAAGTTAACGATGAAACTTATCTTACAGGTTGGATTTTATGTCAGTCTGGGGCGAAATAAAACTTGTGTCTAAACCACATTTAGTGGCAATTAAGATACTAATTATTAAAAAGTGTTCAAAATCATTGATCTCTGTACTTCTCTGTAACAGCCAAAGTTCAAGAATGAAATTAGATGGACAATACCTCATAATCTGGATTACCGTAAGATATAGCCAGTGTCTATAAGTTTAATTAAATGTTATAGCCAAGTGACCAACATTGTTCAAAATCATCTTTACTGTTTTAACGTATCACAAAATCACATAGACACACTTTCCTTTATTGACAGTCTCTTTCGGATTAATTGTTTTCTATGTAGTATCAAAACATTAGAACTGAGGTTACATGAGAAAACATTAGTTGAGTTATCTTTGTGGGGAAATTGACCAATATTCAACCAGGCATAAAATTGGATAGACCAATCAAGACTTAATAGTTGTCTGGGATAAGATGGATCTTGTTCTCCAGAAGTTCAATTCAATGTAATAGCTCAGGTACTTGGAAGTCGTTGATCTATGGTTCAAGGTGGTTTTATCAAGTCCAGCATGAAATCAAAAAATCAAACTAACATTTGACAGTCTTGGGTGAAATAAAATACTGATCTCCAAGTAATGTAAAAGTTCAGATAGTAAAATGTTTAAAATCATTGTTTATAAGGTCAGTCTAGTTTGGGCATGAAATGTGATGGACATACTAACGTTTGATTACAGTTTTATTTAGCATCAGTGCGCATGATTTCATTCTAATAGTTTTATGGAGGGGTTTGATGTACTATATTATCTAGGCTATCCATCATTTTGTTAATATTCAGTCAGGTGTGAAACTGGATAGACACATTGAGTTTTATGAGCATTCTGGAATAAGATGTATACTTATATGGTAAAAACAATATTTATTTCAAACGAAAGGGAATGGGAAACAGACTAGTAGCCTTATGTCTGAGTTCAATAAAGGCTTAGATAATAAAAATGTTCAAAATCATTAATCTTTATTCAGTAATCACAGTTTGAGCATGAAATTAAGTACACTCATTATTAAGACTATTTATTACAGTTTCTGTGTGCACACATTATCATAAATATATCCATTGTAATGCTTTTTATTAACATATTATCTCTATTTTTATTCATTGTCATACTCATTTATTTCTCAAAAACTCACTAAAGAAGTACTTGTGACAAATAAATTCAAATAATAAAATAACTATCAAAAGTGCAAGGATGTATGGCTATATAATAATAATGAATGAGAACAAGTTCTATGGATAGTCAACTTCTTTATTGATATGAGTGCGCAGTTTCGATGCAGATACTAGCACCGTTATCAAGCAAGTGACGCTCAAAATCAAACTGCTTCACATTTGAATAATTTAAACAGCACGAATAACATGCAGCTTTGTAATTGAACTTTTAACATTACAGATATCTACATGTCGATGCCACATTCTATTTCCATTGCAAAAACCAGATTTAAACATATCTACTATGAAAATTAAATAACCATTGACTGTTTCATCGCTTGCAGCACACATAAATAGAAACATTTTTTCCCTTTTTGAAATACAGGAAAAAATTCTTTTGAAACTTCAGCAAAACTATTCTTTGCAGAAACCACATTTTCCATTTAATTTAGCGCTTAAAACATTTAACACTGATTGATGTTGACTGTAATCACGCTGAAGTAATTCAAACGATCATTTTTACAATGGAGAAAAATCTCTCAAATTGATTAACAAAAACACACATGATATTTCAAGATTCACATGTGATAGTCCTTTTGATGTTTAATTAATTTATTGGAACTTGCTTTCAAGCAAAGAGCCGTTAACAGTTTATCCGATGGTCAACAAGTTTGCGAAGCTTTGTTGTGGGAGGAAGCTTCAGATAATCAATGACTTCACAATATGATTGACAATCCATTAGAATTGTAAAACAATCGTGGAGATTATGAGGAATTTGCTGTCGTCCCTACGTGCTGATAGGGCAGTTTGTGACCGGTGTGGGATGTGAGATTTGGAAAGTCGACAGAGTAAGAAACTCTTATTTCTCTGCAAAGTTACTGCAAAAGACAGGTCCTATTCATCACTGACCGAGCGGAAATAGGAAATCTCTTAAAGTTTTCTCCGTCTTGATTACAACAGGGATCAATGGATCCCCTGGCGACCTGCGGCACCTCTCCATTAAAATGATACCCAATTTTCTACATATTTACGACAGTTTAATGCGCGTCTCGTAAGACCTACTGCAAATTTATTGGACCTTCATGATGCTCTGTGAGCCAATTTTCTCTCTCGGAGAAGAGGCCTCGACATTTATGTAGAAACTTTCTATAGATCTGTTAACTTTGTAAAAAGCTCCTAATGTAATTGATAAACGCAGTTGACAGGAGTGTTTGACTTTTACATAGGATGTGGTCGTAGTGTTTGGCTTTTCAAAGGATATAACTGGGGTAGGACTCTTTGAAAGATGGCATTAGTTGTGACAAGGGTTTGCAGTCCTGACTGAATCTTCCTAGTGAACTATTGATGAAATAATTCCAGTTTATTAAAAAGTCTGAAAACCCTCTTGGTATAGATGCAGCAAGAAGAGATACATACTTCTATAAAGACATGTTCTGTTTTTGAACTTGATTTAAATATATATGGGAAGATGTAGTATATATTTATGTTATATTGAAGACGGTGTGTGATAGTTTATAGATAAGGGGATAGAAGAACAATGAGAAAGATATAGTTTAAATAGAGAAAAATAGAGCCATGGGCTCTGTAGCTCATCAGGGTTTATATTGTTTGATGATGAAGACAGAAACATATTGTCTCAATATAATGCATAATCCCTAGCCCTGACAAATCTTCGTCTTGAAAGTGAGAGAGAGCACTCAGCAAGGTCAACACACAGGAGATTATGCAATATGCTGACCCCTTGGCTCTGGTTACAAGCCAGCTGTGCTTTTACAGCCAAATTATGTAATAGCCTCTGCCTTGCACAAAACACTGGCATCACTGATCTAACTGTATAAGGCTTAGAGAGAACAGGCAATGTGATGAATCTCATGGTACATAGTACAATTTAGAATCACCTTGGCTAAATAATCTTTGCACAATTTTATCGGTTCTTAGCCTTTTCATCCAAACATCTAAACATTCTGAACGCAATATTCCTTCTAGTTTGTTCTGGAGAAGAAGATGAAAATAGATTTTTATGTTTTGTTTATTAGGGAAAATTTGATTGAAGTGCCATAAAATATCAGTTCAAAATTCAATTTTAAAGGTTTTTTTTAGGCTGTGGCCCATATTTGGGGTCACAGGATCACCAACTTTACAAGTTAGAATCCCCATTGGCTAAAGAGTTTGCAAACAATATTACAGCCTTCTAGGTCTTTTTGTTCTGGAGAAGAAAATGAAAATAGTCTCATCTTATCATTTCATCACCAGTCATATGCAGTTCACATATCTCATGTAAAATAAAAGAATTCTTAACTCCTCTTCAATTTATTCCTTTGTGGCTTGTCACAATATTCAGTTCATAGGCTATTCAATAGTTCTCATTTCACATTGATTACATCAATTGAGAAACATGTCCACAATGTAGATTGTAATCTTAAGTCGACATATATTTCACATTCCTACTGAATAAGATTAACTGCAAAGTTACTTTTTTTTCTAAATTCTGCATTTCTCAAACCCAAGTTAGGACTCACATATCTAAAAGATGAGATGACTCTCTCTCAGGTATTTTATAAGGGAAAATTTGATTGAAGTGCACATAAAATATCAGTTCAAAATTCAGTTTCAAAGTTTTTTTTAGGCTGTGGCCCATATTTGGGGTCACAGGGTCACCAAATTTACAAGTTAGAATCCCCATTGGCTAAAGAGTTTGCACACAATATTACAGCCTTCTAGGTCTTTTTGTTCCGGAGAAACTGAAGAAAACAGGATTTAAGGTAATGGCCTGTGAGGCCCTTATTTGGGACCACAGGGTCACCAAATCTACAATTTAGAATCTCCATTGGTTAAAGACTCTTTACACAACATGACAGCCTCCTAGGTCTTTATGTTCTGGAGAAGAAGAAGAAAATAGAATTTTAGGTCATGGCCTGTGAGGCTCTTATTTGGGGTCACAGGGTCACCAAATCTACAGTTTAGAATCTCCATTGGCTAAAGAGTCGGTACACAACATTTCAGTCTTCTAGATCTTTTCGTTCTTGAGAAGAAGATGAAAATAGGTTTTTAGGTTATGGCCTGTGAGGCCCTTATTTGGGGTCACTGGATCACTAAATCTACAATTTAGAATCCCCATTGCCCAAGGAGTCTGTATACAAAATTTCAGCTACCTAGACCCAGTGGTTCTGGAGAAGAAGTCGAAAAAGCGAAAAGTTTACGGACGGACGGACGGACGGACAGACGGATGGATGGACGGACGCCATCCCATGCCATAAGCCCATCGGGCCTTTCAGGCCTGATGAGCTAAAAAGTAATATTTCATACTTTTCATATTGCACCATGTTAAGATTGCCATCTCTCACCATAAAACTAATACTATAACTCGCTATGTAAGTGCAAATGACATTCCTAGATGATATCCTTTATTAGCGTAAAAATACCAAGTAAACCAACTGGGATGGCAAATTGTGAAATATTCAACATGCAATATGAATATTGCCAAAACATTTATATTTTTCAAATTGGTAACATAACTAAAAACATGAGGTCTCCCTACATATCCCAGATATCCCAAATTTGACAATGAACTCGGTAACTACAATAAGCTAATAAGCAACTTACATGATAACTTTTTATCAACCGTGAGAGGACCACAAATATATTGATAATACAGTAGATCTAACCATCTATGCCTTTGCTTCATGTTGACCAAGTGCAGCAACAATTGATGGGCACAGTTCAAAACTGGATAGGTGACTGACCTCATGGAAAGTTAAACTGATACATGGGTTGTGAGATTGCAGTCTCATCTTGGGCAGAAGCTTCAGTTCAAATTGTGCCTATGATCACCTAACAGTACAATTGGGTACATGTTGAAGTTGATATCGAAAGTTATCTTATAACTTTCAAGCTCCATAAATTGCTGTTTGGTTTACATTGGAAAATAATACAGGGGAGCACATTGGTGTACTTGTTAGTCTGCTTGCCTCTCACGCCAAAGGTCTTGGTTTTGAATGCCGGTGAAGACATAAACAAAATATTTAAATGAGTACCTTGACATGGGAAGTATGGACCTTAGTATTGGCACCAAAAGTACAATTCCGTTGGGGGAATAATACAAATTGTGCTTTTTAAGCATGCTATTGAGCATATATATAGCACCATACAAATGAACTATTACGTTAAATAATATGAGCAGCACCTTGTGCAGGCACTCCTGTGTAGAAACATGTGCCTCATAAATATTCTCATTATTGATATCAAATATAAAGTTAATTTCACAACTTGCGACTCACCTATGAGCTGTGGTGTGGGTCAGGGAATATCGTCGTCCTCTTCCCATGGAGGGGCCGTGGGGAGCATGCTATGGAAGGACATGTCAGTGAGACACAGGTGCTCCGAGGAGCTGTCTGAGAAGAAGGGGAAGGGGAAACTGTTGTCCACCGGGGAGAGGAGGGGGTGGCACGTCACCCGATGCTGGGCGTCCTGCAGGGGCACCGTGCCGATCACAATATCCACAGGCAGCTTCACCTTGCGTGCAAGACCTGCAGGCTTTATACATAACTGCAACGAGATGTGAAAATAATGAGTGACAACTCATGTTTCTGGGAACTTGGTACTAGCGACTTTGATCAAGGTTACAGCGGCAACAAGATGTTGGAGGTATGAATATGTGAAGATGTGAAGATGTGAAGATACGGAGATGTGAAAACAATGAGTGACACGTGAAGACTTTATCAACAACTGAAGTTGTAACTAGTGACTTTGATAAGCAATAAATGTGATGAGGCAGAAATGTGTGAGAACAAAGCCTTTATACAGAAAAACAGAAAAAAGAAAAACACTTAGGTGTGAAAATTTAGAACAATTTGTGGAACACTTCACAACAATGTAAATATCAATGCGTAAATTATTCATAAGTATACCTTGTTTCCAATTCTTAAAGGCGCTGTAGCACGTTTTTTTCAAATTTTATTTTTTCAAATTTCTCATTTATAATTATTGTTTATGTCATTTATATTTACTTTAGGGGGTAAAACATCTTATTACACAAACCAATGATCAGTTGTGGTAATAACGGTGTTGCGTATAAAGCCAAAATTGCATGGCGGCCATTTTATTGTGAACACATTTTATTATATTAGAATGACAAAAAAAATTCCCATGGCTTTACGGAACCATGTACACTCATTTGCAACTTGATTTTCCGAAGAGAGAAGGGTGTTTAACTATTGTTGACATTATTTTTCAAATACATTTCATCGACTTATTTCAGCAAAAAAACGTGCTACAGCGCCTTTAATGGTATATATAACAACACATCTTTATTGCCTGTCCATGTATTACGTACCTCTATACTGTACTGTACGTCTATAATCTTGCATCCTCGTAGGTGTGAGGGGGGGACGGTTGGAATGCTCAGCAGCTCTCTCTGCCATGTCTGTTTGCCGCGCGGTGCTATGCTGCCCTTGTGGATCGTTACCAGGAGTGTCGACTCGGAAAACCGTCCCCGATATGAGTAGTATGTCACATTCTGCAAAGGAGAAAATATGTATTTATATATATGCATTTATGAGTATTTCAATGTACCGTACTTCCTTAATTACACGCCTGCCTTGAATAGACGCCTGCCTCAAATAGACGCCCTTGCACAGGGCTTTCTGGAAATAATAAAAGCCTGCCTTAATTAAACGCCGGGTAAACCGAATTTAACTTCTGTTATTGCTGCTCCCTACCGTAGTCGTCTGTCTCTACGAGCCTTATTACGAAATAGACGCCTGCCTTGAATAGAAGCCTGGCTCAAATAGACGCCTATAGTGTAGACGGGTTGAAAATAATAGACGCCGGGCGTGTAATTAAGGAAATACGGTAACTTACCAACAGGAAAATATTGTGATTAACATTCAAGAGTGCATATTTATACATATGAGACAATTGGTCAGACTACAAGACATTCTGGCATAGATTCCAAGCAGAATATTTGCGATTCTGCAAGAGAAAATTATTGATAAATTACATAATTGTTCATGCAATTTGTGACAAAAGTATAGTAGAAAATTACTTTCATTTGACCACAACATTCAGCATTCGAAAGAGGTTTCCTAACATTTATAATCTGAATGCCCAACTTTTTCTGTTCCTCTGAAGTTCTATTTAACCCAAAGAGTTTCATATTAAATTGAAGATTTGTTAACAATTTTATAATTTCATTTACAGAATGTTGCATCTCCAAACAAACTAAAGATTTCTCAAAATATCTTTTTAAATCAGATGCACAACACATAAAATTGATCCTCCTAAAAATGAGATGTAAATAACAATTAAGTTAAACCAATGTCAGGTAAGCTATCCCACAGCACTACTTTCTACCACCTGCCTCCCAGGTTCACATATCTTAAAGGACTAGATACTTGATTTCATGTGAAAACCTGAGGAGCCACTTACTCTAACAGCTTAATTAACTTCCTTTTGAAGTACAATCATGATAATCTGATCGATGATAGGATAATTGCTCGTCTTAATATAAAGACTTTCTCCTTCATTTAACATAGATTACGATGATACTTTCTAAGGAGATATTTTAAGATCTCTGGTGGCTCTTAACTTCACATATCTGTAAATTTATTATCTCTTTTAAGCTTTTAATTCACAGACAATTATATTGTTATATCTTACATGTTCAACTGTTCATAACGTTTTGATTAAGTACCGGTAAGTTATCTTGGCAATTTTTAGGGAATAAAAATTTCCTAATAGCTTTTAAATGGTTCTTTATTAAAGGGAAAAATATGTATGCATTGATGATAATGAATAATGGGTATGAACTTTGTTATCTATATGTGTTACAGAAGATCATTTACGATATATTATCATTACTGTGAAGCATTTCCATATTACAAAAAGTATAAAAAAATGTTCCACTGATTTCTTTGTAATTTCTCTTTACCTTATGAGAAACACATGTATGTATGATCTGTAAATTTTATTAGGTATTCTTTGATGAAAGGTTTTACATTACTGACGATATTTTTTAAAAATATATATATAATAAGCAATGGAATACAAGGTTTTATCAGTGAAACTGTGTATTAAAGGCACTGTAGAACAATTTTGGATATCATTTTTTCTCAAATTTGCAATACATTGTATCGTTAGAGGGTAAAACATTTCATTACATGACCGGATAATCCGTTTCCATTAAAAACAGTTATCTGTATCCAAAGAAATAAAGTGCTCTCACAAAAAGGTAAATACATGTTACCAATGGCTAAATAATACTCCTGAATTAATAAGAAGAGTTTTAAAACGAATGTACATGGTAAGAGAGGTAGATGTGTAGGTCTCATGCGATTTTGAGAGTTCTGACAGCAAGGTGGTTGACGATTCCATCATTGTACCATATTTAAATCCTACTCTACTCAACTAAATAATAGTACAAGATGCGATTTATATAGAGAATTTAAAAGTTTGCTAACACCAGAAAAATATTTGTCTGAGATTGTAGATTTCAAATTTCGTAAAATTCTTGTAAAATTTCTATCAGGGCTGCTACGATTAAGGATTAATGAAGGTAGATGGCAGAAAATAGATAGATTTTTGAGGATTTGCCCGGTTTGTAATAATGGAATAGAAGACGAATTTCACTTTCTTATTATATGTCCATTTTATAGTGAATTTAAGAAAAATTGACCTACCGAAAAATGTAAATACAAATATTCATATGTTTAAAAATATTCTTACTACTAATGACCAATCTATAATGAAAAAAATGAGTCATTTTATTTTTTACGCATACGACAAAGGGTGTAAAAAGCTTAATGAATCAGTATGTGTTTAATTGTGTGTTTTCATGTTATCTACCATTTGTAAATTTGTAAACTTGTTGCATTATTGTATATGAATTGTGTATCCCTGTATTTGGGCCCAGGGGCCTACATACTTGAAATAAAGATTGATTGTTTGAGTGCTTAGGTATCGCTAAATCAGTCAGATCACTTGAACTACCTTCGAGTGGCCTTTTTATTGTGAACACTTTAAATGGCCATTTGATGGGAAATGTACTCACATGGCTTAACCGAACCATGTACATTCGTTTTAAAACTCTTCTTATTAATTCAGGAGTATTATTTAGCCATTGGTAACATGTATTTACCTTTTTGTGAGAGCACTTTATTTCATTAAGAACGGCGTTCTACAGCGCCTTTAAGCTACAAAGATGATATATATGATATTCTCACTCTGACCGGTGAAGATATAGTCCACAGGCCAGTCAATAGCTCGAATGTTATGTATAAACATATGAGAGTTACTTTGTTATTTGAAAGTACTTATATAATACTCACATAGTATTGTTAATATTATATTATCTAATAAATTAAATACTAAATAGAGGAATGCATATTTGCCAAGTTCATCTAAAACAAATTAAAGGTTCAACATTGTTCACTATCTAAATGGTATGTATTTCTAATGGCATGTATTTCTAAAATTAAAGGCTGTAGACTATTGGCAATTGTTTTAAACATCTTGTGCAGCTCATAATGGCCAAACACATTATGTCTATGTTTATTGAAACCTGAAACCTTATTACCTTAAATCACTCTGATATCTTTTAAATGACTCTTTTGTATCTAAGGGGTGTACACATTGGCTACCTTGATCATCAGTTCGTTGATGAAAGTTTAATCAGAATATTGAGAAAAAAAAATTCTTATACATTTCATAACGAGCATAATTAACAAATAATGTTTAACAAATTTTTTAAAAACTTTCCTCTGATGGCTTCTAAATAAATCATTCATCATAAAAGCTACATATTCGTTACCTTGAGTGTCTTTTCGTCTGTGAAAAAAATGGACATTTGTCTAATCGTACATGTTAAACAGCTCTTTCTGCTCAAAGAAATAATTATTGTCGCTTTCATGCTTTTATGAAACATTTAACAGTAACCCGTTCAATTTTCTGCACCAAATTAGCCCTAAAAAGGTAATCCAGTTATGTTTGGATTTTTAAAGTTGGGTGAATCTTTCTGCACTGTCTTCGATCAAAGTGACTCTCCACAAAACTGCTCATAGTAGCCAGTGCTAGTAACTGTTAGTTACTATAAAGTCTTTTAAGAGACTAATTTTGACGGTTATTCAAACTATGTGTTAAAATCACAGTAATAACTCCTTCATGGTGAACATTTATTGAAGGGTATTTTCAAAAATCTTCACTTCAACTTCAGAACCATCTTCAAGCTTTAATAATATATATGCTAACCTCCCCAAGCTGTTTAAACAGGTGTTATAAAGGTTATTCAACCCCCATGGGTTCACATTATATGGTACATTACATCGTTTTCAACTCACTTGTTTTGTTACTAATAATAAAGTATAATTATTGCAGAACCTGTCTGCCTGGATGCCAAAACATTTCTTTTGCCAATTCTGAAATTCCTGAAATCGAACTAGGTCAAGGGGATGGGGTCGGTTATGTGGTAAAACTCTTTCAAAGTAATTAAGGTTTCTCGGGACTGTAAAAACTTTCAATAACCACTGCAAAACATGTGGCGCTAATGAGGGATGTCTGTTAGCCAGAGCATTTGCAATTCTTGTCCGGATACCTCCGGAGTTAGGAAACACGTTTCCCAGGTACCGTGGTAGACGTGTTCGAAACATCACAGGAGAATAATGGGTTTCTGAAAAGCCCAGAGTATGCCTTCCAGACAAAGCATAGCATCTATTATCCACCTTTCTCTTGAAAAATGATGTGCTTTGTTTGTGCCTGAAGAAATTTCCGCTAATTTGTCTTAGATTATGGATAAGTGTATTGTTGTTTTGCAAGAGATTAAAAATGTCAACGCTTTTTTACACATGGGGTGAGGAATGTGTGAGAGTTATTCAAGTTACTTCTGCTATAAAGTCCTTGCACAATACTTTTTCAATTACCTGATTGCAAATTGATTTGCTTTGTATCAAGTTGTGTTATAATTCCCAACAAGGAAACTTACATCCAGGTATCTTCTATTAACATAAAACCAGGGAATTATACCCAAATGCATGAAAATAATAAAATTTACGTCAAATGTTCCTGTAATTTTTTCTATAATTTCAAGTCAACAATCCTCATACAAAGAGCAAAGGAAAAGGCTGCAGGTTTATATGTTTGTTCAAATGGTATACATCTTTTAGATGAAGCTAAGCTTTCATCAACAAACAGAATAATAACACTTGTAAACATAGGAACACTTGTGCTGTATCAACTCATTTTCAGGTATATTTGCAAACGTTATAATTACTTTAGTCTTCAAATCACTCAATTATATTCTGACAAGATTTAAATTATTGGGATGGTCTGTCAAATTGCTTTCAAGCAAATCTCAAAAAAAACATTTGGCGTGGATATTCTTGAGAAAAGATTTCATTGTTTATGGCCAATCACTGGGTTAAGTGTAAACTGTAAAGTACAGAAATATCAGTAGGACGGACAGTAAAGAGTTTATCATTTCATTAGCAGATATCCTACACTTCCTATACCAGGAATGATCCATTAATCCAGTCAGTAGGTTGTAGGAATGCATGATTCTAATCAGATTAGTGTGTTAACTGTGAAATTACTGGAATATCTGTATCTCCAGTTGGATGAACAGTAAAGAGTTTATCATTTAATTAGCCAATCTTAGATGTCGTCAACTTCTACTACCAGAACCCTTATTCTTGACACTTTCGTAACCTTAAGAATTGTTAACTTTGATTGTATCATATGTGTCCTAAACTTTACTACCAGGAGTGATTCAATTAATCCAGCCTTAGGCATGATTCTAATCAGATTAGTGTGTTAACTGTTAAATTACTGGAATATCTGCATCTGCAGTTGGATGAACAGTAAAAAGTTTATCATTTAATTAGCCAATCTTAGATGTCATCAACTTCTACTACCAGAACCCTTATTCTTGACACTTTTGTTATCTTGAATCGTAATCTAAGAATTGTTAACTTTGATCGTAGCCCATGTGTAAGAATGGACTTAAGAAGTTTATAGGGCTACGCACATTTTGAGAATAGCTAGATGTGAATGATTCGATTAATCCAGTCAGTAGGCTTGACTCTGATCAGATTAGTGGGTTAACTGTGGAAGTACAGGAACACATCCTGTAGAACACATGGTAAAGAGCTTGCTCTGATACAGACCCACTCACATTACAGGAGCATGCAGCCAGCCAGCTAGCTAGCTATGGAGTGTTGTTGATCTACAGACAACACAACAACATATTCATTCTTCTCAGAATAACTCCATCTGCATTGTTGCACCTTTCCTATACTTATAACTTGTTGCCTCTGAGGGAGAACAATACAAACAGATTCTTTCTTCATCTTGGCACATTTCAACAAAATTGGTTTCACACTTTGCATGTTACTAAGGTTGAATATACATTCTTTACAAACCCTTTCACTTTATGTGTGATAAAGCGCTATAAAAATGGAACTATTGTATAATTATTATTTATTAAGAATGTAGTTGTCAGCAAAAAAAGCAATATGAACTTACATGAAATTATTCGATGTGGTATTCCTCTATTTCACAATTTTGTAACTTATTATTTCACTTATTTGATTTGCATTCAAGAAATTGAGGTTATGAAGAATTGAAACATTTTTATGTGTATCCATTCTTCATTTCTCCATTATTCAATTTGCAATGTTTCATATTAGATTGTTATTGTATTTATTGACACTTCCAGCATGCTTTATGTGTGATAAAGCGCTATAAAAATGGAGCTATTATTATTATCTATTAAGAATGTAGTTGTCAGCAAGAAAAAGCAATACAAACTTACATGAAATTAATCGATGGTATATTCCTCTATTTCACAATTTTGCACTGACTTATTGGCATCCTCGAAATTGAGGTGATGAAGAATGGAAACAATTATATGGATATCCATTCCTAATTTCTCCATTCTCCAATTTTGCAATGTTTCAGATTCAAATGTTACCACTGATCTTTGCTACAAAAGTGTTATTTTATAAGCCAGTTCACCAACATACAGAAATTATTTAGTTGTCTGCAAATCTTCCAGATTCAATGGTTTGACACATTCTTGACGGCAATAGAGAAAAGTTTTCACTGATATCTTCCTTACAAGACACATCTGAACACAATGATTTTATATTACACAGGAAACCCGCCTCTATCTGTAGGAATACTATTTCAATAGCTTAAAGGCGCTGAATCATGATTTTCTTACTGAAATAAAGTTCTCTCACAAAAATATAAATATGTGTTACCAATGGCTACATAATACTTCTGAATCAATAAAAAGATTTCTAAAACGAATGTACATGGTTTGGTGGAGCCATGCAAGTCCATTTTCCATTGAGCGGCCATTTTAATGTTCACATGAAAATGGCCGCTCAGAGGTAGTTCAAGTGATCTCACTGATGTAGCGATACCTAAAGACTCAGATTAGTGTTATAAATATGATATAATAACGGAATTGTCAACCATCTCGCTGTCAGAATTCTCAAATTCTCATGAGTTATGTAATAAGTTGTTTTATTCGTTAATGTAGCAATATATTGTATAAACTTTAATAATAAAGGGCAAATTTGAGAAAACATATATGCAAAATGTGCTACAGCATCTTTAAATGAAAACATCAAAGAAAATGTCACAAATTGTACCTTAAAGTAGCAGAGAACAATTTATTTTAAAAAATCTCACAAGACACATCTGAACACAAGATGTTTACAACCATTTTTATATTAATTAGGAAACCCTCATCTATCTATAGGGATGTTATTTCAATTAGCACAAATAGTAGTATCTCATCAATTCCATAAGAAAATACCACATATTGTACCTTTAAGACAGATTCTTGTGAGCAATAGAGAACAATTAATACAAACAATGCTCACAGATATCTTCCTCGCAAGACATATCGGAACACAACAAGTTTACAAAGACTTTTATATTGCTTAAGAAACACTCGTGCATCCATCTTCTAGATAAGAGAGGAGGAGGCTGCAACTTTTTGGAATTGAACAAAGTACAGACATCGTCAAGATGATTATCACAGTGGCGAGATAATGACTCCGATTGCTTAGTGAGGAAAGATGATAAAAAGAGAAAACAGATCACTTTGCCGAGTTTCCATTAACGCTCTTTTCTCTTCATAAACAAAAGCGTTTCAATTGCTTGTTTGGAGTCGGGATACCAGATTGACAAGATACATTATGACGGCATTCCCTGCATGTGTTTGTGTTGATGTAGGTGTTCTCCATGTCTGCTGGCATCTCGGAACTTCATAATCTAAATGAAGCTTTAAAAGAATATACTCTACCATGACAAGCACAGTGAATGATTAACATGCCATTCTCCTAAAGATTTCTATCATAAAATGGATCTTAAGCATGGTGAATAATTAACATGCCCGAAACTATTCTTAACCATTTTTATCAGAAAATGGTTGGTAAGCATGGTGAATAATTATAGCATACCCTACTCATCATAAAATTGATGGTAAGCATGGTGAATAATTATAGCATACCCCTACTCATCATAAAATGGATGGTAAGCATGGTGAATAATTAGCATACCCTACTCATCATAAAATGGATGGTGTTACCGGTGCAATAAAGGAATCTGAGAACCTTGTTATCTAAATCTGATAATTATGTTAATTGCTTCAATAAGGGAACATATTACTTTCACTAAGCTCTATGCACTTCTAGGTAATGCTAAAATGGTTATTGACTTCTCATTGACATCTTTTGTCTGCATGAGTAGATCGATTCATTAGCAAAACCTGGTTTCATACGACTCAATTCAAGTCGAATTTCACCTCAAAGCAGAAACTAAGTGTGAAGAACTTCTGGCTATACTGGTAGAAAGTTTCACTTGTCTTCAAACAAAATGAATTGCTAAGCCCTTTACAAAATAAACAGGTTACAGTAGATTTGAACATTCGTCCAAAATGATAATAACAATCCCACTTCCAAGAGAGCATCTCATTTTGGACAGATTGATTTTGGACAGATTTAATACTCTAAGACATCAGTATTCTTTTAATATTTAATCTCATAATTTTAAATTCCTGTAGCAGATCAATGTTTCAGGAAGTAAACCTTTAGCCTGACACTGAACAACTCGGGGGACCCTTTTTCTTACACTAGAGCGACGTATTGTAGTCTCCTAACAAACAGGGAGGTTCAGAAATCTGGGGCAAGGTTTGAATAAAGCTGTGCATCTGTCCATGTAATTCCACAGACCTATCACTGCTCACCAGCTTCTTAATTAAGCCTTGAAGAAGCTATTTCAACACCTGCCCTGAGCTTTGAAGTGGTATCAGTCGGACTGAAGGCTGAACTATGCAGAACCCAACACTGACGGAGGAAGTCGTTCGCTGAGGGGAATCACCTTGAAGTGTAACACCTTCACCCCTCACCTGGTGATTGTTACCCGCAGGTGTCACACCTGCACTGACACCATACCTGTACTTCTCTAATTGATACATGTTATCTTGTCAGAGAGGATTGAGTCAGGCAGGACGATGGTGCCACACATGGTAAAACTATAGTCATGCCTGTGGGGGAGGAGGTTTATTACCTTAGAGATTGTTTACCGTTAAACCATATATTATATAATATTACTGAATTGCATTCATTCTCTAATTGATATGTGTTATCTTGTCAGAGAGGATTAAGTCAGGCAGGTTTGTCTCCAATACTTTTGCTGTTCTATCCTCACACTAGCTACCATACTCATACTTGCTATTCAGAATCTACAAGTCTTATTGACTACGGTGTATTTCATCATTGTATTTGGATTTTGATTTGAAATGTTGTCAAATGTAATGTTTTGCCATTTTTGAAAATATTAGGCTTCTACACTGTACATATAAGATCTGTGCAACAGATCATAATCTAGCAACCTTTGGTATGGGCAGATAACTTCGATGGTTTTGTTTTTGTATAATTTTACTGTGATAATTGACACAAATCATACATTTGGGCTGGCAACTTTTCAGGCTTATTTCATATATTGGTTACCACCTCATAAAACAAAGACATGATGGGGATATTTCAAGGAACCTCATCGCATCATTTCACTGCAGGGTCCAAGACTACCTGCTGACAAGGCCATACCTCTCATGAAAGATTGCATGACAGGTGTCAAGGCTGATGGTGCTGCAGATCTCTATCATCCTGTTATCTCACCTGTACAGGTATGTACAGAAGCAATTGATTTCTACTTCAACTACCTGCAGTCCGCTCGTCATGAACACCTGTAATAGCACTTCAGTATTGGATTGATATTCGGTAAGATATTACAGTGCTGCAGAGTTTGCTTAAAACATCTGTGATATGCACATGTAATAGCCCTTCATTATTGGATTGATATAAGTAAGAGCTTACAGTACATGAGAGTTTCCTTTAAACATCTGTGATATACATGCACCTGTCATATCAGTTCCTTGTTCAACTAGTTTCAAGTATGAGATTTCAATATTGAGAGCTTTAAGAAGATTTCAAGTTACCTTAATAAATTGTAATTTTCAAGATGTTGTATCTCACTGTACATGTGCATGCCTACACCTACATAGCTGTCAGCCTCAAGTTTTAATGAGTGAGTAACCCAGGGTCACATCAAAAGCTTATTTAGCCCTGCAAGAAATTGGATGAGGCAAAGCCTAACAAAAAATAGTATTTGTATTTTTCCTCAAGGGCAAACATGTGGGCTCATGCCATTGAATTAAAAATATGTGAATCTCGTGCCAAATGCATGATAATATATATATATGTAATATAACTTATATCTGAAAGTTTTCAAGGACCCATCCCAATCTTGCAAGCCAGTTTCAATTCTTGAGAACAGTTTTATGATCATGACAGCTACATAATGCAAAGTTATAAGAAACGTCTAGCTTGTGTAACCATTGACATCTCTATCATTTCCATGTTGAGGGTATTTCAAGCATGTCCTTTGAATAACCTGTTTCTTTTAACAGCTGTCCAAATAAATGGAAATATGAAGCCTTAGATCTATAAATGCACAATTTGTCTCCAGATGTTACAATAACATACTAGAAAGATTTCAATTGTTATTTTCATGTATGATATTCTTATCTCCCTGTCTTCAATTTTAGCAACTGTAACAATAAACTGGTCCATAATCAATTGGCATTAAACCTTTGTGTTAACAGAGCCACTTCAATTGCACCTGTAACATCACAAGCAATTTATATATTTATATTCCTGGCATCGCTTCAGCAACTGTCCACACAATTTGCAACAGTCCACAAAATTGTATTTGAAGAAACATTTACAACCATAATTTCAGCAACTATTCAATTCAACTAGAAATTGAGACATAAAATAACACTAATGTAAAATCTAATGGCTCAGTTACTTGAAATATATCTCTCCTGAGATTTCTTTAAACAGAAGGTAAAATATATCATCCCCATCTTTAACAATGCTTGTGACTTGAGTACTCCAGTCAAGCATGGCTAAAGCTAAATAGTTTTATTACCTATTTTGAGTCTTAACAAAAAACAGAAGAAACTAGATTAGCGTTTGCGGGACACCGCAAAAGCAGAGCAGCTCCGAAACTTAGGGTCTCGCCTTTCCCTGTTCCGCCTTCTCGTCAGCATCAATAAAATGGGAATTCTTTTTAACAAATTTTTTTTCATTATTCGAGTTATTACTAATCATCACTGGGGTCACTTTTCACAAGTTTGTTCTTAAAACCTATTTCTTCTTTCAAAATTTTATCCAAGGATTAACGTGGCTTTAACCAATATCTCATGACCTTGACCTTGACCATCAATGAACCCTTTCCATCGCGTATAACAATCATGCAATGACTCAAAGTGTTCATAGTTTAAATATGGCATATTCACAAAAGCATGCTTAAGTTTTGACCTCACTGTGACCTTGACCTTTGACAGATTTTAGCGAAAATGTTTACAAATCTTGGTCTTTCTCCATAGTTCACATATACCAAATAAGAGCCTAATAGCACAAAAAAGTTTGAAGTTATCATGTATACAAGGATTGTTGTAGTGATTTCAGAACTCATGAACTTGACCTTTGACCTTGAATGTGAACATGTGAAAATCATTCACCAGGTGTATAAGAAAGAAATTAAGCTATCTATATGAGGTGTTAATATCTTCATGGGAAAAAGTTACTTAGTGATTTCAGAACTGGTCAGCATGACCATATCTCGTGACCTTGACCTTAAAAATTCAAGGTCACACAATCAGTGATCACTTTTCATTGTGTATCACAATCATGTAATGATTCAAAGTGTTAATAGTTGAAATAAGACATTTTCGCAAAAGCATGCTTAAGTTGTGACCTCGCTATGACCTTGACCTTTGACGGATGTTAGTGAAAACCTTTTCAAATCTTGGCCTTTCTCCATAGTTGATATACACCAAATAAGAGCCTGATAGGACAAATATTTTTCAAGTTATCGTGTTTACAAGGATTTTTTTAGCGATTTCAGAACTCGTGACCTTGACCTTTGACCTTGAATGTGAACATGTCAAAAAAATTCCCCAGGGGTATAAGTAAGAAATTATGTATATGAGTTCTCAAAACCTTATTGGAAAAAAGTTATAGCCAATACAAAACGCGGCGGCGATGGAAACTGCACAAAAACTGATAGCAGCTCCGACTTAGTCGGAGCTGCTAATAATATTAATTTTGTTTTCAGTTTTTGATGTGAAGAAGCAAGAGATGGTCCCTTAAAGTGATGTTTCTACACTGATGTAACCCTCTCTTTAACACTGTAAAACCCTTGAAAGTATCGCAGTGATTGATGAAACACATTCACATATAAGTTTTTAAATTCACTGTTACATCCAATTTGAATATCCTGAAACTTTCTTGTTATTATCAGACACTCTATTCTGAAGTGCAAAAGAAACATCCCCACTTTTTAAGGGTGTAGAAGATGAAATACTGGTGTCAGAGAAAGTAGATTTTGAATGTTTTTGATAAACACATGTCTTGTTAAAGGCGCTGTAGCACGTTTTTTGCAAAATTTATTTTTTCAAATTTCTCATTTATAATGATTGTTTATGTCATTTATATTTACTTTACAGGGTAAAACATCTTATTACACAAACCAATGATCCGTAGTGGTAATAACGGTGTTGCGTATAAAGCCAAAATTACATGGCAGCCATTTTATTGTGAACACATTTTATTATATTCGAATGACAAAAAAAATTCCCATGGCTTTACGGAACCATGTACACTCATTTGCAACTTGATTTTCCGAAGAGAGAAGGGTGTTTTACTATAGTTGACATTATTTTTCAAATACATTTCATCGACTTATTTCAGCAAAAAAATGTGCTACAGCGCCTTTAAGAAGTACTCACAATTTCATACATCAGAGTATGATACTTTTATTTGTATGTCTGTCTTCTGTAATCACTTTGGGTGCAGAAATTGCTTTTTTAAAATGGTTTTGGCATTTTTATGTTTAAAATTTATAAAATGTATAAATTTATTCAATAATAGATGTTGTCGATATAAAAACATCTTGGACTTCAATTTGTTGAGGCATCTTTACTGTAGTACGTCATAATATACAGAACAAATAATGTTGTGAAACTTCAAATTTAGTAGTAGTTTTCAGCAATATGTATCGCTCATTGATTGAAATATCTTGTGTTTTGTACGACAACATTTCTTATGGACACAAGTTTACACATCAGCACTCAATTCCAATTGCAGCACCTGAAGTCCAACCTGTATGAAGACAAACTGACCTGTATAAGAGACACCTGCGTGGCTGCTATTCTCCTTGTGCTGAGATTCTTAATCTCTGCCCAGACCGGAATGGCCTCCTTTAGTGTATAGCCCTTCCTGTCTAGTCTCAGGGTCGCAGTCACCGTCCCTGCCACACAGCACCAAGAACCCACCGCCTCAAACGTGTCGTTCTCCACCGGTAGCTGCAGAACGGTGAATATATATTAGAGTGGAAAGCATTCTTGCTTTGTCAGATAAGTAAAACTGTGATATAGTGATTTTTTTATAACCAAATAAAGAAGAAAGACATTATTTCTTCAAGCTTCGATATTGTGAAGAGCTTTTGTTTGTATATACAATTATCTGAATGGAAATGTGAAAGCTATGGTTACCTTGGTTCTGCTGCCTAAAGTACATTGCTACAAAATGGTACATGTGTTTGGTCTATCACCAAATATTATTTCTGTTGTCAGTTTCATAGTTTTCCGAAATACAGCAACAGAAAATAGAATGGTATGGCCATTGGTTGGTCCAGAAGGGGAGACGATCGGGGTGGGACAGGCAGTGGGGCAGTGAGTGATCTTCCCTTTAACTCCAACCCCCCCCCCTGAATTTTTTTGGTTCTGCCTAAGAAAACGGTTTAATTTTGTGATCACAAACTATATTTTCAGGAACATATTTTCTTTGTTTAATTGACTTATATTGTATTCTGATAATTATTAAACAATGGAAAAACAGAATCACTTCTGTTGATGACCATTAGGGTGAAAAACTGAAGAGCTTATCTTCATATGGAGGTCAACTTTATTACAATGATAATACCCACTAAACCTTACATTGAAAGTTGTCAAAAGAAGGAAATCATATAGAATTGGTGAAATAATGATGATAATGGATCCGAAATTGGCTTGATGGTTCATTTCTTTTCCAAATAGATCTCATTTTGCTACAATATCCATTCTATTGCCATGAATTGTATACCTAACTGCAATCGCAAATAACATTAACGGTTCCATAATGGTAATGGTTGAGGCCAATGGATCCATTTTTGGCATTCATGATCACATTGTGAGTTAAAATACCCTTTTCATTGTCATAAACTGTATCCTAAACAAAACTCATTCCAAGTAGGAAAATAGAAGAAATTGCAGAAAACACATACAAAATGGCCATCAAGATACTGCTTTCGGTGGCTGAGTCTCATTTTAAGGTCCATGAATCTTTCAACACTGGGTAATATGTTTTGAAGATTGCTTATTTCGATGAACAATGTATGTTTTATAACAATTGAGAAAACAAAAGCAAGCTTAATTAGATAAACAAAACTGATGACAATGCACTTATGACTGCCATCAAAGATACTGTTGAATGTGGGTCAAAACTGAGGTCAAAATACATAAAATATCAATTATTGATTATAATGTGTTCAAAATTGCAGTCATAAAGAAGAAAGGCAATAATGCTGTTGAGGGTCATTGAGATACTTACTGAAGAATCTGGTTCAGAATTCAGGTCAAGGGCGCCGATGACTGCAAATTTACTGGTTCGTTCATGATGGGGGCCGCCGGGAGAATAGATTGTCATTCTCACGAAATACCGCAATCGGCCATGCTTTCCTTTGAAGGAAGATGGCAATTTTGGTGGAAGTACAAATTCAAATGGAAAGTAATGAGATCCTGGATGCAATAGCCCCTCGTCATCAATTTGTTTTTCACCTGCAACAACAGAAGATGAAATCACACCATCGTGTTTACTCAAGGAAAGTAAATATCTCGTCTCTCTTTGACTCGGAGCTACAGGCACAAATTATTTGGCTGATATGTATAAGAAGATGCCTGAAGTTGCAAGAACATCTGATTGATGGGTCTTTGGGTGGTCCTCATATTTCAGAGAAAACATGGATTAGTTATGTAGTTAAGTATATTTATATACATATACATATATACATCCTGTTTTAAGTTAGGAATTAAGAATCTTTGTGATGAAATGTTTACTTTGTAGATGTTAATCATTTCCTTATCAAGTTTTGTTTATTTGGAATTGAAATGAAATTATACAAAGAAAAATAATTGTATATACCGGTAGGTTGATTTGGTTTTTGGAAGTCAAAATGAAAAATTTGCTGAGATTGATACTACCCTACTGAACAAGCAAAATCAGCATAAATAGCTTTGTCAAAGGGACATAAATACAACTAAGGTATATTTGTGGAGACAAAGTTTGAGGGGACATTTGTGCATGTATGCCATGAAAAGAACTTGTAAATTTAAAAGTTATTGCTTTGAATGTTATACTAATAAGTATTAATAGCCCAATTGTACAAACAGGAGTATCTGTTGTCTCCAAAAGAATATACCTGTGTTGTTCTGTTTAAAATACATTGTACCAAAAGAAATCTTTAGCCTTGGATACAACCGAGCATATGTAACAAGATGGTTGCAATGAATCTTTCAGCTAAGAATACTTCTCTAGAACATTTATCTTGGTTCATTTGAGACAGAAGTATCCTCTATAAGATTGTACATTGTACCAGTGCAATCTTTGAGTCTGAGCATATGTGACATGACAGCTACTATGAATCTTTAAGTTCAGAACACTTCTTTTGAACTTTGATTTTCACCATAGACTCAATCCTCTGATGCAACAGCATGTTAAATTCCAAATTTCCTGTCTGCAATACACATGGACACCAATGATGTCAAAAACATTAAGATAATCCAAACATGTAACATTTTAGTTTGTTTATATTGATTGCATATGAAGGAAAAGGATAACAATTGGACTACAACCTTCAGAACATCAGACGAAAACAAAATGACCATAAACCCTATGAAGTAGGCATAAAGAAATGGAACAAAGGTATCAAATCAACATAAACTTTTTAAAGAAGAGACTCAAATCTAAATATTAGTCTCTTGCTGCAGATTTGACCTTCAAATACCAACTTCAGAGAGGCTGCACTTAAATACATGGAAGCAACAACGAGTCTATCGACATGTTTTAAGAGCGGCAATGACGTAAAGGGAACCAGACTAAGCACACATCTGAAGAATGACAACCCTAAAAAAAGGTCTCAGTACACAATTTATTGTCAACACCGATCGAAAAACAGGTTTTTGTGTTTAAAGATAATTGATGCCAGTCTTTCAGGATGGCAGTACAAGTATTTTAATGAGGAAACAAGATAAACATGTCATGGTTTTATCCATCCACTTCCAGATAAAGCTTTTCTAATGAAGGACCTACAGCTCTTTTCACTCACGATCAATAAATATATACGAGTTTGACAGGTAGTAAAAACCATTCACTGTAGTGTTGAGTAATTTACTGGAAAGCATTTACCGCAGGTTCCCTTACCGACAACAAGGTCTTTGTATGCTCATCTGTTAGGTTGGGTGGATTTGTTACCTGGTTCTATGTAGTCTTCTTGGATTAGAACATTTCAAGGAGAAGTGTGTAAGATCATGTTGCTTACTTGCCTTGACCAATATACATCCAATAAAATGCTAAAACTACAAAATTTGGAAATATAGACAGATTCTCTGAATTATAAGGAACTTGAAGAATGTAAAAGGTAATACAATGTTGATGTTTGTAAAGTGGTGCATGCATATTTAAGGTATGGATTTCAATACAACAGAAACCCACTTTGTACCATAAAGGTCCTGCAGACTTCTTCAACCTCGGTATCTTGTGATTTGTGACCAAGTTTCACAAAGGTCCCTTAGACTAAGGGTGCTGATAGTGATAACATTGAATTCCGATCAACTTATAGACTGTCACGAGGTCTCCAATAGGAACAAGGTTTGTTCAAGTGAAGGTCATCTTGAGGAACAATAGAACAACATTTCTTGCCAATTCATCAAAAGATTCAGCGACATGCTCATTGAAAACCATCAATTCATGATTCATTCCATAGCTACATGTAAGGGTTTAATACTTGAACCACAAACTTTTCAACTTATTTATTTCAAACAGAGATTATATATTTATTTTATATTTACTTACTTACTTACTCTTAGCACAAATTTCATTCTATAGCTGTCTCAGCAATACCTTTCGAACCACAGACTTAGATCTTTTTGCTTAACTATGAAAACACATTTTTTAACAAACAAACCTGACAACTATTGAAACATCATTACCAACATCTGTACCACAAATTTTATACCTACCATAAAATAGGGCATCGCTACTCATTCTGCCAGAACTATCATCAACATTGCCACAACTATCATCGAAATAACTCTACCACAGATTTTATACCTACCATAATATAGAGCATCTCAACAAAATCATCCAGACTTCATAATCATCACAACAAATCCCTGTTGAACCACAGACCTTACATCGCTTACCAAATACCTCTCTGTATATGCGATATATCCCATAAACACCTAAAAGTAGGTAATTATTACCTTTAATGGGCAGCACGGTTGTGTAGTTAAACACCTCCTCGTCCGAGGCCTGTATATCACTCGATGTCATCCATTCCACCTTGGCTTCACCAATAGCTTCAAGACAAACACCTGCAAAGACAAGAACAGCATTAAGAAATACAAAATTGGAATCAATCATTTTTGTGTGAATTGTGTGATTTTGTTATTTGTGCAAACATTTCACACATGCCACACATAAAGCGCAAGAGCACAAATTAGAAATATAGAACTTGGAAGTCAAATAATCAGTTTCTGTGACATTAGTGACCTTTTTATACAATCAGTTTCTGTGACATTAGTGACCTTTTTATATCTATGTAAAGGCCTCCAGACAAACACCTGCAAGAACAAGAAGAGGATATCAAATAAATTTTTATAAAACCTAGAATCTATAAATGTTTGTAGAATTTGTGACCTTTTTATTCAACCACATAATTGTCCCAATAGCTTTGAGACATACACCTGCAAGGAAAAGAGGGAATCAGAAATATAAAACTTTTATTCAATCAATACTTGTGAAATTGTTTACTTCAAAGCCTTTAAATGCATTTTCCAAATAGCTTCTAGACACACACCAGTAATGAGAATTAGAAATATAAAACTTTGAATCAATGATTTTTTGTGAAATATATGATTTTGTTTCTTCTACCTACATTTTAAAAAAGCTGAAGACAATCACAAGAAGAGTAAATGCACGAATCAGAAAGGTCTAACTATCACTTTCTGCGACATCTGTAAGCATTTTATATCTCTATAGGTTTTCTAATAGGCAATAGGCATGCACATGCAAGGACAAGAACTAAATATAAAACTTGGAATCAAGAAGTTTTTGTGAAATTTCTGTTTATTTTATCACTTAAAATGCATTTTTACAAAATGCCGCGAAGACAGGAGAGGCATATTAGGAATTTGATAATTCCTAGAATCAACCTATTAACAAATTTGTAATTTGTGACCTTTTTATTTCTATATTCATGCTCTGTTTGATTTAAATTAAATTCCTTTTAGGATAATAAAATTTTATCTTATCTTAACTTATAAATATTTTCGAACAGCTTTCAGACATACACCTGTGAGGACAGAAGTGAGCAAACCAGAAATATAAACTTTGAAATGAATCAATTTTGGTGACATTTTTTACTTCGAAGCTTCCAAATGCATTTTCCCAAAAACTTCTGCACCTGCACCTGCAATGAGAATTACAAATATACAAATATAAAAGTCCTGTGAATTTTTTTTAGTTTTGCCAGTTGTCTCATCTCATTGCTGTACGTGTTTAAAATCAACATTTGCAATTTAACATCATGGGTTAAGACCTTTAAAAACTTTTAATCACTCAAAACTTGTCTTCTTGAAATTTTTTAAGATACTTTTGTCACAGTTAATGTATTTCCTCAGGTGTTTTTTTCTTCTTCAGAAGGATGGCACTGAACCATTACCGTCCAAGTTGAGACATTTTACAATCCAAATATGGAAACTAATCAGAACACGAACCAGAGTTTGTCTACTTTTTGAAATGTGTTGTAGGATTCTTGTAGAGGTTACTTCAATGTGGTTATTCAGAATAATGGAAAAAAAACAGAGACCAAAATCAAAACAGAGACAATTCAATCCAAGTTTATCAAATCTGCCCATTTGTACTTTTGTTTCATGAGAACACTACAATTTAAACTTTAAAACTTGATAAAAACATTTGCTTACTTCTTAAATTGTCAATAGTTGCATGATTTGTTTTTCGAAATTAGTTCTGATTTCACAATCAAAATACAAACAATACAAGAAATTTTGAAACATCCCTCTAGCTTCTTTCAAGCAATGATGAGTTTGACAAAAACAAACCAAGAACAATCTGCTGTCAAAAATGTGTATTTCTGACACTGTGAGTAGATTATTTTCACAAATCTTTCTGCTGTTCAGCTGTCTTTCATTTCAGATGAAAGAAGTGATGAAATAAAAGGAGTTGGTACTACTAAACAGTATAAACACAAAAGAACTATTAAAGTGGTTGATACTGTTAATCCTTTCATATTTTTTTTTAAAACAGTCGCTTCAACTCTTTTTGTAATAAGGAGTGGTAAAATGGTAACAGATCCAAAGGAGGGTTCAACAAGGGATTCAAACCCTACCCCCAATTTTGTGAATATGTGATGCCTGTTTACATATAACTATTAATCTGCACTCTCAGGTATAGCATTTGGAATTCATCTTCACAATAATACCCTGGTGACAGTGTCCATGCAACTAATGGCTCTGTTTTTATATAATCAACACATCTGAGGCTATTCTCACATTGAAAGTAACTGATAAACACATTTAAACATCTCCTTTATTGTAATTAATGCACTTAAAATAGCAGATAACTGAATTAGAGGAATGTTGACAGTCTTCTTCATCATCCAAACTTAACAAAATAATGAATAATGTTAACTGAATTAAGTATTGTGAAAAAACTGTGGGCGTTATCACAAACAGACGTGGAGGTGGCGGATACTTTAACAACAATCTAATTCTCGCACATGTATCTGGTGTATAAAAATCTCATACATCCGAGCCGAAACTAACAAGAACATCACAACGCAATCACTCAAAATGATTAATTTTGTATGATAAAGTAGTTAATTTGTTCTGCATGAAGTAATCAATTCTAAAACAAGGTATCCATTTTGCAGAGAAATAAATTACAACGTTCCAGATTGCACAAAAAGCTGACAGAGCCCATCTACGGTATCTCTAACAGCGTTAACTCTCGGCTTTTGCCGTTATAAATTACACCTCTGCAGCGATGCTGATGTCGGCAAAATTAAAGTTGTGGAAATATATATGGTGGTTCTGAGTGATGAATCTCAATTTAAAACTTTTCTGTTCATCAGTGCCAGAGCCCTCTCCATTAGCCAGAGTTAGCCAGTGCTAGTCCAATGGCAATCTCGCAAGCAAATGAATTAGTGTCGGAGAAAGGCAGTTATCATCCCGAAACTGTTGCAAGCTGTTCTTGAACTTTATGAATTACCTACACTTGAGCACCCACTAACCTATAGCCGGAGATGGAGACGAGATTAACATGCACTTCTTGCTAGCCTGCATATTTGTGTCTGTAATGTATTCCTAGTATCTGAGTAATACACTTGTATCACTGAATCAGTTATCAAACTTTATTATTTCCTTTCTGTTATATATAGTTATCATGTCAAAACTGCTTCAAGATGTTCCCAAGCATCATGAATTATTTCAACTCCAGCACCCAATAACCTTTTCGTTGGAAATGGTAATGGGATTATGAATATTTGTCTCAAAAACATATTCTGATATCTGAAAAAAAGCAGCTGTATTCTTGAAACTGTTGTCAAATTTTACAAATTGCCTGTCCAGCCATGACTATATTCCAAATAACAATCATATGAAATTGATTATTATTCTATTCTTAGGTAAAAAAAAACCTTATTCAAATAGCATGAAAGAAAGTAATTGCTAAAAGATCAATAAAGCAATTTGATGTAGGCTTTCTAAAAGCAAGAAATACATCAAATGATTAAAACAATGGCTTCCATATTTACTATAACAACATAATTTGCAAATGGCCTGTACAGTCCCCTTAACCCCTATGATGAGAACATTTGAAGGTTTGCTCAGGCCTGAAAACTAGATTGCTGTCCCCTATTTTGTATGCACCTTTGACCTCATAAACATTTCCAAAACCGAAAAACTCAAGAAATACATACAAGTTTTACGAGAAACCTTCATAGAATCAAAGCAAAAACTGGCAGCAATTAGCATATCAATTCATATGATTTGATAAAATATTCACAATTGTAAAAACCATAAAAAGAGATTTCAAGAAGCACAATTGCATTACCATGAATACATCTGGAAAGAGTTTTACCACCTTCATAGTAAAAAAACAAGGTCTATTATACCAGCGATGACCATTAGGCTGCAAGGGTTATCAAACACAGATGTACAATAATAGGTTCAATTTCCTACACCTCTTTCCACGTCCATTCCAGCCATAAATATAGCATAACGCCTCCTTACAAACTAAACATGTCTTTGAAGATAATGGAAGATACTGGTTATGGAATGCTGACCAAATTGTTGCAAAGAATTGGTACATTCCAGACAGTGTTTTTCTATTTGCCAGCACTTAGAGTTAGTGGACAGTTGCTTGTTGCAGCCAGGGTCATTTGGGTAAACATGGCTTATTGGAGTCTTGGCAAACTTGACTTCAAATTGAATTTCTCTATAAGGATTATTTTACTAAAGGTCACTTTCATGTGATGATACAAATTTGTCATTGTCACTAACATTATCATGTGTAACAATGTTTTATTATATGACGAGCAGTGAAATACTGGGAATTATCAGTGAAATAAACTGTTTATCAGACTACAGTGAAAATAACTTATATTTTCACTGCGAACGGTGACTGATATAATTTGACGTCATAAAACAATGGTCTCACACGGCGAATTGGCTTATGACGTCACAGTGTTACTGTGGTGATGGGCTGTTCCTAGCGGCCGCTCGGCGTGAAAACGACCCTTTTCGGACGTAATTACATGGATAATATCATATAATAAATAGAATATCCGTCAATTCTTGACAAATACCATGTTTATCTCATCTCGTGAGGTAGAAAAGTTATATATTTTCACTCGTGGCTGCGCCACTCGTGAAAATATAACCTTTCTACCTCACTCGATGAGATAAACATGGTATTAGTCAAGAAAAGACAGATATCCTCTATATATTTGGGATCAGGCTATCTGCAACAGTACAAATTCTGGTACTTGGTTTTTTTTGGTGTAAACTTGATCATTCAATTACTGGAATTATTAATATTATTCAAACAATATACATATACATCTTCTATAACATGTCCAACTACAGACATACACACATATACAAATATCACAAGAAATTTTCAAACTCCATTTTTACAGATATATATAAGAAGATGAAGTTGAAATAAGCTTGGCTAACATTTTCAATAGGTATATTTTGTACCTATATCGGTACTTCTTCAGGACGTTTAATACAGTAACTGACACACAGTACTGCATATATCTGAATCAGTAGTTTTTATGAGATAAATTTTATATTTCTTTTAAAAGAATTAGACTCATATAACTATTAATTACCTCACTTACCATCAAAGAGTCACATACAGCCTTTGTTTTATTTCTCTTATAAAATGTCAACTGCATTAAGTTTATGTCAGAGAATCAGAAATATTAACTTTTAAGGACCGAATCGCCTTCTCCTATCAAATGTCAATAGAAGCTTAATTCCATTCTTGCGACTTCCTATTGACATGTCACCGTCTCATTATATGTTTAATTACAATGTGACTGAGGCTATCTTTCAACATTGTGTACACAGGAGATTTGGGCTACAGTGTCTCTAAATATAACAACCAGAGTCATTATAGAAATACCATGTTAAGTCTTGGTTGTGAACAAATATAGGCTACATGAAATCGGTTTCACAACATGAAGAATGTTATCATAATAGAGCCACTATATAGGCTATATGAATTGTGTTTTTATATACGCTTTCAAGGATGTTATCATGATAGAGCCACTATATAGGCTATTTGAATTGAGTTTTTACAAACGTTTTCAAAGATGTTATCATGATAGAGCCACTTATTTAATCTGAGATACATACTTTCTGCAAATATCAGGCTATCTTATCAAAGTTCGTGAACATATTGATTTTCAGAATCTGTATGAAATCATGATTTCCATTTTAGTTAGCAAGAGAAAAAAGGGAAGTTATAAGGACTGTACAACTTCTTTGATTCAATGTTTCACTGCAGACACTTCATCCTAAGAAAACCAAGATTTCTAGATAACAACTTCTTCAGGAACATATGTTTACACCCTTCGCCTAATGAAGAATTAATATTGTGTACCCTACAAAACAGTTATTTTCTTACATTTTCTAAATCCTAACAATCTTGTTAATTTTCTATTTCCAACATTAAAGATTTCTAACCATTCCTCTGTAAAAAAAAAAAATTGGGTCAAGGAAACAAACGTGTCTACTAGTGGATTGAGTATGCAATATTGGGTCTGCATTACTCATACACTGGGAGCAATAACGATAATAATATTGACCAATCAAATATAATCTGTCATTCTCTCCTGACCTAAACAAGCAAAAACCATGGGAATATACCCATAACGGTGAGTGCTTGCTGGTTGTGTTGGAAATGAGCACCAAATGCTCAGAATCTCTCCTGCTGAAGTGGTAAAGATAGGAAGGTGTGTATTTTCTCTCTAAACAACAGATTTATTGGTTATGTAGCTTGCCTATTCTGACTCTTTTAGTATTCTATTCTTCCTCTAATAGCCAAGAGGAAAACAAGAAATGAGGTCTTCTCTGCAGTGGAAAATAGGAGCATGTTTTTAAGATTTTTGATCATAACGTGTGATTTAAAAAAATATTTGAGGGGTACAAATCCTATTTTCATTAGTCTTGTTCATATGTAAATCCACTTACAACTTAAGATTTTACAACTTGTTTCTAATCATTCAAAATTGTCAATGCTTTTTCTTGCTTGCAGAACAAGCCTGATTCAAATCTTAAGAATGTCAATATAAATCTGCTTCCTACCAACAGCTATATGCCATACAATTTAACTCTTTTTAACATTTAAACTGTTGAATAAATTAATGCATAATAATAAACTATTCCAAGTAACAAGTTTGTAACAATTTGTATCAGATGAATCCTGGAATCTCAACTGGCCAAAAATAATTTATTTCAGGATTGTTCTCACCCTTGGAAGATACTGCAGTGTTATATTTATATGGCAATATTAAACAAGTGTAATACCACTGCAAGTATAATGCAACAATAGTGTTCAGTTATGACATCACAATGGTATATAACTCGTGGCTTAGTTTCAGCAGACTGTAATTTTGCTTGATTAATTTTGGCAAGTAATAAACAAAGTCCTAAACTTCCTTATTTTATAAATTTTATTAAACTCATGAATGATATGGTGTCAAACTCATTTAAAATCAAATTATTAAATTGTTTTTAAAAATTGGTATTACATGGAATGTTGTTTGAGTAGTCCGTCATCCAGACCTCTTAATGTATTAAGGGTCTAGGCAAGTCTACAACAAAACAAAATTATAACAAAAGAGCCATGTGCTCTGTAGCTCACCAGGGTTTCATTGATTTACTATCGAAGGTTGAATATTTAAGTTATCTCAAGTAATACATTGCTAACAAGACAACAGATATCTGAAAATGGACATATCACACAGGCTTCTCTTCAGGGTTTCATTGATTTACTATCAAAGGTTGAAGACAACAGATATCTGAAAATGGACATATCACACAGGCTTCTCTTCAGGGTTTCATTGATTTACTATCAAAGGTTGAATATTTAAGTTATCTCAAGTAATACATTGCTAACAAGACAACAGATATCTGAAAATGGACATATCACACAGGCTTCTCTTCAGGGTTTCATTGATTTACTATCAAAGGTTGAATATTTAAGTTATCTCAAGTAATACATTGCTAACAAGACAACAGATATCTGAAAATGGACACATCACAAAGGCTTCTCTTCATTTTTTCTTCACATTTTTAAATTTAAAAAAAAAAGTCATTTCAGAGGCTAAACGTTAGATTATATACATTAGGAGAAGCTGAGGCTAGTCACAGAGGTTCTCTCTGCTCAGATGCCTATACACTTGTGTTGCACCAGCAATAAAAATGCTTATCCAATGAGACAGTTTTGTAAAGCTTGCTTTATGAATAAAACATTCAACACTCCTGTATAACAATATTTGTTCAGACCAAACACAGCTCTAAATAAACTGTGAAATCATATTATGGAAATATTTGGTAAAACTAAGGGGATAAGACAAAGGTTTAAGACCATTATCCATTGATCGGAAGCTGTCTGTGGACCGAGAACCCCCATAAAATGATTCATTTGGGCCAATTATAGATGTATGAAGGAACATTTGTTAAATGATCGCAATTTTCGAAATGTAAAGGGAAGTGGTCTATACCAATGTACATGAATTATTCCAGTCTGTAGAACAAGTAGGAGCTGTATATCAAGTAGCCATTGCTAGTTCAGGGTTTGCAATGTCACATTTGTTAAATGATCACACACTTCTAAATGTATAAAATGGTTGTTACCAAAGTTAATGAGTTATTCCAGTCTGTAGAATAAATAGCGGGAGCTGCATCAAGCAGTCATTGCAAGTTCATTGACAAATAACTTCTGACATCGACAATGTCAATGGTTTCATTAATGGCCCCTCTGATAAAACCAAACAGGACCTGGCCAAATTGCCAAGTATAAAAAGCTTCCAAAAGGACAATAAAGAGAATCAGTATGGAAAACACTGTTAGATAGTCTGACTTGATCAAAGGCACGGGTGGTAATAGTCCAATACAATGTTTGATGAAAGCGATGTCTAAATTTGATCGTTCCATCTTTTATCTACTGATGAAGGGATGTTCAGGGAAGACTTCACTTACAATTAGGACCTCAACCTGCAAAGTTCTACTTCTGTTATCAATCTGTATACATCACTCACATATATGAATAATAATTGAATGCACATTAAAAATTAACAGTTCCGAAATACCCAAATGATATGATATTCAACAATAAAATTATTGCCTATTATTTTTATTCATAAACTTTGAAATCAAAATAATGTTTTCAAACAAATGAAATTGATATTTGAATGGAAGAAAAATTTTCATAATTTCAGTAATTTCACATAGTAGCATTTATTCATTGTGCTATTTATTGTTCAGCGTGAGAGGATGCACATCATGTTAATCCGCATATTTATATTCAACACTGTAGAGTAGTGACAACACAATCTTCTCTGCAATCTTTGATGTCCACTGTATGTACATATTTCAACACTTCATGAGAACTCAAATCAAACATCCAACTTTCTCTGGCAGAAAAAAACATATGTGGAAACTGAGATTACTCCAAGCAAGTAAACAGTATCTCCCACAGAAAAAAAAGATGTGAAAACTCACTCGAATCAAACATCCCCCTTTACCTTTACTGTAAGAAAACAAACGTGAAATCTCTGAAAAGAAAAGAACATTGGTTCATTGACATGGTTCAAGGCGTGTATGGAGAAGAAGAAAAAAACGGCGACTGCGCAATATTCCAGCAGTGCTGTAGACACATTTGTTACTCTGGGAAAAACGAATCCATCAATCTCGGCCAGGCAATCGGGGCTTCTGTATCAAACACTATTGCCAGTGTAATTTGTTCCCAACAAATTACTTCAATTGCTTCCCCTGTCCCGTAGGAGATTTGTGAATGGCAAGGAGAAAAAATCCTGATCCCCGTGTAGCCCTCCAATTGATCTTGCTCGCGGAAACAGTATCAATATATACACACAGTGGTTTTATTGTAATGGAAGCTTTTGTCCTTGGAAAGTGATGATGGTCATCGTGTGGAGAAGGCTGTCAAAGTGAAATTTCTATTGCTGGTATATGCGTGTATGTATTCCTGTGTCATCCTATACATGATATATACACTGTGGTTTTATAGTATGAGAAGTTGTTGTCCTTAGACAGTGATGATGACAGCTTCTCGCAACTTTGGTGTTGATATACTTCTTTATTACCCATATGGTTGAAAATAACTGAATCAATATTTTCGATACGAGCACATGTGCACGTATCATGTTTTCCTAGCAACTATTGTTTCACTGCGACTTCATATATTTTGTCGTTTGTGATGTAACAATTGTTCATGACGTCACTGTAGCCTGCCGTCTCAAGGGAAGTGGGCAATTGCCTTATCATTTTTACACGAATCAAATGGACTGAAATGGGTAATAAAGAAGTTATTACACTCAAAAGTGTGCCAATGACTTTTACGAAACTTGTGCAATATATGAGTAACCCTCGCTTTGGGTCAGGCAATAAAAAAATTCACACTTCACATACTTCCTCTGGCAATAATCTCTTTATATTATACAATACAAATTAATTTAAGATCTTAAACCTTAGACCATGAAATTTTAACGGATTTTGCAGAGAGAATATCTATGAATACAGACACATAGGAATTATCATATTTATTGCATTACATCAGCTAAATCAACATAATCTACACAAATTCAAAACTCATTTTATTCATGCAGCAAAGACATTGGTACGTACTTAGCAAAAGTGTTCACCTCATCAGCGACATCACAACCAATTAACCTTGGATCTCACAGATAATGAATTACATGAATTTGAGTAGAAGCAATATTGGTTGCTTGGCAAATGTGCAAGATACATACGACACTGGTGTTGATATCTTACTTTAGTAGTGTATTGTAGGGTTGGTATCTTACATGATGGCAATAGTTTTAAAAGGATCTCTGATGTCTAATATTTATTTTGGACAAAATTACTATGATAATACTAGTCCATACATATAGCATTTATCCACACTGAACACTGCCTGAGGAGAATCGCCTGTCAGTTGCTCAAGGTTCAAATTCATACTAGCATCATATCATACCAGGTACCCATCTTGCTGCTGGGACATGCTGAAATCAGTCATACCACAGTTCTCACAACTCATGTCTCTGTGAGGGGCAGGGAGTGACTCTTCAAACTATTAGTTTAATATGAGTTTATCCAGCTTTGTATATGGTTACCCATGAGCCGGCCCATTCTTGCTGAACTTTGCTGATAGCAATCGACTGAGCTATGCACAGGACCATGTGCCAAGTACTACAAAGTTGGTTAACTCCAATGCACATATTCCTTTGACAACCTAGAATATTAGTCTAGTCTATATGGAAACAGTATCAATATATATATATATATATATATACACACAATGGCTGTTCTGTATGATGAGAGACTGTTGTTCAGAGTACCAAATTAGGGTATTGATTGTGAGAGAGAATTGTTCAAGCAGTAAATATTTGCCAAATTGCTTTAATCAGACGAAAACAAATGAAAGATACTTTTTATGAAGAAATCTATTGAGTGTGTAGGCCTACATTGGATAGTGTAAGCAAATATCTGGCAATAGGAGAATCAGTTGATAGCTGTGGTTTTGCTTCAATGATTTGAATATTTGGCAAATTGATTTAATCAGACAGAAACAAATGAAATGTACTTTTTATGGAGCGATGCTTTTAGAGCTTATATTGGAAATATACAGGAGTTACAAAATCAGGTTCGGTTTTTCAATGTCAGACAATTGCTTCAAAAATCAAATCAAACAAGAAGACATAGTCATCAACATCCTCCGCCAGAGCCAAGAAATTGGAAAAAGGGCAATAATTCAAAACAATTGTGCATTACTCATTTTCATTCCATCAAGGTATGTGTAAGCAACACACCAATTTTGGTTACCCTATCTTAAATGGTTTGTGAGAAAAGCTGTCCCCTTTGGAGATACCATGAACAAAGTCCAAAAATATGGAACAAGGGCAATAACTCAGAAAAAAATAATAGCACGCTTCTGATTTGCGAACTCCATCAGGGGATTTATGCCTTCAAACAACACACCAAATTTGGTAACCCTATCTTAAATGGTTTGTGAGAAAAACTGTCCCCTTTATCTCGGACGGACGCACGGACGCACACACGGACGGACGGACGGAGCCCAAACCTATATCCCCCTTCCACTTCGCGGCAGGGATAATAAACTTTTTGATTTGAAATTTAGTCAACACGCAAAGCTTTTTATCTTTGTCTAGTAAGAATAGCATCTATTTACATTAAGAAACAAGTGTAAAAGCAAGCACAGCTCATATACTCCCATCTATAGGGATCACATGATAAAGCTTGGCAGATGCTGCACACAAAGTTTTGGAATGGAAGTGCTGGTGGACAGAAAGGCCCTATATACCCCAGTTACTGTATTTCCTTGAATACAACGTGCCCTGGGGTTCTATTTCATTCAGCACCCCCTCATCCATTAGTTCTATTTTGTTCAGCACATCCTCAACCACAAGTTCTATTCAAGGTTTTGGTTGTATTTGAGGAATTACAGTATGACTGAAAAAGTTATATTTGAGGCCCGGGTTATATTTACCTTAACACCCTGGGTTTTATTCGAGGCACAGGTTATATTTACCTTAACACCCTGGGTTCTATTCGAGGCCCGGGTTATATTTACCTTAGCACCCTGGGTTCTATTCGAGGCACAGGTTATATTTTAGGCTCGGGTTATATTTGATACTAGAGGTTGTTTTTGAGGCAATACGGTTGTTTGTAATCGGGGTTTATATTATTATATACTGCGATTTCTACACACAGAAAAGAAGAGTACATTTAGCAAATTCAGGCAGTGCATATACATGCGAAGCAAGCTCTTCTCCTAGGGCCCTTAATGCTCACGTCATCAGCCCGTAAACAGATACTTGTTGATTCCCACTGCAGCTGCAAAATAACTCCACCGTTGATATTTAGAGGAACAGGAATAACACATGTATATCAGAGCTGCAGATGTTCCAGGCCAAATATACACAGTGTTGAGGCTCCAGAGCATATCAACTTCCCCATAACTTCCTTTAATCGGCCTTTACGTGTTTAGGAAAATATGGTCTCACATGAATGATGCAGTGTCTATATAGTAGCCTTTAAAAGTGAAGTGAATTTATCTATCATACCATCTCTTTTACATTTTGATTCTAGAAAATCATGTTTCTTACATGATTCAATTGATTATTGTTAATTGTGATTTATTAAAGAGATTATTCAGCAGCTAAAGGTAAAATAATCCTTTCTTGTATTGGTCTTTGGCAAAATAATTGTATAGAATGACAGCGCGAATATAGCATTAGATATATAGTCCAGTGTTTGAGGTGTTTTTGGACTATGGTAACATGGCTTCCAGACAGGTGTCTGATTATCTAGGATATATTGTCATCAGATATCTTTTCTTAGTTCTTAATTTGGAAATTACATACTGTGGGGGAATAAATTGGGCTAATTGAGGAATTTTAAGCAATGTGATATGCAATTTTTCTTGTACCGTAAGATAATTATTAAATATTAACTTTGTTAATACAGATGATATAGTCTTAACATATAGAATTTAATGACATAGGATAGGCATAAAGTAGGTTGAATTTGTAGCAATAGTTTATTTGTTTATTTAGATAAATATGATTGTCATATTTACTTTAACCTCTAAGATGTAACATTCGATCCATTGCAGGGATGTTTAATCAAGATCTAATTTCCATCAGTTTGAATATTAATGACATTCAAAATCATAATATCCCTTTTCAAAATTCTGCCTTTAGCTATAAGCAGTTCTCATGAAATGCTATATGAAAGGTTGCAAGTGACAGATACTGTTTATCATCTATCATGAATTCAGACACATTATACATTTACACTTTATTACATTTCGAAATGAATTTATTCTAAAAGTAGAGAATTTTACTAATTTAGTTATGAACTCTTTATTCAAGTTTCATTCAAGTCATGATTAACATTAAATAGAAATACTCACCAATCTAATTGAGCAGAAACTATTTAAGTAATTAATCACAATCAGTTAAAGCCAAAATGCTGAATACCGAGAGTACACATCTATCTACAACATTTATACATCAACACGTGTTCGAAGCCAAGATGCAAATGCATTCTATATGTGATACATTATTTTGATGCAATTGCACACTAGCACAAAAGCACTCATTTGTCAAATGGCATACTACAATGTAAGTCTTGTTATTAGTATAAAACACAGATGAGATATGATTAAACACTAGTAAAGTGTTCATTTACCAAATGCATAACACCATTACAATCTTGCATAGCTGCAGAAGACGCAGTAGCAACATGCTTATAATCTGTCATTTCTAAACTACATAATATATTTTCATAAGCTTGTTAGCACAAAAATGTTTCCAAAATATATTTATCCAATATGCCCTATGATCAATACATAATAATAAATACATTTTATACAAAATACAAAATTCTTCTTAATCGTCATCACCACTTCCAATTCTGCTGAATGATAATGTAGTCTTGACATAAATTTATATGAAAATGTTGCAAACAACATATTACCAACTTGCAAACAGCATACCACTGCCAACTTCATGAGTACAGCAAAAAAATGTCATAGACTACAAAGCCATGCAGTAACTGCCTTAATCAGCAATAATCTTGCTATATTATTATATTAAAATGTTGCTATCAACATTGTACTAATTTTCAAAAAGAGTTCCACCAACAATTTAACTACAGACCATCAATCAGCTATAATCTTGCTATAAACTCATCAACATTGTACTTATTTGCCAAAATAGCACTGCTAGCTGTAGGTGATAAACATTCACACTAGCTTACAACATTGTACTAATTTGCCAAATTTAATGTCTGTAGTTGAGATACATTCATTCTCTACGTACTACAGTGTTATACAATGTTATACAGAGCCATGCAGTAACTGCCTTAATCAATCTTGCCATACAATTACATTAAAATATTGCTAACAACATTGTACTCATTTTCCAAACATTTTCCATTTATCTGTAATTTGAGATGCATCCAGTCTCTGTAGTACTACAGTGTTATACAATGTTATACAGACTACAGAGCCATGCAGTAACTGCCTTAATCAGCTAGCTAGCTATGTAGCTACACTACGACGACCACAGACAGAGTGTGTACAGAACAAACCTTGCAGTACTGGTATTCTTGTTCCCGGTGCTAGACCTGTAACCACACAGTAGGTCATGTTACCATTCCTCATGCTTCCACTCCGTACACTCGTTATACAAATTAGTAAAGCATGCTCATTAAAAACCTTCTCATTTGTATGTCATCAATCAGAAAGAAAACAAAGACAACTGAAAGGCAGTTGGTGCAAACATAACGAATATTATGTTATCATTACTGCGTGTGTATGGACTGATGAATAGGATTTAATCATATTGATGAAATTTCTGATGAATAAAACTGGCTAAATACACCAGAAATGATAATTTATCATCTGTGAGTATATACTGACTGAGCGGGTTCAAAATCATCTTGATGATATTTCTGATAAATATAGAGCTTGCTAGTTTTTTTCATTTTTATAACGGTATGTAAATTTAAAAACAATATAAATTCTTTCTCGTACTTTCCTATTTTACTCAATTCACATTGATTGGCTTTCCATGATCAAGACATTTCAAACCTAATATTACTTGAGATGATGGTTTGAAATGTACCATACAGTAAAACATTACAGGGTTCCAGTGTAGACCATTAAAGGTGTCTAAATTTCAAGTTACAATTGAATGGCTATGCATATTTGTTATTACCAAATTTTGGCTCATTATGTGGAGAAATGGTGTTAAAGTGACCATGCAGGGTGACTTATGATTTAATGGACCATGCGATTTACTGAATCATGACTGAGATTTTAGAGATTAAGATTTCTTAAAATTCCAGAGAATCTTGCATATGATTGAAGTTAAAGCACTTTCAGAAGCTTAACTGAAATTTCAGAACCTGAAAACAGTTAAAATATAAATTGATCTTCAAGTATATCAACAGGCCTATTTCAGGTCTTCTGAGGTGTGAATTTCTAGTAGACAAACAACAAGGAGTGGCCATGTTTTGCTTCCCTAGCTGGCACCTAGGAGTGCCGAGTTCACACTTGTTGCAAACAGCCACCCTACCGACCATACATCAATTGGCTTTCATTACTGGCTGAGACTCTTGGGCAATCCACTCAACTTACACGGACAATGATCCCCCAAATAAACGTAATTGGCCAGTGAATGCTGCAGTGTAGAGCCAAAGATTACAGGTAATATAAAATCCCTTTCCTTTCACAAATCGCTTAAAATCAATACTAGAGGATACTCAAAGTATATTGATATAAATACCATACATGTAGATGTGGAAAGTTTATGTTCTTCTGGTCATAATGCCATAGCCTTTATTTAGAGTAAGTCCTGACATATCAAAGCTTTGACCCTAACATGTAAATTGGAAATTTCTGCAAGAAATGTGCCATTACCATGATTACATTGAAGTATATCTATGATTTGTTATGTTCCTACAAGCATTAAAATAAAAGGGAAAATATCAACGCCTTTTGACAGCTAATTAACAGCATCTTGATGAAAGTTTTCCTCGAAACACTTAACACATGGATTAAAATCCCTAAAGATTAACACAATTTTTCATTCAGTCAGTGTTACAGTATAAAACACTTGGACCCATGATCCCAAAATACACATAATTGGCCGGTTGATTCCATGGTAGAGCGGCAGGGAGCATGTGTTACTGGTGTTTGTATGTATATAAAGAGTGGCCTATGGATCCTCCCTGTACATGCACATGGGGTTAGTTAGACTGCCCTTCCTCCCACTCACAGGCTCATGGTCCATGTTAGGATACCAGGATTCCTGAAATATGCTCCCCATTTCTCGTCTAGTATCTCCAGACCGATAATGGTGCCAATAAACAGCACTGTCCTGTACCAGGTGCCACCAGCCATACAAACATCCATAAACATCTCCCCCAGTGAATTATTCATTTTCTCTCCCCTTTACCCTCCTACTGCTATCTGCAATGTTGATTAAGTCCTGTGGTTTATTGGAGATTTTATTAATCAAATTGGAAATTGATTTAAATGGTGATCACAAGAGATGACATAATTCAGATATTGCAGAGTGGTGAACAACAGCCCTATTTGAGATGTTCACATCAAGTTGTAAGGTTCCTGACATTAACCAATGAAGGAATATGAAGGATATAAATGTTTAGCCAAACATGTAGATACAATTGCTGCTGTTTGGCAAAGTCAATGGTTACCAACCTCTCCAGTTATAGTTTGCTTGTTAAAGTTCATTCATACTTTCAGCAAGACCTAGCAGTCATGTTGTGTTACAAGATGAGCTACATAATATTGAACTTCCTCTCACATAAAGTGATTGGAAAACTATATGCTTGTGAATGAATGTATGGCAAATCCCACATGCTCTGATACAAAGACTAATTCCAGTAAGAAAACCCAACAGCATTTATGGCAAAAATAGAATGTGTATGAATTTCAATTTAGATCCTTTCAAACGGGTATTGATTCGCTAATTCCAGTAAGTAACCCTGGAGAGAAAAAACACTTTTAAAACAGACCAAGTAGCAGTTACAATCGCGATTCTTTCAGCCAGTGATTTAAACAAAATCTTGTTCATAACTTAGCATCAAGGATTATATCACTGGGCACTGAGCACAAATTATAATTCTTCAAAACAGGCATGGACGTAATAATTCAAGTAAATTAATCTGGCAGCAAAACCATCACAAACCAATATGATTTAGTACCACATTTCAAGCCTTAAGAACTACACAGTTTTTTTAGCACCGTATAAAGTTTGGATCCTGAGCTTACATTGATTTCAAAAGTTTTAAAGTTGAAAATCAGAAAAAACAGCACATGAGATTTTTTCAAAAAAGATTTCCCTGTAGAGAATCCATCATCCCATAGTAAAGGACTCCTTTGATCTTTCATCATTCATGTAAAGCTGGGCAGAAACCTTCTTTAGACTGACAAGATACACATTTTGCATCTGTGCAGAGAACCTTATGATCCTGCATTTCCTGGATCCAAACAACAACCTTCCAGACATAACATCCACCTCTTTCTGTTAAAGAGACATTATTTTTATTCTTTCCCTTTTTTTCTAAATTCTAATTCATTGCAATAAAGAACTTGACTATCCATACATCTTCGTTTTTCTTCATCTCTACAACTTCTAAAATGTCTCTCTAAGAACCTTTATTAACCCTTTTTTGGGGGTCTGAATTATTCCAGCACAGCCAACTCCAGCCCTGTTTAAGTGTTAGTGTTAGGGGAGCTTTGAAAATTTAAACTTTGTCCTGGATTTCTACTTATTTATATGAGTTTTAACCTGTAAATTGGCCAAGGAGAATGGTTTGGGATTAATTAATATAGCAGCAACATTTTTTAGCAGCAATATAGCATTGATTCAACATGATCACCAAAAAAAATATATCATGAAAACATTCCTTTTCAAGGAAAAAATTGGAAATTCAAAAATATTTACAGAAAACTAAAATATTTACAAAATGAGAAATAAATGGATATATTTTCAGCTTGCATGGCATATGGAAGACATGAAGTGGTGAGTGTTTATTCACATGAACGTGTCTGCACATACTTTATCATGCTTCCAGCACAAGGCCTACGTTCATCACACCATGAGATCTGTCTGCTATCTGAATACAAATGAATGAACAATTTAGCAAGCATTTTAACCTGAAGCAGCTTTCTGTATACATGTAAAGGAAGACGGCCGGCTACATGAATTACTCATGCCATGCCTTTGGACTCTGTGGGGATAGACTAACAAATAGTCTTAAAAATACTATCTCAACTAGGGCTTTTATCCTTAGAAGAGGATGGAAATAGGTTTAAAGGCATGGGCACAGAATCACCAAATTTACAATTTATAATCCATGTTGCCCTTTACACTAGATATCTGCTCTCTGGAGACAGTAGTTCTTGAGAAAATGAAAAAAGTTTATGAACGGATGGACGGACGGAAACCGGAATTTCAACTGCCATGCTATAAAGCCAAAGGGCCTTTCTTGCATAATAAGCTAGAAAATCAATTTAATCAAAAATATAAAGAAAGCCTTAGAGATTGGGACTTAAAACTGCTGAAAATGCTGCTTTTCTAAGGAAATTGTTGCAATCAAAGCAATATAAGGAATGATAAGAAATCTGGGGGTAAATATTAAACAACTTTTCTTAATCAGTTGGTAAAGGAACTGAGTGGTATGGATCATCAGTTTTATTTGACAGATATAATTCAGATATCATTGTTGAAAATAAAGGAAAATTTAATAGATAAAATGATTTAACAATGTTTTTGTTTTTTAAACAATTGTTTTATACCCTATCCAACACTATCGGTAAGTTGATGTCCCAACCAATATAATGTTCCTCCTATCAAACAAGTAACTGTGACACTGTCTGCAACAGTTTTAATTATCGGTAAAAACCGTAAAATATTAATATTCCTGAAAATTAATTTTAAATTGTATTTGAAATTATGATTCTTGATTCCTTATTGGCAATTTTAGTACGCTATGAATGAGACCCTCCTGCATGCAGAGATCCATCTTTATCAAGCACTCTCTACAGTCTAACTAGAAACCTACAGCTAGGATATGAAATGGCTCTGAATGAGGATTTTATGTGGTGTGTGAATCATGATCCGAGATTTACAGCATCCTGACCAGGAAATAAACAGTTTACACAAGTCTGTTGCCATGTCCTACAGATCCCTGTAGATGAACAACTGTGCTTCCCTTTATAAGCTTTGGAGAAGCAGACTCAGATTCTGGTCCACTCAACATACCATTGCTTTTGTTCACGAACAAGTCCTTAAAATTCCTTTGATGCTTCTTTGTTTCCTTCGGAATAAACTGGTGGGGCTTGGTTTAAACATATTTTATTCATCGAGGACAGAAACAAGTTCTCCAAATGAGAATACCCTCTCCTTGGTATGTACATGTTTATATGGGTGTATCATAAATGCTCAAATTGAAATATCCCCTCAAATGTTTTTTTCCACAAAATATGCTATTAATACAATTCAGAAGACAAGTGGTTGCATCACCCATTCTTGTAAGCTAGCATAGCTCAATTTTGTAATACACGTGATTCAATTTCCATGGATTCAAGATCCTGTATGAACTCTTATTACAAACAACACATTAAGTAGAGTAGAGCCAATCCCTTGCCCTGTCTCAAGAGTTTTTTCTGGTGATAAAATTAGGTCATCCTGGATTGACTAGCAAATGCTCATTCCAGGACATTCCAGGAACAGAGTGTTTTGGTTAACGTGTCTCAGGCAGACAACATTTACTGTAAACTCTTCGATTTCTGAAGACTATCTGAGAACATAAGCTCTGACAAAAAAGGCCATGACTCTGCAAAGAGTATAACATTTAAAAGGTGATCGATCAATACAAGGATATCTTAGTATTAGTATTCTGAAATGTTTGGCTCTAGTTTTCTATCTCAAGTTTCGCTGCAATGATTGATCTTTCATCTCCAAATAAACGTCTACAGGACTCCAAGTTGGAGATACTGACTGAAGGACCTTTACAACTTTCCAGTACTTTGAAAGCAGCATGCCAAAATACCTACTGAAGACAAGCAGTGCTTCCTGCGGTGATCCAACAGAATAATTGGACCTAATTTTCACTATCAGGGCGCATAAACAAATTAGGTTGTAAATATCGGAGAACTGGGTCAACCATTCTGATTCCTCAGCCAAGTACAAAGACCAATTGCTTACACGGTCCAGCTAAGCAAAAGCCATTTCATTTTTACTATCAAATTAGTATTGATGACTTGCCATTAACAGGAAAGAGATACTTTTGTGCACAGAATTCTGCATCGATTTCCGGAGCTACTTTTTGTTTAGGTCACTTTGTTAATAAGGTTACTGAATAATGTATATAGACAATCAGGCATTTATAAGGACATCAACAAATTGAGCGATATGACTATATAGATTAAATTCAGTGGCAAAACTTTTGTTTTTTTACATGCCCATATTAATTGTAGTTTTTTTAATTATGAAACTCTGCTGTTAAAGTTAGTGAATAATGCATGAAAATAATTTGTCACTGAAATGATGTGACTTGAACTTGGACTTTAACGTGGACTATAAACATCAAATATTCAATTTTGAGCTGAAAATATGTTACACTGCACCCATGTGATACTATTTTTACAATACTTATTCCTGTATATGGAATATACCGTGCCAGCTTATTTTTTTTTCAGAAAATATCATAAGGCAAGGCAAAAATTATTACTTGGTTTTCAGATTTATTCTGGCAAAATCTCTTAAAGCAGGAATAAAAAAAGAGCAACTTTCAAATGAACTATGAAAAGTGTTCAGTCAAACAGGCAAAGAAATCACTTTCTCTTAGGTAGATTTTTAGTTTGTCAAATCTGGTAACTTTTTTAATTGGGAAAGACAATTTGGCAACATTTTTTTTTATTTGGGAGGGATTCTTAGTAGCATTTTTCTCTCTCCAAATTTGTCAAAATCATGGTAGCTAAAAGTTTCCATAAACCAACTTAATACTTTTTTGGCCTCATTTAGGTGTAATTTACCACAATTTTATTTTTCTCAAGCAATTTTCTATGCAAGATAGAATCTCCTAGATGCAAGGGAGCTATCAGCCAATTTCCACCTTAGCAACTTTGACTTTATATAACTGTATAGAATACATACATATAAACCTCATTAATACAATCACTGATCTTTAACCTTGACTATTTACAGATGTATCATCGATAACAGGAAAGATGTCTAAAAGTCTAAATGAACATTTGGAATCTCCACATTGGTCTTGTTATTTTATATTACTATACAATCCAACATCAATACATCAATCTAACCTAGCCTATATGTAACTATCATGATAGTTAAGGCGTCTAAAAGCCTAATTCCAAATACTGAATCTTTGCATTAACCTTCTGGCAGCAGAGAGATCAATAGAGCAATGACCTGCTGGAAGAAGGCTTTTCTATTGATTTCACTGCCTCACATTGTCAACATCCTTTGACAAGTTGATGGACGTCATTGAAGAGGATTCTGGTTACCATTGGGACTAAAATAGGACTCAGTGATGTCATACCTCATTTAATCAGGTACTATAAAGAAGAAGGTAGCATAAAAAGAACAACTGCATAGGCGGATTTCAACTTCCTACTGCAAGGCACAACTCTTGCCAGTCTCCATTACTGGCTGATGTAAGTCTTGCCACATTTCCTGAAGGTTTCCGTGCTTGGAAATCAGAGCCCACTATGCATTTCAGGTGCAACGATCTACTATCTAAGCACGGAAAAGTGAAGGAAATACTGCAAGACTTAAATCACCCAGTAATGGAGACTGGAAAGAGCTATGCCTTTCGTACGGAAGTTGAGGTGTATTGAGGAAATTTCAAATTGAGGTTCACCTTTTGAAAAGGCGAGGGGGTGGTTTTTTTTCACCATCAAATTTACATGCAAACATTTCAAAAGGGGGTTCAAACCTCCTAACCGAAACTGAAAGAGGTAGAAACTATTATACACAAAAGTTGTGTGACAGTAATAATGTTATGACAGTTATTTATTTTCCACAAAATAAGGTACACATGAAATTAGGTTTGTGCATCAAGAGCAAAATAATTGTTCTGGGTTTCAGCTCCACTCGGAAGGGTCTAATTTGCAAAAGTGACAGTCACGTGACATGTGACATCTTACGATTATCCTTACAAAATATGGTGAGGGATTCCAAAGGTGCTCTGTTGTGTAGTGATTATAACATTATGATTATTATTTATTGTCTGTAACATCAAGTATACATATGACATTATATTTGTGCATCAAATACAGATAGCAGCCACCTTTAAGAGTCCAGTTATAACCATTGTTATGATTCTATAATGCTGAATGCCAAGTTATGAGGCAACTCTAACATTTCAACGTCTCTCGCATTGTATTTCAGTTCAGTTGAGTAATTAAGTGTGATTGAAAGCTTGTATGTCATTATGAATGAGAACATGTTATCGGCAATGCTCCTACATAGCTAATGATCAGGTTTTGATCGAAGGATTTAGTTTTGCTAAAAACATTCACAATTTTGTGAGAAAATGTACCTCCATGTTAATAACTGTGACCGCAAAATCTGATATTGAGTGATTACTGTTGAAAGATTTATGTGGTAAGATAGCATTAATAAATGAGGTTATAGATAGTGTACTTCACTTTGGTTAGGTTAAAGGGGCAGTAGCACGTTTTTTCACTCAAATCAGTTGATGAAATGTATTTGAAAAACAATTTCACCAATAGTAAAACATCCTTCTCTCTTCGGAAAATAAAGTTTAAAATGAGTGTACATGTTTCAGTAAAGCCATGAGAATAATTTTTGTAATAAAAAATAATAAATTGTGTTCACAATAAAATGGCCGCCATGCAATTTTTCCTTTATACGCAACATAGTTTTTACCACTACAGATAATTGGTTTGTGTAATAAGATGTTTTACCCTCTAAAGTTAATTTAAATGACATAAACTATCATTATAAATGGGAAATTTGAAAAAATAAATTTTGAAAAAAAACTAGCTACTGTCCCTTTAATAGGTACCTTTATAACTGAAGCTACTCAACACTTGGCTACACATGTAAATATTGAAAGTAAAAAGATAACATTGCCTTTTTAGATGTTAATCCAATTTTGCTTTGTATATGTCTTTGATGAAAATTCAAAAGAATACTTTACATAAATGAACATAGGTAATACAACTGCCCAACTTTCTACAGGTATCAATGAGTAAGATACATGTCTATGAATAAACAAATAACATAAACAAAACATAAAACTTAATTGAAATAGGACTAGCAAATTTAATCACTTTCACATTTTGGTAATTCAGAAAAAGGTCAATTTCTCATGATCAATGTTTCAATGAATTATTTTTTAATTCACATGGGACAAGTAACAACAATGCTTGTAGCAATTTACAGTAAATATATTATATATTATTACATAATAATTATTATATTGTAATATATTATATATTGCAGCAAAGGATCAAGTGAAAGAGAAATAGATAATAGCAAAAAGACTTGGACAAATAGCCTAGTTGACAACAAAATTACAACAACTCACATGTGTGGTGTATGCCTTGTCTACTTTACCATTGTAAACAATAAATGGATCTTTTATGAAATATCAAAATATGAAAATGAAAAGAGTGAAAACATAAAATTTGAAGAAAACAAAATCACATTTTTTTTTAAAAAGGTGAAAATATTATATTCACAAGCAATGAAAATGAAAACAGAATATGTGGGCAATCATAATTTCACACACTCTTTCACAAGGAGTCGACATAACTACACACACCGTTAAACAACTGTGACAACTATAAAATGTGAGTGTATATATGTAAATTACTTACTTTGTACATACACTGCCTCCTTGACAACAACCCAGCCATATCCATACACAGTATCTCCTGCACAATACGTTGCTGATGGATTATTGAAGATAATTTGAAACTTTTCCAAGCGTTCCATCATGGCTTAGGATGTCCTGGAAGAGAGAGAAACATCATTAAACACTGTTTTAATTCTAATGTCAAATGATAATAATAATATGTTATAATATTAAGTTTCAAATGCATTTATTGTGCCTCGATCCAGTACGTGCCCTTAGATGGATTTTGAACACAAATCTTCATTTCAGATTTGATACTTTCATAAAATTCTTCTCTTTTTTTTTGCTTTCGACTTCAATAATTGTTAATTTTTTCGGAAAAGAATAGCTGTAAACATGAAAATCAATCCACATTCATAAAATCAGCAAATTGTCAAATCTACTTCAGTAAGTTTTCAAATAATTAACACAAGACGAAATGTCACTAAAATCAACAAGAATTCAATAACAAACAATATGCATGGATAAGCTGAAGAACAGATAAATGTATGGGCTGTCACCAAGAGAGAATAAAAAAAGGAATGGAATATATTTATTTCAAAAGCTGTTCTTTTAAAAATGAAAAATAAATATAACAGGCAACAATAATTATCACTGATGATAGTTCTTAAATTAAGAAACATATACATAAGTACCAAGAAATATCATCAACTAAGTGTTTCACATATTTTTTTAAAAACCCACATTAATGTTAGTAAAAACTATGTTAAACAGGCAGAGAACTAGAAAAATCACTGACGCCTCAACACCAAAGAATATCCCAAGTGCATGGATTGGCCTCGAAAGACTAAAATCAAGAAGAGCAATTTCAGCTTTATATGCCTCCAAGCTACTCCCAGATAGCTAAAAAATTTCATTCATATTTTCAAGAGATACAAGTCAGCACTGCTAAAAATCATTTCGAATGAAACGCATTGCGTAATTACCTGAGATAGCTGGCACCAGCCACCTATACACTTAATTACTACAAGCTCGTTATCATAAACACATGGGATGATATAGGATTGCCTTCATAATCTAGTTAGAGTAGGTTTGGTTAGAAATCCATAGTATTAGCTCAATCTCCAAAGTATTACAGCAATTATCTCTCGGTGCTGGCTTCAGGTTTGAAAACTTGTAATACTTGATTGTATTGGTTTATACGTAAATTTGAAAATTTACACATTTCATACATTGAATTGCAGCAATAAACTCCATGCTAAGCTCTGACAGGGTGTACGTCAATCCATGCCTCTGAGAAGAAGATAAGTTAGAAACTTGACTGAAAAGATTTATATGCAATTAAAATTTGAAAATGGATGATATGAAATTTTTTTTTATATATATGTACCCTGTTTTTGCTGAGGGAAGATCAATTCGCATGTACCTATTTTAATCTTTTCCAGGATGTTGAAACAAGTTTAGTAAGTAACAATATTTATACAAATGATTGTATTTTGTAATCAAATGAATAATTTGTCAAGCAAATAATAATTTTTTCTGGGTAATAAAATGTAACAATAAATCTCTATTGTTTCAAAATAAATGTGATATTTAAATGTGCTCTGGCAACTAAAACATAGTTTATATTTTTGCAAATAAAATAGCTAATTCATTTATTGATGGATTGAGGGTTGAAATGTAATACGAGACCAAACTGATAAAGAAAAGGGATAAAGCGATAAACATTGACATCTTACCTATAAGAATAAACATTATATCGACCACACAGGTCATAACTGCTAACCATCACACAAGATCTAGAATATCACTATACACTTATCTATCATAACTTTACTGTCTACACCATCATTAATCATTAAGAGAATTATAAAGAAATGTATCTAAAGGTTTCAATCTATTATCATCCAATATGTCTCTATATCTCGCTCTCTCATTAGGTTGATATCATTAACTTTCTTTATCCCGTCATAAATCATAAGACTTTATGGAAATTTATCTGAAGGTTACACACAATTATCATCCAATATGTCTCTATATCCCGTCCTCAATAGGTTGATATATCATTTACTTTCTACATTCCATTATAAATCATAAAGACATTACAGAAATTTCTCTGAAATTATGAAATATAATGATCCAATATTTCTCTACATGTTGCCCTCATTGGGTCGATATATATAATTTTCTTTCTTTATCCAATCATAAATCATAAAGAGTTATTGAGATTTATCTACAGATTATGAACTATCATCATGCAATATTTCTCAATATCACCCCCAATTAGGTTAAAATATACCAGCTAGCTACTTAAATTTCCATATCCCACAATCATAAAGACTTGACATCTGAACATTATGAACTGTCATCATGTAGTATGACCCTTTGTCTCACCTACATAGATTCCAACATCAGTTACTATAAATCACCTCTACACAGCTAGTACATCACCATAGCTCATACTCGAGAGATAACTCTAAACATTTGCTTAACTTGGATATGATATATACCGGTAAGCTTGCTGATCTGTCAATCAAATACCGGTATTTCTCGAGAGATATATCTTTAAAATAAGAGCTTATTGGCTATAATAACACAATTTCAAAATGTTACTCACTCTCATTGGCCACTGTTACTCCAAAACAACCAGCTTTGATCAACTTTTATCAGTTGGTAATTTTGTGCCCTATGATCAAACTTCACGAATGGTAGCAATATTCTGCCTTAAATTTTTTCAGTTTCCACCACCATCCGCATAAGCTTGTTGCATGTCCCTATGACCTCTTTATAATAGAACAACCGCTTGGCCATGTATCCCTCATGGATGAGTGTGATAAACAAGACAGTTCAACAGTTTATTCATTTTATTGTATTTTTGCTTTAACCCAACATTTAGTCATCACATACGTCGATCAAACTAAATATCGTGAGTAAATATTTAATTTTCTCTAACATCATTGCTCACTCCAACAAAGAGGTAGTGACAATAATGTCTGTCAAGTCAGAGAAACTGCTAATAAGTAAGACATGATTTACATGTAAAAAATCAAATATTTTTCATCAGTTTTCTCTACGTCATTGCTCACTCCAACAAAGAAGAAGTAACAATAACGTCTGTCAATAAGTCAGAGAAACTGCTAAAAAGGCATACACATGTAAAAAACAAATATCCTTTGTTTTCTTCTGATCTCCTCTTGGAAAATTTTTATTATCAATATCATTTAAAACATGAAGCACTTATACTATTTTCGATAACATTGTCCTATGATTGTTGTTATAACCTGCATTATGTATTTTCACAGTAAAGAAGTTATCCAGAAGATCTTGTTTTCTTATGAATTCCACTTCTAAAAATTCCCTTCAAAGAGTTGTACAGTAGAACACGGATATAACGAACTCAAAGGCAACAAAGAATTCATATATATATATATATATATATATATATATATATATATATATATATATATATATATATATATATCTATCCGCTGTTCGCTATTCACATTTGGCATATTACATAGGGCTTTTGACGGCACTTAAAAATTTGTTCGCTATAACCGTTTGTTCGCTATATCCATGTTCTACTGTAGTATTATTTCACCGTCACTCTCGGTTACCATAAATTACCAAGCATCCATTAATTTAATAGAGACTAGTTCTCAAGTTTGTATTAGTATATATATGCAAATCTTACTCATCAGATCCTCTGAATATCAATATTTGATAAATAGAGCTTCAAGGACAAACACACCTCAATAATTCCAAAATATCAATAGCTTTCATGTGCAAATCCTTTTTTTATGACTCCAGTAATACACAATTTTAACTATTTTACTTAAAGTGCTTCAAATTTCTCTTGTCCCAAATAAAAGGGAAAATAATAATAATATTACTTTAGTGCCTTTTTTTAGGAATTTGTTTTACATACAAATACTTGACAAATTAATCTTGATACATAAATTTAAGTGTTTTCACATTTAAGAGACACAGACTGAAGAATTGTTGCTTAACCAAATATCATAGCATACTTCTGTATTTAGGCTATTACACAGTCACTTGAGACATTGAATATTATTTTTATGAGCATCAATAAACATATTATTTATACTTATAGGAGCAATTTTTAACCTATCGTAATTTATCTTCACCTAACCTAACCTACTCATAATTCCCTTTAACAAATGAATCTTGTGTTTCATCTGTAACATATGCGGTTAGTTGACTTGTGTACAGATAAGTTTCAATAATCCTCATGGAATATCTCAATCAATGAAAGAGTGCCTTCTATATCAGCTTTATGTGACAAGAATTGGGCATACTTAAAACACACATGTTCTCCATTTACCAATCTTTATGAACATTCTCATAGAAATTACCCCCTTGATGTTCAAATGGACCGTTATCAATTAAATCAGTTTCAACACACAAAATCCACTTTCTCTAATCCTCATGGAATATATCATCTTTCAATAGCCCCTCGAGTTTCATACGGACCAGTATCAATGATGTCAGCTGATATGTGCCAATAACTGATACAGTTACAACACACAAATTTCAATTACTTAATACTCATCTCATATCTCATAGGATAGTGGCTTGATTTTCATATAAGCCTTTATCAATAATAGCAGTTGTTTTCCGATTATCTTCTACAGTTACAACATACACGTTTCAGCTTTAATAATTTATCTCCAAGGATATGGTTATAGGGCCTTGATATTCAAATGAGCCAATACCAGCGATATCGGTTGATAAATGCTGATAGATAATGTGAGGACATTGAAAATTTTTTTTACCAATCCTCATGGAATATATGCTGGTATTGTCCAGGACCCATATTTTCGAAGCTCTCTTAGTTCTACGATAGTCGTAAGGTGCCATACATTAACATTGACTAACGACTATCTTAGCACTAAGACAGCTCCGAAAATATGGGCCCAGGTTCTTTAGCATTATAAAGAAAACATCTACCGCTGGACCAACAGTTTTCTCAATATCAACTTTAATATATGTGCAAAATGCTGTTATAATGACATCTCAATAACTATTCCAAATGGTATATTAGGAGGAAGTTATGTTTCAAATGATACAGATTATAGCTATTGTAGCCAGTCATCTAATAACATATCAGCTGATAGGTGCCAAATACTCGCCAGAGGTATGTACAAGTTGCGGTAGCAAAGCTATACAAGTTGATGTAGATAATGACATGATACAATGTGTCTCCTATACCAATACCTAGAGTATGCATTGGTTGTCCTTCATGTTCTTCGCCTATAATGGTTGCGATCCTGCTAAAGTGGTGTTAAACAATAACACACAAATTTTAATTCCTGAATACTCATCTCATAGGATAGTGGCTTGATTTTCATATAAGCCTTTGTCAATAATAGCAGTTGTTTTCCGATTAGCTTCTACAGATACAACATACGTTCTTAGCCGATAATGCCTATCCTGATAAACAATAACTCACTCAAGTCATGTTCTAACTGGCATCTTAAAAAATGACTGCAGTTTTGATATACACATCTCCACAATGTCACTGTCAAAAACTAGGAATTTCATAGTAACTTTAAGTCTCCATCAAATAAAGATTATATTTTTTAAATTTGAGCGTCCTAGCATTACTAGTTCATTGGAGTGAAATTTAAGGTTTGAGTTTAACACTCTGCCACACCCATTTGAGAAGGGATTTTGACCAAATGAGTACCGGTAAATGAAATCTACATGTTACAAAGATTTATGTTATTTAAAGTTATTCTGAAATTTTTAGCTTTCAGGTCTGATGAGCTAGAAATGATTTCATCATGGTATCCATGTTCCCCTCTTATTTGTGTGTCAAATGCCTGCAACAGCTATGACACTACTGCAACTATGTCATCCTCAGTAATCCTCAGTAATCCTCAGTAATCCTCAGTAATCCTCAAGGTAATATGCCCTTAAGTTTCCTCTAGCTATATCCCTTTACATAAGTTTAAAGGTACCAGCTCACTATTACGGTTACAACACATCTTATATTACATTGCTAATCTTCATGCAGTATCAATTAGGTTAAAACCTAGTGCTCCCATTAACCACAGCACATCACATCCATTTCAGTATCTTAGTGTCCGGTAGAATACAATATTTTCTTTTGCATTTTATAATACCATGCACCATAAAACTCCAACTATGGCAAGAGGATTACCATGTCCTTCTGATAATCCAGATGGTGTTTCAACAAAGACACTCCCCTGAGCTCCATATATATGCCCCCATTAACTCACTATCTGGCTATTTCAACAAATCAGCTGATAAACATAGACTATTACAGGAGCAAGAGTGCATGACTTTTACACACACAAATAGTAAGAGAGTACCTTTTTTAAAAACGTGCTCAGTTATCTTAAAGTGTTATGATATGACATTCAAATGTAAATAAACAAATTTGGGAGTTATAGAAAACAGAAGAACAACCCTTTCTTACAGACCAATTCAATATATTTGGTGGACAAATAGATATTGGAGTTGAGCAAAAACGATGCAGCAAAGTTTTTATTTAAAATTACAATAAGACACTGTTACATGCCCAAATAATTTTTTTTTTAATGTTTAACTTTTTTAAATTTTGTCGATGACTTTTTATTCATGTACTTTTGTGCAGCGCAGGACTGATGACCAGCTTGTCAAATCATTTTGGACATAACAGGTTAAGAAAAACTGTTAGAAAAATTGCAATATATATTGATATATATGATATGTATGATTCAACTTACATTTTAACTTTTTATGTTATTATATGACATACAAGTTTTCACTTACTGTCCTCTATCCTCTGCAGTCTGATAGTCTCCTATGATCCACATGACATGTGGCAAAATAAATACTTCTGAAGTAAATGTTTCACTGGTGACTCAACAAACTCTCATTTGATAGTTCCTCATATTACGATGTTAGTTCACTGCAAGTCAAATCATCTGGCTCAATTTAATATTCAGCACCATGTGCCAAAGTGCCAAATGTACTAAGGACACTTTGTAAAGATTCTCCACTAATTCTCTACAACCATTTGCAAAAATAAATCTTGCAGGTAGGACATGAGCATTTTTCACAGAATTTCAGCAGGAATTTTCAGAATTTTCAGCAGGATCAACATCTTTTCTTTCTGAATAACCACATCCTTTTGCTCATGACCAATAATAATTTCACCAAAGGTCAAAATTTAACAAAAGTCCTCTTGCAGATAAAAAGAATAACATCAAAATTTCTTTCTCACTTTGAATAATTGTCTGCAGAATCAACAAGACTAGTCTGTAGAATTCTAAATGACTATATTCCCGACACTTTTTTCAGCATGTGACAAAATACCTCTTGAAATTATGACATCCATATTCAATCTCACTTGCACAAATCCTCTGTGAATCAATGAGGCAAGTCCAGAGCCCTCAATGACCACATCACTAACACTGCAGCTATCCTATCTCCAGCCAGACTGCTCCATCATATAAGAAAACATTCATCCATCCACTGCTTTATCAGCCTCCCACATGCGAGAGCTAGCCTCTCACTCTCGATCTCCACCAATCTCTTCTCACATAATCCTTTCATAGAGACACTCTCACTAAAACAATGCCTGTATAAAAGATGGACATTATCTTGTTTTGTAGGATAACATGCTTAACTGTTGTAGGAGTTTAAAACACTAGTTTGCGTGATTTTGAGAGAAACTCTTGCAGTATGCAATAGACTGATATAATCCATAACTATTGTAGAATCACTATGAGACACTGTAGCTAAAACAATACCTGTGTTAGAGAGATGAACAAACATTTGTTTTCTAGGCTGTAAGATTGAAGCTCTGATTTTGGACAGTGCGTTACTTCTGATGTGATACTGAACATAGCAATTCTGACACAGCAGATACATAATTTCTAGCCTTTATTGAACTTCTGAACGTTTTATTGTTTTCTAGGCTGTAAGATTGAAGCTCTGATTTTGGACAGTGCGTTACTTCTGATGTGATACTGAACATAGCAATTCTGACACAGCAGATACATAATTTCTAGCCTTTATTGAACTTCTGAACGTTTTATTGTTTTCTAGGCTGTAAGATTGAAGCTCTGATTTTGGACAGTGCGTTACTTCTGATGTGATACTGAACATAGCAATTCTGACATAGCAGAGACATACTTTCTCAACTTTATTGAACTCCTGAACGTTTTATCTTTTCTGGTAAAATAAGGTATCATCATACTCTCTCCTAGTCATTGTTTGTACACAGAATATTTGTTTTGTGAGATCACCATTGACTACAACAATGTTCACATAAAAGATGAACAATTAATCTGTGTCATATGGGACATGCTTATGTACTGTGGAACTGTGGATCTGATTTGCTTCAATTTTTGACAGACATACCGGCTAAAACAATGTCCACATAAAGGATGAATAGTGAATCTGTCATAAAGACCAACATGGTCAAATGCTGTGAATATGATTTGCTTGATTTTGATAGGCATACCGGCTAAAACAATGTCCACATAAACGATGAATAATGAATCTGTCATAAAGAACAAAATGGTCAAACGCTGTGAATATGATTTGCTTCAATTTTTTCGAGTCATACCGGCTAAAACAATGTCCACATAAACGCTGAATAATTAATCTGTCATAAAGAACATGGTCAAACGCTGTGAATATGATTTGCTTGATTTTGAGAGACATACCGGCTAAAACAATGTCCACATAAACGATGAATAATGAATCTGTCATAAAGAACAAAATGGTCAAACGCTGTGAATATGATTTGCTTCAATTTTTTCGAGACATACCGGCTAAAACAAAGTCCACATAAACAATGAATAATGAGTCTGTCATAAAGAACATGGTCAAACGCTGTGAATATGATTTGCTTGATTTTGATAGGCGCACTGGCTAAAACAATGTCCACATCAAAGATGAACATAGTCTCATGTTTTGTAGGACAACAAGCTTACCGATTGTTTGAGTGAAGTGCTGATTTGCCCACTTATTGAGCATACAGCATATGTTATTCCTGACTGTTATTCAAATGTGTGAGGATGTTTTTCACAAACATTTAGAAGCATCCTGTCATGAAAAACGTTTTTATCATCTGAATGCAGTAATAAGAAACCAAATACAGTATTGATCGTGACTTGAATAATTAAACCCTTCCTCGATATATCATATCGCTGGAAACCTGGAAACATGGCTAATTTTAGGGAGTATGTAATGCAAACATATATATCTGGTCTTGTTGAATTTAATTCAAAACATTGTAAATAGTTCTTGTATCTGGGTTTTTCTCTATGTCATCAAACTGTAAATGACTACACAAACTAAAGAAAATGATATATCATTGCACTGATTTTGCTTTTAGAAAATAAGAGATTTTGAATACAGGAGGAAATGTTACGGAAAATTGATAGATTCTGCACAAGAAAAGAATTAAAAAAATTCTTCACTTCTAAACAAGCAGAGTCTAAGCCCATCTTTCTGTGATATACCATTGAAAGAATATGATCATCTTCCCCCGAAAAAAATGAAGTACATTCAATTTAACAGCACCATGCAATGCAAAAAATCCAAAATATTTAAAAAATGGCAATCATGAAAAACTACATAAATTTCAATTTTGATTCCTTTCATCCCGGTAATGAAAGCAGCTCGCCCCCTACCATTAGATGATGTTGATGCCGCAGGGGGCATGTACCTTCATACATAGCACATGATTAATATTTTTTAATCTAATAAAAGCCATTTGTATCATTTTAGGGGGCATGTAAGTGGTAATATTGCAAGTTTTTATCTGAATTGGAACCTGTATACGGGTATATATAATGGATGATCCACAAAATAAAGTGTGTATGCACTCTGGTGTAACATCACTGTTGTCTAGTAACCATTGTCCATGCTTAATATAAATATCTTGTTATACTTAGTTGTCAACACATAAATAATTGAAGCGTTCCATCACTCCTTGGTTGTTTTCCGTATTCCACTGTAAACTTTGTATTACATGACTGTCTTTTCTACCTTTTCTTAACTTTGGTACTTTGGTACTTTCATCAATGTGCAGTATATATTATATATTGCTCATGAATCAACATATACCTCAAAGTATCGTTTTAGACTATGTAAAAGATAAGACACTCCCGATCATCTCCTCCAAGATAGTGTTACCTGTTATCTAAATGAGAGTCTGCCTCCCACAAAGAGGAAAACAGCTGTTAGATAGTGTTTATAAAGGATAGGACCAAGGCGGTCTGATAACAACATATTGCCATAGTCAAGTGTTATTTAAATAAAAACCAACGAATTAAATAAAACTTTAAATTAAAATTTCTAAGTTTAATTAGTGACTTTGATAAGTGAAGCTCAAAATTAGATACACAGGTGTGATATCTAAATAGAATATCATTACAATTTTAGCACATGTAGGTTCATATAATTAGATATACTAATGTAATTTACATTTTTAAATTAAAATAACTTACATATACACATAAATTTCAAGTTCAAAAAGGAAAAAACCCTCTCAATGTAAAAATTTATAATATTTTTGGTAAAGGTCCATAAAATGCAATAAGTTTACAAAGATAAAAGTAATGAACACCCCTTCTGGAGCACCAGGCCTCCTCTAATAGAACTGTAGTTAGTTAGTAGTTACTTACTGTACAGCCCCATAGGCTATAAGACAAGGGTCTGATAACATCTCATTGCGACAGTAAAATGTGATTAAAATGATGGTTTGAAATTAATATTGATTCTGATATGGTCAATTCATTAAAGAAAACTTGAATATTTCAAGTTTATTTTCAGCTGTAACACAGGGGTCTGATAACATCACATTGCTACAGTCAAATGTTATTAATATTATGGTTAAATTTTTTATTTTGATTCTGATGCATTTAATTTATTTAAAGAGAATTTGAAGTTTTATTTTCTCTTTATCAAGTACAGATAATAATATTTGTTAAACCATGATGAAATTAAATGAACTAATATAAGCACTTAAACATTCGAAAGTTTACTTTCTTCTTAAATTAGAAATTTACATATACAAATATTCATTAAACAACGGAAAGCAAACTTAAATGAACTAATGTCAATTAGTTTGGAATGGACATTCACTTCAGAATAAAAAGCTCTTGGGATATCAAAGTCATTTGAACACAAAACTAATCAAGATACTATAAACGAAGAATCATAGAAAGAAATTATTTTTGAAATTTCAAAAACTATATGTTTATCTCAATGGGAAATCAAAACCCATTTAAGCTATACAAAGATATGTATACAAAATCAAATTAAAAGATGTTATTAAGATAAGATTAAAGAGAAAAATAAATGAAATTTCCATCTTTTAATTTCAAAACTATTAGGAAGCCAGACACCATTACTATGGGTTCTGTACATTCCTTTGAAAAATGAATTTGCTAACAGATGATTTATAACATAATCAAGGAGACGTAGACAAACTTTACGATAGACTGGATTAAAGATCAACAATTGTAACTTCACATCTTACTAGACTTAGCAAATGATCAACTTTCATTATGTTTAAAATCCACGCGTCTTTTGAAACCTGGCAGGTAAATGGGTGCAATACTTCAGTTGCTGCTGTTCTGCTTACTCAAGCATGTTTAAAGAGAATGACTTCATCAACCAAATTGCTTAACTTCAGATTACGCTTGTCATCTGTACAAATAACTATATATATTTAGCGACAGTCCAGACAACAACACAAACATTTTACAAGTACAAAAGAGGTTGACTTCATTTGAAGTTCAGCTTTTTTAATTGAAACTTTAACTTATTGTAACACAGTAACCATCCCTTTAAGTTCAGATTGTCATTGTCTGTAGGGTTGGACAGGTAACCTGCTTACCTGTGTACCCAGACAGGTGGGTAAAGTCCAACCCAGGTACCATCACACAACTAGGACTCGTTAACATCACATTACTAAATATTAAACATAGAAGTACATGTTGTTCTTTCAACAATGAAAGAGTGCATTGCCTAAGGAGATCTGAAAATATGCAACAGTCAACACATGACTGAGGAAACAAACAGTTAGTATTGTTGCCTCCTACCTGAAGAATAATTTGCAAATAATATGAATTTGATGTCAGCAATGAACATAACAATAAAATAGGCTTTGGCAGATCCACAAAAAATGTTAAAAGGGAATTCACTTTGGGCGTCCATCACATAGAGAATGAATTCATCTATATGTCGATCAGTATTCAAATTTGATCAAACAACTTAAATTTACAATATAATATAAAATTGTTAAACATTAAGTTTTACTCTAAATATAAATTGTGTTCAACTGAGTATATTCATGTTTGTGAGGAAATTAAGCCCATGAGGTGTGAGGAAGCGCCCTGGAGGTGGGGGATCTGTAGGTTTGGAATACATTTCTATAGTTTGTAAAGTGTTTATGATCTCTATGTGATAAAATGTGCAACTGAAACAAAAGAACCCTTTCTCTACTTAATGCAGTATAAATTGCTTACCATGAATAAATTACAATAAAACAACAGGAAGAGGCTTAGGTGAAAGGTCATTTGAGTTGTAATATCACTTTGAAGAGTATTTCACACTAAAGGGAAGGTTTTATTGGGTCGTTTTTTGTGGAAATGAAATTTAAGGGCACATTCCTGTTTACACATTTATGTAATTAACACAATCCAGTTGAGATATATCTAGTGTGTGAGAAGTTTACGGATGGTGGATGCCCTGCGTATGGATGCCAATGTCAACACCATCAGCCAAACTGCAAGCTAAAACTAGAAGGTGTTTTTACTTGTAAAAACAGATGTTTCCCCCTTCCCCCAATTCAAATCAGTTATTAACCTTCTAAAAGAATTCAATATCAGTTATTAACTTTCTAAAAGACAAAGTCCAAATTGTTGCTATAGAAACAGATTTTTTTTTTTAAAGTTCTTGGAGGCTGTATACCAAATTTGGTGAAGATTGGTCAAGTAGTTTAGAGATATGCTCCGGAAACAATGGGAATGCCAACACCAACGCCAACGCCAACGCCAACGCCAACGCCAACGCCAACAGGAACGGGACCTCAACCAAAAACAATATGTCTGCTGACCCTTCAGGGAAGAGATAAATACAACAAAATGATGGAGTACTCTGTAAACCCTCTCTTTAACACAGCATCCAATATTATTTCAAGGTGAAAGACTGCAACAGCATTTTGGTTATGTATTGCAGTGAAACCTACGACCAGCTGGAACAAAGGGCGAGTGCTTGGTCTCTATACAGTGAATGAAATGCAGACTGTACCTCATCTATCTCAACATATGCATACATGTTTATCTACACCAGGTAAACCAGAGTGATACATGGCATACAGAAATATCCCCCAGTCAGGAAGTCAGGTAAACAAACCCAAACAGTCAGAAAATGTCTCTCAATGGTACAACCTTGAACAATTATGTACTTACCTATAGGGTTCCTCAAATAGTGACTCCAGCCATGTTGCAACCAATGTTCAAGTTTCCAGGGGGTTGTTGCACAAAACAAGCTTAAAGGGGCAGCAGCACGTTTTTTGCAAAATTTATTTTTTTCAAATTTCCTATTTATAATGATAGTTTGTGTCATTTTAATTTACATTAGAGGGTAAAACATCTTATTACACAAACAAATTAAATTAAATTAAGTAGTAATAACGGTATTGGGTATAAAGCAAAAATTGCATGGCGGCCATTTTATTGTGAAGACATTTTATTATTTTGAATGACAAAAACGATCCCATGGCTTAACTGAGCCATGTGCACTCGTTTTTAACTTTATTTTCCGAAGAGAGAAGGGTGTTTTACTCTTGGTGAAATTGTTTTACAAATCCATTTCATCGACTTATTTGGGCGAAAAAACGTGCTACTGCCCCTTTAACACCAAAGTTACCCTTAGTGCCATCTTTTAACATCTGGGTCTGGGGTTTGAATCAAATCATAGTAGAGACTTTAACAAAATTCTAAAATGTTAAGGGACAGTCTATCTATCTAACAGTAGCCAACCCCAGGTCATTCTCTTTGTTTTTTAAACCTGTCAATTGGCCATTAAGAAGGGTTTGCCACTTATTGATTCAGAAGGTTTAGAGCTAGTTTTGCCTGGTTCTCTGCATTATGTGTGCTCAACAAATTCAATGAACATATTTCAGATGCTGCACAATAGCAAATGTGTAACCTGCAGAACTAAATTTCTCAAATCATCTAAATTATGCCCTGGAAACTATACAAAGTCTGAAAATCTGATTCTGGTTAAAATAATTTTAAAAAATTATTTTAATCTTGGTTGAAACTACACCACTATATAGACTACTTCCACACTACTATGAAGTCTCTCTAAGTCATATTCTTTTCCAGTTATAGGCTCCTACAATGATTTCCTAAGGACAAGACACAAGAAAGACACACGGAATGCCATATATATATTTGAACAAAGACAGAACAAAAGTATATTACATATTTGTAATCAGGGCAGCAATTTCTGAAAATTCGGAATACAGAGAAAACAACCTACTAATGTTACATGCACCTCTCACCTATACACATTTGTGCCAACTGTCAACTTTATAATTCACAACATGCAAGTTTACATGTAACTATTGTACTTGGTGCATGTGCATGTGCTATCACCCTCTGTACAGGTCATCATGCTTATACACAGGTTGAAAATGTATAAATTCCACTTGGCAGGACATGGAGTGCATGTGCTATCACCCTCTGTACAGTTCATCATGCTTATACACAGGTTGAAAATGTATAAATTCCACTTGGAAGAACATGGGTGCATGTACTGTCAGCCCTAATAAGTTTCATCACACAGGTCTAAGTGTGCTAATTCCACTTCAGTGCACATAGTGTATATCTGCTGTCATCTCTTGTCTTTTTCACCACATACAGACAAGCCTAAGTGTTCTTATTCCACTTCAAAGCACATAGTGTATATAGACTGTCTTTCCCAATAAGATTTAGGTCATCATGCACCGACTGTATTTAGCACCTCATGTGATGCACATGCTGTCATCTCCATTTAGTTTCATCATGCATATACAGATTGAAATGCACTAATTCCACTTTGTAGAATGTAAGTACATAGGTTGTCATCTTCACTAGGCTTCCTCATATATACTAGACCTACTAAGGAACCAAGTCCAATCAGACACAATGACATCTATGCTACCACCAAGATACTAATCATAATTACTTAATGTCATATCACCACATGTCTTCATTATCATGTCAACATAAACTGAGTATAAAACTAATTATATATTCATATCTCATAACTGCCCAACAAAAGAAACAATGTTCACATCACTGTTGTAACTGTATTGTCACTACAACTGCTTATCATCTTCTTTATAAATAGAACAGCGTTTTTGGCTTCGGATCAAGAGGTCCGAGGTTCGAATCCCGCCAGGGGCACAGCAACTTTTTCTGCAGAAGAGCACTTTTGTGCACGCAGTAAGGTTTGGGTGCAATGCTGCACTGAATTTCAGTGCAGTACCACCCATGGTTCGCTAGTTCCAGCCGCTGCTCGCAGGTTTCACCGCAGTGCATAGCCACATGGCGTTGCGGGCTTTCTCCCTACCATAATACTAGCAGCCGCGATATAAGTGAAATACTCTTGAAAGCGGCGTTAAACCTCAACTCACTCTATATAAATAGGGGAACAGAAATGCACCAACTCCACTTTACAGAATATAGGGCACATAGGTTGTCATCTCCAATTGTCTTCCTCATATATACTAGACCTACTAAGGAACCATGTATACTCAGACACAATGACATCTATGCTACCACCAAGATGCTTCATCATAATTATGTTGATGTGATAGCACCCTATCTTCTCATTATCAGGTCAACATCAACTAAGAATAAAACTAATTATAAACTCATATCTCCTAACTGCCCAACTTAAGATACACTAACACACACTGTCACACTGTACACATCTAAAGTGCCTGTATTGTCACTTCAAATTGCTCAACATCTAATATTCTACTTGTTAACCAGGAGAACAGGCATAACTTGTGCTCCTTATGTACTGTCGTCTCACAGAGAACTAGATTGAGTTCCTTTTTCATTCAAAGTTGCATGAGTTCCACAGGGGTTATCTCTAGTGTGAGCTGAGATAAAGTGCAACTCCTAGGAGCCATTGTTAAGACAGTAGAATTAGCCCCAAACTCTGGCATCATCAAGTACAAACTAGCATAATACTGAAGGAGAAGTTGAAAATGTGCAAAGTAAGGATGACCCCAGATGGATGAGTGGCGGACAACTGCCCATGCCATAAACCCATCTGACCTTATAGATCTGTAAGAATGACATCTATGCTTCCCCTCACAGGTAGGAACACAATGCCATATCATACATATTAACTTTCACATGCATTTAAAATATATTTTGCCAATACTTGGCACAATTGCAAATTACACTAATATTACTTATAGTCATGCCAATAATTATTTGCATTTTTTATAATGCTATTTGCATATTTTCAATTACCTATATTTTCATAGTAAACAAGATCAACACCAATAGCTCCGAGTGCAGTTTTTCAATAAAAACAGTTGATCTACATATTATATGGTTCAATAGATCAATACTATATACCGAGTGCACCTGATACATTGCCATCCCAAGTATGCTTCAACACATATCAGAGCAACATCTTCGTATATATACCTACGTACATATCAATTGCACCGAAACACCTTTATCTTTCTTTTAACCTGCTCTACTCATCTTGCCTACTGTACCTCTCAGGTAGATACTCCAGGTAAGTTCAGGTGTGTATAGCAGAAAACTGCCTTATACATCTACTGTACCTCTCAGGTAGATACTCCAGGTACGTTCAGGTGTGTATAGCAGAAAACTGCCTTATACATCTACTGTACCTCTCAGGTAGATACTCCAGGTAAGTTCAGGTGTGTATAGCAGAAAACTGCCTTATACACCTACTGTACCTCTCAGGTAGATATTCCAGGTAAGTTCAGGTGTGTTTAGCAGAAAACTGCCTTATACATCTACTGTACCTCTCAGGTAGATATTCCAGGTAAGTTCAGGTTTGTATAGCAGCAAACTGCCTTATACATCTACTGTACCTCTCAGGGAGATACTCCAGGTAAGTTCAGGTGTGTATAGCAGAAAACTGCCTTATACACCTACTGTACCTCTCAGGTAGATATTCCAGGTAAGTTCAGGTGTGTTTAGCAGAAAACTGCCTTATACATCTACTGTACCTCTCAGGTAGATATTCCAGGTAAGTTCAGGTGTGTATAGCAGCAAACTGCCTTATACATCTACTGTACCTCTCAGGGAGATACTCCAGGTAAGTTCAGGTGTGTATAGCAGAAAACTGCCTTATACACCTACTGTACCTCTCAGGTAGATATTCCAGGTAAGTTCAGGTGTGTTTAGCAGAAAACTGCCTTATACATCTACTGTACCTCTCAGGTAGATATTCCAGGTAAGTTCAGGTGTGTTTAGCAGAAAACTGCCTTATACATCTACTGTACCTCTCAGGTAGATATTCCAGGTAAGTTCAGGTGTGTATAGCAGAAAACTGCCTTATACATCTACTGTACCTCTCAGGTAGATACTCCAGGTAAGTTCAGGTGTGTATATGAGGAAACTACCATACACCTACATGTAGAAACAAATGCTCCTGATGTATCTGAATTTTCAACATGTATTGAAGGTTATTGAGTAACTATCAATTTCTATCCACTAATACTGTGTTTCCCACCTAGACCAAATGATGAGGCAACTGGGCCAATACTAACACCAGGGCCTTGAGAAATCAAAGGATTGCATGGTCAAAGACCATGACTGATGCTTCAAAACTTTTCAACACTTTCCTTATGCTAATAAAAGAAACCTTGGATCAATGACTGGGCCAAAAATATACTCAATTCACAAACTACTAATATTAGATCCACATATAAATCTACCTGGTTAGGATTAAAATGAACACATACCTTGCTCATCTCAGGCAGTTACAAAATGGCAGCACAGTTCCATCCCACCTGAAGATACTTTACAGGTAGATACTTGACTGATATTTACTTACAGTATCACATCTATACATATAAGATCTACCTTTACCTACATCCATATCTACGTACACACCTCATGCACTGAAGGACCTCCGTCCGTCCTTCCTGGCAGCCCGGCTCCCTGTGAACTGATGTTACCTGTACTCCCAGGTAAGTTCAGGTGTAAAATACCTACTTGGTTAAGGTGTGGTTGAAGACACATGCTTTGTATGGGGCAGCGGGTGTGGGAGGATTTCAATAATTGAGATGAGTTTAATGCATTGATCTCCAAGTGCTAAGTTCAGATCCGAGTGTCGTAATAATCAATACAAGGTCCCTCACAGTACAGTTATCTAGTACACACATTCCACTTGTTGATGAACTGATGACGAAGCAATGTCGACTGCTCTCTGAAGATTACTTTAATTTTTGATAAGTGCCTAGGAATTAATCAACTCGTTGATGTTCAATTCTCTGATGCTTTGATTATAGGTGAATTATGCATTTTTACTGTCTGTTGACTTTCTGATGCAATTCTGCTGAATCGACATTATGATAAAATCTGAATTGTCTTTTTCTTATTGTTCAGTTTTTTTTTATGTAAACTGTTGCTGATGAAGATTTCAGAGTTAAATAATGTTAAATTTATTACACATTGTATTGCTTGAGCTAAAGGAACACAATGGTACATCAACCCATGCATATCAACTTTTAATGTTCAGATCTATCTATCTATCTATCTATCTATCTATCTATCTATCTATCTATCTATCTATCTATCTATCTATCTATCTATCTATCTATCTATCCAATCATCCATCTTTAGTATCACACTATTATTTTCATTTTCAATAAAATCAGAAATAATTATTTTGATCAGAAAGTTGCTATTAATTAATACAATGTTCTCAAAATGCTAAGTTCACTTCGCTGACATTTTCACCACAACGTTGTTAGACAGTTTTGGAAAGAATGAAGTGAGATTTGTTCATATTTCGTTTACTTGATCGTCATCCATGACCATTGAGGATAAGGTCATTAGGAGGTGATTCTAAAAACGGCTGTGAACTGACACGATTACAAGATAAAATAGACGATTTCGATTGAAAGACAATTTCCTGAAGAATGCTATGCCAAGTTAACTGAATGCCAATCAGGATGGACTGTGACAGTTTCTGTCAATGAGTTGGTTCATCTGATTAAGTTCATCAATAGCGGTCAATCACTCTGCTTGCTGATCACGCCATGCATTCGACATTATATACATGTCCCAATTCCCAGATCTAAAACAGGTCAACTGTCTTTCTTGTACTGTCTATGAATTGAAAGGATACTATGAGTGGGATAATTTTGTGGTAACATCATTTGAGGGGACTTCCCTGACAAACAAACGTAGAAATCTTTTATACACATTGGCCTTCTTTCCTCAACTTTACATAATTCCATTTTTCTAAAAACATTTTGCAATATGCTTTAATCACTGCGTCATATTTGCACAATCTTACTGTCCTTTTTTTGCATGCATTTAATATTTTCTTTTTTAAAACATTTCAGATTCTTCTTTGATTTAACATGCACAAACCAGTTCTTATATTGGTCACTGAGAACAACACTTTTAAAATTTCTTTTTGTATGTTTTTTGTGAGACAAAATTCAAATGACATGTCTTTGATCTTAATCTTTGGAAATGTTTGGAAAATTCTTTGATTAAAAAAACATTGCATTTTGTGCCTTAGAAACAACTTTTGAGAAGATTTCTTTACATTATTCATTATGCAGAGGGTGGGGAAAAGACTCTTATGGAAAAAAGTTGCATTTTCATTAAAAGGGGAAAGCTGCAGGCTCAGAAAAACATGCTCATCCTCAACTGCTCAGCTGCTTAAAATTCTCATCCTTGTACATTTGGTCTTGTCCTCAGTTTCAGGAAAATTAATTGTATATAATAAAGATAAAGAATATAAAGATTATTTATAAGAAATTTGTTGTTTCCTCATAGCAGTAGTTATAAATGGATAACTAAATATACTGGACAAAAATAGTTTAGGGATAAGAAAATATCCCTAACTTTTTTTGTACTGGGGAAAATTAGTAAGTGATATATTATATCCCTAACTATTTTTCTCCATTATATATAAAAGGGTAAATTTTGTCAAATTCTTATTCAAAGAGATCCCTGTATAATAATCCTTTCTCAGACTCAGTTTATACACTCAATTCAACTGCAGGCAAACTCAAAGCTAACTCTTCTGCACCACGTTTACATTCAGTATAAATAAAACAGGACAACCGTTTCTTTGAGCTATTTGACAAAAGAACCATCTAAGGAGTCTTCTAGAAGATACTGTCTTACTTTGGAGCCATTACTATAATAAACCTAGTTTTGCAATTAGCTCATCTGATCCATACTAGAAAGTCAGGATTTGTCTTAAAGAATACTTGCTAAGACTTGGGCTCAGCAAAGGGTTGCCTGTTTCTGGTCTGAATTGAATTCCAGTTAATTACATTAATTCTGCACTAAAGGTGTGTACTGACTTGGCCTATAGAGAAATTAGCTCACTTCGTTATGTCATTAATTAATACAATTACTTAGGAGACATTTCGATCAAGGTACTTTTGTGCCTTTTATGCTGTAAAAACATGAGAGAGGACATAAAAAACACAATGTACCAGCTAAAAGGTGAGACAGAAGTTCAGGACAGAGCTTACTTTACTGCATCATCTCATGCATTTATTTTACTATTCTCGAACTCGGAAAAACTTTGATTTGCCTAACAGAGAAATTATTTGAAATTTGATTTGATATAATATATACACAGAATTCAAAAGAGATTTATATCTGTTTAGACTTACAATTGAGAGAACAATTTAGATTTTGTTTGAGAGCAATGATAGAATTAGATTTGACAAGAAATTTTGATTTATATTGTTACAAATATGAGAAAATGACCACCTACATTTGCTACATACACAAAAAGACATAAAGATGTAGTTCATGCAAAGATCAAAATTGGAAATTTGCATAACAATGGTCTGATTAAGAAACAACAGGGATCTTCACATTTAACACAAAGAGAATAAAGTCTAAATTTACTGTGAGATGAGGTAAGATCGTCAGTTTTTCGGATAATTAACAAAACATCAGTCTGATTAAAATCGACCTTGTTCCGAGTAGTAAAATTTGCAAAATAATATATCTACCGGGATACGAACAGGTTCTGTAGATTCCTCGCCACAAGGTCTGAGAACATCCAGTAGGCGTGTGTTCTGAACCAGTTTGGTGCAGCCAAAGCCCAGTCAAATAGCTGACCAATCACATCATAGTTTTTAAACGGTCGCTGTTTTGAAAGCATTCGGAACAGATAAAAGGATAGCTATTTGGAGTTATCTGCCCCTAGGTCCTCACACCGAAAGCTTTTGTTGGACGTCTTGTGATTGGTTTACTGAATGGTGTCAGAACATGGGAGTCTACGGACTGTTACCAGACGGTTTTGCGTGGAAACCTCCGAACTATATGAGTTCTTATCCCGGTAGATGCACTTTTTGCAATTTTTTTCCACGGAATACTGTCGGTTTCAATCAGACTGAACAAAACATAAAACCAAGACAGGGTTCTAGTTTACTAAAGCCACCAGCCTACACTTACATTCATTTTCTCAAATTAATGAAACCATATTTAGAGAATACTATGAATAACAAAATATTCAAAAAACGTTTCTCTCAACCCTCTTGGAACCAAAATTGTTAATTTTTTTGTGTTGTAGGATTAACTTTCATATGCTCTCCTTTCCAATCCAGGTCGTAGATTTCAAAGCTCTGTTAGCACTAAGTAATTAAGTTGTTGGTTAATGTGCGTTAGTGGTGCTTATGACAATCTTTGCATTAAAGGGATGCCATGGCTCTATTGAGGTATCAACCATTTTGTTTTGTGCATGATATGAACTATTAGGAAAGTCTGTATTTTACAAATTTTATTGATAAATCCTAAATTTTTATTGAGTATCAATAATGACAACAAATTTATCTTTTTATATTATCAACAATGTCCTATGCAACTGTAGCAAAGCCTTCTACACTCGAAACAATGATGAATGATTTCACTAAATTCTTGTTGTTCTAATTTTTGAAAGCATGTGAGCCATTCTTTGTCAAATCGTAAAAAAGTCATCAAAATATCCTCCTCAGTATATGTTACAACTAACTATAATTGTGTGTTACATTTATGTATAAACACAAATGTCCCCTCAAATCTCATTTCACCAAAAAATAACCCTATATATACCCTAAAACATCCATGCCCATATTTGATAAAGTCACACCAAAGTTAAAACATTAATACAAGTTAAATTCAGTATGGCATTTTTGTTTATCCCCTATTAAAAACTTAAGTGCTGAGATAATTGAGTGTCCAACCATTCTAAGTGGCCAAATTACAGGAATCCAAACTCTTTATCAAAGATTACAATCGAATATTGCCCCTCTTACTTAAGATACACTACCTCAGTTTAAATTCTGGAACCTGCTGCCAGTTATATTATCAATGTCAGTAAATTCAATATTGTCAACTGAATGTGAACACTTCACACAAAACTCTCAATATCTTTCCCACTAGTACAGCCGTTTCAGGATGATTTGTCTCATAAAACCATGCCAAGTGGAAGTTATCATGAAATGAACATTTCTCAAATACCAAGAAATCACAAAAAGATACTTTTCCAATATGCAAGATGCATTAAATCAATAAAATTCTGCAGATTTCAATTATGGTGCAAGCAAGCGCAAAATCAATAACTGTCCTGTCTTGCAAGTAAAGAAAACTATATGAATAACAAAGGGTTAGATTTTCACAGGTTGACAATGAAAGTGATGAGATCAGAATATAGAGCACACCATTTGTGAATTTCAACCGCTGAATAAAAAAGAATGCAAATGTTGCTGCCTGCTGTGCGACGCCATCCAATTAATCTATTTGTATCGTTTAATTGAGGTTAAGTACATACCGACAGTCCTCTGATATTGCATGAATGCATCAATGATTTACTGAACCATTATTTTCTTCTCACCTCCCTAGGGTTCTTACAATCAATTAGCTTGCAGCATGAACAGATCCCAACAAACTAGTGAATTTCAATGCTTCTTAGTGTTGATGTAGCTCAATGGGTAGAGTGCCAATCATCACTCAGAAGGTCGGGGTTCGATTCCCGGTCACATCATACCAAAAGACGTTAAAAGATGGTTGTTGCTTCCTTGCTTGACACTCAGCATTATAAGGACAGAACACTGCTTTAACTGGCGCTGCACTGTGGCTGCTGGGTGCAAAAAAACACAAACCGAATTTCCAAAGTACCGGTACATTGTATTGTAGACAATAAAGTATTATTATTATTATAAACATTGTCCTCTGTTGGGGTGCACTATTTGTACAGATTTTTTTATTCAGGTCAATGTATACTCGTATGCTTTCTGCTCATATTCATTGGAAATATACAACCTCGCTACCTGTAAGATTCTACAAGATTCATAATTTGCAAACTAATCTCCCGGTTAATGTTTGGCTGAACAGTAATGTTATTCTCAATTCCCTGAGGAATATACAAACTAAGCATCTGTGAGATTCAACATTCAGATTTACAATGCAATCTCTAACTATGAGGAAATGCACCGATTATGTCTCTGGTGTTTAAGATGGATAAACATATACCGGGGTAACATAATCTCATGGTTAATTTCAGCTGAAAATGATAGTGTGTTTCTGATCTTCTCAGTTACATCGCATGATTTGCAGAGTTTAGAACTGAAATGTCATCTTTCTTAAACCATGTTCAGTCATATCTATTACTAGATGCGTCATTGTGAATTTTTAAAACTTCACACCTTCTTGGATTACTCATGAATTAAGACCTATTATTGCGAAATGTCAGAAGAAATCCCAATATAGATTTACATTCATCTTGGTTTTAGGTTTCTCAATCGTTCTGTTTCATTATGTCTCTTGTTTCCAATTATTTCTTCATATTCAAAACCAAAAGTGTATTGTCAACCGTGTCATATTGTGTTGGACGTGTATGTTTATGGTAACACAATCATCCTGTCCTCACAAAGGTAGAGTTCAAAATGATTTGGAACGAATGATGTATAAAATCATACTGACACTTTTTAAAGGGGCAGTAGCACATTTTTTCGCTCAAATAAGTCGATGAAATGTATTTGAAAAATAATTTCACCAATCGTAAAACACCCTTCTCTCTTCGGGAAAATCAAGCTAAAAATGAGCGTACATACCTCAGTAAAACCATGGGAATCGTTTTTGTAATTCGAAATAATAAAATGCGTTCACAATAAAATGGCCGCCATGCAATTTTTGCTTTAAACGCAACACCGTTATTACTACTACGGATAATTGGTTTGTGTAATAAGATGCTTGACCCTCTAAAGTAAATTTAAATGGCACAATCTATCATTATAAATAGGTAATTTGAAAAACAAAAATTGCAAAAAACGTGCTACTGCCCCTTTAAGACTACCAAAGGTCTATAAATGTTACCAGCACTCTGTTGCAATATGATATTGAGAATACAGATACTCGTTTAGCCATTGAGTCAGATCATATTTTATCTATATATATACACAGTGTCCAATCAAGGATGTGCAATTGTGCGTTTCACAATGAAAATTATCAAATAGTCCATTATAAAAATACAAGAGGGGACCTACCTTTGAAAGCAAAAGTATTCCTCTCCTAATTTTTTAAAATCCCCCCTTTTTTCTACATGACGAGGAGATAAGTACCCCTTCAAAAAAAAATTCTAGATTGGACACTGTATAAGCTAGTATTCTAGTGTACATCATTATTCACAGTAGAATGTCGTCCAGTGTAAGCAAGGATAGGGCATAATGCTCACTCAACTTTCCTTCACCAACCGATTCAGTTATTATGCTCTGATATTGATGGGGCTAAAACCAATCGAAGGTACGTATGCAAATTTTTTGCATGTTTAAGTCCTAAAACTTTCTTCCAATAATTGACAAGTTCCTGTCACGTGAGACCTTATCTAGGTTAATCAAAACAAATTTAATGCTTTTTGAATTTCATATTCTAGAATTCAGAGTGAAAATCAATTTTAGGTATGCAAATCGTTTTTCAAGCCATTTTCAAATAAAAAAAACTATAAAGTCGGTCTGAGTGTCAGAAGCTTCAGGAATGAAGATAATAAACTCAACACTGATTTTCAAGCTCATCCATTGAAATCAAATGAAGGTATGCAAATCACTTTTTTTTGTTTGCCAATTTATTTCAATGACTTCAATCCCCTGAATATGAAAACTTACAGAATGTATCAAAACAAACTCAATGCAAGGCTTCCGAAACAATGATGTTGTGACTGAGGATGTCAGAATGACCAAAACAATAATGAATGATCTCAGGATTTTATATTCCAGCATTAAAGTAATCAAGCAATGCAAATCCCTTTTTCAAGATCCATGGCCACTTAGTTTCTTCCAATGGTTGACAAGTTTCCCTGGATGGTTGACAAGTTTCCCTGAATGGTTGCGAATTTCATTTAGTGGCTGACAGGTTTCTCCTTAATGGTTGACAAGTCTCCCTTAATGGTTGACAAGTTTTTCCCTGAATGGTTGACAAGTTTCCCTGAATGGTTATCAAATTTCATTTAGTGGTTGACAAGTTTTCCCTTAATGGTTGACAAGTCTCCCTTAATGGTTGACAAGTTTCTCCTTAATGGTTGACAAGTCTCCCTTAATGGTTGATAAGTTTAGTGAATGTCATACCCTACAGGAAGGGAGCTTACACGTTCAGCCACTAAGGTGAAAAACAAATAAAGGATGGCAATTATTTTTATTTGTCATGTCCGACCTAGATATGTCATGAAACATCATGTCTGACAGATGATAGAAGAACCTCAACAAGCTAAGCAGTGGAACTGGATCATCTCTGAATTTCAAGTTCGTCTATGGGGGTTAAAACTGATTGAAGAATCTATTTTTTTTCAAGATGCAAGACCCACAAGACTCACAAGACTCTTTCCAATGATTGGCAAGTTCCCCTGCATGTCAGCACTAACAGGAACGAACCAAAACAAACCCAACGCTCTCTGAATTTTAATGTCACATCCTAGTGTGATCAATAATCCCAATGTGAATTGAAAAAGAATTCTCCTTACACCGCACAAGTGTTAGATAAAGTGTCGAGGTGACGTTGATAAAAGTAAAGTCCTCCTTCAATTAAACCGGATATAAATTTTGAATGGCTTCTGTCTCTCAGAAATAGAAATAGAACCCTCAAAGTTCCGAGCGGCGGAATGGAGTAAAGAAAAAAAAACATGGATGTCGAGCTGACCTGACATCCAACAGGAAATGTCATTAAATCAATAGATTAACCCATGACCTTCTGATCACCTAGAGTGTGTGACCAATGTATATCATCAAATCACACAATTCTGTTTAAAAGATATGTTTGTAAACAGTTCTTATGTCAGCAAAAGAGTCAATCAAGGTCTATATGAAATAAATGTCAATTAAACAAGCAAGCTGTATCATGAACATTTTTTCCCAATAACTGCCTTCTTTGAAGACCTCTCATAATTGAGGGAGCTGAAATTTTGTGTACAGACTCCTTGGCCAATGGGGATTCCAAATTGTAAATTTGGTGACCATGTGACCCAAAATAGGGTCACAGGGGTCATGACCTTAAAAACCTATTTTTGTCTCCTTCTCAAGTACCAAAAGATCTAGAAAGCTGAAATGTTGTGCACAGATTCCTTGGCCAATAGGGATTCTAAATTGTAAATTTGGTGACCATGTGACCCCAAATAGGGTCACAGGGGTCACAAACTTTAAAACCTATTTTCGTCTTCTTCTCAGGTACCAAAAGATCTAGAAAGCTGAAATGTGGTGTACAGACTCCTTGGCCAATGGGGATATACCAGTGATAAAGTCTCCTGGAAAATTTACCTTTTGAAATGTATTAAGTTTATTGTTTAAAGCCTGATGAGCTACAGAGTCTATAGCTGTATTTTTCCATTTCAATTGCTAATATTATCAAGTCATACATAAACCACTGCACTCTATAATAATCTTTCTGGGAAATGTCACATCTCAATAAAGATGTCTGTACAAAGTATCGCTACAAAGTGGAGCTCATCAAACATTAAAGTTAGTCTATCATTTACAACAGACATAACATAGGAGTGTGGATACTGCCTGTCAAAGTTCCTTCTAGATAATAAATTTAGTGACAATCAAATCATCTCTACAAAGATGAGCTCGCATCTCATCATGAATCAATAAGGCTTACAAACCACTCTTTTGATGTGATCTCTATATTGAAGGAATCGATCCAACAGATTACAGAATTGTTAAATTAACTTGAATAGAAAGAAGTCCCCATGTATGTGTCCTCTCTTGCGTGTTTGCGTTGAAAGCAACTCGATTTCACAAGATTTTTCTTTCCATATACAGAAGGATCATTAATGTTTCATGTGCTTCAGAATGGAGGTGTATAACTGTTGCCCGAGATCTTTGATGTTTCCATATGTGATTTAACAAAGCCGAAACAGTTAAAAGATTTCTTTTTTTCAAAGAAAATGCTTTGAAAATAATGAGGTAAATTGAAATACTCGTTGGACTGAGAGTCTCTGTGACAGATGAAAAATATAGAGAAAGAGACAGCCTGTCTGAGGGTTTCATTTGAATTTGCTAAATAGCTGAATGTTTTACATGCTGAAGATCGACTTAGCGTCAAACGCCTACATTAATTGCCATGTTACAAGAACAACAACTCATCAACGAGTGGGTCACCTAGCAAAGGCCATGGTCACTGCATGGTTAAGTTCTTTGAGTGCTAGTTTGAAAGTTCTGATACTTTCTTCGCCACAAGTTAGAAATTTCTGAAGAAGTAAGAGAGTTCTGAGGACACAAGTTAGAGATTTCTGAAGACGTAAGAGTGTTCTGAGGTCACAAGTTAAGAATATTTTAAGACACTAGGAAGCTAGTTAGAGATTTCTGAAGGCGTAAGAGTGTTCTGAGGTCACAAGTTAAGAATATTTTAAGACACTAGGAAGCTAGTTAGAGATTTCTGAAGACGTAAGAGAGTTCTGAGGTCACAATAACTAGGGAGTTCTGATGTCACAAGTTAAGAATATTTTAAGACACTAGGAAGCTAGTTAGAGATTTCTGAAGACGTAAGAGTGTTCTGAGGTCACAAGTTAAGAATATTTTAAGACACTAGGAAGCTAGTTAGAGATTTCTGAAGACGTAAGAGAGTTCTGAGGTCACAATAACTAGGGAGTTCTGATGTCACAAGTTAAGAATATTTTAAGACACTAGGAAGCTCTGAGGTCTCTAGTTAGAAATTTCTAAAGACGTTAGGGAAAATATACCTCCAATATTGCCGTAACCAAGTAGCTGAAAGGTTACTGTATTGTTACAACATCCTATGGGCTCTGACCATAGAGTTTTGTTTAGCAGGCCCCTGATGGGATCCAGAGGGGTTCGAATCTCTCATTTGATATTTTTTGCATCTAATTTTGAAGGACCACCTCCACCCCTCCCCCCCCTTTCATAACGTCTGGATCTGCCACTGTAATATACAGTTTTTGACAGATTGAGGACTGAAGGAGTTGTGCAACTGACCCAGTGACCTTGCAACAGATGTGAAACATTATTGCTGGGACAGTAATGGATCTACTTGAAGGACACATAACACAAAACATTAGGGGAGACTCCTTTGATTTCATCATCTTGCGTGCAGAGCCTTACATCTTGGCGACAAGGTTCTGGGACAGACTCATCAAAAGCATCATCTTTTACCTTGATCAGTGAAGGGAATGGGCTTCAGTGGAAGAAGGAGGTTAGTTCACTGAGTTGGGGACTCTTTTTTTTATTATTCATGGAAATTTTATTACCAATCTTAATAGATTATATAAACATGATTTCAATTATTCCTAGAAAACAGAAAAATCTTGTTCATAAACATGCATGGTCTTACTGGTTAAGAGTTCCCTTAGAATAAATAAGATAGCATATGCCATCACAGCCGACAACCAAGACGTTTTCAGTTGAATGAGAATTAAATTAAGTTCATCCATGGAGATGGCTTCATCAGACAAAAAATCAGGCAGACTCAAAGGTGTTTAAGTGCAAGAAAGAGGTTGCCTTTGACGATGTCATAATGGTGTTTGTGATGTCACAATCACTCTAAGATGATAGGAGATAGATAATTATGTTCAGCTTATTAGACTCAAGAGATGAATATTGTCATCAAGGTTCAATTCTGCTTTAATTTTATTATATAAAAGTAAAATAGCTCTTTATACACCAAAGAAATTAGAAATGTCAATGCTAGGATATTATTCAAAATGCAAAATTAAGTTTTAAAATATTCCAATCGGTTTGATGTAAGTAACCATTAGAATCGGAAAAACATAGAATATGGTCAATAAATGCATGTGACATTAACGTTCCATCGTATGTATAAACATTGCCAGATTTGGTACATATGACATTTTCATAACAGCAAATCTCAACAACAAAATATTGAACACTACCTATCAACGTAAATTTACATAAGAATTTTTTTTGTCAAAAGTGTATCACAAGACAAGAAATTCCAGAATGCAATAGAATTCTGTTGAATTTTATAATTTTCACAACAATAAATCTACTAAAAGGATTTAATCAGAATTCCACAGCAAGTTCTTGAGCATTGATATGACGTGATATTCTTGTAAGAGCAAAATCTTGTACCAAATATTGTGAAGACATTTGGGATCATAACATAGAGAATGATGTATCATATCCCAAGACATGAAAAACCAATGTCTAGTGCCTACTGAAATCAAAAGGAGAGAAATGTGACATTTTCACCACTGCATGCAATCGTGTCCTGAATATTTTGTCTCATAACAGAGTATGTAATGCATGACATTACTGGACACCAAATCCATAAAAATTCTACAGATTCCTCTCACACATAAATATGATTTGACATTTTCGCAACAGCAAATCTCGTCGTGAATATTGTGAAGACATTTGGTTAGATAACACTGAGAATAATGTACAGATCACACGACCAGGGAGCCACAGACAGGCTTCTCTGGAATTCTGTAGAAGAATCTTCCAACGCATATTGACCGAGAACCAACTCAGGGGATGCAATAATTGACCTGTCAAACAGGCCTCACTTTACCAGGAAATAACCACATAATGTGCTTTATATATCAGTGTTGACAACATTATTGACAAAATATGGTAATTATTGTCATGCAACATGTTCATAATGCAGTAATGTATTGATTTTGATGTCATTTTGCTTGAAAGCATGTTCTACTAAACTTGTTCAGAAGATGTTCAGAAAGTATTATATGCATTACAGGTGATACACATTTACCTAATCTATATAAATCATACTCTAGTCTTTGTAATCTTTATGCTATTAAACATATTTTACTATAATCATTGTCTTAACTTAAAATGAAAATGAATAGGTTCTTTTACACATGTAGTGTATTCAACGTAATTGGCACCATCTCCCTATAAACAACACCAACCAAGTTTTAAACTCAAGAAAACTTTTGCACCCCTCTCTCTAGATATACCTAGATGATACAAAGTTAACGTGTCTGACTTATATGACATTATATTTGGATACAGTGATAACGCAAAATCAATTTTGACTTTTTTAAATACATATATTGATACGTTTTTTCTTATGCAGATCAAAAATATCCAAGCAATTTATTTACTGGATTGAATGATAAGGTCATTTAATAAATTCCCCCTTTTTCCAATTTTCTAATTGCTTAAAAGCACTTATGTGATTTATGTATTCAGTTTATCTAGACTTGCTGAAGTAGGACCTAGACTGTATTAAGGTTCTTATTTTTCACAGTCACTTGTGAGACAACTTCCAAACGCAAGGCATAATTCTTGCCAGTCTGCATTACTGGCTGATTTAACCCTTGTGGTATTTCCCTCTCTTTGTTGTGTCAAGACAGTGAATAGCTGCACCAGAAATGCATAGCGGGCCTAGATTTCTAAACACAGATTTCTTAAAGAAATACTGCAAGGCCTAAATCAGCCAGTATAATGGAGACTGGCAAGAGTTATGCCTTGCTTTGGAAAGTTGCTTGTGAGATGGATTGTGGACAAACACATGAACACCTGACTTGAACTCTACCATTACCAAATTATAAACAGATTCTTATAGAAGTATCAATTTCATGAATGAACAGTTCTTAGACATAGGTAATAGGGCTGGGACGGGTATATTTTTTCTACCCGGGTACCCGACCCTCTATTACCCTACCCTACCCGGATACTCGGATATCTAATTTGTAAGACTTTGTGAGCATTTAATCAACTGGTTTATGCTGAAATATGGAGAGAGAAAGCTAAAACATAGAGATTCATTGATATTTTAATCAAATTTTATAATGGAAGACAATTGATTTAAATATTGTGTTGGAATCTTCAAATATATTGCAATCTTGTAATGAAAGAATAACAAATTAAATTGTTTTATAATAAGTCCCATGATATTAACGGGTCCGGGTATTGTGATGGGTACCTGGGTCCTACTCATTACCCACCCGACCCGGGTATCCGGGTTACCCGTCCCAGCCCTAATAGGTAATACAATTAACTCTGTTGATGCATAATGGACGTTTAAAATTTGGTAATGATACAACATGTGATTTGGATTGGGGCTGCATAAAAAAGTTAAATGTTTCTCGGGCACATTTTTTTCAAAAGTGACGAGGGCGGTAGGACTTTCTTGTTGGAAAAAGTAATGACGAGGGAGGAGTGCGTTTTATTTTTTTCCATCAAAATATTACTTTGAAGTAGTAGAAGTATACAAAATGTACACACATCTGTTCCCACAGACCCATATTTTTGGTGGACAGATGGATTTAGGGGATTAACAAAAATGATACAGAAATTTTGTATTATTTTTTTGGATATGACCCTAAAATCATGAGCACAAATACAAGGGATACACCAATGCCTGTGAAACATAAGTCAGGAAATAATCAGGAAGTTGCAATCGAAATCACATGTGCTTGTCTTACTAAGTAAGTCAATCAAAAAGACACCATATAATGCACAGAGGCATGCAAGTTTTAGATAGTACAATACAATTATTGCAATATGTTTTTCATTTCGCAATATATCCCACATAACAATTTTAAGTGTAATACATGCATATATCAAAAGAATATCTTGTAATGTAAAATTGCAGGTTTTGAATGATACAACAATTTTGCAAAGATTTGAGGCCAATAAATATATAGAAAAAAATACAAACGCTTAAGTTTAATTCCATCAAGACATTTTATCTGTTTAACTTTTAATAATAAATTGTTTCTTTTTAGCTTTAGTATCATTATTTTTACCACAAGTTATTTCACCATAGGGTACTTAAACTAGATACTATCAACATGTGACTGTAACACATTATGCAAGAGGAGGTAAACGAGAGGTGATATCTTTTAATTTTTTTAATTAACAAAGTTGTTTTACATAAAGTATTATTATAATTTACCACAAGTTATTTCATCATTGGGTTCTTGAATACAAATGTGAGATTTTTTCAACACGTGACTCTATTACATTAAGCAAGAGGAGGATAAGAAGTTGTGATGAAAGAGTTTTTAATGAACAAAAATTGTTTCAAACAAAGTATAATTATCATTTACTGTAAGTTATTAAATCACTGAGTACTTCAGACATTAGAGGCAGTATACAGTGACATATTGACACATTATTGACTTCAGACAATATATATTTGATTTGTTCCTACACATTTTCACCCTTTGCAAAACTAGAAATAAAGATCTGGGCTATATTACTGATGCTCTCTAAGTGCTTAGATTGTCATAAGCCAATGTTAACAAATGCTACTTATGATTATCATAGCACAAAGAGAGCTTCAAAGAGACTCAGATCTTGGATTTAAATTATCATTTCTACCATAGAGTTCTCCTCACACAACTATATCTCAGTAAGTGAACCTAGAGACAATGATACAACACTGGTGTGAAGAGTAGTGTACAGAGATCAAATAGAGGGAGATATACAGACACCTTACTCCAACCCTAACAGCTTGAGAGGAAACCTGCTACTCACATTACAGCCTCTGCATGAGGGGAATTGCTCTGTCCAGATATATCCACTGCTACAAATTACACCGAATCTCCAATACTTCAGCCACACCAGCTACAAGTTACATAGAATCTCTTTGGCAGTGTTCAAATCACACAGAGTTACTCCCACAGAAATCATCACAGTGGTTAAATCAGTATGATCCCACTCAAGTGGTCTCTCAACTCGATGAACAGCGTCCGAGGATGTGCGTCAGATCGGTAGCCGTCCGTGTCTTTAGCACAGGTAAATACACACTGTACACTCGACAGCTCTTCAGCTAATTTGTTCCTGGTTCTCGGTCATCACACCCCGTTGTTAGCTGTTGACTTTTGACAATTACTTGATCCTCGTAATTAATCGTTTAATCTATCACTATTACGCGAGACTCGGCAGACTTTGAGCGAGACTGACCTGTAAATATGATCAAAGGCTGGTACACAGAGCTGACACCTTTCTAGCTGTACGGCCGTGTCGGAGAAAATAAGTCAGATTAGCGACAAAAGATAGACCAAGGGACTTCTATGATCTTTAACTTGCCCGGAATTTCTTACGGGGCTATTTTGTTCGGCAGTTGGCCTGCCTGCACGTTAGGCAAGTCGGGCTTGGATTACAAAGCAAAAATACCAAAGGGGAAATCAGAGGGATTGACTCCTTCACCTCCCTGCTACAACAATATACAACAAACGCAGAACTCTCTGCAGCAAATTATCACAAATATCAGGAGACACAACTACAATAACAGCTTTGCCAATCTCGGAATAAAAACTCTATTATTGGCGATGCATACATGCTACAGTTGTGCAATGGAAAAAATCCATGACCTTATGTAAGCTTGTTGTATAACAATTTATTTACAAGCTTTTTACAGTAACCAGATGTGAAGTGATTTACAGCGGTTGCAAGGACCATTAAATGCATTATCTCTCCTCTTGAGATTTGGAAAACATAATTTCATGTTTCGATGAATATTCCCTCCAGCCATCATATTCCATTATTCAGATAGCATTTAGAATTCATGAGATTGAAAACTATTACTGAAATGATTTCAAAATAATAAAATCTTTTTTTAAAATAAACACTTGAAGAATTTGACTAGATGAGATTTGAACTTTTCATGAAAAAGTGTTTTTTCTAAACAAATGAGAAATTGTGCAATAAATCCTTGTCAAAATGATTGCCAAACTTTTTCAGAATATATGTCATTTTCACAACTTGATTAAAGTCTCTGTAAAACGCAATCATGGTTCAAAATAACGAGAACTGTAAACTGTGTGACACAACCAAATGAAGCAAACATTAAACTGGAAATAACATTTACCTAACTAAAACTGATGACTCATTAATACTCCATGTGAAAGCACACAAGATCTCATCATAATAATGTCACTTTATAAATAAATAAATGCAACTGGTAAAAATTGCAAAACATAATATAGAATAATTAAACTTGAATCTAGCTCTATCATGGGATTCCAGATTTGAGCAGTTTTCAATCCTTACAACAATACACAAGTCACAAACCAGAAAAATACTCTTGCAATAATATACAAATTAAGCACAAATGTCGATCATTGTGATATTTTGACCATTGAAAACATGTTCCAATTTACGGTTATGATGAAACTGTACTAGTGTCAAGCCATCGGCTTTGGACAACTTGTCAACTTTTGTGGTATGAATTAAAATAAAACAGTTGATCATGATGTCCTGAAACAATCAATTTGCTGTCCTTTTCCTCATATAAAGTGAAGACATTAAAATTGGTAATAAAGAAAAAAGTACACTGGAAAGCGTACATATTTAATAAAATAGGGGTGGGAATAGAACAGAGCCTTACCTAAAAGGCCATTCATTGCCTGCGCTTGACAGTCAGGCATATACAAGAAAGATTAATGGTCCTAAAAGACAAAAAGAGAAATTAAAGGGGATCGTAGCGATGTTGTGCAAACATTATAATATATAGTCCACTTGTTAAGCGCATTTTCCACACATCAGTATGCTCAAAGCGCTGGAGGATATAAGTTGTTAAGATGAGGGAAAGGCTTGAAGAAAGAGATAGGTCTTTAGGGCAGTCTTAAAAGATGGCAAGTCTTGGCACATTTTGAGTTCTAAAGGTAGTTTGTTCCACTCGGTGGTGTCAGCATAGGAGAAGGATTTTTCACCAAAGCGTGTCATCTTGACAGAGGGTACAGACAACAGATGACTGTCTTGTGATCTCAGTGTTCTTGTCGGGATGTAGGGCTTTATGAGCTCACACAGGTACTCTGGAGCACTCTTGTTAAGACACTGGAAGGTTAGACAGAGCAGTTTGATACTTATGTATAACCTTTCTCTCGCACTTGTTATAAAGCTTTACATTTGTTTCCTATCAGTCATAAGATACACTTACATAATATTCTCTAAGAACACGCAACCAACATACACACTACAGAACTACCAATACCACCCTGCATGACACATTGTTCAATTTGATGCAAGTGAATGATCCCAGTACTAAACTGTCCTAAATACAAAGAAAAGTCAATTTTATGTCTCTCTATTCAAGATCTAACTCTTTCACCCACATTAAAGTACTACAAGCAATGGAACATGACGCAATGTTACACAACAGAATTCCAACTAAAAATGAGATTATGCATTCCACAGCGTTCTGATATTTCAACTTATTGTGAAGCAAAACATATTTCATCCCACAGAGAAATATTTGCATTGACCTCATAACCTTAGTGTATATCAAAGCACATACCACTAAATGTATCACGTCTTTCCAAAATCAATCTTTAATAATTTCATATTTTGCATTTTAGACCTTTGCAAAAACACCATGTTATACAACAATATCCGTGTACAAACTAAAGTACATAACAGTCTATAATCAGGAAACTTTTAAACAGGTCAAGTTTTTCTGCCATTTAAATTGACAAAATTACACTTGAGTCAGGCTAGTTTAAAAGCTCATTTTATACACTGGCAATGCAAAACAGGACAGAAATATCAAAGACTAAACATACAGTCCAATTAAATAGAAGTGCATATTAGGCAATTCTTTGTCAACCAATTGGTCCTGTTTCTAAATCTGGGATATTGTGTACACTTGAGTTCTGATTTCTCATTTATGAAGTTGGCCGACCTGAAGAAGATAATTGAAAAAGTTAGTGTAAAATTCACATTCTTTCAGCAGAGTCCATTGTTACTCTCAGGTGAAATGCTTCCTTAGCTAAAATTTCTGTAAAGATTCAGCAATGCATTTTGCAAACAAGAATGTATCTTGTAAAATTATTAAATCGTTATACAGTCATTGGGTCATTTTTTTTTAAATAAGGGGAAACACTTTATCTTGCACACTGAGAATTAAGTTAAAATGTATAAGTAAATATACATTACAAACACTATTGAATTTTATTAATCTATATGAATTTTCTTTTACATTTTTTAAAATGAAAACGATGCTATCATCAAAGCAAAAATTCTGGACAAAATCTGACAGTATCAAAACATTCACAGTACCTCTATTATGCATAAGCATTAGGCAATTCTATATGTTCCCTTTTCACTATATTTTAATTTTTATCATTATGGCAGTGAAATAAAGCTGATAAAAAAACTCTTGACACAAATGACAGCATCTTATACATACCTCTCCATCATGCAACCGGATTAGTACATTCCATGTTCCCTTGAAGAGAAGCTAAAGACACACTGAACTAAAGACACACTGAGCCGAGCTTATCCGTAACAGTGGCGCATATAGAGTAGCGCATAGAGAAGCTAATTGATCACTTTACCCGATTGATTATACAGTCAATAGCATTGAACAGACATGTGTTCCTGGAGCCTGACATGGCCGTGTTGATTTTTGTATAATAGATTGTAGTGAGGCAGAGCGAGGTTAGCCGATGATGCATTTATCGAAGTAAGTTCCGTGTTATGTACTTATAATTATTAGGAAGGCCAACAGGTGCATAGCATCAGGTAAACATCAGATCAAACTGAAGAATTTGTTCCTAATGATTGGTATGCAGTGACCTGTGGTGATTCCTTTACAGGTTTACGCTTTCAAGAGACACTAGAATTGATAATTTGTTAAAAGGGATGTTCTAAGATATTAAGGAATGGTGAAATTCAGTTTGAAATATATGAATAATTTTGCCAAAATAATTCTTCTTGCATCAGGTTTGATTGGCATGCAGTACCTCAGATGATTCTCAGGGAAAAGATTTCAAGTGACAAAAGGATTTGAAAGTGAATTTGGTAATTCCAGGATATTGTGAGATATTAGGGTAGATTTAATGAATTTTCCAATATAGAATTTATTGCATCAGGTATAATTACAATTGGTTCTGAATTATATTTAGGATTTTGTAAGCTATTGTGGGATATATTTGGTTATTGTGATGTAGTGTTAAATGTTAGGAATATTTGCATGGATACAAAAATGCTTTATCAGATCAACATGTGAAGTGAGGTGAGTTAGGGTTTAAAGCCGCTTTCAAGAGTATTTCACTTATATCACGGTTGCTAGTATTTTTGCAGGTCTCAACATAAATCGCAAACTAAACCAATTCCTATTTTATGTTATAATTGAAAGTATCTGGCATATCTTTGATTTTGGGAAATTTTTATAAATTTGATTATATGTAATTAATCAGGAGCAACATACAAACTCAGAATTTCTATCTAAGGATTGGCTTGGCAGGAGTAGAAATGTCTTATGTTCTTTCGCAAACATATGTTATGGATAATAAACATTTTTAGGAAATGCAAAAAATGAATATTTGAATTGATTATATTCAAATGGAATAAAACTTGAATGTGTAACTGAAAATCTATTTAACTTTATTGATTATATATATAGAGTACATTAGCTTGACTCTGAAATGTCATGAAATTAATGTTTGAATTTTCTGTCTGGTTTATATTTAGAAATGATGGATAAATCACCAGATATGGAAAGTAACTGTTAATATGATGGCTTTAATATTCATTTAAATTTTTTTCTCATATGACAAATCACATTCTTAATATTCATTATCATTAAGTCACAAATTTCTGATACTTCAGAAATGGTTTAATTCACATTCATTGATTAAATCAAAATGGCTTTATTTTTAAAAGATTGATTAATCATATTACAGAGACTATTCCCAAAGGTGTATTAATGAGAATTCACAGAACAGATTCCCACTAAATTAATGCAAAACTGAACATGATTTATTTTCCAATGATATTTCCTCACTTGTAACTTAAAAACAGTGAAATAGAGATTGGAGCCCTAACATGTTCTGATTCCATTTTCTTTGCAGTCCCTTCCGCATCCTCAACATGCAAATCTAATCAATGTCCATCAACATTAGACGCACTCGATGCATTTAATGGAAATACATAATTCATTATGTATTCAAACACAGTTAGTTAACCATCTCCGTATCAGGATAGTTAACCCATGGTCTGTTATGTTTTATTTAAAGAACTTAAAGTTTAAAGAAGTTTTTTTTTTAAATTGTTTTTTTTATTCCATTTTAATTCAGAAGTACAGGACATGTTTAGAGGTAGAGTACAATCAATGTATAATAAAGTTACTTGGAAATTTGGTTGATTCACCATTTGGAAGAAAATGTAGCTGAAAGCAGAAAAATGATAAAATGTAGAAAGAAATTGAAAAGTTTATTTAATGAGGCATGTGCAATAAAAACATCATCATTCAAAGACACTGGGTCTTTGCGTCCTTGAAATATCCAAAAATATATGTTACTTAAAGAAGCTCATTTATATAGAGATTTCCAACATAGTTGAGTAAACGTCAGACAAAATAAAATATGTGATTGACAAATAATCCTTTTAACATGCATTAAATGACACAAAACTATCTTGAAGGATATATCTTCCACTTTAAAAAGTATATTAAACCTTACTAAAATATTTATCTTTGAAATTGAAAATCGTCTGGCAGTAATATCTTGACAGTAAAGTCAAAGGAGCAATTTTCTGCAGTTATTAGATCTTGGTTGTCGTCACAGAACTTCGGAAGGGTATTATGTCAGGAAATAAGTTAAGAACCAACTACATGGACCAAAGTTTGGCTGGACTGAAAGTACATGATCTGAAGCTTAAATGCCTTAATACTAAAGATGTACATATTGGCAGAATGAGGACTACAAATGCTTTTATGAGCAGGGCAATTCAGGTTTGCACAATTAAAGTATTTATGTAGGACCAAATCTAGTAATCACACCCGGTTCATTTTACTCAGGAGCTCAAATGCTGTTGTGTGCTGATGAAATTTTAAATATATTTTTTTTAAATTTCAGAATCATAAAATTTTATCCATACCTAGACTTGAACCTAGACTTGAACAGAATTGAGCAACCAATTTGTATATATTGGCCTATAGTCCAGAAGCTAGACAAAGATTCATATGCAGGAGCAATAAATCCTCTGGTCGAAAGAATAAAATATGGAACATTTTCAAGATTGGAGCTCCTCCCAGGTCTATACAGATGACTAAGGCCAGGTTTCCAGACAAATTCAGAACACTTTCAGAATCTGTAATTTCTTGAGCATGGTATTTTTCTGCCCTTAGTTTCTTTTGCACAATGTTTCTCAGATATTTCTCCATGACCTGAGATATCACTATCAAACTTCTACCACTTTGATGGCAGTCACCTTTGTATTTCTTGAGGTCAAGATATTTGGATCGCAGATATATAATTTTTGAATATATTTCTAGGGGGAAAATCACACCACAAAGTCTAGGGTCCATAAAATGATATAAATAAAAAGAATATTGAGTTATAACAACCCAGAATTGTCAAATGTATGTGACAAGGGACCAAAACATTTGAGGCAAGGGATCAGTCCAAAAGGATCAAGTCTTGACAGGGGTAGACGCTCGCTGGAAATCTTGACTAGCCCGAACTGCTCTTTGGGCTAATGACATATGTTAATCTGTAGTGATACAAACAAATTTCACTAGCCCTAGTGCGAGTGTCGATCCCTGCTTGACTACCAGACAATTCACTTTCAGAATCGTCTTTCTTGAGCTTAGCAACAATGACCTAATTTGTTTTTTCTTACATAAAGGTGTGATCAATATAGATTTAGCTCTGGCTCAAGAGACATAGTTCACTTGCTGACAGAATAATCTTACTTTGACAAATTTCAAAGACAAGGGATCTCACTGTAATTTCCTTAAATAAGGGTCGATTTCAGAAAGACTGTTGTGTGGCAAACAGAGACACTTTCAACATTTAAAATATTTTCCCTACTTGTCATATTTCCAACAAAGACATAGATTCTGTTAAAACTTTCTGGAGGTTAGAATTTGGTTGAGAAAAGCAATGTTTTCCAAAGACTTTTTTCACTCCAGAAATGTTATCAATGAACATTGCCACATTTCATAGACAAAGGGGTGAGGGCCTTACCTAAATGTTGCTTCTGGAGACATTTTCCACTTTCCAACCAGCTAAAGTTCCAACACAAATGGGTCCCAAAAACTTTTCTGAGATGCAAAATTTGTCAAAACTAAATTGCATCTCATAAGCATTTTCTACTTTCAGAATTATTTTCCTACTATATTTCCAAGACAGAGAGTCCTGTTGGCTTTACTTGAGGTGAGAATTTGGTCGAGACTAAATCTCGGCAAACGGAGACACTATCCTCTTTGAGAAGCTTATCCATTAGGGAAAATGATATGCATTAACCCTGTACCGCAGCAAGTGATCTGAGGACCTGTTTGACAATCATCATGCTTCTACGATATTACATTAACATACTCTTGTCAATCGAAGCTTCGGGCTAACTGATGTATTGTGATATCCAATAAATGTTGACCATATATACATCCTTGCTCCAACTATTAATCAAATAGAAATTTTTAGATATATTGTTGCGAGTTTTATAAATCTTCAATTATTTTGTTAAACCAATTTAAGACCTTTTTTACATCAGTGAATGGTAAGATCAGTTATTGGTAAAACATCAAATTAGTTTTACTATAATAACACTGAAATGATATTATTTTCTTTATCTATAAAGATACATAAATGAAAGAAATTGTACGTCAATATACTCCAGCAGATAAACTTTACAAAAATCTTTAGTGGATCCCATTCAGATACACTTTACATCATAAACAAAGAATGCACTTTCACATTCACTATCATTTCTGATGCTTTAATGAATTATAATGTGATAAAGACATACCGATGATTAAATATATTCAACACAAAGGTAATTTACCTAAGAAGCATCTTTTAACATTACACTTACCGGTAGGCTGTAGGTACAGCGGATGGCCATATTATTACGTACATGTGACATAATCCCATAGACTTACATGTTAAATAGCTCTTGCGGGAATAATTTTCATGAATTAAGTAAAAGTTTCTTTGCTGTCATATTTTGCAGACATATTGGTAATCATCTCGGCTATTTGTACATAATTACCTGTCATCTATCAGTTGATTAATTTTCGAATGACACTTGTTTAAACATCGTATATTCAACTTGTGATTCTAATGTCCCATTGACGGCCATGTTAAACCTAATCGGTGTGTTGTATATGTGTTGTTTGATAAGAGGTAGATTTTTTTATAATTATCAGAAAAAAAGATGGAAATTATGTATCTGTAGCTAAGATGATTTGCTAAAGTTTGGTATAGATTTCAGAATTTATTGAGAAACAATAACTCCATGAAAATTATTCCCGCAAGAGTTATTTAACATGTAAGTCTATGGGATTACGTCACATGTACGTAATAATATGGCCACCCGCTGTACATACACTATTTGCTTTCTGCAACTGGGCCCAGCAACGTAAAGATTATCCAGCACTATTATCCAACCTCTTATTAGAATACCTGATCATATTAACATTCTTCACTCCAGAGACAGTAATTTATATACCGGTATATAGTGTACGTATATGAATCAATAATACACTTCATATACATGGAAATAATGTCCAAATTGAATTTAATCAATACCTGAATATAACATTGTTACTTTAGGATAACACTACATTCAATAGTAAAAATGCTTGTATTGTTTTGGGTCGAATCCCTTGCAGGATTCGAACCCAGACCGTCAGAGTAAGGCAACTATCATAAGGATTGACCGTACCTGAAGATAACATTATTCTGCATTACCTGAGTTTGTAGTATATTTAGCATGTATACCAGCATCTATGTACATGTCTATACCTACATCAATCAATATTTATGTACCTGGGTAGTTCAACCTTTAGTGCATTACAATTCTTAGCTATCTTCGTCCAATCAAACAAAAAAGCAAGCCAGACAAAAACACATTCAATTCTTGCGAGCGAGCAATTCAAAGAGCCTTGTCGATATCATACACTCAACTATCCTCTAATGACTACACTTACGTAATTATACTTGCCAGGCATGTGACCGAATATATCTATTTATGTATAAGGGACTCTCAAAATACAGGCAAAGTGCCACTTCATCAATCGAGTTCCATTTTGCTTGTTCTTTAAATGAGGATAAGTGGAACCTTACTGGTGTATAAATCTACAAATCAAGACTAGCTGAGCTAGATTGAGGAATCCTAGTTATGCATGAAACCGACACAATATCTAAATTGCACCCATTTCCCGAGACTAGCTACATTGAACTTCATTTTTAAATGGAAATCTTTTTCCTTTGTTCTCTTGATAAGGAAATATAATATCTAAAGAGTGTATAGATTACAAATCAAGGCTCAATCTGGGCTTGCATACATGGCATCCACAGCTCCAAAGGGAATCAGCATTTTCAGAATAGCACCAATAGCTGAGATGAAGGACACATCAACTGAATTTTTTATAACTTTCACTTTCCTTTTTCTTTTGATAAGGATACAGTAAGTGGCAACTAAACAGTTTTAATCAAGATGTGCCATTTAAGGATCTCCCTGGGCTTGCAAGGGAGTTAGCACGTTCTTCCAGCAGAGGTTACCCCACATCAAGGCTCTGTTCCATAACATCCATAACAGCGAGTGCTTATAATCTCTCATTGAGCGCTAGATTAAACCTCTCTTCAACTCGATTGCTCAATGTAGCGTTACGTAGCAAAGTGAGCAAACCTCAAGGAATAGCACAGTGTCTTTCAGGAGAGAATGCGCTACATTGAGCGCTACATTGAGCGATCAATGAGCGATTTTTAAGCGCTCACTGTTATGGAACAGAGCCCAGTTCTTCCATCATACGAGCTTGTTACCTCTGTTGCACATATGGAACACTTTCTGGGCTAGAAAAAAGTCCTGATTGGTTACATCAAAAGTTAGTCACACAATCAACCATGTTGTTTCAAATGGTCTGTTACCGAACTGACGAAATGACAGGAATTGCTTCATCTGTGTGATGCACACATGTCTTCTACAGAACAGAAGTCAGAAGCAGATGTAAAACAATGTTTGATTGGATAAAAATAAGGATATAAGGACCTATTTCCTTGGTCAACTACAAGGTTGCATATTGAACTGAAATTCGTCATTGTGAAGTTCCATTATCGTTGTTCTTTTAATGAGGACAAGTGGCAACCTAAGTGCTACATTCAAGGACCTTACTAGACTTACCCAAGGAGTCTACACCGGGACAAGCTGAAATCTAAATAGTACCTATTTCCTTGGTTTAGTCGAATATTGAACTGAAATTCTTCATCATGACGTTCATTTGTCCTTGATCTTTTAATTGGGTTAAATATCACCTTAATTACCGTAACAGGCAAACAAACATTTTGAAAACATGGGGGTGGGCTTTTAGACAGGAGAGACCCAAACTCAGATGAAAATTCATATGGAGAGTGTCAGACAGTCAGAATAGGTTTTTTTTAGGTTTTTGACACTTAACTTGAAATCATATTATAGATTTATGTAATGTATGACCATGGAACATCTGGCAAAGTTGGGGGTGGGCTATAACCTGAGAATAACCCCAACCAGTACAACCCCTGAAAAGTGGGGATGGTCTAAGGCTTATACCCAAAAGAATACGGTAACAGTGTATTGATGTACAAGTTGAGGATCTAACTAGGCTAGCATGTATGATCATAGCTCCACAGGCGACAATGAAATTTAAAATAACACCTATTTCCTGAGATTAGCTGCAAACTGGAATGAAGTGTAATTGAATTCCATTTTACTTTTAATAAGGATAAATCAAATTTATTTCAAATAACTAATCATCGCAAATCTAAAATTGAATCATACTTTTTTGAGAGAAGTCATTTTCAGTATCTGAAAACATTTATTTAATAGAACACGCTAATAGCTTGTGCCATTTAAATTCAATATTTTCACCTCAATTTCTTAAGTTATATTAAGTTACAAATATGTTTTGGTGAACATTTTGAAATAATTGGATACTCAGATATTTTTTACTGAACCTCACTCAAAAATAACACTTCTTCAAAACGTGCTCTTAAAATTTCTGTCAAATACTTTAATTACCTCAGCTGAGAAGCAAAATTTTGTCATTTCAAATTGGTTTAGCATGTGAAACAAGCCTGAGGAGTAACCAGCACCAAAGTGTTATATTCCTTGAAGATTTAGAAAAACACTCGAAAAAATGAGCTGTTAAAATGGATGTATCTTGGATCTAGGATGAAACGTTGTAATTGGCATATGTATATTCCATGTTATCAATGGTGTTTTATATAACCAATGATATCTTATCACGACTGTCAGGATACAAACTCAGACCTCCCACAGATCCATGCTAATAGGAACTATTTACTTCACCACGTCTCATCCTTGAACTATTATATTGCACCATCCAACATTAATCTCAAATTTGTCCAATGGAAAGTGGCTAAGCATAAACATGCTATAATTTTGGAAATTCACTTTTTTGCTTCATACATTGAATCTTTAAACTTCAATGAAGATGTAAATTCAAGAAATATAAGTGTGATATTAATAACACAAATATAACAATGCCCATTAAGCAGCTCATGCAGTATCAATTAATCGTTATTTCAGTACTGAAAAAGCCACAGGCCTGTAAAACATTTACAGTTCATATGAGTAGTAAGTCATAACAGGTTCTTATTTATTACAATCTGTTTTCTTGAATCCATTGCAAAATATATGTAAATTGCAAGATTCTGTGGTGATAATGTGTTAGTTTCTGTTAACAGTGATATTCATTTTCTTTCGCTTAGGTGTTTATAAAAGTATGGTTTTAGGTACTTGGTTCATAAAGTGTTATACACAGGGCAGATGAGAAGGAAATGTAATTCATTCTCTATAGCATTATGGTCACATAATTTACATATTCTCTGTTCTCTTTGTATACCTAGTTATCTGCCAGTTTCAATAAATAATTCATGGGAAGAGCAACGAAATCAGGTGAGAGATATACGGAACTTTTCCACGTCAACTTTTGCTAGATACTCTAACATATACCCCATTTAAATGAACATTGAGTTTATAGGAGTAGAGATTGTAAATACATATACCAACATAGAGGATATCTGTCTTTTCTTGACTAATACCATGTTTATCTCATCGAGTGAGGTAGAAAGGTAATATTTAAATATATAACTTTTCTACCTCACGAGATGAGATAAACATGGTATTTGTCAAGAAATGACTGATATTCTATTTATCATATGATGTTATCCTTGTAATTACGTCCGAAAAGGGTCGTTTTCACGCCGAGCGGCCAATAGGATCAGCCTGTCACCACAGTAACACTAATAAAAGTTATTTTCACTGTAGCTTGATAGACAGTTAATTTCACTGATAAATCCAAGTACTTCATTGCTCGTCATATCATACATTGGAGTATCCAACATGAACCTCAATTAAATTATGTCCAGGTGAGAGATGAAAAACAAGAAGCATGCAATCAAATTGCTAATTCTATTTCACCTGAGCTGATACCATATCTGTCCGACAACAGAGGAAGCAAAAACAAAACATTTGTGGGAAACATTATCTCTCGGCTTCACTGACCACATTATGGCTTGTCTGTCATGTAAATCAAGTGACCTGTGCTTTGAGCTATGAGTAGATTAGAGAAGTATGCACTGAACAGACTAGACTATCTGGCGCTCCTTGAGAACAACAGTCTTTGACCATCATACCTTGAATTCTTTAAAGACCATGCATTGGACAGAGGTAGACTGTATTTCCTTTTATGCCAACTTTACAAAACAGAACATACAGTAAAGCTGATTGATATATCATAGCATCAGTGATTGTGATATAATCAGATAACAAATAATTCATACTAGGATTGAAACTTCCTGTAGAGAAGTAGAATGAAGGTTTGAGGGTGGACACCGTGTCACACCAATCTGATACTACTTTTTGACTAAATGAACAAACTTTGGTCTGCATAAAACAAATGTTCAGCTTCCTATGCCAACTAGTTCCAGAGAAGAAGTTGTTAAATGGTTTTGAGAATAATGCCCTCCATACCCATATTTGACCGTTTGAGGTGCCGTAGGACCTAATGTACAAATGTTTTTGTTGATGGTTGACAGAACCATAAGCCCATCTGATCTTTTAGTCCTGATGAGCTGAAGAGAAATGAGTTTTGTGTTGACCAAATTGCTCAGAAAATGGGAAAAGAGACAATGTCTAAGAATTTTGTCATATATCAGGACAAGGACCTTGGCAAGTCAGCTGCCTGATATCCACAAGGATGTTCAAGACAATCTGTGACAATGATATCAATCAATATCATGATGATGGTGGTTACTGAAGACAGAGGGTCCCCAATTCACCGGTCTAATTAACCTATTGTTGTCCAGTGTCTCATATCTTTAAGACTATGTCTTACTTTTAAGAAAACAATGCAAGTCTATCCTGCATTTAGCTCACATGGAGAAAGCTTCTGATTTCCAAGACAGTTTGTCTGATGATTATCCAAAACATATATACAACAACAAGTCTCTTATCTTCTCCTCATCTAAAAACTGTGGCAAGTCTACCCTTCCTCCTCCCACATGGACGAAGTGTCTGATTTCCAAGAGAGAAACGGTATAACGTTGAAACCAACAATGCATAAGTCTGTGGTAAGTCCAACATGGATGAAGCATCTGATGTTTAAGACGAGAGATGGCCTGGGATTCCTTGCACGAGGCAACCTTGACTAAGGTTTGCTCCCTTCGTTAACAATTTACTGAGGTAACCTGAATGACTTAAGATCACTTTAGTGTCCTGTAGAAGCAAACCCTGTTGTTGAAGCATCAATGTATGCAAGGTGTCTCAAACTTCACAACCGTGGCAAGTCTATCTAGCCAGTTGCCCACATGGATGAAGCGCCTGATGTTTGACGCGAGATGATGTCTCTAACCTCACAACTGTGGCAAGTCTATCTAGCCAGTTGCCCACATGGATGAAGCGTCTGATGTTTGACGAGAGATGATGTCTCTAACCTCACAACCGTGGCAAGTCTATCTAGCCAGTTGCCCACATGGATGAAGCGCCTGATGTTTGACTAGAGATGATGTCTCTAACCTCACAACTGTGGCAAGTCTATCTAGCCAGTTGCCCACATGGATGAAGCGCCTGATGTTTGACGCGAGATGATGTCTCTAACCTCACAACCGTGGCAAGTCTATCTAGCCAGTTGCCCACATGGATGAAGCGCCTGATGTTTGACGCGAGATGATGTCTCTAACCTCACAACCGTGGCAAGTCTATCTAGCCAGTTGCCCACATGGATGAAGCGTCTGGTGTAGAGGCAGCCATGTGTGTGAGAAGAGACAGGTAGAGCAGATGGAGGGGCACCTGCTGATCCTGTCAGCTCTAATCTACCCATATTCCTTGTCTTCCACTCTTACATCCTTAAATCACCCTAACCCATCCTGGTTTACATGACCACATCACCCTCACCTCTCTGACTTGACTGCTTCTTAAAATCGCTTTCTTCCCCTTTTTGTCATCAGCTCTGATATTTTGCTTACACTCTAAAATCTGTCTTCACACAGCGGAATAAATTTGTAAATCAATGCCTTACAAGTTTGACCCCATCTTTGGGCTTGCATGAACATGTCACTGCATTTCTTCCGACCAGCTGTCTGATACTTTGTTTTATTCTGCAATTCATTGCCATCAATGCTAATAAACCTCTAGAAACATAGGTTGAATGTCAATCCGATCCAGTTTGGAGAAACGATGATCATTCTGTCAGCTCTTTGAATCGAGTGACTGAAATACCAATGAGAAGTATGTTGCAATTTTCAGTTTGAAATAATTGAAGCATCAATTATCAAAATATGTTAGCTCAGCTAACTGACTGATCAAAAGAAAAACTGATAATTTTATTAATCAAATGCGAAATCTATTACTAATCAAATTCATTAAATGCGACATGAAGTTTATTTTGAACAAAACATTAACAGATCAAATAAAACAAAAACCAATTTTCAGTTTGATGACGTTGAAGTTGAACAATGAACGGATGTCAAATGCAATCAAAAGAGTACATATTAATAAAAATTCTAATAAAAAGTTACATTGAGTTGATACATAATCGATTTCAGAATCTACAAACATCCGTTTTCCTTGCATCGAGCTCATTAGTATAGAAAATGCAATTTTCCAATTACAAACTCATTCTAAAAATCCAATAAGCTGAAAAAGAGTCTAAATTCTATCTAATTCCTGCTTCCATTACTGTATCAAATTGAAGGGTTATTCTCGAGAGATTCAGCTCATTACCAATGGCAGTTGTGTGGCGACTTTACTTCGAACACAGTATAAACAGAGAGCTGGAGTCACGACCTTTACGTTTTACGGCAATTACAGATTCCAGTTGGTATAAACCTGCTCTGGTGTCTGGAAGATCTAAATGCAACTTCCATTCTGTTATCTTAACTTCAGACTCCTCAGAGAACCTTAACAATGTTAAAACTGGTATTGGTAAAGTGCAAAGGTGAATACTCTTGCCTGGATCACGTTCAATGGTTTCAAAGCTGCTTAAAAATGCCTCTCACAACTTTAAATTGTTCAAAGGTCATTTCTTTTACTGAAACTTCAGGCCATCATCTTAACTTCAGACTACCGGAGTGTCTTAAAAAAAATTGAAAACTGGTGTTAGACTGTTGGTAAAGTGCAAAGGCGAATACTACTCAAGTTAAGCTTTTGACCAGTTGTTTCAAAAGATTTTTCTCCCCACAAAAACTACCTTTCATTAAAATCAATCATACAATAGGACTTTCTGTTATTGCAACTTTCATGCAGTCTGATTGATCAACTTTAAAAGTAGAATGCCATTTAGATAGATAACAAATGTGATATTGTTATATTTGTGATCACACCATCTGCCCAGTACAAATTGTACTTTTTTGGGGATGTCAAGGAATATTACTGCATTTACTGCAATAAAGGGTTAAGATACTTTGGATTATCTTCAGAAGGATAGCCTCAGACTATGGCTGAGCTAATATCCAGCAGCTGTAACTATTGGATATTTAGTCTATTCTATTCTGTGCTCAGGACCTAGATATTGGATATTCGTGACCCGGGCCTTCATCACATGACATCGGTATCGTGATATCATATGTAAAGATTCATGACATAATCCTAAGCCATGAGAATTTTACTTGGTTTACTTTGAGGTTATTAAATTTGGTCTTGGTGCAGCAGTTCCTAACAGAAAATTATGTCTAAATCTCTTAAACATTTGAAAGAAATTCTTGGAACATTAATAGTGAGAACAATTAATCAAAACTTTGAAAAATAGTTTAATTTGTAATTATTTGTTATAAGAGGTGACATATACAAACTTATTACCCATATGGTTGAAAATAACCGAGTTAATATTATTGATATGAGCACATGTGCACATATCACGTTTGCCTAGCAACCATTGTTTCACTGCGGCTTGTCGTATTTCGTCGTCTGTGACATCATAAAACAATTGTTCGTGACGTCACTGTAGCTTGCCATCGCAAAGGAAGTGGGCCATTTCCTGGCTAATTTTACGCGAATCAAATGGAATAGAATGGGTAATAAAGAAATTATTACACTTGAAATTCTGCCATATGATATGACGTTTACGAAACTCGTGCAAATTTATGTATAACAATGGCTCGGGCAATACAAAAATTTACACTCGTTTCGTAAAAGTCATATGACACACTTCCGCGGGTAATAATCTCTGTATATTTGCTTTTGGTACTATGTTGTTAAAAAACATCATTATATAACTTAAGACTTACACTTTCAAACTTATCCAAAGTTGCAACATTTCAAGTCTTTTTACAGAATGCATACATATTGGTTTAAAATTTAAGCTAGTACCAAACCAGTCTGAGCGCCACTTTAAAGAAATCACAACCTTGTTAACTAAGTGAATGATGCCGCACAGGCCTCGAGATAAAGAAAGGCTAAACCAAAAAATCCTGAACCAACAGGTTTTGGGTCAAATATATTGATATGCTTCAAACATCATTCAATGAAATTCAATGATATTTATTCATAAATCTTCTTGACAATTTACAAGTAAAATGTATATCAACAAGTGCTATGCAATATAACCAGTGTATGCTGTCAAAATAAAATTATTGCAATATATATTTTCATTTAACAATATATCACGGCAAACAATTTATTTTACAAATATACATACATATATCATCAGTATATGGTAAAGTTGCTGGATTTGGGTGGAGGAAAGTGCACTTCATGTGTAAGAACATTTTTTTTAGCTGTATTACAATTGATAATGATGCCTGTATTGGAATTTGGAATTGGGAAGATTTTCAGGTAAATGAAAGACACATTTTTATATTAACTCTTCGTGGAAACTCACTCCTCTTCAGAATTATATTAAAAATCCAGCCCTTCCAAGAAACACAAACCAGAATATAAAGATCTCAATATAAACTCAACTGGGAACAAACCACTTCATACTGCACCTAATGCCTGACCTCCCAAGGCCAGTTTGAGAATGTAGAACACTGTTCAACCTAAGAATATAACTCAAACTTGCTTTAATTGCCCCATGATGAGAGAAGCGAAAGCAAGGAACATCAACAATCAGTGCGATGACGTTGGCGAAGAGGTTTAAATCATATTACATAGACCCGAAGCTTTGCTTAATGAGGTACGAAGGCAGGGAGAAAGCAAGTTTGCAGGTATGTATTGACAACTCATAGAGTGGTTCTTGTTGGCGTTTAGCAGATGTTGATATCATAGCGCTTACCTTGTGACCCGGATTAGTCGGGTTATGATCCACACACATCCAAAATTAGTTACAATAACGACTTGATGAATGATTTGAACAGCAGTGTAGAAATACGGTTTTAAGGGAGAGACTTTTTTTTTAAAAAAAGGTGTTCTATTCACATGATATCATAAATGGTATCCATTGTTCTAGTAATAGAATCTATGAAACTAAAGAGAAAATTTATTTCAGCAATTTCGATATTTGAAAATGATCATTTTCAATACTAAATCAATTACAGGACAACCATTTCGACAGCAGATGTACAAGAATTTGTCCTGCTCCTGCAAGTAGATTTACTACTAAAACTTTAACTTGGAGCATTTATAAATTCTTTAAGATTCCTGTATCAACAAGTTATAAACTACAAAAGGTTAGTCTTTTGGTCCAAGGTTAATACAATAATTACATCAAATTGTATTCAGACTGCATACAATTTGGTACTGTTAGCTGAAAGGAACTGCAAATATGCCCTCTTCTTTTTCTTCACTATTTATAACTGTCATAATGCAAGATATATCACTTTTGTCATTATAGATATGATATTTATTAATAAAAAGAACAAAATTAAAATTATTATTTTGTACAACAATGTTGTGATACATTGATAAATAGTATCACATTGTTGCTCAAAAACTGATACAAAGTATTAACTGAAATTTAGTTTATTATATTGCATTAGAACAAAGAACAAAGTATAACAAAGTTTTGCAGTGAATAATTACATTGTAAAACTTAGACACTTTTACATTAATGATATGGGCCAAAACAATATCAAAATGTATTAAATAAACACATTTTACTGACAAGATAAAATATTTTTAGAAAAAATATCTTCATAGAAATTCTACCATTATGTTGGATGTAATCATACTAATGATTATATTCTTACTGACACATTAATTAAATGCAAATATACATTTAATATAAAAATTATTTTGTTTAAAATAAATATGTGAAGTTCTCAAAAGTAAAATATCGATATAAAAAAATTATGACAGATTGAATTTTTTTTAAATTACGTTATTTTAAACTACACTTTAACAAAAAAAAATTAATAAAATACGAAATACTAATTACCCAGGTAACAACTGTGAACTGAAATAACGAAAGTACCATTGAACATAAACGTGTCATGTACTATATACAGAAAAACGTTAACGGAACTGTTGCATAAGGGCGACTGAAATGGTAAGAAATAGGCCGTGAACCTGCCATATGACTTTTAAACCACAAACTAAAGAACCAAAATACTTTTTCATGCGCCATGCAGTTGCGACCATCTTTGAACCAAGCATGAACGCTTCAATTATTTTCACTTGAACGGAGCTAATACATAAATAGAAACCGTCTTGATTTTCACACTCACACAAACCACTCCACTGAACATAAAGAGCGCTTACCAATTCAGGTTCAAAACAGCAACATCATCTTTCATCGGCAACTTGTTAGTACAGAGCCAAAACATTTACTTGACCTAGTATTGCCTCTCTATTTACAAACAGTATTGATGTAATCCCGAAGGGAAGCATCTGTTGGCACCAGCTGAACGCTTAGAATTGTCGTCTGCTACGGCGAAAATTTGTTCCCGAAGCAGACGACACCATTTTTTAGCGCTCAGATGGGAACGAAATGGACGTGTACAGCAATCGATACCTCTCTGACTCTACTAATGTAAAGATGAACAACCTCGCCATAGAAAAAAATAATTTACCTGGAGGTGATTGAAGGCGCGTCCACACCATGGCGAGAGCTGCCGCTACTGATGCGATCCTAGAAATTTTACTTCCGGCAGACTAGAGTGAACTTTGACCTTCCAGTAAAAAAATTACACGAAGGGAGATAACAAAATGATTACGTCTAAAAATACGCAAAAGACGTAATGATTGATACTCGGTTTCAAATGGATGTCTTGTTTTCTGCCTGTTGGTCCTAATTGCTTGAAATGTGGCGTGAAATCTACAGCTTATTGGAGTTTTCACAGTTACATGTATAGATCTACCATGCATGTTCCTACATGTGTATATGGAATATAGATCCAAGGTGTGCTTATATAATCGACAACCTGATATATGTGGGATAAAGGAAGCTTTGATATAAAACCATCCATAGTTCATAAATATGAAATATAACGAAATAATTAAACCATGTTCTCTGTAATGACACTCATAAAGTTCTTATTCTATGGTAGACTAGTTCAGATAAGCTACTCAAAGTTTTCCTTGGTCATTGGATATCAATCTCGAAGGCACGTGTTTATGTTTAAGCTCCTTGGGTATTACAATTCATGCAGCCTCTAGACGCACCAAGTTAACGTGACTTTCTCATCTTTACTATAGACGAGGTATACATATTCACAGCAGAGTTGATTGGAACAGTTCACGTGTACTACACGTCGTTGTACTTGAAGGTGCGTCTATGTGGTATTTAGATGTGTTGTAAGTCTACATTATCATATATACTATAATGTTATTAATTAAGTATTTCCGTATTGGCCCAGTTACAGGTCCGAGGTCCGTTGTATGGCCCGAGACGAAGTCGAGGGCCAATACAACGGACCGAGGACCTGTAACTCGGCCAATACTGAAATACTTAATTAATGACAATTTTATTAATTAACTTCTTTTCATTCTATTTGCACAACACTAGACATCTCATTTATATTGAAATGATAATTATAAACAAGATTGGTGAACAAATAGCACGGGTCAAAGTTGTGAAGCGACAGCTTCGGGCTTCCACCAAATGTGCAACTGCGCATGCTCAGACTCATATTGGCCCAGTTTGTCTCGTATTGGCCCAGTTTTTCCCGTATTGGCCCTGTTAACCCGTATTGGCCCAGTTGTCGAATCATATTATCTAGGCCGTTAATGCCGTATACGTGCCATAACATTGATAGTTAATTAATAATATGCTCTATGACTGTAAACACAAGGGATATAAGTGCTATCACTCAATGTCGTATTGCAAAATCCAAGAAATTAAAGAAAGGAACAAATGGTTGCAGTTTTAACATTTATTAAAATTAGTCTAAACTAGTTCTTGTGTACTAAACTTAACGGTTAAATGCCCTTCTGTCACCACTTTTTAACATATTAGGATTGCCTGGTTTATCAATGGGTTGTACAAGTATTGTAAAAGTATGTTTAAACCTTTTTTATTTTGTTTTTCTAAAATTGTTTTTGTCAAGGAATATTGAAATGTTGTCATTATTACTTATTGCCCCATTGATGGATATTTGTTTGATCATCAGAACACGGAACAATACTTTCATCTTAATTAAATTGTACACATGTGTATACATGGCGACTCAAGGATATAAAATGCAATTTTATAAATGGTTAAGTAAATAAAATGTAGCCAAAAGGTCAAAATAAGATATTCGTACCAATAGTAATTTGAATTTTCACCCAGAAACTAGAACGTTTATTTACTGTTATTTTGAAGAAAAATGCAAAATGTGTTTAAAGAGTAATTTTGATTGTCATCCACACTCTAGTACGAATATTGTTTCTGTTAGTGTGCATATGTGTTCACAGTAAATCTTCAAATCTCATTTTAATACTACAGTTCATTCAAAGGTCACTTGTATACGAACCTCTGTACGGTTAACCTTGGAGCAATGTCTCAAACGAGACGTTAGAAGCCAACTGTTTCGGACTCCAGTCTCAACTCATTTTTAACAAACTTTTGTTCGAATGCATTCACTATAATATTGATATTCAAGAGACTTTTTACTGGTACAACAATACAACTCCGCAATGGACACCCTCTCCCGCCCCCACCCCAAACAACCCAAATCAATAAATGTGAATTAATAGATCAATCCATAATTTCTTGACATAAACAACTCTGAAATGTGATAAGAAGCATTATCTCTATATTTCATTTTGATATACATGTGCTTGCATGCACAAGAGGAAGAACTAATTTCAGTTTCATCATGGAATTAAATCCTTTAACAACATTTTGGTAAACAAAATGTAAGGACCCCTTTAATATAATCTGAAGAATAAACATTTAATAACAACAACAAAACGACCTATTACTCATACATCTGCAGACTATTAGCAAGTCTACCAGATGCGAGAGCCTCTGAATCATTTGATTGACGGGCAGGGATATTGAAGATGTCAATAGCGAAATAGACAACGGCATATAGCCTGACTGCATCGATTTATTGCAGTGCTGTTCACAGCATCGAAACACGGCGTTCAATACATTGCAAATTTATCATTTCGATTCTGGATTTAATAATACATTATGACGTAAGTAATCAGCAACATGTCCATTTGTTTGATGTTTAAAATATAAATCTGTCAATGGAAGCTGACAGAGACATGTTAGTTCTCTTTTACGGCCCATGGTTGTATGGTATTTACAACATAATGGGCATAATATGCTTCGAGATGTCACATCCACAAGTTAATAGCAGCTAACGAACTTAAAAGTATCATTTTTTCCTGAAATGACGTCATTGCACACCCACGCATACACTAGTCCAAACACAAATACATTTCATTCAGTTGACATTTATAAACCGAACATAAAGGACATGTCGCTTGTGATTACAATCCACTAAAGTTGTTATGTTACATGTTTCTCTCTTTACGTTTACAATCACAAGGTCATCAAAATAACATTTCGAGCTATTTTAATTTGTCATGCCAACACATAACAATAACAAATTCGAGTTATTCTGACATGACACTTACAGTGCAATCTACAACAGTTTCAAATATAAACAAATGTACTAGACTTACTTTCATAAAACAACCTTTGATAATGTTATCCTAATGTAATTTGAAAACTAAGACTCTGAAAAAAGTATCTATCAAATATTGAAGTGAAATCTATGAGAATGTGATTTTCTGAAAATTCCATTTATCAAAGGCTCATTTTCAATATTTAATAAAATGGTGATATTTTACGAAAATCTTATCTTCTTCAAAGTCTGAGAGTAAAACCAAGGGCCTCCTCCTACAAATCACTCTTGTGCTATTGAGTCACTAAGGTTACTTCAGCTACAGGAACGGACTAAATGGACGGGAATGATTCGTGAGTGAGGCTTCTTTGCTCGGGAAAGAGTCCTTGTCCGAGTTACGATGGCGGTTTATTGTCGGGAAAGACACGACAGTGAGTCGTGAAGGGATCGGCCTCAATCGTTATGAATCACAGCTGAGATGGAATGAGTCGTATGTTCCTCTGGGAAGTTTCGGGAGTAAGTCCGGGGTGGGTCGGCACGTTCTCCTGACTGTCGTATGTTAGTCGTCTATGTCGTATGTGAGTCGAACGTTACTTGTAGACATATCAAATTTAACAATTTCCCCCCAAGATTTTCCCCGACTCATGTCGACAAAGTCGTAGCCGAATCCGCCGAAAAGACGGGAAGAGTCTTGAACATTGTTGGAAGTCGTAGCTTAGTGAAATGGGGTATAACGGACTTGACAATCAGTTGGTTGAAACTTCCCACGTGGTAGCAAGGCGTGGCTAGCTTTTGTAATTGGCAGACTTTATGAAAGTCGTCATTAGATGGAAGCTCGCAATGATTGGATTGTGTACTTTCATCTATACGTGTATGTCATACATTCTCATCAAAATAGCACAATGCTAATATATTTAAAATATTGTGTTTTAATCAAGTAAGTAATAGAACATGCAAATAATATCCTCTCTAAAATCTTTCCACAAATCAAGCCTTTGAATTGCATTTAAAATGATGAGTATAACGTAATTGTGATAGTTTCTAAACGAGGTGTACTTTTCTTGATGTTGGCATCACTAAAATGAGTACACGTTTGCAAGAATCCTATTTGACGTAGCCACACTATATTTTGGCTTGGCTTCAATTATAATGAACCTCAGTGATGTCATATTCTATATTTATAACAGTCTTGTCAACATGTCGATAACTTGTTACATGTTGCCTTGGTATTGTTCAATTTCCGGGATTCACTGTCATTCAACATTAGTTTATCCGGCGAGCGCTGAATGAGTGTTGAATTTATCCAAACGTAATTATTTAAACTGTTTTTAAAAGAGGCATTCTGAACTAACATATCTCATGTGTTTATAGATATTCAACTTCTTCAATACACAACAGCGACGTTTTGGTATGTATCCATATATATGCTCGAGAGCGGTGTACCGACACTACGCTATTGGTGTTATCTTGTATAATATGAACATTTACATTCCAAGTGCATGTATACGTCACGTTCTTCACAATAAACGGGGATCGTTTCAGTGTGAACCACTTATCCGAACTTCAGTTATGTTTATCCAAAATGCATTTGTCAAAAAACAAAACACTGATGTAAGCCCGTAACAACCGTATAAAGATTTCAATATTCTCTGCACCGGCTGTCAAGTCAAAACGACGCAAATATCGAACTAGTACAATAATTGGCTCTAAACACGTCAAACATTGGCTACAATCGGAGGAAATCCTTTCTGTATAGAATAATTCAAGTCATTAGCTGACAACATGTTGTATTTTGGTCTTAATCATCTCCATTTTACGAATTTTCTTTATAATAAGCCTTTCTTATCTTCACAATGGCACAAGTGTTATGTTACCTCCTGCCATTATGGTTGCAGAAAGCTATAAAGAAAGCTTAATGAAGAAACCAGACGGCGCCATAATGTCTTTATTAACGCTAAATGTTAGATTTAATATGATGTAGTAAAACATGAAATAACGAATTTAAAATTAGGCGTGGGAAGCATTTGAGATAAAAATAGAGGTTACGTAAACCCATGGAGGCACGTCCAAGTTGTGTACACTGACAGTAGGATATTGTCATCATTTCGTCTGTCTGTCTGTCTGTCTGTCCGTCATACCATCTTATGCTTCTTTAGAATTATGTGCAATTATGCAAAAAATATTTATATCGTATTTCAAAAGTCAAACAATCCAGTAAGTTTGTAAGTTTCATCGTAGCAATAAAACATTTGACTCTCCATGCAACCTTTCCACTCAAGTTCATATTCAAGCTCGTCAAGGAACCTATGGCGACACCATATGTGGAAAATTGTAGGAGGTTCACCATACCACTTGAACTTCCCCCTTCATACCACCGCTGACCATGTGGTTTAAAGCGACAGTTTAAGCAACTGCAATCTGCAGGCATATTTCCCATCTCATCAACCATTCGTGCGAATTATCAGTGTCAGTATTTTTATTTTTGCGTATTTTGAAAATTTGACATTTTTCGTTGTATTATTAGAACTAAGATTATCTGCATATCGTCTACTAACATCTTTATCCCCCCCCCCCCCCCCCCCCCCCCCCCCCAAAAAAAAATCATTTTTCACATGAGATATCACTTCAGATCAAGCGATATCTCCTCTGAAATATCATTTTGACAGTATATTTTCTACAATGCCCAGTCACCGTCAACCACATGTCCTCACAATGTTATGACATCAAATAATACATGATGACATCATAATGCCATGATGTCATAAATATGACGTCAAATACTTAGGTCATGTTGTACAATCAGGTTGTAATGGAGAAGCTATGTTCAAATATTTACATTTTTCATTGAATGTAATGAAGAATACTTTTGAATGATAAATAGAATTTAACACTCGTGTCTTCAGTCTGATATCAAACATATCAACGGTCGTTGATAAGAGTCATACATCCTCAGCAAGCCTCGGATATTACAACTTTGACCAGCTCCTGCTGTTATATTTGATATCAGGAGACTCATTGATGAGACATGTGGGTGTAGTCATTAACCCGGAAGCCACCTAGACCAACATCGTAAATGCTTGCTTGAACATTCTGTGAAATGAGTTGAACCAGTCCTGAACAATAGTAAAAGCGGGTTGTCTTTATCAAAATTCAAATACAAATAATAATAATAATAATACTGTGTACTTATATCGCGCTAGCCTCCATACACCAAGTGCATGCTCAAAGCGCTACAGACATTATTACCCTGGTATAAGGACCAACATCGTTCCTTTTTCATTCTCAACTCCCTTTGGAGTATGCAATATAATGTAGGTTTCATTTAAGCTCTTAGCATTTCCAGCAGTTTGGTGACAATGTTTCAATGTTATTTTTTTTTAAAAACCATTACATTGAATGGTCTCTGTTATTCCTTACATTGGAATCAAATGTCAATTCGTATTTTCAAATCCGAAAATAAATCCACAGCGATTCAGCAAGTTTCATTGTGACTTGTAAACTTCAATGTTCAGCCTTTCCGCATGACTAACGGCCATGTTTATGAAGGCGACACAACGTAATTCTCCCTAACGGTTCAAGCACCTGCAATTGATAAGCACATTTCTCAGCTCATCAAGCACGCGCTGAAGCGGACCCGTGGTCAGATCGCGTTTCCTACCATCACAAATCGTGCCAACTTCTACTAATGTCATTATTTACAAATTCTCTGCTCGCCAATGATCATTATCTTCCCGGATTCGCGAAGCACGTACAGCGCTTGTTGCACTTAATTACTTAACCGAACACTGGCCTCCGCAACCTCACAATAGAAATCGGCTTACTAACGCATCAACGGCAGATTTGGCCAAGTTCGAAATTCTCTCATCGGCTAATACAGACCATTGAATGTTTGGCAGTTCTCGGATTATCTGAATGACGGAAGCTATGGATAATGTGCTCCCGTGGGTTATTTCGGCTCTCAGGGATTACTCCCTGACTGAATAAATTTGCTCAACGGTTAATTGGAGCAAAAGCTGAAGTCATTACTGAGGTTGCCATGAAAATACCTGTATCCGAACGTTTGTGGAACTATGGTCAGATTTGACTTAATTCACTGTATGAAGGTTACTGAAAAGGTGTGATATTGTCATTGGAAGTTCGGAAAAGTCTACCTTATTGAAATATATACAAAATGTTTATGTCATGATGTAGATGAGCTATTGTCTAGGGATCGATATCATTTATGTATGTTGATGAAATAAGTTTGTTGAAGTACAGTAAGCAAATCAATGAAACCTGCCAAATCCGTTGATGTGTTGGCAGGTTTCACTGCAATAGCCGCAATGGTAATTTCGATTTCCCCCCTGCAATGAAACCCGGGCCCCGTTCCATAACAGCGAGCGCTTATAATCGCTCATTGATTGCTCAATGTAGCGCTCAAGTAGCGCTCAAGTAGCGCTCAAGTAGCGCCCATTCTCTCCTGGGCCGTGTTCAAGAGAGGTTTCAAAATAATCGCTCAATTAGCGATTACTTTTAAACCTCTCTTGAACGCGATTGCTCAATGTAGCGCTACGTAGCAAAGCGAGCGAACTTTGAGGTTTTGCACCGTGTCGTTCAGGGCTCCGTTCCATAACAGCGAGCTCTCATTGCTCGCTCAATGTAGCGCTCAAGTAGCGCTCATTCTCTCTTGAACGACACAGTGCAAATTCCCCGAAGTTTGCTCGCCTTGCTACATAGCGCTACATTGAGCAATCGCGTTCAAGGGAGGTTAAAAAGATTTAAAATTACTTTGAAACCTCTCTTGAACACGGCCCATATGTCAGTTAAGGGAAATACTCTTGAAAGCAGCGTTATAATCCGAACATCACCTCACCTGTCAAACAGATCAGTTAACCGCAGTTCTAAATCACAGGGACCGTGAAAACAAGAGACTAGAAAGCATATGCAGTTGCCGACCATGACCCTTAGGCCTTATATGTTTTAGCATAAGGGGATATATCGTCGACTACATAAGCTTTCCAGTCGCGTGTTTTCAAAAAATGTTTCGTGGCCTCTAAATGTTTTACGAAGAGACGAAGGTGTTTAGCTACAAAGATGGGGCAGTTCATCGATTTCATGATCTCATCAGCTTCACAGATGATATGATCTCGTGATGTGAACTAATATGTTATTAGGCAGTTTTCAGCTGCCTAATTAAAAAAAAGTACCGTCTCTAAGCTAGTCAGGGCTGAAAATGCAGTATTTATGAAACCGATTGGTAAGATAAATAGGTCTACTTGTAGACTTTATATAGGTCTTTTGTTAGAGAACTATTTTACATGCACTGAGGCCATTCTCTCCCACAGATTGACACTGAGGCGTGGATGTATGTATGTAGTCCTCACATTGAAATCAGGGCTCTGTTCCATAACAGCGAGCGCTTAAATTGCTCATTGATCGCTCAATGTAGCGCTCAAGTAACGCTCAAGTAGCGCTCAATCTCTTTTGAACGACACAGTGCAAATTCCTCGAAGTTTGCTCGCCTTGCTACGTAGCGCTACATTGAGCAATCGCGTTCAAGAGAGGTTTAAAAGTAATCGCTAATAGAGCGATTACTTTGAAACCTCTCTTGAACACGACCCGGGGCTACGTTTCATAACAGCGAGCGCTTATAATTGCTCATCGTTCGCTCAATGTAGCGCTCAAGTAGCGCTCATTCTCTCCTGAACGACACGGTGCAATTCCTTGATGTTTGCTCGCCTTGCTACGTAGCGCTACATTGAGCAATCGCGTTCAAGGGAGGTTTAAAAGTAATCGCTAATTGAGCAATAACCTCTCTTGAACATGGCCCTTGTTTAATACAATGTACACCGTAAGTCAGGCAGACGCATGGAGTTGAGGACTGTAGGTTTCATCAACAAGAATAGCCAAATGCACATAATGGTGCTGGGCGATTTCTACATGCAAAAACATTAGCGTCGTAATTCAGTTTTAAGTGAAATACTGTTGAAAGCGGCGCCAAACTCCTTACCATGAGTATCATCCCACACTAGCTCTTCATTGTGCAGTGGTAATGAAACCCACAGGCGAGATGTAAATAAAATTGTTCACTCTCTATAGACTTTGTCAGATTCTTAAACGTATTTCTTGCATTGACATTAACAGCTGTGAGTAGAATAGACATAGACATAGACTTTATGCGTTTCTGAAAGTATTTTTTGAAAAATATTATTACTCTTATTCTTAATCTCTAAAACTTATCATAAATGGTATTTTCGTTATCAAACAGTATGTATGACACCTACATGTTCATTATCATCTAATTTTATGAATCTTTGTTGAATTCTTTCACCTGAGTGGCACTTTTTTTCAAGGACATTTTATGATTGATGGGTGACATAGGTAGCTGAGGACATATTCAGTGACTCATTCTGATTGATTTTGCCACCTGATGTCTCTGTTCAAACATATATACTCGACATGTTGTTTCACATGTTGTGTCCATATAACCGAAAATGTTAAGATCTAAATTAGTCTTTAATAGCATTATTATCCAATAACACGTCTTTAACGTTGCAATCAGATGTACAAATAACACCGCACAGTGGCACTAATTGTCGTATGTTGCAGTCTGCAGTCATAATTCTGCATCATTGAAATGCCAAGGCCTCAATCTAAAAATAAGTGTAAGTTACACAAGCCTTACATCATATACTTTGAGATAAGTAAACACACATTTGTATACAAACATTAAACCATATGTACTCGTATAATGACATTCCTACCATCACCGCAAATAACAATACAAAAGGTCAATGCAATTCCAATGAGTCATCATATTTAAAACTAAATGTCATTATCAAAATATGCATAATTGAAGTCAATTATTTCGTCCTTGTAACACTAAACATCAACAGAAATAACGATATCCAAAATCTATCGACAGAACAGATGACATGATACCACCAATGCTGGGCAACCGCTGATATAGATACCGCAATTAGGCATAATTCCTTCATCGCTCAACATTACACTGGCAACACCCCGATCCAAAAAAAACATCGGTTCGAAAAATAACCAAAATTCGTTGAGAAATCCAAATGCCAAATGTCATTACATGCTGTATCTAGCTATAGATTGTAGGACACTTTCCATTCAAGCATTTGCATTGTAAACATTAAAACAGCGTCTGTCTACAGAACAGTAAATGTAAACTTGTATGTTTGTAAAACATCGACATAAACATTCCAACTGTAAAATGAAAATGTACCAATTTTGGCCAGATTTGTTCAAAATCGTCACGAAAACAGTCAAATTACCAAACTCATTACTTAAGCTTCAGCACTGTGCCACACATTATATATCTAGTCTTATCAAAACAACGATTTGGACTAGCTCACGGCCATTCCAATTACAAAACAGCGGTACCAAAATTCGTCCATACATGTATTTGCAGTGTACTAAAAATATCGATACATCAAACCTAAATTACTCGTCATAAAATCCAACAGAATGCTAAATGTTTTGTATCTGGAGTTTTTAAAAAGCATTATCAGTGATTAAAACATTTAACCTATAAAATATAACAAAGATATAAAATGTAACCAAAAGTCGTTCAAAATGTACACGGAAAGAGCTAAAATACAAAGCTCAGTCCGCTCTCCGTGATCTCCTTCAGATCCCATTCACCTATACACTGAACCCCAACATTCTATATTTAGTATATGTATCTCTAAAATATTAGGATTAACAATGATTTACACATTCCAAATACGAAATAAAACAAAGGTCGTACCAAATGTTACCAAAGTCGTTCAAAATGTACGCGGAAAAAGCCAAAATACCAAGCGCAGTCATGCATAACATTCTTCAGACCCTTCCCACCTACTGGTCAACAAGTCTTTATCTTGTCTCTCTTAAATTCCTACATTAGCAATCATTTAAATTCCAACTAGGAAATTAAATAACGGTATCAAATGTGCCCAAATGCGTTCAAAATGTACATTGATAAAGCCAAAATACCATGTTTAGTTCGCATTAATTAAGATCCCTCAGACCCATGTCACGTACTGAACACCAAGTATTAATAAAGTCAAAATACCATGTTTAGTTCGCTTTAATTAAGATCCCCCAGACCCATGTCACGTACTGAATACCAAGTCTTTCTCTAGTGTCTCTAAATATCAACATAAACAACGATTTACTCATTCCAATATTGAAATAAAACAACGATACCAAACATTACATAAAGTCATTCAAAATCTACACCAAAACAGTTAAAATACGAACCTTTGTAAGATCGCCATTACATCCCAGTGAACAGTGTGACATTAAATGTCGATGCGATGCTCAGAGTCTAGACGCCCCAGGACTTAGCACAAGTAAACAATAGCGCTTTGATGTCATAAATGTCTTGGGAACGACTCGTAATAGAATCTCAGAGATAATTAAGGAACATCGCATTGAATGACACTAAATCTGAACGCAAATAGGCTTACGCCAGTCAGTGGTATAAGACAATATCGTTGCCTGACGCGTTACTTGACATTATAGAGGACTCACAAGCAGATCATATTGTGCAATAAAGGCCTGAAAGGTGTAATGAACTGATTGTATGAAGAACAGACAAGAATGATGTGAACTGTCAACGTAACGATTGGAATCTATATGTGTATGGTTACAGGTAGGAACGTTATAATTAACACAGGTAGAGGCGATACTAGAGGCGAAGCTATATGAAGGATAAACTGATTGTAGAGACTAAGTATAGTATGCCGAAGGTATGTACAAGGAGAATATATCGATGCTGAATGATAATAGACATAATAGAAAAAAAGGGTCTGTACATTATACTGACCTGAACAAAGTGGAGAAATATACATGTATGGTATTGACACTTGTAGTTGTATAGTGATGTAGTAGAAAAAAAGATTAACATTTTATGATTCAGGTGGTCGTTGCACAAAACAACCTTAACAATGTTAACCTTAGTGCCATATGTTATCATTGCACTACTTCAGAGCGTTCACGGTTACCTTAGATCTTTAGTTTCTTGCAACGGGACCCAGAACATTTTGAGTGATACAATGAACTGAACATGAGCAATCCATGTAGAAGTGCTATACAAACAACTGATGGTAAGACATTGTATTTATGGCTGTTGATATAAGAGCGTGGGTCAACGCTTGAACGTATAATGGACATGAATGAAAATATAAAACTGATGTACACTGCGCAATGTAAAAATATACAGAACAGAATCGTGTACGATGTTGATACGGTTAAACACGATTTTTCCTACAAATCAAGGCCTTTCGTTATATATATATGCATTAATGAAAAGAAAATGAAAAGGTTTATGGTATGACATCAAATAAACATTAACGGATGCAACTACATGTTCCAACGGTTTTAAACTAGAATGGTATGTTGTTTGTGCCCAAATGATTTAGAATGTATGGAATGTTGATGTGTTTGGTAATGGTATCCGAATCTATGGTTGTTTGATATTGGTAAGAACGTTCTCTGTGTAACCTTGGAGAACGGATTTCAATAACCGATGATATGGAAACAGAATGGTAAGTAGTATACGTACAAAGGGAGGTGATAGGAAACGGTATTAATGTACAACATGCACATCTGCAGAAACGGTTATTGACATTAAGAACTGATTTAAAGAACTCATGGATATGAAACCGAATGTTATGTTGTTTACCTTGTAAGGGACTGTACATAGCGCGTTTTGTGCAAAAGATATGTTTTTACAAATTACCTTTTTTATAATGATAGTTTCTGTCATTTAAATTTACTTCAGAGGTTAAACAATCTTAATACATTAACCATTATCCGTAGTGGTAATACCGATGTTGCGTATAAAGCAAAAAATGCTGGGCGGCCATTTTATTGTGAACACAATTCATTATTTCGAATGACAAAAACGAATCCCATGGCTTTACTTCGCCATGTACACTTATTTTTAAATTGTTTTTCCGAAGAGAGAAGGGTGTTTTACTATTGGTGAAATTATTTTTCAAATACAATTCATCGACTTATTTGAGCGAAAAAACGTGCTACTACCCCTTTAAAAACATCTACTTTGAATATGTGATGCTTTGCTATTGATTCGAAAAAACTTTAATATTTAAACATTTAGAACTTAATGGGATGCTATATATGTACCAAGCAACATTTGGAAGCTATATGGTTGTATGTTTTAGGTAATTAAGTTGCACTTAGTCTAACGTGATAACATTTACGAGAGCATGGGACCATATATACTTGGACGCTATCTAGGAAAAAACAACTTTTGAATTTATATACATGTGATTTATTTTTTTGACACGATTCATCATTTAATGAACATTACATGTACAAATGTACCAAGCAACAGTTTTTGGGTCAAATGTCAGTTGGTAAAACACCGCATTACACGACCCGATAAGTCGTATCCATTGAAAACCGTTATCCGTATTCTATGAAAATGGTGCGACGTACAAAACGACAGTAGTGTGGAACTCTTCGGTGTGAGAGGTACATTTGTAGGTCTCATGCGAATTTGAGAGTTCAGACAGCAAGATGGTTGACCATTCCATGATAGTACTATGTTTAAAACATGGACTTCGTGCTTATTAACAATAACATAATAATATTAATACTTTTGAAACGTTGAAACAGGCTGCATGCTTAAAATGTGACAGGAAAAGCGGAAAGCATCAAAACCTGTTACATGATTCTGAATTTACTGACTTCACAATATGTATTGTGTATGAATATGTATAAACAAACAACTTCTTTATTCTATAAAAGAGACGTTAACTTATACACCATAGGCAGTCCTGTTAAATAGTATAAGCTTTAATGATATGATATTATGATTATTGTCAATGTTTGTATATATGATATTATGATTATTGTCAATGTTTATATATATGATATTATGATTATTGTCAATGTTTATATATATGATATTATGATTATTGTCAATGTTTATATATATGATATTATGATTATTGTCAATGTTTATATGTTATTTATTCGTCTTTGCTTAATATATAAACAACATAAAATCAAAAGAATCATGTAGTTGTAGCTTCGCGTAGATTCAGAGCAGGTAAGTGGATGAAAATTATGGCACTTCGTTAAAATAAGGTAAGTCTACCGACACATCCGTCAAGCCCCAGATGACTTTTTACCACGATTACATATCTTGCGCACTCACTGTAAAGCTATTAGCTCATAATAATTCAACTGTGAAACCAAAAAAACCCAACGAATTCGCATTTATATAATTTATGTTTTTAACCTTTTATCACTTTTTTAAAGTTAGAACGAGTTTTCCACCTCAACTTAAATGACAAGTTGGTTTCTGTATTTAAAAATATGATGAAGACAACTTAGAAGTGAAAAAGATTGCATAAAATAAAAGAAAACCCTTGCATTTACATTGGCCATTCAATTATGTCAAAGATGGTGTATGACCTGATGAACTTTTTACTTCTGTCGAAACCATTCTCTCCCTACAGAGAGTACTCCCTTCTATCGTAACCTCTGTTCTATTGGGGCCATGTGTTTCTAGCCAAATACTCAAGCAGCGAGAAAGTGTACCATATATTATATCCCTACCTTTTATCCAATGAAATTTCATCTTAAGTGGACTACATCAGTTGAGATACCATAACGATCTTAGCCTTTGACAGTAAAGGGTTTCTCTAATTGGCATATGTTCTTCGAAAATGTCTGATATGAAAACTCTTAATAAACAAACTTCATTTATAAGCATGTTTATGTTTAATCGTTTTCACAAATCCAAATAGCATACATCGAGGAAAATTCATTAAACAACGTTTATCCTACGTCTCTGTTTCCAAAAATAGCATTATAATGTGTCGTTCACAAATGTCACCATTACAATGGCGTCGCTGATTGCACAACTCTTGTTCAATGCAACCAAACAGGTTTGTCTATTTCTAGCCGAGAATTTAGCCCTTAAAGAACAGGGGTTACAAGTGCACCAACACAGGGTTAAAGGGAAATGTTAATGTTCAGTGGATTCTAAACTTTTGAAGTGCATGTAAGTCTTATCCGTGGTTGTAATTATGTTATTGACAGCCATTTAAAAAAAATGAAATTTCATAAAATTATTCGAACTTATATAAAACTTAGTTGCATAGCAACGTTATATGTCTGTCAGAAAAATTCAATTTCGAGGAATGAATGACGTCAAAGAATCATGTCATTCTAAATACATAAATAATTAAACATTGGACGTAAATAAACGGATTTGCATTTTAAGTCATTTCAAAACCCCATGACAGCTGTAGATATCTGTTGATGCCTTTAAAAAAATCCTAATCCAATTAACTGCCAGTCAGCAGATCCGCAACTAATTTCGTATTTATAATTTTCCAAACTGTTGACGCCTTGGTACAAAATATATTTTTCAATAACGAATCTGTCATTTCACAGTTAAAACTGACTGTCAACAGAAAGTTCGTCAAAGTCAAAGCGCTAGCTTTCAGTTTCATTTTCAGGGTTGGCTCTAGTAAACCATTCAACTTTAAGTACATGTAGGCATTTGGTGACATGCAGATACAAAGTGGAACAGCGGATTGAAGATTAGATTACTCTCCTGGGCAGTGGACATTAATCCTATCTGCAATTACAAGCATGTTATTTATATGAATTTTACATGAAAAACGAAAGAGGTATTAACTCGTAGCAACGTATCATTTACGTCAATGAATCCAATTCCTGTTTGACGTCATTGCAACATGAGATTTCTAAATCAACATTTGTCAACAAGTGTTACAAAAAAAAACAGATTTGCATCTTAATTTATTTTTTATTGTATTTTAATTTAATTTTATTGTTTTCGAGTTAAAACCTCAATCAAGATATCCGCAAGCGAGTTCGCATTTATATACTTTTGACGCCGGTGTACATAGATATACGTCTGTAACCTTTAATCTCTCATTTCCCAGTCAAAACTAGTTGTCAACAGATAGTTACCCAACGTCAAAGTTCGTCTTCAACTTGAATGACAAGCAAGCTTCTAAAGTAATTGAGTCAACTTAAAAGTCAGCATTAGACGGCACAAATACAGACCAAGGGGGAGTATTTCCGCATGCGTTTCCCCTTCTCACTTACCCTCTAACATAGCTCCGTGACCTCTGACCTGAGAAATGTCCCTAAGCCGTCTAGCGTTGAGGAAACAGCGGGGATCAGCATCCAGTGATTACAAATCAATAAGCAAAGTCCGCGACGTGCATGGGGATAGCGATGTAACGGCGCGGCTCAGACATGGCTGTGTCGTTAAGAGGTGCTTTTTGTTAGTGTAGTGATGTGTCGACAACGTATGCAGTATAGCTACATATTGCTTAATAATGTATGAACAATGTATACGTGCAAAATATTGTGGTTGCATGATACGCACCAGGGCTTTCTCAACGAGAAAATGTTGTGTCATTTAATGGTTCTGTTTGCTAGTACATGTATTGTTATTGTGTAATGAGGGGCTCATTGCTTTTGTATTCCTCAATCATCCCGTGAGAACAACGTATACTTGCCAACATATCGTGATTGTAATGTAACGGTGTGGAGGAGAGATTAGGAGGTGATTTTCTTCATGAAGTGTAATGACGCAACGATATGTTGACTTTGTAATTCGTATAGCTTATATTCCTGAATCATAATGAATAAACAATTAATGTAAATTTGATACAATATCATGCTAGCGACGTAGCATTGTTTCACTGAAAGGCGTTTAAAGTGTTAATTTGACAGGGGCTGCATTGCTATGCCGCATGCAGCGCTAAAATAGGCCTACATGTACGTGCATGTTCTTATACTTACCGGTATAGTTACTATTATATACTGTCATGTATAAGTACAATCGACAATGCATAACGGTAGCTACATAACGACGGCTGTATCATTATGATTGTATGTTTATCATGTCGTTGTATAGATGGACTACAACGATCAAAATATGTTTTAAATCAGTATACAAATAGATCACATATGAATTGCTTAAAAAAACAATAAAAAATTTTTACAAGTGGTATATACACGATATGCAGTTAGCAATATCAAATTAGATACAGTAGAAAATTTGTAGCAAATGACATTCAGATAACATTAAACATAAATTCAGGGGAGGATCCAGGACTTTCTTGTGGAGGGGCACATCCAGTCATTCACGACCGTCACCTCCACCACCCCAATTCCGTCAAAACAAAACAACAAATAAAACATCAAACACTCAAAAGTTTTTACTTTTGGGAACTTTCTCTGGATCCGCCAATAATAATAATCAGACACAAATTAAACGTTATTGCATAAAATCATTTAAAAAAAAAAAAAGAAATAAATTGAGGCAAGGGAAACTTATTATCATGAAGTTACATACAAACGATACCTTGGCACGATTTGTTAACAAATGCATCAATTATATATTTCTACTTCAGTATGCACACAGTGAAACCTTTGCAGTACAACGTTATGCCGTTTTATCCTAACATTCCCGGGGGAAATGAAGACATATCATCTATTTATCGAATAATAAAAGCTATAATGGACCGTAAACATCAATATTAGTTAAGATAAACTATCGGACTATACAGAGACATGTATGGATAGATATAGATTACTGTATATACAGTGAGACCTTGATAGTTTTGAGTAAACGAAATTCAAAGGGGTTTCCGTTTTGTTAAAACACAACTGAATCCTTTTGAATCTAAGTCTTGAGTGCTATGAAACACCCCCTCCTCTCCTCCGACCCCCCCCCCCCCCCCCCCCCCCCCCCCCTCCAACTCCTCACCCTTGCTTGCATCTTGTAGTAGATTAAAGTGAACATGGATATTGTCATGAGTCAAAAACATTTAGTAGTTGTATGTTAGATGTCAAATTTAATGGACAATACAGAACTTGACACAACTGTGATGTCAACTTGAATCAAGTATAGCTACATGTTTGATTTATATATTTATTTTCTGTTGCGTCTATATCCATACACAAGTCAGACATATTTACCGTTTTTTGGAAGAGTCACTGTATAAACATAATACTGAACCATCTATGGTGATACCTGATATAACATCCCCATCAATTAGTGTCTATATTGTTTATACACATATACCAACTAACGATATGTGACTGTGCATATGCATGAAGGTGCAAATATGGTTATTTTCATTTTTCATTGAGTAACATGGCCTGTGGTCTCGGTCAGACCGCCTCGGGATTCCGGTCCCGAGTCCTTGTATTGGACCTTGTATTTCACATAATGACCTCACCATGAATTATTAAAATTAACGTATCTTACACAAGTGATGCAACATATCATAGACGTTACACAATGTCAAACATTTAAATGTTGAAAAATAGAGATAAAATGTGTATACATGTAGTATGTAAGGTATAAGAACATAAATAGCATGTGAATATAGTCTAATAACAAAATGTTAATAACTTAAAGGTTATTTGAAGTTAAATTCCGGTAGGTAAGAACGATGACCCCACCCTCTTCGTCAGTACGATAGCTGCGCCCTGATGATAAAGGTTTGTAACATTGTAAAGGTCATGTTGGACGTGTTTCATAATAATGTTGAATAAAACATTCATACACGTAGGAATCAATACCGTTTATAGATCAATGTTTTATAATTTCCATGTGAATATAAATAAATCAACGAAAACAAAATCATCGTTTGGAATAGATCTTCAACATTGTTAATTTGAATATTGTTTCATTATAATATTGAATGAATAAATATTTTGCATAGTTTCCGTGTAAAATAAATTACCGTAATACACCTTTGGCTCAGGTATTGTATTAATTTATTGAAAAAATGCCAATACCTGGCAAATAATCATCTTCACAGCGTCACGACTACGAAGACTCCGGTTCGAATCCCTAAATAAAATGTTTAGAACATTCATAAATATAAGCAGTGCCACATTTGCCTATCCTCTAAATGACAAGTTGTTCTAACTCTTTCAGGTATAGTCTGTATCCGTCTATGCAGTTTTGAATGTAAATTATCTTAACCATGCACCAATAGCTTGGCTAAAGGTGCATTTACACTTTCACGAATTTTCCATCCGCATTTCAAGGCCTCAGTGCGTGCCAATGAGCGAAACATTTTTTATATAATTTGTTTGCAAAAAATGCGCATACCCCCGTTGCGCACTATTCCCGTACACCTCACGTATATATGTTGCGCAAGTTGCACACAACATGCCACGAATTGGCCCCGCATTGCATGCATAATTCGCGCACAACCACGACTATGTTGCGTTCTGTGCACGCATTTGTTGCGTCTATAGTCCGATGAAGTTGCGTTTTGGTACGGATTATGCGCTAATGCACGCACAGGTACGACTAATTCACGCATGCTTGTCGAGTTCGTGTCCATTTTTATGTATGTGTCGGTCGTGGATGGTAAGTGATTAAACTGCTTGGACAATCAGTACTAACGGCATGAGCCCCACTCTACTCTTATACGGACTGGATTCGATCCTTCTGTCGATCCTTCTGTCGATCCTTCTGTCGATCTTTCTGTCGATCCTTCTGTCAATCCTTCTGTCGATCCTTCCCGATAAAGTTTAAGAAGTGTACCTTTGCTGATGTGGGGGTCCCTATATATACTAACAGTATTACGTTTGTTATTATCTAACCAATGGCATATATTTGTAACGCCCGAGAGAAAATCATCACCAAAGCGCATTCAATATATTAGTGAAAATCAATTTACGGTTATTGAAAAAAAAATGATACATGCTGATAAATTACATTGCATCAGTCATGCTACAGTTCATATGCACACACAAATACCATTACATTGGCGTCTCTTCACTGGTTGACTGAAGGTTTATCGATTAAATAAATTGGATCAAATATTTACTTAAAGGGTTTTGGAAAGATAAGCAATTTCCATGAGTTGTTGAAATCAAGATCGTTACATCTCGTATGTCATATGTAAGGTTAATAAGGAACTTTATATAGATATCAATAGGCCACCGTAGACTAACATTTAGTCTCAGAAATATGTTTTTTCTTACAAGCAAAATTTTACAAACAATTCAAATAGTTTTACAAAATGGAGCCATGAAGATGCCTTAATTTCTGACCCTAGAGCTAAGTAATCTAGACTTGCTATAATTTTCTAGACTGGGTTGGTCATCAAATTGAATACTTTGCTCTAGGGTCTGGATGACTACTAAGGCCACCGTTGTATTTGACGTTGGTGCTTAAACTGTGACTTTACTTTTCAGTGTTTCTAGTATAAAATTATTTTGACAAAATATATAAATAATATAAATCACTGGAAATCAATTCACCTGTAACATGGCATAATTCATAATTCAAATAGTTTCCACCGCACCGCATCGATGTACTATTGTTTCAAAGGGACCTTGCCTCGGTTGGATGCGCTACTGAATGTGATGTCAACAGACAGAGTCCCTTTTTGACGTGGCACACGTTACTGATGATGTGGAACACAATAACAAACAATGTCGAGGCCTCGAGGGTAACTGCCCAAGAAAAGAAACGTCAGAAAATCTACCACGATGCGAAAGAAAGACGTGTTTAGTGATCACAGACAATCGTTCAATGTTGTTCTCCTTGTTCATCCTCTTGTCGTCCTCTTTGTTTACAATATGCGAGTCGATCACATGTTGGTCCGATTCATTGGCAGGATTCTACATGTTTTTATCGAATATATAACGACACAAATGTGTTCTCACTGTTACTATATGTGATTTGAAGTTAAGATTAATAGTACTCAGTTTGTTACTTCCAACCTGCATGATCAGCTTTTGACTGTATCATTTAAATGATAACGGTCCGTTTTCAGGAAACAGCTTGGAGATACTTTCGGATCTACGACCTATGCATATTGTTTTATTGGTAGGGCATTTATACACATGTTACGATATCAAGAATAAAATATTTTATGGATTCACATTGCATGACGAATATAGGGTAGTACATTTTAAAGGTATATTTTGGCATATAAAAAATGCTAAACATAAAGATGCAGATACGTTCAGATATTTGCTCGCCCTCGCGACACATGCAATACACACATCACACTATCTTTTTTAAAGTCATATCACACACTTCCTCGAGTAATAAAATCTATATTTTTACATATTCGTGTACAACGATGGATGAAGTTAACATACCGTCTGTTATGAAAACAATTCTAAGATAAATACGATGCTTTCAGATATTTTATGGATTACATGTATAATTTCGGAAAATGACAAAGATGATAATATTATTAATGCTGAGAAGAAAATATTGATATATATATATATATATATATATATATATATATATATATATATATATATATATATATATATATATATATATATATATATATATATATATATATATATATATATATATATATATATATATATATATATATATTGGCATGAAACGAATGACGTAAGTGTGTGATTACATGTTTTTCACGTATCGGCATATTTTGCCATTAGACAATAATTATAGATTTAAAAAGTTTATACTGGTGGGTATTTTATATATTTATCTTATCTTTACCATTGTAACATTATTGGTTATTTTATAGAAAAACTTGGAACGAATGACGCAAATAGGTGTAAGCAAATTTGGATATATCGATTTATATATCGATGATGTCTGTATCACACACAATGCATGATACGTTTTGACAGATAATCGAACTGTCAACATGCATGCATGGGCGTAACGTCTGTAACACACAAGGACACTTTTGGATCAAGTTATTTACAAAACTGTCTCTGTCAGCGTTAGACGACAGCGTGTGCATCATTAATCATTAGGAAATATGACCAAATCATATTGACTTACCTAGATGCAGTATTCCAGAAATGCAGTAATACAGTAACGTCTATGCGAAGTAAACACTTAGGAATTCCACCTACTGCAAGCTCGCATTCGACCTGTACCAATCTAATATAAATAGATATCGACATATACACAATACTTAGATAAGTAATTATAACATAAGTCTATCATGCATGAAGGTATTTTATTTAGCTGTTTATAAACTACTAACTATAAACATATGTCGCCATGGTTCGGTATGTATTTAATTGAAATCTGCTCATGCGATGGAAGGCTCCATTCGATACACGCTGAAAAGACTAGTTGCACTTTAACTATTTACCGACAGGAGGCGAGATATGTTGAGCAACGCGTAATATCTAGGGGATAAAGGGTTACATCGTTATTAATATGCTTTATTACTGTTTATTTATAAAATATGTTAAACATATTTTTAAAAAGACAAAGAATTGTAACGAACGTCACAATCAATTATCTTGTTTCATTTCTTTTTTTAGATCATTTGGTAAACGCTTAATTGTGTAGATCCTTCATTAAACGTTTCATTTTTGTAGACCCTTCTGTAAACGTTTCATTTTTGTAATCCTCCAGTAAACGTTTAATTTCTGTCGATCCTATGTCAACATTTACTTTTGGGTATCCTTCAGTGAACGTTTCATGTCTGTAGATCATTTTGTAAACGTTTCATTTTTGTAGATAAGCTGAAATAAGGTGTTTTTAATAAAAAAAAACAAAAAAACAAACAAACGCTGAACTATGTATATGTTTAAAACAACAATGCTATCGTATTATACCATACCATCGTACCGTACACTATAATATAACTAAAGATCAAGCTGAAGTGAACTGATAAATGAACAAGAAGGCGTACAAAATGCACACGTTCGTGAATATGGTGCGCGTTAGGATCAAGAGTTCTGGGGTTTGAATCCCGTCTTCATTCACTAAGGTTTAAGTGCAACGCTAAATTAAATTCAAGTGCAGTGAATGGTTCTCTTTATGCAGTCATTGTTCGCGTCCGGATGTTTCATTGCAAAGCAAAAACATAATTGCGGTGCGGGGTTTCCTCCTGCAGTGATACTTTCTATCTATCGTAATCTAGGCTTGTTGAATTACGTCATTTTGGATGAGATGGATCTTAACTTTTGACAAGACGTATTTACTTTAAGACAGTCGTTGAATTTTTCTAAAAATTACGATTTGCCTCCATCAATCTACCCTTCTATTGATTCTTGATAGATTCGAACCGACTTTACATTCCTAACATTTCTAGATTCAATTTGAAGACTTTCTAGTGATCGTTGAACTTCTAATGAAATGAAATTTTTATTCAAATCTCTCCCTAAACCGGAACATTCCTAATGATTTTTCTCAGAGAAACTTTTAAGCATTTCTATTCAACGAGACGAGTTGAAAATTGAAAATTGAAACGAAAATAGTACATTTGAATATTAAATTTGAAATATTATTAAAATAAGCCTCGGGTTACAGTGGCGATAACGACAATTAACTCGTGTGATGTCATTAGAACAATGCTATGACTATCACTTGGGATTCACTAACCTTGCAAATATTACAAAATTTGTCTAGATAAATGAATATAAATAAAACGCAGAAATAATAATATAATAAGTTAAGTTAAGTTAAATACGTCTTGCGGGAATAATTTTCATGAATTAAGTAAAAGTCTCTTTTCTGTCATATGTTGCAGACAGATTGGTAATCATCTCGGCTATATCAAGGAATTAGATGGATGGATGGATGGATGTGATATACGTCCTTGGCTATATGTACATAATTACCTGTTATCTATCAGTTGATTAGTTTTCGAATGACACTTGTTTAAACAATGTATATTCAACTTTTGATTCTAATGTCCCATTGACGACCATGTTAAACCTAATCAGTATGTTGTATATGTGTTGTTTGATAAGAGGTAGTTTTCTTAATAATTATCAGAAAAAAAGATGGAAATTATGTATCTGTAGCTAAGATGATTTCCTATATTTTGGTAAAGATTTCAGAATGTATTGACAAACAATAACTCCATGAAAATTATTCCCGCAAGAGCTAATTAACATGTAAGTCTATGGGATTAAGTCACATGTACGTAATAATATGGTCACCTGTATATGCACACTATACTGTTTTCACGACATAATAATAATTTCCGTAATAACAACATATTCACTTTATCAAACATAAATTAATACAAATTTCTAACAACAACGATGGGTTTATGATATTGTTAATCTCCAACTTGTAGTATACACGATCTTTCAGTAGCCAAGTGTTAATTTGGAAGGTATCCAACAGACAGAGGAGAGTTGTAAATTGAAGCATACATAAAAGTTCCAGCTAGTGTACGAGCTATGCGCTTGCATTATATATAATGGACGTAGGGTGTATAGTGGTTAAAAGACGTAAACAGAACAAACGTTTAACATTTGGTCATAAAACACTTAACATTTTCCTGTATGCCCCTAGCTTTCAGGTACAGGTGACATTGAATATTATACGAATTAATAAAAACGATCCTCTTTCAATCCATGTACAAATAGTTCCATTGGAAAATGGATGTACTTTTGTATGGGGTATTACCTACCGAACATGTAGGTCACTGCTCGCTGTATTCTTTCATTGGATGTCAATATCTCTTTGGATCATACAGTTATGGCTGCTACTTGGCGCATGTTGACATATGACTTTAAACACACGGGGTACTCAGCATGCTTGACTGGAACACATAGAATGAATCTTATAGTCTCCAATGATTGAATCTTTATTCATCTAATCTTTAAAAAAGGAATATGTGATCGAATTTGCAGGCTCGTTATAATCATACTGTAATTAGTTGAATTAAATGGACTAATGGGATAATAATGAGACTGATTACAAATAAATTTGTAAAGGAGTCACACAGAAATGGAAATACATACTAGATTTGATTTTTCAACTTTAATAATCACCAATAACAACAAGTAAAGATAGAGCAATTGGCTTTGTAGCTCTTCATGTTTCTTGTAATACATAATATATATATTATATATGAAAACAAACCTACCCCCTATATAATATAGAGTATATACTCTATGTTATATAGGGGGTAGGTTTGTTTTACCTACGTTTTACCTATGTTTTACTTACGATATCGAGTTCCTGTGGTCTGTACACAATATTTCAGCCTTCTAAGGTTTGTTTTTGGGAATACGATTAAAATATGTTTTTTAGGTTGTGACCCATGTGAGAGAAAAACCTACAACCTGAACATGTAGAACTAAACGAAACTAAGCTACGTGAGCACGAGAAACAGCTACACAAAAACCTTCGCCACGGCTCAAGTTACAAGAAAAAAGAAAAAAAGAAACCAAGGTGACGTGACAGTAAAAATTACTCCTTAACTCCTCTGTGACGAGGTAATTCAATGCCAAAGATCTATTACGTCTTTAGGGAGTCTCTGTATAAAACAGGATTTGATACATGTACATGTATATCTAATTATGTCGGCCACCCTCCTGGAACTGATATCCCTCGGTGTGATATATACTGTCATTAACTTCCACTGGCCAGACAGACATACTTTACAATTTTCCAAACTTTCCTTCGAGAGATCAGCTAAGTGTATAAATTACCCATCGCACACAATGTATTTGATAAGCAACCGTGTTATCTATCTATATTATTTATCTATTGTACTATTTATACTTAAAGTTACCTGAAAGAGATTTCATTCTGTGCCAATATAATGTCATTAACAGTCAACTCAATGGCTTTGCCAGATTGAACAACATTAGAATTATCCTAAATGCGACTTAGTCTTGAGTCTGTGATATATTACTGGGAGTATTTATTTATATGTACAATTACCTGAAAACGATATAACTCGGTTAAAACATATCATTATCAGTCAATCCAATTTCAAATTGCGCAAACTGTACTCGATATATGTATATATGAACATGTAAAACCACAATCACATCTTTCCTCAAATAGATCACTCGGTGCCATTGTCCTATCAGCTACGGTCAGGTCAACTGTTACAAGATATAGCCTATGTGTAATGAACGTAACAGAGTTCACGAATACTGCCATGTTCGTACTATTTGACGATAAACTAACGTTCTGGTACATTTCAGCATAATTACTAGAATATTTTGTATCACAGCTTCACGATATAAAAAACGGAAACATGATTTGTTTTTAAGAATAAATAGGAACATCAATTTTAATAAATAACTATAAATAAGACATAGGTATACAATAGTTATCCATTTTCAAAAGTACATATTCATACAAAATGTAAGTATTTAAACAAAATCACATTATGAAGCAAGTGTTTTGTAAAGATACATCTTGGCGATTTGCTTTTCGTTCCTACTAAATCTCACAAACGAGCATTTTACCATTAAGAACATGTATTTGTGCACAAAAACACAAATCAGCATATATCAAATACTGGATTTTAGGGAATGAAACCAAAGGAATCCTGGAGGAAAATGGAGGAAAATGGAGGAAAATGCTCAACGAAAGAGTGGTACACGCAGTCCTTCGTGAAGACTACACCCAGAAGAGATGACAACCAACATAACACAACTCCAGGCCTAACAGGTAATTCAATTTCAAAGATCTATTACGTCTTTAGGGAGTCTCTGTTTAAAGCAAGATTTGATACATGCACATCTATATCCAATTATATATACAACCCACCTGGAACATATATCCCCGGATACCGATATATCTTCGGTTAGAGTCACGGCACTGGTGGAACAGACATACATACGTTACGATAACCCTAAATTTCCTATAATGAGACGTGATCGGTCAAGTGCAACAATTCTACAAACCAATTGTACAAACTTACTTTGATCTATAAATCTGTTTATCCATATATATTGAGAGTTACCTGCAAGAGCTTTCCCTCTGTGCCCATATATTGTCAGTAACGGTCATCTCAGTGATGGTCCAGACAGAACCGATGTTATAATTATCCTTACTCTCTTATGATGTAACTAGACCAGCCAAGCTGTATCCAGTTGTCACTCCGTATTGGGCCGAAATGTCTTTTCTGGCAAATAATGTGTCTGGTATAAGATCGCCGAACTCAAGGGAGCTAACCGTGGTGTTTATTTTGGCAATCGTGGTTTTATGCGGCAAACCTTTGAAACAAAGAACAAATAAATGTATCTGTTTTTAGAAACAGAGGATGATAAAAACGATGTTTTATGACTGTTCACGATGAGGGTTTGCATTAACTTGATGACATATTTGTATTACCGGTGTTTAATTTTCTGTAACATACTTATTACCTAGACCATTACAACAGAAACTATGTTACCATTCTTTGGTGGACTTGCTTAAGCGTCGAATCAATAAAAACCATGGATGATAAAGATGATAATATAAGAAAAGTATAAGAGCAATATAAGCAAAAGAGGCATATTACTGTACATTTATATATTTCCACACGTGGTTTCATAGAGGTACATTTAAAGGGAGACACTTCGGGCGAATTCTGACCGCCGCTAACGAGCCCATTACGTATTTGATTTTATGGCCAACACGGTCACGTGACTCAAACTGGGCTTCTGCCGAGCGAGCTCGTCAATGTCAAGGCGGGGGATTTCCCCTTTCGACACGCGATCGCTGATTGGCTGTTTCATCTCACTGAACACCGACATGTACACCTTGTCCTGAGTTTTTCACGCTTCTGATGTCGTATTTGAAGAGTAAATGTTTATACATTCTATAAATATTATTAGTAATGACAATATTCAACATCTTGAAACGAAATTAATAGAAATATTTTCAACTCGAAATTATTTGACAGGTTGTTGATACAATCTTTCGGAATCTACTTCTACATTCAAACTTCACATACGGGATTAAATGTAAATGTAAGAACACGTATATATTACTTTAACGGCATGTATTTCAAGATGCCGTTAAAAGATGTCAAACAGGGTTACAGGTACACACACACATTTATCATTGCTAAACTGCATGTAATGTTCGTCCAGGATTGTGATTTCAACAAGTTTGTTACAATATTTCATAGAGAAAGTCGTCGTTTACCAAGTTTCTGAATACCAATAAATAATAATATAATTTAAATGCTACTAAATGATTTCATAAAATGCATTAGAGAGGTAATATTACGACATCGATTTCCTGAAAAGATGTGTGCGTGTTTGGTGAATATCATGGTTACGACTCACATTTCATTCAACGTTTCTTTGTTGCTGTCACGTTTGATATCAGTGACAAAGTATATCCAAAAGTGTAAGAACATAAACATAAAAGGTTATTTTAATTCAAGTTTGTCGATCAAAATATTGTTTAGACCCCTATATGATGCAATGCAATGCAAACCATTTTCACTTGCTATATGAGTTTTATGAAATTTATTTCATGTATAAATGCATGAACTGGATTGGTCAACAACTGAACAAACTCACTGAATTTTACATGCAAATTGTTGCACTGTACTTGCACACATATACATTATGATTATTGTGTTCATAAATTTATCATCATTTAAACATGATGTATAAATGTCAACCATGCATGCGTTGTTGATTGGCATTTACAAAAGTCATCTAGACTTGTTTTCCAATTCATTTCTTCTCATTGAATAAAATACAATTAAACAACATTGTGATTATACACATTTATAGACAACGAACAAGATCGAATGGAATCATTTTTGTTACCAAACTTACTGTACATCTTGTAAATGAAAACGACACGGATCGGTAAATACGCTGATAGAATTTACTTGCCGCTCCATATACAAATGATCAGTTTCGCGTACCATATAGACGCTTCTTCAAGATCAAAGAGGGGAGAAGTGTTGTTACAGCAAATAAGTTTACGTAATTAAGCAGAACAAAGTCAAATAAGCTTAGTATAGGTGAGAAAAAGGGAGGAGCCTCGAGTGTAATTATTATGTTTTTACAGTTAACAAGTTTACTGGACCGGTTCTATTACACAACAACTGGCATCTCGGTGACCGGCATGTCAATAGACATGTTAATTGTCAAATGTTCGGTCTTGGTGACACAATGCTGATCATGACAACAAATACACATTAATGCGACATTCAGTCTAGATATTGTCAGCCAATCAAAGTTAGGAATATTTATTCGACCAATGGAATTTAGGAATAGGATGATAGTTTTGTATTTTGTTTGTTTGACACTCATTTGAATAAAACCATATCATTGGACGATTACTAACGGTCACTATCTCTGAACGCAGACGTAAAAACGTCAGTCCAATAACAATTAGGCAACTTAGGGTGTTATACGACGATGTGCATGGATTACCAAGCTCACAGGTTCGTTATTCTAATCACACATTGTAGATTGCTATTCGCATGCGAAATATTTGCAAAATAATCACAATTGTATTTTGGTTATATTTACAAAAATGATATAATTGGCCTGTACGTCGTGTGTATGTTTTCTCTATACTTTCATATATGTATAAGACGCTCGCATCCGTTGAGTATCGCGCTTGTACGGCAAGTAGTGGCGAGTAGGCCTCTGCGCAATGAAAACACCGCTGAGTAGAGGGAGCGCTGATTGAGATTTCCGCCTCGCTGTGAGTTAATTAATTAATGCCTTCCACAGCTAAATTCGCCGAAGTGTATACCTTTAAAGCAACTACCTGTACATGTATCGTTACAAATTAACATGTTACCATGACGAATTTAAATGTAACCGGAATGTTAAAGGGAAAGTTCTATCAACGATCTATCGGCAGCATCCGCCATCTTGGATCCTTGACATTTCGTGAAATGAAAACACGCTATATCTAACCCAATTTAATTTTTTTTGGTAATAATAAAACATATACACTGATAGAATATTCACATGATAACACATAACGTATCATAAAATTAATAAACAATATGCTGTTAGTGTTAGGCCGTAGCGAGGTTTTCCCCACTCGCAGCGCCTATGAATGGCTTCAATTCTCGTTGTTTTTTGTTTTTCAACAAATGTGCGTTTGTCTTTAATAAGTTGTGAAATGTAAAGTCATCAAAGTATTAACTTCATTAATATTTTTCAATTTGACTGCTTTTTAATCATATATTAATAGCATATAATTTATGTGTAAACGCGCATATCCTCTCGAATTTCGTTTCCACAAAAAATACCCGATTGAAACCATCCCTTTAACGCCTAGTAGTAAGATAGATGTATCTCTAACGAATTGACATTATATAAATGATTCGGAACATTGGCATTGGAACAGATAATTGGTATAAGTTATATAAATTCATAATATTAAATTATATGGATAAACGATCATACATCATGCAACATCCAAATGAAGAAATAAAATGCATCAATCCCAAATTCATCTCTTCAATCACCTTGGTACAAGCGACTCCCAGCTTGTCAGATATACTGAGAAAGCACGCAAAAGCTGTTATCGATGCGCATGCGTGAAGCAAAGGTCAAGGACATCAGCAGGCATGGCGTTCTTTGGGAACAAAAAATAGATTCTTGACGATGTTACGTTTTTATTTATTAGATTGTAGTTCTTCTTAAGCCATGTGTATCACCAATGATAACGATGCCATATCACGCTATTATGTAAGCTCTAATAGAATGTCTAAACACCAAGCTCACGCCTTAGAAACTCGAGGAATGTTAGTTTATGATGAATGTTCATAATGTTTGACAGACAAAGCTTTAGATCCTAGGATCAAACTTAATTGTCATTTATCACATGCACTTATACTGTGTAAACATACTTTCATGTTAATAGTGTGTAGTTGCCATGGTGATATTTTACTGGGTAATTTGAGAACATATGTTTTTGCAAAAGAGGTGCTAAAGCGCCTTTAAATCAAACTTTTGAAAGTATATGTAATTCATCTTTGTTTAAAAAAACATTGCGACTGCTTGTAACGATCTGACTGTAAATGTATAGTACCAATTAACTTACTAAAATATGACTAATCAGGACGCCTCTTCGTCTTCTTATGATGTTAATGAGTGTCCAGGACTAATTAACGTTCAGAATACCTGGTCAACATGAACCAAATCAATATTTGAAAACTTAAATGACCAGGGACAGACGACGTATTGTGCTGACCAAATGAGTAGCGCAGATACAGGAACATGAACATAACGCACTGTATAATATGATGGCCGAGAGGGTGTAAGGTCGTGAACTTGCTGAATACACCCAGAGTACTGTTCTGAGGCGTGTTCAGAACCGCGAATACTCGTGAGTATTCGCGAGTACCCGCTTCTGAACGACAACGACTTCGCGCGTACACACGCGTGACCCCTTTGGAGTAGTCTCGCCAAGCGAGTATTTACGATCCAAAATTGAGTCGCGTGTCACAAAATTTAATAACCTCTTTTTTCTTTTTTTATTACCCCCTAAATTGAAATCTGGTCAATTGCTAAGTGCAAGTCACCTGTTTTTTCCAAAATGGTGTTGATATTCTGAAATTATTTTGGGAAGTACTCGCGACCTCAGGTTTCCGTTTAGGAGCCGTTCGCGGGTACGTGGGTACGCGGGTACGCGGGTACCCGCGTACACGATCCTGAACACGCCTCTGTTCACATGTCCGTTCTCTTACTTACAGGGCCAGCACGACAGATGTACTTTTTCTGCACTGCACATCACAATACCATTGCCCCGTTCCATAACAGCGAGCGCTTATACTCGCTCTTTGATTGCTCAAGTAGCGCTCAAGTAGCGCTCAAGTAGCGCTCAAGTAGCGCTCATTCTCTCCTGAGCGATACGGTGCAAAACCTCAAAGTTATCAAAGATACTAAAGAAATTAACGCAGGAAGAAAGCCTTCATCACAGTGTGGACACCCAGTGCCGGGAAACCTGCCACGTCCTTCAGGAACTATAGTAAGTTGAGCTCAAGTGATAGACCTGGGCTCCGTTCCATAACAGCGAGCGCTTAATAATCGCTCATTGATCGCTCAATGTAGCGCTCAATGTAGCGTATTCTCTCCTGAACGACACGGTGCAAAACCTCAAAGTTCCCTCGCTTTGCTACGTAGCGCTACATTGAGCAATCGCTTTCAAGAGAGGTTTCAAAGTAATCACTCATTGAGCGATTACTTTGAAACCTCTCTTGAACACGGCCCATGTATTTAAGTTGAACTAGGTTTGAAATAATTCATCGGCGATAACTTCTGGTTAACGTTAAAGGTTAACGTATTTCAAAGGCGAGTTTTGTCTACACATAATTAATTGTTACCTCACGCCAATTTATCATTAAACATTATTTCTCTCTATAAGGAAGCTAAGTCAAAATGTTTATTAACTTTTCACAACTTCCAACACATTGGACGTATAGATGTCGTTGATAATGGTCAAATAGTGAACTCACTGGAACAAGGTCATAGGGTTATGTTATATTCATATGTGTTACATTTGCTTTCCTGCGAAGTGTGATGTCACATTGTGACAGTATCTAGTGGTCTTTGTCAGATTATTACACTCATCTCTATCAATATAGTTTTGATCACGAATAGGTAAAGAAGTATAATTGCAATTAAAACTAGAATAGGAAAATTTAAAGTGTAATTTCACTTCTGAAAATGTGACCTGTGGTTTATAACCAAACAAACACAACTTCAATCAATCAATTCAAATTACCTGAAACTGTTTGTCTTTCCAGCTGTCATCTCAACACACAACGCAGACAGGTGAAAATGATCTTCAGGCGGAAAGTCACAGGTAAATTATCAAACGGCAAGGCAGACAGTTGAAAATGATCCTCGGGGGGGAAGTCACAGGTAAATTATCAAGCGGCAAGGCAGACAGGTGAAAATGATCCTCGGAGGGGAAGTCACAGGTAAATTATCAAGCGGCAAGGCAAACAGGTGAAAATGATCCTCGGAGTGGAAGTCACAGGTAAATTATCAAGCGGCAAGGCAGACAGGTGAAAATGATCCTCGGAGGGGAAGTCACAGGTAAATTATCAAGCGGCAAGGCAGACAGGTGAAAATGATCCTCGGTGGGGAAGTCACAGGTAAATTATCCCAAGAAACCGACAACCGTAAAGGGAGACGGTGGTGATGAGACGAGATCAATGTTCTCAATATCTGCCAATATAATATGTATATGTCACACTGGCTATCTAGCAGCTGAGTATTCTTTGAGCCTGGCTTTTAGTCTCGTTAATGAATATTCTCATTGCACGGTATTATATGTAAAAGTGGTGGATTTATTGAATGTGGAAAACGGGTAGAATTGTTTCAATACTTCAAAAACAGTTTTAAAATATACTTATCATAAATACTGGCAAGTATCCATAGTAAATACACTAGTGATATTTTGAAACTGTGATAAGTACCAATTTGCCTGAAATAGAAAGCTAAAAGAGGCATATCTACGACTGTTTCCCATACTCGGTTTCATTGAGATAGGCCTTACAGTTTTTATTCAGTTGTGTTTCCACATTCCCTTCAAACAGAGTTTACTCCCTTCAGGTTTTCGATCTTAACCTCTGTTCTACTTAGGCGAAATTATCGATTCTAACACAATCCCCTAGCGGCAAAAAAGGATACTACATATACAATCACTGCTTTCTATCCAATGATATCACTCTTTACATCGACTACATTGCTACCGAATTATTTCAGAGATCATTGGCCTTGGACTGTAAAGGATCTTGCTACATTAGCATATGTCCTTCGAATATGTCTGATGTAAATTAAACAAAATGGATTATTTTCGATTTTCTGCTTTGATTTGGTTTCCTTCATATATTAGCATGTTCATGGACAATTGTTTTCACAAAATCAAATAGCATATTTCGGGGAAAACACATTAAACGAAAAAACGTTTATCGTACGTTTCTGTTTCCAAAATATGACGTGTCGTTAACAAATGACACTTTTACAGCGGCGTTGCTGATTTCACAAACAAGCAAACAGGACTATCGACTATCCATTTCTAGGCGTGAAATTCGCCATAGTAGAACAGAGGTTACGATCGAAAATCTGAAGGGAGTTATCTCTGTGGTTCCAAGGAAAAGGCTACAACAAAATTCCAAAGAAGGTGAAAAAACCCAAAGGGCACATCTACACATTATGATTGTTCCACATACCAAGTTTCATTGAGGTGGGCTCTACAGTTACAGTTTAGTGTCGGCCCGGAAACCAAAACTGGACGCTCAGACGGACGGATGGATTATGATCATTTCTATACCACCCATCATCTTTGTTGTGTCCAGGGTTCCGTTCCATAACAATGTATAGCGCTCAAGTAGCGCCCATTCTCTCCTGAAAGACACGGTGAAAAACCTCAAAGTTCGCTCGCTTAGCTACGTAGCGCTACATTGAGCAATCGCGTTCAAGAGAGGTTTAAAAGTATATCGCTAATTGAGCGATTACTTTGAAACCTCTCTTGAACACTGCCCTGGTATAACACAGAAGGTGCACCTGAATACAGATTTCGTGCAGGAAAACCTAAAAGCGAGAAAACCTATACTTGTTCGATTGACATTACCATTAATTACAGGCATGATACTGAACATACTGAAGCAACTTTAAGCTTCACTTGATTAAACTAGACTTGCTTTTCTGTCCACAACCAATGGATGGATGAAACGAAGGGAAATTCCTTATCCAACAAACAAATTATACAGTCTTATTTCAAACAAATACAAACACACTTTGTTTGGAGCCTAAGATTTGTGCAGTGAACTCTAAAAAGGTTTATTTATAATTTATTCATAAGATAGGTACAAACATAACCAAATATACAGTCTTATTTCAAACAAATACAAACAAACTTTGTTGGGAACCTCAGACGTTTACATTGGGCTCTAAAAAAGATTTGTTAAAAATAGAGTCACTGACTATGTAGATCATCAGTCTTTTTTATTAACTTTTTCAAATGTCAACTTCTATGTGAGAGGTACAACAAATAGGAAACACTTTAAATGGAGAAGATTAAATAGGTCTTAAGGTCCTTACCCCTCTGACCTAGCTTTGAGGTCAGAGACAAAATCCCCTACAAATAAAGACACACTTGAAGATTTAATTCATCACTGTTGTTTCCTTTAAATTACCTCCCTTTGAAGAGCACACAAAATCTTATAATGACAATAGCTTTTCAGGTCATGACCTCTCAGACCTATATATGGGGTTGCAGGATCACGAATTCTATAATTTAGAATCCTCATTCGCTAAAGAGTCTGTACACAACTTTTCAGCTCTCTAAACCTTTTGGAACTGAAGAAGAAGATGAAAATAGGTTTTTAAGGTTGTGACCCCTGTGACCTTATTTGGAGTCAGGGAGTCACGATATCTACAATTAAGAATCCCCATTGGCCCAGGAGTCTGCACACAATTTCTCAGCTCTCTAGATCTTTTGGAACTGGAGAAGAAGATGAAAATAGGGTTTTAAAGTCTTGACCCCTGTGACCCTATTTGGTGTTACAGGGTCACCAATTTTACAATTTAGAATTCCCATCGGCCAAGGAGTCTGTACACACAATTTCAGCTCCCTAGGCCAAATGGTTCTGGAGAAGAAGACGAAAATGCGAAAAGTTTACAGACGGAGGGATGGACGGAGGGATGGACGGATGGACGGATGGACGCCGGACACCATCTGGCGGTTCAACAAAATGAAGCGCTTCGTAGCGCTCATTGATCGCTCAATGTAGCGCTCAATGAGCGCTTCTTCTCTCGTGAACGACACAGTGCAAATTCCTCGAAGTTTGTTCGCCTTGCTACGTAGCGCTACATTGAGCAATCGCGTTCAAGAGAGGTTTAAAAGTAATCGCTCATTGAGCGATTACTTTGAAACCTATCTTGAACACGGCCCAGGCCATGCCATAAGCCCATCGGGCCTTTCAGGCCAGATGAGCTAAAATTTGTTTCAAAACTGTAGGCACTGTTTTGAAAAGCGTTTAACAGAAATAATTTTTTCCCATTTCAAATCTTAACTTACTAATCAGAAAGAAATGTAACTTGAAGTGCAAAATACACGAAATGATTGCACAGAATCGTGTGAAGATAAATACTATGTCCATATACTGGAATACAGTCTACTTGCCACAAATCAGTGCCATTAGTCTATCTCGGGGATGTTAATTTCATTTCCAGGCCGGTGATCTAATGGCAAGTGCGTGAGAAATGGATGGTATAGATGAGCAATTGACATGCGATTAGTGTTACAAGAGCGTCATTATCCAGTGTCCGGACAACGTGAAATGAAATCGACATGTGTACATTACATTCCGCTAATGTGAGGTCGATCGCAGATCAAATGTCGCACCCCGTGTCCACTTAGCGTTATGGGGAAATATTAGATATGCAGCTATTTGTTAGAGGATATGAACGGACATTTGTTACTTAACATTATTTAGATATGTTTGTGAATAAAATTATTTATTTATATGAGTAATGAGCATATTTGGCTTAGCCTTGTTGGGTATCAAAGATCAATTCGTTGATATTTGCAGTTGGATCAAACAACAACTCGCCATATTTTGTGATATAAGCTTCTTCTTGTGATTCAATATCGTTGACGCATTATTGCTGTAGAACATCATAAAACAAGCAAACATGACATATTTCACTCTATACTATTGCCCAGTTAAGGAGGTTCCTATTCTGAGAATGGGAGGTTCCAAAACGACGATCGTTTAAAGGCATGTCTTTCAGAAACATAAAAATAATGTTTCAAAACTAAAATATTTTGCTCAGTTGGCTTCTGGAGACAAAATTTAACTACGTTGCACTCGTGAATTCAACTAGTGTTGATGGTTAGATATACATGCCATTTAGAAAGTGGACAAGTATAACAAGGTTACATTTGTGATAACACTACCTTCAATAGCACACATTCTTGTACTTTCTCGGGCCGGGCATGTATTTCTAATGCATTCAGCCGTGGGAGCTGCGCCAATTTACGTCTATCAGAGGGGTACTGAATGTTATAATAGCTTAACTATCGATTGTTGGACCTCGATTGTGTCGAGGCGAAATGGTCGTGTGGTAAGTTGTTGGTACGGTCATTGCTGGCGATTCTGATGTTGTGTTCGAATCCCGCATGGGACTCGGCCCGAACAAATACAAGAATTCGTACTATTGAAGAAAGTGTTATCCCAAATGTAACCCTGTTATATTGTTGATGGTGTTATTTATTTTGCTCCTGGGTGTATTAAATTGTGTTACTGATTAAAAGACCTTCACTTGTTGACCATCGAATAATTGCCAAATGAATTTATTTTTTGGGTTGACCTTGTTGGTTATGATGGATCAAATTATAGAACATTTGCGGTGTAATTTGATATGTATTACGAAATGCATGTAACCTGTTTACCATTGAATGACTGTCATGATTGGAATGTGGATGTATATTAAATATGAACACTGGAAATGTATATGTAATACAGTTAATTATATTTCAACCATGTTATGTCATATTTCTCTTTATCGCACAAATTAAACTTATTTTTTGTCTTTCAATCGTTGTTTTCTTACATGAAATATAGTAATTTCTCCTCGAGTCAAATTAAGCCACTGAACCTTTGAATTAATAGAGTTTAGAGCCGGTGATAATGTTACTAATGAAACTTGTATGATGGAAGTAAAATGGGAAGCTGGAGAATATGATATTTCATTCCTATTTAGATCACAGATCAATATTTATCCATAAACGTTGAAAATATCTCTCCCGTAAATATGTAGATAATGCGATTTCGATTACGTCATAAATTTTATGAGGTCACACCATTTCCACTTTCGTTGATAATTGTCATGTCACGAAATTGATGATAAGACATGATTATTTCTATGTTTTGAGGAATGCTATTTACAGATTGGATGAGTGAAGCGGTTTAAGTTTATGATAATGTCGTTTTGCTTTAGTTATTCAGATTAAATATTACCAAATTTTAGAGTGTATCTTACGTCGGTCATGTTCGAGGAGAAAAACAGTTTTCCACCGTCTTCCATCTGTTTAGGCATTTAGTTGAACGTGTCAAACACATGTATACCGCATTTAATGTATGTCGCTTTCCGGAGAAATTATATGTATTCCATTTTACCATATGGCGTTTTATGATGTTGTCAACATTAATGCGTTTGGCCAACAGGTGCTTGATATTGAGGATAAAGCTATAAAATGTGAGAATATATCCGTATATCAAAACATATTAATGCAAGATTGGCGTCATCGCTTGGCAAGTGATAACATTTAGTTTAATGTCCAAGTATACTCTTCAATTCTTAAAAATAATGAAGTCGAGACCGTAGGCCCGTATCTAAATATAGATTAGTACATTTGATAGAAGAATATTAACCGCTACTAACTCAGGATTATATCAACAAACTTTAATTATTGTTGGGGTACTTTGTAATTTGGCGTCTCCTTTTGAATGTTTAAAGACGCTGTAGCAGGCCGTTCTTACTGAAATAAAGTGATAACACGAAAATGTAAATAGGTGTTACCTATGGCTAAATAATAATACTGAATCGATAAAAGTTGTAAAACCAATGTACATATGGTTTGGTTAAGCCATGCGTGTCCGAGGTGCTCACTTTATAATGGCCGCTCGAAGGTAGTTCAAGTGATCTGAGTGATGTAGCGATAGGGTTGAGTTTTGAATATGGTATGATGATGGAATATTCAATCATTTTGCTGTCTGAACCCTCAAAATAACAGGAGACCTACAAATATACCTCTCATACTGTAGAGTTCCACAAACTTGTTGCTTTAAAAGTCGCACCATTTCCTTCCAATATAGGATAACCATTTTGTATGAATACGCCTTATCGGGTCATTTAATGAGATGTTTCACCGTCACAATATATTGCCAAAAATAGTATGCCAAAACGTGCTACAGCGCCTTTAAAAAACATTTTGAAAACCAAAATGGTCTGTTTATACAAAGGTGCATTCATTTTCTTAACATTTATGTCACATACTAAACCTGCTATTACCAAACGCATACACTGTGTATATACTATAGATGAACGTGCCACATATATGAAACCTGCAGAATAACATCACCGGCATTTCTCAAGGTGCATACAAACAACCCCTTGGCATATAGTCCATGGTCAATGCGCGTGCTGCCTACGTGAGTGTGTACAGGGTTATGTATGCAGTTGATGCTCTAGTCAGTGTTAAAGGCACAAACAAAAAGTGCTTCCGGCTGCCAGAGCGGTTATCCATTATCACTTTGCAACTCTGAAGGCCCGTTCACACCGTAAGATTTGTAGCTACGACATCATAGATGGCTAGTTTACAATGGATTAATTTTTATGCATTTCTTCCTGCGTTAATTTCTTTAGTATCTACATGCACAATTCGTGAAAACGATATTAAACTCATACCACTATGTATTGAATGCTTATTTTCAACAACTGCAGGTTCCACTACAATATATGGTCACGCTGGTGGTGCGGGTTCTCCTCCTTCATTGATTGAACATTAAGTGAGTGAACTATTCGTGAAAACGATATTAAACTCACATCACTATGTATTGGATAATTCTGTTCAACAACTGCAGGTTCCACTACAATATATGGTCACGCTGGTGGTGCGGGTTCTCCTCCTTCATTGATTGAACATTAAGTGAGTGAACTATTCGTGAAAACGATATTAAACTCACATCACTATGTATTGGATAATTCTGTTCAACAACTGCAGGTTCCACTACAATATATGGTCACGCTGGTGGTGCGGGCTCTCCTCCTTCATTGATTGAACATTAAGTGAGTGAACTATTCGTGAAAACGATATTAAACTCACATCACTATGAATTGGATAATTCTGTTCAACATCTGCAGGTTCCACTACAAAACATGGTCACGCTGGTGGTGCGGGTTCTTCTCCTGCATTGATGGAACACTAATTGAGTGAATTATTCCTTAAAGTAACGTTAACTCAATAATCATCTCAATTCAGTCTGCAAGAAGTTCTTGACCGAAGCCTTTACACATACTTCACCGCTATCGATTAAATACATCGATAAAATACTCCAAGCTAACTAGCTTCAAGCAAGTTTGGGTTAAGAGAGTAAGTCAGCAGAGATCAAAGGTTTTATTTATGTTTGCCATTGAATTCTTCTCTCATCAATAAAAATACCGTTAAGCTTCAAAGGGGTCCAAAAACGAGTTTAGTTTTTCAATCCACCAGAGTGCCAGTAAACGGTGACATGAACCTGTAAGTGCAGAATCAGTCTCTTTTAAAGTACATATTTGATTGGTTATTGTGCTAAACAGAATTTGTTTTATCAAAAACGTAAAATTAAAACATTTACAGCTATTATCATGCAGAAATAATAAATAATTTACATATGATTGAATGAATGAATCTTTTAAAAACATAAGTAGATTAATGACAACCGAAAATGATATAAACATAACATTAATCATTTGCTATATGTACAAATCATATTGACAAGGCATGTTCATTGCAATATTGATATTAAATTTGAAAAAGGAAGAGGGGCCGGGGAGGGGGGAGGTATGTTCAAATTTATTTTCAAATGGATTGGTGCCTGTCTCATCTTGCCCCCGCCACCACCATGACGTGACGTTATGAAATAAATGAGTACCGCGTCACTGAAACAGGTATTTGAATTTATATACATAAAATGAAATTACATACATTATTATGAAATAACTATAATGGAAAGTTTCTCTACGATCGATCGTTATAAACACGTGCAGATGTATATCACCGCAGTGGATGGTGTCATACAAAATGTTCATATGACCCACATGCTTGTTACGTGAACTCGAAACTTCACATGCTTGGTACACGTGTCATGACCTATCGATTTGTCGGAATTTATGAAATAACATCTCTAGATAATGTGTCGATCGTAATCAAACTCGTCCAACTGATATAACCATGCTCGGGTTCGTGTAATAACAAATAATAACATTCATATGACATATGTGCTTTTGTAGTAATGTACATGTATAATGGTACACACGTGACCTATCGATTTGTTTGAAGCTATACATGGAACAATGTCACGGAAGACATGAATCAAGAGAAGGCACGATAATAAACAGTCAAACCAAACCATTAGAGTTTGTTAATGAGTCACACCTCTAATTACTCCTACTAATACAATTCAGTGAATTATTGACAAATCGTCCCTTATCCTATCAGTGAGTTTGTCGTCACAAACTATCAAACAGAGAAATCACAACTTCATGTCTAAACAATCAAAGTTCTCGTGCCATCGAGGACTTGTTCCCCGCAATACGTGACACCGACTCCTTGTACGTATATATAATTTAGTATATGCGCTAGTTATACTTTGAGAAATTCAGTGAAACTATTTGAATCATATATGTTTTAGGAATACTGAGGGACTATATAGATAATTAGAGAGTATCTGGAATAGTTAGGTGCAGCTTGTCTTCAGATTTTTGGTCGAATTATCCCTTTTGGTCTTACCTTTAGGTATCATAATTAAACCACTGATAATACTAATGATGAGCAATAAGAAGACAGAGTCTGTGTCTATTACAGTAACGTAATGCATAGGTTGAGTGCAACACGAAAAGCAAACACTGATTTTTCGAGGGTATGTCAGTGTGTATTGTCACTAAGGTTTACAAACATGACGTGTGTGTAATGTAGAACATATAGAAACATCAAGTCAACACTGATGAACAAGTGATTTAGTCAATCTTGTAAATACAAATGAAACAAGTACAAATTTACCCTATACGTCACTGATTCGTCCTGTAAGTTCACAACAACAACTAGGTAAACCTGAAGATCACGATTCCATGGCAGTACAATAAAAGTACTGTTTTGGTGAATGCAATGATGTTCTCGTGTCATCGAGTTCCTTGTGATTATTTGAACATGAGGATGTTGGTATACCTCAGGAAACCAACACTGTAGTTATCATAATGATTTAATACGAGGACTACCATTTCTCCCAAATAAAACGTATAATTAACATTGTACGTGCTGAAGGAGATAACATGTACGCCGACACGTCGTTTATCTACACACTATAGATGATGTTATAAGGACAATCTTGGTTTCTCAACTTCTAAATGCCCCTCAGAGACTTAACGTGTTATATTCAGATGTTTCAATATTTCCCAACTAAGTATGTTCATAAAGTGGTTATGTACAAAATATCTTAGATGTTACAATTTAAAACATCTTATATCATATCTTCAGTGATTAAATATTCAATTTGTTTAATTTTATTTTATCGAATAAAATATAATCCGTTTTCCATTGAGTGAAATAACATAACATATGATGAAATCATTAGATGACCTTAACAAAACGAAGCGACGCAATGCTCCATTACCGCAATTTACAAACGATCAGTAATTTGTTTAAACTAATAATTTACTATTTATCATTTGTCATTTCTCGTCGATACTAAGGTTATTTCATCTCGTGAAGTAGAATTAATATATCAACACTAGTGGTTGCGCGGGAATTCATGAGAGTGTAGATGTCTACTTCACTCGATAAAATATACATGGTATTAGAGGAGAAATGTCAAACATCCTCTCTCTCTCTCTCTCTCTCTCTCTCTCTCTCTCTCTCTCTCTCTCTCTCTCTCTCTCTCTCTCTCTCTCTCTCTCTCTCTCTCTCTCTCTCTCTCTCTCTCTCTATCTCTGAACATTGATACATATACAGCGCTAACACATTTGTAAAGAAATAGTTATGCTGTTGACCAAATAGACACAGTAACGATTATCAATGATGGTATAACAGACTTCCATATAGTTCTTTAAAAGGATGTCATACTGCAATTGTACTTTCTCTACTATTCGTCAACTATTTCCAAGTAAATTCTCAACCCTCAAACAACTATCTTAATTAATTAGAATTGTTTGCAATCAATTTGGTTGAAGTATCTGATATATGCAGCTGTCTTGTATTACATTCTATGTATACCTTATTTTACATTATTTACTCAATACTCATGTACTACCGTTGCTGGATCTTTTTGAGTAATAAACGAGTCATGATGATCTGCTGCTTACAATTGTTATACATTAACGACTGTATAAGCAGAAATAAAGGGTTCGCAACTTAATTTCAAACAAAATGTGGCAAATAATGTTGCAACGTTCACTCTTTATTACCAACGGTTACTCGTGTGCCATTATTTGTACAAATAAATTAAATTGTAACCCCACAACATAATTAGCTGTGAGGAGTTCCATATACTCTACATGCATTGTATACTCCATGCAGCGTCACACTGGGTAGAACATTTTGTCAAATCAGTTTTCATTCAGAATATATACTTAAATTACCAAAAAAAATCCTCTAACGGAAAGCATATTTTGCTCTTAATAACATTTCCTTTCGAGGCAGTCCGTTCTAAATCAAATCATCTGGTCATTGGTGTTTTAAACAAAGTATATGTTGATGCTAACGTATACCTGTATGCATCTGCATTAAACACATAAATAGTTTCATTTATACAAATAATGTTTCAATCAAACACATAAATAATTTCATTATAAATATTATCAAACAATCAAATAAGCAATTGTTTATGATGAGCATATAACAATAGCACCTACCTCACGTATTCTTCGTCCTCTCTGTGATGCTTACATACGCTACTGTACTAACTACTGATACTGCATCGAGCACCAGAGGACCGTGACAATATTGTTAACTTCATACACCAACACAATGGTCAGAAAGTTCTTATAGGTCACGCTGCTAAAACCAACATGCAGTGACGTATACAACAAATGTCTTCTCCACGCAGAGTAAGTCCTAGGTCATGACACTGGATCAGGAGTTATAGTGTACATGTATACAGGTATCCTACTGCATGTATACTTACTGTACACACTGTACACATGCACTGTACACACAATACATGCTACTGGCCGGACATCTGCTATCAATAAAGGAATATTGCTCGGAATGCAGAATGTACAGAGGAATGTGTTATACTTACACAATGTAAGAGGTTCTGCTGCAATCAGAGTACGTGGAGCTGTGTTATTGTGTTGTCTAACGTTATTACTAATTAGTAACGCGTTAATGTTAGTCTATTACTAATTAGTATAACGTCAACACCATTAGTGCTAATAACTTTATTATATTACCTATTAATACATGTATTCAGCTGAACTTGCTTCTATCTCCGGTATTAAAATGTTAACATTTCAGCGTAAAGTGAAAGCGTTAGTTTTTTCCTGACTCAGTATCAACTAAGACTAGCGATGTGAATAATATGAAATTAAAAGTTATTTAATTTTATTTACTAACAAGTAAAATATTAACATCAGTTTCATGTGCAATTAGCATAGCGATAATGTTAGTTTTATTGTTAATTAGCAGAAGTCGAACATTGCTTTCAAACATAGCTACTACAACGTTATAATACACGGATATTCGTTCCTCTTTTCTGCAAATGTGCTGACATTCTACGGTACGCCTTACGCTTTGATCATATCTCAGGTACAGTTATCATAACATTTTGTGATACTTTCATATTTGTTTACCAGGAAATGTTATTTTAAGGTGAACCAGGCTGTCAAAAGGAACACTAATAGAATAGCAATGATCTGTATATATGTAGGTCAATATTCTTCATCTGGCGTACAGTTGGCTTTGTCCTTTTCACGTTATGTTGAACAACTTTGTGTCTACATACACCGTGCCTTTCCCCATATGTGTTAGTGATGCTTTATGTTGTGAGACATCGTAGCTATACATTACTTTTAATAAGTGTTGACATTACATGGGGGTCGACTATTCTTAGTAGCATGTGAAGGTTAATTTCATTTGTTAACTTCACAGCTCCATTATTATTTAATTAGGTCCCAAAAGAATTGAAACATTGCAATGTTACGAATAATGTTGTTCGTTGTTCTGCATCACAATTACATTTACTCACTTTATTTGTTGATCAACATTGTTTGTTCTTCTTTATGACAAATACCGATGTTATATGACGTCAGACGGCACAAACTCGTCCTCCATGTGTTCGCTGCTAGGAAACGCTATTGGCGTAAGTGCATATATGCTATTATGATACAGGTTATGATATACCAACTGAATAATTAACACTTAATTACATGTATATCTATAATAGGAGTTAATGTGTCACAATTGGTGTACTGCCCCTTTGACCGTTATCATGGTGTGATGAGATGTGTTTATTTCATAATGCCAGCATTAAGCAATTATAGATACACAGTTGCTCCCCAATTATTCTATCTCAAATGTAAACTGTGTGAATGTTAAGATTCATTTACTGTAATCATAATAAAGAAAATAATTTTGTAAAGAGAAAAAACTAATAAAGATAATTCCTGTGGACGTTTGAAGAACAGTACGACTTCATTTATGATGATACTGAATTTTTACAAGAAATAAATATTATTTTTTTGTGTCAAACTGTATGATGAACTTTACATTTTGGATGTCAAAAACACAATGTTGCTACAGAGTTGACTTTAAAGGCACAGTTGCACTTTTTTCATACTTCGTTTTCACAAAAGTGCACCTGATATTTAGCTGTTTATAACACTTATTTACATTTTCGTGAGAGCACTTTATTTCAGGAAGAACAACTTGCTACAGCGCCTTTAACACATTTAACATAGTTTACCATGAACGTAATAAGGAACTAACCGGTTGTTGATATTATACATCTTTTTCAACAATTAGTGACAAGATGGCCTCAGGTTTAAATGAATTTTTAAGTTTTTTCCAAAGTTAGTGAATTAACGAGAATTACCAAACATGTCGTGCGCGTCTTCTATGCACTTGAAAAAATTACATTACAGCCATCAAAATTGACTTTCGTTTCTCTATATAACTAAACTTCTCTTATCATACCAAATCATCAGGATTTTATAAATACAAATATCCAGAAGTAGTGAAACGTTTTTTGATTGAACTGTTAAATGTTTTGTGTAATTTTAAGAAAAAAATGGTATCACCCAAGGGACTCGAACTTATTTTTAGGACAAAAATATAACAGGCGTCCACGGCAGTAACCACTACACAACATATCAATATCACAACATTACTCTCGGCACAAGTTATGCTCTCATATCAACGACCGTGCTCGCCTCGGTCTAGACTAAAATTTAGTCTATGGAATTTTTTTTATTACTGTACCTTTATCCTTTTGATTTTATATTTTTAATAATTCATTTCCATAGAGTATTCAGTTTATCTTGACTTGCTGAATAAAGATATACATTTATTAAAGGCTCTTAATTTTACACAGTCATGGAGTAAGACTAGCCTCGGTCTAGCTCCCCATCGAAGGGTTTATCGCAGATAGTCATGACGAGCAAAACACCGTCTGGCTCGGCAGTGTTGAATAACGTACAAGTACAATGTACAACCCTTTCACTTATCTTCCCTCGCCTCTGGCTCATGCTGTGACACTGTGATACTAAAATAAGTCAAATAAAATTTGTCTTGTTACCTTGTTTCCAAGTGGTCAAATCACAAATAGCTATTCATGCAAGATCAAAGGATCTATTTTCACCAATCGATGAGATTTATGTTTCTTCTCACAGACTTCACATGTAGCTTCAGGTTAACCTTAACCCAATTTTGTTCTATGAAGTTTTACACACTTCAAAGTACATTTACGTCAACGGCATTTTATCTATCTCTTACGTATTTCACTTGGAAGAGATTCAGACATGCATAAGTATACTTTAGATGTTTGAGGTCATTCAACTACATAAATGAACGTTAATGGGTTGAATTATATAAAGTCAAGTATGATGTATGGATTTCAAGAGCGAGTACACAATCTGAAATGGAGAAAAACACCAAGAAGGACTTGTAATAATATTGTATGTATTTACATGACTATTTCCCTTAAAAGCAAAGTTTAAAACAAACATTTAATTGTGTGAACATCTGTCTGTTAGTGGATATTTATATTTTAAGACTAATTTTTATAATTTGAAAATTTAATTTCGTTAGTGGAAGCATTTCTAATAGGTTCGTTTTATGGGTATTTCTAAAACTGAAATCAAAAATACATTATACACTTGATAAATATCTAATTCAATTTCCTGAACCCGATATCTGTAATTTCAAAGATAAGTACAAACATGTTTTGTGAACACTTCAAAGTAGTAAAGGTAGATATACATGTAGAAACATGCAGCTTTAATTGATATATTAGAGAGTTTGTCTAAGATAGGATAATTCAATTACACTTTAATGATTAACATCTGCCATTAAACATTTTGGTAGTTGGATCTTAATGTCTGTTGAATTCTGTCTGATGCTATTTCTGGGTATTAAGTCTCGACCAACACATCAAGAGTGTTCAAAACATGTGCTATCAGAAGGTATCTAGTTAGTAAGCTATGTCTCAAACAGCTAACTTGATGTCATGAGTATATACGATATGCCGATATTAAGATAAAAATACAATTTAGAAAACACTTAATTCGAGTTTAAATAAAAGTGTTAAATAATTCTTACCCTAACGTCACCCTAATGCTATTTCGGGTTATTAAGTCTCGACCAGCTTATCAAGGGTGTTCAAAACATGTACTATCAGAAGGTATCTAGTCAGTAAGCTATGTCTCAAACAGCTAACTTGATGTCATGAGTATATTACGATATGCCGAAATTAAGATAAAAATACAATTTAGAAAACACTTAATTCGAGTTTAAATAAAAGTGTTAAAATAATTCTCACCCTAACGTCAAAGGTACTTTGTAACAAAGTATAACTTTAATCAATGAATATATAGAACAAAGTATGAAATAAGTTTTTTAAAAAGATTTGAAGTAGTGTCAGCTTGAAAAAGTAATAAACTGACATATTTTTCATCAATTGACCACTAAATAAACGAGGTTGTATTTGCGAATAAAACTGATAAAACCTCCAATCTCATTAAAATCAGATCGTATAAGGCCCCAGTTCGTCATGCATATACGCAATGCAACTAAATACGGTCTGAGTTTAAGAGACTGATAACACTTCTAGCTTGATATGGTTTATATATTGATATCAAGGAGGAAATGTCCTTTTGGAAGTCCATGTTAGAGTTTGGTTCAAATCTTCTATTTACAGTGCCGTGCCATAAGTTAACGTACTCGTGACGTTATTTCCATAGACTTGCATGTTAATTAAGTCCAGGATAAATAATTTTCATAGATAGGATTTTTGTCCTATTAAATTCACATTTATCAAGGTTGTGAGGAATCATCTTGGCTACAACTTCATAATTTATGTTTAATTTTCCATTTTCTTTATAGGGAATTACAGTAATTTGATCAACAAATATATATAATTGTGAAAAATTTAACATGGCGATCTATGGGAAATGTATTTATTTAATTACATATGCAGGTAAATCAGATAAATCCGTGTGAATTTGAACAATTAAATTAATATTATGTACTTCAAGCTGAAATGATTTCAAATAAATCTGAGAAATTTGACAATGATTCAACGAGAACTTATTTTATGAAATTATTTATCCTAGACTAAATATATGTAAATCTATGGAAAAAAACATCACCGTCCGTTATCTTATGACACGGCACTGTATATTCATAAACATGATCTGGGATTGGTGAACAAGCTGTATAGCTTATTTTAACACAGCTCCCGTGAGTACATACTTAATTTTCACATAACTCTATAACACAAATAAGATATTTATTAGGTACATACAGGGAAAATAGCATATTCATTACAGTACATATATTTACAACATTATTGTAGAAACATGTCCTCAAAGAGTCCCCCAATTGAAAACTGAGCACAGTAGTTCGGCATGCTGTTTCAGGGGGCCCGGGATATCAAGCTGCTTTAGTCTACAATCTATGCAAGTTAATAATGTAATGACGGTTAATCAACCCAGACTGTTTCAACTTTAAGCACTCGGGGACATTACGTCTTGTCAAGATCAATGTCTACAGTTTCGTCATTCATACGCTTGCACTTCATCAACGATATCGTGAGATGTAAGTACAGATAAGTAAAACATAGGGAACAGTAATCGGTGATAGTTGCGTGGATTCTTGCGTGGAAATCAGTAATAATAACCTATCTTTTTTAACATTATAAATTCGGAAATGATTCTTGCCCCTTTGACATCCGGTAACCACTACGTACTGCCACGTAAAGCATTGTTCTATCATTATTGCAATATCATTTGTTAAGCAAAAACGCAACAACTCCAATAGTTAAGAGTCTTTTGGAATAACGTTGTCGGGAATCGAAGCCCAGTCTAAGCGGGCGCTTACCATTTGAGCTAGATCAGCGGAAAAATCGAGTTGATACTGTCCACAGTTGTAGTGTATTTTGTATCATAGCAAATAACATAAATGTGTCATCTGCACCACACAAGATCTAGAGTATATTCAACTAGACACTGATGCTCTCAATAGGAAGTTACGATCAAAGTATACAGTTTCGTCATTCATTAGTTCGTACTTTATCAACGATGTCGCTTGGAGTAAGTACATATAAGTAAAACATCAGTTTAAAGGAACAATACACGGTAATAGTTTGTTGGAAACTAGTATTATAAATAACTCTTTATTAACATTGTATCATGAATACGGGACTGGTTATTTAGCCCTAGACATCCTGCCACCTATATATAATCTAGTACAATTAATGCGTTGTTCTTTCCTTATAATGCAGTATGATCTATTATTACCCTTTTGACAAACAATATCCCGATTGTTTGCCTCTGGATGCATTACTGTTTTTCCTCTAATATTTCCTTCAGCACCTCCAGTTTTTATTCGAGGTCGGATTGTATTGGAGGCAGGCGTTGTATTAGAGAAAATACGGCACTTTTGATTACTGAAAACTCGATATAGAATTTATCAGTGACCAAGTATAATTAGTTAACACATTTCGTTAATGTGGTGCATACAACACTTTGTTGTCCATTTATATCTTTAAAAAGAATTCTGCGTGTGTTCCCATGAATTCTCAATTGTTTGACAATACTGCATGTTGTTACGACCTAATTGAAATACCTTTACAGCATTCAAACACAAACATTAATTTTGATAAAACACAAATGTTCATCGACATATAACACCTACTCTATGTCAAAATCAATAAATGTGCCTCGTTCTGCATACATTTACAACATTTTAAACTACTTTAAAAAATGACATTTTAATTAAAAACTTAGTTTGAATAATCAGCGTCGAAAGGTGTTATTGTATCGTGCCATAATCAAATGCATCTAAATTATTCTTATTTCTTTAAAATTTTGAATTAGTCGAAAACAAGTGTTATACTTTCTTTTGCTCGTTAGTTTATATTGACATTTGGTTTCAAGCCTGAATGTCAAATAAGGCCTGTCCGACAGCTCTGATAACCAAGTTAGCCTACTCTTGGTGTCGACTGATAACTTTTCGAAGTTTTAGTTTAATTTTACAATGGAAATTGACGAAACCACGTTTTCGGAATAGTAACTTTTGAGGCTTATCTCGTTTACTAAAGAAATGTATATATTTACCTGTAAAACATTCACACAATGACTATATTCACCCTCCATATGAACCGATAAGATCTTACAAAAGAAGACAATAACACTTGGCAAAGCTACAACACACTTCATATTAGTACGTGGGGAATGTGCTGTTTTGTCCTCCGCTAATACCGGTATCCCTGCTGTCTTGTACCAGTACGTCCTCATCATCTGTAGGATTCTGCTTCCTTCCTCTGTACAGTATCCTCTTCTCATGTGTCTGATACACGCACTGTCCTCTCAGAAACAACACATGTAGGTGAGACTGACACTATATCAGTGTGCTACCGGGAGGGAAGAGCATATACCCCCTTGGTATATAATTGCTAGACAGGCATGGCGCGTTCTTGATATCTAGGTTTGAATCTCGATCAGTCATATACAAAAATACTTGAAAGGATAGTCCTTTAGATGTACATTTTGACAACAATCAACAATCAACATCAATTCCAGACTCCCCATAAAACCGTGACCAGTTCCGAAATGTTCACCTTCAATTTTTAATTTAATATTGTTATATTGTATATACCCATGCTATACCACAACGCCAACAAGTCCCCTAGTCATACCACAACGCTTTCTCGTACCCTAGTCAAAACACAACGCTAACTTGTCCAATGGTCAGACCACAAGGCTAACCCACCCCCAGTCAGACCACAAGGCTATCCCGTCACCTAGTCATACCACAAGGCTATCCTGTCACCTAGTCAGACCACTACGCTATCCCGTCATCTAGTCAGACCACAACGATATACCATCATCTAGTCAGACAACAACGATATCCCGTCACCTAGTCAGACCACAACGATATCCCGTCACCTAGTTAGACCACTACGCTATCCCGTCATCTAGTCAGACCACAACGATATCCCGTCACCTAGTCATACCACAACGATATCCCGTCACCTAGTCAGAGCACAACGATATCCCGTCCCCTAGTCATCCCACAACGATATCCCGTCACCAAGTCATCCCACAACGATATCCCGTCCCCTAGTCATCTCACAACGATATCCCGTCCCCTAGTCATCCCACAACGATATCCCGTCACCTAGTCATCCCACAACGATATCCCGTCCCCTAGTCATCTCACAACGATATCCCGTCCCCTAGTCATCCCACAACGATATCCCGTCACCTAGTCATCCGACAACGATATCCCGTCCCCTAGTAATCCCACAACGATATTCCGTCCCCTAGTCATCCCACAACGATATCCCGTCACCTAGTCATCTCACAACGATATCCCGTCCCCTAGTCATCCCACAACGATATCCCGTCACCTAGTCATCCCACAACGATATCCCGTCACCTATAGTCATACAACATCGCTATTCCCCATCCACTAGTCAGACCACAACGTTATATCCTGTCACCTAGTCAGACCACTACGCTATCCCGTCATCTAGTCAGACCACTACGCTATCCCGTCACCTAGTCAGACCACTACGCTATCCCGTCATCTAGTCAGACCACAACGATATACCATCATCTAGTCAGACAACAACGATATCCCGTCACCTAGTCAGACCACAACAATATCCCGTCACCTAGTTAGACCACTACGCTATCCCGTCATCTAGTCAGACCACAACGATATCCCGTCACCTAGTCAGACAACAACGATATCCCGTCACCTAGTCAGACCACAACGATATCCCGTCACCTAGTCAGACCACAACGATAATCCGTCACCTAGTTAGACCACTACGCTATCTCGTCATCTAGTCAGACCACAACTTATCCCGTCACCTAGTCAGACCACAACGCTATCCCGTCACCTAGTCAGACCACAAGGCTATACCATCATCTAGTCAGGCCACAACGTTATCCCGTCACCAAGTCAGACCACTACACTACCCCATCCACTATTCAGACCACAACACTAACCCATCCAGCACGAAGCAACTCTTTCAAACCTTTCATTTATCTCCCCTCGCCTCTGGCTCATGCTGTGACAAGACCTAGATACTAAAATAAGTCAAATCAAAATGTTCTTGTTACATTGTTTCCAAGTGGTCAAGTTCCAGAAAGCTATTGATGCAAGATCAAAGGATCTATTTTCACCCATCGATTAGATTTATGTTTCTTCTCACAGACTTCACGTGTGGCTTCAGGTTTACCTTAACCCAATTTTGTTCTGTGAAGTTTTACACACTTCAAAGTACATTTACGTCAACAGCATTTTATCTATCTCTTACGTATTTCTTCTAAAAGATATCCAGACATGCATAAGTATACTTGTTTGAAGTCATTCAACTACATTAATGAACGTTAATACATTGAATTATTACAATAATTATAATTTCAATTTCAATTCAATTTTATTCAATAGAAAGGCCATTGGCCCATGTATAATTCATTACAAACATTTTACATGGCATATGGATTTACATTTCAAGATGTATTTTACGCTGTAAAAGAGATTGTTTTACCAGCATTGCACAGTTATATAATAAAGATGATGAAGGTGAACTAAGCAAATTTATGTATTTCTGGACAGTAGCATTTGTATGATAATAAGGTGGGAGATATTTCAATCTTAATTCTGTGTACACGGGGCATATAAGGAGAAAATGGTATTCGTTTTCGATGAGCTGCAATATCATGTATGATTTAAGGATTTATCAAGAGAAGGTACTCAATCTGAAATGAAGAAATACACCAACAGGAACTATATCCTGTATTGTTGTCTCACAAAGGGTTCTCAATGACACAGTCTATTTATTCCCTTGGTAAAATCAATTCACAAGTAGAGCATGTGAGTAGTATTTAATTCTGCCTATGCACATGATTGATGAACCGTAGAATGAGTGGTGAGTTTTTTATTCACTGAAATTTTTTTTGAAGATTTCCGTTGTATTGAAATTTTCTAGGTTCAAGCCCTAACCACGAAAGTTTTCCGGTTTATGGTACCACAACAGGGACTTGTAGTACCATTGTGGATATTTATTGTATTACAAACATTTAATCGTTTGGCCATCTATCTGTAGGTTGGTACGTATGGATTTATCTTTTTAAAACATTTAAAATGTTGTAAATGGAAGCAACTACAAATGTATAAAAGTTTCGCTTTGTAAGTATCTCTAAAACTGAAATAAAAGTCCATATATCTTATTCAATTTCCTAAAACGATATACTAATCTGTAATGTCGAAGATAGGCACAAACATGTTTTGGTGAAATCTTTAAGTTAGTATAGATAGAGATAAAATATACAATTTTAATTGATATATTAGAGAGATAAAATAATTCAATTACACCTTTATTATTTACATCAGCATTTACATTACAAGAATCATTTTATATTTGGCACTTCATGTCTGTTGAATTCTGTCTGATGCTATTTCTGGTTATTGATGGAACTGTTTAAGTCTCCAACAAGATATCAAAGGAGTTTAAAACATCTACTGTTCTAAAGCGTCTAGTCAGTGAGCTATATATCACGACCAGCTAAACTGATATTGTATGTGTATACACCATATTAAGATAGAAATTCAATTTTAAAAAGGAAGTTGACACTTAAATTCAAGTTAAAATAAGTGCTAAAATACTCCCCACTTTAGCTTCAAAGGTATATATCAACAAAATGTAACTTTAACCAAGATTAAGAGAGAAATAGATCAAAAATAAAATAATGAAATTATTTTTTTATAAAGTAATAACATGATATGTTATTCATAAATGAACTAAATAAACGATGTTGTATTTGCCAATTACACTGATGAAACTTCCAATCTCATTAAAACCAGATTGTAATTAAACTCCAATGCACATATATGGAGTGCAACTAATTACAGTTTTATTTTAATGAGATTGATGAAACCTCAGGCTTGATGTTTTTTCCGAGTATCATATATATTTCTATGAAATAGGAAATGTCCTTTTGGAAAAGAACTATTGTAGCTCTTCTAGATTCTGTCTTCTGTGTGGTTTAAATCTACAGATTCTGTATACATGACCAGTTGTTTTTGTTGCACGCTGATTTTGTTCATCAGCACATTTTGTAATCATTTCACGAATCAGACATTTCCTGGTCCTGGAAGGAAAGGATAACAAAAGTTTAAAGTAAGCAAACACTTTAAAACTGTTTCTGAGTTATGTCTTCCTTATTACCGCCTGATGGAAAGGACGGAATCTGGTTCACACGTGCATGCATGTTTTATTTTCATTTGAGAGGTTGAAACTCCAAATAAAAGTTTGATTTTCTCATAAACCCCATTCTTTGAAATAGAAGTCAAGAGGCTAAAGCTTATAAAGATTATAAATCTAATGTGTATTGTGAAAAGGAATTCGAGTCGGTATTTGCTAATGCACTGTTTTATGGAACCTTCAGATAATGAACAACCAAAGGTCATTCGCATCTGAAAGTACACTTTTTTCTCCATCTGAATATTGTTTTCTTTACTTCTTGACACAAACGAAACACCATTATGTCTGAAGTAAAACCCAATATTGTTAAACTAATTAATTTAAATTTCACTCAAATTTTACTATTTCAGTCTCGTGGGCATCATAATTTAGTATATCCCATATGTATTAATTTTAAGTATTAACATATTTAAAAGTATAATGTATGAACATATATTAAAACTACTGAAAGCATATTTTAGAAAGTGCTTTCCTCCATCTTGTCGACAGCTTGATATTTTTTCAACTAAGGGCTTGCATACATCATGATATTATCGACCAAACAAACTTTTATGATAAGAATATGTCATCGACTCTCTAATTCCCCAACCAAGTGCGCGGTTGTAAAAACTGAAGTAAATAATGTATGTTTTACTGTTAGTATTCAAAACCTGTGTTGTACAAGTTAAGAAACCTCAGAAACATCTAACACAATCGTTTCCACAAAAATCAATTTTCACAAAGACGTAATAAATAAACTCCTCTAGAAAGGTGCACTAGTTCATCGACAAGTATCTGTTTACTCCCTTGCCACAGTTCGATACGTTATATTTGTCTTCAGAGGTGGGACTAAGATAGAAAGAGACTGTTTAAAGTATATGTTTCTTATGTGATTATGTAAAACTATTAAACAGTTATCAGATCAAATCTCAAAGACAATGTTTTCAGTTGTTAGACTCAAACTCCAGACAGATATCCCCATCGATTGTCAACTCAATTTGTTTGGTCGGATAGTGCAACCAATTTGGTTATATAATGGTGAGGGTTGGGTGTTTGAAAATGTTGCAATGTTAGAAGTGTACATCTTAAACTTTATAAACATATTTTAAACGTCATTGATGTGGAGTATGATGACATACAAACCAACAAGAATGCTGTATTTACATTGCATCACTGAACATAATGTCATTAAACAATCTAGATTTATGATCTAGGGAGAATTGGAACGGTTTCTTCTATATATTAATATTTAAGTTAAAAATATTTCCCATTGGATTAAACTATTACCAGTCATAAGTTATCTCAGATTATGCACAGTTGTATGTGCAGTTCCTAGTTTGCTCTGATAGATGTAAAAGCTATTTCGGATGAAACTTGAATGTCATACGAATGGACCCCTCAATAACGTCACTTGGTTTAAAATGGCATATAAAGAGGATCCTTTTAGATCAATTTACACAATCCTGGAATTCTAATGTTAAACAGCCATCTAATGATTATTATCATTCAATGTATAAAGATGTTTCATTCTTGATTCTTCCTTTCTCCGCCCATCAAACCAGAGTTGGGTTATCTAAATTCAGGACAATTTTGTCATTACCAATAGAAACAGGGTGCTGGGTAAATGTTACAAAAGAAACTCCCCCATGTACTCTTTGTATTAAGCTATAGGTAACGAATTTCATTTTCATTTAGCATGCCCATCACTTCATGAGCAAAGAAAAGCTTTTCTGCTGAAACATTTTGTGTAAACAACAGTCTGTAAAGTTATCTACCTTATTCATGTGATAATCAACCTCTTATGATAAAGTTATTAAAAATGTAAAACACTGTCTGTCTTCTTAAGTAGTATACCATATGCATTTTGTACAATATACCTGTATGTTCTTTTATCACTTTTGTGGTTTTTAAGAATAAATTCTCTTATGTTCTGTTCTACACTGGCTATAAAATACAATAGACAAGGGGCACTTTACAACTGTCGATAGGGGCGCTGTAAACTAACCTGGAAAATACATCAAACTGGAACAGGGCAAAGCATGGAGCTTTTGTTTTAAAAAATGAAAGACTTTTAACTTTTTGATCACATTTCACGCTACATGTAAACAGAATAATATGTTCTGTATAATATATCTTGTTAATCAGCTTAGGCTAATTAAAATGAGATCATCTTTATCGTCGACGCAGTGTTACTTTAAAGTCAGGAACATGTGTGGTCGAAATCAAGAGGAAGTGTGAGTGATGTGTTTTGTTACATTGGTGTGCTTGAGTTATTTTGATAGAACACACTTTGTAATCAATGCGTGAATCAAGTATTTCCTGGTTCTGGTTTCATGCCATCTGAAATAACACATGGAAAGCCTGACAAAAATTCATTGCCTCTTGAAAGTAAATAGTTTATACCTCGTTCACATATACATGTTTTACTGCAGCATCAACAGGATGACGAATATACATATTGGCAAAAAAGACGTTTTTTTACAAATTTCAGGTGAAATGTTAAGATTGCATTGGTGCGGTTTGAAAAGATCACATCAAATTAATAAATCATTATATCAAATTTGTTAATCCATAATTTCAGAAGGAGAGAAGATGTTTATCAGTGTTGAAAACTTTGTCACCAGTGGTAGGAAGGTCTTAATTCAATGTAAATAGTTACCTTGGCATGTTTTACTATTGTTCCAGTTCGGTATACTAGTTCACTTACTGTCATACATCTGTTCAGAGTTTGCAATTTCAATTTCAATTTCTTTATTTCTCATTCAGTCACCATCGATGGCACAAAAGAAGAAAATGCATGAGTAATATATACATGCACATGGTGACGGTGACTGGGGTTGAATGTGATTACAATCATTTAGTTTCGTTAGTCTTGCATCAATGAACAATACATCTAGAAAGCTTCTTCAACATGGATCATGTTTTTAAAATGATTGTGAGTAATTCTGAACCAGGACTTGACTTCTCTGTGGCTGAGGGATATTGTATTTAAACGAAGATCGTTCTTTTTAAACATCGATTATAGTTTGTAATAACTCTAATATTCAAGATCCATGAACTATGATAGTTTTAAAATTGCCATTCAAAACATTTGAATTTAAAAAAAAGAAAAGTTGTAAACACAATATTTTATCAAACTTCGGCATCCAACTTTATTTCAACTATATAAAGGACATGTATCTGTTTTCTTCATCATCATGGAAACCTCCATTCACTTCTTCCCAGACAAAACAATGGAACACTGTCTCCAGAGGGGTTAATTGAGTTTCTGTATTATTCTATAAACTTTATAATTACTTTAATGTTGACATTCATTTTTGTGTGATAAGGCAAAGAAGTCCCACATGTGTCTGAGAATAAAAAAAAACATAACGCTGTTGAAAGTTAGCGAAATGGTTTATTCTGTAATTCCTATGTAGACTTTATTTACGTAAGAAACAGTCATCAAATGCTTCCACCTGCTTAGCAACTCACACATAACACAAAAATGTATCCTTTTGAACAGAATGATTTACATGCTAAGCAGTTGCGTTCATCTGTTGACGTGGAGACACACGTCCCTGCATCTAATTCCAAACACATAAGTACACATGTACTCGGCGTCTCTGTTTAGTCCGTACGTCCAGGTAGACAGGAAGTAAACCATGTGGTATTTGAAGTATACATTACCCGAGATACCTGTAATCAGCGCTTCCTAACTAGAACGTGTCTTTCAGGAGCTACGTATATACACTGTATTTGCAGGTATTCAGAGATATCAATAGTGGTACACCCACATTAATCACGTAAATCACAGGTTCAACAGAAAGAAGAAATAGTTTAAACCTGGAAAGCATTCAATATATAGTGAGATCAAGTAACTATGATAAATTAACGTTAAAAGATGACGCAACTGTGATAAATGAAAATTATAAGCTAATGTAACTATGATTAATAAACTAACATTATAAGATCATGTGACTGTTATAGATTAAAGGAGCAGTAGCAATTTCACGAATCGTAAAACACCCTTCTCTTTTCGAAAAAACAAGCTAAAAATGAGGTTACATGGCTCAGTAAACCCATGGGAATCATTTCTGTCATTCGAAATAATAAATGTGTTCACAATAAAATTCCCGCCATGCAATTTTTACTTTATACACGACACCGTTATTACTACTAGGGATAATTGGTTTGTGTAATGAGATGTTTTACCCTCTAAAGTAAATTAAAAAGGCAGATACTATCATTATAAATAGGTAATTTGAAAAAAATAAAGTTTGCAAAAAACGTGCTACTGTATAGGTAACTATACTAATTAGGTTATCAACTTAATTTTACGTAGTTCAATTAATTGACCTTGGTTTAATTTTGTTTGCATATTCTTGTGACAGCCACAAATACAGTGATGCAGTGAGAAATAGACCAAGACAATAAAGAAAGTTTTTTGTGAGGAAATTTGAAACGTAAAACATAATATGATATTAACACATAGATATGCAAGTATAAGGTGAACCAATCTTTTGATATCGATAGCAGCTGTTCGTGAGCTTCATGAGAAGATTTTAAGGCTGTGACCCTTGAACCTTGACCCTTAATATACATCAGATGATCACACGTCTGTAGTTGTATTCTCATCTGTCAGAAGAAAATGTACGCATTATATCCCCCTTCTTGAAGTTTTACTTTTGGAGAGGATATAAAACTTCCTTGAAACTAAATCTACAATTTACATTTCCATTTGGCCAATGAGCTTTGTAGGACATATTTCTGGGGTATGGTCCTTTTAGCCCTTATAAGAAATCACATTATTACAATGTCAATTGACCAATGAGTCTTCACGCACGATTGTATCATTCTAGAGCCACTTGAATAGAAGTGGAAATAATCGAAGGAATAGTTAGAAAAACGTTTCGACGGATGGACATTAGATGCCTTACACTGCCATTAGCCCAACGAGCCTTCCAGGGCCGTGTTTAAGAGAGGTATCAAAGTAATCGCTCAATTAGCGATAACTTTTAAACCTCTCTTGAACGCGATTGCTCAATGTAGCGCTACGTAGCAAAGCGAGCGAACTTTGAGGTTTTGCACCGTGTCTTTCAGGAGAGAATGAGCGCTACTTGAGCGCTACATTGAGCAATCAATGAGCGATTATAAGCGCTCGCTGTTATGGAACGGAACCCTGGTATGATGAACCAAGCAAGTACATGCTACCTGTCGTCTCATTAATGAGGATTAAGTGGTCTGTCTCCAAGAAGTAAAAAGATAAGATCAACCAAGGATGTGTTTTTCAATGTCATGAGAGAAAAGTGTATTCTTTCCAGAGAGTACAATACAACCAAAGGCCACCTGGGGATTTAAGTAACTTTCTGTTTCCCTATTAAGTCAATGTATTTGATATAGGTTACTTTAATGTTGACATTAAAACTTTCGTTTAGAAATAGAAATTCCCAAAAGTTTGTAGTATAATTGAAGGGAGAAAGTTGGAATTACCATGGGAGTGAACAACAGGATTCTGTACTGAATTTCAAGTTAGTATTGCTACTGAATATAGAACATAGTACAGAGTTGCCGAGACCCTGGTAGGATTCGAACCCTGAATGTTTTGATCCAAAAAGTGCACAAACAACTGAGCGAAATCTCATTACGAGTCTTTATTAAAATAAACAACAACAATAAAAAGGTTTTAATTTAAAATGCAATAGAACTAATTTAATTTCAACACATTGTTATGTTTTATTCGAAAGAGGAATTAAATTTCTGATATAGATTCTAATTTTATTTCTGTAAGTATAGTTTTTGTTAAACTGACAATAATGAATTTTTTTCTTATTCTTTCTTTCGGTCTAATGAAAAGAAATTACAGTTTGCATGCATAATTGACTTGTCTTATAGGAAGACACGGAGCAAGGCCATCAAGCTCATGCTTTACTTTTAGACTTAACATGGTTGAGGTCTTCTGCACTGGAGTCAATAGACTTTGGAGACAGTCAAAGAGGAGCTGGTCGAACTGGTAATTAAAGAAAACAATCTCACCAAAGAGGGTCCCATGTTTAATGTTTAAAAGAAACATTCTTTGGCTTCAATTACGCTTCCGCGTCTTATGACTCAATGTCTTACTCTAAAGAACAATTCAACACTGTAGGTGTCTCTTGCAATTGGTGCGACAACATGACGTTAATCAACGACCTGGAGGTCAAACAAAATAGGGCTAAACACTTATGTCGACTTTGAACGTTAATTTTTAATGAGAAATTCAGAGTTTGATGTATTGCTTGAATTTATTAACTTTGCTTTGAATATTTATCAAGTGGTTTGTCAGTGGACAACCGCCTTCTGAAAAAGTTTGTGATTTTAACAAGACTTCTGAAGTGGCAATTAAAATCCTTACATTAAATTTTTATGAATCACTAGCAGTTAAGTTGAGTTTGACATCCAAAACAGTTCACCTTATGAAGGAGTAAGTAATATACTCCGTAACGTCGTGTATTTTCACATTAAAGAAGTTGTTATCCAGAAAATCGTCCTGTTTCTTCCTGTTCTCTGATCCAATACAGTGTTCCACAAGAAATAGCGCTTCTTCGAGATCAAGGGGTTATCATTGAAGATGTTGTTTTTTGACAGTAGATGATCACAAAACTGCTACCACGTAAATCCATGACATTGAATAATGGCGTCGAAGAGTTGATGACGTCATAAAGCCATGACCAACTTCCCAATGCTAGGCCAGTCTCCATCACTGGCTGATTTAAGACTTGCAATATTTCTCTCACTTTTTCGTCCTAAGATAGTTGATCGTTGCACCTGAAGGGCATAGTGGGCTCTGATAACCTGCCAAGGAAACATTAAAGGGAAAGTTCTATCACCGATCTATCGGCAGCATCCGCCATAACCTAAAGGAAATACTTGCGTTGAGTCACGACATCAAGCTGAATGACAGTATTGTGGAGAAATGTTATGTTCAAATGAAGTAAATTTAGATTGATTGGATGATTGGTATCTTCACCACCCGGTGCTAAAAGTAAAACATCCTTTGAATTATATATAGTTTGTCAACTCGCATTGCATTCAGTCTTTATTCAATATTTAAAGACCACAGATCTATAGTACATTTAGTGAAAACAATATTTACACATTTGTACAATGCATAAAACAGCATAACACATCACTTCACATATATCTGTCATTTGACATCTTTTCATGTTACATATAATATCTATCATATCATTTCACATCTAATGACGTCATATATTATATATATATATATATATATATATATATATATATTCTAGAAGTTGGTGTGATGAAGAGGACAAATATTTATGGATGATCCATAAATATTTGTCTTCTTCATATATTACATTATTTCATTAAATCCTGTCTGTACAAGGAGGCATAACAAATGAACATTGACAGGTTTTGTAGAACATTACTATTTGTGTTCGATAGCAGGGCAGAAAATTTCAGAAAACTCGTATTGATATATCAAGTCAGATGAGATTATCCATAATACCTTGTCTAACTAAAATCACCCAGCATGTGCAACACACGTTCATTCAAATTCATGTAAATAGGTTGCTGAGTACACGAGTGACTACCAAAATGTTTCTGGAAAGGCTAACCAGGGCCCAATAGAGTTTATTATCACTGAACAATGTTTAAAGTTTACGAACCCCCTCTCTCTAAATAAAGGTAGTTTGGGTTCGTCTACGAACTTATCTGACTGAACATTTCAATCACAGGACAGGCCTCTGTCTACATGGCTAACATTCTAATCGAAGAAAAACATCGGTGTCTGCAGCAAATGCTCACTTTAAATGAAGATTCTAATTTGGGAGACAAATTTAGAAACCTGGATCACTAGCTGTCATTACCATCGGCATTTCACTTAGAATACTGACCAGTCTGTCTAATGGATTCTGTGATTTGAATACTGAATAGTGGGGGGTTATTTTACCAAAAAAGGTTTGCTCCAATGGTAATGTCCGTTCAGTTCCGCAATCAGTTCCTTCAAGAGTTATATTTGTTTAAAACAAATTACACACCGTTCTACCCTCACTCTGCGGCTGATTGCTATGAAGAGACTCTTGCTTCGGTTTAATGTTGTCTCAGTTGTCTCTAGTATATAATTTAGTTATAGATTTAAAAACTATGAAAATAAACTAATATCCCTTACCATTTTAAACCATCAAACTGATAGCTAAGATAGTTAAACAAGCATTCAACAATATCAAACAATTTTAATTGAATTTTAAAAGTTATTAAATATACCGCAAAAGCATTGGTATCCAAACATATCTCTTGTCATTAGGAATCAGTTTATTATATTTGAGAATTATTAGGACTAGCCTCGATCTAGCTCCCCATCGAAGGGTTAACCGCAGATAGTAATGGCGAGCAAAACATCCTCTGGCTCGGCAGTGTTGTATAACGTACAAGTACAATGTACAAGTACAATTACAATGTACAACCCTTTCACTTGCTCACTGGCTCATGCTGTGACAAGACCTAGATACTAAAATATGTCAAATCAAAATTTTCTTGTTACCTTGTTTCCAAGTGGTCAAATCACAAATAGCTATTCATGCAAGATCAAAGGATCTATTTTCACCCATCGATGAGATTTATGTTTCTTCTCACAGACTTCACATGTAGCTTCAGGTTTACCTTAACCCAATTTTGTTTCTATGAAGTTTAACACTCTTCAAAGTACATTTATGTCAACGGCATTTTATCTATCTCTTACGTATTTCTCTTGAAAGAGATTCAGACATGCATAAGTATACTTTAGATGTTTGAGGTCATTCAACTACATTAATGAACGTTAATGGGTTGAAATATATAAAGTCAAGTATGAGTTATGGATTTCAAGAGCGGGTACACAATCTGAAATGGAGATAGACGCTAAGAAGGACTTGTATTAATATTGTATGTATTTACATGACTATTTCCCTTAAAAGAAATTTTTAAAACAAACATTTAATTGTGTGAACATCTGTCTGTTAGTGGATATTTATATTTTAAGACTAACTTTTATAATTTGAAAATTTAATTTCGTTAGTGGCAAGCATTTCTAATAGGTTCGTTTTATGGGTATTTCTAAAACTCAAATCAAAAATACATCATACACTTGATAAATATCTAATTCAATTTCCTGAGCCGATATCTGTAATTTCAAAGATAAGTACAAACATGTTTTTGTGAAAACTTCAAAGTAGTAAAGGTAGATATACATGTAGAAACATACAGCTTTAATTGATATATTAGAGAGTTTGTCTAAGATAGGATAATTCAATTACACTTTAATGATTAACATCCGCCATTAAACATTTTGCTAGTTGGAACTTTATGTCTGTTGAATTCTGTCTGATGCTATTTCTGGTTGTTAAGTCTCGACCAACACATCAAGAGTGTTCAAAACATGTACTATCAGAAGGTATCTAGTCAGTAAGCTATGTCTCAAACAGCTAAATTGATGTCATGAGTATATACGATATGCCGAAATTAAGATAGAAATATAATTTTAGAAAACACTTACATGTAATTCGAGTTTAAATAAAAGTTTTAAAATAATTCTCACCCTAACGTCAAAGGTACTTTGTAACAAAGTAAAACTTTAATCAAGGAATAAATAGAACAAAGAATGAAATGAATTTATTAAAAAGATGTGAAGTAGTGTCAGCTTGAAAAAGTAATAAACTGATATATTTTTCATCAATTGACCACTAAATTTACGATGTTGTATTTGCAAATAAAACTGATAAAACCTCCAATCTCATTGAAATCAGATCGTAATAAGGCCCCAGTTTGTCATGCATATACGCAGTGCAACTAAATACGATGTGAGTTTAAGAGACAGAAATGTCCTTTCGGAAGTACACGTTTGGTTTGGTTCAAATCTCTATTTACAGTTAGCGCATTCGGCTTCGGATCAAGAGGTCCGGGGTTCGAATCCCGCCAGGGACATGGCAACTTTGTCTGCAGTAGAGACCTGTTCTACACGCAGTAAGGTTTGGGTGCAATGCTACACTGAATTTCAGCGTAGTACCACCCATGGTTCGCTAGTTCCAGTCGATGCTCGCAGGTTTCACCGCAAAGCATAGCCACATGGCGTTGCGGGCTTTCTCCCTGCCATAATACTAGCAGCCGTGATATAAGTGAAATACTCTTGAAAGCGGCGTTAAACCCCATCTCACCTCATCTCACCTCTATTTACAGTGCCGTGCCGTAAGTTAACGTACGGTGACGTTATTTCCATAGACTTGCATGTTAATTTAGTCCAGGATAAAAAATTTAGATAGGATTTTTTTCCGATTATATTCACATTTATCAAGGTTGTGAGGAATCATCTTGGCTACAAACTCATAATTTATGTTGAATTTTCCATTTTCTTTATAGGGAATTACAGTAATTTGATCAACAAATATTTATAATTGTGAAAATTTTAATACGGCGATCTATGGGAAAGGTATTTATTTAATTACATATGCAGGTAAATCGGATAAATACGTGTGAAATTGAACAATTAAATTGATATTATGTACTTCAAGCTGAAATGATTTTAAATAAAGCTGAGAAATTTGACATTGATACAATTGAAAATTATTTATCCTAGACTAAATGAATATGTAAATCTATGGAGAAAACATCACCGTCCGTTAACTTATGACACGGCACTGTATATTCATAATCATGATCTGGGATTGGTGAACAAGCTGTATAGCTTATTTTAACACAGATCCCAGAAAGTACATACTTAATTTTCACATAACTCTATAACACAAATAAGATACGAATTAGGTACATACAGGGAAAATGACATATTCATTACAGTACATATATTTACAACATTATTGTAGAAACATGTCCTCAAAGAGTCCCCCAAATGAAAACTGAGCACATGCCATGCTGTTTCAGGAAGCCCGGGATATCAAGTTGCCATAGTCTACAATCTATGCAAGTTAACAATGTAATGACGGAAAATCAACCCAGCCTGTTTCAACTTTAAGCACTCGGGGACATTACGTCGTTGTCAAGATCAATGTCTACAGTTTAGTCATTGCACTTTATCAACGATATAGTGTGATGTAAGTACAGATAAGTAAAACATCGGGTTTAGAAAACAGTAATAGGTAATAGTTGCGTGGATTCTTGCGTGGATGAAAATCAGTAATAATAACTGGCATCTCTTTCTTATCTAACATTATAAATTTGGAAATCATTCTTGCCCCTTTGACATCCGGTAACCAATACGTAGTGCCAGGTATTGTTCTATCCTTATTCCAAAATCCTTTGGTGAGCAAAAACGCAACAACTCCAGTAGTTAGGAGTCTTTTGGAATAACGTTGTCGGGAATCGAAACCCGGTCTACCCGGTGATAAGCGGGCGCTTTACCATTTGAGCTAGATCACCGGAAAAATCGAGTTGATACTGTCCACAGTTGTAGTGTATTTTAATCATAACAAATAACATAAATGTATCATCTGCACCACGCAAGAGTATATTCAACTAAACACTGCAACACTGATGCTCTAAATAGGAAGTTACGTAGTTGTCCCGATCAAAGTATACAGTTTCGTCATTCATTAGTTCGTACTTTATCAACGATGTCGCGTGGAGTAAGTACATATAAGTAAAACATCAGTTTAAAGGAACAGTACACGGTAATAGTTTGATGGAAACTAGTATTAATAACTCTTTATTTATGCTTATTTAGCCCTAGACATACTGTCACCTATATTTAGTACCAATTAATGCGTTGTTCTTTCATTATAATGCAGTATAATCTGTTATTACCCTTTCGACAAATAGTAGGCCTATCCCGATTGTTTGCCTCTTGGTGCATTACCGTTTTACCTCTAATATTTCCTTCAGCATCTCCAGTTTCTATTGGAGGTCCGGTTGTATTGGAGGCACGGATTGTATTAGAGAAAATACGGCACTTTGATTACTGAAAACTCCAGAAAGAATTTATCAATGACTAAGTATTAGTTCACACATGTCGAGAATGTGATGCATACAGCCATTTGTTGTCCATGTGTATCTTTAAAAAGTATACATCACTGTAACTCTGCGTGTGGTTTTCATGTAAAGGATAAACATGATTCTCAATTGTTTGACAATACTGCGTGTGGTTAAAAAAATAAAAAAAATAAAAAATAAATACCTTTACAGCATTTATATCACTGAACACAGACTGATATATCCGAAACGATTAGAATTTTCTTTAAATATGAAAATAAAACCATCTAAATATTATGTGTTTTAACTATTTGTGTGCACTCTGGAAATTATTAATAACACACAATATTTAGATGATTTTATGTTCATATTTATTCTATTCTATTCCAGGACAGTTCTTCTAAACAGTGTTTAAACTGACGTGCAAAAGAAAGTATAACACTCAGTTGTATTTATCATATGTATAATTTTCAATGTCAATTTCTCGAGTTTTCAACCTCATATTAAAAAAGTGAATAGTGTTGGAAATTAGAATACATGTTTTTGGTTTAAAATTAAAATAATTTTTAATTTTAAAATTCCCCAACATTAATTTGGATAAAACACTACTGTCGACATATAACACATACTCTATGTGAAAATCAATAAATGTGCCTCGTTCTGCACACATTTACAAGATTTGGTGTTGGTGTAAATTTCATTTCTTACCCCTGTCTACTTTCAAATTAGCGCCGAAAGGTGTTATTGTATCGTTCCATAATCCGATGCATCTCATTTCTTTAAAAATTTTGAATTAATCGAAAGCAAGTATTATACTTTCTTTTGCTCGTTGGTTAATATTGACATTTGGTTTGATTATTTAATGTCAAATAAGGCCTGTCCGACAGCTCTGATAACCAGGTTAGCCTACTTTTGGTGTCGACTGATAACTTTTCGAAGTTTTACTTTAATTTTACAATGGAAATTGACGAAAACACGTTTTCGGAATTGTAACTTTTGAGGCTAATCTCGTTTACTAATGAGATGTATATATTTACCTGTAAAACATTCACACAATGACTATATTCACCCTCCATATGAACCGATAAGATCTTACAAAAGAAGACAATAACACTTGGCAAAGCTACAACACACTTCATATTAGTACGTGGGGAATGTGCTGTTTTGTCCTCCGCTAATACCGGTATCCCTGCTGTCTTGTACCAGTACGTCCTCATCATCTGTAGGATTCTGCTTCCTTCCTCTTTACAGTATCCTCTTCTCATGTGTCTGATACACGCACTGTCCTCTCAGAAACAACACATGTAGGTGAGACTGGCACTATATCAGTGTGCTACCGGGAGGGAAGAGCATATACCCCCTTGGTATATAATTGCTAGACAGGCATGGCGCGTTCTTGATATCTAGGTTTGAATCTCGATCAGTCATATACAAAAATACTTGAAAGGATAGTCCTTAAGATGTACATTTTGGAAACAACCAACAATCAACTTCAATTCCAGACTCCCCCATAAAACCGTGACCAGTTCCGATATGTTCAACTTCAATTTTTAATTTAATATTGTTATATTGTTTATACCCATGCTATACCACAACGCTAACAAGTCCCCTGGTCATACCACAACGCTTTCTCGTACCCTAGTCAAAACACAACGCTATCTTGTCCAATGGTCAGACCACAAAGCTAACCCACCCCAAGGCAGACCGCAATGCTATCCCGTCACCTAGTCAGAGCACAACGATATCCCGTCACCAAGTCAGAGCACAACGATATCCCGTCACCTAGTCAGAGCACAACGATATCCCGTCACTACATTTGTAGTCATCTCACAACGATATCCCGTCCCCTAGTCATCCCACAACGATATCCCGTCCCCTAGTCAGACCACAACGATATTCCGTCCCCTGGTCAGACCACAACGATATCCCGTCACCTAGTCAGATCACAACGATATCCCGTCACCTAGTCAGACCACAACACTTTACCATCATCTAGTCAGACCACAACACTATACCATCATCTAATCAGACCACAACACTATACCATCATCTAGTCAGATCACAACACTATATACCATCATCTAGTCAGACCACAACACTATACCATCATCTAGTCAGACCACAACGCTATCCCGTCACCTAGTCAGACCACAGCACTATACCATCATCTAGTCAGACCACAACACTATACCATCATCGAGTCAGACCACAACACTATACCATCATCTAGACAGACCACAACGCTATCCCGTCACCTAGTCAGACCACTACGCTATCCCGTCATCTAGTCAGACCACAACGATATCCCGTCACCTAGTCATCCCACAACGATATCCCGTCACCTTGTCATCCCACAACGATATCCCGTCCCCTAGTCATCCCACAACGATATCCCGTCACCTAGTCATCCCACAACGATATCCCGTCCCCTGGTCAGACCACAACGATATCCCGTCACCTAGTCAGACACAACACTATACCACCATCTAGTCAGACCACAACACTATACCATCATCTAGTCAGACCACAACGCTATCCCGTCACCTAGTCAGACCACAACGCTATCCCGTCACCTAGTCAGACCACAACACTTTACCATCATCTAGTCAGACCACAACGTTATACCATCATCTTGTCAGACCACAACGCTATCCCGTCACCTAGTCAGACCACAACGATATCCCGTCCCCTAGTCAGATCACAACGATATCCCGTCACCTAGTCAGACCACAACACTTTACCATCATCTAGTCAGACCACAACACTATACCATCATCTAGTCAGACCACAACGATATCCCGTCACCTAGTCAGACCACAACGCTATCCCGTCACCTAGTCAGACCACAACACTATACCATCATCTAGTCAGACCACAACACTATACCATCATCTAGTCAGACCACAACGATATCCCGTCACTACATTTGTAGTCATCCCACAACGATATCCCGTCCCCTAGTCATCCCACAACGATATCTCGTCACCTAGTCATCCCCAAAACGATATCCCGTCACCTGGTCAGACCACAACGATATCCCGTCACCTAGTCAGACACAACACTATACCACCATCTAGTCAGACCACAACACTATACCATCATCTAGTCAGACCACAACACTATCCCGTCACCTAGTCAGACCACAACGATATCCCGTCACCTAGTCAGACACAACACTATACCACCATCTAGTCAGACCACAACACTATACCATCATCTAGTCAGACCACAACACTATCCCGTCACCTAGTCAGACCACAACGCTATCCCGTCACCTAGTCAGACCACAACACTATACCATCATCTAGTCAGACCACAACACTTTACCATCACCTAGTCATCCCACAACGATATCCCGTCCCCTAACCATACCACAAGGCTAACCCATCACCAAGTCAGACCACAACACTATACCATCACCTAGTCAGACCACAACGCTATCCCGTCACCTAGTCAGACCACAAAACTATACCATCATCTAGTCAGACCAGAACACTATACCATCATCTAGTCAGACCACAAAACTATACCATCATCTAGTCAGACCACAACACTATCCCATCATCTAGTCAGACCACAACGCTATCCCGTCACCTAGTCAGACCACAACGCTATCCCGTCACCTACATTTGTAGTCATCCCACAACGATATCCCGTCCCCTAGCCATACCACAAGGCTAACCCATCATCAAGTCAGACCACAACACTTTACCATCATCTAGTCAGACCACAACACTATCCCATCATCTAGTCAGACCACAACGCTATCCCGTCACCTACATTTGTAGTCATCCCACAACGATATCCCGTCCCCTAGCCATACCACAAGGCTAACCCATCATCAAGTCAGACCACAACACTTTACCATCACCTAGTCAGACCACTACACTAACCCATCCTCTTGTCAGAGCACGAAGCAACTCTTTCAAACCTTTCATTTATCTCCCCTCGCCTCTGGCTCATGCTGTGACAAGACCTATATACTGAAATAAGTCAAATCAAAATGTTCTTATTACATTGTTTCCAAGTGGTCAAGTTACAGAAAGCTATTCATGCAAGATCAAAGGATCTATTTTCACCTATCGATTAGATTTATGTTTCTTCTCACAGACTTCACATGTAGCTTCAGGTTTACCTTAACCCAATTTTGTTCTATGACGTTTTACACACTTCAAAGTACGTTTACGTCAACGGCATTTTATCTATCTCTAACGTATTTCTTCTAAAATATATCCAGACATGCATAAGTATACTTGTTTGAAGTCATTCAACTACATTAATGAACGTTAATACATTGAAGTATTACAATCATTATAATATCATGAAGGATTTAAGGATTTATCAAGAGAAGGTACTCAATCTGAAATGAAGAAATACACCAACAGGTACTATATCCTGTATTGTTGTCTCACATAGTGTTTTCAATGATACAGCCTATTTATTCCCTTGGTAAAATCAATTCACCTAAAGCATTCCTATAACAAGTAGTACAAGTGAGTAGTATTTAATTCTGTCTATGCACAGGATTGATGAACCGTTGAATGAGTGGTGAATTTTTTTCTCACTGAAAATTTGTTTGAAGATTTTCGTTGTATTGAAATGTTTCCCGGTTTATGGTACACCAACAGGGACTTGTAGTACCATTGTGTATATTTATTGTATTACAAACATTTAATCGTTTGGCCATCTATCTGTAGGTTGGTACGTATGGATTTATCATTTTAAACCAACTTTTAAAATAATATGAACATATATTTAAAATGTTGTAAATGGAAGCATCTATAAAAGTTTCGCTTTGTAAGTATCTCTAAAACTGAAATAAAAGTCCATATATCTTATTCAATTTCCTAAAACGATATACTAATCTGTAATGTCGAAGATAGGCACACACATGTTTTGGTGAAATCTTTAAGTTAGTATAGATAGAGATAAAATATACAATTTTGATTGATATATTAGAGAGATAAAATAATTCAATTACACCTTTATTATTTACATCAGCATTTACATTACAAGTATCATTTAGTTGGCACTTCATGTCTGTTGAATTCTGTCTGATGCTATTTCTGGTTATTCGGTGGAACTGATTAAGTCTCCAACAAGATATCAAAGGAGTTATAACATCTACTGTTCTAAAGCGTCTACATGTAGTTAGTGAGCTATATATCACGACCAGCTAAACTGATATTTTATGGGTATACACCATATTAAGATAGAAATTCAATTTTAAAAAGGGAGTTGACACTTAAATTCAAGTTAAAATAAGTGCTAAAAAATTCCTCACTGTAGCTTCAAAGGTATATATTAACAAACTGTAACTTTAACCAAGATTAAGAGAGAAATAGATCAAAAATAAAATAATGAAATTATTTTTTAAATATTGGAAGTAGTGTGGGCACAGATAAAGCAATAACACGATATGTTGTTCATAAATGAACTAAATAAAGGATGTTGTATTTGCCAGTTACACTGATGAAACTTTCAATCTCTTTAAAACCAGATTGTAATTTAATTCCACTTCAATGCACATATATGGAGTGCAACTAATTACAGTCTGATTTTAATGAGATTGATAAAACCTCCAACTTGATATTTTTTCCGAGTATATATATTGCTATGAAATGTCCTTTTGAAAGAGAACTATTGTAGGTCTTCTAGATTATGTCTTCTGAAATACGTCATGATAGGTACTAGGAAGACACTTACAGAGTCAATTGGTCTGTAAAGTAAAGTGTATACATCTCGTCCACACGTGCATGTTTTATTTCCTTTTGAGAAGAGGAAAATGGAAGTACATGTTCGATTTTCACATACACTTCCTTAATGGAACTAAAGGGTCAGTAGCACGTGTTTTCGCTGAAATAAGTTGATCAAATGTATTTGAAAAATAATGTCACCTATAGTAAAACACCCTTCTCTCTTCGGAAAATCAAGTTAAAAATGAGTGTACCTGGTTCGGTAAAGCCATGGGAATCGTTTTTGTCATTCGAAATAATAAAATGCGTTCACAATAAAATGGCCGCCATGCGATTTTTGCTTTATAGGCAACACCGTTATTACCACTACGGATAATTGGTTTGTGTAATAAGTTGTTTTACCCTCTAAAGTAAATATAAATGACATAAACTATCATTATAAATGGGACATTTGAAAAAATAAAATTTGAAAAAAAACGTGCTACTGCCCCTTTAAAGACTAATAATCCGATATGTAGTATTTTAAGGAGTGTTGACCCTTCTTTGGGTCTTTTGGCAGATTATCCAGCAAACACAACACGTTTTAGAAACGTTCCAGAAACGTTGTAGAAACGTTTCTGTGTTTGCTACCCCCAGCAATGCAAAGGAGTAAAAAGCGACGACTACTGTAAAACTGAATAGTCATTTGTGTTTGTCTTGTATATTTACAGTGAAACACCTATGTGTTATATCTACAGATTCTGTATACATGACCGGTTGTTTTTGTTGAACGCTGATTTTGTTCATGAGCACATTTTGTAATCAATTCACGAATCAGACATTTCCTGGTTCTGGAAGGAAAGGATAACAAAAGTTCATTTCTTGATGGAAGTAAACAGTTTATACCTCGCCACTTTTATAAATACAAGAATCGACCTTTTATTTTTTTTAAACTGGGGTAAAGTAGTTAGAGCTAGTACGTGTTGGAACTACAACAAGTCTTGTTAGTGGTGGCATAATTATTATCACAGTAAAACATTCAAGTAGGTATAAGTAAGTAAGTAAGTAAGTTATCCGAGTATCATGTATTTTGCTAAGAAATAGGAAATGTCCTTTTGGAAAAGAACTATTGTAGCTCTTCTAGATTCTGTCTTCTGTGTGGTTTAAATCTACAGATTCTGTATAAATGACCGGTTGTTTTTGTTGCACGCTGATTTGTTTATCAGCACATTTTGTAATCAATTCACGAATCAGACATTTCCTGGTCCTGGAAGGAACGGATAACAAGAGTCCAAAGTAAGCAAACACTCTAAAACTGTTTCTGAGTTATGTCTTCCTTATTACCGCCTGATGGAAAGGACGGAATCTGGTTCACACGTGCATGCATGTTTTATTTTCATTTGAGAGGTTGAAACTCCAAATAAAAGTTTGATTTTCTCATAAACCCCATTCTTTGAAATAGAAGTCAAGAGGCTAAAGCTTATAAAGATTATAAATCTAATGTGCATTGGGAAAAGGAATTCCAGTCGGTATTTGCTAATGCACTGTTTTATGGAACCCTCAGATAATGAACAACCAAAGGTCATTCGCATCTGAAAGTATACTTTTTTCTCCATCTGAATATTGTTTTCTTTACTTGACACAAACGAAACACCATTATGTCTGAAGTGAAACACATCATTGTTAAAGTAATTAATTTGAATTTCACTCAAATTTTACTATTTTCAGTCTCGTGGGCATCGTTATTTGGTATATCCCATATGTATTAATTTACTTCAGTATTTTTATTAAAGAATAATTAAAGTACTGCAGTCAAATCTACAAAGAAGTAAACTATCTATCTACAAAATTGCTATTCATATATTCATCAGTTTGACTTGGATTTAGAGTCACATTCTATCATTCATTGTGGTGAGCATTATTCGTTTGTTTCATAATCCTCACTTCGAACAGGAAACTACATGTATACTGAAAGCAGATTTTAGAAAGTGTTTTCTTTTGTCTTGTCGACAGCTTGATATTTTTTCAACTAAGGGCTTGCATACATCATGATATTATCGAATAAACAAACTTTTATGATATGAATATGTCATCGACTCTCTAATTCCCCAACCAAGTGCGCGGTTGTAAAAACTGAAGTAAATAATGTATGTTTTACTGTTAGTATTCAAAACCTGTGTTGTACAAGTTAAGAAACCGTTATCTTTGTCTTCAGAAGTCGGACTAAGATAGAAAGAGATAGTATAAAACTTTGCAATTTTAAAACATCGATCCCGATCGACTGTTTAAAGTATATGTTTCTACGGAAGATTATGTAAAACTATTAAACAGTTATCAGATCAAATCTCAAAGACAATGTTTTCAGTTGTTAGACTCAAACTCCAGACAGATATCCCCATCGATTGTCAACTCAATTTGTTTGGTCGGATAGTGCAACCAATTTGGTTATATAATGGTGAGGGTTGGGTGTTTGAAAATGTTGCAATGTTAGAAGTGTACATCTTAAACTTTATAAACATATTTTAAACGTCATTGATGTGGAGTATGATGACATACAAACCAACAAGAATGCTGTATTTACATTGCATCACTGAACATAATGTCATTAAACAATCTAGATTTATGATCTAGGGAGAATTGGAACGGTTTCTTCTATATATTAATATTAAAGTTAAAAATATTTCCCATTGGATTAAACTATTACCAGTCATAAGTTATCTCATATTATGCACAGTTGTATGTGCAGTTCCTAGTTTGCTCTGATAGATGTAAAAGCTATTTCGGATGAAACTCGAATGTCATACGAATGGACCCCCCAATAACGTCACTTGGTTTAAGAATGGTATATAAAGAAGACCTTTTTAGAACAATTTATACAATCCTGGAATTCTAATGTTAAACAGTCATCTAAAGATTATTATCATTCAATGTATAAAGATGTTTCATTCTTGAACCTTATCCGCCTTATCAAACCAGAGTCTGGTTATCTAAATTCAGGAAAATGTGTCATAACCAATAGAAACAGGGTGCTTGGTAAATGTTTGAAAACAAACTTGCCTCTTTGTATTAAGCTATATGTAACGAATTTCATTTTCATTTAGCATGCCCATCACTTCATGAATAAAAAAAGCTTTTCTGCTGAAACATTTTGTGTAAACAACAGTCTGTAAATGTATCTACCTTATTCATGTGATAATCAACCTCTTATGATAAAGTTATCAACAATGTAAAACACCACATGTCTGTCTTCTTAAGTAGTATACCATATGCATTTTGTACAATATACCTGTATGTTCTTTTATCACTTTTGTGGTTTTTAGGAATAAATTCTCTTATGTTCTGTTCTACACTGGCTATAAAATACAATAGACAAGGGGCACTTTACAACTGTCGATAGGGGCGCTGTAAACCAACCTGGAAAAGACATCAAACTGGAACAGGGCAAAGCATGGAGCTTTTTGTTTTAAAAAATGAAAGACCCTTTAACTATTTGATCACATTTCACGCAACATGTAAACAGAATAATATGTTCTGTATAATATATCTTGTTAATCAGCTTAGGCTAATTAAAATGAGATCATCTTTATCGTCGACGAAGTGTTACTTTAAAGTCAGGAACATGTGTGGTCGAATTCAAGAGGAAACGTGAGTGATGTGTTTTGTTACATTGATGTGCTCGAGTTATTTTGATAGAACACACTTTGTAATCAATGCGTGAATCAAGTATTTCCTGGTTCTGGTTTCATGCCATCTGAAATAACACATGGAAATCCTGACAAGAGTTCATTGGCTCGTGAAAGTAAATAGTTTATACCACGTTCACATATACATGTTTCAATGCAACATCAACAGGATGACGGATATACATATTGGCAATTTTTTTTTATACAAAATTTCAGGTGAAATGTTAAGATTGTATTGGTGCGGTTTGAAAAGACCAGATCAAATTAATAAATCCTTATATCAAATTTGTTAATCCATAATTTCAGAAGGAGAGAAGATGTTTATCAGTATTGAAAACTTTGTCACCAGTGGTAGGAAGGTGTTAATTCAATGTAAATAGTTACCGTGGCATGTTTTACTATAGTTCCAATTCGGTATACTAGTTCACCTACTGACATAATCTGTTCAGAGTTTGCAATTTCAATTTCAATTTCTTTATTTCTCATTCAGCCATCATCGGTGGTACAAGAGAAGAACGTATAATCGGTGAAGGTTAACTGGTTGATTGTGATTACAATGGATTTGGTGTCTTTAGTCTTGCATCAATGAACGATATACATCTAGAAAACGTCTTCAACATGGATCATGTTTTTAAAATGATTGTGAGTAATTCTGAACCAGGTCATGACTTCTGTGTGACTGAGGGACATTGTATTTAAACGAAGATCGTACTTTTTAAACATCGATTATAGTTTGTAATAACTCTAATATTCAGGATATATGAAATATGATAGTTTTAAAATTGCCATCCAAAACATTTGAATTTTAAAAAACTTCGGCATACAAATTTATTTCATCTATATAAAGGACGTGTATCTGTTTTCTTCATCATCATGGAAACCTCCATTCACTTCTTCCCAGAGAAAACAATGGAACACTGTCTCCAGAGGGGTTAATTGAGCTTCTGTATTATTCTATAAACTTTATAGTTACTTTAATGTTGACATTCATTTTTGTGTGATAAGGCAAAGAAGTCCCACATGTGTCTGAGAATAAAAAAAAACATAACGCTGTTGAAAGTTAGCGAAATGGTTTATTCTGTAATTCCTATGTAGACTTTATTTACGTAAGAAACAGTCATCAAATGCTTCCACCTGCTTAGCAACTCACACATAACACAAAAATGTATCCTTTTGAACAGAATGATTTACATGCTAAGCAGTTGCGTTCATCTGTTCACGTGGAGACACACATCCCTGCATCTAATTCCAAACACATAAGTACACATGTACTCGGCGTCTCTGTTTAGTCCGTACGTCCAGGTAGACAGGAAGTAAACCATGTGGTATTTGAAGTATACATTACCCGAGATACCTGTAATCAGCGCTTCCTAACTAGAACGTGTCTTTCAGGAGCTACGTATAAACTGTATTTGCAGGTATTCAGAGATATCAAAAGTGGTACACCCACATTAATCACGTAAATCACAGGTTCAACAGAAAGAAGAAATAGTTTAAACCTGGAAAGCATTCAATATATAGTGAGATCAAGTAACTATGATAAATTAACGTTAAAAGATGACGCAACTGTGATAAATGAAAATTATAAGCTAATGTAACTATGATTAATAAACTAACATTATAAGATCAGGTGACTGTTATAGATTAAAGGGGCAGTAGCAATTTCACGAATCGTAAAACACCCTTCTCTTTTCGAAAAAAAACAAGCTAAAAATGAGGTTACATGGCTCAGTAAACCCATGGGAATCATTTCTGTCATTCGAAATAATAAATGTGTTCACAATAAAATTCCCGCCATGCACTTTTTGCTTTATACACAACACCGTTATTACTACTAGGGATAATTGGTTTGTGTAATGAGATGTTTTACCCTCTAAAGTAAATTAAAAAGGCAGATACTATCATTATAAATAGGTAATTTGAAAAAATAAAGTTTGCAAAAAACGTGCTTCTGTATAGGTAACTATACTAATTAGGTTATCAACTTAATTTTACTTAGTTCAATTAATTGACCTTGGTTTAATTTTGTTTGTATATTCTTGTGACAGCCACAGATACAGTGATGCAGTAAGAAATAGACCAAGACAATAAAGAAAGTTTTTTGTGAGGAGATTTGAAACGTAAAACATAATATGATATCAACACTTAGATATGTAAGTATAAGGTGAACTAATCTGTTGATAGCAGCTGTTCGTGAGCTTCATGAGAAGATTTTAAGGCTGTGACCCTTGAACCTTGACCCTTAATATACATCAGATGATCACAAGTTTGTAGTTTGTATTCTCATCTGTCAGAAGAAAACGTACGCATTATATCCCCCTTCTTGAAGTTTTACTTTTGGAGAGGATATAAAAGTTCCTTGAAACTAAATCTACAATTTACATTTCCATTTGGCCAATGAGCTTTGTAGGACATATTTCTGGGAGGTGGTCCTTTTAGCCCTTATACGAAACCACATAATTATAATGTCAATTGACCAATGAGTCTTCACGCACGATTTTATCATTCTAGAGCCACTTGAAAAGAAGTGGAAATAATCGAAGTAATAGTTAGAAAAACGTTTCGACGGATGGACAGTAGATGCCTTACACTGCCATTAGCCCAACGAGCCTTCCAGGGCCGTGTTCAAGAGAGGTTTCAAAGTAATCGCTCAATTAGCGATAACTTTTAAACCTCTCTTGAACGCGATTGCTCAATGTAGCGCTATGTAGCAAAGCGAGCGAACTTTGAGGTTTTGCACCGTGTCGTTCAGGAGAGAATGAGCGCTACTTGAGCGCTACATTGAGCAATCAATGAGCGATTATAAGCGCTCGCTGTTATGGAACGGAACCCTGGTATGATGAACCGAGCAAGTACATGCTAACTATCGTCTCATTAATGAGGATTAAGTGGTCTGTCTCCAAGATGTAAAAAGATAAGATCAACCAAGGATGTGTTTTTCAATGTCATGAGAGAAAAGTGTATTCTTTCCAGAGAGTACAATACAACAAAAGGCCACCTGGGGATTTAAGTAACTTTCTGTTTCCCTATTAAGTCAATGTATTTGATATAAGTTACTTTAATGTTGACATTAAAACTTTCGTTTAGAAATAGAAATTCCCAAAAGTTTGTAGTATAATTGAAAGGAGAAAGTTGGAATTACCATGGGAGTGAACTATAGTATTACTACTGAATATAGAACATAGTACAGAGTTGCCGAGACCCTGGTAGGATTCGAACCCTGAATGTTTTGATCCAAAAAGTGCACAAACAACTGAGCGAAGTCTCATTACAAGTCTTTATTAAAATAAACAGCAACAATAAAAAGGTTTTAATTTGAAATTCAATAGAACTAATTTAATTTCAACACCTTGTTATGTTTTATTCGAAAGAGGACTTAAATTTCTGATATAGATTCTAATTTTATTTCCTTAAGTATAGTTTTTGTTAAACTGACAATAGTGAAAGTTTTTTCTTATTCTTTCTTTCGGTCTAATGAAAAGAAATTACAGTTTGCATGCATAATTGACTTGTCTTATAGGAAGACACGGAGCAAGGCCATCAAGCTCATGCTTTACTTTTAGACTTAACATGATTGAGGTCTTCTGCACTGGAGTCAATAGACTTTGGAGACAGCCAGAGAGAAGCTGGTCGAACTGGTAATTAAAGAAAACAATCGCACCAAAGAGGGTCGCATGTTTAATGTTTAAAAGAAACATTCTTTGGCTTCAATTACGCTTCCGCGTCTTATGACTCAATGTCTTACTCTAAAGAACAATTCAACACTGTAAGTGTCTCTTGAAATTGATGCGACAACATGACGTTAATCAACGACCTGGAGGTCAAACTTAATAAGGTTAAACACTTATGTCGACTTTGAACGTTAATTTTTAATGAGAAATTCATAGTTTGATGTATTGCTTGAATTTATTAACTTTGCTTTGAATATTTATCAAGTTGTTTGTCAGTGGACAAACGCCTTCTGAAAGAGTTTGTGATTTTAACAAGACTTCTGAAGTGGCAATTAAAATCTTTACATTAAATGTTTATGAATCACTAGCAGTTAAGTTGAGTTTGACATCCAAAACAGTTCACCTGATGAAGGAGTAAGTAATATACTCCGAAACGTCGTGTATTTTCACATTAAAGGAGTTGTTATCCAGAAAATCGTCCTGTTTCTTCCTGTTCTTTGATCCAAATCAGTGTTCCACAAGAAATAGCGCTTCTTCGAGATCAAGGGGTTATCATTGAAGATGTTGTTTTTTGACAGTAGATGACCATAAAACTGCTACCATGTAAACCCATGACATTGAATAATGGCGTCGAAGAGTTCCACAAGAAATAGCGCTTCTTCGAGATCAAGCGGGTTATCATTGAAGATGTTGTTTTTTGACAGTAGATGACCACAAAACTGCTACCATGTAAACCCATGACATTGAATAATGGCGTCGAAGAGTTCCACAAGAAATAGCGCTTCTTCGAGATCAAGGGGTTATCATTGAAGATGTTGTTTTTTGACAGTAGATGACCATAAAACTGCTACCATGTAAACCCATGACATTGAATAATGGCGTCGAAGAGTTCCACAAGAAATAGCGCTTCTTCGAGATCAAACGGGTTATCATTGAAGATGTTGTTTTTTGACAGTAGATGACCACAAAACTGCTACCATGTAAACCCATGACATTGAATAATGGCGTCGAAGAGATCCACAAGAAATAGCGCTTCTTCGAGATCAAGCGGGTTATCATTGAAGATGTTGTTTTTTGACAGTAGATGACCACAAAACTGCTACCATGTAAACCCATGACATTGAATAATGGCGTCGAAGAGTTGATGACGTCATAAAGCCATGACCAACTTCCCAATGCAAAGCCAGCAGTCTCCATCACTGGCTGATTTAAGACTTGCAATATTTCTCTCACTTTTTCGTGCTAAGATAGGGGATCGTTGCACCTGAAGGGCATAGTGGGCTATGATAATCTGCCAAGAAACCTTAAGGAAATACTTGCGTTGAGCCATGACATCAAGCTGAATGACAGTATTGTGGAGATATGTTATGTTCAAATGAAGTTAATTTAGATTGATTGGATGATTGGTATCTTAAGCTTCATCACCCGGTGCTATAAGTAAAATACCCTTAGAAATATATATAGTTTGTCAACTCGCATTGCATTCAGTCTTTATTCAATACTTAAAGACCACAGGCCTATGGTACATTTAGTGAAAACAATATTTACACATTTGTACAATACATATAACAGCATAACACATCACTTCACATATATCTGTCATTTGACATCTATTCATGTTACAGATAATATCTATCATATCATTTCACATCTAATGACGTCATATATTATATCGTCATATCATATATATCACAAACCAACATATATTACATTATTTCATTAAATCCTGTCTGTACAAGGAGGCATAATAAATGAACATAGAAAGGTTCTGTAGAACATTACTATTTGTGTTCGATAGCAGGGCAGAAAATTTCAGAAAACTCGTACTGATATATCAAGTCAGATGAGATAATCAATATACCTTGTCTAACTAGTATCACCCAGCATGTGCAACACACTTTCATTCAAATTCATGTAAATATTTTGCTGAGTACACTTGTGGCTACCAAAATGTTTCTGGAAAGGCTAACCAGGGTCAAATAGAGTTTATTATCACTGAACAATGTTTAAAGTCTTCGAACCCCATGTCTCTAAATAAAGGTAGTTTGGGTTCGTCTAAGAACTTATCTGACTGAACATTTCAATCACAGGACAGGCCTCTGTCTACATGGCTAACATTCTAATCGAAGAAAAACATCGGTGTCTGCAGCAAATGCTCACTTTAAATGAAGATTCTAATTTGGGAGACAAATTTAGAAACCTGGATCACTAGCTGTCATTACCATCGGCATTTCACTTAGAATACTGACCAGTCTGTCTAATGGATTCTGTGATTTGAATACTGAATAGTGGGGTTTTATTTTACCAAAAAAAGGTTTGCTCCAATGGCAATGTCCGTTCAGTTCCGCAATCAGTTCCTTCAAGAGTTATATTTGTTTAAAACAAATTACACACCATTCTACCCTTACCTTTCTCTGCGGCTGATTGCTATGAAGAGACTCTTGCTTCGGTTTAATGTTGTCTCAGTTGTCTCTAGTATATGATTTAGTTATAGATTTTGTAATTTAAAAACTATGAAAATAAACTAATATCCCTTACCATTTTAAACCATCAAACTGATAGCTAAGATAGTTAAACAAGCATTCAACAATATCAAACAATTTTAATTGAATTTTAAAAGTTATTAAATATACCGCAAAAGCATTGGTATCCAAACATATCTCTTGTCATTAGGAATCAGTTTATTATATTTGAGAATTATTAGGACTAGCCTCGATCTAGCTCCCCATCGAAGGGTTAACCGCAGATAGTAATGGCGAGCAAAACATCCTCTGGCTCGGCAGTGTTGAATAACGTACAAGTACAATGTACAAGTACAATTACAATGTACAACCCTTTCACTTGCTCACTGGCTCATGCTGTGACAAGACCTAGATACTAAAATAAGTCAAATCAAAATTTTATTGTTACCTTGTTTCCAAGTGGTCAAATCACAAATAGCTATTCATGCAAGATCAAAGGATCTATTTTCACCCATCGATGAGATTTATGTTTCTTCTCACAGACTTCACATGTAGCTTCAGGTTTACCTTAACCCAATTTTGTTCTATGAAGTTTTACACACTTCAAAGTACATTTACGTCAACGGCATTTTATCTATCTCTTACGTATTTCTCTTGAAAGAGATTCAGACATGCATAAGTATACTTTAGATGTTTGAGGTCATTCAACTACATTAATGAACGTTAATGGGTTGAATTATATAAAGTAAAGTATGATGTATGGATTTCAAGAGCGGGTACACAATCTGAAATGGGGAAAGACGCCAAGAAGGACTTGTAATAATATTGTATGTATTTACATGACTATTTCCCTTAAAAGAAAATTTTAAAACAAACATTTAATTGTGTGAACATCTGTCTGTTAGTGGATATTTTTCTTTTAAGACTAACTTTTATAATTTGAAATTTTAATTTCGTTAGTGGAAGCATTTCTAATAGGTTCGTTTTATGGGTATTTCTAAAACTGAAATCAAAAATACATTATACACTTGATAAATATCTAATTCAATTTCCTGAACCCGATATCTGTAATTTCAAAGATAAGTACAAACATGTTTTTGTGAAAACTTCAAAGTAGTAAAGGTAGATATACATGTAGAAACATGCAGCTTTAATTGATATATTAGAGAGTTTGTCTAAGATAGGATAATTCAATTACACTTTAATGATTAACATCCGCCATTAAACATTTTGCTAGTTGGAACTTTATGTCTGTTGAATTCTGTCTGGTGCTATTTCTGGTTATTAAGTCTCGACCAACACATCAAGAGTGTTCAAAACATGTGCTATCAGAAGGTATCTAGTCAGTAAGCTATGTCTCAAACAGCTAACTTGATGTCATGAGTATATACGATATGCCGAAATTAAGATAGAAATACAATTTTAGAAAAAACTTAATTCGAGTTTAAATAAAAGTGTTTAATAATTCTCACCCTAACGTCACCCTAATGCTATTTCGGGTTATTAAGTCTCGACCAGCTTATCAAGGGTGTTCAAAACATGTACTATCAGAAGGTATCTAGTCAGTAAGCTATGTCTCAAACAGCTAACTTGAAGTCATGAGTATATACGATATGCCGAAATTAAGATAGAAATACAATTTAGAAAACACTTAATTCGAGTTTAAATAAAAGTGTTAAAATGATTCTCACCCTAACGTCAAAGGTACTTTGTAACAAAGTATAACTTTAATCAAGGAATAAATAGAACAACGTATGAAATAAGTTTTTTAAAAAGATTTGAAGTAGTGTCAGCTTGAAAATGTAATAAACTGATATATTTTTCATCACTAAATAAACGATGATGTATTTGTAAATAAATCCAATAAAATCCAATAAATCCTGATAAAACCTCCAATATCATTAAAATCAGATCGTATAAGGCCCCAGTTCGTCATGCATATACGCAGTGCAACTAAATACGGTCTGAGTTTAAGAGACTGATAAGACTTCTAGCTTGATATGGTTTATATATTGCTATCAAGGAGGAAATGTCCTTTTGGAAGTCCATGTTAGAGTTTGGTTCAAATCTTCTATTTACAGTGCCGTGCCATAAGTTAACGTACTCGTGACGTTATTTCCATAGACTTGCATGTTAATTTAGTCCAGGATAAGTAATTTTCATAGATAGGATTTTTGTCCGATTAAATTCACATTTATCAAGGTTGTGAGGAATCATCTTGGCTACAACTTCATAATTTATGTTTAATTTTCCATTTTCTTTATAGGGAATTACAGTAATTTGATCAACAAATATATATAATTGTGAAAAATTTAACATGGCGATCTATGGGAAATGTATTTATTTAATTACATATGCAGGTAAATCGGATAAATCCGTGTGAATTTGAACAATTAAATTAATAGTATGTACTTCAAGCTGAAATGATTTCAAATAAATCTGAGAAATTTGACATTGATTAAACGAGAACTTATTTTATGAAAGTATTTATCCTAGACTAAATATATGTAAATCTATGGAGAAAAAAACATCACCGTCCGTTATCTTATGACACGGCACTGTATGTTCATAAACATGATCTGGGATTGGTGAACAAGCTGTATAGCTTATTTTAACACAGCTCCCGTGAGTACATACTTAATTTTCACATAACTCTATAACACAAATAAGATATTTATTAGGTACATACAGGGAAAATGGCATATTCATTACAGTACATATATTTACAACATTATTGTAGAAACATGTCCTCAAAGAGTCCCCCAATTGAAAACTGAGCACAGTAGTTCGGCATGCTGTTTCAGGGGGCCCGGGATATCAAGCTGCTTTAGTCTACAATCTATGCAAGTTAATAATGTAATGACGGTTAATCAACCCAGACTGTTTCAACTTTAAGCACTCGGGGACATTACATCTTGTCAAGATCAATGTCTACAGTTTCGTCATTCATACGCTTGCACTTTATCAACGATATCGTGTGATGTAAGTACAGATAAGTAAAACATCGGGTTTAGGGAACAGTAATCGGTGATAGTTGCGTGGATTCTTGCGTGGAAATCAGTAATAATAACCTATCTTTTTTAACATTATAAATTCGGAAATGATTCTTGCCCCTTTGACATCCGGTAACCACTACGTAGTGCCACGTAAAGCATTGTTCTATCATTATTGCAATATCATTTGGTAAGCAAAAACGCAACAACTCCAATAGTTAAGAGTCTTTTGGAATAACGTTGTCGGGAATCGAAGCCCAGTCTAAGCGGACGCTTACCATTTGAGCTAGATCAGCGGAAAAATCGAGTTGATACTGTCCACAGTTGTAGTGTATTTTGTATCATAGCAAATAACATAAATGTGTCATCTGCACCACACAAGATCTAGAGTATATTCAACTAGACACTGATGCTCTAAATATAATAAATATAGGAAGTTACGATCAAAGTATACAGTTTCGTCATTCATTAGTTCGTACTTTATCAACGATGTCGCTTGGAGTAAGTACATATAAGTAAAACATCAGTTTAAAGGAACAATACACGGTAATAGTTTGTTGGAAACTAGTATAAATAACTCTTTATTAACATTATATCATGAATACGGGACTGGTTATTTAGCCCCAGACATCCTGCCACCTATATATAATCTAGTACCAATTAATGCGTTATTCTTTCCTTATAATGCAGTATGATCTGTTATTACCCTTTCGACAAACAGTATCCCGATTGTTTGCCTCTGGATGCATTACTGTTTTTCCTCTAATATTTCCTTCAGCACCTCCAGTTTTTATTCGAGGTCGGATTGTATTGGAGGCAGGGGTTGTATTAGAGAAAATACGGCACTTTTGATTACTGAAAACTCGATATAGAATTTATCAGTGACCAAGTATGATTAGTTCACACATTTCGTTAATGTGGTGCATACAACACTTTGTTGTCCATATATATCTTTAAAAAGTACACAACACTGTAATTTTGCTTGTGTTCCCATGAATTCTCAATTGTTTGACAATACTGCATGTTGTTACGACCTAATTGAAATACCTTTACAGCATTCAAACACAAACATTAATTTTGATAAAACACAAATGTTCATCGACATATAACACCTACTCTATGTCAAAATCAATAAATGTGCCTCGTTCTGCATTCATTTACAACATTTAAAACTACTTTAAAAAATGACATTTTAATTAAAAACTTAGTTTGAATAATCAGCGCCGAAAGGTGTTATTGTATCGTGCCATAATCAAATGCATCTAAATTATTCTTATTTCTTTAAAATTTTGAATTAGTCGAAAACAAGTGTTATACTTTCTTTTGCTCGTTAGTTTATATTGACATTTGGTTTCAAGCCTGAATGTCAAATAAGGCCTGTCCGACAGCTCTGATAACCAGGTAAGCCTACTCTTGGTGTCGACTGATAACTTTTCGAAGTTTTAGTTTAATTTTACAATGGAAATTAACGAAACCACGTTTTCGGAATTGTAAATTTTGAGGCTTATCTCGTTTACTAATGAGATGTATATATTTACCTGTAAAACATTCACACAATGACTATATTCACCCTCCATATGAACCGATAAGATCTTACAAAAGAAGACAATAACACTTGGCAAAGCTACAACACACTTCATATTAGTACGTGGGGAATGTGCTGTTTTGTCCTCCGCTAATACCGGTATCGCTGCTGTCTTGTACCAGTACGTCCTCATCATCTGTAGGATCCTGCTTCCTTCCTCTTTACAGTATCCTCTTCTCATGTGTCTGATACACGCACTGTCCTCTCAAAAACAACACATGTAGGTGAGACTGGCACTATATCAGTGTGCTACCGGGAGGGAAGGCCATGCTCCCCCTTGGTATAAAATTGCTAGACAGGCATGGCAGGTTCTTGATATCTAGGTTTGAATCTCGATCAGTCATATACAAACATACTTGAAAGGATAGTCCTTAAGATGTACATTTTGGCAACAATCAACAATCAACTTCAATTCCAGACTCCCCCATAAAACCGTGACCAGTTCAAATATGTTCAACTTCAATTTTTAATTTAATATTGTTATATTGTTTATACCCATGCTATACCACAACGCTAACAAGTCCCCTGGTCATACCACAACGCTTTCTCGTACCCTAGTCAAAACACAACGCTATCTTGTCCAATGGTCAGACCACAACGCTATCCTGTCACCCAGTCATACCACAACGCTATCCCGTCACCCAGTCATACCACAACGCTATCCCGTCACCTAGTCATACCACAACGCTATCCCGTCACCTAGTCATACCACAACGCTATCCCGTCACCTAGTCATACCACAACGCTATCCCGTCACCTAGTCATACAACAACGATATCCCGTCACCTAGTCATACCACAACGCTATCCCGTCACCTAGTCATACCACAACGCTATCCCGTCACCTAGTCATACCACAACGCTATCCCGTCACCTAGTCATACAACAACGATATCCCGTCACCTAGTCATACCACAACGCTATCCCGTCACCTAGTCATACCACAACGCTATCCCGTCACCTAGTCATACCACAACGCTATCCCGTCACCTAGTCATACCACAACACTACCCCATCCACTAGTCATACCACAATGCTATCCCGTCACCTAGTCATACCACAACGCTATCCCGTCACCTAGTCATACCACAACGCTATCCCGTCACCGAGTCATACAACAACGCTATCCCGTCACCTAGTCATACCACAACGTTATACCATCCACTAGTCAGACCACAACACTACCCCATCCACTAGTCAGACCACAACGCTATCCCGTCACCTAGTCATACCACAACGCTATCCCGTCACCTAGTCATACCACAACAATACCCCATCCACTAGTCAGACCACAACGCTATCCCATCACCTAGTCATACCACAACGCTATCCCGTCACCTTGTCATACCACAACGCTATCCCGTCACCTAGTCATACCACAACGATATCCCGTCACCTAGTCATACCACAACGCTATCCCGTCACCTAGTCATACCACAACGCTATCCCGTCACCTAGTCATACCACAACGCTATCCCGTCACCTAGTCATACCACAACACTACCCCATCCACTAGTCATACCACAACGCTATCCCGTCACCTAGTCATACCACAACGCTATCCCGTCACCTAGTCATACCACAACGCTATCCCGTCACCGAGTCATACAACAACGCTATCCCGTCACCTAGTCATACCACAACGTTATACCATCCACTAGTCAGACCACAACACTACCCCATCCACTAGTCAGACCACAACGCAATCCCGTCACCTAGTCATACCACAACGCTATCCCGTCACCTAGTCATACCACAACACTACCCCATCCACTAGTCAGACCACAACGCTATCCCATCACCTAGTCATACCACAACGCTATCCCGTCACCTTGTCATACCACAACGCTATCCCGTCACCTAGTCATACCACAACACTATCCCGTCACCTAGTCATACCACAACGCTATCCCGTCACCTAGTCATACCACAACGATATCCCGTCACCTAGTCATACCACAACGCTATCCCGTCACCTAGTCATACCACAACGCTATCCCGTCACCTAGTCATACCACAACGCTATCCCGTCACCTAGTCATACCACAACACTACCCCATCCACTAGTCATACCACAATGCTATCCCGTCACCTAGTCATACCACAATGCTATCCCGTCACCTAGTCATACCACAACGCTATCCCGTCACCGAGTCATACAACAACGCTATCCCGTCACCTAGTCATACCACAACGTTATACCATCCACTAGTCAGACCACAACACTACCCCATCCACTAGTCAGACCACAACGCTATCCCGTCACCTAGTCATACCACAACGCTATCCCGTCACCTAGTCATACCACAACACTACCCCATCCACTAGTCAGACCACAACGCTATCCCATCACCTAGTCATACCACAACGCTATCCCGTCACCTTGTCATACCACAACGCTATCCCGTCACCTAGTCATACCACAACGCTATCCCGTCACCTAGTCATACCACAACGCTATCCCGTCACCTAGTCGGAGCACAACGCTATCCCGTTACCTAGTCAGACCACAACGCTATCCCGTCACCTAGTCAGACCACAACGCTATCCCGTCACCTAGTCATACCACAACGCTATCCCGTCCCCTAGTCATCCCACAACGACACCCCGTCACCTAGTCATACCACAACGCTATCCCGTCACCTAGTCATACCACAACGCTATCCCGTCACCTAGTCATACCACAACACTACCCCATCCACTAGTCATACCACAATGCTATCCCGTCACCTAGTCATACCACAACGCTATCCCGTCACCTAGTCATACCACAACGCTATCCCGTCACCGAGTCATACAACAACGCTATCCCGTCACCTAGTCACACCACAACGTTATACCATCCACTAGTCAGACCACAACACTACCCCATCCACTAGTCAGACCACAACGCTATCCCGTCACCTAGTCATACCACAACGCTATCCCGTCACCTAGTCATACCACAACACTACCCCATCCACTAGTCAGACCACAACGCTATCCCATCACCTAGTCATACCACAACGCTATCCCGTCACCTAGTCATACCACAACGCTATCCCGTCACCTAGTCATACCACAACGCTATCCCGTCACCTAGTCATACCACAACGCTATCCCGTCACCTAGTCATACCACAACGATATCCCGTCACCTAGTCATACCACAACGCTATCCCGTCACCTAGTCATACCACAACGCTATCCCGTCACCTAGTCATACCACAACGCTATCCCGTCACCTAGTCATACCACAACGATATCCCGTCACCTAGTCATACCACAACGCTATCCCGTCACCTAGTCATACAACAACGCTATCCCGTCACCTAGTCATACCACAACGTTATACCATCACCTAGTCATACCACAACGATATCCCGTCACCTAGTCAGACCACAACGCTATCCCGTCACCTAGTCATACCACAACGTTATACCATCACCTAGTCATACCACAATGCTATCCCGTCCCCTAGTCATACCACAACGCTATCCCGTCACCTAGTCATACCACAACGCTATCCCGTCACCTAGTCAGACCACAACACTATACCATCACCTAGTCATACCACAACACTACCCCATCCACTAGTCAGACCACAACGCTATCCCATCACCCAGTCATACCACAACGCTATCCCGTCACCTAGTCATACCACAACGCTATCCCGTCACCTAGTCATACCACAACGATATCCCGTCACCTAGTCATACCACAACGCTATCCCGTCACCTAGTCATACCACAACGCTATCCCGTCACCTAGTCATACCACAACGCTATCCCGTCACCTAGTCATACCACAACACTACCCCATCCACTAGTCATACCACAATGCTATCCCGTCACCTAGTCATACCACAACGCTATCCCGTCACCTAGTCATACCACAACGCTATCCCGTCACCGAGTCATACAACAACGCTATCCCGTCACCTAGTCATACCACAACGTTATACCATCCACTAGTCAGACCACAACACTACCCCATCCACTAGTCAGACCACAACGCTATCCCGTCACCTAGTCATACCACAACGCTATCCCGTCACCTAGTCATACCACAACACTACCCCATCCACTAGTCAGACCACAACGCTATCCCATCACCTAGTCATACCACAACGCTATCCCGTCACCTTGTCATACCACAACGCTATCCCGTCACCTAGTCATACCACAACGCTATCCCGTCACCTAGTCATACCACAACGCTATCCCGTCACCTAGTCATACCACAACGATATCCCGTCACCTAGTCATACCACAACGCTATCCCGTCACCTAGTCATACCACAACGCTATCCCGTCACCTAGTCACACCACAACGCTATCCCGTCACCTAGTCATACCACAACGCTATCCCGTCACCTAGTCATACAACAACGCTATCCCGTCACCTAGTCATACCACAACGTTATACCATCACCTAGTCATACCACAACGATATCCCGTCACCTAGTCAGACCACAACGCTATCCCGTCACCTAGTCATACCACAACGTTATACCATCACCTAGTCATACCACAATGCTATCCCGTCCCCTAGTCATACCACAACGCTATCCCGTCACCTAGTCATACCACAACGCTATCCCGTCACCTAGTCAGACCACAACACTATACCATCACCTAGTCATACCACAACACTACCCCATCCACTAGTCAGACCACAACGCTATCCCATCACCTAGTCATACCACAACGCTATCCCGTCACCTTGTCATACAACAACGCTATCCCGTCACCTAGTCATACCACAACGCTATCCCGTCACCTAGTCATACCACAACGCTATCCCGTCACCTAGTCGGAGCACAACGCTATCCCGTTACCTAGTCAGACCACAACGCTATCCCGTCACCTAGTCAGACCACAACGCTATCCCGTCACCTAGTCATACCACAACGCTATCCCGTCCCCTAGTCATCCCACAACGACACCCCGTCACCTAGTCATACCACAACGCTATCCCATCACCTAGTCATACCACAACGCTATCCCATCACCTAGTCATACCACAACGCTATCCCGTCACCTAGTCATACCACAACGCTATCCCGTCACCTAGTCATACCACAACGCTATCCCGTCACCTAGTCGGAGCACAACGCTATCCCGTTACCTAGTCAGACCACAACGATATCCCGTCACCTAGTCGGAGCACAACGCTATCCCGTTACCTAGTCAGACCACAACGATATCCCGTCACCTAGTCGGAGCACAACGATATCCCGTCCCCTAGTCATCCCACAACGATATCCCGTCACCTAGTCATCCCAAAAACGATATCCCGTCACCTAGTCAGACCACAACACTATACCATCATCTAGTCAGACCACAACGCTATCCCGTCACCTAGTCAGACCACTACGCTATCCCGTCATCTAGTCAGACCACAACGATATCCCGTCACCTAGTCATCCCACAACGATATCCCGTCACCTAGTCATCCCACAACGATATCCCGTCCCCTAGTCATCCCACAACGACATCCCGTCACCTCGTCATCCCACAACGATATCCCGTCCCCTAGTCAGACCACAACGATATCCCGTCACCTAGTCAGACCACAACACTATACCACCATCTAGTCAGACCACAACACTATACCATCATCTAGTCAGACCACAACGCTATCCCGTCACCTAGTCTTCCCCAAAACGATATCACGTCATCTAGTCAGACCACAACACTTTACCATCATCTAGTCAGACCACAACGCTATCCCGTCACCTAGTCAGACCACAACGCTATCCCGTCACCTAGTCAGACCACAACACTATACCATCATCTAGTCAGACCACAACACTATACCATCATCTAGTCAGACCACAACACTATACCATCATCTAGTCAGACCACAACACTATACCATCATCTAGTCAGACCACAACGCTATCCCGTCACCTAGTCAGATCACAACGCTATCCCGTCACCTACATTTGTAGTCATCCCACAACGATATCCCGTCCCCTAGCCATACCACAAGGCTAACCCATCACCAAGTCAGACCACAACACTTTATCATCACCTAGTCATACCACTACACTACCCCATCCACAAGTCAGACCACAACACTTTACCATCCTCTTGTCAGAGCACAACACTAACCCATCCTCTTGTCAGAGCACAACACTAACCAATCCTCTTGTCAGAGCACGAAGCAACTCTTTCAAACCTTTCATTTATCTCCCCTCGCCTCTGGCTCATGCTGTGACAAGACCTAGATACTGAAATAAGTCAAATCAAAATGTTCTTGTTACATTGTTTCCAAGCGGTCAAGTTACAGAAAGCTATTCATGCAAGATCAAAGGATCTATTTTCATTCAACGATTAGATTTATGTTTCTTCTCACAGACTTCACATGTAGCTTCAGGTTTACCTTAACCCAATTTTGTTCTATGATGTTTTACACACTTCAAAGTACATTTACGTCAACAGCATTTTATCTATCTCTTATGTATTTCTTCTAAAATATATCAAGACATGCATAAGTATACTTGTTTGAAGTCATTAAACTACATTAATGAACGTTAATACATTGAATTATTACAATCATTATAATATCATGTAGGATTTAAGGATTTATCAAGAGAAGGTACTCAAAAATGAAGAAATACACCAACAGGTACTATATCCTGTATTGTCGTCTCACATAGGGTTTTCAATGATACAGCCTATTTATTCCCTTGTTAAAATCAATTCACCTAAAGCATTCCTGTAACATGTAGAGCAAGTGAGTAGTATTTAATTATGTCTATGCACAGGATTGATGAACCGTTGAATGAGTGGTGAATTTTTTTCTCACTGAAAATTTGTTTGAAGATTTTCGTTGTATGGAAAATGTTCTAAGTTCAAGCCCTAACCACGAATCTTTCCCGGTTTATGGTACACCAACAGGGACTTGTAGTACCATTGTGTATATTTATTGTATTACAAACATTTAATCGTTTGGCCATCTATCCGTAAGTTTATACATATGAATTTATCTTTTTAAAACAAACTTTTTAAATAATATGAAAATATATTTAAAATGTTGTAAATGGAAGCATCTATAAAAGTTTCGCTTTGTAAGTATCTCTAAAACTGAAATAAAAGTCCATATATCTTATTCAATTTCCTAAAACGATATACTAATCTGTAATGTCGAAGATAGGCACAAACATGTTTTGGTGAAATCTTTAAGTTAGTATAGATAGAGATAAAATATACAATTTTGATTGATATATTAGAGAGATAAAATAATTCAATTACACCTTTATTATTTACATCAGCATTTACATTACAAGTATCATTTGATAGTTGGCACTTCATGTCTGTTGAATTCTGTCTGATGCTATTTCTGGTTATTCGGTGGAACTGATTAAGTCTCCAACAAGATATCAAAGGAGTTATACCATCTACTGTTCTAAAGCGTCTAGTTAGTGAGCTATATATCACGACCAGCTAAACTGATATTTTATGGGTATACACCATATTAAGATAGAAATTCAATTTTAAAAAGAGAGTTGACACTTAAATTCAAGGTAAAATAAGTGCTAAAAATTCCTCACTGTAGCTTCAAAGGTATATATTAACAAACTGTAACTTTAACCAAGATTAAGAGAGAAATAGATCAAAGATAAAATAATGAAATTATTTTTTAAATATTGGAAGTAGTGTGGGCACAGATAAAGCAATAACACGATATGATGTTCATAAATGAACTAAATAAAGGATGTTGCATTCGCCAGTTACACTGATGAAACTTCCAATCTCTTTAAAACCAGATTGTAATTTAATTCCACTTCAATGCACATATATGGAGTGCAACTAATTACAGTCTGATTTTAATGAGATTGATAAAACCTCCAACTTGATATTTTTTCCGAGTATATATATTGCTATGAAATGTCCTTTTGAAAGAGAACTATTGTAGGTCTTCTAGATTATGTCTTCTGAAATACGTCATGATAGGAACTAGGAAGACACTTACAGAGTCAATTGGTCTGTAAAGTAAAGTGTATACATCTCGTCCACACGTGCATGTTTTATTTTCTTTTGAGAAGAGGAAAATGGAAGTACATGTTCGATTTTCACATAAACTTCCTTAATGGAATTAAAGGGTCAGTAGCACGTGTTTTCGCTGAAATAAGTTGATTAAATGTATTTGAAAAATAATGTCACCTATAGTAAAACACCCTCTCTCTTCGAAAAATCAAGTTAAAAATGAGTGTACCTGGTTCGGTAAAGCCATGGGAATCGTTTTTGTCATTCGAAATAATAAAATGCGTTCACAAAAAAAATGGCCGCCATGCGATTTTTGCTTTATAGGCAACACCGTTATTACCACTACCGATTATTGGTTTGTGTAATAAGTTGTTTTACCCTCTAAAGTAAATATAAATGACATAAACTATCATTATAAATGGGACATTTGAACAAATAAACTTTGAGAAAAAAACGTGCTACTGCCCCTTTAAAGACTAATAATCCGATATGTAGTATTTTAAGGAGTGTTGACCCTTCTTTGAGTCTTTTGGCAGATTATCCAGCAAACACAACACGTTTTAGAAACCATCCAGAAACGTTGTAGAAACGTTTCTGTGTTTGCTACCCCCAGCAATGCAAGGAGTAAAAAACGACGACTACTGTAAAACTGAATAGTCATTTGTGTTTGTCTTGTATATTTACAGTGAAACACCTGTGTGTTATATCTACAGATTCTGTATACATGACCGGTTGTTTCTGTTGAACGTTGATTTTGTTCATGAGCACATTTTGTAATGAATTCATGAATCAGACATTTCCTGGTCCTGGAAGGAAAGGATAACAAAAGTTCATTTCTTGATGGAAGTAAACAGTTTATACCTCGCCACTTTTATAAATACAAGAATCGACCTTTTATTTTTTTAAACTGGGGTAAAGTAGTTAGAGCTAGTATGTGTTGGAACTACAACAATTCTTGTTAGTGGTGGCATAATTATTATCATAGTAAAACATTCAAGTAGGTAAGTAAGTAAGTAAGTAAGTTATCCGAGTATCATGTATTTTGCTAAGAAATAGGAAATGTCCATTTGGAAAAGAACTATTGTAGCTCTTCTAGATTCTGTCTTCTATGTGGTTTAAATCTACAGATTCTGTATAAATGACCGGTTGTTTTTGTTGCACGCTGATTTGTTTATCAGCACATTTTGTAATCAATTCACGAATCAGACATTTCCTGGTTCTGGAAGGAACGGATAACAAGAGTCCAAAGTAAGCAAACACTCTAAAACTGTTTCTGAGTTATGTCTTCCTTATTACCGCCTGATGGAAAGGAAGGAACCTGGTTCACACGTGCATGCATGTTTTATTTTCATTTGAGAGGTTGAAACTCCAAATAAAAGTTTTATTTTCTCATAAACCCCATTCTTTGAAATAGAAGTCAAGAGGCTAAAGCTTATAAAGATTATAAATCTAATGTGTATTGTGAAAAGGAATTCCAGTCGGTATTTGCTAATGCACTGTTTTATGGAACCTTCAGATAATGAACAACCAAAGGTCATTCGCATCTGAAAGTACACTTTTTTCTCCATCTGAATATTGTTTTCTTTACTTCTTGACACAAACGAAACACCATTATGTCTGAAGTGAAACCCAATATTGTTAAACTAAGTAATTTGAATTTCACTCAAATTTTACTATTTCAGTCTCGTGGGCATCATAAAGGCGCACTAGTTCATCGACAAGTATCTGTTTACTCCCTTGCCACAGTTCGATACGTTATATTTGTCTTCAGAGGTGGGACTAAGATAGAAAGAGACTGTTTAAAGTATATGTTTCTTATGTGATTATGTAAAACTATTAAACAGTTATCAGATCAAATCTCAAAGACAATGTTTTCAGTTGTTAGACTCAAACTCCAGACAGATATCCCCATCGATTGTCAACTCAATTTGTTTGGTCGGATAGTGCAACCAATTTGGTTATATAATGGTGAGGGTTTGGTGTTTGAAAATGTTGCAATGTTAGAAGTGTACATCTTAAACTTTATAAACATATTTTAAACGTCATTGATGTGGAGTATGATGACATACAAACCAACAAGAATGCTGTATTTACATTGCATCACTGAACATAATGTCATTAAACAATCTAGATATATGATCTAGGGAGAATTGGAACGGTTTCTTCTATATATTAATATTAAAGTTAAAAATATATCCCATTGGATTAAACTATTACCAGTCATAAGTTATCTCATATTATTCACAGTTGTATGTGCAGTTCCTAGTTTGCTCTGATAGATGTGAAAGCTATTTCGGATGAAACTTGAATGTCATACGAATGGACCCCTCAATAACGTCACTTGGTTTAAAAATGGCATATAAAGAGGATCCTTTTAGATCAATCTACACAATCCTGGAATTCTAATGTTAAACAGCCATCTAATGATTATTATCATTCAATGTATAAAGATGTTTCATTCTTGATTCTTCATTTCTCCGCCCATCAAACCAGAGTTGGGTTATCTAAATTCAGCACAATTTGTCATTACCAATAGAAACAGGGTGCTGGGTAAATGTTACAAAAGAAACTCCCCCATGTACTCTTTGTATTAAGCTATAGGTAACGAATTTCATTTTCATTTAGCATGCCCATCACTTCATGAGCAAAGAAAAGCTTTTCTGCTGAAACATTTTGTGTAAACAACAGTCTGTAAAGTTATCTACCTTATTCATGTGATAATCAACCTCTTATGATAAAGTAAAAATGTAAAACACTGTCTGTCTTCTTAAGTAGTATACCATATGCATTTTGTACAATATACCTGTATGTTCTTTTATCGCTTTTGTGGTTTTTAAGAATAAATTCTCTTATGTTCTGTTCTACACTGGCTATAAAATACAATAGACAAGGGGCACTTTACAACTGTCGATAGGGGCGCTGTAAACTAACCTGGAAAATACATCAAACTGGAACAGGGCAAAGCATGGAGCTTTTTGTTTAAAAAAATGAAAGACCCTTTAACTTTCTGATCACATTTCACGCTACATGTAAACAGAATAATATGTTCTGTATAATATATCTTGTTAATCAGCTTAGGCTAATTAAAATGAGATCATCTTTATCGTCGACGCAGGTTACTTTAAAGTCAGGAACATGTGTGGTCGAAATCAAGAGGAAACGTGAGTGATGTGTTTTGTTACATTGATGTGCTTGAGTTATTTTGATAGAACACACTTTGTAATCAATGCGTGAATCAAGTATTTCCTGGTTCTGGTTTCATGCCATCTGAAATAACACATGGAAAGCCTGACAAACATTCATTGCCTCTTGAAAGTAAATAGTTTATACCTCGTTCACATATATATGTTTTACTGCAGCATCAACAGGATGACGAATATACATATTGGCAAAAAAAGACGTTTTTTACAAATTTCAGGTGAAATGTTAAGATTGCATTGGTGCGGTTTGAAAAGATCACATCAAATTGATAAATCATTATATCAAATTTCTTAATCCATAATTTCAGAAGGAGAGAAGATGTTTATCAGTGTTGAAAACTTTGTCACCAGTGGTAGGAAGGTCTTAATTCAATGTAAATAGTTACCTTGGCATGTTTTACTATAGTTCCAGTTCGGTATACTAGTTCACCTACTGGCATACATCTGTTCAGAGTTTGCAATTTCAATTTCAATTTCTTTATTTCTCATTCAGTCACCATCGATGGCACAAAAGAAGAAAATACATGAGTAATATATACATGCACATGGTGACGGTGACTTGGGTTGAATGTGATTACAATGGATTTAGTTTCTTTAGTCTTGCATCAATGAACGATATACATCTAGAAAGCTTCTTCAACATGGATCATGTTTTTAAAATGATTGTGAGTAATTCTGAACCAGGTCATGACTTTTGTGTGACTGAGGGACATTATATTTAATTGCAGATCATACTTTTTAAACATCGATTATAGTTTGTAATAACTCTAATATTCAAGATCCATGAACTATGATAGTTTTAAAATTGCCATCCAAAACATTTGAATTTAAAAAAACTTCGGCATCCAACTTTATTTCAACTATATAAAGGACATGTATCTGTTTTCTTCATCATCATGGAAACCTCCATTCACTTCTTTCCAGACAAAACAATGGAACACTGTCTCCAGAGGGGTTAATTGAGCTTCTGTATTATTCTATAAACTTTATAATTACTTTAATGTTGACATTCATTTTTGTGTGATAAGGCAAAGAAGTCCCACATGTGTCTGAGAATAAAAAAAAACATAACGCTGTTGAAAGTTAGCGAAATGGTTTATTCTGTAATTCCTATGTAGACTTTATTTACGTAAGAAACAGTCATCAAATGCTTCCACCTGCTTAGCAACTCACACATAACACAAAAATGTATCCTTTTGAACAGAATGATTTACATGCTAAGCAGTTGCGTTCATCTGTTCACGTGGAGACACACGTCCCTGCATCTAATTCCAAACACATAAGTACACATATACTCGGCGTCTCTGTTTAGACCGTACGTCCAGGTAGACAGGAAGTAAACCATGTGGTATTTGAAGTATACATTACCCGAGATACCTGTAATCAGCGCTTCCTAACTAGAACGTGTCTTTCAGGAGCTACGTATATACACTGTATTTGCAGGTATTCACAGAAGTCATAAGTGGTACACCCTCATTCATCTCGTACATAACAGGTTAAACAGAAAGAAGAAATAGTTTAAACCTGGAAAGCATTCAATATATAGTGAGATCAAGTAACTATGATAAATAAACGTTAAAAGATGACGCAACTGTGATAAATGAAAATTATAAGCTAATGTAACTATGATTAATAAACTAGATCAGGTGACTGTTATAGATTAAAGGGGCAGTAGCAATTTCACGAATCGTAAAACACCCTTCTCTTTTCGAAAAAACAAGCTAAAAATGAGGTTACATGGCTCAGTAAACCCATGGGAATCATTTCTGTCATTCGAAATAATAAATGTGTTCACAATAAAATTCCCGCCATGCAATTTTTGCTTTATACACAACACCGTTATTACTACTAGGGATAATTGGTTTGTGTAATGAGATGTTTTACCCTCTAAAGTAAATTAAAAAGGCAGATACTATCATTATAAATAGGTAATTTGAAAAAATAAAATTTGCAAAAAACGTGCTACTGTATAGGTAACTATACTAATTAGGTTATCAACTTAATTTTACGTAGTTCAATTAATTGACCTTGGTTTAATTTTGTTTGTATATTATTGTGACAGCCACAAATACAGTGATGCAGTGAGAAATAGACCAAGTCAATAAAGAAAGTTTTTTGTGAGGAGATTTAAAGCGTAAAACATAATATAATATTAACACTTAGATATGTAAGTATAAGGTGAACTAATCTTTTCATAGCAGCTGTTCGTGAGCTTCATGAGAAGATTTTAAGGCTGTGACCCTTGAACCTTGACCCTTAATATACATCAGATGATCACACGTCTGTAGTTTGTATTCTCATCCGTCAGAAGAAAACGTACGCATTATATCCCCCTTCTTGAAGTTTTACTTTTGGAGAGGATATAAAAGTTCCTGGAAACTAAATCTACAATTTACATTTCCATTTGGCCAATGAGCTTTGTAGGACATATTTTTGGAGGTGGTCCTTTTAGCCCTTATAAGAAACCACATAATTATAATGTCAATTGACCAATGAGTCTTCACGCACGATTGTATCATTCTAGAGCCACTTGAAAAGAAGTGGAAATAATCGAAGGAATAGTTAGAATAACGTTTCGACGGATGGACAGTAGATGCCTTACACTGCCATTAGCCCAACGAGCCTTCCAGGGCCGTGTTCAAGAGAGGTATCAAAGTAATCGCTCAATTAGCGATAACTTTTAAACCTCTCTTGAACGCGATTGCTCAATGTAGCGCTACGTAGCAAAGCGAGCGAACTTTTTGCACCTTGTCTTTCAGGAGAGAATGAGCGATACTTGAGCGCTACATTGAGCAATCAATGAGCGATTATTAAGCGCTCGCTGTTATGGAACGGAACCCTGATATGATGAACCGAGCAAGTACATGATACCTATCGTCTCATTAATGAGGATTAAGTGGTCTGTCTCCAAGATGTAAAAAGATAAGATCAACCAAGGATGTGTTTTTTCAATGCCATGAGAGAAAAGTGTATTCTTTCCAGAGAGTACAATACAACCAAAGGCCACCTGGGGATTTAAGTAACTTTCTGTTTCCCTATTAAGTCAATGTATTTGATATAGGTTACTTTAATGTTGACATTAAAACTTTCGTTTAGAAATAGAAATTCCCAAAAGTTTGTAGTATAATTGAAGGGAGAAAGTTGGAATTACCATGGGAGTGAACTACAGGATTTCAAGTTAGTATTGCTACTGAATATAGAACATAGTACAGAGTTGCCGAGACCCTGGTAGGATTCGAACCCTGAATGTTTTGATCCAAAAAGTGCACAAACAACTGAGCGAAGTCTCATTACAAGTCTTTATTAAAATAAACAACAACAATAAAAAGGTTTTAATTTGAATTTCAATAGAACTAATTTAATTTCAACACCTTGTTATGTTTTATTCGAAAGAGGACTTAAATTTCTGATATAGATTTTAATTTTATTTCCGTAAGTATAGTTTTTGTTAAACTGACAATAGTGAAAGTTTTTTCTTATTCTTTCTTTCGGTCTAATGAAAAGAAATTACAGTTTGCATGCATAATTGAAATGTCTTATAGGAAGACACGGAGCAAGGCCATCAAGCTCATGCTTTACTTTTAGACTTAACATGGTTGAGGTCTTCTACACTGAAGTCAATAGACTTTGGAGACAGCCAAAGAGAAGCTGGTCGAACTGGTAATTAAAGAAAACAATCTCACCAAAGATGGTCCCATGTTTAACGTTTAAAAGAAACATTCTTTGGCTTCAATTACGCTTCCGCGTCTTATGACTCAATATCTTACTCTAAAGAACAATTCAACACTGTAAGTGTCTCTTGCAATTGGTGCGACAACATGACGTTAATCAACGACCTGGAGGTCAAACTAAATAGGGCTAAACACTTATGTCGACTTTGAACTTAAATTTTTAATGAGAAATTCAGAATTTGATGTATTGCTTGAATTTATTAACTTTGCTTTGAATATTTATCAAGTGGTTTGTCAGTGGACAACCACCTTCTGAAAGAGTTTGTGATTTTAACAATACTTTTTTAGTGGCAATTAAAATCCTTACATTAAATGTCTATGAATCACTAGCAGTAAAGGTGAGTTTGACATCCAAAACAGTTCACCTGATGAAGGTGTAAGTAATAAACTCCGAAACGTCGTGTATTTTCACATTAAAGAAGTTGTTATGCAGAAAATCGTCCTGTTTCTTCCTGTTCTCTGATCCACAACAGTGTTCCACAAGAAATAGCTCTTCTTCGAGATCAAACGGGTTATCATTGAAGATGTCGTTTTTTGACAGTAGATTACCACAAAACTGCAACCATGTAAACCCATGACATTGAATAATGGCGTCGAAGAGTTGATGACGTCATAAAGCCATGACCAACTTCCCAATGCAAGGCCAGCAGTCTCCATCACTGGCTGATTTAAGACTTGCAATATTTCTCTCACTTTTTCGTGCTAAGATAGGGGATCGTTGCACCTGAAGGTCTCTGATAATCTGCCAATGAAACCTTAAGGAAATACTTGCGTTGAGCCATGACATCAAGCTGAATGACAGTATTGTGGAGATATGTTATGTTCAAATGAAGTTAATTTAGATTGACTGAATGATTGGTATCTTAAGCTTCACCACCCGGTGCTATAAGTAAAATACCCTTAGAAATATATATTGTTTGTCAACTCGCATTGTATTCAATTTCTATTCAATACTTAAAGACCACAGGCCTATGGTACATTTAGTGAAAACAATATTTACACATTTGTACAATACATATAACAGCATAATATATCACTTCACATATATCTGTCATTTGACATCTATTCATGTTACATATAATATCTATTATATCATTTCACATCTAATGACGTCATATATTATATCGTCATATCATATATATCACATCCCAACATATAGTACATTATTTCATTTCAAGGAGGCGTAATAAATGAACATAGGCAGGTTTTGTAGAACATTACTATTTGTGTTCGATAGCAGGGCAGACAATTTAAGATGAGATTATCTATATACCTTGTCTAACTGGTATCACCCAGCATGTGCAACACACTTTCTTTCAAATTCATGTAAATATTTTGCTGAGTATACGACTGGCTACCAAAATGTTTCTGGAAAGGCTAACCAGGACCCAATAGAGTTTATTATCACTGAACAATGTTTAAAGTTTACGAACCCCCTCTCTCTAAATAAAGGTAGTTTGGGTTCGTCTAAGAACTTATCTGACTGAACATTTCAATCACAGGACAGGCCTCTGTCTACATGGCTAACATTCTAATCGAAGAAAAACATCGGTGTCTGCAGCAAATGCTCACTTTAAATGAAGATTCTAATTTGGGAGACAAATTTAGAAACCTGGATCACTAGCTGTCATTACCATCGGCATTTCACTTAGAATACTGACCAGTCTGTCTAATGGATTCTGTGATTTGAATACTGAATAGTGGGGTTTTATTTTACCAAAAAAAGGTTTGCTCCAATGGCAATGTCCGTTCAGTTCCGCAATCAGTTCCTTCAAGAGTTATATTTGTTTAAAACTAATTACACACCGTTCTACCCTTACCTTACTCTGGGGCTGATTGCTATGAAGAGACTCTTGTTTCGGTTTAATGTTGTCTCAGTTGTCTCTAGTTTATGATTTAGTTATAGATTTTGTAATTTAAAAGCTATGAAAATGAACTAATATCTCTTTCCATTTTAAACCATCAAACTGATATCTAAAATAGTTAAACAAGCATTCAACAATATCAAACAATTTTAATTGAATTTTAAAAGCTAATATATATCCCGCAACATCATTGGTATCCAAACATATCTCTTGTCATTAGGAATCAGTTTATTATATTTAAGAATTATTAAGAATCAGTGGAATTACTTCAACTTTGAGCCGTAATCTCGCATTACATTCCAGTCAAGTACACGCGTACTCGGCATCTTTCTTTGATCTATGTATAAGATATACAGACAGTATAATATACACAGAATGGAGTGGACACTGTCCGAGGTAGGTGTAATCAACGTTTCCAAAATAGAACCGTGACTTCATGAGCTACAAATATTTACATGTGTATATACAAGTAGAAGGAACATTTAGCGGTCATCCACCTCACTCCCACACTCCAGACATATATGTACTAATGTATAAAGTCAATGTCTCAACGAATCATGCTTGAAGTTCTAGTAATGAAAAACAAATCTTATGGATGGCAATTTCTTTTTTGTTTCACACCGGAAGAAGGGACAAGAAGAAGCCCAGAAAGTGTGTGAAACAAATGAAGAAGCTGTCACCTATAAGATTGGTCATCACTTTACCAACTTCTAAATGCATTTCAAGATTTTAAAATTTAAACATATATAAAGTGTGTGTGTGTGTGTTAAAAAAGCTATATAATATTTCAAAATGTAATAATTTATTGATATAAATCATAAATTGTTTAGGAGATATATCCTTTATTAAAGGACCTATTTAACAATTTTGATTTACTTTCTCTCGAAAGATCTTAAATGTTGGCGATAAGTTAAAAGGCTTCGATCTGTATCCGCCAACCTTTAAGAATCAGTCCGTCAGGGTATGTTTGTGGAGTGACAGTCGGCTATTTCTGTTTATATAGATTTACACTAATGGCTAGAATGCATTCTTTCTCTTGAAAGCAATGTGGCTGTACTGGTATTACGAGGTATAATCTAGATTTGAAATAAATTTCTTTAAATGGTGTAGAAAAGGAGGTAGTGAGACAGTATATTGTCGTTAGGCATATTCACAACTTCCCAAGGCAAGGCATAACTCTTGCCATTCTCAAAGACTGGCTGAATTAGCCCTTGCAGTATTTCCTTAAGATCTCTGTGCTAGGAAATCGGGGCCCACTATACATTTCATGTGCAGCGATCCACTATCTTGGCACGTCAAAGTGAGGGAAATACTGCAAGGCTTAAATCAGCCAGTAATGGAGACTGGCAAGAGATATATTCTAGTCTTCATTAAACAAACATATCGTAACTAAAATTTAAACACAGTCGCCAACTAATTCATTCAACTGTATTATTGTATCGGGCCATAGTCAAATGCATCTGATTTCTTTTAAATATTGAATTAATCAAAACCAACTGAGGTGATAACTTTCTCTTGCCTGGCAGTTTATAAGTATACACAGGTAAACACGTTCAGAAGTCTGAGTGAAGGAATGTCAAAGTATTGGTGTCTGTATATATATGTAGGGGTCTGTGTGTATTTATACTTATATTTCATGTACATGTAGGTTAATGTTGTTTTCATTGAAGACTATACTCTCATTAATCTTATTTCCTTATTTTTATTTTTATATGTATATTCTAGCAATCTAGTGTCTCATAGGCCACCTGGCAGGATGCTGTTTTTACTTGAATATAATAAAATTATATTTTACCGCAATATGTGACACTCAGGTAAGTTAATGTCCAACTTTCTTCTTCTTCTTAATCTCCTTCTTCATGTTACTTTTACTGCTTCAACGAAAAGGAAAATTCAAAAGTTGACTTCAGAAAAGTTTATCTCACGTGTCCTTGCGGATCGCACATTTACCAAGCATGAATGAAGTATTACTACGCCTAGATGGTCAGGAGTGAAGAGGCAGTGCGAAATTAATGGATTGAACGTTAATGCCATAGATACTATTGACAAACAAATATATGAACGTTATTTCGATTAAAACGATAAACATCTTGAATTGTTCTCTACATAATGCCCGTGTAAGGTCCTCATGGAAGTAAGGGTTCAGGGTATGAAAATATATTACCATCATATTTCATATTTAGAACTCACCCTCAATTTTGTAGAAGCTGTTACTTCTATACTTCTTTAAATACTTCAACATAATTTCTTTAAAAACACCGAACTATTTACTTGTTGGACACAGGTAGGTCTCTGTTGTCCAGTCCGAACAGTCAATGACAGTCCTATCAATACCTGACTCTGAGAGTATGGGTTCGAATCCCGCAAGGGACTCGTCCGTATAAAATCATTGTGTGACCTTTAAATCTACAAATGGAATACTTCATTAACTAAATCCTATGTGTAAGCAATTGCCTTCAACGTGTCTTAGAGAAACACGTTTCACGATTTCATATTTGTTACAAAGTGTATCATATTCCAATAATTTTAATACAAATCTAAAACTATAAACGGATTCCCTTTCTGAATTAATCAAACCTATTTGGCACATGAACAGATATTTCATCGAATATAGACAATATCCACTTTAATACAATATGCTGTCCGGCTCAAGTGATCACATTTACGATCATCAACTCAGTCAGTTCGGGCTCTGATTTCAAATAATGCCCCGGGATCTAGTATGAAATGAAGTTAACATCTCAGTTTGCTTTGAGAGATGTGCTACAAGGAGGGGGCGTTCACGAAGCATACATGATATATTGATAAAGTAATATTGCGAGTTTATGTATTAATGTTCGTGTTGGATAGACTACTGGCGCTTGACTGTAATCATTTCTATATTTGATGGGTTTCACTTTCAATTATACGTATATATATAAACTGCCAGGCAAAAGAAATACTCAATTCTGTTGATTTTATCATATGTATGATTTTCAATTGCAAATATCTCATCGATGTCATAATTTATAACTGAAAAGTACAGGTGTTTAGTCAGCGGTCAAAGAATACTTCAAGATGTTTTTAATTGTTTTTTTAAAAATGAAATTTTAAATTTTGTATTTCTTCAAAAATTAAGTTTGATGATACACAACTAACTACTCGTCGACATATAAGACATAATCTATGTGAAAATTAATCAATGTGGCTGATTCTGCGTACATTTACAACATTTTAAAGGTGGTAGGGGTCATGTTTGTGTAAATTTCTTTTCTTGCCCCTGTCTCCATTAAACAAAGATATTTTAACTAACGTTTAACCACAATCACCAATTAATCCATTCAAACTACTGCAGATGTCAAATGTATATGAGGTGAGTACTTTCTTTTGCCCGGCAGTTTATTTATAATCATGAATAGCGTTCATTTCATGACCTTCACTATCATCACCATCATCATCACCATCTTCGTCACCAACACTACTACAGGCAACAGCATCGTCGTCGTTATTCTAATCGACGTTATAATTAATGGTTAAAGGCTTGGTGCTTATTCACCTTTACATCCTTATAATGATAGCCATGATACCGATATTCATATTCGTCTTCATCTCCGGCGATATTATCTGCGTAAGCAACATTACTGCCATCATCATCATCACCATCGTCAGTAACATCACTGGCATCATCATCGTCAGCAACATTACTGCCAGCATCATCATCATCATCATCATTGTCATTATCATCATCATCGTCGTCGTCATAAAGTCGTAAAGTTCATAACCCTTACTTGTCAAGTCTATAATCAAGCTATTGTATGTGAATGAAAGTGTGTGATGAATTTTTCAGGCAATATGTGTATCCTTTTAGGGGATAATGGCGCCATTGTGGGACTGGCGATTATGTGTTTCTTTCATTGCGTCTTCTTTTGTCTTGACTCTCTTTTCTGTATTGTAATACCTTATTTCTTCGTAAGTGTGATGATGTCATGGCTGCTGTTTGGGCCACTGTGACACTGTGCTTTTTTATTTTCCTTAAAAGTATAGCGGCATTGTACCTTTCCATAACATATATATATTTCTGTAATAAATTGAAAAGACCCAATTAACCAAATAAAAGTACATCCATTCATAAAATCTCGCGATGAAACCAATCATAAGAGTGACGAATGAGCTCCACTCCATTGACAGACCAACCAGATTGCTGTAATAACTAATCTGCTTACATGAACGGGCGATTTGCTCGTGTCATCGCCAGATCAATGTCAGTGTTATCAAACGAAACGATGTAACAGCTACATGTAGTTACCGGTCACGAGAGTGTGGGTGTTAATAAAAGAGTCAGTCCGACCATGCTATTTTTGTGGATCTTTCCGTTTTGACAATGTAGACCTATATGCTATTATAATTACATGCATGTCTAGAGCCGTGTCAGCTGCTGAACCCGGGACGATCGTCTCACCCTCACCTCTAGTCTGACGTTTAGCCTCTGAAATGAAAACTTGAATAAAATAACTTAGGAGCCTCTGAGATGTGTTCCTTATCCTGAGCTTTGTAGACTTGCCTCATTGTAGACTTGCTTCGCTGTAGACTTGCCTCATTGTAGACTTGCCTCAATGTAGACTTGCCTCAATGCAGACTTGCTTCGCTGTAGATTTGCCTCATTGTAGACTTGCCTCATTGCTTCGCTGTAGACTTGCCTCATTGTAGACTTGCCTCATTGCAGACTTGCCTCATTGTAGACTTGCCTCATTGTAGACTTGCCTCATTGTAGACTTGCCTCAATGCAAACTTGCCTCATTGTAGACTTGCCTCATTGTAGACTTGCCTCATTGCAGACTTGCCTCATTGTAGACTTGCCTCATTGCAGACTTGCCTCATTGTAGACTTGCCTCATTGCAGACTTGCCTCATTGTAGACTTGCCTCATTGTAGACTTGCCTCATTGTAGACTTGCCCCGGCTCTTTAAATGTAAGGGTCTGGATGACCGACTACCTCATCTCTCTCAAACGAGCATTCTGTATCCGCCCCTTCACTCAGTCTCTCCGGACTAATGGGAAAATAACTAAACCTTCATAATATACCCAGCACGCAAACGAGCATGGTGACGTTGTTACGACGTTGTATTTTGGCTGAAATATGGTGGCGTTATCGTTCAACTATAAAACGACATCGTTATAACGTCGAATTGCTCGTTGGGATATATACCGGTACGTGTAGTACTTGATCTTCGAGTATTTTTTCTTAATTTAATAAATTGTTAAAAGTTTATCAAATGTCGCAAAGGAGCCTATGTGAAATGTTTCAATCCAACTCTAGATTTGCAGCTGCTTTTCAAGGGCGTATCATGTTTCGAGATCGTGAAGTTAGGTTATATATGAACTACAGTCTTTGAGTTAGACTATATTATATACTCGAAATTTCATATTTTCCCACAATACATGAATTTAGATACCGTAGTATGTTCTTCGTATTTTTATTTTTCAATGATTTGTCTGAACTGAGAATGCCCTTAGATCGAACTCTCTAAATGAGTGTTTACAACCTACAGCTATTTTGTAAGTGAAGGCATCGTTAGACTGATCTGGTTAAGACGGCAATCAACAATCAACAAATCTACTTATTTCTGTCTGATTGATTTGGATTGATGATGAGTGATCTTTAAACCGAATTACAGTTATTCAAAGTGCTTAACTTGAGTTTAAGCTTGTCTGATAGAAAATCATTATCAACATTAAGCAGACTGTGGGTATGTGTGTTGTTGAACGTCTGTCTTTTCAAAATGTATTCTGTTTCACTTTGTTTAATGTTTTACTTTTTTAATTTTTGAATTCTTACAAATTTCTAATAATTTTTTTTATCATTTAGTATACTTCCTATGTTGAAAGACAGTTTCGTCGACACTTTGTTAAAAAACAAGTCAGTGTTTCATACTCCATGGGTGAGAGACGAGATTTTACGACACTTCACTCACTCACTCACTCACTCACTATAAACATGAAAGTCGTTTAATTTTTATCATCATTTTCCATTAAAAAAATTACCAAAACTGTTTTAATGCATTTGAAAAACGAGCATTTATTGATCAATTCATTTTCATTCTGCATACATTTTTCAGAAAACTAGAGTATACTATATATATTGAAAACTTCCCTTGACCAGGCAGCTCAGTTGAACATGTAACAGTTTGAATTAAAATCTTGAATCCCATAATAAAGAACATTATGACTACGACGAGTAACACGGACCTAGAGTTTGCATGTGTTAACATGTATATAGTCATAAGCCATTTGAATAGTACTAAATATGACCATATTAACACTAATTAAGAGAGCTTCGAAAACCCAGGTCCTGTACATCACATTTGGTACTAAGGAAAAGCCAGGCATCCATTTCATTAGTCTTGCCACTTTGATCATGTGACTTAATACTCACAGCCTTACTATGCTTTTTCAAGGAAAAGGTTTTAATGTGTTTTATGATTCAAGATAATTTTCATTATTATTACAGCCCTCTGTACGGTCAGCTTGCCATGAAACCATGGATCTGTTGATGGATGTAGAGACAGAGTTCAGGAATTGACAAAACAAGAGATCTAGAGATAAAACAAAAATAATAAACTTGTTTCTCTTTTATTGAAGGTAATTTGATATGGCAGTATAATGCATATATAAGTACACATATATAGATGGAATATCATAAACAGTATACAAAAGGTAAATTTCAACTAAAAACTGAAATATGCTAAAAATATCATTGAGACAACCAATGCCAGAAAAAAGTTTCAATTCTAAAGCAAAAGTTACAACTCAGTAAAACATTACATTGCATTTTGTCATGATAAATATCACATTTTGAGTTCAAACCAACATAGGTTTCTTCACATAGTATACATGACCAACTGACACAATGGTGAAGAACATAGCAATTTTTGTACTTGGAAGGAAATAATGGTGTACCTTGAGAAAGTCACTTATGTTTTGCAATAAAAAATATCATTCAATTATTATATTGCATTGTGTTTGATATGGTTTTTCCTCTACACTTCAGTTTCAAGGTAAGTATAAAGCCTTTGTCTTACCCAGAGTTTAATTTCAAAATAAATTAAAAATTCATTGTTATTCTTACACAAACTTTAATATTAATATATTTTTTAATAGACTTATTTTAAGCATTAGATTTGATGACATTGGAAAAAAGTTTCTATATTATCACAAAATAGATTAAAGACATTAAACAAGTATTTTTCGCAAAATAAAAGTTATGTTCATAGAATCTTAAGTTCATACCAACCATTGCTATATTTTTTCTTAAGTATAGTTATATATATTTCTTTATATTATTTTTCAAAGAACAAATCACTGCCATTAGACTAACAGTTCGGTGATGTCATCAATGCAATAGAATCATAGCATTGTGAATCATGCACTGAATGATGCATTGTGATGTCACTCACTTGATGATGGCAAGGCTTGTTTTCATAATCTACTGTGAAATGATATCTCCTGGGTCCTATTGCTTGATCTCACACTGTCACCAACCACCTGATATCATTCAGCAACCACCAATCCCCCTGACAAAGTTTTTGATTCCAAAAAGAAGTCACAATAATTGGTTAACAACGGGATGAACAAAAATCTTTGAACACAAATCTTTGAACACGGTTGCAACAACATGATTTCACCACAATGAAATGTCTGAATCCTATATGATCCCACAAATTCTTGATTTTTGTCTTGATTCATCAAAGAGACATTTCCTTGCACTCCTTTCTCTCACATAGACCACCACTGTGTGAAACTAAGTAACTTTTTAAAGTACAAAGTCTCACCGTAGTTGGTGTTACCTGTTTATCTGCTTATCTGCTGCATCAGTCTCCTGAAATTATACACAACAATTAACTTTCAAAAGATACCTTATTACATATGATCAATTAAGGTACATCATGATCGTTGTGATGCCAATGGGCAACTTATGACCTTGTCATGGTCACATTACTTCATTGATCACGACAACGTACTTAATATACTTATACCCACCATATTAGTTCGATAAACAAATAAGTAACCGCTTCTCATTTTTTAACTCCATCAAGGTATTTATGCCCTCAAGCCTCACACCAAATTTGGTTATCCTCTCTTAAACAGTATCTCAGAAAAGCCACAAAGAACAGCCACGAAATAGAACAAGGGCATTAACTCCAGAACAAATTATAAGCTTGCACCTCTCATTTTCAAACTCCATCATGGTATTGATACTCTCTAGCTTCACACCAAATTTGGTTTTCCTATACTATGTTAAGTCAGCCAAACACAAGGCTTCCAACAAAAGCCTTTGGTATACGAAGTGAGGGGCAAGCAACTCCTGGGTACCATCCTTTCAACTGCGTCCATTAAATTTGTACTGGCAATGTGTAAATGAATGATTACAAATGCATTCAAAATGTTGATCTTTTATAAACTACTATTCTACTGGTCCACTAATATCTAGGTTGTAACTGCACTAAATTGGCTGAAAATAGTTAAAAGGTGACCAAAGTCGATTTATGTCAGCATACTGAACCCCCAATGTTGCCCATCACCAAATTTAGAGAAAAAGGTTACAATGGATCATGAGATACAATAGATATCAGGAAATGGAACGGATGTACAGACTGAATATGTAGGCACCTCGTTCCTCGTTACAACAAAGAATATATATTAAACAATACGTTGCTTCCACAAACATTTTTAAGTTTAAAATTTTAAAAATTTAGTTTTAAATGTCCAAGTTGCCCAATTTTAAGCTGAACACATACACCTGTACCTTACCTGCATTATCTCCTTCTCGTTAACGTCAACAAAGATCCAGGTGTAGAGTTTGCGTAGTTCCAACTTGACAACCTTGTACCTGAGACTGTTCAACCCCTCCACCTTGTAGCGCTTCATGCTGCCCTTCAGTAGCTTGATACTGGAGGAGAGTGAATGAATGAATGTATGAATGAACGAATGAATGAACGAACGAACAAACGGACGAACAAACGAAAGTACGAACGAACGAAAGAACAAACCTACGAACCAACGAACGAATAAATGAATGAATGAATGAATGAATGAAGAGAATTATAGATCAGCTGAGTATTCAATGTCATAATTCCCCTTTTTGTTAAACAACTGTTTGAAAATAGAGTTATTGCCTGTGTAACTCTTTAGGTTTAAAATTATTATTCATTATAAAAGTTTGAAACTTCAAATATTATGTATTTACTGTAATACTTGTAAAAGAGGTTACTTAGAAAGAAATGGTTTGAGTTACTTCTTGAGGTAGTTATAGGAATAGATTGAATGCTCAGTTAGAAACAATGTATCTGTAACTAACATTGATTGCAACCAATTAGGATTCTCTATTGATAACATAAGAAAAAGCTTTAATTGTACCTGGGGAGATATGAGTTGGGTCAACTCTGTGGGGAGAGAATGAAGGTGTGAAGGACAGAGAGAAGGGAGGGAGAGGACAAAGATTGTTGTCATGGCGACTAAATGCATTGATGTCTTACCTTAAAAATATTAATGTAAATATTATGACTAAGACTATATTATATACTCGGAAACTTCATATTTTCCCACAATACATGACCTTAGATACCGTAGTATGTTCTTCGTATTTGTGATACTGCCGAAGTGGTGTTAAACAATTATTCACTCACTCACTTAATAAATGCGGACTGGAGTTAAACATGAATGAGTAAATCAATGAGTCTGCCATAAAATCTCACTTTGCTCCTTAGATCCAGTATGCATAGTCAGGACAAGTGAGGGGCTTTTGAACACACCAGGATCGTTTTGCATGAATATTTCTTACCTATATCATTATTAGTTACTTACCGTTCAGGATTAGGCACATCTCTGGCATGAGATAACATTTTGTACCTTGCTACCTCAGAAGAATATCTCATAATGTTGAAGTTTTCACTATGTATTCTGAAATATAAGAACAAAATATTTTATGAGGAATTAAAAATTTGTCATATTGACCTCATAATTTTTTTTAGAGATCACATGATTCATTTTGGAACATGTATAATTAATAATTTTAAACAATATCAGTGTACATTCCAGGATGGCCTACTGCGAGATGAAATGATGAAGAAACGAAATACAATGTGATTTTATCACAACCCTGGAGGTATTAATGATATTTCCCTTCATGTTTTCCACTTCTTTTAAAGGAGCACCTATTGTGTTGTTATTGGTCACATATGTCAAACATCATACAAGTTGTTATCCTACCTAATGTAAGAATATCTCTCCCTGAATGGTCCACGTGACCATTAACAAATATCAATAAACACCATCATATGGGTTGATAAATCTTCCTGAGGGTGATAAATGTTTTATATGTCGCAACATGAATAAAGCATGCATCCACGTCAATCATTCCATGTCACTTGACACAAGTTAAAGGTCATAGTTTGTTGATCGATCAACTGTTTTCTGTCAAAAATTTTATGATATTATTTAATGATATGTTTAGACATGCGGTAATATAAATATGTTATAACATTCATTTTGGTCGGTGACATCATAATTTATCAGACCCTATGCCTCGTTGGATAAATACTAACGCGGGTCTGATAAATTATGATGTCACCCTCCAATGAAATTCAAATTTTATAACTGATATCATTTCATTGAGAAGTACTGACTGTTGCTGAAAATTACCATTTTAATGAGTCCACACAGTATACTGACGATATATTGCAAACAAATTATTCAAACGTAATTTTGCAAACTTATGTACAACAGACAAAAAGACAAATTTGGATTGATAATGTTTAAAGGATGGATGAAATGACATATGGTCCAAATCGGATTCATTAAAATGGGATGTCAATTTGACAATTGCTCGATTTTAAATTTCTGAAATCGGTCCATAAATTACTTATATACGGCTTTTAAAAAAACCGCCTGATTTAGCCCCGGCGACCAGAATGAAAGTCTGCGGGGGTGTGACCCGTGAAGGGATGACTTCTGTGACGTATGTGGAGGAATTTGATTTTCAGCGATAGTCACAATTCAACGTAATTTCGCAACATTTTGATTGTTAATTTCACAAAGATATCTCCAATAAACCAACTTAAATTTCCCATATATCGAATGTTTAGATATCCAACTAGGTAATTCCGCAGATGACAATTACACAATTATTACATAAACATGTCTTTTTGGCGATGTAATACACCTCATAAATTCATTTAGCGGCAGTGATAATTATCATTAATTAATTAATGAGACAACGGCGGAGAAGCTATCTAGCCGCCCCGTCTATCGCTCATCACAGTCAGGCCTCAGTGAGCATTTCCAAAAGGTTTCGCCGAACAAATTGCGATAGTGTTAAAATGGGTGAATTAAAATCGTCTTAATTATCAATTGCAAGTGTATATTGTCTCGATTTTATGCTCAATTGATTCCGATATACAATATACGTAGAGGTAATCATCTGTCATTCTTGAGAAAAATGCATTTCATCTATCCTTTAATTGGTTATATAACTCATGTGCATATAAATGGGACGTTTGGTTTCTGTAAATGCATGATGATAAGTTGCTTCATTTTCATCGTTAAGTAGTAATTTAGTCGTAAGTCTGGAACCTGCAAATATGAACTAGATTTAGACAAATCAATCTCATAAAAGGAAAATCATTACATTAAAACATTAGAGTGATTTGCCATAATTGGATTCATCTGTTCCTCACATGCTATCAACAGATAGACACAATGGAACATCTTAATTAGAACTATGCTCTCACAAAACCTAGCCTTATTAAATCCATTTGAAAATTAACAATTCTCTAGAAGAAACTTTCAATCAACAAAGCTGGCTTTTAGGCCTGATGAGCTAAAATCATATTTGTTTTCCCTTTATTATACTCAGTCATTCTTTCTCTCGTTATATGATGTCAGTACTGGTATTATAGACATTTTATAACATGAATTAAAAAGCGACAACCGATGTTGAATACTTTCAAACAAAGATGCTCTTGTCTACTCACACCTATCAGTATTGGTTTAATGACAGTTTCATTGAAAACTTTTGATAACAACAACATACAGAGTCACTGATTCGAGGAAAGATCTTGTTTCTATATAATGATGTCATGAATCCCAGGCATTGTTTACAAGAAGTACAATGCATCAGGGGCGGATCCACCAATTGAAAGGGGGTTGACCTTGGGGTCCATCAAATATACATGCACAAATTTCCAAAAGGGGGTCAACCCCCTGAACACCTCTCTAGATCCGCCATTGCAATGCATCAACATATAAACATTGCTGTAAGCTGATAATTCTATACACATCATGCACTCTTTTGCATCAATGTCATGAAACTGTAATATCCAATTACTAGCAAACATCCTCTTCAGATGTTCGCAATCAGATAACCTCTAAATTCAAAAGAGCGACTTGTCTCTCAATTTGTCAGCTAATTCAGGAGTAAGAAAACTATTGGTGTCATCAGCAATATCAATTTACATCACAACTGTTCTTTAAATACAACATTGCCAACTTATCAATAGAAAATAAACCAAATAGTGGATTAAACAACAAATAAACTATCCCATCCACTTAATAATGTCACAAAATTAAAGCTTTTTAAAATTAAAATTTAATTATCACGTTTTTAAAACAGTGTTATTATAATAAATGAGATGACATAGATAAGAACTCACCTATTATACATATCATCGTCCTCCCCGCCCCACCCGAAGTACTTGTTGGAGAATCCGTTCACTTGAATAAACTGCTCCTTGGTCAAAGCGCTGACTCCCCCAAATAGCTGTGTGTACGGCAATCTGTTCAAACACAACCATTGGCTCTGTAATCAATCAGGCTTTGCATGATTTATTTATCAAACATCGATGATTTACATATGAAATGATATTTATAAAATGCAATGGTTCTCAATCAAACATGCCATCATAATTTGCTGATCAAGGTATGCCTACAAAAGATTTCAGCATTCCAGTGCTTGTCGTTCATCAGATGAGGTAATGTGGAGTTAAAGGGAGTTCATCCTCGGTTACCCATGGTTTTATATATGCTCTGTTACTCTCCACTATATCACCCATGGGAAACCTTATCAGGAGAATCTGTACTCAAATTACCCTCCCTTGGCCTGCGTGAGCAAATCAAACTGCTACGCAGCTTGGACCTGCGAGCCAATGACAATTCATATCACTTCGTTTCAAAGCAAGCGAGGTCATTGTGTTAGCCGTCCGTCACCGGTTATCTCCCTTGACCATTTCCATTGAGCATTTTCTTTGGTCACGAGACTTTATCACGCTGGCCAAGGGCGGGTTATTTGAGTACAGATTCTCCTGATAAGGTTTCCCATGGGTGATATAGTGAAGAGTAACGGAGCATATATAAAACCATGGGTAACCGAGGATTAAGGGAGTTAGGCCTATCTCTATTACTTTCACAATGTGATTGACTCTCATATAATAACTGTTACCTTTATGTTATGTTAACTTTATATCTTGTCAATTGATTCTTGGGGAGAAGTTGTTTAAAGATTTTAGGGCAGTCAAGGCTAATATTTGAGGGGGGTCAAAACTGTATAAATCACCTATAGTTCCCATGTATCAAAGATGTTTTTCTGAAAATTTCAGTTTCCTATGTCAACTGGTTTCAGAAAAGAAATATAAGGGGAAAATGCCAGCCATGTCAATATTTTAGGGGGATGTAGACCAAATTAACAAACTTTGATCCCGTAGGTGCAAGGTTCTGTTGGTACAGTGGTTCCTGAGGAGGAGTTGAAAAAGTTTACTGATGGACAACACATGACGGACTGACGGACGTAGCCCATCTGGTCTTTAAGGCCTGATGAGCTAAAAATCTACTTTCATTGAAGGTAGTTGTCAAAATTTAACAAGAGTCATCAGAAGATGACATATCCCACCGGTTCCAAAATTTTTTTAAAACACATCTTTGACAGATACTTGTGTATCTACTACTGTACTTCAGTAAGTTGGTATTACATATGCTGAGTTTCAGGTATGTTAAGGGTTTTCAAAATCAACAACAATAAAACATCCCTCTCATGTTTCTATGGAAACAGAATAAAATAAATAAAATAAATAAATAGAAAAAATCTGAAAATATCAAAAGGCACCACTTCAGTTAGTGGGTAATACACATGCAAAGTTTCAGGAAGATATGATGAACCGTTTTGGAGCTGTGCACCGGAAACGAACCTGTCTCTGAACAAAGTCCAACTTCAACATGTTTCTATGGAAACGACCAAAAATAAAATTTTCAGAAATCTGAAAATATCAAAAGGCACCACTTCAGTTGGTGAGTAATACACATGGAAAGTGTCAGAAAGATATCATGAACGGTTTTCGAGTTCTGCTCTGGAAACGAAATGATTACGGACGGACAGGCGGACGGGGTGATGACTATATCAAAGGCAGAGAGATTACTCTGTACACAATCTGAAAGTTGTAGTAAACCTCTAATATAAATTTCACCCAACATCCTATTTTCTTACATAAGATTTGATGGACTATGAGTAGGTCTAGATCGACCTAGTTGGGCTGAAACAAAGATGTATCAGTCGTCCTTACAAGGAAATCAATATACTGATGATGAATTATTCTAGATTTACTATCAGACCTCGACCCCTGGAAAGTGACACTCACTTGAATACTAGAGTAGCTATTACATTCTTCTACCATTGCTTGTCTCACACTCAGTGTACTCATTTATAGTTGGACAGTGTATGATGCTCAATGGTTGAAATCAACATTTGCAATTTACAACAGTCTATGAACATTTTATAACAATTTACATAAATGCTGTTTATGCAATGTAATTTCTGATAAATTTGTTAAATATTAATTTTTCTTTTCTACTCAATAAGAAACATACCGACATTCCTTAGTAACGTGAGGAAATAATTCTCAATGGTTGAAAACCTTCCTTTTGAGTGCATACAAAAAAGCAGTTGATCGTAGTAATTTGGTTTTGATTAAAGCATGATGATAAAACACATTGTCTTTTTCTTTCTCTTCAAATGCAAAAAAGATGGGTAAATTAAAACTGAAAACCTACTTATATTTGAGTTTATCGATGGCAACAGACATGTGACGTGGCATCTCTGGACAAGTATAGAGGTTTCTGTCATCTTCCGGGATCAGGTCGACATCATGGAATATAAAGCAACTGTAGTTGTGTTGTTTTATAGACTCAGCATATCCAATATTGAACAACATCGCTCTGTTGAACTTCACATCCGACATCTGGAAACGATTTAAACAACATCCTTTAATGCCATCGTAGACCTGATAGGTGTTCCCATTTATAGATTGCCATCGTAGACCTGGTAAGTGTCCCCATTTAATGATTGCCATCGTAGACGTGATAAGTGTCCCCATTCAATGATTGCCATCGTAGACGTGATAAGTGTCCCCATTTAATGATCGCCATCGTAGACATGATAAGTGTCCCCATTTAATGATTGCCATCGTAGACCTGATAAGTGTCCCCATTTAATGATTGCCATCGTAGACCTGATAAGTGTTCCCATTAAATGATTGCCATCGTAGACCTGATAAGTGTCCCCATTTAATGATTGCCATCGTAGATCTGATAAGTGTCCCCATTTAATGATTGCCATCGTAGACCTGATAAGTGTTCCCATTTAATGATTGCCATCGTAGACCTGATAAGTGTTCCCATTAATGATTGCCATCGTAGACGTGATAAGTGTCCCTATTTAATGATTGCCATCGTAGACATGATACATGTCCCCATTTAATGATTCCATCGTAGACGTGATAAGTGTTCCCATATAATGATTGCCATTGTAGACGTGATAAGTGTCCCCATTTAATGATTACCATCATAGACGTGATTGTTGTCCCCATTTAATGATTGCCATCGTAGACGTGATAAATGTTCCCATTTAATGATTGCCATCGTAGACGTGATAAGTGTTCCCATTTAATGATTGCCATCGTAGACGTGATTGTTGTCCCCATTTAATGATTGCCATCGTAGACATGATAAATGTTCCCATTTAATGATTGCCATCGTAGACGTGATAAGTGTCCCCATTTAATGATTGCCATCGTAGACGTGATACGTGTCCCCATTTAATGATTCCATCGTAGACGTGATAAGTGTTCCCATTTAATGATTGCCATCGTAGACGTTATAAGTGTTCCTATTTAATGATTGCCATCATAGACGTGATAAGTGTTCCCATTTAATGATTGCCATCGTAGACCTGATAAGTGTCCCTATTTAATGATTGCCATCGTAGACGTGATACATGTCCCCATTTAATGATTCCATCGTAGACGTGATAAGTGTTCCCATTTAATGATTGCCATTGTAGACGTGATAAGTGTTCCTATTTAATGATTGCCATCGTAGACGTGATAAGTGTTCCCATTTAATGATTGCCATCGTAGACCTGATAAGTGTTCCCATTTAATGATTGCCATCGTAGACCTGATAAGTGTTCCCATTAAATGATTGCCATCGTAGACCTGATAAGTGTCCCCATTTAATGATTGCCATCGTAGACCTGATAAGTGTCCCCATTTAATGATTGCCATCGTAGACCTGATAAGTGTTCCCATTTAATGATTGCCATCGTAGACCTGATAAGTGTTCCCATTTAATGATTGCCATCGTAGACCTGATAAGTGTCCCCATTTAATGATTGCCATTGTACAAAGTGAAGCAGGTAGAGCATCTCACTCCTCTACTCAACATTGGGATAACATCAAATCATAAACAATGTGCATTAAAGGGGCAGTAGCACGTTTTTTTCGCTGAAAAAAGTCGATAAAATGTATTTGAAAAATAATGTCACCAATAGTACGAGGGGCGTTCAATAAGTGTTGCAACTTCAATATAAAACCAACTCGCGTAGTCAATTTTTTAGTTTTATTTTTCAATATAGTTACCCTTCACCTCAATACACTTATTCCATTTCTCTTTAAGACTTTTGATGCCGCTTTTGAAGAAGTCTTCCGTTTGCCCCCCCTAACCACGCCTCTGTGGCAGCTTTGACGTCTTCGTCATCCCGGAAGTGCCTTCCACGTAGGGCGGATTTCAGGTTTCTGAACAGGAAGTATTCACTGGGGTCTAGGTCTGGGCTGTAGGGTGGGTGGTTAAGCTGTTCGAATCCACAATCACGTATAGCGGCCTGTGCAACTCTTGACTTGTGGACTGGAGCGTTGTCATGCAAAATCAGAACACCACGTGTCAACATTCCACGGCGTTTCTGTCGAATTGTCTTTCGCAATTCTTGCATTAGGTTGGCATAATATTGACCATTCATTGTAGTTTTGGTTGGCAAGTAATCAATTAATAATATGCCTTTTGCATCCCAAAAGATTGTCGCCATAACCTTGCCAGCTGATGGTTGAGTGCGAAACTTCAGGGGAGGCGGTGAACTCGGGTGCTTCCATTGCTTGGATTCCAGTTTAGTTTCCGGGTCCCAGTGGTGGATCCAGGTTTCGTCACCTGTCACCAGACGAGACAAAAACCTGGCTTCATCCGCATTAAACCGATCCAGGAGCTCCATGCAACTTTCGGTTCTTTTCTGGCGATCTTGTACTGTGAGGTTTCTGGGTACCCATCTTGCAGATACCTTGGACATACCAAGATGGTCATGAATTATTGTTTCAACACTTCCAACTGATATCTGGAATTCCAAAGACAGTTCAGAAACTTTAACACAGCGGTCAGCTAAAATTCGTCTTTCGATAGCGGCAATAACTTCCGGTCGGGTGACTTCAGATGGCCTGCCTGACCGTGGGTCATCGTCTAAGGACTCCCTGCCCCGTTTGAACTGAAGAGACCAGCGACAAACTGTTGAAAAGTTAGGAGCATCCTTACCCATCACATTACACATACGATTATGTATTTCTGTAGCTTTGCATCCCTCTTTAGTAAGGAACTTGATCACAGCGCGTTGTTCATGTTTGAGAGAATCCATGATTATGGAGACCCCTAGGTCAGCGCAGTTATTATATCTAAATAATTGTTATGTCTAGAAATTGTTTTGACATGTGTCAGTGTTATGTTTTGACTATAGTAACACCTGCTATAAGCTGACACTGTTTATGTAAACACCAATGCCCCGCTTGCAACACTTATTGAACGCCCCTCGTAAAACACCCTTCTCTCTTCAGAAAATCAAGTTAAAAATGAGTATCCATGGTTCTGTAAAGCCATGGGAATCGCTTTTTGTCATTCAAAATAATAAAATGTGTTCACAATAAAATGGCCGCCATGCAATTTTTGCTTTATATGCAACACCGTTATTACCACTACGGATAATCAGTTTTTGTAATAAGATGTTTTACTCTTTAGAGTAAATATATATGACATCAACTATCATTTTAAATGGGAAATTTGAAAAAATAAAAATTGCAAAAAACGTGCTACTGCCCCTTTAATGCAGTGCCTGTTCCTTCAATTTCATACAACTCTTACAAAGATGGAATATGTCAAGCTTACAGAGAAAGATTTCAATCAAGCTTACAAAGAGAGAATGGTGTCGAGCTTACAAAGAGAGAATGGTGTCAAGCTTACAAAGAGAGAATGGTGTCGGCTTACAAAGAGAGAATGGTGTCAGCTTTCAAAGAGAGAATGGTGTCAACTTACAAAGAGAGAATGGTGTCGAGCTTACAAAGAGAGAATGGTGTCAGCTTTCAAAGAGAGAATGGTGTCAACTTACAAAGAGAGAATGGTGTCGAGCTTACAAAGAGAGAATGGTGTCAGCTTTCAGAGAGGGAATGGTGTCAGCTTACAAAGAGAGAATGGCGTCAACTTACAAAGAGAGAATGGTGTCAAGCTTACAGAGAGGGAATGGTGTCAGCTTACAAAGAAAGAATGGTGTCAGCTTACAAAGAGAGAATGGTGTCAGCTTACAAAGAAAGAATGGTGTCAGCTTACAAAGAGAGAGTGGTGTCAGCTTACAAAGAGAGAATGGTGTCAGCTTACAAAGAAAGAATGGTGTCAGCTTTCAGAGAGGGAATGGTGTCAGTTTTATAACGAATGAATGCTGTCACTCTTAAACAAGGGAATGGTGTCACAAAATGCTCTATGGATGGATGAATACCACCCTTACCAACATCCTTCCTTTTCAGGCTGAAAAATGCTGATGGCACTCACCTCCCCTAAATTCTATCCCCCTTCACCAACATCCCCTCTCATGTCCCCTTACCTCCCTCAAGAAATTATTTTTTTACAATTCAGAATGATTGAGGTTGAAACTTACCAACTCGACAATAAATATCCCATAATCAAGTTCCTGTCGTTGCAGAAAGTAGTGCATGTTGGTAATGAAGGTCTTCAGGTGGGAGGAACGGTCGCGGTACGGCACAATGATGGCGACATGGTGTCGAGCGATGCAGTTTTGGGGCCACCAACGCCCTCCAGGTCGAAGGTTAGAGTGCATCATCTCAATCTGACGGTAACTGTACACTCTCTTGTCTACCTCCACTGGGCCCTCTGTAAGAGTTATATTTTTTAAATTGATGATAACAAAAGTAGTAAACAGTACTAACACCTCTATGGTTTGTGAAAGAATTTCAGTTCATCGCTATAAGTAACTTGATATCTAACACATATTTCAACATGTATTATATTCCTATTTGCCCCTTAGGTTCTTCTCTCCTAGACGCTTTCTATTTGCAACCATAACCTGAAAACATGTTTTATCATACACAAAAACCTACCTAAAGTTTTCGGGATCACAGGACAAACAGGCATTCTGTTCCCGAATTCATTTTCTTCGAAAGGCCTCCCAGTCAACAGACGTCGAAGTGGGCCAGTCTTCACCTTTGACCTTTGACTTGGAATAAAGGATCGCAGAAATGCAGATATCCCTGAAGTGGCATTGTAATGGATCATAAAGTTAAACGTGAACTCAAACACTACAAGACTGGTCAACACAACGGCCAGAAGGAAGGCCCGACTGTGACAGGCGGACTGAATATAAGGCAGCACTCTCTGGACAGCCATCGATGATTGTCGAGACCTCTTGTTTGGGAGGATCATGCTGATTAGCTCTCGGAGTTGGAGGATTTACGTGGGCCTCTGCTTCCTTCTTTTCATGTTTGCTCATCTGCTGCTGTCTGCAGCCAGGACTCTATCAACTGCAGGAAAGTTGAGAAAGCGATTTTGAGTTCAAATATGACTTTTGGAAGGAAATATTTAGAAATGATCTTTGCAACTGTAAGACTTAGGAAAAGTGCTAAATTCAACAACATGATGTTGGTTAAAAATAGAGCCATGGCTCTGTATCTCATCAGGTTTATATTGTTTAATGATGAAGACTGAAATAGATTTTTAGGTCATGGCTGGTGATGCCCTTATTTGGGGCCACAGGTCACCATGTCTACAATTTAAAATCTCCATTGGCTAAACAGTCTGTACACAACATTACAGTCTTCTAGGTCTTTTGTTCTGGAGAAGAAGTGAAAATAGGATTTTAGGTCATGGCTTATAAGGCCCTTATTTGGGGCCACAGGGTCTTAAATATCTTGGGGGTGAAGAAATTGCAGTCACTGTCAATTTCTCTCTATAATCATATCTTGGACCTTTACATATAAAAAAGGACGCCATAATCGATCATTTGCGGAATAAATGTTGGTTTAATCACGTTCAATGTAATTGAATTTTTTGTTTTAATCTCAATACCCCTCAAATTCTCATGCCCATGTCATGTCACCACTGTCAAACTACTATATCAAATAAAGAATATGTTTCGTAAATACGTTGTGAAGTAGTTGATATTGTCATTATAGTCCTATCATTTTCCTTTCACCTATGACACCATAATAATTATGTTTATGATAAACTCTTAATCTTAAAAGCATTTTTACAAATTTGTTCCTTGATTGAGAATTTTATTTATTTCAATTTTATTAAATGGAGGAGTGCCATGGGTCGAAATGTGGTCCCAACTATAAGGAGAATACCGAGAGGATTAAACCTCAGGTTACCGCATATGTTTAGTCCATAATGTTGTTCTGGCTAGATATTCTCATAACGTTTATAGTCATTCTGAACACATGGACTGCGATCAAAGTAAGTTCGTTTTGAGAATAAGAAAAATGTTGTTGTTCCAGCTGCTTTACAAGAAAATAACTTCATATATTGAGTCAAAGGAAATAAATATACGGTATACTAAATTCCTTTAAAGTACCTTAAACTCTTTAGTCACACCTCCATGTTTCCCTGTCATCTTTTCCAGTTTCTTACTCTGCAACTGCCTAAGACCAACACTTGATCAAGACTCTTCATTGACTGTTTTAACCCCACTGAGGCCAAAGACAAAAAGGTGGTCCTATGTGCAACGGTCTAGCATTGACCATGTTAAATAAGTGTGTCACAGATAATCCATGCCCCTGTTTGCCTTGTAAACATTTCCTTTAAATCCTGAAGATAAATTACATGTTTGAGATACGCTGTGTTCACAACCAGGGTGTTAAGCTTGTTGTGTATTCACTGGGACAGCAATTAAGATAAAGCGTAACAGAGATATACCATGAAGACAATAAACCATGATGTACATCAAATTGTGATGACAGCTTTTGTGAAAGGGTTGTCTCTTGGTAGATTTCGTGGGTTCAGGTTAATGGGTTGTCAGATAGTTATACCAGCTTAGCGGTGCCTCATAAAAGGAGGGTTCTATCAGGGCATTTGTTGTGGAAATGAGAAAAAATGTGAATTTGAGAAGATATTCCCGTTTACACATACATGCTATTAATATATGATAAAAAAAAAATACACAGTCAAATTAAAACATAAACTGTTTGAGAGGCATTCTAGAAGTTGGTGTGATGAAGAAGACAAATATTTTATGGATGATCAACACATTAATAAAGTTGATCATCCATAAAATATTTGTCTTCTTCAAATTAAAACATATTAATGAAGTTAATACTTAACATTTCACAACTTGATCAAGACATGCGCACATTTGTTGAAAAATAAAAACAATGACAACGGAAGCCATTCATCGGCACTGCGAGTGGGGAAAATTTCGCTTCGGTCTAACAGCATATTGCTTATTAGTTTTATGATACGTTATGTTATACTATATGAATATTCAATCAGTGTATATATATTTTATTATTAAATTTTTTTTAATTGTGTCAAATAACGTGGGTTTTCATTTCACATAATGTCAAGAAACCAAGATGGCGGATGCTGCTGATACATCAATGATAGAACTTTCCCTTTAACCTTTTACCTGCCGATCCAGCAATATTTTGGGATAGTCTACAGTTGGCCAAGGAGTCTGCACATAAAATTTCAGCTCTGTGGAGACATTGGTTCTGGAGAAGAAGTTGAAAAAGCGAAAAGTTTACGGACGGACGGATGCCGGTTGCCGGACGCCATGCCATGCCATAAGCCCATTGGGCCTTTCAGGCCTGATGAGCTTAAAATTGAATTGGGTTAAATATAGCGTGTTTTCATTTCACAAAATGACAAAATCCAAGATTCTGCTCATAGATCGGTGATAGAACTTTCCCTTTAACTTTTTACCTGCAGACCCAGTAATATTTTGGGATAGTCTTTCTTCAGCTAGTGACTAATCCAGGATTGTTTCATTTGATGTGATTTCTGTTAATTGACCACAAGCTGATATTTGTTCAGCACTGATCAATTCTGCGGTTTAAGTGTTCTTTGGTTCACCTTATCGGAAAAAAACTAACCTTTTTTTAACAACTGCTTAAGGTAACTATCCAATTCAACTATTGTAGTTATATTCCCGAAATCATGATACAAAACGTTACAAAATTTAAGAAAATTTACTACACATAATAATAACACCTTTCCAGACATTCACTACTTAAACTTGAAACCCCATGCAACACCCTTACTTTTATGAGTATAAAGGGCAATGAAATTGTTATCTCTTCAGTACTAGGATTCTCCCCAGAAAATTTCATCTTTGAGGGTGCAGTGGTTCTGGAGGAAATGTGAAAATGTGAAAAGTTAACGGGCGACATCTGACCGGCCTTCTAGGCCTGATCTAAAAGAGTTTTCAATTTTCAATTTTCAATTTCAAATTTCAAAATACTTGTTAACAAAAAATGATCTTGAAAATATTATTGAGGTAACTAAAGGGACTTTTTGTACATGAGATCATAATTCTGTATGAACAATATTCAATAAACCCATTTCCCATATGGTCTCAATGTGTTCATTTTGGTAGAATACAAACGTTTCATTATGTTCTTCTATGAGAAACATACATGTGTACATATAAAGGGTGTCATTAACCAAACACGTATAGGTTGACCACCCATGATAAAAAAAAACTAGCCATTGGCTCTGCAGCTCATGAGGCCTTGTATGATTTATATCAAGATTTGTATCTGAAATAATAGGTCAAAAATATACACTTGGAAATTAATTAAGCAACACCATAGGTTGTAAACTGAAATGTGGTTCTCTGAGATTGTTAGGATAAATTGAACGATTTTATCTCCCCAGACATAACGATTGGATATTTAGCGACTCATTCACTGAAATAGAAAATCCACCATATGCAAAATTTATTAAAATGTGAGGGAAAATGTGAAGGTACTGAATTTTTACCTAAAATGACTATTGTCCTAGAAGAGACTCTACACTTCAAACTTTAGAATTGATTTATTGTAAACAACATTTTTTATACCAAGTTGACATTCACACACCGAAACATCTTTTATCATGCATGATATGAAGCTACACAGACACTAAACTTCCAGTCCCGTTTTAACGAAAATTAAGAAAATGCCTACAACCATATGATCTGTGAATAAATTTGAGATCATTTGAGTTCAATCTCTTTATTAAACACTTCTTCTAGCTTTAGATAAGCCACTACCGTATTTGTTCATTAAGACAAGTTTATTGCAATTGACAATTTCATGATTTTGTGAGTTTGAAGTTGCATACTGCTTTAACGAGTGACTTTTGTTAAAAAGTCATTTGGTAAAGTGTAATCAACTCACTTGAAAGAATGACACCAATCACATTACAGCAACAATTATTGACTTTCATTTCATTTCATAATGGCACTTGGATTTTGACACCAAAATACCTAATTGTTGTAACAGCCGTTATCCAAAAGACAGTGAACCGTTATTTGAGTGACTTTTCGTTTCAACAATGCAATTGTTCTACCAAAAACCACTAACAGTTTTCCTGATATATTGTCTTCTTTCAAATCGGAACAATTTTGCTGTTAAAAAAATTTGGTGTTGCTTAATTAATTTCCTAGTATATGTACCGTAGTCTCTCTGGTATAAGACCAGGGGGACAGGCAAACAAACATCTTGAAACATGGGGATGGGCTTTTAGACAGGAGAGACCCAAACTCAGATGAAAATTCATATGGAGAGTGTCAGTCAGAATTTTTTTTAGATTTTTGACACTTAACTTGAAATCATATTATAGATGTATGTAATGTATGACCATGGAACATAAGGCAAAGTTGGGGGTGGGCTATAACCTGAGAATAACCCGAACCAGTACAACCCCTGAAAAGTTGGGATGGTCTTAGGCTAAAATGTGGGCTTATACCCGAGAGAATACGGTAAATGAAATTGTTATTTCAAGTTTTTGGTAAATAAATAAAGTCATTTTTAAGATCTACCGGTAGTTCAAAAGACAAAGGAACATCAACATCAACAAAGCATCATTGAAAATACATATGATTTGTTGTTGTTTTAACAATATTTTTTATTTATATTTTACATTTATAACTGCAAAAACACTAATAGAAAAATTATTCTTGTATTACACTCTTCAAGTGAACATATTAAACTCTTCTCAAATGCCTTGAGAACTGTCAGTGTTGGGCTACATGTGTTTCATTCCTCATTGTCATAAAATTGCTGATCTTCGCATTTGTATGCAGATTAGATTCATTTAATTCTGTATCTCTAAATGTGTACATTTCATTGCTTTTTAATGCAATTTGATTTTTTTCATTGGTAGGCCTGACTGTCATCCAGACCCCTGGCCCCAATGCAAAATAGTCAATTGATAACCAGCCCAGTCTAGAATATTATAGCAAGTTTAGATTATTCAACTGTAGGAAATCCAGGCATCTTTAGGGCTCCATTTTGTATAACTATTTGTATTGTTTGTAACATAGTGTTGTTCTGAGACTAAATGTTAGTCAAGTCTGACTACTGAACAGACAGATGTGACAAGCTTGTCAGGCAGAAATTGTTAGCAAAGGAGTTGAGGAGGACAGTATTTTCTGGTGAATTGTGATCCAACTGGCGAGGCTAAAGTTTTTAACAATGGTTCTCTCTGTTAAGACTGTTATCATAGCTGAATAGTTAAACTCTTAAATTACACATTTTAGAAATTTCATAGAACATTGAAATGCCAAGATAAAGTAAAGGAAAACTGGCCAACTAAGATTTCAACATAGAAAAGTGACCAGAAAGATTAATCACTTGTTTATGTTGAGCATATTATTTGTGCAATATGGTTCAAAGCAACAGCGTGACATAGTTCTCATTCTATCCTAAAAACAGGCAACAAATTGCTTTAGTTGTTAATTAAATTGTATTGAAAACTTTTATATCAGTGAGGAAGACAGATCCGTCATCAATACATGGAGACATCTGCAGAAGGAGCAGATATTTGTAGTTATAGAACCCCTTCATCGGACTTATACAACAGTGCTTACAAATAACATAATCAAGACCTTAGAATCACAGGTACCAGACCCTAAATATACACCTACGTATATCTACCTACCTATGTAACATATAAAGAAGGTATGACACTGTCCGCCATTTTGATCCTTGCATAGGACCGGAACTGGTTTCCTGGCTCAAATAAGCTTTGTAACATTCGTAGACTGATCCAAGTTTACATTTCCGGTCCTATGCCAGGATTCAAAATGGCGGACAGTGTCATACCTTCTTTATATGTTACATATATAGCTAGGTTGATATATATATGTAGACCTACGTGTGTATATTTGGGTCTGGCGCCTGTGCTTAGAATATGCATTTAATCACTAAAGGCTATAGTTTGTTTAAACAGAATTCTTACACTAAGTCAAAAGTTCATCAAATACTCCTGGAGGGCCACTACAAGGTTTACAGTAATTGATAAATCAATCAAATTAAGACTTGAGAATCTCTGAAGGACAAGAAGAGCTATAGCTGGATACATCTCCACTCAAGAGTAACAGAAACATAGAATACCACTACACTGAATTTACAGTTATGCTGAGAGATCATTTAAAATGTGACCTTAAACAGACACTATGCAAAAGAACAAAGCTATTGGACAATCATCAGAAAATGAGGCCTTACAAGGTCAGGGAAAAAGGGATATAAATTATTGACATAATGAAGTCATTGAAATGTTTTTTCAGAAAATGCCTGTGATGCATATATTTTAGGTGGAGTCAGGACCAAATGTACAAACTTTGATCGCCTAGATACGAGGTACCTCTCCACAAATTTTAATTTTGAGGGTAAAGCAGTTCTGGTGAAGTTGAAAATGTGAAAAGTTTACGGATGACCGACAATCAACAGATGGATAACAGACAATGAATGACCCATGCCAAAAGCTCACCTGGGACAAAAATACTCATTCTTTCCTACAAATTAGCAAACATTTTTGCTAGCCAATCAGCAGTTTATGAAACACTGTTCCATTAATATGTTTATCAATTTTTGGTACTGAATTTTTTTTTTATTTAATATGTTAAGACAGTAGATTACAGTTTGATTCAATGAAGGAAATCTATATATGGATAACAACTTCTTTATTATCAAAGTCCAAATAATGAAGAAGTTGTTATCCTTATTATACGTTATATTTCTTTCATTATTGTTATTCCCAAATACCTCTCAAAGGAGATTTCGCTTTATTTTGTAACAAAGAATTACAATCAAACTTCCCAAGTACGACAAAAAAGACACTAATTCATAACACATTTAGAGATTTTACGGTAATGCTAATATTTATTAACTGGAAGTTTAAAGATGAAGGCATATAATAGCTACATTCCGTTAAACAGAATATTACGATCACGATTCAACATAAAAACTTACAAAAACATCGCAGCTTTGTTAGAGTTCGTCTGAAACATGGCAACCCCACAGTATCCGATAGGCGAATGATTACAGCAGTGGGATAACAGGTCATATATCCCCCTTCGTTCTGAAAAACCGGTTGAATTCCACAGGATAGCCTCTTTTAATGGCAGACACGGGAATTAACAAACTACCGGCGTGTCTTCATCCTCAGGCGAGCAATTTCTGTTAATGATTCCACAAATGCATGAAAGTATTGTTCATTTCCGTAGCATCTTTATAGACGGCAGTCGATAACATGGCACCAAACTTAGCCAAAGTTAGACAAGTCAGAGGTCAAATCGAAAGCGAGGCTTGTCGTCTGCATCAGCATCCCTTTTGTTTTTCGATGGAGGAAATATTTGTTTTAACGACCGGCTAGCAACCCTGACTCGATTTAAGTCTCTAGAAACTAAAATATTATCGTTTTATTGATATTCCTTAAAAGGAAACGTACATATCCGAATTTGTAGAATTTGTAGAAAACGAGACGCCTACTTCAGAATATTGCCGGATATTGATGTCATGAGTGAAGTGAATGATTGATATCGACACGGCAACTAGTAGACACGCTATTAGTCTGTTTAATGAGGGGATTTAGGGCGGGCGTTTTTGACATCTGCCGACCCTGCCGATAGCCTGTTGGAGTTATGTGTCACGTGATTACTTTCTTTTCCTTATTCTATATTTTCCACCCAAGGTGGTGCACGAGCATTTATTTTATGTATATAATATAAAATATAGTGTAGGTCAAATTACAAATTTTCTTTTTCATTTTCAACATTTACGATGGCGATACATTTGGGACAAGTTTTGAATTATATCACGGAGTTAAATTACAAGTACATGTAATTTAACTCCGTGATCTTATAGGTAGGCTATTCGGGAAGAGACATAAATATTCCGGTATATACAGAGTGCTCATATCTGCAAAAGCTAAGCTTTTAATGAATTTAATATAGTATCTTTTAGAACTCCTAGGGACATCACACTGCCAGCTCCATAAGAATTGACCCTGTAATATAGCTGCCTACTAATGTTAGAATATGGTTAATTGAGTAACACATGGGGTTATGAAAGTCACTTGATTAAAAAGCATGCTCATAAAAGAGAACCAGGGATAACAAACATTAGAAACAAAGGAAGGTGTGATAGAAAGATTAGAAACCAAGTTATTCCCAAGTCATTGTAATATGTTTGTTCCAATCTATTTAGGATACAATATTTATTTCTCCAAAAGGAAACAATAACTTTACTTTTCCGAATATCAAATAATTATAATATGGTGCATACTAGTATATTAAATGTATTTCTACTTCACGGTATGTACCCATCATGATGCTAGTTTTCAATGAGAAAGTCCATTTATACGTTTTTCATACCGTACACACATTATGAAAAACAATTATTTAGAATACACTCCGCATCTTTGAAATAAGTCAGCTTTTACCGTTTAATAGTTAAGGGCTTAATAACTTGCGAAAGTACTTTTTACTCAAATCATATTTTGCCTGGAAGACATCATTTTCTCCCCACAGAGGTAACTCAAGTCAACTTCTAAGACTGGCGTCGATAGAACCGACTTGAGTTACCTCTGTGGAGAGAGAATTGGGAGACATAGCGAACCATCAAAAACTTCAAATGTATATCCCTCACTAATGAATTACGTAATAAGCCCACTGGGAGGGACCGCATTGGGTGTAGATATACCTTTGATCTATATATACATACCACGTGTTCGCAGGTGGTGGCTTCCGGGCACGTCCTCACACGTCGTCGCGAGTTCGTATAATGATATATCGTCACTGATGTAGATGAAGCAATCTCATTAGCCATATCGAACGTAATACTCGTACCTCGTTCGTAGATCAGAAACACAGCGAGGTACGAGTGTTCGAGCTGATTTAATGAGATTATGTTTCAAGTCAACCCTGGTCTTCGTCAAGGACTTCTTTTGTCGCCGATACTTTTTTTCACTTTATATTAATGATCTATATAGCAGGGGCGTACATTCAGTTATTTATTCAATTACCATTCTACACACCCCTCAAGGGTGAGGAAAGTTAGAGTAAAATTATTCAGAGCATAAACTGATAATTGCACTATATAGGTCTAAGTACATGGTCTGTTAAAGGCGCTGTAGCACGTTTTTTGCAAAATTTATTTTTTCAAATTTCCCATTTATAATGATAGTTTATGTCATTTAAATTAACTTTAGAGGGTAAAACATCTTATTACACAAACCAATTATCTGTAGTGGTAAAAACTATGTTGCGTTTAAAGCAAAAATTGCATGGCGGCCATTTTATTGTGAACACAATTTATTATTTTGTATTACAAAAACGATTCCCATGGCTTTACCGAAACATGTACACTAATTTTAAACTTTATTTTCCGAAGAGAGAATGATGTTTTACTATTGGTGAAATTTGTTTTCAAATACATTTCATCAACTTTTTTTAACGAAAAAACGTGCTACTGCCCCTTTAAAAAGTCACACCTGCTCATGTATTTCAGGATGTCCGCATTATACCCAATAAAATACATTTCTATTTATGCGCCGCAATTTTTTTTTAATGTCAACCATTCTCTCTCTCTCTCTCTCTCTCTCTCTCTCTCTCTCTCTCTCTCTCTCTCTCTCTCTCTCTCTCTCTCTCTCTCTCTCTCTCTCTCTCTCTCTCTCTCTCTCTCTCTCTCTCTCTCTCTCTCTCTCTCCCCCTCTCTCTCTCTCTCTCTCTCTCTCTCTCTCTCTCTCTCTCTCTCTCTCTCTCTCTCTCTCTATGTCCACCCAGCAGTCAAATGGGTACCTGGTATACTACGACGGTAGTATGAATTTGAACCTTGAGTGCCTGACAGGCGACGTGTAGTAAGTATTCTCCCCAAGGAGTGTTGCGTACTAATTGACCATGCATGCAGGGGTAATTAAACGTTGACCAGCGCTTTGAGCATGCAACGTGCATGGATGTATGCTCTATATAGATGGACTATTTTATACAAACCGACTTCTTCGTACAGTCACAGTTCCATAGAAACTGCAAAAATAAACTTCTGCATAATAATGATGGTTTCATAAGGAAAATATGTGGGTGGCGATATAACGTTTGTATACAAATAACATGGACTTTAAGAGATGTTCTCTATTTTCAGTACAGAACGATCTTCTGTCTCTTTTCCCTCCAACCAAAACATTCTCTTTTCCTCCTTAATTTAAGGCCTCGTGGTATCAAGCTGATGTATGTATCGGAATGTGTGGAATTGAGTTGTTGACATCACTCTGTAAAAGCTATATTGAAACTTCTTTTAATGAACGAAAAGCGAACTCTGAAATATTGTGTACATCTACTTTGACCAGCATATTATAATTGTATGTCGGTGACAATTCACTGCATATTATAAAACTAGTATTCCATATGTAAGTCGCATGCAAAGACTGAAGAACTACATGTACATGTACCGTATTTCCTCTAATAGACGCCCTCGGTCGTCGTCTGTTTTCAGATCTCCTTTAGCCCCGGCGTCTATTCAAGACCGGCGTCCATTTATATTTTGGCAAATAAATCACCATAGACCCTACTTACAAACATATAGAACAGAAATCATGACCACTTTTCCTGAATATGAATTTGTTTTGGTTTACATTTATTCATTGTTGAACAGGTTCAATATTTTCTGAGGCAGAAACGTAATTTTTTTCTACAAACTAATCGAGACCCGGCGCCTAGCTATTTCTTTCTTGAATTGACGCCGCAGGTATGATCGTTTGAAAGAAACAGGCGTCGGGTCTCGAATAGACGCCGGGTTTAAGATGAGCAAAGTTTGTAAAATTATAATACATTTAATAATTATAATAATATTACATTTCTCCACACACATATATGAAATGAAAATGTCTCTATTTAAATAGAAGAATTCAATTCAATTCGTTTATTTCAGTAAAAGTCCTTAGGCCCATGTACAAAAAACACATTATATACAAACACCGACAAACATCAGAGAGAAGAATAAATAAAGTTTACATTATGAGTTAATTTGATAAAACCGTAGAGCGTAGGACAAGTGCATCTCTTATGAAACATGAATAGGATAAAATAATTTCTAGGTTTCGACATTGTAAAATATTTTGCAGGTATTATATATCAACATGATCAGGTAAATGTGGGATATATTTCTGTCTTAATTCTTTAAACATTGGACATTTGAATAAAAAGTGCAGGTCATCTTCAAATACATTACCTTCACAAAGCTTACAAAATCTACAACATCTAGGTATTCCTTCTCTTCTTCCAGTATTTGTACGAATTGGCAGGGTACCTATTCTAATTAAAGTTATTCTTCGTCGTGATTCTTACGATTTAACATGAAACAGGTATGATTCTATACATAAAGTGTGTTTAATATGACAATATAAGTCTAAAGATGAACTGCCATTAATATCTGCAAATATGCTTTGTATATAACAATCAGTAATTCTTGAAACAAAATTACGTAGAAAATCACTTTTGTTGCCGACACCCTGGGCTTCCCATACACAACCAAATCCATACATGAACAATATCTTCTTAACATCCGAAGCCCAGGTGTGCCGACCTACTGCTTCAAGCTTATACATCATTTTATAACACTGTTTTGGATACCTCGTTTCTTGTGATTCTAATATTTTAAACCAAAATTTAATTACTCTTTTAAGGGTGTCAATATGTACATACTTTCTTCCACATTCAGCAAGCACTGCAACATTTGAACACTTATAACTCACACCAAGAACAAATTTACAAAATTGAACATGAAATCTTTTTCATTTGTGAATTCCCCAAATTTCAGAACCATACAAATGATAGGCTTCAGTTGTACATCGAACATCTTAAATAACACAGAATGAGAGATATTTTTCAATTTTGAAGAAAATAGTTTGATTGATGCCATTGCTGTATTTGCTTTCATAACTAAGTTTTGTACACATTTAGACCAAGATAATCTATTTGAAAATGTTAAACCAAGATAATTGTAGTATGTTGATACATTTAGTTTAATACCGTCCATGTACCAATATTCGTAAGCTCTTAATTTCCCTCCGTTTCGAAAGACAAGAATTTTAGTCTTATCAAAATTAACCGACAGACCCCATTTCTTGCAAAAAATCGAAAGTTTATCCATTCTCTTTTGTAAACTTATAACAGAATCTGAAAACAAGCATAACTCAACGGCATATAAAAACAGGAATAGTTCCTAGTCAACAAAAATACCCCTATCACCACATTGCTCCATAACTGTATGTATTTGGTTAATAAACAATAAAAAATAACAAAGGGCTTAAAATACAACCTTGTCTCACACCACTGAGTCTGTCAAAATATTCTGAAATAGTGCTTTGTGACACTTTTACACATACTTTTGTTTTAGAGTACACATCCAACATATGTCCAACAGACAGACAGACAGACAGATTTTATTATATGTCCAACATATAACCATGGATACTATTTGATGCAATAACATGCCACAGTAGATCTCTGTTTTTGAAATCAAACGCTTTTCTAAAATCAACAAATAAACAATAAACACGACCTTTGGATTTAGATAAATATTTCTGGATAAGACTTTGTAAGGTAAACATATTATCAACTGTTGAGTAACCCTTCCGGAAACCACACTGTGATTCCTACTTATCAAATTCATCAATAACATGTTTCAAGCGACTATTGAGAAGACAATTAAAAACTTTCAAAGGTACATGGTAAATATTTGAGGATTGTATCTGAGCATTTCTGGTACAATTCCATCTGGACCAGGTGATTTCTTTAACTTTAGGTAAAGAGTGCTGTTTCAACATTGGGGGTAATATCGTGATTGAGAATATTGTTGTAATCATCATTAGTACAATCATCGCCAATAACTGAATAGTCCGCATGGGAGACCATATACTCCGTTGAGAATGTAATTAAATCATCATCTATAATATTGTCACTGATATTCAGTACAGATCGAAAATAATCAATCCATTCATCACTGCCGATGTTAGAAGATAACTGCACAGGCCGTTTACTAAAATACTGGACATGTGACTAAAATGACTTTGCGTCTTTATATAAATAAATAGTAATCCAAAATTTCCTCAGTAGAGTTCACTAGAAACTGTTCTTTCTTGTGACGACACAATTCTCTGAATTTATTGCGTGATGTATGAACTTTGGATAAAATCAGTTGGCCAAAATGAGTCCACAGGAACTCGATTTCGTAATTAAAATGTAGGTAAAACGTAGTTAAAAAACCTTACACCCAATTTAACATAGAGTAAAGTTTTCTATGTTATATAGGGGTTAGTTGTTTTTTTTACCTACGATTTACTTACATTATCGCATAGAATAAATATATATGGTGAGACAGGATCTCCTTGTCGGCAGCCTCTAGAAATTTTGAAGAAGGAACTCCCAAATCCATTTACCAAAACACTAGACTCTATGTAAATGCAGTGCTGTAAATACTGTAATGACACACAATATATTTTATATATATATTTACGAATATATTTTTTTCACTCCTACGAAAAGACCTTCTACGAACGGGATCCTCCTACGAAAAATGCACTGCTACGAACGGGATCCTCCTACGAAAAGACCGTTTCCCACATTATCGAGTTCCTGTGTATGAATCCCTTCCCTTTGGTTAAAATATAGTCAAACTGAGTATCATTTCACATAGGTATCACCCACTTATTCATGTTATACCATCTAGACATGTTAATCCTATGATTTTAAATCATTTTGGAAATAATTTCAGCATCCCATTGAACTTTCAGTGTTTTTTTGGTCGTTTTGGACCCAATCAATCCAAGGGAAACAACTCTTTCTAACAAACATTTGGAAGTTTACATGTGGTTTTCTCAATCCGAGTTCCGAATGAGTTAAATCAGGGGCGGATAACTCTAATTTATTTCTGAAAGCCGGCGAAGTTGCAAAACGAAGTGAAACAGATTGTTGTCACTTTAAACTTTGATAGTCTCCTATTTTGATCATAATTGGATTCAAGATTCGGTAAGCATCATGTTCCTTTTGGCTCAGAAGAGGCCATTTAAGCATTATTCTAAATCAATTCTCCTATCAGGGAATAAAATTGTCATTCTACTTCTAGTTTCTTTCTCAAAATGTCCACATGACATTTTTCTTCTGAATTTTATATTTAAACTGTCCAAATATCCATTAGTTTTTATTATTGAAATTGTTTTTAGCGTAGCAAAAAGTTTTTAATTAGTTTTCAAACTTTGTAAAATTTTTAATATTTCAATTACCTGTGACATAACAATTTATCTTGAGTTGAAACAAGGTCTGTATTAAACAAATTGCAGATCACATAAAAACTAACTTGTTCAGATTCGCTTTATTTAGTATTACTGGCCTAAAGGGCAGTACAAGTACAGTTATTGCAATTTAGTCATGTGATGGTGACATTACTTACATTGAATACTAGGGATGGGTATAACACTGGGATAACCGGGACAAGTGGGTACTGAGTTAGGTCGAGAAGCTCTACCTGCAACCCTGTTGGATCTATCGTTAGTATGCGGCTCACTGTGTGAGGTAGAGCATTCGGGCAACAGAGGTTTTGGTCTAGTACTGAGGTAGTTCCGATAATCTAAACGTCGGTTTATGTGCGATGACTGGAAGACGTCTAGCATGCTGGACTAGTATTGAGTAGGACCCGGGTACCCATCACATTACCTGGACACATCATTATCATGTGACTAATTATAAAACAGTTTAATTTGTTATTCTTTCATAACAAGATTGCAATGTATTTGAAGATTCAAACATAATTTTAAAATCAATTAATTGTCATTCAAAATAAAACTTGATTGATATAGCCATGAATCTGTCGTTTAGCAAGCTTTAAGGTCCACACTTTAGTCTACCAGTTAATAAAATTATAACAAAATCTTACAAATAAGATGTTGGAGATCGACAAAACGGGTATCCGAGTAGGGTAGGGTAAAAGTCTACCTATCCCAGCCCTATAGATATTTTAGATAAATTGCAAGAGATTCAATATTATTAGGTAGAATTGAATTACCGTTTCTTGTTTCACAATTTTATACCAACTCCAACAAAATGCAACGTCAACTGTCATTTTTCACACTAAATGAAATGGAAATTTCAGACAGAAATTAAGGTTTCTTTGGAATGAATGAAATTTGTCTTTATAACGGCCCTGTACATCTATACAACAGTTAAATATTATCAAACATCATCTTTCTTTTTTGTCAGAGGTTCCATTCCTGGACTGCAATGGTCAGTCTGCCAAGGCTCACTGGGGCACTGCGAGTATTCACTAATGTTTCCGCGAGCGAGAGTCAGGAATCCAGGAGCAATGATCTTGCAGAGAGACGTCTCCTTTCAGCAGAGAAGCAGAGCAAGGGGGGACAATCCTGGCCTGATCTGTTGGCCCTCGTGAAGAAGCGAGGCAATGTTGAAGAGAAAGAGTCAAGTGCTGTACTGAAACAGCTGATGACATGTGCTAAATCTATCGGTATGTTCTGAACAATTTCATTTTAAATTTCATAGTGTACATTATTGATTATTCTATATCTTATAGAAGATATATATGTGTTCTGTAATTTTCTAACATTAATGACATTTTACCTGGATAGTTCTACATATCAAATATACATGGTAAAAAGTTAGAAAGAACAGTTTTACATTCATAAGTTTTTGATAAGTCGAACTCCCTTGATTTAAGTAAATTATGATATATTGATTATATATATATTGATTTATGGTTGAGTTGTCAAATTTACATAATCTATTTCAGTCGGATCTGAGGCAGCATCGGAAACAGTAGAAGGAGCGGCAGCCTATCTGTTTGAGATATTCAAGTTCGCAGAGACGGTAGGCCAGAGAGAGACGACCACGTTGAGAAGCATCTTCGGTCCCTTCCCAGCCTCCGCTGCAACCAAAGCATGTGAAACAGTTTCCCGGATTGTATCCTGGTTGCCTGACGATGTCCTCCTCGAGGATGACTTCCATGCCCGAGAGGAAGCAGACGGGGCAGCCGTTATTCAAGAATTTGGAAAAAATATAAAATTTTCTCTTCCATCATCTGAAGTGGAAGACGAAGTGTCCAGTTCTGAATCTGAAGATGAGGTTGAAGCTAAGAGTCTGGACCTCAAATACACAGCTAAGCCAGTTGCGGAGAAGAAGTCAGGAGGTGCTCCTGAAGCTAAAGAAGATCGGTGTGACTCCTCCTGGCTCCTGACTGAAGTGAGGAAGTACTTCACCTCGGGGGAGACGGATCTGGGTATGAGCGTGGAGGACCTCTCTACAACCATCTTTGAAGTGCTGTGTTCAACCAGAACAGATGAGGAGCTGCAGAATGAGGTGAGCTTTACCAGTGAAAGGATAGGAATTGAATGATGTTCATTATTTTGATTGGATATATAAATGCATTGAGTTCACTTAGCTGTTCAGTAGAGACCTGTTGTTATGAATGTGTTAAAATGTAACCGACATTTATTACTGAGAAAAAGGAGGATTCCAAGAAGTTTTTTCATTCTATTTCTGGTTCTGCTCATTGAATGTCTGTCAGATATATTTTCAGGTGTATATTACCGGTAGTACTACTTAAAAAGGGTTACCCGATAATCACATAATGCTAATATGTCTTAATCAAGTCGTTCCTTGGCATTCATTCAGTTTCCTTTAACCATCAAAACATAAAGATATTTTTTTATCTGATGGTGACAACCTTGAAGTAATTTAGTTAGTTACAGTATTCAAAAGATTGAAAGAATATGAATAGTTAAAGATAACCAGATGGGGGTGGGCTCAGGTCATCCCTTTTTTTAAATTTTTTGCAAGTAAATTTGATGGATTCCCAAAGTGAACAGCCCCTTTTCAATAAGTGAACCCTACCATCCATTCTGGTTCCGCTTATGCAGTTTGTGAATGATTGCTATTGAAGGATATGTTCATGGTTTCAGCTGTTTGACCTGCTGGGCTTTGATCGGTTCGAGCTGATCCAGAGTCTGCTGTCCAACAGGACACGCATGATAAAGACGCTGGTAGCAGACTCGAACCGGACAGCCATAGTACAAGCACAGGCTCAGAGTGAGGCTTTTGTTTGGTTCAGTCCGCCATTTTGTTTTTTATGCATTGTGTGAAAGGCTGAAAATGCTGTTTGTTTGCTAATGAACATTTTGATATAATAACAAAAATATATGTTGATATAATATCCACAAAGTGAGTAAGACATATTGTATCATTAGACTGATCAACAACAATGTAAATAAATTTAGATTAACTGCTCTATATTTTGTTACCATAATACAGTTGATCTAACAGTTGCCTGTATGAGAGGTTGTCCCGTTAACCTTTTGTGTGCCTCTGTTTGGATTGGCTTAACAGAGAAATGTCAAAATTGAATGGGACAGCCCTGTGCATTAGTAGATGTTAGATCAACATGGTATAATCTAATATAAAAAAAACTGTTGATCAAAATTTATTTAGATTGGATCAATACTAGTGCTACTGAATGGCTTCACTTCTCATTGTTTTTATTTTTCTATCACAAAAAATACCCTGATAAAATCCTCATTTATTAAAATTATCATGGTCATGCATGCTATGTGCATTCATCAATAACTTTGGCACTCTTTTCCTGTGACTTTTTTGCAGAAATAATATTTTGTACGTTATGCATTTCAGACATTAATTTTGTGAGATGTTGTTTTGACGTTACAGGAAAGAAAGAAACAGAACGGCCTACCTACGGATGTCAGGTCACAATACAGGTACACAATACACATCCAGATGCTAGTTTTTTCATTTATCTCTATGTTCTCATGAGCTGTTTACAAAATTTGGAAAAGCTTCCCACACCACCCCTGTAGAACACTGCCATCTCTCATCTGTTTTATCTCTCTGTTCTTTTCATCACGAGTAAATTTAGTATAATTTTCTAATTTCTGAAAATTTCTTGTGTGTCACTTTTTGTACTGAGCGTGTAACTCATGATGTGAGTTACATGGTGTTTAATCTCCATATAGTACTATAATTGGTATAGATACAGAGATTACATATTTGCAACTCTGAGGTCAATGACTTAACAAATTTAATCTTTAAGTCACCAAAAAGTCAATGACTTTCCTCCTTTTCAACATAATCAACTATCAACATTGGCTTGACTTTCATGCAAAGCTTGCTGACCTGGTTGCTGACAGCTGTAAGTCTATGACTATGACATAAAGATTTTAAATCTAAACCCCTGAAATCTAACAATAGTTCATTAGCTCTGGAGCTGTCTCCTGGTTATAGTCCTCATCAGTGTTTGTGTATGAAGATGAAGGGACTTAGTATAGATACTATCTAGATCCATGTATAAGTCAAACTACCTGGTAATGGTATTGGTTTTGCATTCTGTCAAGTAAAAAAAATGAAATGTTTCATATTTTTACATAATTTAGATTTAATTTGTGGCAAGTAGAAGTGGCTTTCTTGAATTTGAGGATTTGGACCTGATGAAGGTGCTGTAATGAATCATAATTAAAGTTGATACATCCTCTCGGTCATCTATATGTTTGGACAGTAACCCCCCCCCCCCCCCCCCCCCCCCCCCTTTTTAAGCTCATCAGGCCTGAAAGGCCCGATGGGCTTATGGCATGGCATGGTGTCCGGCGTCCGTCCATCCGTCCGTCCGTCCATTCGTAAACTTTTCGCTTTTTCGACTTCTTCTCCAGAACCAATGACTCCACAGAGCTGAAATTTTATGTGCAGACTCCTTGGCCAATGGGGATTCTAAATTGTAGATTTCGTGACCCCATGACCCCAAATGGGGTCACAGGGGTCACAGGGGTCACATCCTTAAAAACCTATTTTCACCTTCTTCTCCAGTTCCAAAAGGTCTAGAGAGCTGAAAAGTTGTGTGCAGACTCCTTGGGTAATGGGGATTCTAAATTGTAGATTTCGTGACCCCATGACCCCAAATGGGGTCACAGGGGTCACATCCTTAAAAACCTATTTTCATCTTCTTCTCCAGTTCTAAAAGGTTTAGAGAGCTGAAAAATTGTGTGCAGACTCCTTGGGTAATGGGGATTCTCAATTGTAGATCTCGTGACCCCATGACCCCAAATGGGGTCACAGGGGTCACATCCTTAAAAACCTATTTTCATCTTCTTCTCCAGTTCCAAAAGATCTAGAGACCTGAAAAGTTGTGTGCATACTCCTTGGCCAATGGGGATTCTAAATTGTAGATTTCGTGACCCTGTGACCCCATTTGGGGTCAATTGGGTCACATCCTTAAAAACCTATTTTCATCTTCTTCTCCAGTTCCAAAAGGTCTAGAGAGCTGAAAAGTTGTGTGCAGACTCCTTGGCCCATGGGGATTCTAAATTGTAGATTTCGTGACCCCATGAACCCAAATGGGGTCACAGGGGTCACATCCTTAAAAACCTATTTTCATCTTCTTCTCCAGTTCTAAAAGGTTTAGAGAGCTGAAAAATTGTGTGCAGACTCCTTGGGTAATGGGGATTCTAAATTGTAGATTTCGTGACCCAATGACCCAAAATGGGGTCACAGGGGTCACATCCTTAAAAACCTATTTTCATCTTCTTCTCCAGTTCCAAAAGGTCTAGAGAGCTTAAAAGTTGTGTGCAGACTCCTTGGCTAATGGGGATTCTAAATTTTAGATTTCGTGACCCCATGACCCGAAATGGGGTTACAGGGGTCACATCCTTAGAAACCTATTTTCGTCTTCTTCTCCAGTTCTAAAAGTTCTAGAGAGCTGAAAAGTTGTGTGCATACTCCTTGGCCAATGGGGATTCTAAATTGTAGATTTCGTGACACCGTGACCCCAAATGGGGTCACAGGGGTCACATCCTTAAAAACCTATTTTCATCTTCTTCTCCAGTTCCAAAAGGTCTAGAGAGCTGAAAAGTTGTGTGCATACTCCTTGACCAATGGGGATTCTAAATTGTAGATTTCGTGACCCTGTGACCCCAAATGGGGTCACAGAGGTCACAACCCAAAAAAACTATTTTCCTCTTCTTCTCCAGTTCCAAAAGGTCTTGAGAGCTGAAAAGTTGTGTAGAGACTCTTTAGTCAAAGGTGATTCTTAATTGTAGGATTGTCGACCCTGTGACTCCAAATACAGGTCACGGGTCATGATCTAAAAACCTATTTTTTGTTTGTTAACAATGTATTACTTGAGATAACTTAGATATTCAACCTTAGATAATAAAGCATATCCTGATGAGCTACAGAGCCCATGGCTCTATTTTCTTGAATATGACGAACTTGAGTAATTCATCATAAGATGGCAGGCGACTATTTCAAAATGATATTGAAGAGGTTATTAGATACAACAACTGTTACGTTTAACCTGTAGTCTGAAGAGGTTATTAGATACAACAACTGTTACGTTTAACCTGTAGTCTGAAGAGGAGAAGCAGCTGATGAAGCAGATCCGCAAGGAGGAGAAGAAGCTGTCGAAGCGTGATGCGCGGAGAGGGGACGAGGACACCAAGAAACCCTTCTCTCTCGACCCCGCTGAACTTCGGGCTCAGAGGTTGGTTGGTAGTATCCTTGCCTTTAATTGTCATGAGAATTAATGTACATCGCTGATTTAGCCATTTTGATTTTACTCTGTTTTGATTTTCTATATAGTTGAATAAAATAAAATATATTCCCCATCACTGATTCCGCATTTCTTTGCTAATAATATCTAATAATATCCCCAGTGTTGTTATGTGGTGTGCTCAGCTAATTTTTGTTGCTATTTATATCAGCAAAATCCCTTCCTTATAATATTTTCCTTTTTAAGCTCTCTTAGTGCTAATATAGTCGTAAGTGCCATACATTAACATTGACTTACGACTATCTTAGCACTAAGATAGCTTCGAAAATATGGGCCCATGGCCCTATTCTTACAGTAATTTGTCTGATCATCTATATTGATCTATCATATAACATTCACCATAAATACACCTACAAACTGTAATATTTCCGATGTTTGTGTTAACAGAGAAGCAGCTTTGAGGGTTGCTGCTAACAGACCTGTGTTGTCCAGCTCGCTGAGGGGAAGCGTACATCAGAGAGAGAAATACCCCTTCGTGTTTGACATGTACGAAGAGGCACGTCAGTCGTCAGCATACGTAGGAGGTAGTAAGGTAAGCCTTACATAGATAATTGGACAGAAGTCTTATGTATGGCATGTTAGTCATTAATTTCTGAATTGAAATACTAGCTCACTTATACATTTTCGAGTCCTAGAAAGCTGAAATATTGTGTACCGACTCCTTAGCCAATTTGGTGACGCTGTGGCCACAAATAAGGGTCACAGAGACCACAACTTAGAAAGCTATTTTCATCTTCTTCTCCAGATGGGAAAACCTTTGAAAGCTGAAATCATGTTTACAGACTCCTCAGCTAATGGAGATTATAAATTGTAGATTTGGTGCCTCAAAGGTCTTGCCCTTAAAACCTATATTCGTCTTCTTCTTCACAACGAAGACCCCTAAACACTGAAATCTTGTATACCGTATATTACAGTGTATAAGACCACTTTTTTATACCAGAAAATAGGGGGTCAAAGAAGGGGGTCGTCTTATACACAAGGGCTATGTTTCAGAAGAAGAAATTTTGAAGCTTCATTGACGAACTCACGATGTTGAAACCGGAAACAGCAATACAGAATATTGATGTTATCTCATGCTAACAAAATGGAAATAAATATACTTTTATAATTATTATGTATTATTATGGGTTTTTTTTTATTACTATATGGAATTAAATACATAAAATATATTTGATAATTCATTTAAAAATAATAGGTTGACGGACCTAAAGTGGTACCAGCAGTCAAGCAAACGATCGATAAATTCAGTGACGTGGACCAATGAAATTCTACAACTTATCCATTCATTCATGACGTGGACCAATGAAATTCTACAACTAACCTATTCATTCATAAAACTTGACAAGCTTATCTCGATAAACACGTGTCATTGACGTAATGTTAATTCCAATCAGGGCAGTTATTCATTAACATATCCGGTAATTATCTTAACTTTGTTGTGTTCTTATCAGTAATTGGTCTGTATGTCCTTCTCTGGATGTTTACATGGTCAACGTTAAATAAACACGTCTTTAGCGTGAGAAGTTTACTGCATTGAGTGGCCCCTCGCTATAACACACGTTGGGAGCCAAATACTGACAGCTGCGTAATAGAGAATCAGCGGTAAAGCTAACCAGAGTTGGAATGAAAAATAATGGCTTGACTTCAGCTATCAAACATTACCAACCTTTCAAAACCATTCGGCAGTATTAAATACAACTAGTTAAACTTTGTTTATAAGAAGGGACAAATATTTACAACACTACGATAGAAATCTAGACATTAAAGCTTGACTTCGGGCATGCGCAATCAAGCTTGGTTATCAAAGCTCTTGACACCATTTTAATCTTATAAACACTGAAGCGATTTCTAAATCTGTGTAAGGAGTATCGGCTTTGTTTAGATGTTAGGCCTAGACTAAAAAAAACATGGCGAATAGTTACGATAGATTGTTGATTGTAGTGTTGCTAATCTCGCATGAACTGACAAGAAAATGACATGTCATTAAAAAAATAAGAACAAACACCGTAAGAAAACGTATGTATTTTTTTTATTTTGATACATTTAAAACAATTTATTTAACAAACAAACAATTATAACAAATCATTTATGTCATGTTACTTAAAAAATTACCGGTATCACCTTACCGTTACCAAATCTTACCAACGTGTTTTCCCATCATGGCATGTCGACCTGTTTCCATGATTGCTAGAAGGGGGTCGCCTTATACATGAGATACATGGTTTTTACCTGATTTTAGGGGTCTGAGAAAGGGGGTCGTCTTATACACAGGGTCGCCTTATACACTGTAATATACGGTACATATTCCTTGCTCAATTAGGATTATGGATTGTAGATTTAGCAACTCTGTTGTTCCATATAAGAGCCAAAGGCGCAATGTTCTGAAAACAAATATGTGTCTTCTTCTCAAAACGTAAATGTGCTAGAAAACTGAAACATTTGCAGGACCTTGGCAGATGGGGATAATGAATTGTAGATTTGGTGACTCAATTACCGTCGATAAGAGCAGCAGAGGCTACACCTTTGAAATCTATTTTATTTTCAAGAACTAATTTTCAAAAAACTGAAATCCGACTCTTTGGTCAATGTAGATTATAAATTAAAACAGAGAACCAACAACAAAGTAAAATCAACATGTTTATTGTTTGGCAGAGTAGTGAGTCAGGCGCTTAGTAAAAATGATAATAGAATTAGATTAATGAAGTGCAATATGATATTAACAAATTTGTAGTTTAATAATATTACGTAAATTGTTATAATGGTTGAATGTTAAGAGAAGTTAAGTTGGAATATAATTATTATGGATGAAAATTAATATATTAGGGTATAAAGTGAATATATGGTTACTTAAGCCCTAACTTACTACGTCTAACTGAGAGCCTAATATAACACTGTTAATAAACCTACATAAGCTACTAACAATCAGGTGAATTACCGTAAAGGACTAGGAAAAACTGCTAAATTGCCTCGTGCCTAATCTAAGGGTCTAATAACAACATCTCTAAAAACTAATACATGTACTAACCACAGCGTGAATTGTATTAAATGACTATGATGACCCTTATAAATCGTTTCACAAAGGAAACTAACACAACCTAAAGGCAGATTAACTTTGGATTATATACAGGGATGGGAGGGTGGGGAAAAGAAGTGTTGACTGGGCGAGTGCGACTGAAACAATGAGCGCGTTAATTACGTGAGTTAGCGCGGGAGTAAAGTGATATGGGAGCTGGGTAATGGATACTCTGAGTGGGAGACTGAAGTCTCGTAAAGGCGAGACTTCGGTGGCAAACGCCTGAGAAAGCAGACGATACTATTAAATGCCATAAAGTGTATACGTTAATCTGCCTTTATCTAAAAGGTTATAGAACTACATAAAGACTATAAAGGTCCGGTTTCAATTATCAATTTTCCTGAAAGAAAATTATGAAATTAAAACAGAGAACCAACAACAAAGTAAAATCAACATGTTTATTGTTTGGCAGAGTAGTGAGTCAGGCGCTTAGTAAAAATGATAATAGAATTAGATTAATGAAGTGCAATATGATATTAACAAATTTGTAGTTTAATAATATTACGTAAATTGTTATAATGGTTGAATGTTAAGAGAAGTTAAGTTGGAATATAATTATTATGGATGAAAATTAATATATTAGGGTATAAAGTGAATATATGGTTACTTAAGCCCTAACTTACTACTCCCAAACATAGGCCAAACAAAAGCACATGATAAAGGATGAAACAAATGAAAGAAAAAAAAATTAAAAATAGGATGACAACTAAGACGGGAATAAACCCTTGGCAAAGCAAGTAGCGGCAGCGACTTTGACTTCAGGAGAAAAGTCAAGATAGCGTAAATAGGCGTCGGACGTCCAGCCACCTAACATTTGAATTAACTCCCCCGGGACCCCCGTTTTGAAAGCCCAGGACGCCCCTCCCCGCCTGAAACTATGCCCGGAGAAAGCAGTGGGAGATAGGCACGCCGCTGATAAGGCAGCGCGGAGCTGAGAGTGAAAGAGAGAGTATGTGACGGGCACCAAACCTGAGGGGAGGGGGAGAGCAAATAGGGGGGCGGTTGGAGGGGCCGGGACCATAGTCGACATGACCTTGAAGGCGCGAACGGGACACAGGGGGGAGTCAGGGAGGGATATGAGGGGTACGGAGAAGCAGCGATCTCCGAATTGGTTAGTTTTAGAGAATTTCAGTTGGACCCATAAACCGAACGGGGCTGGGGTGATGTCATTGCGGCAGGGGTACTTAATGGGTGAAAACAGGGTCTGGGATGGGGGTATTAAGGAGGACTTCCGAGCCATCAAAAAGAACAAAAAGAGAAACAAACAAAACATAACCGCATGTACAGGTAAATGAAAATGCATGGCCCGCCAAAGCGCTAACAAATGATGTGGTTCTATAGGAGAAGCCTGGATAGGTTGACGAAACAGTTGTTTACCAATGCCACGCAGTGTAAGTCGCAAAAGAAAGGAGACTGGAGGAAAGGCAAAGCCTTTAAAAAGGTGGAATAGTTTAACTCCGTGCAGGTAATTTTTAACCGACGTGGCACTGGTAAACGACCTACTTAAAAATTTAACATAGGCACATAAAGTCTCCTGGGACGCTGGCAGGTAGTTAAAATGAAAATATAAAGAAAACATGATGAAAGTCCGCCACTGGGTTCGGAGGTTGGCACAGGTACCCAGGGAAAAGGCAGTCTGTTGAGCGTCCCGGACCTCACGTCTGAGTAGGTCCAATTGGGGGTTCACACCTGTAATCACCAATAATTGGAGAGCGTAAATACTGAGTCCTCAACTGGGCAGTTAACGAGGCCCTCTACCTGATAAGTACGGCGAAATTGGTGATCACTGTGGGGGGAAAGGTGCCACCTTGATAGGATGTCTGCAGCCGTGTTTAAACGACCCGGGACGTGCACAGCTCTTAGTTCGAAATCATTTATGGCAGTCAACAGAGCTATATTCCGCAAACAGTCTAGCAACCAGGTGTGCTTTGCCCTACCTGAATTTAAGAGAATGACAGTTGCCAAATTGTCACACCCCACCGTTATGCACAATCCCGTCCACTGTTCCCCCCACAGGCTCACTGCAACTAAGATGCTAAGGCACTCCAACACTGCGATAGGCAAGCCTAACTGAACCAAACTTTCGGGGAATTGCTTGTGAAAATATTGGCTCCCACACACACCTCCGCATCCAGTTAGGCACGCATCTGTACAAAATATGACGTCAGCGTCATACCACGCGTCTCTCTTAATGATAGAGACGCCATTAAACCGACGTAAGAACTGGCACCACCACTGGATATCCTTTCTGAATTCCTGACCCAGCACAATGTGATGCTCAGTTACCGGCACTCCCCGTAGGCATTGCAACATGCGTCCCAGAAAAAGGCGACCCGGTTTGACGCATTTGGAGACAAAGGAGAGCTTGCCTATGAGAGACTGTAGGTCCCTCTTCCGACATGACGTGAGAGACAACCACGCCGGTAAGGCTGTCTCGATATCCCTCAACTTGTCCTCAGGAACCCGGAGCTCCGAGTTAACTGAGTCGATGATGATGCCCAGGAATACCATGCATGTGGAAGGAGGACATGCTTTCTCGTGAGACTCTTGCACACCCGCGTCTTGCAGCACCTGGCCTAGTGTCTCAAAGGAATGTTGGGCCCTTTGAGGGGTGTCTGCTCCACCGAAGTCATCCAAATAGTTGACACAGGCTACATCAAAGAGTTGAGCAATGTGATTAAGGGCTGACGTCACCCGTTGACACACGTACGCGGCTGAGCGCAGACCAAACGGTAACACCCTGTCAATGTAAATGTCACCCTTCCAGCGAAATCCAAGTAAGTGTAAATCTCCAGGATCCACGGGGATTTGCCGGTAGGCTCTGCTGAGGTCACGTTTAAAGAGAAGGCAACCAGCACCCTTTTCTCTCACAATGTCAACGAGGGAGTCGACAGTTGGGTATGTGAGGTTAATGTCCTCCCACAAATAAATGTCTTTGTCAATACCGTCGTTCACCGACGCACCAGGCGGCCAGCTGAGGTCTAGAATCACTCGTCTCTTGGTGTTGTTGTCTTTTGGAACTGTATTAAGAGGGGAGGTGGCAAGGGGCATACCGAGGGGGTTTGCTGGGAAGGGGCCTAGAGTGGCCCCTAAATTGATCTCTGTAAGCAAATATCTGTCCACAGCCTCTGGATAATCCCTTGCGCCAGCGTGGGGTCTGTCCTCAGATCTAGGTAAATGAGACGAGGAGTAGTTGACAGGAAAACCGTAGAGCAAATAGTCGACCACCTGCTTATCCTCGTAATCAACTAAATGATCCATCAAATAACCTGCGTTCCAGGTGGTAGGGACCACATAGCGACAGGCCATTGCGTTGGGCAGACCCGACTTCTGGATATCTGCATGACACTGCACGAGACTAGGTGGAGAAGCTCCCGCATCTGCAGCAGAGCTAGGTGGCGAATATAACTTAGGTGACGAAACGAAGTCTGAGGACGAAAGTGAACTGGGGGACGAAACGAACTTGGCTGACGAAACTAAACTGCTGGACGAGACGGACGAGACGGTACTGGTTTCGTATTGTCAGCGTGTGTTAGCTGATTTCCCAGTGCGTGGCGTGTGTGATGGTCTACTGCCCAGGGGACAGTCGGGGCTTGTCTCGGGGTGGGCACAAACGTCTCTGTTAATCAACCAGCATGTAGCGCACATGTGGGACAGCAGGCGCCGCTCTCCTTTGATGAGTCCAACGTGGGGGGAGTTGTTAGCATCGCACTGTCCTGTCTGATAGGCTTGACAGAACCAGCGCCGGGAGGGTGAATTACTGTCTCTGGTCACGGTAGGGCGCCGGTCCTGACCCACAGAGTGCCGTGATCGGTACAGCATACCCTCGAGATCAAGGAAGGAATCCCCCCACTGCCGGCGACCTCGTTCTATATCCATGAGCACAGCGGCGTGAAACTCAAGTACTTTTTCCCATGGACAAGTACATGCTTGATGCATCAACAGCTCGAGATGGTCGATCCTCGCTTTCAACTCTGAGTTACGAACAGGCAGTTCGGCGAGAATGCTGGAGTAGCCAGCAACGAACTGAGAAGTGGTAAGCTCCTCGTATTTCACGTCATGTGTGACGAACTGGCGACGGAGATGTGTGTGGGGCCAATGCTGGGGATTGAGAACATGATCAGTCACTTTTAAGTCACGCCCAGACTTTAAGACCCTCTTACCGGAAATATGATGCAGGGGTCCGAGTAACGTTGTGTCAACTTCCCCCTCGGCTAACTGCTGCAAGGTGGTCATTTTCCGAAGGTCGGCTACTGTCACAGGGGTAACGTCACTGTTTGAAACTGGGGGCTGCTCCCTGGCGTACGTGGGTGGGATTCCCTGATGTGGTGTCTGCGAGCCCCCCTGTGTCAGCTCTGATTCAAGGGCTGCCACTTCTCTTTGTAGTTTGGACAGCTGAGCCTTTTTGGCTTCCGTCTGCAGGCGGTCTTCAAGACGTAATTTGGCCACGTTCAAATTAGCGATTTGTTGGTCCAAGTCTGCCGACAAGGCGGATTTAGACGTGCTCGATGGGACTTTGGTTCCTGTTGATGTGGATGGTCTGGACGCCACTGTCATGTCTCCGGCAAGTGGTGACGTCGTATCCCTCACCGGAGAGAACGCTGAACTTTGTCCGCCAGTGAAATCCATCTCGGATGATTCACTTAAAGATCCGATCCCAGCGTGCAAATTAGCGTAGTTTGGTCTACCCTGACGTGGCCGTAAACAAACGTTGCTTTCGGCCATTTTAAACAAAACAAATACAGTAAATACGTTCCAACGAACGAGACGAGACGAAACTGGACGGGACGAGAGAGAAAAGAAGTGTTGACTGGGCGAGTGCGACTGAAACAATGAGCGCGTTAATTACGTGAGTTAGCGCGGGAGTAAAGTGATATGGGAGCTGGGTAATGGATACTCTGAGTGGGAGACTGAAGTCTCGTAAAGGCGAGACTTCGGTGGCAAACGCCTGAGAAAGCAGACGATACTATTAAATGCCATAAAGTGTATACGTTAATCTGCCTTTATCTAAAAGGTTATAGAACTACATAAAGACTATAAAGGTCCGGTTTCAATTATCAATTTTCCTGAAAGAAAATTATGAAATTGTTGATTTGTTAACCCTCTGACAACTCAAGTCTGTTAAGCAACAGAGATAACGGCTCTATTTTCTATTTCTACAGACTTAATCATTGTTGCCCTGTTGGTAGAGTAAGCAGGTTTGTGTATCTCTTTAGGTAGAAAAATATTTTAATAGCATGTGGTGAACTGTTGACTGTTCCAGATGGTTCTACCTCAAGGCTTCTCACGGAACGACTTCAAGGAGTACGAGGAGGTATCCATCCCCCCAACTGACGCAGGACCCATCAATGTCGGCAACAAACTCATACCCATCTCAGACCTGGACGAGGTATCATTTCCTAGTATCTGTGGCATTAATATATTTTTTTCATATTCTTTTGAACTGTGATAATTGTAATTGCAGACAAACATGACTCTTTTCATTTTTTGGTTTTTATTTTTTTCAAAAATGTTTTGGGCTGCCTTGTAAATCAATGATCGTGAAAGACATTTTGGATTTATTAATCTATGCATCATATTTACTCTTGTAGCTTATGACTTATCATAGATTTACAATTATTAAATTCTGTTAATTACATTTGACAGATTGCCATTAACCCTTACCTGCTCAGTTAATAAGTGAACAGAAATAGATACAGTGGACCACACTGGAGGAGATGGGCTAGAATTTGTAGTTCGTGTGATGACCAGTTTCGTTCAGTTATGAACTCTGTGTGAGATGACTGGAAAGAAAGAGTTAAAATAGTGTTGAAGCACAGTGCCAGTGTCTATTGTGGTATCACAATCTTTCTTTACAATTAATTAATCAATTTATTTTTGAAAAGTGTCCAAACATTCCTGAGTTCTGCATTTTCTTGAATCCTCAATCATCGACACAATTGATCAGGGTGTGACTACTGCTGGAGATAAGCAAGGATCTATATGTCACACTCTCTTGTACAAAATTGTCAGCTGTTATTGTATCATTGCTGTTTCTGACATACAGATAGGACAACTAGCGTTCCGAGGCATGAAGAGTCTGAATCGTATCCAATCAGTGGTGTTTGAGTCGGCGTACAGGACCAACGAGAACCTGTTGATCTGTGCACCGACCGGTGCTGGTAAGACCAACATCGCCATGTTGACCATCCTACACGAGTTGAATCAGCATCTCTCACAGGGCGTCATCAAGAAGGATGAATTCAAAGTGGGTGTTGTCAATTCTGTTTTCTTTATGATTTCATATTACTGATTACCTTTTAATTGTTTTGTACCATAACTTTGATACCATTGATGTGGAAATTTTCTTTCAGATAAGAAATCAGAGCCAATATGAGAAAATAAATGCCATTTTAACTTCAAACAAGCACATTTTCAGAGTTTATCAAAGTTATTGCTTAAAACATATGATTTAAATTTTGGGTGTTTATCATTGGGATTTAATAGAGAAATATAAAAAAAATTGTGGTCCATTAAAGTGTTTTTTATTGGAATATTTATATTTGATTAAGTATAAACAGTCCAATGCCACATGTTGCAGATAGTGTATGTGGCCCCTATGAAGGCGCTGGCAGCGGAGATGGTGCGGAACTTTGGGGGGAGACTGGAGCCCCTCGGTATCACCGTGAGGGAGCTGACGGGAGATATGTCCCTCACCAAGGCAGAGATCCTCAAAACACAGGTTAGCCATGTTGGATTGTCTAGGATGATCAGAAAATTTCGTTGAATGTATTTTGCAATACATTTATGTAATTTAATGACATTTATTGATTGTCTTTGTAATAATTTTAAATAACTGTCCATATGTCTATTTCTCTGCCAAGTACAGTTTAGCAACATTAATCAAGCTAAACAAGACTTTCTATGAAATGATAAGAAGTCAATTAATCTAAGTAGGTCACAGACCATAGCGAGTGTGATTTTAACATTATGATGTACTAATATCATTGTTTACTTTTTGCCGCTGCATTTTTTAAAGTGACTTTATTTTCCCTTAAGAAGAAAAGCAAATTATCATCAGGCCTTATTCTCTTGATTTCTCTGACTAGATGCTGGTGACGACCCCGGAGAAGTGGGATGTGGTGACGAGGAAGAGTACGGGGGACGTAGCTCTCGCTCAGCTCGTCAAACTCCTCATCATAGACGAGGTCCACCTGCTGCATGATGACCGTGGTCCAGTCATTGAGAGTCTGGTGGCTAGGACAATCAGACAGGTAGATGGAAGTTCATAGTTGTTTTACTGTTGAATGTTGAGGTTTCTAACCCCTGGGGGAAATGAAATGGCTTTCAGTTGTGGTGCAGTCCATCTGTCCTGAATAGGTCACCTGTGTTCCGAAATCAACTTCTCTCACAGCTTTGGATCTATCTTTTTGATACACATGCTCTGGGTTTTTTACGACAGGGGAGGGTTTTTTTAAATTTTTAATGTCAGAAATCTCTTTAACATCAATTGATTCCAACCTGCATCACAGATTTAAAGAAATAAGAGGAGCATGAATGTTTATCATATGAGGAATCATAAATTCTTTTTGTTGACTAAATATTCTGAGGATTTTCCACTAAGGGCAAGTACAAAGGGCAAGTAAAATCAATCCTAAGGACGATCTGACATGTGGGTTGAGATAGAATCTCTGAACTTGTTTCCTGAGAAGGAAATAATCATAATTTATTTGCCCCTCAAGACAAAGTGGACAATTATATTAATTGTTCTTTTACTTATCTACCACTCAAAAAATGTCAATGATCAACAATTGATCAGTTATTGACTTTTGAAATTAAAATATGTTCTTTATTTATTACCTTCTTAGGTGGAGAGTTCCCAAAGCATGATCCGTATTGTGGGTCTATCTGCCACACTACCCAACTACATTGACGTGGCTCGTTTCCTCAACGTCAACCCCTATCTGGGACTCTTCTTCTTTGACGGCAGATTTAGACCAGTTCCCCTTGGACAGAAGTTTATTGGTTTGTAGCACTGAAGCCATTGGTTGCTTCCTCCTTGAAGACATCAGATATCAACTTGATCAACTTCTTTCTTTTAATGTTAGCAAGGTTTTGGTGTCGTCATATCGCTTTCAAATGATGGGATGTGGCAAATTCTGTCACTGGTCATAGTGTTTGCTGCACCTAAATTTCATAGTGGGCTCTGCTATGTTTGCACAAAAATGTTATCTAGATTGTCTATCTGTTTCCAGGTATCAAACCAACGAATCGTGTACAGCAGATGATGGAGACTAACAACGTGTGCTATGACAAGGTGCACGAGCAGGTCAAGAACGGGTACCAGGTAGGATCATGATATTTGTACTAATTATTGATAAATAATCCCACTGGACTGTGTTGCATTTCTTCCTCAATGCCAGGAGAATTGTAGAGAGAAAAATAAATGTATGCGTTGCTTCCTCCTGCCGGTGTTACCTCGCTTTGCAGTGACAAGAACGGTACATGGTAGGATCACAATATTCGTAATAAATGGTATATATATCTAAATTGCCAAGTTATCCTTGCACAAAAAATGCTCAAAGTGTTGGATTGAGTTCAGGAAGTTATGATCTTGGCCTCATGCTTTGACAATTCCAAAAAATGCACCTTACTCAAATAGTTATATGAGCAGGAATTCAAGTTTTTCAAGATATTTAGTAATTATTCCTCTTATGAATCTTTGTTTGAACATAAGTTTTGTATTATAAATTTAGAAGATTAATCGTCAAAAATGGGTATTAGTTAATTTAGAATTGGTTTCCATTGTTAAAAACACTGTCGACTTTATTAAATTCCAAAAGGATTTAGGCCTTTCATACAGAATTATCTGAAACTTAATCTGAAACTGATATCTAAAATCTGAAATCTGATAAAGTACATTATCAATGAATTTATAGTTATGATTTCAACATTTCTGATGAATCTTTATTTCCAGGTGATGGTGTTTGTGCATGCCAGAAATGAGACTGTCAGGACGGCCATGATGCTTCGAGACTTTGCCAAAAACCGCGGCCATTCATTGCTGTTCCTCCCAGACCAAGACAGGAAATATGGAGAAGCTCAGAAGAATGTAAGTGAAGCCTACATAAAAGATTAATTCTTATTAAATAAAATCTTCATTGCTTCACAAGACTTTGTAATTGACCATACATACATTTATTTGAATATTTAGCATTGTTATTTTTGTATGTTCTACTGCAAATCAGTTAGCCAATCACAAGACCTCCAACAAAAGCTTTTGCCGCAAGAAGCTAGGGGCAAGTAACTCCGGACAGCCATCCTTTTATCTGTTTGATAAGGTGATAAAAATAAGATGATGTTTTTGGCCATCTAATGGATAGGTTTTGTCTACACTAAACTGGTACAGAACACTTGCCTATATCAGGCTTCATCAGACCTTATAGTGAGGAATCTATAGAACCCATGCGTATCTCGTATCTCTTGCAGATTTTATTTCTCGGAACGTTTTTTTTCAATCAGACTGGTAAAAGGTTAAATACCTATTGAAAGTAGATAAATTACCAAATAGGATAATTCACCTATTGAAAATAGATAAATGACCAAATAGGATATTTCACCTATTGAAAATAGATATATGACCAAATAGGAAAATTCACCTATTGAAAATAGATAAGTGACCAAATAGGACATTTTTCCTATTGAAAGTAGATGATTGACCAAATAGGATAATATGACCAAAAAGGATATTTCACCTATTGAAAATAGATAAATTACCAAATAGGACATTTTTCCTATTGAAAGTAGATGATTGACCAAATAGGATAATATGACCAAAAAGGATATTTCACCTATTGAAAATGACAATTCCCAGACGATGAGATCCCGGAACAAGCAGCTGAAGGACCTGTTCCCGGACGGGTTCAGTATGCACCATGCTGGTATGCTGCGTCAAGACAGGAACCTGGTGGAGAGGTACTTTGCTGAGGGACTCATCAAGGTCTTGGTGTGCACTGCAACCCTCGCCTGGGGAGTCAACCTGCCCGCTCACGCAGTTATCATCAAGGTGCGTGCTGAATTAGTGATATATTTAATTACTGCGTAAACGTTCCCTCTTGATGGTTTGACCTTTTACCCTTTAGAGACAAACAAAGTTTAAAAAAGAACAAAATAAAATATTTTTTAGTGGTATGAATTATTTGTTTCCTCCCTTTGATGAGTCAACAATGTGAATCACATTTTACTCAGTTAAATTCAGCGGTAAGGGAATCACTACTGAAGGAATCATCAATATGTTGGTATTTAATGCTCTATTACATTTGTGCTAGCGTTGTGTATAATTATCATTTGTAAAGTATGGCTTTAGTCTTTATGATGATTGTTCAAGTCTGCTACTAAGATTTTCAACTCACTGGTCAGAAAGTTGTTGCTCTAATGCCTAGCATTTTAATGTTGAATTGTGAAATTGCAATCGTAGGTCTTCTTATTTTCAAAACCTCTCAATTGAACGTCTCTTTAATATCAGACATGGCTTGAAATTAAAATCATTAAAATGTCTTTTTCTTCAAATTGTGAAATAATGTTTTATAAATAACTTCCATAATTCATTCATATTTTACGTATTTATATCCAAAACACTCCATCACTAATCAGGGAACCCAACTGTATGACGCTAAGAAAGGAGCCTTTGTGGATCTCGGTATCCTAGATGTGATGCAGATCTTTGGTCGAGCTGGCCGTCCGCAGTACGACAAGTTTGGTATGGGCACCATTATCACAACCCACGAAAAGTTGAGCCACTACTTGTCCTTGATGACAAGACAGAACCCCATCGAGAGTCAGTTCATCAACAGTCTCACTGACAACTTGAATGCTGAGGTGAGAGAACAGCAGCTTTCTGCCGTCTTTTGCCTTTTGCTGCAAGAATTACCTGAGAAGTAGACCTGAACCCACCTTTACAAAGCCGCGATAGACTAAGGGTGTCCTTAGCCTAGCTACAGTGATGACATTGTGTTATGATCCCCTTAGCCTAAGATGGCTTTGTGAAAGTGGGCCCTGATGCTTATTTATAGCCAGTTTGGTAAAACCTTTATTTCTCATGTTTATAGATTTCCCTTCTCAAATAGTTTTATCACGACTTGTGTGATATTGTACCTTTAAAAGATGTATATCATAATCCCTTGAAACTTTCAATATAATATTTTACGGATGTTTCATCCAATCTGCATGCCTGTTTCTGGTTTACAACATCAAAGACGTATATTGAAATTGACTGAATATGGTACATGGCTTTATATACTGGAATAGTGTGGAGTAGTGTAGTGGTTAGCATGCTGGCCTCTCACCCCAAAGTCCCGGGTTTGAATCCCGGTGGAGACACTAAAAATTTGTGACCTGGGTCTCATACTGTGTTGTGTCCCTGGGCAAGACACTTCATCCACATTGCACTCAGTCCACCCAGCTGTTTAAATGGGTACCTGAACACAGAAAGTGGGGACCTATATGGATCCGCAGAGCGCTAAGTAGCATCACCGAAAGTACAATTCTTTCAGGGTAATAATGTTCCGGCAGTGAACAATGCTTGCATTGAATATTAGGCATTAAACTGTGTATTATTAATTCATGAATCAATGTATTGACTGTACATGTACTGTTCTCTGTCAGGTGTCTCTGGGTACAGTGACAAACATAGAGGAGGCAGTCAAGTGGTTAAGCTACACCTACCTGTTTGTGAGGATGAGGATCAACCCCCTAGCCTACGGGATAGCGTATGGATCTGTCATGGTGAGAATTAACTCCCTTTCTTCAATTTATCTTTACCTTAGCCAATAGTAATAAGGAACTCCACACCATGATGGCCATGCTCAAGGCACACCCACATTATTACCCTGCTGTAAGGACCAACATCAACCTTTTTTATTCTCAATTCACTTGGAGTATGCAACCTAGCTGCCAAGAAGCCCTCATCATCTTCAACTTGTGTAAAATCATAGATGTTTAATAGTTATACAAGAACATTAAACAGACAAGTATGATAATGAAGTATTTAGTGTCATAGCTGTGTAGATGGTAGAGTTTTAACAGGAGATACTTCTGATTGAAAATAGAAATAAAACTAACTTTGCAGGTGTATTGTATGGAAATGTAGTTTACCAGTGCAATAATACAATGACATTTCATTTACCTTTACCCTGCATATTAGGGAACCCGGCCGTCCACACAAAAGTATTTCAAATTGACTGTATGCTTTTCTATGCAGATGATGATTCGCTTAATCGCATGACTCTTTTTCCAGATGATTTCCAACTGTAACCATATAGTGTGAAAAATGGGGTTTGACTGTATATGATGTTATTGGAATGCAAAGTTGGTATTATCTACTTGATCCAAGTCATAGGCTTATATATTCAAGGACAATGAATTCACAAGAAGAGCAACATTTGTTTCTATTCAAGGATGACCCGATGCTTGAAGTTCATCGACATGACTTGATCACTGAGGCGGGACGGAAACTTGACAAGGCTCGTATGGTGCGGTTTGACGAGAGGACCGGATACTTTGCTTCTACTGACCAGGGGCGTATTGCTAGTCACTTCTACATCAAGTATGACACTGTGGAGGTAGGTCTTCTTGGCTTATATTAATCATTTGTCACTTCAACATCAAGTATGACACCGTGGAGGTAGGTCATCTTGGCTTATATTAATCATTTGTCACTTCTACATCAAGTATGACACTGTGGAGGTAGGTCGTCTTGGCTTATATGTATCATTTGGAATAACATTGTACTCAGCCTTGGGCATTTGTGCCAATATACAAGGTGAAAGGGTACTATTAAACCTATTTTAAATGTTTGGGACAGGGTAAATGTTTTCAACTCAGGCTGCCTCACTTGAAGGACAAACAAATTAAATAACACTGAGGCCTGCTCATTGAACAGAATGTGAGAAAAGCAATACCATATTACCCCTTATAAACTTAGCAGAATCACAGACCCAGCACTTAATAGATGCCTTTTTGGCGACCTGGTGCTGTAGCAGAAATTGAAGTACATCCTCCATCAGTATTTGTCTGAAAACTCCTTGTGCTTATTACTGGTCAGAATTTAATGGAGACCAAGCATATGATTATAAACAGCTTTACACCAGGCACTCATTGGACGCCAGCAGTTATTAGAGACCTTAATGTGCTTGTTTTAGAGGGGATACAGTAATACTTGTATACCATTCGTAAATTTTCAGGTTTACCACAAGATATTGTATGTTTTCTATGGATCTGTATTATGTTTGCACAAGAACATATTTACCTTAGATTTGCTAGTTATACATAGTACAAGATGTCATGAGAATCAGGGTTGATAAATATTGAAATCGTCTTCTCTCATTTGCATTTTCAAAACCATGTCTTTGTTTCCCCACTCAGACCATCAATGAAGGCTTCGCCTCTCACATGACAGAAGCAGATGTATTCAACATTGTAGCCAAGTCTCAAGAGTTCGAACAAATCAAGGTGAGTATTATGTAGAACTGATTTCTTATAGTGTTCCAGCAAGTGAAAGGAAAAATAATGGCCCCAAACCTTATGTGTATGACAATATCAAACATGCAAAACACCCCTCCCCTCCTCAGTAAATCATCCGCTAACACATTATCACACAACTGCAATCAAACTACTAAGCCTAATATCACAAAATCAAGCATGAAGAACACCCCTTCCCCTCATCACTTTTAACGGTTACAGTAAATCACCCTCTAAGGACATAACTGTTTTTGACCCAATACACACCCCCCCCCCCCCCCCCCCCCCCTTATATAACTCATTCCCATCCAAATAAGTCATTCCCACATTATTCACAACTATACTTTAAGATGGGATTGAGATGATTTTATGACTGCCCCATGGAGGTACTGTATCAAGCCTTGTGTTCACTGAGATCACAAAACCAAATGTTGATGACAGTGCCAAACATAAAGACCAACTTTAGCAAACAGTCATTTGCCTTCAATGAAGTGGAATGCACTGCAAATTGAAATGAAAACCAGTATGTCACTGACATCCATTACGATTGCTCTCATAACATGCATTTCAATCCACAGTCCACAGAGCATTGACTTGTGAATGTTGCGCTGTATAAATGCAACTTTATTCTTATAGTTATTATCAATGGTCTATATTGCAGGTTCGAGAGGACGAGATGGAGGAGTTAGAGCAGCTGGTGTATGACGCGTGTGAGATGCCCGTGGCTGGCGGCAAGGAGAATCCAAATGGCAAAGTGAACATCCTGCTGCAAACCTATGTCTCCAGGCACAGCCTCGACTCCTTCTCCCTCATCTCGGACATGGCGTATGTCGCACAGGTGTGTTAATGTGGCTGCGTTTGATACAGACTAGAGGCTTGAGTGGAGTGGAGTATTCATGTGCTTTGACGTATTTAACCAAAATGATTCAAGTACTATCAAACTCATTTGCACCACATGTAAACAATTTTAACAGCTTTCACAAAATGCCTTGCAATTTAAGACAAAAAAGCAATAATTAAAATAAAGACTGACAACATGTAGATGTAATTTGTTAATGATATTTATGTCTAATTTACCACCAAGTCACAACTCAAATCTTTCTCACAAAATTAGGTAGTGTGTTCTTAACTTGTCAGAGTCGACTTGCCCTGTTCTGATATTTGATTTGAAAACTTGACCCTAGAGTCTATATACACATCAAACACAACCAGTCTGACAAAAGGGACCTTGAGGCTAGGCTAGGAATTGTCTGCTAGGCTAGGAATTGTCTGCTCTGGAGACGACATCCACTATTTTAAGGAGTGGAGAGTTACGAGGATAATACCCTACTTAAATTACATTATTTAATAATTTTGCTTTAAAAAAGGTTTAAAAAAAAATTTGGAGCTAAAAACTTGATGTAGTGTGCACCTGGACAGAGAGAGAAAAACAGGATGATGTCACAAGTGTAATTTAATCTTCATTCTGACTGAAATTATGTTCTTGATGTATATTGCAGAATGCATCTCGTATCATGAGAGCCCTGTTCGAGGTGGCACTGAAGAAGGGTTGGCCCATCATGGCTAGCCGTCTGCTGGCTATGAGTAAGACAGTGGACAAGAGACTGTGGGGCTTCGAGCATCCGTTACGACAGTTCCCCATCCTCTCGCAGGAGATCCTCGGCAAGATCGAGGGACGCAAACTCACCATGGACAGGCTCAAGGACATGGATGCTAAGGAAATAGGTGTGTGATAGCAAGTGTCGACAGACAGGAAGTATTGGGCACTTGATGTTGTTCCCATAAACTAAAATTTGATTTATAGTGTGGCTTAAAGGGACACTGCGTCGAGGATAAAAATGAGATCACTTTTATATCCGTATGCTGATTAACGTTTCTGCTAACGAGTTACGCTTCGCTTCATTGTCTACATGCAGTAGTTTTTATTACTTATTACTTCAATTGTCTGAAATTTAGGGTCTGTGACTCTTTATCAGACACGTTAATCAGCATAGGTATATACATCTGGTCTCACATTTATCATCGACGCGGTATCCCTTTTAATAATTGTTCATAGACTAACATGTTAATTTAGTGTGGCTTACATAATTGTCAAGAATTTAATTTCCTTGAATTGGAATAAAATTTTGTAAACGTGTGAGGAATCATTTTAGCAGGAACCACTGTATAATTTTTCTCTGTTAATGAATTCAATCAACATATGTACATTGCTGTGTTAACATTTAATATGGCAGCCTATAGGATAACATTTTTACGAATTTAAATGTGACCAAATGTGATGTTTGACCTGCTCAGATTCAAATTTGTTGACCTGCTCAGAACTGCTACGATATCTAATTTCAAAGATTCACAATGACCAAACCATAACTCATTTCATGAAAGATATAAATTGATGGAAGTTCATTGGCAGTGCTGTGTTCAGAGATTTATCTTTTTCATTAAAAACAAATGAATGACTTTGAATTGCAGATAGAATCTCACTCCCATGTCTTCTCATAGTAAATATATCACAGGATGTTAAAAGTAACAAATATCGAGGAAATGCTGAGAAGACTAGTTGACAAGGGTCTCTATTTCCTTACACAGGGCACATGGTGCACCACATCAGGATGGGCACGTTGATCAAGAGGTGTGTCAATCAGATTCCCGCGCTCAACCTAGATGCCAACATCCAACCAATCACACGTACTGTACTCAGAGTGAGGCTCACCATCTCTGCAGAGTTCGTCTGGGATGACAAGGTGTGTGAGAAGTCCATAACAAATTGTTTTGTAGAATCTGTGAACTATATAAACACTCACAAAATTCAGAAATCTGAATCTGGGGTAAAGTTGATGGGATAATTAGATGTATATTTTTCAGTTATATTTATTGAACAGAGCTATACTACTATCTAGTATAGAAAACACTTGTTTATGTTATGGTGATTTTGCTTTAAAGAGGCATTCACTGATTTCAAATCATTATTTTGAAGATCATATATATATATCAGTGATAATTACCTTGCAATTTCCTGTAGATTTATCATTTGAGCACAATATGGAAGAGCACAAAGAGGAAAACCTGTCTTCTAAGAAGCACTTACCGCTCTGAACACCTCTTTTGCTTTGCAAAGTTGTTAAGGGAGATAACTCTGATTGCAGGTGCATGGGGGTGGTACTGAACCATTCTGGGTGTGGGTGGAGGATCCAGACAACAACCATATCTACCACTCGGAGTACTTCCTGCTGCACAAGAAACATGTTAGTAAATACACTTTCTAGTGCCTGAAACTGTACTGTTATACTATCTCATGCAGACGATCTGTGTTGAAGTTGCCATCTTCCTTTCAATTCAAGTTTCTGAAAGTTGATCTTTCAATCACCCCATTTCAATACAGAGCTGGTACTATGGGCATTAACTTACATCACGCGGTGGATCTATGGGGTTTGAACCCCCTCCTTTGATAAATTGTTCATGTAAATTGAATACACTTTTGATATGAATTTCAACTGCAGGTGATAAAGAATGAACCACAGAACCTGGTGTTCACAATCCCGATATTCGAACCACTACCCTCCCAGTACTACGTGAAGGCTCTGTCAGATCGGTGGATGGGGTCGGAGGCCGTGTTCCCCATCTCCTTCCAACACCTCATCCTACCTGAACGCCACCCCCCACACACAGGTGAGTGTGGTCTAGAGACTTTCTTTGAATATCCCTGCTAATGGCTGCAATATTACTCAATAACTCACTCAATGATTGTGTCTTCTTTGTGTCTTGATTTGAGACAAATGTATATTAAACAATATTACTTTACTATTCATAATATCCATGAATTTTTATCTTTACTAAGATGTTCTAGCAAAATACATGTTGAAATTCTGTCAATGTTTATATACCATGCCTGTAGATTTAGAAAAAGTGCACTCTCTACTGCCTAATAGAGTGTCTGTATATATGTACTATAGGCCTGTGGCCTTTTTAAGTGCAATAAAACTTTCATTGATTTCAATAACTACTGATCGATAATGATTGTTCACTTATGAGTAGGTGAAGCGCTGACTAGTCCGACCATAAGGAGAGATGGTACCAAGAAATTGAACTCGATTACGATAGCATTTAAATATTGGTGAACAAGTCTAAAACTATGTATGCATCATGTTCTTCCACTCTAAAATATTTCGAAGTGTTTTCATTAATAGTTGAATAATAGGTTGTTAAAGTTGCAAATGAATTGATAAAAAACTGTCATCAGTTTTTCACATTAATGTGAATATTTCAACAAATAATGTCAAATAGATTAAAAATATTTGGTTAAATATTTCTCAACAACTTCTTCTATTCCTCCAGAACTGCTGGACCTGCAACCTCTGCCCCTCTCAGTGTTACGGAACCCCCTGTACGAGGCTCTGTACCGCTTCACGCACTTCAACCCTATCCAGACCCAGATCTTCCACACTCTCTACCACAACGACTGCAATGTGCTCCTGGGGGCTCCTACTGGCTCCGGCAAAACGGTGGCGGCCGAGCTCGCCATATTCAGGATCTTCAACCAGTACCCCAAGCATAAGGTCTGTTTGATGGGAGATTTTAGTTGTGATTGAGGTCATTCTCTTTAAATTATTATGAGCATGTGGTCAATTCAGTTAGCCAATCACAAGACCTACAACAAAAGCTTTGGTGTGAGAACAGGGGCAAGTAACTCTAGACAACCACCCTTTTGTTACTTACTGTAACATTTGGAATGTGTTAACAAATGAATCGGAAAGCATTCAAAACGGCAAATTATGATGTGATTGGCCAGCTAATAACAAGGTTTTGTCTGCACTAAATTGGTCAGAACACCTTGTCACGTACCACTTTGTGAAAAGGAATCTAAAGAACCAGTTCTTATCCCGGTAGATGCACTATTTTGTAGATTTTAATCGTCGGAAGGGTCCATGTAAATGAGACTATGCTCAATGTGTTCTTCTCCCCTTGATCTACAGGCCGTGTACATCGCTCCACTGAAGGCGCTAGTCAGAGAGAGGATGGAAGACTGGAAAGTCAGGATAGAACAGAAACTTGGCAAAAAGTTAGTTATACGTTATTGTTTCATCTCCTGGGTTAACTTGTACTAGATACAGTGTTTCAAAATGTTTTCCTTCATGTATGTGACATCCTCATTTGTAATTCAAGATGGGGGTATTTTTCACTTATTAATCATTCATATATGGGACCTAAAATATACTTTACTTAGTGATTGCAGTCCACCCTTCATTAATGAGTTGCAATTTATTTTAATAGGCTTCTCAAATTCAACAGCTAAAGTGTAACCTGAATGTAAACATGTTTTTTTTTCAATATCTTATTTAGCATTTGTGAAGTTACAATGCTTGAAGAGGATTTTGTTCACGTAATAGTTTGCTTTGAACATATTCTAATTATTCAATACGGAACGGATTTGGATCAAGTTCTCAAATTTAGAATACCTTCTCCTTAAGATCCTGCCTGCTAGAGGCCACATTTGTGGCCCAAAGGGTTTTTATATATTGACACGTCACTGACGTTTGACCCTTTGACATACATACGACATAAGAATACCTTCTCCTTAACGTAATAGTACTGTGTCATATTACATATCATGATCATTAGTGTTGAAATAAATTAATGTTAGGAATATTCTCTGCATAAAAATTACTTGCCATTTAGATAGTGAACAAGTGTAACATTGTTATATTGGGATTACAGTTTCTTCAGGTTCGAATACCACAAAGGACTCATCCTGAAAAAAGTACAAGAATGTGTACTATTGCAGATAGTGTGATCCCAGAAGTAGCAATGTTAAAAATGAATTGAGTCTGTATTTTGGTTTCATTCTACTATTCTTTTTTCCACAGGGTGGTCGAGTTGACAGGGGACGTAACTCCGGACATGCGTGCTGTAGCAAATGCGGACCTGATTGTGACAACCCCCGAGAAATGGGACGGTGTCAGTCGGTCGTGGCAGACAAGGAGCTACGTTAAGTCTGTGGCTCTACTGGTTATTGATGAAATACATCTCCTTGGTATGTGGAACTCTGTATTCATCATAGTTCTCTACGAACGGGTAAAATAATTGAACGAGTGTACAATTCATAGAGTAGTAATTACAAACATTGAGCATGTCTGTCGTAGTGCTCATTTAAATATCTATATTATTGTTATCTTTGTTATGATTAACTGCCTGCTAGATGGGGAAAAAGTTTTCTGAAACAAGGATAACATTCTCAGGGTATAATTAATTCATGAAAAGTTGCAGAGTAATACAATAATGCGATGTACATACTTGTATTTGTTTTAATGCCTCTATAATTTTGACACATTACAAGTAAATATAAGCCTTAGAAGTTATACTGAAATTAGAACATATATTTATTGTACTGCAACATGTAACAAGTGTAACATGTAACAACTTTAATGAGTGTTTATATACGTACCCCAGGGGATGACCGAGGGCCGGTGTTAGAGGTTATCGTGTCTCGAACCAACTTCATCTCCAGCACAACCAAGACAAAGGTGCGAGTGGTTGGTTTGTCCACGGCGCTGGCAAATGCAAGAGATCTTGCTGATTGGCTGGGCATAAAGCAGGTTTGTGAAGATACTTGATGAGAATTTGGGAGTGCTTGAGAGTGCATGCCTTTGTATTGGTGCTATGTTAAGGATGTTCGCTCCTTCCTCTCATTTTTATTTACTTCATGATATTCTACATCGTCTACATATTTTTAAAAAAAAAATGAAATAAAGAAATTGTGACTTTAGAACCTCTAAAAAGTGCTTAAACAGCATAAATGGCCTAAATTTGACTAAAAAGGGGGGGTTTTAAGGTACATTTTATGTCAAAGCTTAAAAAAAACATACACTACCATATATATTTTTTCATCGATTTCGGTAGGGGTACATGAACTTTATAACATATCAAAAAAGGAAAAAAAGTTTGATACTAGAAGTGTATTATTTTTTAGCAGTTTTTTTCTCGTTTTCCAATAGACTCCCATGTTAAAATTGTACTTCACCCCACTATCATACAGGTGTCATATCTCGAATAAACCCACACTACCCCCTATTTTTTAATGCTGATTTTTCAATCTTGACTTTGATCTTTTAAAAAATATAAGTTAGAAAAAAGTTTGATACTATAAATTTGAGGAGCGAACATCTTTAAGGATCGAGAAAAAAAGGCACCAAGGTCTTTTGCTAAGAAAATTTTTTAAAATTGTTGTGAATAGAGTTGTGATTATTTTTTGTTTGTTGGACTGACAAATAATTCTAAGTCTCCTTTAAGGTCTTACATTTAATTGTATAACTTCCTATCAGGTCTATTTTTCAAAATTAAATCTCATATGTTGTTCTCAGAAGTAAAAATGTCATAAGAGGTTATTGTAAGAAAAGTCACCTACAAAACAATAGACAAGGTCCAACCTAGGTTTGTAAGTTTGTGTGATTCTTGATGTGATCAAATTGGCAATGATATTTTATGACTCTTTTAATTGCGTATTCATGAAATACTAATTGCAAAATGTTTCAACCTTTCACCACATGTTAAGCGTAACACTCAAAGTGAATGAAGCGTTATAAAATCTTCAATTGCCATTTCTTTGATGTATCATTTTTATGATTATCACCTTGATTGTAAACTGACAATAAAAATCTGGCTTATTCCTTGACATCCAAGACACACCCTCATCTTTCGTGCAATAAAGTACTCTTCGGATAAGAACTTGTCTTTATCTTACACTCAACCGAACAATTAAAGAGACACTCCAATACTCAGTAGATATGAATCATAATGATATTCATGATCAACCATCTGAAGTAATTATTTCTGCTTATACATTGTGTCAAATCCTATTCTCCCTGCATTATTGTCTTCAGATGGGTCTGTTCAACTTCCGTCCATCTGTGCGACCGGTTCCTCTCGAGGTTCATATCTCGGGTTTCCCAGGACAACACTACTGTCCACGTATGGCTACCATGAACAAACCAACATTCCAAGGTAAGGGAAATGTTACAAGGTCCAAAATAAAAAAAAATCTTGATTTCTGGTCCAATTTTAGAATTTTAGAATCATGCATTCAAATGTTTTTCCTCTATATCCCTCCAGTGATCGATCGTTTTCTTTGTTAACTCAATAACGCCGACAGGTAATTAAGCGTGAGCCAGACCCTGCCTTCTATACTACTATCTCAAATTGAAAATTGAGAACAAACAAGTTGACTGACTGAATAACAAAACAAACTGAATTTGTGTTCTTTTCAACCCCTTCTAACTGTAAGTGTTTTGTATATATCATAGTCACTGAGTCCCTGCATATAATCTAACGAAAATAGATAATTTGTATGTAAGCCTCTAAAAGTGGCACAATCCAGTATCCTCATCCTGTCAAAACACTAAAATAATGCAAGTTTATGAATGTGATTAAAGCGTGTTCTTTTTATGTCTACCGCCGACAGTGAACATAAAAGAACACGTTATATAAAAATCTTCAATAATCATATTTTTCACCGACATGTGTTCATTTACAAATGTTTTATGGACTTGTAATTATTGAGAAGCCAGTCACAGAGAGAGACACAAGATTTGCCATGGTCACCGGCATGAAAGGGAAATAATGAAAAGGAGGACTTATGAAACAGATAGATGATGTTTATATACTTGAATATATTTGAAATATCTAAGACTCTTTGTCATCGCTCAACATACATCGTATCTGAAATAAATGCCCCAGACATCATTGACATTAGATACCCAAACATGATTGCATAAAACACTACAGACAGGGGCGTGACTTTATGAAGAAGGTTGTCCAATAATATGCTTGTTTTACATTGATCATGCACCTGTCACCTATCTTTCAATTAGTGTTGGTCTACGTCTGATTTGATACCTATAGTGTTATTTCATTGTCAAATATGTTATTTCTATACTCTAATTGAATGTCTATTCGCGTAAGTATCAATGCTGTAACTGATACTGCATCTTGCATTGATTGCCAATGAATCAACAGAAATCACTAATTACACCGGATGTATTGTTATATGAGATACCCAAGCTGACACTTTCATCAACCGAACTCAAAATACAATTGAAATATATTATATGGTTTACAGTTAATTACGTTATGCTCACTTGCATCCATTCCATGTATGTTTTGTCTATGTAATGGATACGTGCAGTAAACAATTTCAAAACATAAATGTAACAAATACATTTAGAGATATTCAGTGTATATATGACGTAAATAAGTGTTCACTGACATCGCTACAAACGTAAAAAAATGGGTTTTCTGCATTTAAACAATGAGAACGCATATATGCGTCACTAGCTGAATAAGGGATGCTTTCAGCCAACGCATATGTGCGGCTTTCGCTGAATGAGCACTGCTTTTAGCTGACGCATATATATGCGTCTCTCGCTGTGAGGAGCTAATTAATTTGTCGCATATGTGCGGCTCTCGGCCTTAATGAGTTAACCCATATATATGCTGTGGGTTCAGAATATTCTGAGATATTATGTAATGGAGAATGCATTCGGAGCTGTGGATTCATTAAAAATAATCAACGAGCCCCAAAGGGGCGAGTTGATTATTTTTAACGAATCCACTGCTCCGAATGCATTCTCCATCTTAATCCATATATGACGTCACGAAACATGCATATGTGATTATTTTACATTTTAAACAATAAATTTCAATTCTGGGACACCAAAACCAATTATTTTGCAAATTTTGTTGCTCATTCATAGGATATGGTACAAGTAGCTGTGACCCTCATGAAATAGATTCTTCCACGCACGTGCAGCGCAAAACTACACGCGAGGCGAAGTGATTGACAGCTAAAACTCTATCTTTCCATGCCTTTCCTGCGTGCGTTACAAGACTTGAATAGAACGCGGGATTCTTACTGACAAACAATCCTAAATTTTCTAACAGCGTCTTGTGGCCTAATGGATAGGAGCGCTGACTACCAAGCAGAGAGTTGCATGTTCGAATCCAGGTTCATGCATCACAAAAAATAATTTGTCTAGTTGAGAGATATTTTAAGATCCTATTCAGATACACCTAGACAAAATACATCAGTCTCGAAAAGTGTACTCGATTAGCACTACTGAAAATGTCTAAACCTAACACCCCTCCTGACTGGGACAGTCAATGACCAGTAGATTCCTAAATAATAATCAACTGATAACACGAGTGACGTCATGACCATGGATTAATGCAGAATATTCCCATTGTTACAAGTCGAAATCGGGGGCGGGATAGCGCAGTGGTTAGCGCGTTCGGCTTCGGATCAAAAGGTCTGAGTTCAAATCCCGCCGGGGGCATGGCAACTTTATCTGCAGTAGAGAACTGTTCTACACGCTGTAAGGTTTGGGTGCAATGCTACACTGAATTTCAGCGTAGTACCACTTAGTTTATTTTTTGCAATTTTTAGTCGACAACATTAATCACTATCAAGCAGTTTTTACTACTTTGATTGAACAAAAAACACTAGAATGCTGAAATCTTGTGTAGACATATCTTTTGAAGCAGTTATAATTACATAACATAAATCTCTTATTCTAATTTAAACAGTTGTTAAAGGGGCTGTAGCACGTTTTTTGCAAATTTTATTTTTGCAAATTTCCCATTTATAATGATAGTTGATGTGATTTATATAATAGCAGCTCTGACTAAGTTGGAGCTGCTATCAGTTTTTGCGCAGTTTCCATCGCCGGCGGCGGCGGCGTGTAACTTTTGTATTGGTTATAACATTTTTCCTAGAAAGTTTTGAGAACTCATATACATAACTTCTTACTTATACCCTTGGGAATTGTTTTAACATGTTCACATTCAAGGTCAAAGGTCAAGGTCACGAGTTCTGAAATCGCTAAAAAAATCCTTGTAAACACTATAACTTGAAAAATGTTTGTGCTATCAGGCTCTTATTTGGTGTATATCAACTATGGAGAAAGGCCAACATTTGAAATGGTTTTCGCTAACATCCATCAAAGGTCAAGGTCATAACGAGGTCACAACCTAAGCATGCTTTTGCGAAAATGTCTTATTTCAACTATTAACACTTTGAATCATTACATGATTGTGATACACAATGAAAAGTGATCAGTGATTGTGTGACCTTGAATTTTAAAGGTCAAGGTCACGAGATATGGTCATGCTGACCAGTTCTGAAATCACTTAGTAACTTTTTTCCATGAAGATATTAACACCTCATATAAATACCTTAAGTTCTTTCTTATACACCTGGTGAATGATTTTGACATGTTCACATTCAAGGTCAAAGGTCAAGGTCATGAGTTCTGAAATCACTACAACAATCCTTGTAAACATGATAACTTCAAACTTTTGTGTGCTATTAGGCTCTTATTTGGTATATATGAACTATGGAGAAAGACCAAGATTTAAAAACGTTTTCGCTAAAATCTGTCAAAGGTCAAGGTCACAGTGAGGTCAAAACTTAAGCATGCTTTTGTGAATATGCTGTATTTTAACTATGAACACTTTGAGTCATTGCATGATTGTTATACGCGATGAAAAGTGATCATTGATGGTGTGACCTTGAAGGTCAAAGGTCAAGGTCATGTGATATTGCTAATCCTTTGATCAAATTTTGAAATCAGAAATAGGTTTTAAGAACAAACTTGTGAAAAATGACCCCATTGATGATTAGTAATAACTCGAATAATGAAAAAAATTTTGTTAAAAAGAATTCCCATTTTATTGATGCTGACGAGAAGGCGGAACAGGGAAAGGCGAGACCCTAAGTTTCTGAGCTGCTCTGCTTTTGCGGTGTCCCCAGACGCTAATCTAGTTACTTTAGAGGTTAAAACATCTTATTACACAAACCAATTATCCGTTGTGGTAATAACAGTGTTGCGTATAAAACAAAAATTGCATGGCGGCCATTTTAATGTGAACACATTTTATTATTTAGAATTGCAAAAAACGATTCCCATGAATTAACCGAACCATGTACACTAATTTTTTAACTTGATTTTCCGAAGGGCATGTTATTTGATACTTGAAAAGATAAATTAATCTTTTGGCTAGAAGTATAATATGATTTAGTATTTTATTGTGTGAGCATTATTATGAGTCTTGTAAGGGTAATACTACCCTGGAGATGAGTATTTAGGAAATATTCTACATTATGCCAGAGCAATTTCTGATGAGCTACAAAGCCCATGGCTCTATTTTGCAATATTTTGCACAAGATTCTTCAGCTTAGAGCTTAAATTAACACTCCAAAAATGTTGAAATACATCAAACTTTTAAGACCTATCTGTAATTTGTGTAGAATTGGGCCTAGATTTTAAAAACTCTGTTAGTGCTTAGATTGTCGTAAGCCAATGTTAACAAATGGAATTTAGTACTATCATAGATCTACGAGAAATTAAAAAATATAGCCTTTGAACTTTACTGAGAGCATTTTAAAAATGATAAATTTGTGAATGCAATTTTTTTTATCTTCTCTATCTCTTATTTTTTGTGTAAATAACTTATTCCTTAATTTTCGATTTCTCTGATAATCAATGCAAGTTTAACTTTCAACATTTCCGGGTTAATCGCCACTCAGTAGAGTGTCAATAAAGGTTATTACCTATCGCCACTGTAGCTTGATAGAGGGTTTATTTTTCTGAAGTCAACATGTCATTGATATTGACTTTTGTTGAGTTATGTTGATTCATCAACTATAATCATTGAATTGATACAATAACACTCTGTAGGTGTGATATATTATTGAACATATAGAGAGGATATCGATCTTTTCTTGACTAATACCATGCTTATCTCATTGAGTGAGGTAGAAAGGTCATATTTTTGCGAGTGGCACATTATTTATTATATGATGTTATCTTTGTAATTACGTCCGAAAATTTAACATTTTTGAGTAAATGTCATTTTTTATACTTACCTGGTTGAAAAACCAACATTGCCCAACGCTTCCCCCTGAAGCGTTCCTCACATATATCACACAGAATTAAAAAGGGACGCTACCCGGTAAGGGTGGCGCTCGTGCCACGTGACATCGGTGGCGTCATCATTCCCTAGTACAAGCGAGCACAAAACCCAAACCCAGGAGGGGAGGAAGGGCGGGAACTAACGAGCGTTGGTTTTTCAACCAGGTAAGTATAAAAAATGACATTTACTCAAAAATGTTAAATTTTGTATATACTTATCAGGTTTGAAAAACCAACATTGCCCAGATTACCACAGCAAGGAGGTGGGCTGAACCGAGTCACGTGCGCCACCGAAACGCGTCGCTTTACCCTTAGGCTGGCACGCCGAGAGCACTGGATGGTGTGAAACCATGAAAGGTGGACAACCATCCATGCTGCGTGCGGCCCAAGAGAACTCACGCGGATTCTTAAATTGAGTGTACAGAGGTCGACGCCGTCCTAAAAAAGACAAACCTACACTCAACCTCTATGTGTCCGCCCCTCACTCGTTAAGTAGGGGGGGTAGAGTAAGAATCCTGGTACTGCTGTCATGCAAATACCCCGGTTGGGTTAACAACTGCACTCATAGGCAAAAAAACAACCAACCACAAGTATAAAAACAACAAGTTTTATTGTACACAACCAAGTGAATACCAAAACAAGTACATAACAGCGTGGATGCGCCCACCCCCGCTAGGGGTAGGTGCGTTCCGTCGTACGACTGAAAGAGGTGCCGCGGTCCACTGCTGGGCGAACACCTGAGGACCCAACCTTGACACACCTGCCAAGTCCTCTGTGGACACTTCCCGTAAGTAGTGGTCAGCAAAGACCAACCCCGACTTCCAAAAACATCCAGCCAGAATGTCTGACCCGCTGATGTTGCAATGAAAAGCCATCGTAGCTGATACTGCTCTGATCTCGTGGGGATTAGCGCGAGACGGGGGAGGGAGGTCAGCCGCCTTGTAGGCGTTGATTACTGCTGACCGCAGATACACCCCCAAAGCCCGTCTGTCAAGCTCCTTGACAGTCCGTGGTGAGTGAGGCAGAAAAAACCGACGCCTCCCTTGTCTGATGCCCCTTGTCCGTTCTGCATAAATGCGGAGCGCGCGGACAGGGCAAAGGGAAAGGTCCGTGACCTCTGACGAGTCGGTTTCAGGACCTAATGACGGTATAAGAAAGGTCCTTCCCCTCTCATCCGCGGCCTGGTTTTTACAGACAAAGTCTGGGGCCAGGCCCAATGTTGCAGACCCTCCGTCTCGGCGCTCGAACCTTAAAAGGTCAGCGTGAAGAGCTTGGAGCTCTGATATCCTCGCAGCTGAGGCCATTGCGACCAGGAAGGCCGTCTTGACAGTGAGACGAAGGAGGGTGGTATCCGACGGGTTCATAAAAATCCGAACGTAAGTGCCCAAGCACTATCGCCAGATCCCACTCAGGTGGTCTAGGCTTGCGTCGACCGTCGACCTGACGAAAGGTCTTAACCAGGCCCTTCAGAACCGAGATGTCGAGTCCCGGGGAGCGTTTGCGAACTACTGACATGATCGCCGCCAGATTGGTATTGATCGAGGAGGCTTTGAGCCCTCTCTCGTTCCTCATGTACACCAAGTACTCGGCAATCTGGGGCAGTGAGGCCGCCTCCGCTTCAAAGCCCTGCTCCTCGCAGAACGAGGCGAAGGCACGCCACTGGAAGTCATAGAGCTTCCTTGTGGTCGGCCGTTGAGCTGTTGCAATGGCCTTGGCCACCTGTTTAGAGTACCCGCTCCGCCTTAACCCCTTTTTGATACAAGCCAGGCGTGAAGATTGAGAACCTGCAGGTTCTCGTGTACATGTCCGCTTGGGTTGCTCCGGAGCAGGTCCCCCCGGAGGGGTATCGGAACTGGCTCCTGCAGAGCTAGTCTGCACAGAGGAACGAACCAGGCACGAGGCCACCAAGGATCTTAGAGCGGTGCATACCTTACGCATCTGTCCACGACAGCAAGAGGCAGCGAAGGCGAGGGTATAAGCCCCGAACACACCTATCCGCAAAGAGGAGCACGGGAGGCCCCGCAAACGAGTGCAACTAGAAGAGAAGCTAGCATCCTAGACGGAGGGCGCAACACAACCTTGCAACCCATCTTGCCCCTGAGACGGACCCTCACAAGTGGAAGAGCGTACACTCCCACACTAACCGGGACACTAACCTTCATGGTAAGTTGGTCACAAGGCCTAGGAGCGGAGGTTCGCAAGGCAAACCCTCAAACGCTAACACGGCTCACGATCAACCCACGAGGCAACACGCGTAACTAGAAGCTGACCCTCATGGTAAGGAAGTCGCAAGACGAAGGCTAGTGAGAGTAACTGTCACTCTCAAGGCAACCCGCCCCAGAGGCAGACGCTCCCAAGGCGTACCCTCTCATTCTAACACAACTTACAAGGTGACATGCGTAGCGAGACGCTGACACTCAAGTTGAAAACTGGCGCGAGTGAAGCTCACTCGCAAGTCAACCCGCACCAGAGGCGTACGCCCGCAAGGCGTACCCTACACGCTAACACAACTCCCGAGGCAGGCCGTGTAGCGAGACGGTAATCCTCCAGTTGAAAATAACACTCACAAGACAACCCGCCCACTACAGGCGGACACTCGCCAGGCGTACCCTCACACTCTAATGCAACTCATTAGACAGGCTGCGTAGCAAGATGCTGACCCACAAGTTGAAAGCTAGAGTGAGTAACACACACTCGCAATGCAACCCGCCCCAAGGCGGACGCTCGCAAGGCGTACCCTCACATACTAACACAACTCACAAGGCAGGAAGCGTCGTGAGACACTGACCCTCAAATAGGAAGCTCGCGAGAGTAACCCTCACTCGCAAGACAACCCACCAAGGTGTACGCTCGCAAGGCGTACCCTCACATGGTGACACAACTCATGAGGCAGACAGCGAGATGCTGATCCTCAAGTTGAAAGCTAGCGAGAGTGAGACTCATTCGCAAAGAAAACTCACTTGCAAGGGACAAACTAACACAAGGCAGCGTACTGAGACACTGAACCTCAATTAAAAGGCTCGCCTGAGAAACACTTACTCGCAAGGCGTGCCTTCATATGCTAACACAACTCATGAGGCAGACAGCGAGATGCTGACCCTCAAGTTGAAAGCTAGCGAGAGTAACACTCGCTTGTAAGGCTCATACCAACACAAGGCAGCGTAGTGAGAGGCTAAACCTCAAACAGAAAGTTTGCCTGAGTAACACTTACTCGCAAGGCGTACACTCACAAGCTAACACAACTCATGAGGCAGACAGCGGGATGCTGACCCTCAAGTTGAAAGCTAGCGAGAGCAAAACTCGCTTGTAAGGCGCAAACTAACACAAGGCAGCGTACTGAGACGCTGAACCTCAAATAGAAAGCTCGCCTGAGTGCCACTTACTCGCAAGGCGTGCACTCACATGCTAACACAACTAATCATGTTGAAAGCTAGCGAGAGTAACACTCGCTTGTAAGGCACTAACTAACACAAGGCAGCGTGCTGAGACGCTGAATCCCAAATGGAAAGCTCGCCCGAGTACCACTTACTCACAAGGCGTGCACTCACAAGCTAACACAACTCATGAGGCAGACAGCGAGATGCTGACCCTTTAGTTGAATGCTAGCGAGAGTAACACTCGCTTGTAAGGCACAACCTAACACAAGACAGCGTAGTGAGACGCTGAAACTCAAATAGAAAACTCGCCTGAGTAACACTTACTCCATAGGGATGAACCCACATGCTACTCAACTCACGAGGCAGGCAGCGTAACGATACGCTTATCCATGTATAGAAGGCTAACGAGCGTATCACTCACTCGCCAGGAACCTCGCAAGACGTACACACACTCGCAAGGAAACTCGCAAGTCGTACACTCACCTACTACCACAACTCACGAGGCAGGCAGGGTAGCGAGACGCTGACCCTCAAGGTAGAAGGCTAGCGAGAGTAACACTCACTCGCAAGGCGTACATGTTAACACCACTCACGAGGCAGACAGCGTAGCGAGACGCTGACCCTCATGTTGAAAGCTAGTGAGAGTGACCCTCGCAGGACAACCCGCCCTATAGCAACCTGTGACCCACCCAAAACGGGCCAGCGTAACAAGACGCTAAGCCATAAGGATAGGGCTGGCGAACGCATCACTCACCCGCAGACGAGTCCGATCCTGGGAGCCAACACTTGCGTGTCGGAGGACGGACCCCAACTTTCTGACACAACCTGCAATCAACTCCGCGAATCGGAGAATCATAGTCGCAAGGTTAGGTGACAGGAGAAGGCTCGTTCGCACACGAGCATAACCCGCCAAGCGGGTTAAGGCATGACTAACGAGAGTCAGCACTCATACGCAATCAAGCTCGTCCCCGAGGTCGACGCTCGCAAGGCGGAGAGCGAATACTCACAAGCAAGCATAACCCGCCAAGCGGGTCAAGGCATGACTAACGAAAGTTAACGCTCACACGCAAGCAAGCCCGATCCTGAGATCGACGCTCGCAAGGCGGAGAGCAAACACTCCCACGCAAGCATAACCCGGCAAGCGGATCAAGTCATGACTAACGAGAGACAACACTCACTCACAAGCAAGCCCGACACTGAGGTCGACGCTCGCAAGGCGGAGAGCGAACGCTCACACGCTCACACGCAAGCATAACCCGCCAAGCGGCATGGCATGTTACGCTGGCATGACTAACGGGTCGTTAAGTGCCGACTTGCGGAACCCGTATCGGCAACAAAAACCCGCGAAAGGCCCAGGCGGAGCCATCACTCACTGATGAAACCGTCAACTAATGCGAGTGAGTGAGACAGAAAATGAACCCCCAAGCGTAACTCAATTCGTTAACCCGAGACGGCAATGAATGAAACCTATTCACAGGCGAGTTCACGCTTGACGAGTGTACGACTGTACACTTAATCACTTAACACTTAACCACCTGCCACACACTCTCGTCGCCGGACAGGCGAGAGCAGGTGAGTTGACACTCACTCGCTAAGGAACTCACGCTTGGCGAATGTACGTCCGTACAAACACACTATCACCTGACACGCGAGAACTGGTGAGTAAACACCCACTCGCTAACGAGTTCATGCTTAGCGAATGTACGCCTGTACAAACACACTCGTCACCTGACAGGCGAGAGCAGGTGAGTTGACGCTCACTCACTAAGGAACTCACGCTTGGCGAATGTACGTCCGTACAAACACACTATCACCTGACACGCGAGAACCGGTGAGTAACCACCCACTCGCTAACGAGTTCACGCTTAGCGAATGTACGCCTGTACAAACACACTCGTCACCTGACAGGCGAGAGCAGGTGAGTTGACACTCACTCGCTAAGGAGCTCACGCTTGGCGAATGTACGTCTGTACAAACACACTATCACCTGACACGCGAGAACCGGTGAGTAAACACTCACTCACTAACGTGACCACCTTAGCGAATGTACGCCTGTACAAACACCCTCGTCACCTGACAGGCACTAACACCTGACACGCGCGGGCCGGTGAGTAAACACTCACTCGCTAATGAGTTAACGCTTAGCGAACGTACGCCTGTACAACCACAGGTGAGCAGACACTCACTCCACGAACACACGCTAGGCGAATGTACGCCTCGCTAGCGAGCTCACACTAGGTGAATGCTCGTTCACCCGCTTGGCGAGTGCTCGTTCACACGCGTATGCTCGCACAGCGGAGGGCGTACCCCCACCCCGTTCACTAACCCACGAACCAAGGTGAAAGCGAAGGCTAGCGAGAGCCTACGCCAACTGAGACGAGAGGCGAGAGACCAACCGACAGTCAGTCAAGCAATATACACGTGCACGACCCGCTCGACTAGCACGTGCAGCCCGAGCAAGACAGGCAGCCTGGCAAGGCAAGAAATGCACCAAACTGACAACTCCAAACCCGACCCAAAAGTCAACTAATTGGCGAAAATTAGTTCAGCAGTTGGTCAGGAAAGGACAGAAAGGTACTTATAACAATAACTCTGAAGATATGAGGAACTAGGAAGACTTAAAAAGCCTATAAGTAGCGAAATTAGTCGAGAACAGAACACACGCGTGACCGTATGCTCGCTCAACAAATAAGGGAATGATGACGTCACCGATGTCACGTGGCACGAGCGCCACCCTTACCTGGTAGCGTCCCTTTTTAATTCTGTGTGATATATGTTGAGGAACGCTTCAGGGGGAAGCGTTGGGCAATGTTGGTTTTTCAAACCTGATAAGTATGTAAAAAATGGTTGTTTACATGCTGAGCGACCGCTAGGAACAACCCGTCACCACAATAACACTGTGATGTACGTCATAAGCCAATTCGCTTCGTCAGACCATTGTTTTATGACGTCAAATTATATATGTCACTTGTCGCAGTGAAAATATAAATTGTTTTCACTGTAGCTATAGACAGTTTATTTCACTGATAAATCCCAGTATTTTATTGCTATAGTCATATAATAAATGATTGGCAGGACACAAGTAGCAACAATTCAAGATAGATTACTTTAAATTTACAATGTCATGATAAAACTTCAACTTTTGATTTTCAATGAGGTACCTGTTACATATAAAATCTAAAACGATTAAAACTGAGAGGTTTTTAAAACCTTATGTTTATTATACCCCCGCTACGACGTAGTCGGGGGTATATAGCGCTCCGCGTGTCCGTCCGTCCGTGCGTCCGTGCGTCCGTGCGTCCGTCCGTCCGAAATCTTTTCCTGAGCTTATCTCGGAAACTATACCACCTGGAAACTTCAAATTTGGTATAGCGATAACCTACATGATGCTGTTGTGCCTTTTAGGGGTTTCAACTCCATGGTTCAAATAATTTTGGACATTTTGACCAAAAACGGTCCCATTTTTGGACTTTGTGTCGTTTCCGGAGCTTATCTCGGAAACTATACCCCTTGGAAACTTCAAATTTGGTATAGCGATAACCTACATGTTGCTGTTGTGCCTTTTAGGGGTTTCAACTCCATGGTTCAAATAATTTTGGACATTTTGACCAAAAACGGTCCCATTTTTGGACTTTGTGTCCTTTCCGGAGCTTATCTCGGAAACTATACCCTTTGGAAACTTCAAATTTGGTATAGCGATAACCTACATGATGCTGTTGTGCCTTTTAGGGGTTTCAACTCCATGGTTCAAATAATTTTGGACATTTTGACCAAAAACGGTCCCATTTTTGGACTTTGTGTCGTTTCCGGAGCTTATCTCGGAAACTATACCCCTAACCTACATGTTGCTGTTGTGCCTTTTAGGGGTTTCAACTCCATGGTTCAAATAATTTTGGACATTTTGACCAAAAACGGTCCCATTTTTGGACTTTGTGTCGTTTCCGGAGCTTATCTCGGAAACTATACCCTTTGGAAACTTCAAATTTGGTATAGCGATAACCTACATGTTGCTGTTGTGCCTTTTAGGGGTTTCAACTCCATGGTTCAAATAATTTTGGGTTTTTTACCCAAAAACGGTCCGATTTTATAATTTAAAAAATTTGTATGTGTAAACTTCAATCCTAGTTTGATTTCACTTGTCTATATGGTTGGAAATCATGAATACGAGGTGATTTCCCATTTGTGTTTTGTTTGATTATTGTCACATTGCTTTGTTCATGGAGCTGACATGTTGAACATTTCACACATTTACTGTGAGAGTGGGACATTTCCATTTCATCAATAGGTAAGTTATTATACTAGAATTTTATTTTCACTCATGGTGGCAACATATTTCAGAAAATGATAATCATCTTTAAAATCTTTCACTTCTTTAAACTTTTTTGAATTCATGAAAAATAAATTATTTATAAAGATTATAACTACAGTTTATACATAGGAATATATATTGACCTTCAAGCAACTGATTGGAAGGTGAGATTCTGATGTAAAACATTTAGTTATCTCGTCCAGTTCACACCTATGCAAACAATTACATTTCCTGTTGTTTTCTATGTTATGTGCAGACCAAACCACATTCCTAAGCCTTATCATAATATATGATTTATGATTACATAGTTTAAAGAAAGGCGGTCAAACTACAGGCGGGGGTATGTGAGCTGCGCTCACTTTTGCCTTGTATATGAAAATATTTGCTAACAGCAGCACTAAGGAAACATTCTTTCTCAACCCAAACACAATAAGCAGCAGAAGTAAAAGTTCCTGTTTAGAACGTGTGGACAATTGTCATTAATTAATTTTAAAAAACATTGCCAAAAGCTGACAATCTAAAAAACGATGAGTTATAGTTTCTGCCTCAAAATGTACAGAAGTAGTATTCAGCTATTTTAATCTTTAACAGGAAAGAATTTTTTGACAAGATACCAGAATAATTCTAAACTGAAGTAATTATTTTAGTAGCTATTAATGTGGTCTATATATAGGCTGCAAAAATACGTTTTCTAGCCCAGCAAGCATGCACTCTTCCCATTTATGCTTAAATTTAAAAAAAAAATCTGATGGACTTAACCCTTACGTTGCGTATTTCTATTTTACCCATTTTAGCCCCTGTAGCGGAATTTACAGACCCTCCAACTTGCAGCAGTATTTTGGCTTAGGCTATAATTAGCTCTGCTGGCGGAATTTCCAGGCGGGGATTCCGGTACCGTTTTTAAGAAATATATCGCATCTACATCGTGAAAACGGACTATATACGGGCTTTCAATACAAAATCAAGTCGCAGCACCCGTACACAAATGGCTAATTCACACCCGAAACTTTGAATGAATTTTAAGCTCATCAGGCCTGAAAGGCCCGATGCTTATGGCATGGGATGGCGTCCGTCCGTCCGTAAAGTTTTCACTTTTTCGACTTCTTCTCAAGAACCAGTGACTCCAGAGAGCTGGAATTCTATATACAGACTCCTTGGTCAATGGGGATTCTAAATTGTAGATTTGGTGACCCTGTGATCCCAAATAAGGGCCACAGGGGTCACAACCTAAAAGCATTTTTCATCTTTTTCTCCAGTCCCAAAAGCTCTAGAAACCTGAAATGTTATGTACAGACTCTTTGGCCAATGGGGATTCTAAATTGTAGATTTGGTGATCTTGTGATCCCAAATATGGATCACAGGGGTCACCGCCTAAAACAGCTGTTTTAATGAGCTGTGAACATAAATAGATTTTATGTGCACTTCATATGTCAGCTTAAGAGTAATACTACATTATTGACATGTTTGATGTAATCAATGTGAAATTAGAACTATTGAATAGCCTGTTAACTAAATATTGTGACAGGATGCATAGGAAACAATTGAAAAAGGGTTAAGAAATGTTTTATTTTACATTAGATATGTGAACTAAATATGACTGGTGATGAAGTAAGATAAGACTATTATAACTAGCTACATGAATTTGTGATACCACATCTTCTTTTCCAGTAAAGAAAAATAAATAAAGATGGGGAAAACAAAATTTAAAATATATAATTCACTGGCTGTGAGTCCAGGGTCTGCATGTTGTGTAATTGCAGGTGTTGGCCTGGGGAGTGACCACTCCCTGGCAGAGATGCAAACAGCAGCTAATACACAGAGGTTTCAGGTTACTTCTCTGCTGTGTTACTTATTTAGTCTTACACTCAGATGCTTAATAGAATTTATTAATTAAATATTGAAAAGGAGCCTATGAAACTATGAGCCTATGAGAAACAGGATGTTTAGAAACAAATAGGGGCTCTTTTTCATTATGTAATAAATGTTGATAATTCCAGAATAAAAATAAGAACATGAGAAATAAGAAATAAAAAACAATAAACTGCAAAGGTCTACATTATTTATGATGAATATGGATTAATGTGTAACCAATTTTGATAATAACTTTTAAATTTGATGACTGGGCAATGACTTATTATGTGATATCTTAATCTTTTCCTTAGAGATAATTAATAACATGATTCCTGATGAGCTTCAGAGCCAGTGGCTCTATTTTCTATGATTTTTAGCTCATCAGGCCTGAAAGGCCCGATGGGCTTATGGCATGGCATGGTGTCCGGCATCCGTCCATCCGTCCGTCCATCCATCCGTCCCTAAACTTTTTGCTTTTTCGACTTCTTCTCCAGAACCAATGAACTGCAGACTCCTTGGCCAATGGAGATTCTAAATTGTAAATTTTGTGGCCCCATGACCCCAAATGGGGTCACAGGGGTCACATCCTTAAAAACCTATTTTAATCTTCTTCTCCAGTTCGAAAAGGTCTAGAGAGCTGAAAAGTTGTGTGCAGACTCCTTGGCCAATGGGGATTCTAAATTGTAGATTTCGTGACCCCATGACCCCAAATGGGGTCACAGGGGCCATATCCTTAAAACCTATTTTCATCTTCTCCTTCAGTTCCAAAAGGTCCAGAGGGGCGGGATAGCGCAGTGGTTAGCGCGTTCGGCTTCGGATCAAGAGGTCCGTGGTTCGATTCCCGCCAGGGGCACGGCAACTTTGTCTGCAGTAGAGAACTGTTCTACACGCAGTAAGGTTTGGGTGCAATGCTACACTGAATTTCAGTGCAGTACCACCCATGGTTCGCTAGTTCCAGCCGATGCTCGCAGGTTTCACCGCAATGCATAGCCACATGGTGTTGCGGGCTTTCTCCCTGCCATAATACTAGCAGCCGCGATATAAGTGAAATACTCTTGAAAGCGGCGTTAAACCCCAACTCACCTCACCTCCAAAAGGTCTAGAGAGCTGAAAAGTTGTGTGCAGACTCATTTGCCAATGGAGATTCTAAATAGTAGATTGTGTGACCCTGTGACCCAAAATGGGGTCACAGTGGTCATGATCTAAGAACCTATCTTTTGCTTGGAAACAATTACTTAAATAACTTAAATATTCAACTTTAGATAGTAAATCAATGAAATCTAGATGAGCTACAGAGGCCATGGCTCTATTTTTCGTTTTTATTCTATAACTTTCGAAAAATTGTCTTTAATTCGGGCCTCATAACACCATCAATACAAAACGAAAAAATTCATATTTATATACGGAATTGAAGAAAAAATGTCTGGCTTCACAATGATATAAAAATTATTAGAATGCGACATTTGGTTATAATTCTATAGCTATATGTAAAGTTTGTCTTTATTTCCACCTATAAAATCGTGAATACTTACAACATGTATGCGGCATTGCAAACGGTCGTTCATCGCACTTTTCCAAGAAATCATAATCTCGAACCAGTTGACAAATAAGCACATGTCAACCCAAATATGGTTATGTTGTTTGACCTTTCAAATAAACGCTAACCTCGAACCATAACTGATGAAAATATGTTGATTAGTTTGTCTGCCGTTTGGTTTTCACATGCCTCTCAGAAAGGTAAAATTGTATCTTTATTTCTGTGAATAAATATGCGCATTTTATATAGAATAAAAGATTATTCTTTTCGGTTTATTGTGATATAAAAATTATGAAAATGCATTCAGTATTTTAGCCGTGATAAATGTGTAAGAAGTTGTGAAAATCGCCGATTGTTTCAAAATTTATGAAGTGTAAACATGACCTTTTTCACGGCGCTTGCCGAGTCTTTATTATTTTTTTGACATTTGCTAATTTTATATTTATATTTTTTTATATTTCCCCTTTATTTTGCCGTATTTAAAAAAAAACAAAAAACAATTCACTCACATGATATGAAGTGCGGGAGTAAGGCGAGTTACCGATTTTTTCCCCGTCTCGCTTGATGTGAGGCAGATGGCAGGTACGGGCGAGGCAAACCCGAGGCAATGCAAACACGTGGGTGAAAATAGCCCCAAGTGAATTAGGTTTCGGGGCGAAGCCCGACAAAATTGGCCTTTTGTAAAGCTAATTATCGATGCGTTGCGGGTCAAAATTGCACATGCAATTTGGTGTGAATTTTACTTGATATTTCGACGGGACATTGACAAAGACTCGTTATCGTGGCTAACTGCGAGATGCATGTAAACAAGTTTTCATGTGACGATCCACGGACACACTTCGTCTCGCATTTCGCCTGGAGGACAAATATGATTATTACTGACCCTGTAAATGCACTAAGTCCAACATACTCATCTCGCCAAGGAGTCTAACATTTTTCTCTATGAGCCTTCCGGATAATTCCGGGACCCGCAAGTTAAGGGTAAATGATGTGATTTGTGTAATAAAGTGGCTTAAAAACCTAATTATATTGTCTTTATTGTCATCTGTTGAATGAAATGTACCAGTCAATCAGTCTGTTTGTCTATAACTTAATTTGTATATAGATTCTGTGTTCCACGGTACTCTGAGATAATGGCATACTATTTTTGTCCCAAGGGGTGCCATTAACTAACTCATTAACGCTGACAGGTAATTAACAGCTTAACGCCTAGGCTGCCAGCTCCACTAGCACCTGGCTGCAGCGAGACAAATTAGGCTTTGTCACCTCTGATTTAGCGAGAGCAAGTACGTGGCATGTCATAAACATGACTGATTGTTTGTTGTGTCTTGCATAACGATCAAAAGTAGACAGGAAATGGGTGATACAGAATTATTGTAAATTATGTACAATTAACATATCAGATATTGAATTTATTTGCTGCTTGTCAGTGATATATTGTCAGATATTACAGATGAACAATTATGATATGTAAAGTGCTGTGATAAGATAGGTTTGCCAAACTTAAAATCCTGTAAGAAATCTATTTAGTCAATGTGCAAAGGGGAACGTTGTGATGTTTGCTTTATTTACCTAAATTTATATTTATGCTTGGTCTGTATCACTTGTAACTGTTTGGCACTTAGTACATGTTTTTAAAATTGGGATAATTTGTATGTCCTAGATGTGACTTTTATTATAACAATGCGACTGTCCAATAGTATATTGTTCATATGCATGATGACCAGTCGTGAGATACTTGTAATAAAGATTGACATATTACGGGGCGAGGCCTACAATTCCAAATAGACAATTTGGCAAGTTATTTCGTTATTTTTCAGTTGGCTATTCAGTTTACTTCTGAGATATCTCAAATTGAAATTGAACAAGCTGACTGAATAACAAAGCAAACTGAATTTGTGTTCTTTTCAACCCCTTCTTACTGTAAGTGTTTTGTATATATGATAGTCACTGAGTCCCTGCATATAATCTAACATGGTCGCCAGCATGTAACGGAACTAATGAAAAGGAAGACTAATTAAACAGATAAATGATGTTTATATACTTGAATATATTTGAAATATCTAAAACTCTTTGTCACCGTTCAACATACATCGTATTTGAAGTAAATGCGCAAGACATCATTGACATTAGATGCTCAAACATGATTGCATAAAATACTACAGACAGGGGTGTAACAGAAAAAAAAGTAACAGGAAAAAAAGTAACGGAAAAAAAGTAACAGTTTTTGCTAGGATAAAAAGTAACAGGAAAAAAAGTAACAGTTTTTTTGTTTTATTTTTTATTTCAAGAGTATTTCACAGTATGACACAGATTATTTACAGAAACTGAAATGTTCAGATGTTTTTGTTCAGTCTGATGTTCTGACCGATGCCTGTCAGGAATTCTGAGATTGATGGGTTGCATTCTGTGTACTGAGTACACAGAGCCTTCAGTCTGCGTTGGAGGGCTTCCATGTTTTTCTTCCTTCTGGTCTTGGGCATAACACCATAGGAGGCCTGCTGCGTCATGGTTTTGGTCAAGGCCTGGTCTTTTTGGAACCACTGTATGGTCTTCCAAACTGAAGGATGTTGATGGCCGACCAGGTTGTAGAACTTGTTGTTCCATCCCTCACATGCATTGTTTGTACGGGAAGCACCCTGAAGTGTGGCCTGATGCACATTCCATGTTGCTGGCGGGTAGGAGGGTGGCGTCAGTCTAAGGCGGTGCCAGGAGCTCCATTTGGCCGTTGCCTGAAGGTGCCAGTTACGTAGTTCTCATCGAAGTAGGCAAGCAGTTCTTCTGCCTCTTCTGGAACAGTGTCCTTCAGATGCTCCATACCCTCCCTCACGTCATCAACTGGCAGGAAAGCAAGAGCATCAATCTTGCCACAAAACAGTCTGAAGTCTTCATCATCTCGGTAGTGCTGCACTAGGCCAAGATTCTGGATCTTCCTCCAGGTACTCTGCGTCAAGTGGTAGAAGCAACCCTTACTTTGTACATGTCTACCAAACACAGCATTTACTGCACGCAACACAGCTACAATACACTTGTTACTTAAAACAACATAATTACATTGGTATTAACTGTTTCCTTCCTGTACCTTTGATGTTATGTGTGATAATCCTCTTTAATGACAAGATTATCAACACTAATTCTAATATAATTCAAACTCAATTACCTTCTAAAGTGTTTCTATATATAAAAAGTGTTACTTTTTTTCCTGTTACTTTTTTCCGTTTCTTTTTTTCCTGTTACTTTTTTTCCTGTTACTTTTTTTCCTGTTACTTTTTTTCCTACATTCATGACTTTATGAAGAAGGTTGTCCAATAATATGCTTGTTTTACATCGGTCACGCACCTGTCTTTCAACTAGGGTGGGTCTACGTCTGATTTGATCCTATTCTGTATTATTTCATTGTCAAATATGTTATTATCCCCCGCCGCGCGTTTAGCGCGAAGCGGGGGATATAGTATTCGGCTGCGTCCGTCCGTCCGTACGTACGTACGTCCGTACGAAATGGAATAACTCAAATACTATTCACTGGATTCTTTTCATATTTTGCATATGGGTTCATCATAGAGAGATAATGTTCCTACAGAGGTTTGTGACCTTGACCTTCATTTCAAGGTCACAACGAGACTTTGTCATTTTACCCTTGTCAGCGGGATATCTCAATAACCATTCGCTGGATTCTCTTCATATTTTACACATAGCTTCTCCTAGGAAAGACGACGGGCTGATTAGATTTTGGTGACCTTGACTTAATTTTCAAGGTCACAGCAGAAGTTTGAATTTTTCGACATGTTAATGTACATGTAAAGGTTGTCAGCGGGATATCTCAAGAACCATTCACCGGAATTCCATCATTTCTTACACATAGCTTCTCCAAGGAAAGACGACGGGCTGATTAGATTTTGGTGACCTTGACTTTATTTTCAAGGTCACAGCAGAAGTTTGAATTTTTCGACATGTTAATGTACATGTAAAGGTTGTCAGCGGGATATCTCAAGAACCATTCACCGGAATTCCATCATTTCTTACACATAGCTTCTCCAAGGAAAGACGACGGGCTGATTAGATTTTGGTGACCTTGACTTTATTTTCAAGGTCACAGCAGAAGTTTGAATTTTTCGACATGTTAATGTACATGTAAAGGTTGTCAGCGGGATATCTCAAGAACCATTCACCGGAATTCCATCATATCTTAAATATTGCACCTCCTAGAAAAGACAAAGGGCTGATTAGATTTTGGTGACCTTGACATTTTTCTCAAGGTCACAGTGGAGCTTTGACTTTTTCGACATGTTTGACAGTCGATTTTGCTGATCTTGACATTATTTTTAAATTTTGAAGTATAAACTTGCGGCGGGGGATCATGTCACCTTAGTGACAACTACTTGTTTCTATACTCTAATTGAATGTGTATTCGCGTAAGTATCAATCTCGTAACTGATACCGCATCTTGCATTGATTGCCAATGAATCAACAGAAATCACTAATTACACCGAATGTATTGTTATATGACATACCCAAGCTGATACTTTCATCAACCGTACTCAACATACAATTGAAATATATTATATGGTTTATGAGTAATGAGTAATTTATTACGCGTATATACGTTATGCTCACATTCATTCCATGTATGTTTTGCTTTTGTAATAGATACGTGCAGTAAACGATTTCAAAACATACATGTAACAAATACATTTAGAGATCTACAGTGCATCTATGACTGCAATAAGTGTTCACTGACATTGCTACAAACGTAAACAGAATGGATTTTCTGCATTAAAACAGTGACAACGCATATATGCGTCACTCGCTGAATAGGGATGCTTTCAGGCGACGCATATGTGCGGCTTTCGCTGAATAAGCGCTGCTTTTAGCTGACGCATATATGCGTCACTCACTGTGAGGAGCTGATTGATTTGTCGCATATGTTGGGCTCTCGGCCTTAATGAGCTATAGACACAGTCCACTGTAAATATATTACAAGTAATTAATTTTGAGAAGTGTCTAATTTGTTTTGCTCCGAGCTGTGTCAATAATGTTTAAACACGGACAAAAGAATATCTGCTTAGATGCAATAGAATAAGTAAATGAATGCTGGACAAGTTTAAAATCTGACTTAATGACTGGTGAATGGTGATGACATGCTGGCAGCAGTAGCCTGGGCTTGGATTCTTTCTCTAAAATTCTTTCTTATACTCATCAGTGTTCAACACACTCTCCTATTGTTGTTGAAGACCTACTTCAATTTGATGTTGGTGGATATCTGATTTCATAAACTGTGGGCCCCTTACAATGATAATCTAAATTAATTTTATTTTAAATTTTGAAATTGTTATTGACATTTCAGCTGTGAAGACACACTCTCCAGAGAAGCCAGTACTTGTGTTTGTGTCGTCACGGAGACAGACTAGACTCACAGCACTTGATCTCATCGCGTTCCTTGCTGCCGAGGAGAACCCAAAACAGTGGCTCCACATGCCTGAGATCGAGGTAGGACAGAACTTACTCAAAATAAGTATTATTATAAACCTACATAGGTACCTCAAGAAGAGGCCGCTACTTCAGGTTATAGCATGTGTAAGTGCCAGTCATCTCCCCTTCTATGCTTGCTGAGTACAGTAAGCCATGTACACTTATAAAGTGTCTATTCATTGACTCAAAAGTCATTTATATAATGAGGGAATGATTTAATTCAAAATACAAGACACCCATGGCAATAAAACACAAGCGGCCAATGGAACTGACAGAGTGCTTGATGAGACAATAAAACATGCTCGTGATTTATTATGTCAGTTAAGAGCTTCGCTTAGGAAATGACGTCATATCTGACATCACTTTGATTGTTTAGTTGCTAGTGAATGTGTTCTACGATGGGAGGCATTAACATTTTCAAAATATAGTTGATACAGATAACATTATATCTCAGCGCTTTTTTGTATAGAAGCGAGTACTTGTTTAAGGACACCTCATATATAAGAAATAGAAGACTCATTGGCATGCTTTATCGTAGAATAAAACATAGCAGAGAGCATAAAAAACTGATGGCTGCACCCTTTATGTTTTATGCTCTCTGCTATGTTTTATTCTACAATGAAGCATGTCAATGAGTCTTCTGTTTCTTAAGTAAACATGCCTCTTGTTATCTACATGCTTTAGTTTTTATTCAAAAGGGGTATCAGATCCCTATTAGCATGTTGTATTTTTCCTTAATTAGCCGTCACAGAGCGTAAACTGTTGTTTATGTCTACCATGTATACACTGGACAACATCCTCAACATGCTACTTTTCTTATATCCTTGTACAGGACATGTATCCTTCCAATTCTTCCTTGTTCCCTTGAGGAATTCATTCATAAACCATCAGTTAAAGGGGCAGAAGCATGTTTTTTCGCTGAAGTAGGTCAATGAAATGTATTTGGAAAATAATGTCACCAATAGTAAAACACCCTTCTCTCTTTCAGAAAATCAAGTTAAAAATGAGTGTACATGTTCTGGAAAGCCATGACAATCGTTTTTGTCATTCAAAATAATAAAATGTGTTCACAATAAAATGGCCGCCCTGCAATTTTTGCTTTATACGCAACACCGTTATTATCACTTTGAATAATTGGTTTGTGTGATAAAGATGTTTTACCCTCTAAAGTAAATATAAATGGCATAAACTATCATTATAAATGGGAAATTTGAAAATATAAAATTTGCAAAAAATGTGCTACTGCCCCTTTAATGTGTCAAGAGGTTTCCTTTTAGATATGCTGGCTTCACTTCAAACTAGGTACTCAATTGTACTGCTGGGTGAAGTCATGTCTCAGTGTTAGACAGGGTATCAACCCTTCAAATTCTCAGATTATTCTAGCAATGTCTCAGTGTTAGACAGGATATCAACCCTTCAAGTTCTCCGATTATTCTAGCAATGTCTCAGTGTTAGACAGGATATCAACCCTTCAAGTTCTCCGATTATTCTAGCAATGTCTCAGTGTTAGACAGGATATCAACCCTTCAAGTTCTCCCATTACTCTAGCAATGTCTCAGTGTTAGACAGGATATCAACCCTTCAAGTTCTCAGATTATTCTAGCAATGTCTCAGTGTTAGACAGGATATCAACCCTTCAAGTTCTCCGATTATTCTAGCAATGTCTCAGTGTTAGACAGGATATCAACCCTTCAAGTTCTCCGATTATTCTAGCAATGTCTCAGTGTTAGACAGGATATCAACCCTTCAAGTTCTCCGATTATTCTAGCAATGTCTCAGTGTTAGACAGGATATCAACCCTTCAAGTTCTCCGATTATTCTAGCAATGTCTCAGTGTTAGACAGGATATCAACCCTTCAAGTTCTCCGATTATTCTAGCAATGTCTCAGTGTTAGACAGGATATCAACCCTTCAAGTTCTCAGATTATTATAGCCATGAAGTCTGTCACCAATCCAATTACATACAAAACCACTTTTTGTAGTAAAACCATCTTTTCCTTACTTAAATATGAAAACAAGCTGTTCCTTTGAGGATTTCTAGTGTAAAAAGTAATGATATCAAATTGGATAGGAACCATCTGGCAGTTTGGTAAATTCAATTGTTGTCAGTTGCAGTGTGGAATGTAATATATAAGTCTTGAAATCTGGTTTATTGTATAAATCCAAATAAAGTCTTTTAATTGAATGAAAAGTTTACATGGGAGTAACAAATAATTTGATTTATTAAATGTATAAAAATTAAAAGTTTGATATAGAGGATGTACAAAGGGTTGCATTCATTATAAAGTTGTTACTGTCAAGTCTTTGATGATTGGGAAGATGGATTTAATGGACATTAATGATCAGAGTAGGTTGTAAATAATCGATAGGGGTAAAATCTTAAGTATTTAGTCTCTTAAAGATAAACGTCACATGCTGGTAGTGTTGACAGGCCTCCGTTGCAATTTATACCAACTACTGATTAAACGGCCAGTATGTAAATCTGTGGATGAATTGTTTGATGTGAATACCACTGGTTAACATTGTTATTGTGCTTGCAGCTTTTATTTTCTACATATTTTCATGTTAGGAGAAGTTATCAGTTTCCATGTGTATTACCCACCAACTGAAGTGGTGCCTTTTGATATTTTCAGATTTCTGAATTTTTTTATATTTTTTTTCGTTTCCATAGAAACTTGTTGAATTTGGACTTTGTTCAGAGACAGGTTCGTTTCCGGAGCACAGCTCCAAAACCGTTCATTATATCTCCCTGAAACTTTGCATGTGTATTACCCACTAACTGAAGTGGTGCCTTTTGATATTTTCAGATTTCTGAAAAGTTTGTTTTTTTCGTTTCCATAGAAATTTGTTGAATTTGGACTTTGTTCAGAGACAGATTCGTTTCCGGAGCACAGCTCCAAAACCGTTCATCATATCTTCCTGAAACTTTGCATGTGTATTACCCACTAACTGAAGTGGTGCCTTTTGATATTTTCAGATTTCTGAATTTTTTTTTTCTCGTTTCCATAGAAACTTGTTGAATTTTGACTTTGTTCAGAGATAGGTTCATTTCCGGAGCACAGCTCCAAAACCGTTCATCATATCTTCCTGAAATTTTGCATGTGTATTACCCACTAACTGAAGTGGTGCCTTTTGATATTTTCAGATTTTTTCTGAAAAATTAATTTGTTTCTGTTTCCATAGAAACATAAGAGGGATGTTGGTTGTTGTTGATTTTGACTGCTTTTGGAGCAGAAGTCTAAAACCCTTAACATACCTGAAACTCAGCATCTGTAATACCCACTAACTGAAGTACGGTAGTAGATACACAAGTATCTGTCAAAGATGATGACTCTTGTTTTCGGTTTCCATGGAAATGTGACTAAAAAATGACTCTTTGAGGAAGTCATTTTGTGCGGAGCAGATCTCCAAAACTATGCATGCTAGCTTCATCAAATATCATTCGCATGTCAACCATGATCCCTAGTTGTGTCTTTTGAGGGTTAGAATTATTTCTGAATTTTAATTTTTGCGGTTTCCATGGAAACGTGACTAAAAAGTACTTAAAAGTGACTCTTTGAGGAAGTCATTTTGTGCGGAGCAGATCTCCAAAACAATGCATGCTAGCTTCATCAAACTTCATTCACATGTCAATCATGATCCCTAGTTGTGCCTTTTGAGGGTTAGAACTATTTCTGAATTTTAATTTTTGTGGTTTCCATGGAAACGTGACTAAAAACCGACTCTTTGAGGAAGTCATTTTGTGCGGAGCAGAACTCCAAAACTATGCATGCTAGCTTCATCAAACTTGATACACATGTCAAACAGGATCTCCAGTTGTGCCTTTTGAGGGTTAGACCTATATCTGAATTTTATTTTTTGCGGTTTCCATGAAAACGTGACATAAACAGGGACTCTATAGAGAAGTCTTGTTGTCCGGACCATATCTCCCATACTATGCATGTCAGCTTCACTTAACTTGATACAGAGGTTAACCATGATCCCTAGATGTGTGTTTTGAGGGTAAGACCAATATGCAAATGCTATTTTTGGATGGTTGCTATGGAAACATGACTTCAACAGTGACTATGTAGAAGTCAGTTTGTCCTAAGCATATCTCCTGTACACTATACATTTGAAAGCACCACCAAACTTGAAACACATGTCAACCATGATCCCTAGATGTGCCTTTTGACAACTGGACCTTAATTATATAGCTTACATCTTCCAATGTTATGTAGAAACATCTGAAGCTATGTGATCCACTTCATCAAACTGTATTGATATGTTAATCAATAGCCACAGATTTATAATTTGCTTATTTGAAACTTCTTTGACCTAAGCGGGAAGCGGGGGTATGTGAGCTTTGCTCGCTTCTACACTTGTTTGTCCGATCGATTACAGAAAAACTATTCATCTCATCCTTTTCAAATTTGGCACATGTCTTCTTCACCACTAAGAGAGGTGCAGTGCGAAGTGTAACATGATTTGGTGAATTTTTTAATTTTTGGCGATTTTTTATTTTTTTTTTTACTTACTGTGTTTTCATTTATCATTTTCTTTTTCATGCCACTTTCATCAAAAGCTACTCCTGCGTTTTTGTTGAATTTACTATTTTATATCTCCACTTTTCCACTGGTTATATTTTTGGAAAAGTCAAATTTTCTTTCCTTTCAGCCATAATCTGCTGTATATCCCTCACTGTGCTTACAGGGGTGTGCTTCCATGTACTTGTTGTTTCAAGTCACTCAAATGAATCATTATGATGAATTAATTTCCAAAATAAAGTTGAAATCGGTGGTAATGGCTGTAGTGTATTTTGTTATCCCTACTTTTTAAAGTTATTCTTACTCCTACTTTCACACCTATTTAACATGAAGAGATTTGTGCTACCCTTTTCACAAACACTTTAATCTTAACAATTACATTTCATAGCTTATGCAGATACCTCTATAAACAAAATAAAAATGTCAAACTTTAACGGTTGGGGGTATTAGTATTGCTTCTTTTTTTCTTTTTTTTTAGTTTTCATAGAAATGCATTGAATTTGGACTACTTTCAGCGATAGGTTCATTTCTGGAGCAAAACTCCAAAACCCTTTATCATATATTCCTGAAACTTTGAATGTGTATCACCCACTAACTGAAGTGGTGCCTTTTAATATTTTCAGATTTCCTCATTTTTGTTTATTTTTTATTGCATTGGATTTGGACTTTGTTCAACAATAGGTTCGTTTCTGGAGCAAAACTATAAACTATTATCTTTCAATGATGTGTTTTACAAAATATTTGGGACCAGTGTCATATGTCATCTTCTTCTTGTTTTCTTTATAACTCAGATTTGGTTAGTTATTTCATCCATTTCCAATGAACATACTTTGGTGTCATTTGAAAACAAACCATATTTATTCTTTGTAGCTTTACCTGATGGGAGTTCGAAAATTTACTGATTTCAAATTCTACTTGGTATTACACGAATATCTTAGGACTCTTAAGGTTGCATTTCATTTAATAACACAAGGTTCGGGTTGACGTACATTACGCTTTGATGTTTTGTATCAAATGCAGTCATCACCACTCAAAGTCCTTGCGGTGTCAAAATTCACTTTAATTCATCACCTGCAATATAAATAACAAAAATATTAACAACAGATCCTTTATCAAATTCATTATTTGATTAATAATTTGTATACGTTTGGGGAGAAATCTGCATTGCCCACAATTATTGTGATCTGACAGTTAATTTGACATGTTAATTCTCCCCAAATCCGGGACTGTGACTTGACTTCATAATTGAGTAGATTGTTTGGTTTGTGGAACGAGATAATCCAGTCAAGAAATCAAACACAGGCCAATTTTCTCTTTTCAGTTATGTTTGAATCATGTATATTTAATTACTTTTGTTATAATAAGAGCTCAATATTTTCAATTATATCAATCCTTGACTGATGCATTTCATCAATAAAAGTTAGAATAATACATCAGCTTGCTGACAAAAACAAAACAAAACAATTGTCAAAGATAATGTTATACATATTAAATTATCATTTACTTTATTCACAAAACAATTTCCCAAGCTATCAACCATTGGCGGAAAACTTTAGAAACACTGCTTCAATGTTCATGGCTGTGACTGAGTATTATATGTCATAAGATGTCAAGGCAAGTTTTATTGTGATATATTGTCTCCATAGGTATGATTGGCCTGAGGGTATGTAGAGATATATATACTGTGACAAATATCCAAAAGAAGAGGATTAGCTTCACTTGAGATTCATATCAGCATTAAAGACGATTTACTTTACTGCAATTCTATTAGATCACTCAAGGCAAGAAATTCTAAATATTTATCCATTGATATATCCAGATATCACACTAATGATACTTCTGTACCATAAGGTAAAATCCCTTTATTTAAGTGTAGAATCATTACATTATGTCTTTATCATTTACAGTTACTTTTCCTGAAATATCATTGTTAAAAAAAAGTTAAGGTTCCTCTTTAGTAATTCTTAGTTCTGTTTTGAAAATCAATTAAGATAATGTTTATGATGTTATAATAATTAAAAAGTTGCTTTAGAATTTTAAAGTGGGTCAAATTACATTTGAATAATTCTTTATTAAAAATAAACTGGATCTTTCCATGTGAATAAATTGTCTGTAATTTTGGTTCAAATTTGGAAGTGTATTCAGGTGATGTTGTAGTTGCTTTTCTTATTAACTATTTACTGAAAAAATTTGAAACAGTAGCAGGCTTTGTTTGCAATGAAACCATGTTTTCATCCAAATTGTTCATTTCTTTCTGAATACCATCTTGCCAAAGTTCAGTTCACCAAAACATGTAACAATAACAGGTGGACATCTGTTTAACACAGTTACATAATATGCTGCCCAACTGGAAAGCTGGTCGACAGCTGATTACCTGTAAATTGATTACTTACATATTTTACATCAAATACTTGTAACTTAACCAATAAATTTAATAAATCACTATTCCTAAGTGTCCTGTATCTTGTGATAGGTAGGACGGTAGGATTAATTCAGATAGCGATGTTTAGCCCCGGGCTGAGATACCGTGTCACTAGTGTTTTTATGTTGATATGCTGTGCTGTGCTGTGCTCACTTACTGTCCTCACAGACAGAGGGTATTGTAGTTCAGCCGGGAAAGTTCACAAAGTTTGTACACTCATAACCGAAGAGATACAACCATTTTTAGTTCAACTTTGAGAGGTTCATGAAGATACATGTGTTGAAGAAACTGTTGTTGTTCTGAAGGATGGCATGAAGGAGTTGGAAACTTCAGAAAGTTTGTACACTCATAATCATTGATATACAAATAGTTTTGTATTTGAACAAGATACATGTGTTGAAGAAACTGTTGTTGTTCTGAAGGATGGCATGAAGGAGATGGAAACTTCAGAAAGTTTGAACACTCATAATCATTGATATACAAATAGTTTTGTATTTGATCAAGATACATGTGTTGAAGAAACTGTTGTTGTTCTGGAGGATTGCATGAAGGAGTTGGAAACTTCAGAAAGTTTGAACACTCATAATCATTGATATACAAATAGTTTTGTATTTGATCAAGATACATGTGTTGAAGAAACTGTTGTTGTTCTGGAGGATTGCATGAAGGAGTTGGAAACTTCAGAAAGTTTGAACACTCATAATCATTGATATACAAATAGTTTTGTATTTGATCAAGATACATGTGTTGAAGAAACTGTTGTTGTTCTGGAGGATTGCATGAAGGAGTTGGAAACTTCAGGACGTGTTTTTTACAGCAAACTTGGTCATCAGAGACTGTGAAACTAGTGCAATGTGTCTTCTTCGTATACAGTACACTTTTAATCTGTCTTCATCAGTGTTTTGACTTGCTCATTCCTGTTCTTTAACGACAAAAGGTATCGTCATTTCGCTGGAGAATATTTGAAAGTTTTTGAACACATAAGTATCAATTTATAGATAAATTCATCAAACTTGTCCATCTGAATGACAGTGACCGTCTATGTGACCAGAAGCAATCTTACTGTTAGAGAAAATATCAAAAAGCTATTTTCCTTGAGAGTGTTTATAAAGTTTTTGAAATTCAGCAACTTCATTCAAAAAACTTTTTCATCTATCATGAAGTAAATTGGAAAAAAAGTGTTGCCAATTTAATATTCCATGATTGAATCGATCATACATCCAGTTTAAAGAAGACAAATACCAATTTTGTGTTCATGTGACATCTGTAAATGTTGAGTATCACACACTAACACACAGGCCAAGTAAAGACAACAACAACCAGAAAGTGACATTGGAAAGAAAATCTTGTTCCTAAACAACTGTAACAAACTGTTGTAGTGTTCGTCAACACTGTGACTTTAATCTACATATATCACTAGGGTCAGTTTATGACGCAGGATACTGACGTAGTCTTCTATATATATATATAACAAGCTATTCTATTTGTGCTGTCTGCTTGTTAGCACCTTTGGTTGCCTTGGTAATGCCAACAGTTTGTAATCCTTTCAAGAATAGTTTGACAGAATTTACTTTCTGTATACCTTAATCTTTTTTTTAATATCAGGGAGTGTATGTTTTTATCTACATTGTTATTTTTAATCAATCGTGATATGTTCCTCAGATGTACCTTGAATAATTCAACGAAACTTAGGTCGACAGTTGGCTATCGAGAATATAGTTTGGTTTATAACTCGTTGACAAGCAACCCTCTTAGTAAGAACAACATAAAAAGATAAACTTTACTAAAAATTGAGCACTGTGTTGTTAACATCCATCCATTAATGTTTGTATTTTAATTCAACTCTTGTCATAGATTTCTTTTTTGTACAACTGGAATTGTTTTTCGTTTAATTTCTTTCCCTCTGAGAAAACTCCTTTAATATTATTGAGATATTTCATTGTACATTTGTTGTTATATTTTTTATTTTCTTGACATTCCTTCGACAAATGAATCGCATTGTTGGTACACCGAGTATTGATAGACAACAGATGGAGTGTGTGAACTATCTGATGTAAGAAACAATGATCAATGTAGGAAACACCTGGTACAAGTGACTTTACCTCTTGTGTAGATATTCTGGCATTGATTGAGAAGTTATTCTACTTTTAAATTGATACATATATATAGCTGTTCTCTTGTTAAAGGTAGATGTGATCACACCTATCACAGTGTCAGTGATCTGTTGTATATATTTCCTTGTACGTGATACACAGTGAAAAGTGACTTTACCTCTTGTGTGGGTATTCTGGCATTGATTGAGAACTTATTCTTCTTGTAAAGTGATGTATACAGCTTCTCTATTGTAAGAGGTATATAAATGTGATCACAACAATCACAATCTCTGTGATCTGTTCTTTTAATCTCTTTGTACATGATACACAGTGAAATATGATCATAGCTCTTGTGTGAATATTCTATCATTGGTGGAGAAGTTTTCTACTTTTAAATTGATACGTATATATAGATAGTCTCTTGTAAGATGTAAATTGGATCACAACTATCACAATCCTTGGTGTAGGAAAAGACATGAAAATATGGTCTATCATTTAAGATTAAATCTCCTTGTACAGTGATCCACAGTGAAAAGTGATCACAACTCTCACTATATATCATCTGTGATCTGTAAATTAAACCTCCATGTACCGTGAAAGTAATCACACCTCTCACTTACTTCTCCGTGGAGCAAGAAAAAGCATGATATATTGTCATTTTTGATTGAGAGATAGACGATTTTGTTGTATAGTGATGAACTCTCACTTCACTTTTGAACCTGAGGAGACAAAACATGGTCATCTGTGATTGGTGGAAGTTTATCTTTTTGTCATACAGTAAACATTGGCAAAAGAATTCACACAGAAAGTCATGAATGAACTGATCTACTTGTGGTAAAGTTGTGGATTATAGGAGCTGTGTCAGTTTTCATATCACTTATCTTTATCATACAACTATATCTATTGTCATACATTTATATCAATTATATGTCTATATCAATTATGCGTCTATATCAATTATCATAAGTCTGTATCTCAATCCCCTGTATCACTTACATATATCATTTGCCCAAAACATACCTCAATATCACTTGCTCTTAACTATATCACACATCTATATCACTTGCCATTATCAGTCATCTATATATCACATGTCTATATCACACATATATCACACTCTACAGCAGTTACCTGAGAACCTCCCAGACTGGAAGAAAGTTGGCCAGCCAGTCGTAAACCAGCTGTGAGAATACATATTGAACAGTTGTGTGATAAATTGCTGTGCATTTCACAGTGCTGACTGACGACTTGAAGGTTACACTCAGCGTGAGAGTAATATAAAACTAACCAATTGCTTGTATTAACTGCATGCTGTTATGTATATGACGTGGAGAAAGTGTTACCTAATGCGAAACTTTCATTTACAATTGATTCAGTGAACTTCGGAGACCCAGGGTGAAGATTTGCCTATTGAGGAGATTTTACCTTGGAATGATAGTGTTATATAAACCTATATAGCCATGGAATGCTAAACTCTTGGATAAACCTTGGAATACCAAAGCCAAGTATATAGCCATGGAATGCTAAACTCTTGGATAAACCTTGGAATACTAAAGCCAAGTATATAGCCATGGAATGCTAAATTCTTGGATAAACCTTGGAATACTAAAGCCAAGTATATATAGCCATGGAATGCTAAACTCTTGGATAAACCTTGGAATACTAAAGCCAAGTATATAGCCATGGAATGCTAAATTCTTGGATAAACCTTGGAATACAAAAGAGAGAACTGTTACGTGGATATCTATGTTGAACTGAACATTTGTTGAACTGAACATTTGGATACTTGAAAGTGAATTTGATTATAGACAACTTAATTGTGGAATGACAGATTAACATCAGACGCCTGGAATTTGGGAGAAAATATTTGTTCTGTTCTGGAGGACTTCTTTGTCTGTGAATCAAAATGGCCATCATGATTTTTTTTGACTAAATTTATTGCAGTTGAGATATGAATCTTTATAAAGAAAGTTAGTGGGATTATATATCTCGGATCAAGACTTATGTATCAGAGTCCAAATTAAGATATATTATTGACACACTAAATATTTTCCTCGGATCTTAAATCTGTGTCATACTTAATACTACTCCAAGATGTTCGGAATCGTTGGGATGGTGAAGTTCTGTGGAACGCACAAGTTCGTGTTGGTGATATGTTTCATCGACTTGTGTTTTGTTGCATATGACCTTGGTTCCCGGAACCGGGAAATGTCAGCAGTAACCAGGGATCTTCTTCTTCAGACCAGGCTGGTTCAGAAAGAGACTGATGACCTTGTGCAGTACAATTTGAACTTCTATCGTAAATATATACTTGAAAAACAGAAGGAAAGGACTAAGTTGAAGGAACTGACAGAACAGCTTGAAGACATTGAAGCCTTGCTTGAAACTTTGAAAGAGTCTAGTAAATTTGACAAAAGTGAACATGGTACACATAAATACATCTTCAAATGATGTATACAGGTCTTGAGCATATTTGTGTATTTGGAAAATTTGTGTTACCGTAAATTATGTTTGTCCAAAGTGTTTTTTCATTCACTCTCCATGCTTATGATATGGAAAGATGAATTTTGAGTATATGCTTTCAGTAAGTTTTGTCTCTAGAAAAATGCAAATATTATCGTTATAAATTATGCATTTAATTCACAATTGCTTTTAATTATTACGAAAATGTAATTTTAACAAGAGACAAGAGAAATGTTTGTATCTGCGTAATAAGATCTGCATAAGATAATATGATTACGTTTCATGACTGGAGCGTAGCAATTTTGTGTTGGCAAAATTTCAGCATTCAGTTTTAAATATACACTTGATTGAAATTTCATTTCATTTTAATGTTGTGTTAATATTTATTTATTTACTTCATTTTTGTTGATATGGTAGTTATACTGTTTAGCTGTTTACGTTAGTTTATAATGTTAAATTTAATATTCAGTTTATATCATTTGTGTTTATTCACTATACATTATGAAAGACTGTAAAAATTCTCTAATATATAGACATCTGGCGGATTAAAACTTTTGAATTCTATTCTTGTTGTAAACTAATACTCCATTTCATGATTGAAATACATTCCATTTGGTACTATCTATGGTATCTATTGATCTGTGGACCTTTAGTTCCTGTTTGTAAAGCTTTCATTAAATTGATAATTAATGCAATATAAATATTTTGCATTAACTAGATGAAATTATGTATTGGTGTTTCTACTGTTTTTATTATGATTGATAACAATAGAGAGAAAGGGTGTTCACAAGAATAACAGTAGACTATATGGACAGGTGTGTTTCTGTAGTAGGTGTGACATCTACAGGTTAGCAGCTCTCGATCAACCCCCACTTCCTATTATTTAAGAATTGACTTCAAAATTTATTAAGTTCATGGAGGTATAAACTTAAAAAACGCTGTGTAAACTGTGTAAATCCGCGTATAGTCGAGATCACATAATGAAAAAGGACTATGGGGCGTCATCAAACTTACATGCAAAATTTTTCAAGGTATTGGGACTAGGATGTTCAGAAGATACCAGGGGTAGTAATTGGCTGGAGTTTTAATTACGTTTCACGGTCTCGTTAGAAATAAGAAGAATAAAGAAGAGTAATAGTTGTTTAGACAGCTACGTACAGAGTATTGTATTTTTCAAATTTAGCATTTAAACTTGAATGTTTTCGTTTGAAAATAGGATGATTAAGTTGATGGTGCGAGTAGCCGTTTCAAGAAAATATTGTTATGATTGTTTGATTAAGTGATAAAAAGTGCCAAAGGCAAATTGTGTATCATATTCAAAATATATATTTATTTGTTTCTTGTGTAATTGTAATACCAATGCTAAGATGAAGCGTGCACTTGATATCGTTTCGGAAGCTAAACTCGAAAAATATATCCCATAGAAACATTAATTTGGGTGTGGATGTTGCTTATCTGGTTATGTTGTGCCTTTTTGAGGGTTCAACTCCTTGGTGCTTCTAGAACAATAACTTTAAAAGTATATGACTAAAATTTGGTATTGATGTTACCTATGTGGTAATGTTGTGCCTTTTTGGGGGTCCAACTCGCAGGGTGCAGATAATTTTTTTAAATTTAAAAAAAAAACGACCATATTTTCAGGAGCATAACTTGAAATGTATATGACTTGGAAACTTCAAATTTGTATGGGGAAGTTACCAAAGTGGTGGTGTTGTGCCTTTTAGGGTTGATAACTCCAGATGAAAATTTGTTTTATTTGTTCAATGACATGACTACCACATAATTGCTGTACGACGGCAGGGGTATGTGAACTGTGCCTTGTCCTCAATCAGGACTCAAACTTTTATAATTATTGTAAATAGGTAAAATAATTTTGTTTTTGTTTCCAAACTGTTGTATTGTTTGTTGAATTTATATGATATTTACGAAAAATCTTGTTTCTCTTTTCATGAGATACGTATGTTTCTGCGTCTTTATCATATGCTGTGTAAGTGGAGAGTGTTTGTGAAGAATGATGTTGCAGGTGGGAGGGTGAAATAAAAACAAAATTGTTACATATATGGCTTATGTTTTTTGTTACCAACTTTTTTCATATTAAATAAGGCCAGGCAAAAATAATAAGTTGGTTTACTTATTTTTGGCCGATGTCTAAAGGCATGAGCAAAAGAAATGTGAAAAATAGAATTTGCTCTGGCCTTTGTATTGCTACTTCAATACCCTTATTCCCTGAGCCCAATAACTCATGCTGGAGGCTGATTATACTCATTGCTGAATGGCATAGCTTGTAAATTTTCAGCCAATGAAATATCACCATTCGGTTATTGACGATTGTTTATCAGTCCTCTAATCCAGATACTGCCTCTGTTGATTGAATGGATGTTCCTAAAGTTGTATATGTATTTTTGTAAAGAATGCCAGATTATTATCTCCATGTACATAATTATATCGGATTCAAATGAGCATAAAATTGAGACAATATACCCTTGTAATTAATTATTAAGACAACCCAGTTTGAGAATACCTGCAAATTTAGCACGGCAAGCACGTGATGGGTACCCTGGACGCCAGTGACGGTGCATGTGCGCCACGCCACATTAATTAGCTTTGTAATGAATTTTACCTGCAATTACATCAGATCTTGGGGTATTTGAAATTGATTAAGTCACATGTTTATACAATAGTCATGCAATTGTCATTTGCAAAATTACAAAGTTAGATATCTAAGGATTCGTTATATCAAAGATTTGAGTTGTTTTGAAGAATATTAGTATGTTATATCGACAGACAAAGATGCTAAAACATGTTGAAATATTATCTACGCTGATATCCATGTGCCGGGAGGGACGTCAAACCCGACAGACACGCTTCAGTGACTTCAATGGATTATTTGTCGGTACTAATTAGGCGGTGTAATTAGCAAGCCGTATATAAGTAATTTAGCCAATTTAGCATTGTAGCCAACCAAAGTGTCAGTGTCTGGGGTTTTTTTATAGCCAAATCAACATTTATTGCCCCAGGGAATGAAGGTATAGTGGATACATGTACATGCACTGATGGAGTGCATGTTGAATTGTTGAAAAAGTATTCAAGTAAAAATTAGTGCGTGTAGCCATCTCTTGTCATTGAAAAGTCTGTACACTTTTAAAGAAATAAACTTGAGACAAGGATCTTGACACATGAATGCTATGCTGTATAGTTTCATATACACAGCATGACACATGCATTACCAGTTTGTAAGGCCCTATCGATTAGTAAGTGCACACTATAATTGTGCTGAATAGGTTAATGGTAATAACATGAATCAGCTGTCACAGAAAGGTCCGAATATTTATTGATACGCTGTATCTATTGTACACCATGGACCACATGCTTTAAGCACCATGCACTGCCGAGAGGATTTTATTTTGTTGATAATTAATAATAAGAAAAGTAATGGTTTTCTTTCAGTGTCATGTGTAGACTAACAGATTGTACCTGAAAATTTTTTTTTATTACTTAATTATACTTTTTAACCCCCGGGTGATCCCCAAGGGGTTTATGTTTGTGGCACAGCCCGTCTGTCCACGATCCCGAAAATGGTACCTGTGTTCTGAAATCAACTCCTACAGTTTTTGACCAATCTTTCTGAACTTTACACATGCTTTGAATATACATTTGTGATACTCATGCTTTTTTGGGATCGATCGATTAAATATTTTCTCTCAGCTCCCCGGCATTTTTCTTGTAGATCTCAAGAAAATAACAACAATTTTATATATTGTACCTTTTTATAGGATTCTTATTAAACAAACAATTAAAGTACTAACCGTTATTTATGAATCTTATCTGAAAGTTTACAATTTACATACCACAACTAGTAAATTGATCCAAATTATACATTAATTAAGTTAAATTCAAGTGAAGTTAATGACATGAATATTTGTTCTTTCAAATTTGAAGGACCTTTGCTATAATCAAACAACATTTTAATAATTTGGCCACAGCTAATTGTAAATATAAAGCTGTCTATCATTTATTATTTATTGAAATTCTGTCGGTTACATGGTCATAAACATACCCCACACTCACACGCACCTGTCACTACATACCCCACACTCACACAAACCTGTCACTACCGCCGTTAGACGTGATGTGCATATCCAATTAGTCAAGGTCATAATTATTGTCAATTGGCCGGCGGCAAGGTTTGATGATCTGTAGTAATGCGTGAACGCCGGCCGGTGTCCAACTCAGCAGGAAAGTTTTGATCACTGTACACTCTCATCATTGGATGTTTGAACAATGTGCTCATACGAACAGAGGCAGGTTTTATTGTGTTTTCATAGATTTCACAGTTAATGTTAATTAATGTATCCTCCAGCAATAGGTGGGAGCATGCTTATACATTACATTTATTTATATTGTGGTTGAGGGTGATTTCACATATAGTGAAAATTAATGTACAAAAGAGAATACTTTTATAGATCAAAATCACAGGAGTACATTGTATGGTCTGGTGAATTGTAAATCCATATTTTAACCTTTGCACTCTGTGTTCACTCACAAACACGGTTTTCACTTGGATGTTAGTCACATCATTAGCCAACACTATTGTGTCGTGACATTGAAATATCAGTATGAAACGATTTGTGAATTATTTTGGTAAAAAAATTGGTAATCGTTAATGTCTTTTTAGCTAATCAGGCCTGATGGGCTTATGACATGGTTCAGCTTCCGGCACCCGCCCGCCCATCTGTCCGTCCGTCCGTAAACATTTCGCTTTGACAACTTTTCTCCAAACCAATGACTCTAGAGAGCTGGAATTGTTTGGGCACACTCCTTGGCCAATGGGAATTCTAAATTGTAGATTTGGAGACTCTGTGACCTCAAATGGGGTCACATCAAAAACCTATTTTTATCTCCTCCAGTACCAAAATGTCTAGAAAGCTGAAATGTTGCGTACAGACTCCTTTGCCGATGAGGATTCTAAATTGAAATTTTTTGACCGTGTTACCCCAAATAGGGTCAAGACCTTAAAAACCTATTTTCATCTTCTTTGCCAGTACCAGAAGGTCTAGATCTAGAAAGCTGAAATGTTTGTGCAGACTCCTTGGGCAATCGGGATTCTAAAATATATTATGTAACGCCTATAGTTTGTGCAACAATATATTACTTAAGATATTCAACCTTAGATAATAAATCAATGAATTCCTGATGAGCTGGCTCGATATCTCTTTCTTTCAATTGGCTTGGTTACAAGTTTGATATGGTTACTAGTATCAAGGATTCATAACAACTGATTTGCAAATAATATTCCTTGATATGAATAAGGCTCTTTTATTTAAAAAATTAAAAAGTTTTGTTTTATCAATATTATTTGCTTTTTAAAACCGGCCAAAATGTGCTGATTTATTTTCAAATCATCTCATTTGACTTGCATATTGCACATAACTTTTTAATTTGGTGTGCAATATATGTATATAACTCCATGTGTGTGTGTGTATATATATATATACCGGGGGTATGCCACCCTGATTGAGTTGGGTGTATCTGACGGGCGAGTCTGTGTGTTAATCAGAGGTTGTCTGTGTATCAGGACGAGTGAGTCGGTGTATTTAATAAATTCAAATGGAAGTGAGCACAGATATAGAGCAACTATTTTTACTGCAAAATATACATTTTGCTATTATAAAATCCCATATAGTGACAAAAACATACACGATTTAGCTAATATTTTCATTATTTTGATAAATGTGGCAAATTAAGAGTTAAGTGATGATCAATCACTAGATGTCATTAGATGAACACAATTATCAACAGTAGGATGTTTCCAGAAATACTGCTCCAGCACTTACACTCCCGCCTGTGGCTCCAGCACTTACACTCCCACCTGTGGCTCCAGCACTTACACTCCCACCTGTGGCTCCAGCACTTACACTCCCACCTGTGGCTACAGCACTTACACTCCCACCTGTGGCTACAGCACTTACACTCCCACCTGTGGCTACAGCACTTACACTCCCACCTGTGGCAACAGCACTTACACTCCCACCTGTGGCTACAGCACTTACACTCCCACCTGTGGCTACAGCACTTACACTCCCACCTGTGGCTCCAGCACTTACACTCCCACCTGTGGCTACAGCACTTACACTCCCGCCTGTGGCTCCAGCACTTACACTCCCACCTGTGGCTACAGCACTTAGTCACTTAGTCAATGTGTTAATTAGCCGACAGGTGATGTGGGGCAAGCATGCGCATGCTTTGTATGGCAACATAATGAAATTAACAAACTTTATTTTAAGATAATTTAGGATTCCAAAAAGACCTGCAGTTACAACAAGCTAAATGTCAACAAATGTGAAATCACCCTCAAACATAGAAGTCTATGCATTTACGGCATAAGCATGCTCCCACCCGTTACTGCAGCGAGACACTAATTGTTTATATCCAATTAGTCGAGGTGTTAATTAGCTGACAGGTGATGTGTGTGACCACTAGAATATAGCACTACTTTGTATGGCACAACAATGCAATTTGTTGAATGAACTACTTCCTCTGTATTCTATTGTAACAAGAGATTATAATATTAACCTAGGATGCTGTTAAAACGTAAACATATATATATGTCTGTTTAGATATCCAACTAGGATATTCCGCAGATGACAATTACGTAATTATTATATAGTGATAATCATCATTAAATAATTAATGAAGCTCCACAGAGCGGGTCACAGAGGGGCAAACGTTATTAGGCACGAAAGAGGTCAAACATGCTAAATAGTACTACAATAGTATTTAAAAGGTTAAAATAATTAAGCTTGAAAGAAATTAAACATACTTAGGCATGAAAGGTTTAAACATCCCAAATAGTACTACAATAGTATTTAAAGGGATAAAATAATTAGACACTAAAAGGGTTAAACAAACTTTAATGGGTTAAAATGAATGAGAGGGATTGAACATGCATGGTTGGACATGAAAGAGGTTAAACATACGAACAGGTAAAAGTTTTAAACAGAAAATGAAGACCACACAAAGGCAGCAGGTGTTTTAATTACAGGTGTGGGTTACGTTACCTTGATTGAAAGATTGATGTGTTAGTCTGGGCAAGTGTCAGATTAAACCAAATAACGTGCGGCTCTTTTGTTTTTACTTATCATTGATCACTGGCTTTGTCAACTGGTCATTAAAGGTTTATTGTTCAGCAGTCAGCTGTTGAAACATATATACTTCTCACTGTAAGTAATAAGGTCTCTGATTAACATCTATATTAGACGATAGGTATAAGCTTACTTTGAGGCACATTAGCATATCAGGTGTTTTTCTTTATATAGCCGGAAAATAAAATAATTTAAATTTAAAATTTAGATTTAGTTTCTATTGACGTTTTCAAGGCCACATGCGCGAAGTACATAGGTAACATTTTAAAAATCCGATTACAGATGAAGTGATTCATACAATCATAGCATAAAATATATACTTAGAGCAATTTATATAAGTAGATTGATGATTTGAAGATTAGATTAAATTTTTTGTAAAAGTTCAAGTTTGCAAGACAATCTCAAAACTGAAAATTACAACACCTTATGAATACTGCAATGAAGTATTTTAAAACTTTCATGAACATTAGACCATTTTTTAAAATTATATATAAATAGTCTACAGATTTTCCAAAAATAAACGTGGTATAATGATAATTTGACGGCATAAAACCTTGCTAAAAATATCAATTTGGATGATGATTTCCCTACTACTATGTCTGTGACAGTCTTTTGAATTCTCATTGATATCAGAACAAAGATAACTATTGTAGTAATTGTTTTTAAATATTTTAAATTATAAAAATCGACAAACTCAAAGGGAAAACTAGAAGATATATGTAGTGCTATTTTGGCGGAGTGAACTACGATGAGAATGTTGCTCTGCTTCCATTACTTGCTTAACGAAACATCAATTGTTTTAATCACACATAATTCTTCATCACACCTTGAAAGGATCTGTAATTATATTAATGTATTCTAAAAGCATGTGTTTGGTCGTTCTTTAAACAATTTCAATAACACAGTCCAGAAAAAATTTAGCAACTGATCAGAACAGGTGATCCAAACATTTCATCACGACATTTGTAAATAAGATAGAACAAAAAAAAATTCATGATTTGTTCATATTTCATTTACAGAGATACGGTTTATGAATTATTTGTGTCAATAAAATGTTATGAATTACATATAAAATATATTTTAAATATGATAGAACTTCTTTTATTGTGCATATTCATAATGTAAAAATTTGTCAAGAAACTAAGATTGATATAAAGGCTCTCCTTTTGAAGTATTTTAATTTGGAGTTACATTCCTTAAATACTGGTTTAACGAAAATATGTTTAAGAACTTGTAGACAGATTATCAGTTCATTTGGTATGCTGATCTTTTGTTTAATGTTTGTTTTGACAGACATGACTCATTTGACAGTAATAAAAAAAACTCATCCAATTGGTGAGGTGAGGTGAGGTGAGTTTGGGTTTAACGCCGCTTTCAAGAGTATTTCACTTATATTGCGGCTGCTATAGCTAGTATTATGGCAGGGAGAAAGCCCGCAACGCCATGTGGCTATGCATTGCAGTGAAACCTGCGAGCATCGGCTGGAACTAGCGAACCATCATCCAATTGGAATTTTTATTTGGAATTGTCAAAAAATAGGGTTCGTCGGATCCATAAAAAGACTAATATAAGAAAAGGCCTTGGCTGAATTACAGTAATATTTCAGATAGATCTTAATTATGCTAAGCCCATGGCTATATCCCATGGAATGTTCTGTAAATCCATTCAGCTGCTGAAATGTTTATTTATTTTGTCCAACTAAAGTCAAATAAAGTAACTTTTTTATTAGCTTTAATAAATAAGATATCACTATAAATAAAAATACTATCTTGAAATAGATAATTAACTTAGCACATTGAATTCAATTCTGAAGATGTTTTTGCTAATTATATTTTAAATGTAACTGAGATGAAAGAAGTTTTATATTTATTTTCTTTATCACTTTTATTAGCTCACCAGGTCTGAAAGGCCCTTTGGGCTTATTAGGCATGACATGGCATCCGGCGTCCGTCCATCCGTCCGTAAACCAATGACTCTAGAGAGCTGAAATTTGATGTGCAGACTCCTTGGCTAATGGGGATTCTAAATTGTAGATTTCGTGACCAAATGGGGTCACAGGGATCACAACCTTAAAAACCTATTTTCATCTTCTTCTCCAGTTCCAAAAGGTCTAGAAAGCTGAAATGTTGTGTACAGACTCTTTGGCAAATAGGATATTGAATTGTAGAGTTGGTGACCCCATGACCTCAAATAGTGTCACAGGGGTCACTAAAATCTTAAACACCTATTTTCATCTTCTTCTCCAGTAAGAAAAGCTCCATAACTAGCATTTTATTATTTCAATACAAATCAAGATGAGCTACAGAGCCCATGTCTCTATTTTTTTCTTTTTAAAAATGAAACAGGGTACAGATTCTTGATTTCAATAACAAAAAATGGACATTTCAATATCATTCTACTGGATGTAATATTCCTAACTTTTCTTGCTAACCAAAGCTACTGCTGGGACTTGGAACTTACAAGCCTTTCGTTAATTTGTCCCCCGCCGCAACGCGGAACGGGGGACTATGTATTCAGCGGCGTCCGTCCGTACGTCCGTACGTACGTCACATTTCTTGTTTACGCGATATCTTATGAAGCGTTGCATCCAAAGTCTTCAACTTTCATGTCTGCTTACATTGTGGGAAGACGCAGACACCAGTCAATTTTGGTGACCTTGGTCTTATTTTCAAGGTCACCACGACACTTTGACCACTTTTTGAACTCTTGTTTACGCGATATCTCATGAAGCGTTACATCCAAAGTCTTCAAATTTGGTTTCTGCCTACATTGTGGAAAGACGCAGACACCAGTCAATTTTAGTGACCTTGGTCTTATTTTCAAGGTCACCACGACACTTTGACCACTTTTTGAACTCTTGTTTACGCGATATCTCATGAAGCGTTAAATCCAAAGTCTTCAAATTTGGTTTCTGCCTACATTGTGGGAAGATGCAGACACCAGTCACTTTTGGTGACCTTGGCCTTATTTTCAAGGTCACCACGACACTTTGACCACTCTTTGGACTCTTGTTAAGGCGATATCTCATGAAACATTGCATCCAAAGTCTTCAAATTAGTTTTCAGCCTACATTGGGGAAAGACACAGACACCAGTTTATTTTAGTGACCTTGACCTTATTTTCAAGGTCACCGCAACACTTTGAGCACTTTTCTAACTCTTGTTATCACCATTTATTATGACCGGTTGGACCAAATGTTTTCAAATTTGGTGTCAGTCTACATTGGAAGATGACGCAGACGCCAGTCGATTTGGTGACCTTGACCTTATTTTCAAGGTCACTACAACACTTTGACCACTTTTAGAACTCTTATTAACACGATATATCATGAACTAAAGTAGCTCCAATGATGTGTCTTACTAACTCAATGTCACTGGCTGGGGACATTGCCATGTTAGTGGCAAACACTTGTTTTGACATCGATCTGACAGATCATTAAGTTAATAATGGTCATTACAATACCGTAGATCTATAGTCTTTAGTTTTTATACCAAATAATATAGATGGTAATGACATTGATTTTAGTTCATTTTTTGTATGAACAGGAAATTTTTTCAAGGGCTTCCCATGGAAAAGTGATGTAATAAGTAAGATACAAAAGGATTTGACCAGTTTAGACGTCAAGTGTAACTATTCATGGTTTTGTTGCAGATGGAGAACATCATCAGCGGGATCAAGGACACCAACCTGAAGCTGATTCTGGCGTTCGGTATTGGCATCCATCACGCGGGTCTGGTGGAGAGGGACCGGAAGGTCTGTGAGGAGCTCTTCGTCAACCAGAAGATCCAGGTGAGGAGGCTCTAGTAGGACAGCAACGATACAGAAGAGTTACATACGATGTATATATCCTTTTGACTGCTGGTACTGTTTTGCAGGGAAACGGCTGATCCAGTTTCAAACATTACTTTTGGCCCTTCTCAAATGCCGGTATACTTTTCCCGTCATTTTGCCAATCTGTGGTTTAGCATGCAGTAAAACACGTCACATTGGAGTTTTGGAGGTCCCTATTTGATGAGTAATGCTATGAGTACACTTCAAACATCCTCCAGAGAAAATAGACTGGCGTTTTGAAAGCAACAAAAATGATATGTCTGACACCACTTTTGACGTCGAAAGGATATCATTGTCTAATACTATTTTCCTTATAGACAACCTGTTCCCCTTGATGTTTTTGCAATGATTCTGTATCCAAAGTCCTTATTCTCAAATGTTCGTACAGTAGACTTTTGTTTGACAACCAAACAAAACAAAAAATGTTTTCAGGAGGTCCTGGGAGGGGTAACTTCCTTCTGAAAGGCAAAACTGGCACCAGTCTCCATCACTGGCTTATTTTAAGCCTTGCCACATATTCTTAACCTTTACATTGCGTATTTCTATTTTACCCATTTTAGCCACTGTGGCGACATTTACAGACCCTCCACCTCGCAGCAGTATTTTGGCTTAGGCACTAATTAGCTCTGCTGGCGGAATTTCCAGGCGACGATTCTGGTACCGTTTTTACGAAATATATCGCATCCACATCGCGAAATATGGACTATATACGGGTGTTCAATACAAATTCAAGTCGCGGCACCCGTACACAAATGGCTAATTCATATCTGCGACTTTGAATGAATTTTCTACGATTTTTCATTTTTATTCTATTACTTTCGAAAGATTGTCTTTAATTCAGGCCTCATAATATCATAATATCATAAATACGAAACGAAAAAATTCAATTTATATACGGTATTGAAGACAAGTCTGGCTTCACAATGATATAAAAATTATTAGAATGCGACCTTTGGTTATAATTCTATAGCTACTTTAAGTTTGTCTTTATTTCCACCTATAAAATCGTAAATACTTACAATATATGCGGCATTGCAAACGGTCGTTCATCGCACTTTTCCAAGAAATCATAATCTCGAACCAGTTGACAAATAAGCACATGTCAACCCAAATGTGGTTATGTTGTTGGACCTTTCAAATAAATGCTAACCTCCAACCATAAAAGATGAAAATGAAAGGTAAAATTTTATCTTTATTTCTGTGAATAAATATGCGCATTTTATATAGAATAAAAGATTATTCTTTTCGGTTTATTGTGATATAAAAATTATGAAAATGCATTCAGTAGTTTAGCAGTGATAAATTGTGTAAGAAGTTGTGAAAATCGCTTATTGTTTCAAAATTTATGAAGTGTAAACATGACCTTTTTCACGGCGCTTGCTGTGTCTTTATTATTTTGTTGACATTTGCGAATTTGATATGGGATTGTAGTCTATTCTTTCCCCTTTACTTTGGCGTAATTTTTTTTGAAAACTACCAATTGGTTCACATGATATGAAGTGCGGGAGTAAGGCAAGTTACCGATTTTTGTTCCCGTCCCGTGAGATGCGAGGCAGATAGCATGTATGGGCAATGCAAACACGTGGGTGATAATTAGCCCCCTGGGAGATTAGGCTTCGGGGCGAAGCCCGACAAAATTGGTCTTTTGTAAATCTAATTAACGATGCGTTACGGGTCACCAATGCACACACAATTTGGTGTGATTTTTGTTGGACATTTCGACCAGACATTGACAAAGTCTCATTATTGTGGTGAACTGCGAGTTGTATATAAACAAGTTTCCATGTGGCGATCCACGGACACACTTCGTCTAGCATTTCGCCTGAAGACCAAATATGATTATTACTGAGCCGGTATATGCACTAAGTCCAATGTACGCATCTCGCCAAGGGGTAAAACATTTTTCTCTATGAGCCTCCCGGATCAATACGGGACCCGCAAGTTAAGGGTTAATGTTTCTGTCAATCAGAGCCCACAATGTATTTCAGGTGCAGCTCTCCACTATGTTTGCATAGAAAAGTGAAAGAAATGCTTCAAGGCTTAAATTAGCCAGTGATGGATACCTGGTTGAGTTATTCTTTGCATAGGGAAGTTGTAGGAGTAGCACATCCACTCTGGATCCACCACTGGCTCTAAGATTGAACTGAAATGGTCCTGTAGTAGCACAACTTATAACCTTGTTACAAGATCAAGGTGAATGTGTCTTTAAAGGGGCAGTAGCATGTTTTTGCAAATTATATTTTTTCAAATTTTTCATTTATAATGATAGTTTATGTCATTTATATTTACTTTAGAGGGTAAAACATCTTGTTACACAAACCAATAATCAGCAGTGGTAATAACGGTGTTGCGTATAAAGCAAAAATTGCATGGCGGCCATTTTATTGTGAACACATATTATTTCGAATCAGGAAAACGAAACCCATGGCGTTATGGAACCATGTACACTCATTTTTTAACTTGATTTTCTGAAGAGAGAAGGATGTTTTACTATGAGTAACATCAACTTATTTAAGCGAAAAAATGTGCTACTGCCCCTTTAACAGATTATACTGCCGCAAATGGCTGAAATGTTGCCCAAGCAGTTCTTAAGCTCACTCACCAAGACAACAATCTTATACTTTTTCTGGAGATATAATATATATATATATAATCTATTTCTGAGTTTGGTTTGTCCCTGAGGGTATTTAGTCCAAAGGACTTGATCCACTAATCTTCTCATTTAAATTATAGATAGTCAGCATTGTGTGCATGTTTTCTGTTCTTTATTCCAGCGAGAAGAATTTAAACTCAACGTACTGCGTCATTATTTTGTTACTTTTGAAGTTGTGTGTTTTTCCCCCGCCCTGTCAAATCTTTAGAACTGAAAAACTATACTCTTTCAACTGTTTGTTTATCATTTAGATCTCGACCCCAAAAGAACAGCAGGGGCGGGATAGCGCAGTGGTTAGTGCATTCGGCTTCGGATCAAGAGGTCCGGGGTTCGAATCCCGCCATGGGAACGGCGACTTTGTCTGCAGTAGAGAAGTGTTCTACACGCAGTAATATTTGGGTGCAATGCTACACTGAATTTCAGAGTAGTGCCACCCATGGTTCGCTAGTTCCAGCCGTTGCTTGCAGGTTTCACCGCAATGCATAGCCACATGGTGTTGCGGGCTTTCTCCCTGCCATAATACTAGCAGCCGTGATATAAGTGGAATATGCTTGAAAGCGGCGTTAAACCCTAACTCACCTCACTGCACCTAAAAAGAACAGCAATATGAAATATCATCTGATTGAACAACTGAAAGCTTTATGCAGTAGGTATGTAAGTGTAACTTTGGTGTATATTTTCAGGTATTGATTGCAACAAGTACGCTCGCATGGGGCGTCAATTTCCCAGCTCATCTGGTGGTTGTGAAGGGAACAGAATATTTTGATGGGAAAACCAGGAGATACGTTGATTTCCCCATAACAGGTCAGTATGACCGGTTGTGTTTATCAACAGGTTATGAGTGAATATATATTGTCAAAGCGTATTCTACCTTATAGCTTGTGGATAGAACTTCCAGACATTGATCATTTCTTTCAACTTACACTTACAAATTATTTGCTTCTTTTGACAGGTGAGTGTAACCTCTTGTGTAACAGGTAATGAGTGTTTACAATCAGACCTCATTTATCCACACAATTTAGTTACAGATGAAAATTATCTTGATAGCGAATCAGGCATGTATCTAGCCAAAACACAATTTAATTTAATAATGATCATTACGTTTTTGAAGATTTAACTAACACTCCTAGCGGAGCTGATCTCGAACTTGGGTTTTGCAGAACCTTTAATGAAGTGCCAAAATATTGAAAAAGTGGTGACATTTTTTTAGGCAGTTCCAAAATTGAGGGGAAGGAAGAATTTTGAAATTTTTTTTTATGAATTAAGGTAATAATATTCACTGTTTCACAAGGGATTACTCAAGCTGTCAGATGACAGTCGTGTGTAGACCAATTAAGATGATAAGTTGTGACTTAGCACTCATAGTTGACACATGAGCTGCTGTGTGCTGTTATCATATTATTCATTTCACTTTAAATCATGTGGATGGTGTGTTTCCAAATATTATTTTGGGTAAATAGATCTGAATGTTTTATCAAAGTTATTTTTTTTACCTTATAACTTATGGAATAAAACTTCCACATAGTGATATCTTTCAACATTTACATTGAAAACAATTTGCTACTTTTGACTGAACTAAATAATGAGTACTACATTTATAATCAAATTTAGTCTGAAATTTGAATTACAAATTGGTGATCATGGGAAATAGATTTCTTATAATGTAGAAGGAAAATCTTGATTTTGAGATATTTTATGAATGCTTCAAATATCAATAAACCAGTTCAATTTAAAACATTATTGTTTTCACTACCAGCAGTTGATTAAAATAAATCCCTTTGTCTGTGAGTTATGATTCCTATTTATTCACCACTTTGAAAGTCATCTGAAAAAACAAACAAAATTTAAAAATAATAACAACCTTTTTTCAAAATTAAACTGAGTCATACCATATTAATTTTGTCAGCAACGGACAAAAAGTATTCTTTAAATTAATGCTACATCTATAACATTCATTTATATTGTTGATAATCTGAAATATATTAACCGTCTTTTACCATAGCTTATGAAGGTTTTGCTATCATCGTGATAACTTGTATTTGGATAACTTCACAATTGAAAAGACTTAAAGATATGAAAATAGGTTTTTCTAATATATATCAAGAACATCTAACTGAAGTCAAAACAATGGTATAGATTTCCTCTCTTCGTAAACCAAATAGAGATGTAGAATTATCTCCCATGGTTAAACCATCATATCATTACTCTGTGAAGGCTGTACAACATTTGTTCATCTATAATTGTCTTTACATATATAGTATATTGTACCATTTACAACTCCTAGAATAGGCAATCTATAAATAATCTCCCCTCAAAGGAACACATGCTTATGAAATCCTCCCTATCAAAATTAAATTTAGACATTATGTAGAGAAAGGGAGACAACTCTCTCCCTTACATGGCATTCATACCAAGTGATAAAGATGCTAGTTTTCTTAGCCTGATGATTCAGTGAGTAAGTATGTCTGATGCAGCCCAGTTCTGTGTGCATCCCTCCAGCTCAGCTAACGCGATGACATCACGCTGGACGCACTAACGCATGTCTCCACATTTCAGATGTCCTGCAGATGATGGGTCGAGCTGGACGTCCGCAGTTTGATGACCAGGGCAAAGCGGTCATCTTAGTCCACGACATCAAGAAACACTTCTACAAGAAGTTCCTCTATGAGCCTTTCCCAGTCGAGTCCAAGTAAGAGAAGCTTTTCAGTTATGACGATGATTTTGTTAAGAAATAATTACTTTTAAAATTATTCAATTTTTAATAATAATTGTATATTATACTTATGTGTTTTGTATGTGTTTCTGTTAATCATAAAATTTAGATGAGCTTTTTACAGACCCCAGTTCATTTCATGTAAGAAAAGATATTGTAATCAAGATAATTTTATTGTGAATAAGTTTATGTTGTTAAATAAAAGTATACAATTTATTTTCAAATTGAGACCAAGTGAGAAATTAATTTTAGAAAACGATGTAGTTATGAATGGTGATATGTTCTAAGATAATTTTATTATGAATAAGTTAATATGTTTTTAAATAATCATGAGTATGGTCAAAACATTTTTCAGTATTTTCAAATTGAGACTGTGTAAGAAACTAATTTGTTAAGAAAATGATGTATATACATTTATGTGATGTTTGATGTATAGCATTTTATGTCCGTAAGATTCAAAGTAAGGGAGTTATTCAATTATGAAGAAGATTTTCAGAATTTTTAAAGACGATTTTGAAGATTTCTTTTGAATGAATTTAGAGGATCTGTTATTTTTTATCTAATTGTGGTGTAATAAATAACTGATCTTAGTGTCACTGCAAAAAAAATTATCCTGAGATTATGAAGATATTATGTAAATGATTTTTAACATCTTCATATATTTGTGGACTGCATAATCACATGAATTCAGATTTATGAACCACTTAATGCATATTGTTGTGTTGGTGAGCACGTGTTCATCAAGGTATTGATATTGCTATCTTTATAATTTTTTTCAGGTATTTTCTGTTAAAAGGAGGGTTCTATTTGGGTATTTTTGATGGAAATAAATTTGGAGAGGATATTCCTGTTTACACATATATGCTATTAATACATGATTAAAAGACTGTCTGATTCAAAGATATTTATGAAGTTCATATTTTGATGACTTTACAATTCACAACTTGATAAAGACAAGCACACATTTGTTGAATAATAAAAACAATGAGAACTGAATTAAGCAATTCATCCGTGCTGCGAGTGGGGATAACTTGCTACAGTGTAACAGCATATTTTTTATTAGTTTTATTATATGTTATGTGTTACTATGTGAATATTCTACAGTCTATATGTTTTATTATTTAAACAAATTAAATTTGGGTTAAATATAGCGTGTTTTCATTTCACGTAATGCCCCCAAAAACTCAAGATAGCGGATGCTGCCGGTACATGGGTGATAGATCTTTCCCTGTAATGTCTACTTCATTTTAGATTCTCTCTTAGAGTCTGAAAGTTAATTCTCCATTTAAATAACATTTCTTTAATAAGATCTTTTTGTAAAGTTAGAATTACTTTACACAATCTAAAGAGTTGGTAATTATCATAAATCAAATGTTTTTCAATGTTTTTATTCCAATCAGAATTATTAAGTCAAAATATTATGATATGGAAAATGTTACATCAGAGCATATTATATTATGAAACAACTCTCTGCCTGTCATCCATATTGCTGGTGAGTTTTAGATGCAGCTATAACATCACCATCAATTCCATTCCTCATGAGATTACCAATAGACTTAACATCTCCATACTACACGGCCTAATTTTCAGAAGTGCTGATTAATTATTCAAACCACAAGCCTCGTGGACAATTAAAACTAGTAAGTATTTGTTAAACTGGGTGAGATATGTATGACTATTATGATCCATGGTACTATTTCAGTTTACTGGAGGTGCTGCCTGACCATCTGAACGCGGAGGTAGTTGCCGGGACGATCACGTCGAAACAAGACGCCATGGACTATATCACCTGGACCTACTTCTTCAGGAGACTCGTCATGAACCCAAGGTACGTGAATAACATTTACCGTATTCGATGTAATAAGCATCCTCTCCCTATAAGCGTCCACCCTCACAACCTCTCTCCCCGCCATATGGTTACTTTAAAAATTTTTACTCAAAAAGGGTTTTTTATCCCCTGTGACCACAGCCCTGTTTTGCAATTTTTTAAGGGCCCGGGGTGCTAAATACATTGAATATGGTTTTAAGTATTATTATCGATTTTGTAATTTTGAATCAAAATCAACTATCGGGTTGACTACACTGTTACAGCCACTGTTTCAAAATACAGAATTTCATAGCGAAAAGATCAACAAGGTGGAATAGCACAGATAACTGCTCTTTATGCAGTAAGGTTTGAATTTCAGCACAGTACTACCCATGGTTCACTAGTTCCAGCTGTTGCTTGTAGGTTTCACAGCAATGCATAGCCACAATGGTGTTGCAGACTTTCTTCATACAATAATCCTCACAGCTGTGATGTAAGTGAAATACTGTTGAAAGCAGCATTAAGCCTCAGATCACCTCACCTAATTTTAAATGTAGGTAACCACCCATTGGAAAATGTGGAAATAGAAGAAATAAGATGATCATTTCAACATTTTATTGTTATTATGCCCTAGTACAAGATATGTGTGTAATATCCATCCAATCGAAGCAAACGAGGAAACTCATCTTATTAGTAAACAAAACAACAGAGAAATTGACAACTAATCAATTTCATGTAAGAAATCAACATCAACATAATCAGAGACAGAACCACAGTATTTGGAATAAATATTTGGAATTGTGTCACTGTTACCTTGGTTACAATAAAACAGAATTTATTTAAAACTTTTGAAACATTGATATTTGATTTAATATTTGAAAACAAAATTAACGATAAAAATTACCAAAAATAAGATAATTTATTTCCCATTTAAGAATTTCAAACATAATCATTGTAGGTTGAAATAAACACAAGGCAAATAAACTTCACAGAAGGTTTGTTAAAAATTGACCAACTGCTTATAGAAAATTCAAGCTTAAAAAGTAGAATGTTTTGATCTGTGATTCTGTCGTCCGATATGACCTGAATTGCTCATGGTTGTAACACTGATAAATGAAAGAAAGTGAATATATGTCACTGTGTGAAATATTAACTTCATTGATGATGACACATTCGTTTGAGACAGTTGATATGATTGTGAGTCATTAGTGGAATTGGAATACTATTGTGTTTCCATTTCATACAATTTTGAAACATGTTTATTTCCGAAAAAGTTTGTACGAGTAAACATGGATTCAGTCTTTGAGTCAAAATGAAGAAATTAAAACGTTTTAGATTTTCCAAAATTGTCATATTCAATTTGTCCAGATGATTCTTTTTCTTTGTGTTTATATCTGTACAAACTATAATATTTATCAAGAAATATTTTGAACTTTTTTGTGCTTACTTGCTGAAATGCTGTCCAAAGATATGAATTAAGAAATAATTCTTAGATATGTTAATTTTCAAAATGATTTAAATGTCACAGAAGGACCAAATTGAACATAAATTTCACTTGTTTAAAATACTTTAGAAGCATACCTAACTTAAAGAGGTTAATTCAGAGGTAATTGTTTTTAAACAAAAGCATAATCGAATAAAACAAAGAAGAAGATTGAGCTGTAATGGAAATGATGACGGCACAACTTTATTCATGATATAAGTTAAATAACTTATTCTCAAACTACAAATAATTTAGTCATATGAATATTTACACCCGAGAACATGCATCACCACCCATATATATTTGAGCCTTCACTTCTTCTGGGAGCATGTCGATCTTTAATGCGAATAAATACCTCAATTATTTACAACAAACATACATGATGTAGAAAAATAGGGAATGAATAAAAATATCACAGATAATATGGCATAGTTCAGTTTCACCAAGGGGCATAACTCCGACAGCCCTCTCGGTCATATGCTGACTAGATGTAATACAAGTATGGCGTGTTAGTTTAGCACTGTTTTACATTGCACATGTTGCCCTCAGCGTCACAAGTGCAGCTCTATAGTATAGTGTGGTCAATATCATGTCCATTTCACGTTCATTTCATGTCCAGTGTCTTTACACCATTTGATAGATGACTGATGATGATGATGTTAGCACAAATAAATGATACATCTATGTTTATGTCCTTCAACATAAGAATTTTCTTCCTGTTGATTCGAAGAGCAAACTATCCAAGCATCTTGACGATCACTTTCGATGTTGCTCACTCAAATCGTCTTTCTATTCTTGACCGTTAATTTCTCGAGTCTATGTCCTCAGCACACTTCACAATCACAATACGCAGTTCAGTCTGTCTAGACTTTCACACAGGCACTTTTGGTAGAGTCACTATATTGTCAGCTGTCACTGCTGTGTCTGAAGTAGACATTGTACAGCTCACATTAGTGCTGCTTGATTTGTCAACTGGCAGTATGAGCCCATCTCAAACATGCATTTTCAGTTTTTCACCAACTCAGTGCGACTGCAGGAACTCAAATCAAGTGAACCCATATGTGTTAGAGCTGCTTGATTTGTCAACTAGCAATGTGGGCTCATTACACTTCTTCTGAGTCGACTTGTGTCATAACTTAGTAAAGATTTCAATGCAATGCAAGGCTATTTCCTCAAAGTGAAGAACGGGCCGTTTTAAGCTCTCATGAGCACATTGGCTCTTGAGCTGGCATAAAGTCAACCTGACATGCCATGACGTCAAATCAAGCACACCAATGTGGTAAAGTTGTTGAGAGTGACACTAGCAGTGATAGTAGTCAATATCCACATTGCACGTATTGAAGTCGCCACTGCTTCTGAATGCTGGGTTCCGATGGTCCAAAAATTGATCTTTTTCTTGGTAATAACGCCTTTCTTTAAACCTGAAACGTATAGAAGGGTCAATGAGCATTGATAGATCAAGACTCCAATTTATTTCATTTATATTTTATATCAAGGTTTTACAGAGAAATGTAAAACAAAAAAACCCACAGAATATAAACAATATACATCAGTTGTCAATGATTTCTTCAGTTTCATCAAAAGAATATTAATGTGTCTTTTATATGATAAGTTGTTATAAAATGAATACCATAGAAATATTTATTTGACAAAAAATATTATGAAATATTCATCGTAAGAGAAATAAGTATATTCACCATTTGATGACGAGGAGCGTGAGGAGAATGATGAGGATGACACTGAGAGTCCCGATGACCCCTCCAGCAATAGCTGCTGTAACGAAGAAACAACATACAGTTACTGGCATTTTGTGGTCACATGCACTTCCTATACACTCCGAGAATCTCAGAGAAGTACAGATCATAGAATGTTTCAACAGAAGGACTGTACTCACTCCAGAAACAATTGAGACAATTCATTTACTCTTCAACCCTTTATATGCTATTTAAGAAATATTTCAGTATGGCACATCTTGAGCTGGTGGACAATCTAGGATTCTTTTACTTAACAAGTTAACATTCCTGGCAATTGGCCACTCACAAGCATTTGGCACTAATTAGTTCCAAGGCTAAAGTGTTAATATTTTATAATTTTTTACTTCAATATCGTTAAAATGTTAATGAATCAGTATATTCATTCATTTCATATTCATTCTACTTACTTACTACAATAGAAATTGTGTGATTTTCAATTTGGAATATATTTTATTTATATGAAAAGTAGATATAGAAATGTGTACTCACCAAAAGGCAGAGATGTTTTTGAGGATTCTGGGGTAACGATGTACACAGGAATTGGTGTTGTAGTTGAACTGTCTGTGTGCGGTGTCTGTTTTGGGCTTTCTGTCGTCTCCAAGGGTGATTTGCTTGTACTCCGTCCGTTTCCATCGGATGTTCCTGGTTTTGATGTTATAGTCTTCTTGGTTGTTGTTGACAGTGGTGGAAATGCTGAAAAATGACAGAGATTTGTTTATAATTTTCTAAAATTATGAATTATTCTCAGGAAATACAGTTATGTATAAATGTGATGAGTAAAAACAATGAATTCAGTATTTCCAAAAAGTAAAGCTTAAATCAAATATGAATCCTATGAGATTAAGGCATTTGATATGGCCATTAGAATTTCAATAGTTTTCCATAGTTAAAACAATTAAAGCCTTAAAGCCTTTTTCATCTTCAATGATATTGATATTGTAGTATTTGTATTTGTATATATTTACATTGTTGATTAAAAAATTAAAATAATTAAGAAAATAGAATCTTGATAGAATTTACCTTCATAGTAGAGCCAGAACCCTTTACTCTTGCTGTCCGACCCGGCCTGTAGTTCAATCTGCAGGAAGTTACTAAATGTCTTGTAGGTGTCGTTCGCTCGCCGTCCGCACAATGTAATGCTGTGAAACTTGTCGTTGAAGTACATCCAGTCAGCGCAGTCTGTCTTCCCCTTGGCCTCGAGGTCCATGTCAATGATATGGAGAAGGATCTGTTGATTCTCTGCAACCTCGATCTGAGTCTTGCAGTTCTGCGCCTCGTGGTAGTTGTTGGGGTACCTCGGGGTCGAGATGTAGCCACTCTGCGCCGTCAGCTTCGGCTGCGTGCAGATGTCGTTTGTCACCGAGGCTGAAAGAGAATTTACAGAGTAAAATATGGACTATAAAGATGACACTAGAAGTTGTTATGTGACACTATGATGCTATTGGTTATGTCTTTGATATACATGGCATGGTGTAAGATATAGACTATAAATATGACACTGTTAGAGGTTGTTATGTGACACTATGATGCTATTGGTTATGTCTTTGATATACATGGCATGGTGTAAGATATAGACTATAAATATGACACTGTTAGAGGTTGTTATGTGACACTATGTTGCTATTGGTTATGTCTTTGATATACATGGCATGGTGTAAGATATAGACTATAAAGATGACACTGCTAGAAGTTGTTATGTGACACTATGATGCTATTGGTTATGTCTTTGATATACATGGCATGGTGTAAGATATAGACTATAAATATGACACTGTTAGAGGTTGTTATGTGACACTATGTTGCTATTGGTTATGTCTTTGATATACATGGCATGGTGTAAGATATAGACTATAAAGATGACACTGTTAGAGGTTGTTATGTGACACTATGTTGCTATTGGTTATGTCTTTGATATCAAGGCATGGTGTAAGACACAGAAAAAAAGATCACCCTGCTAGAGATTGTTATACATATATATGGCATGGTGTGAGATAGAGACAAAGAAGATCACCCGGCTAAACATTGTCATGTGATACTATGATGTTATTGATTATGTATATAATATACATGGCAGGGTGTAACTAAAAGAATAAAGATCACACACCTAGAGATTGTTATATGACTCTATGGTGCTATTGATTATGTATAAGATATATATGACATGGTGTAAGTAATGGGGAATTGAAGAGAATTAAGTTACTGAGTTGAATACAGATGAAATAGTTCATCGTAAGGGCTGAATAGGGATCTACTGGGGATGTAGCTTAGTTGGTAGAGCGTCCGCTTTGGAAATTTAGACATTGACAGTAAACACTTCTACAGTGATTTCTACTTTTAAATCACCACCTTAGGTTAATGCTTGATTATTTATTCATTATTTTTTTAATACAACTTTAAAGTGTTTATCAATATTGACTAAATTGCCCAGCTTCTTATTAAATCAACATGATAAGCAACATTAAGGTGTGTTTGATGAAATCTTTGATAAAATATGTTTTTAAGATCTCTGTGATTTCATTAAGAATATGGACGGACCAGTTGATGGAAACTGATTGCAGACATTGAATGTTACCAAATTGATAAAAACTGTGATATGTGTATACTTTTTGTATCAAATTATCTTCATTGACTTTAATGTTTACCATATACTTATCTCCAAAATGCTGATTATATTTCACGATAAACGTCTTATCTTGTTATATTTTCATATGATAGCAATTTTTCTTTGATCTAAAAGCACAAGATATAATTTTCTTGATAGCCAAGGAATTGTTCTGAGTAACACTGGCAAGTTGGATAATGTTGTGATTGTTGAGCTGATAATTCTCCCATGAATAATCAATGAGGTTTCTAGATGATAATCGTGCTCACATTCTCCATCTGTTCCTTCCCTTAGGAATTCAGTAGAAACCTCTACAGTGCATTAGGCACATCAGCAAGTTTTGAACACATTCTACAAAAAACCTAAACCTATTGCCTTCCTTTTTGCACTAGTCTATTTAGGGCCCATCAGTTTATACTTATAAGACATCCTAAGTTTGCATATGATCACCTTAGCCTAGACTCAGGGTGATGTGAGAGTTCATGGTTCTAGGCTACATATTGCTAGTTAAAGAGATTCCTTAACCTCTATATCATATTCCTACATTCCCTCAAGGAATATGGTAGAAAGCTCTCTCTTTTTATTTAACACACGGCAAGCCTTTAACCATTTCACCACTGACTCAGTAACCAAATACTAATATGTTTTCTGGGCTCCGAAGGCCTGTAGGGTGACCCCTGTTTAACAAATCGTCCAGTTTTATATTAACAAATCAACACATTCCTCTGTACCTTTCGCTACCCATGTACCCCTCGGAAGAAATTTGTTTGCACTGTGGCCCTATGTGCAAGCCATGAAGCTGTTGTACAAATGCAGCTGTATCTCGATCTACCAGTCAACATCTTCCTCATCCTCTATATGTGTTCCTTCCCAAAGTAAACATCCCTCTAATGAGCTGGCTGCTGCCTTGCTACCTGAGTTCAACGTTTACAGGATAACCATCTCAACCATTACCGGTACCTTCTCTCTGTGCCATTCCTTCTCCGCTTTCCTATCACCTACCCCCTGCACTAATTCCTGACCCTCACCCCTTCATTCTCACACCTACCCCCTCCACTTATCTCTGACCCTCACCCCTTCATTCTCACACCTCCACTTGATACTGTACTCCAAACATCATTACCATAACCAATCCTAGAAGAAATTATCTTCTTTTTTCTTCACCTATAACATCTCTATCAGCAGCTATACCAATTCCGGGATCTAATGTGTTTCAACAAAAGGATCCAATCCAAACCATCCTTACCCCTATCCCTCAATCATTTATCTATCAAGACAATCCCCTTCATCTTCATAACATATACTTTCTTTACATACACTCTTACATTGCACCTTATGTTGTGTGTCCACCAGAAACCCTAATACTCTACCAAACCAGATTTCTTGGTTAACAGTTTTGGTAAAGAACTTTACCTATCCCTATCCTAGCTATCTTCACCACCGATACCAGCTGTCCTCTCTCCTATCGACTCTCCTCTCTCCTATTCAGGCTATTCTTACTCCTATCCTAACTATCTTCACTACCCATACAGCTATCCTCTCTCCTATCGACTCTCCTCTGTCCTATTCCAGGCTATTCTTACTCCTATCCTAGCTATCTTCACTACCCATACAGCTATCCTCTCTCCTGTCGACTCTCCTCTCTCCTGTTCCAGGCTATTCCTATCCTAGCTGTACTTTCCCCAATTTCCATGCAACCCAAGCTATCTATCTACACTCCAATTTCCTGCTACCGAGCCCCCTGTCACGGACAACCCTCAACCCTCTCCTCTACCCCAGTTCCAGCAGCTGTGAGTACAGGTATTTACCAGGGCCAAAGGTAATGTTAGTGCAACAGCTGTGAAGAAGTAAACTTATTGTTGGCAGCGGGAGAGAGAACTAGCTATTGTTAGGGGAGGGGAGGGACAAGCTATTGTATGGGGGGAGGGGAGGGACAAGCTATTGTATGAGGGGAGGGACACATTATTGTAGGGGGGACGGGAGGGACAAGTTATTGTAGGGGGGAGGGATGGAAGGGATTGCCGATCTCGGAGCAAGCTTATTGTTAATCCAGGATACACAGTCCCTGTTGTTTATTCAGAAATGCTAAACCATTTCACAGCTGTCATGCTCGTGTGGTTCAACTCCTGTTTCAGTCGTTTCAGATTGATTGATTTATTTTTTGTAATGAAAATTAATATAATGATACACAGAATTATTATTTAGAGAAACGTTATTAAAGACTGCAATTAAATTTAGATCTGACACGTGTTGCCATCCGTTTTGTTTCCCCAATAATGAAGGTGTGAAATTACTGGGAAATGAAAATTAAGGTTTTCGTGTGTGGTTCTTGATTTTCCACTTCAAAATGAATGAAAAACCTTTCCAATTCCTATCTCACAAAGTGAATAAGAAATGTTGCATGTAAAGATATGACATACTTTAATCATGTTAAGTTGTGCATAGACCTTGAAGCTGTTGACTTCCCTGATATGAGATAAGATTAACATGCCAAAGACTCTCATCCATATGTTATGTTCATCATGCCCGAAATGTAATCTAATGTTACTTTCAAACCTGTTACACTGTATGAATGAGTTTGGAAATCTTTGCATACTTTGCTTTAGATGCTTTACCCTCATAGAACTACCATCTTCCAGAAATTATCCTACTTTAACATCTATTTAACTATTTATAGCTAAGAAAACGCTGCTTAACATTAACAAATCGTTGACTACACACAAGAGTAGGTTAATTAATAAGTGTAATTAAGCTTTTAACATCATTAAGTCATTTTTCTCTGAACCATCATTGGCAATACATCAAGTATCATAACTCCGAAATTGGCCTTGAGGATAAAAATACCATATTCAAAGTTGAATGTAACTACAGATACAGCAAGCTGTGAAACACATGAAGAGGTTATGACTTGAGGAAGGTAGCGGAATTACACCGGCACAGAGGGCCACCATCATCTTCATAATTGGCATCTCACCCCTAATGGGCTTCACTGAATAGAAATTCCCCCAACCCTTCAAACTCAGCAATATCTGTAACAGTAGAGGTATAAGGGGAAAAGGGGAATATGTAGGTAGCGGAGGAGAAAATAATAGGAACTATGTATAAGAAAAAGAAGGAATCTTGTTAGGGAGGTATACATACAAATAATTAAGTTGGGGGATAGAGATCGTCTTGCTGGAGGAAGAAGGGAGACTGCGGGGTATGTTTGAGGCAATCTAATTCCTTGGTTTGAGGTAAAAGAGGTTAAACATAGGTAAGTTGGAAGGGGAAATAATATAGGTAAAGGTGCGGGAGGGGGTTGTGAGATGGCGCCGATCCTCCTGATCTAAGACAGTATCTAGATGGGATGGCAGGTAGCTGGGAGAGAAGGCTGTTGTGTATTGGCTGTGGGCCATCTACCTAGTGCTAGCTGCTACTGCCCTGTAAACCTCAGCGCGCCAGGCTGTTTTGTCAACACCATAGTAAATACAAAAATAACCAACTTTCTCCTGCCAATTGTATCCTGTCACTGCAAGTGCACTATGGCCCTGCCAAGTTTTTTTTATTGTAAAACTAGAACATGCAAACTAGAGTAGGGCGCTGCTTCAGATATGATAAAAACATGACAGTTTAAGGTGTAATTTAAATCTTTTGATGTTTTTTTCTTGATTTTTATTTGCCATGGTAAAGGCAGGCTATATACTATTGATTTAAAAATTTCTGACACACTAGCAATTAAGGCCTAGATTTTCAAAGCTCTAATAGTGTTAAAATAGTTGTAAGTATTAACGTTGGCTTACAATATCTTAGCATTAAGAGCAAGAGCCACGAAAATGTAGAAGCAGAACTATACAAAAATACATGTAATAAAAAATACAGGTAAAAAAATATCTTACCTGGCACACATTCGTATTCCACCTGGAAGTAGTTGCTATAGCGACCACAGGACTGAATAAGACTCCCATAGGTGCCAGTGGGTAGGTTGATACTGCAGTATTCCCGCCCCACACAGGGGTAGTTCTCGTACTCGGGGAGGGTACAGTCCCCCTCCTTGTACCCGCAGGATTCTGTCGGAGAGAATCCGTAGAATGCCTTGATAATCCGCACCATGGCACCGGCGCCACACACAATATCTATGGACTTCTTCGTGCTGTTGAAACAGGCTGACAGTCTATCACCTGCGGGTTAAAAATAAATGATATACTTTGGTGAAATCTATATTCTTTAAGATGTTATTCTTGTGTAAGATTTTCTTATAAGTATGTTCATGATTATTGGTGGATAGACACATTATTAACACCTTTTTGAGTTGCTGGTTTTATGCCCACAAGGCCCTATCATGTCAATAAAATCATGTAGTCATATTTTATGTTTGTAGTTTGTAACAGATATAGTTTTCTTAATCTTGTTTGATTTTTTTTATGATTATTGATAGGTTATTGTTGTTGTATTAATTCATGATGATTGAAAAATCAACAAACTAAAGCTATATGAAATATGAACAACTGGAATAATCCTAAAACATTGTTTCAGAAAATTTTACCAGATTAACACCGACAATGAAATGACATATAAATTGAAGTATGTTTTAGGACAGAATGACAATATTTTTATAAATATTTATGGAAATTATGAAATTGGTTTGTTCAAGCTCGTATATTTAAATCTAGCACAGTACATGACAGTTTTATGGGTGATACTTCTTATTTATTCATAGTTAGTTCTACCTGAATCAATCAATATGCTTGTAGCAGATGTAGAACAAACAACACATGTCATATTGAAGTGTGTACAAGCAGCCTAGTTCAGGGAATAACAATAATATAACGATTTTCATTTTGATACATTTCAAACCACAATAGCAAATCAAATAAATTTCACTATTTGTTAAATATTCATTTGAAATGCCATGATAATTGGTAATGATTCTTGAAATATTCACAAATTTCTGATAACGTGATTAAAACATTGATTCTGTTAAACAGCAGTCAGATAGAATGCCTTAGTTATTAATGTAGAACATAGAGATGAACAGATATCAAAACAATGCACAATAAGGTATGGGATGAAATTTTTTTTAAATTTAAAAAGTAAAATATGAAATATGAAATAAAAAGGTTTACCTTGTGCCATGGAGAGCCAGGAGATCAGGAGGACAGATGCTAACACATACAAGTTGTTGTTCGTCATCATTGGACGCTTTCCCATATTTCATTTATATCGTTTGGTCCTGAAATAATAAATTCAATATTAGCTGACACGGAGACATAGCACATTGTTCAAGCTTCATGAGAGAATTCACAATTGTTGCACATGATATTGACAATGACGAGGAAGATTGAATCAAAGGATTTGATGCATACTGCAGCCCAACATGCCACATGTCATAATACGCTGACTACATTACTGCTCCCTGACTTGTGTCTACAACAAACCAGCTCAACACAGAATACATTGTTGTTTTTCTGACCCTGGAGAGACAATGTTTAAACTGTGGAGATGGAACCTGCCTGTCTCACTCAAGCCTCCAACCAAATTGCTTAAAAACTATTGGCACTCGTCCCAGTTAAATAAGATACAGTTCTCAATCTTTGCTAACCACAAACACCTCCGGAATATGTTCTGTCAGATTGGAATCATCTGCCAAAAGTCACAGGCTTCAATCAACAGGCCTGGCCAAAAGATGTGCCTCTGGTAATTAACTTTGCCTGTTAGTGTCCTGAATGGTAGATGTATTCCTCGGCAGAAACAGTGTAACACTGAGCTTCAACAGTAGCAGTCCAGCACATCTGTGGTGGTGCCAACGCAACACAACACAACACAACACTACATCAGCCTCAGGTAAAAATAACAGGAGGCGAATGGCCAAGTTCAATATTACGTGCGGTTCTACATGGGCTGGCAGTCCTCTGCACACTGCTGTCATAGATTAAACAGAAGCCATACTGTATTGTAGATAGAACACTCCGGTAGTAGATTAGATAGCCTCATTAAATGTAAACACTGTAGTACTACACAATGCTAGCGAGAGCATCACTGTGCACAGCTAGTCACACTCACCCTCTCTCTCTCAAGTCTACTGCGGACTGAATAACGTCTGCTGCCGGCAACAGCTTTTATAAGCAGGGGCTCGTGCAGCCTATCTCAGCTAACGAGAGCAGCAGGGTTCGGGCAGTCAGACTCCAGCCTAGTGCCGCGCTTCACCGGCCAATTCATCAAACAGATAGCACCCACCGGCCAATGGGAGCAGGCCTTTCTCTCTTTGATCCTTCCGATAGGTGTAACGTTAAATCTGCATCCCGTTACAAGTCGTCAGTCGTATGATAAATGCTGCTTGAGGACGCTGAGGTGCACCTGTCGTTAACGTCACAGTTCCCTTTGATGTGTGGCGTGTGCCTCGGATACAATAAGGAGATAATAGCTGCTAAACCCCCATGGGTGTTTGATAGTGTCCCCTCTCAAACTCTCCTGTACATTTTGATAGGTGAACAAGGTGGCCAGCCTGAAGTATTATCCAATAAGAGTTTGCCTAGGGCAACACCTGGTCGTGTGCCTGCTCTGTTTTTGAATTACCTGATAATAGGCTTTGTGTTGAGGCCCTTCTGCTGTACCCGTGATTGTAAGCTCAAGGGGATTGAGGGGCGGGATTCACAAACACTTCATTGTTTCGGCACACGCCAGACACGTGCTGCAGGTTGGAACTCACTCAACCAAATCTGATTTAGAGAAAGTTTTGGCGGGAGGAGTGTGTGGGTATGTCACATGGAGTCCGAACACCCGACTCTGAAAGAGATTGCTTCACTTACTGTTGTTAATCTCCTTCTTCCCTGCCGGCAATATGTCTCCTGCCTGTCTCACTGGAGGTTGTCAATAAGTGATTTTCTTTCAATCAATTTCGAACAGGTCCATTGATCCATACCGGCAAGGTTCATTGTTTAATCCGTGACGGATAACTTTGTAGAAAAGTCTCATTGAATTATTGATAGTTCTAAAGGCAGGAGTCAAACCTATCTCACAGTTACTATTGGTTCTCCCAGCGAGTGCACACCGTGGGATATAGGTCCGTATCACACAGATACAATACGGTGTGTATTCCACACTCCACCCCATGGTCTCTGTCCCGTATTGTTTCCCTTCTTATCGGCCATCAGATCGAACCTTACACCTGATCATCTTACCTGGATGTCATGGCCTGTAGCCTCACACAGTCTCCCAAGATGATTCTTATGTGATATATTTACCATATGCCTCACACTGTAGTTAGCTGGGGGCTGGTATTGCTTTGTTTTACTGATGTTATCTGCAGTGCTTGTCACATGGGCCGGCTCTCATTTCATGGGTCCCCAGCATACCTCCTTGTAGCAATCCTAAACTATCTCATCTTTAACTTTATCATTGCTTTTCACATTTCTCTAAAGTAATAAGTAAATGGTTAGGATTTCTTATATCAAAGATATTTTCCCTCCATGTAACAATCCTCATCTATATATATCTTTAACTTTTTCATTGCTTTTAACATTTCTCTAATGTATTAAGTAAAGTAGTGAGGATTTCTTATATATCACAGATATCTTAGAAGATCTGAATGTAAAAAATGTATATAAACATTTAACATGTAGTTTTAGGTCACATTTACCTCTTACAGATTAACTCCAGTTTTCAAAATTATTTGGTTACCTTTCACATGATAAAAAGATTTCTCAAAATGAATACACAACATGCTGGATATATATCTACAAAACAAGTACCTAACTCAAACATGATGTAATTCTTGAGGTTTTTCATGTAGTATTGTGTCAACAACATAGCTAATACACTTTTGTACTTTGTCTTCACTAATTAAAGAAGTCCCCAGGGCAAAAATATGAAGGAGCCTTTAAGTCTTAAAAAGTATAAACCTAAACGTTCCCTCTTAATTGTGGTGCCCAACTTGATTTGCAAGAGAGTTATACAGAGTAATATTTAGAAAGAAAATCAAGAGAAAAACAGGTAGTCTTGAAAGTTTTGGCAAGTCTAGATGGCTTCAGAATGGTTATTCAGAACTCCTTTTAATTATTTTTCTTGTCTGATATTTAAAGAAAATGTCAGTATCAGATATTTTTTTTCTCAGGGAATCTATGTTTGTCTACAATGAAGTGATCTCTTTGATTACCCTCACCTCACAAAAAATTTACAACTCTTAAAAAATATGACTTTATGTTGTACATCAGGATATCATTTTGTTGAGCTAGGTTATGTCCAGGATGTAAATCATCCACCTGTTCTACATCAAGTGTTGCATGGTAAGGTAAGTGGAGTAGTGGACGTGTATCCGGACCGAGTGGATCAACATGTCCCAGATGTGTGTGAGTGCCGTGTATTATCAACCAGTTCACTCACGTGGGCTCCATTACCTGCTAAACTCTCAACACCTGTCCTTAATGAAATTTGGACGCACAGGTGTAAATGTATTTTATTGAGGTAAATGGTCTTTACTAAAATCAAGCATGCTTTTCAATCTTGATCCTTTTTACAACAACATCATCTTTTGAATAAATTATTTTTGTAGACAGTCAGAATAAACCATTTCAAATTATCATATTAAGTTGAATTTTTTTAATTCCTTTTATATATTTATGTATATTTTTAGACTAAGAAGAAAAAAATGACATATGTTTAGGATGTGTTTATTCAGCTGATTTCATGCATGAGTTTTCTTGATTTATTATTAATTTAAAACTGATACATGGTATATGGTAATACCAGTATATCAAGCGCCTCTTGCTTGAAATACTGGATTTAATGCTGGTAAATGAGGTTGATAATCAGAGTTAAACAGGTGGTTCGATTGAAATACAGGTAAGTTCAATGATAAGTAATTGTAACGATATGTAACTATTAATGTTAACATGGAAGTTGGTGAAGAGTTTAACAGAGGAAGAAACATATGGTGGTATATGGGTATCTCCCTCTCATAGACAAGGGGTTGGGAGGGATTAACGAGCAGGTGGTTCAGGTGAAATACAGGTAAATACCTGGCCAGGTGTGGAATTAACACCTTCTTAGCTGATTAACACCTTTAACGATAACAGCAGGCACTTACACCTGGCCTTGTTTCTGTGTTTTCTTTTGTTTCAGTTTCAATGTTAATTCTGAAGATTGAATGTTTTATGTTTATTATTGTTTGTAAACATATGAGGTAAGTAATGTACATGCTTATTAATCTGAGAAACTTGTGAAATGAGGGGTCACCAAATGAGGATCATATGGAATTTATCATTTGTTGGACAGTTTCAAATAAAAATACATTTTACCACTAAATGATCAGATTTGTTCATTAGGTCAGCAAATTCTGCTTATATAAAAACGTAATATGATCACAAGATATATAAATTCAACGGAAATGTTTTTCTTTTTACTTGAAAATCACTCAAGAACTATAGGATTCCTTAGATAGAATATTAAGTAGAAGTTGAACTGATTATGACAGAAGTAGCTGAAATAAAGGTAGAATTACAAATGTATTAGCTGCAGATCACTGCACAACACTTTAATTCAAGCATATCAATTTCAAGAATTTGGACTCCCTCTAATTGGTGGAAATCGATTTTGTTGCTAGTTATGTACAGATCGATTTGAACAGTACAGAGGAGATATTGTGGTTTACAAAACTCTGAAATATTCATCTCTTTTGTACAGTGATATGGTAGGCTGAACACTTGATGTGTAACAAACGTACTGATCAATGAAGTCACATAGCATGAAGGTGTGAGAGGCTATTGTTTGTAAGTTAACACAAGAACAATTAATTTGTTTACATCTGTTGTAAGAAGTGTATTTATTCCACTTCAGTTGTTTTGAAAAGTTTGACTTACGTGGGAGAAGTGTAATAGACTGGAATTGAAAAATTCAGTTGATTTGATGGTTTCAACAGTTCATATGTCTCCACCCAACCAACCAATCTTAAAGGCGCTGTAGCACGCCGTTCTCACTGAAATAAAGTGATTACACGAAAATGTAAATAAGCATTACCAATGGCTGCATAATACTGCTGATAATACTCCATGCAAGTCCAATTTCCTTCAAGCGCCCATTTCAAGGTGGTCACATTATAATGGCTGAAGGTAGTTTAAGTGATGTAGCGATACCTAAACACTCAGAGTAGAGTTTTAATTATGGCCCCATGATAGAATGGTCAACCATCTTGCTGTCTGAACTTTCACATTCGCATGAGACAAACAAATCTACCTCTTACTCTGAAGAGTTCCACAAAACAGTAGCTTTATACATCTCACCATTTTCTTCGAATACAGATAACTGGCTTATCGGATTGTATAATGAGATGTTTTACCCTTTAATCAACAATATATTGTGCTAACTTTAATATTAAATCGCAAATTTGAGAAAACATAATAAGCAAAAACTGTGCTATGGCGCCTTTAAACTGAAGATAAGTTTAATGAAGAACTAATGATTGATCTTTGGGCGGAGGTTGCTAAATGGAATGACCCCCTACGGTTTGACATGGCTTGCATAAGTTCAAAGTTAAAAGCTAAGTTTGCCCTTTCATTTAAGGTTTGACATTATAAACATTTACTTCCTTATGTTTTAATTCAGCTTTACCAAGAAAAAGTATTGAACTTAGGCATTTGGTTTCATTATTGAATGATAATTGAATTGAAATACAATTTCCTCATAATTTATTACAAGATCTATTTTTGTCCTACATCATGCTGAGATGAAAAATAAAATATTTTACAGATCTACATTTGACATTTGACACAACAATTTTTCTATGTAAATATAAATGATTTGAAATATTAACAGAAGAGCATATAAAAATCATTATCAAGCTTGTTTTTAATGTTTTTTCCCATAAAAACAAGAGATCTTAAATGAAACATTAACTTGAAGAAAATATTAACTACATAATTGCTTCCTTTATTTCAAGAAACAAAATGCTTAGTTTTTAAAAACATCACTAGAAGAGAGGAGAAAGATCATTTAACATTTTGCTTTGACCTTTGCCACAACAACACATTGTATTTATACAGTAAACAGAGAACAGCATACACAATCGGAGTGATCGTGACATTTTAATTTGACACATTGTCTTCCCAGCAGGTTGGTGTCAGAGGGAGGCTATTTGTAAACACTTTAATTGCAGTTAGAGTCATTCTTAGTGTCAGAGTTAATGTAAGTAGATTATCACACAGTAAAACCCAGGGTATATCTCCAAGCTTGTAGATACCCCACAGTGTCAGGGAGATAACAGTAATTAGCCCATACTTGTTGGTGTATACACTTTATTGAGGGGAGGGGATACATGATAGACTTTCACAGTCTTTTATATATAATAACAGACGATCTTCTTCTTGTATTTTCTTTAAAAGTCTAGCCATCCCAGCCCTATTCTCAATGTTTTAGGGGCGGAGGCGGGATACAGTGGTTAGTGCGGTTGGCTTTGGATCAAGGGGTCTTGGGTTCGAATCCTGCCAGGGGCACGGCAAATTCGTCTGAAGTAGTGAACTGTTCTACACACAGTAAGGTTTGGGTGTAATGCTACACTGAATTTCAGCATAGTGCCACTCATGGTTTGCTAGTTCCAGTCAATGCTTGCAGGTTTCATCACAATGCATAACAACATGCGTTGCGTACTTTCTCCCTGCCATGATACTAGCAGCTGTGATTTAAGTGAAATACTCTTGAAAGCGGTTTAACCCCAAATCACTTCACCTCACCTCACCACAATGTTTTAGCAGCACAGTGGGACTGGTTGTTGAAATAGAAATTATCGTGTTCATGCAAGTATAGGATGTTACTTAGAGGACTATGAACAGCACTAATACAGTCATTAATGTTTATTTCACATAAATATCTGGGCACCTGTCTGTAGTAATACATGAGCAGTGTCTTAAGCACAAATACATTTGATGTGGAACAGTTCATATCCAAATTATTGTTATTGATCCACAATGATTGTACAAACCTATCTGTAAATGTCTTAAGTGGGCAGAAAATCAATAGTCAGAAGGCACCTTCTATCTACAGAATAATAGGAAACTTTTGTGGAATGTATTAGGTTTGTCATGTCCTACATACTTTATTTTCAGAGATCTTCATCCTTGGTCCATTTTGATCTATCTTCATCATAATTTAGGTCTTCATCTCTAAATATTTCAGAATATTGCCCAATTTTGTTGAAGTGAATTATAATTAAAGCTGAAAGCAAGTCTAGGTGCCATCTAAAGGTGTTCCCACACATGTTATATAGGATAGGTTTAACTGGTATTAGTTAATGAAGGGCCTGTCTTCATGAGAGACCAACAGATAGTGGTTGCTCGTGGTTAGACTTGATAGGGTCTAACAGATAGCCTGTCTAGGTGTAGCGTGAGAACATTGTGTCTATCTGGTATGTATACATAGAACAAGAAGAAAATTAGTTTATTTAAGCGTCACACTTTGCATTTATACATAATGAGGCATATAATTATCACAGAAAAGTAAAAAGCAAAGTTCAGCCTATAAAGGCTTATGAGACACTATATCATAAAATATTTCTTGTGACTAAATATAATTAGTAAAACCTTTGTGAAACAAGGTAACACATACAGAGACACACACCCAATACATAGGTGCATAGTGATCACTTGTATACAAACAATGGTGGTTATAATTAATGTTTTGTAAATTTATGATATTTGTTTCTTGTGTATTCGTTAATGAACAGGTCTGTGTTATATCTGTCAATATCATATATTAATAGTCTCTCATAACTCTGCATGGAGTGATTCAATTTTGACTAAGACGTTGTATTTTACTATGTAATTATGTCTGTCTGTCTGAGAGACCACACACTAGTTAGACTTGATAGTGTCTAACAGATAGCCTGTCTGGAATAGCGTGAGAAGCAACGTTGTGTCCATGTGGTAACTGGTGGTCAATGCAAACAATGGAGATTACCTCAAGTAGTTTCCTTCTGATGTTTCCTCTTATCTACTCTTTTGTCTCTTGCTTTAGTGTTACATGATAAGCAATTAGGTCATAGTGTAATATATTTTTCACACTATATCAATTCTTAACATTGGTATGATCAACTAGTTCCATTTTAAGCTTAGTTACATTTTTTGGGTTTGCCCTTTTTGCTTTTCTGCAAAATTTGTTTTGAAATATTTTGGTAAACATGTCCATGAAGTATAAATGGCAACTGACAAGAAAACTAGTTAGATACATGATAAGTTGGAATGTTGAACATTATGTGTTAATGGTTGGTAGTTTCCTAAAAATTGCATGAAAAGATCAAACTTTCCTGATGTCAGATATAAATTTCACCCTTCATACTTTAGCATGTTACCTGATGAGCTTGAGAAGACGTTAACCGTGTGTAGTTCACTTGAGTTCGTTTTGAAGATATTCTTAATTACAAAATTTAAACGATGTTAATGAGACCAACCAGCAAGTGTTGTGATCACATCAGAGTGCACATTGTGAACCAATTATGTGCACCAATGCAACTTTTCTCAGTTTCGTAACGTTATTTCTTGACATGTCTCAAAGATAAATACCAAAATTTTATTTTAACTTTTTAAACTAAATCAAGGGATAAAAATATAATTAATGATACTAAGCTAGCTAGCCCAGGCTCTTAACAATATTTCTTGATAAGGCCTAAAAGAGATCGAAATACCAAAAATATTAAATTTAAAATTTTTACAATTATTTCAAAGGCAAAAAAGATGGTGAACAGAACTGAAATCACATTCTGTAATGTAAAATACAGAGTTTTTATTATAGAAAAAAAGACAACCCATTGAGGTTTCTTATAATTATCAAAACGAATGCATTATCTAGACTTGCTAAACTTATATTAACTTGCTCCTTGTAAATTGATTTCAAGGACAAGACCTTTGGATATTAGAGTTCTAATAGGAGTTAATAAACTTACCTGACATGGAAACCAGCCTCAGTGGGTTGCCTACTTTAAAGTGGAGTGCATAAAGTCTGACTGACAAACTAAAATGTTTTTCAACTGTAATTTTGTTACTTAACCTAAAAAATCAGATTTAACTGAAATTATCCTACCTGACACACATAAGGAGCTTCCCCAGTGGGTTGCCTACTTTATACAGGAACGCACTGAATCTCTGGTAAACTACATAGATACTACAGTTTCCATGTTATTATGTTATATCTCCCCCGAGTGTTGTAAGGGGACCAAGATGAGATGCCAATATGCAGTGTTATTCCCGAGATGTGGGTTATGGGGGAACTGTCATTTAGTGCTCTGTTTATTATGTATATGGTCCTAGGTATGACAGAGTGATTTATTACTCCAATTCTCAGAGAAACTGATTTAATGAGTGTCTTTATACCTTCGTTTAGTTTGTTTATCATAAATTTAATATCTTATTTCATGGGTTTTGGTTGTTTGAGAGTCCAGATTATCTTTTAAATGGTTTTTGAAGTTGTCAGTTATTTTAATCTAGATATGTATTGTGTGTAATATATCTTTGCTCCTATTAAATGTTTACTAATCTATGATTTATGTTTCCTGTTTCCTGTTTATATTACATAAGATCAATCTTGCGATTTCTGAATGATATGTAATTTTCAAGTCAATTTATACAATTTATTTATTGATCTTTATGTTTTTATCACATAAAATTTCTCATTTCCTTTTGATGAAGAATTAATTAAGTATTCTAAATTACTTGAAAATCTCCTTGCGGAGACAAGTTAACAGTGCATTAATACTCACCGGTGTCAAGAATTAATTGTGTGTTTCACATGTGATTAGAAACTATATTCAAAGATAGGCCAGCTCCAACCCAAACCTTTTAATAATAAATTACATCAGTGTCAAGTTTTAATCTCAACATTGAAGCCTTCACCATTTCTTCAATATTAAATATGATCCTGTTATCATTTAAATATGTGTTATAAATGTGAGAAAATGTTCCACGACGACTCATTACATGACAATAATGATGGGAAAAAAGTGGAGACAGCTAAAGGGTCTGATGTCTGCAAGCTCGTACTATTAGCTGCCTGATGTACTGTAACCCTGAGAGTGGCTTTCTGTTGGGCATATGACAGATCAGATCTCCAGCTTTCAATCTGATGTGAATAATTCACTGGTTATCAGAGCAATTCCATGCCAGTATTTGCCTTTATCTATGATGATTTTGCTGTTGCTTTAAATAATGGATCTCAATCAATCTACATTTTCACAAGCCAGCCATGAAAATCCCTGAGAATTAAGTGTTCAAGGTGATGGGAAAATGTAACCATCATAATGTTGGATCTTTTGTTTGAGCGGTGGTCATTTGGGTTGTCTCCTTAATTATCCTGGAACTTATTTAAAGTCAGAGTATTGCTTTTTGAATTTTTGGGTATCTTACCTCTTTAACTAACAAAATTACACTCAATTGCTGTACTTTCATGCAACGTATTTTAAAGATTGATGTTTTCAACAGCAGCTTATAGCCATTCTAGAGTTAAGGTGAACAAGAATGAAGAACTATTTTATGAATATACAACTTTATTCTGCCAAGGCGACATTTCGACATACCGACAGATACTAGTATCATCACGTGCTTGACAACTACATTAGTATCTATGTCGAAACACCACCTTTGTAGAATAAGTTATATATCCATACAATAGTACTTTATTATTTGTCTTCTTCAAATTCAGCAAGTCGTTTTTACTCAGCAGAAACTCAGTTTGTCTCATGTGTTCAGTTTTCATTGATTATGCTCACAACAATTTGTAGGTTCTCATGTTCTTTAAACAAATATGTTATTATTGGGGATATTTTTGGAACTGAAAAAATTATAATCAGACAACAAATGTATGCCTTTTCCTACAAAATAGGAAAAACTGTTGAAAATGAGTAACACATCTGTAAAAAAATTAAATAATATACCCAAACGATTCAATTGGATATATTTTAAAGGGAGAGCATGAATTGATTTCCTGTGTATTTTGTGGAAACAGAATTTTAATCATTCCCATTGAGGCATTTGTGCTATTCAATTCAAACATATAATTAAGGATGCTTCTTTGATGAGCATTGTTGTTTGATGAGCATGTGTAAGGATATAAGGAGGTAATTTATTTTTGACAGGTCCTCAGTCATTTACTGTCCTAATTCGGAGCCTATAATGTCCTACAATTGCTCTCATTACGTACATTGTGGTTAGACTAAAATCAAATAATTATAATAATTACTATACCTTCATCCGTATGATTTTATTTCTTAAGTTCATAATGTGTTTTCAGTTTGTCTTGACTTATTAAATAGGGATCGGGATAGCGTGGTTAGCATGTTGGAATTCAGATTAAGAGGCCTGGGTTTCGAATCCCGCCAAGGGCTTGGCAACTTTGTCTGCTGTGGAGAACTGTTCTACATGCAGTAAGGTTTGGGTGCAATGCTTCACTGAATTTCAGCGCAGTAGCAGCATGTTTTACTCTCAATGTCCCTTTTACGTTCATTTACGAACGGATTTATTATATCGCTGTGTTTTAAAATGGCCAGAATTTGTATTTTTACCAGTTTTACAACAACTTGCCTGTATTTTTACATGTGATGATTTTATATTTTGTCTTGCCAAAACCTGCAGTTACACCGACGTTATTCCCTGTATAAATACTCTTTGTTTATTTATTTCCCATTTTAATTCTATATACATATTACGTTTTACTATACTGTATACACTACACATTTTAATCCATCTCTCATAAATCGCTTAGCGATTGGTTGTGTATTTTATTGTATATTATTTATCATGATATTTGTATACCGCTGTATTCACGAGTGAGATGTAAATAAAATTATGTCTGTCTGTCTGTCAGCACTCATACTAGTTCTAGCCGATGCCCGCAGGTTTCACTGCAATGTATATAGCCACTGTAATGCAGGATTTCACCCTCTAATAATACTAGCAGCCATGAAGTAAGTGAAATACTCTTAAAAGCGGCATCAAACCCCAACTCACCTCACCTCACTTTGTTGAATAAGAAACTAGACTGTATTAAATGCTCTTATTTATACATAGGGGCAGGACTTCATTATTATTCATTCAGTTATCCCTTTAATTTTGAATATTGGTGCCATTAGGATTTCCTTCGCATTGTCAAAAACTACAAACATGGTTCATCAATTATTTCTGGCAAAAACAGGATATGGCAGTTCCTTTGTTTTGAGTTGTAACAGACTAGCGGAGAAGAAGAAATAAACTGAACAAACATAGTCCTAAAGATGAAAGACCAGAATGCAAAATATGATATGCATGTAGAGTGTTTTATTGGAGGGAACATAAATAGTAGTGGAGGTAGTAGCTTTCCTTGTGGTAGTGCCCCAACACAGAGAACGATAAGGAGCTAAGTAATTGTAGCTGGCGGGAGATAGGACTATAATGACTGGATCTCTCTTATCTTCCTCTCCTGATGCCTATCAGCCAAAGTGTTATTCTAGCTACTGTCCAAATATCAGCCACGTGCCTCACCCCAGGGGGTATTTGACCATTCACTTTTATCAGAAAATGCTTTTATTTATTTTATGGGTGGTCGGTCTAGTGATGGAAGCGTATAGGTAGTGACAGCTTGTGTCTTATCTGCTGGGGGCGAGTATGGTCATCTGTTGATGAATTAAATGGAAAATTCAATTTAGTACATTTTTATCACATTCTGTTTGTTTTTTGTAAATAGAAAAGGAAAGAAAGAAAGAAAGGAGGACTAATAATCGATTAACTGATGATCCTGAAAGAAATGAGTATGATAGAACAATGTATCGACATTTTAACAATGTTAATAGTTTATTTAATGTGAACATTTTCATTCGATATAGACTTGCTTTGATCTAGGGTTCTGTTCAATTCTTAGATTTCTAAATCAGCTGAAACAGTGATGTTGAAATAATTGGCGGAATGTTTCCCTTAATGACTGTATACAACACATACTTATAACTATAGTGGAAAAGCTTTACGTTCATGATTAAATTAGGATGCTACTAACAGTTCTAAATCTCCAGTCTTTTCACAGGTTCTTTGAAGTTTCCTGTTATCTGCATCTGACCCATCAACACTGATCATGTTCTGCTCAATAGTCTGTGAAATATATAATCCAGTTAATCCCAGCCCACGTGCCGATCATTAACCCCTCAAGTAGCATGTCTGGTCAGGCAAGGCTATTGTGGTCAAACAGTAACTCACTGACCATGCATACAGTTCTTAACAAGCTCCAGATGTCTGCTAATTGACCCTAGTTTGCTCAGGCTGTCCATGTTTTTGATAATCTACATCCAAGGTCTGCCTGTAACAGAGTCTTTCCTGTCTTGATGCTTGTTGGCGCGTGCCGCAGATCCATTAACCAGATGGCCATCTTTCACTTGGTCCGAACTTCAAGTTCATGTTCAGTAGATCATTGTTGTGTCTTCAGCCCCAGCAGGGGCTTAGCCTTGTCTCTGAGGGTTCTTGGCTTTTGTAGTGAATAGGTGATTTGCTTCCTAGATTAGCTGCATCATTTGTCGTGAGATTGACCATTAGATCTTTGAAGTGACCTCTCATTAGAAACTGGTCAAGTTTGAGTGACCTACCAGGTCAATAATCAAAGGACAGATAGCTGACCATGGCAAAACACATCAATCATAGATCAAGAAATAACAGTACATGTTTCAACACTTTTTACCAGGAAACTTTCAACCTTCTCTTTTACTGTTGTCTGAATCTGATTGACCTTTGAGTCAGTACTAGTTAATATGAGGTGGTTTACAGTATAGTACTGTTTCCAAGAGTATTTCACTTCTGATATAGAAGTTTGTATAGCACGAAATCTGTATATATTGAGATGTATAAAGAACATCTTTCAAAACGATTTTACTAGAAAACTTTATTAAATGGCCTGTCTATTCAGTGACCCTTTAGGTAAAACTCAGAGATGGCCATGACAAAATACAACAATCATTGATCTTTATATAATTATAGAAGTTTCTACTATTTTTTAAAACTAAAAATATAGAAGCTTTTTAAAGCTTACTTCTAAATCAATTATTAAGATCCATTTCCTTGTTGAAGTCTTACTGGGTGGATTGTTTGATAAGGTCCACAGAGAAAGCATTAGTGTTATCAGGGGCATCTCCAGTAGTCATTTACACTAATGCAAGATTTCAATCCTAATGGTCTTCACTTAATGATCGTATTAAGTAGTTCTGGATTAGAAATTACTAAGCAATTTTATCTGACTAAAACACTGATCATCAGAACATTTGAAAATTCACTTTACTGACGGAAATTGTCTTTGATTGAAGATGTTTTGGCATCAGATAGCAGATGAACCTTGTAGTTATAAACTTTAATCTTTATTATTTGGTCTTATCTCAGTGCACAAGTCATATCATTGTAAAAGACGAATGCTTCTTGATTTCTAATTGACTTCATCTTCTTTTCAATTAACTGAAAGTAGATCAAAATCAAATGAGCTTGTTCAGGTTGTATGTCTTTGGTTTAGAAAGGGATTGTGAACTTTTGACTTTGAAAAGTTTATTAAAACTGATTGCACAACAATGATCAAGACTGCAGTTATTTAAATATAACTTTTATTCCTACTGTTCTGTTGAAATATCAGACAATTTCAGATATGGATAGTTAATGAATGCAACATTTCAACTTCTTTATTGTAATGAATGCAACATTTCCGTGTAGTTGACTATAACCATTTATCGATACTTACACCGTTATCAAACAAATTTATTATATGATTGCAGGTGAAATACCGGAATCTATCAATGAAAATAAACCGTGTTATCAGTCACTAGTGACAATAACAATGGAACGTGTTATCAGTCACTAGTGACTTGACTGATATAACAATGACCTGACGTCATAAGACAATGCTCCGACGTCATGACACGTTCATGACGTCACATTGTTGACATTCTGGAGCCTACTTAACGTAAATGAAAGTCGATTTCGATGAATATGCAAACATTTTGTCATATAATAAATAGAAAATTTGTCTTTTCTTGACAAATACCATGTTTATCTCATCTCGTGAGGTAGAAAAGTTATATATTTTCACTCGTGGATGCGCCACTCGTGAAAATATAACCTTTCTACCTCACTCGATCAGATAAACATGGTATTAGTCAAGAAAAGCCAAATATCCTCTAAGTATCACTTGCTTGATAACGGTGTTAGTATCTACACCGATACATTACATTCATTGCAATAAAGAAGTTGACTATCCATACATTTCAGTTTTTTGTTCATCTTTACAATTTCTAAAATGCCTCTCAATAAAAAGAAAAAAAGTTCAGAGAAAATGTCTCTGCTTACATCTTTTTTGTACATCAATAACACTGATATTGATCATGAGAAAAACAGGTAATATTCAACACTTAACTACTAATGCAGTAACATATCTCAACAGCCTATCTCTTGCCAGTGGCCACTGCTTGATCATTCCCAGTGTTTAAAAGTTGCACTTCCTGTAAATGTACAACTCAGAATGGTTTGACGCTACCTAACATCTGAAGTAATTATTGCGTAAACTATCCCTCTAGATTGAGTTTGCCTACATCTCCAAGTCTGGAGAGGTTATACAGAGTAATAAAATTCTATTGTGGTGTGTGTGTGTGTTGTTCTTTCCCTGAGTTATCTCCCCTGGCTGAAGTTACCTTCCCCTGTCAACCGGATGTTTACCTCATTCTATTCTCTGTATGGACTGGGTAGAGGTTCACTGAGTGAGAGAGTAAAATATTTCTGTCTTCTTGAGTCTCCCTTTGGGATTTCACTTGAAGAGCTTCTGTTTTCATCCTTGTGACATTCTGCTTTGGATTTCAAGTGGATTCAACTGGGTGAGATCGTTTTTGATTTGTCCTTGTGTGTGAAAAAATTTTCCTTCAACTTTCCCGCCATTTTTCATTCATCCAAGATGTCTGCCAATCAAAACAAGTGTCTATCGTGTCAGAAGTATTTACATAAGGGGGATCCCCATTCATCCTGCTATGCTTGTTTTAAGGATCTACCATGCATGTTTGACTCTCGATGTTTGTTGTGTAAAGACATGCCTGATAAAGACTGGATTGAGATGAACAAACTTAGATCTAAGCCTAAGACCCCTAAGAGGAAGAAGGAGTCAGATTCGTCTGCTAGCAAGAGATCGAGATCTGTCACCCCCACTCTTGATAAACCCTCCTCTGAACTATCAGAATTGAAAGCTATGTTAGTGGCTTTATCTACTTCTGTATCATCTATCAAGGAGACGAATGAGAAGAAGTTTGAGGAGATAGAGGCCAAGTTGGCAGAGCCGTCGGTAGCAGACCGCAGTTCTGGTCTTCTTGGGACCGTTGGGTCCAGTCCCCCACCTCCAAAATCCCTGGCCTTGGGCGCAGTGGACAAGGAAGGGGGACTGCCTGCCGTTGGTTCGGGCCGCGGGTCGCGCGGGGAGCGCATGAAGACCCAAAACCCAACCACGGTCATCACCACCCAGCCAGGCGTCTCGGTCAGGGACGGTGTCACGGTCTCTCACGGGACACGGACACCCCCGACCAATCCTGGCCTGGGTGGCGGGGAACCCAACGCTCAGGTCGGAGCACGGGTTTCCCGGGCAAGAGGGGAAGCCACGGTGTCCACGGACGCACGGGCTAACCGTGGCAAGACAGCTGGGTCGGCTCATACCGTTACGCGTCCCGTTAGCACGGGCGACACAGACGAGGCCACTCAGTCTGTTGAGCCACTGGCCGACCGAGGCGGGAGTACTCACGTGCCCCAGCAGGTCGATCCCGTTAAGCCAAACGTTAGCACGGGCGGCACGGGTGACCTAGCAGATGGAGACTGGGGCCAAAGCCAGCTACCTAACGGTTTAGCTGACTTGGTTGATGTCAACAGGCCACCATTCATCCCTATCCTGACTCAGCCCCTACATGTGTCTACCAGTACGGACTCTGTGGATGTGTCAGTCCTTGATCATGAAGGCCATTTGATTATTAAATCGGATTTTCAAGCTGCCGACTTAGTTCCGGAATGGTCTTTTGTAGACAAGTTGGACTCTGTACATCACCTCAAACCGTCAACTATGCCAATTCCCACGGAGCAATTGGAAGTTACTAAACCGGACGAACTTGGGAATTCGGGACTGCTTCCAACCCCTAAGCTCCCTAAATTATCTCTGCCTCATTCTACTGTTGTGAAGACAGCCTTTTTATCAGTAAATGAGAGGATCACTCCCAACCTTCCTTCGCATTTAGCCAAGTCTAAGTCAAGGTTACCTTATGTTATTCACAACAGATACATGTCTACCAGTCTTCCCGCCTTGGACCAAGAATTCGATAGACTTAACCCTCGACCAGCCAGTGTGAATAGCAAACCGATGTCTAGGTCTGACATTTTGGAAATGGATGCGAATGCCAGATTTTCCATGGACACTCTCTCGTACATCAACTGGTTCTGTGGTGGAATTAGAGAGTTACTCCCTCCCAAGTTTGCTTCCTATGAGGGCATTTCTCCAGATACGCTAGTGACCATGAGGGCTGACGACGCCGCGATGGCTCATGGGTTCCTGGACAGCGTCTTTTTAGCTTCCAAAGATTTAGCAAGTGCATCTGCTAACACGATTGCCAAATCTGTTCTCTACGAAAGGGACTTCCAACTTTCTCGTGTTCGAGACTTACCACAAGATGTGAGAGATTCTTTGTTGTCTCAGCCAGTGCAATCTCCCACCTTGTTTAATGGAGCCTGCATAGAAGCGAGTGTCACGCAGGAGACCATGACTACTAAGAGCTTGAACCTTAAACTTTCGCAAGCACTGTTGAACAAGGGCAAGTTTAACGAGTCCCGCAGGGGTAACGGAGGGCCCAGGGCTCCCCCCAAGCAGTTGTATGCCAAGCCGTCGGCACCGCCAGCGCCTACCAAGAACTACTTTCAAAGCAAACGGGACAACCAGCCGGGACCCAACAGAGACCAAGCTAGACAACAGCAGACCAGGGGTCAGTCTAGGGGTCGCTTCCACAAAGGTCAGCAGCGACGGTGACTCGTCCGTCCCCCCCGTTCTGTCTCCCCCCTTACGGCCGCTTCCGTCCTCCGACATGATTTTGAAGTGCGAGTTCCCCCAACCGACCTCCCCCTCCCCAGTGGGAGGCCGACTGATGTCATACCACCGCAACTGGGGAACCATCACACAGGATCCATGGATTCTCTCGGTGATATCGGAGGGTTATCGTCTCCAGTGGAACATTGTACCTCCACTTACGGCAATTCCACAAGGGAAACGCTTCTTCTTAAAGGGGACCCAAACTAGATGCTGCTCTCGTTGCTATAGATCTACTCTTAGAAAAAGGCGCCGTCACAGAGCTAGACCCTTTAGACAGCTCGGAGGGGTTCTACTCACCAGTCTTCCTGGTACCCAAGAAGGACTGCAAAGATATGAGGATGATAATAGACTTAAAGGTGCTCAACAAGTCATTTCTCAAAAGACCACCCAAGTTTACGATGGACTCTCTCAGGGCTATTCGCATGCTGATTCAGCCTCATTCTCTGTTTGCAAGCCTGGATCTAAAGGACGCTTATCTCCATGTTCCGATTCATCAGAACTCCAGGAAGTTTCTCAGATTCAGTGTGAACGGCCGCCGGTTCCAATTCAAAGTGCTACCGTTTGGTATTTCCGTCGCCCCCTGGCTATTCACTATGATCATGGCTCCCGTGCTACAGTTTCTGCATCTGAAACAAGTGTTCATTCACGGCTATCTCGACGACTTTCTACTGCGTCATCAGCTACCAGAGGTATTGAGACTCCACCTAGACTTCGTGGCTCACCTATTCAGCCACTTGGGTTGGGTCATTCATCCAGAGAAATCAGAACTCACGCCTACACATCGCATAAGGTTCCTAGGCGCCATGCTGGACTCCTCTATGTCAATGACCTGGCCAACAGAAGATCGATGGTCAGGAGCACAGTCATTGATTGCTCAGCTAACAGACGGGAAACCCCACACGCTCAGGAAGTGGATGTCTCTAGCGGGCTCTCTTACGTCAATGCAGGACTTTACTCAGAGAGGAAGGCTGAATCTGAGACACCTTCAGTCCTGGATAAACGATCATCGAAATCTAGACCTTTCGCATTTGATCTCCCCCACTCAACAAGTGCTGTACGAGATACAATGGTGGACACTCAGAACACATGTCATGACAGGCTGCCCGTTCGTGTTGCCGACACCAACTCAGACCATTTATACCGACGCCTCCAACCTCACTGCAACGACCTTCAAGTCAAGGGCACTTGGACTCAGTTGGAATCAGAGTTTCATATCAACCATCTAGAGCTTCTAGCAGTGATACGGGCTCTTACCCATTGGAGGTCCCTTCTGTCTCACAACAGCGTAGTGGTTGCCACAGACAACTCGACAGTGGTAGCCTATATCAACAAACAAGGGGGCACCAGATCCCCTTCTCTAATGCAGAGCACGAGAGATCTTTACCACCTAGTCGATTCTCTTCAGATGTCTATTCAAGCGAGACATATTCCGGGCAAGCTGAATTTTCTGGCAGATTCACTTTCCAGAACGAATCAAGTAGTGTCCTCGGAATGGACTGTGCATCAGAGTGTCATAGATCTCATAGAGGACAGATGGGTACGTCCACAGATAGATCTTTTCGCGACAGCTCTCAACTATCGACTTCCGAAGTACATCAGTCCAGTCTCCGACCCTCAAGCTCTAGCAGTGGATGCTCTATCTTACCCGTGGGACAATCTCTTAGCCTATGCCTTCCCCCCGTTCAAGTTAATCCCGGACGTGTTAAGCAAGATCAGGAGACATCAATGTACCCTATTCTTGGTAGCCCCCTTCTGGCCCAAGAGACCATGGTTCCCGTCGCTTCTGGATCTAGCGTCAGATCCCCCACTACGTCTTCCACTGTGGCCCAATCTTCTGCAACAGCCACTTTGGCAACCCCACAACGTCAACTTGCAAGCATTCAACCTTCACGTTTGGCGCATATCGAGCAGTCCCTACAGCAGAAAGGGTTCGCCAAGGACACTAGCTCAGCTATTACCAGATCTATCAGACCATCAACTTCTGCACTATACGACAACAAATGGGATAGATTCCAGCTCTGGAGACGAGAGCACCAGTTATCCCTCGTCCCCCTCTCCATCCCCATAATTGCAGATTTTCTAAATCATCTTCGCAAGGACTGTAACCTCAAGGCAGGTACCATAGAAGGCTACAGATCTGCTATCGCCTCTGTCACGGATCTAGAGGGTCTCTCTGTTGGCTCAGACGTTCCCCTAACCAAGTTGATCAGATCTTTCAAGTTGCAAGACATCAGATCTCTGTCAGTTTTCCCCAAGTGTGATTTAGTTCTGGTTCTCAAATCGCTTCAGCAACCTCCTTACGAACCTCTGAACTCTACATCACTAAAGTTTTTATCCTGGAAAACTGCATTTCTTATAGCCTTTGCGTCTGCCGCAAGAGTGTCTGAGTTACATGCCATAGACGTGTCATCTGTTGCCTTCTCCGAGCATTACAAGTCTGCATCTTTTAGAGCAATCCCAGAGTTCCTTGCCAAAAACCAATCAACAGCAGCAGGCCCCCTGGGTACCAGGGTATACTCCATCACAGCGCTCCCAAGACCCAATGGGAAACTAGACAAGAATCGCCTTTTGTGCCCAGTTAGAGCCTTACGTTGGTATCTAGAGAGAACACAAACTTTCAGGAAAAAGCGAAGAAGACTATTTCTATCCTGCAAGCAAGCTATGGAGTCAGAAATATCCAAGAACAGTATCGCTTCATGGTTGAGGAAGACTATTGTGCTAGCGTATTCCAATGCGGAGTTCTCTGAAGCAGAATCTACTTACTCTCCTCACGAAATTCGAGCTCTCTCTACCTCCCTGGCCGCCTGGAAGTCAGTGTCAGTTGACCAGGTCGTTGCTTCGTGCCAGTGGAAGTCCTCCTCAGCTTTCACCAGAGCTTACCTAAGAGACGTAGCCCCAATGATTGGGGGCCTATCGTCCCTGGGGCCCTTGGTGGCGGCTCAGCACCTCTCTGCCTGACCCCCTCCCCAGGGGAAAAAAGGGGGGGGGGGGGGGGGGGGGGGGAGTGACCCGGGGATAGTGTCCAGCCTCTAGCTGTCCTCGGAAAGTGGTGACTTCTATTCTATTAGAAGGTGGGCATATTCAAAGACCTAGTTGTTATTGTACCAAATATCCCGTTAGGGGAAGTATTATCAGTCTCTCAGTGAGCTAAGGTTGGTGAGATACGGCAGCGAATCGTATTTCCCCCTAAGTGAGACGTGTCTGGTTTATGCTTTTACCGATCCAAGTGTAGGAATAACGGTAAATTCCTGGGTATTATCAGCTATTTTCGTGAATATAACGGTAAATTTGAGGAAATTCCCGGAAATATTATCAAAAGTCAGTTTAAGCCTGAATTCCTTATCTGAGTCAAGGAATAACGGTAAATTATGTCCGATTACCTCGGAATATTACGTAAAATAGCATATTTATACCAAATTAGACCTTATTTTAACCCCTTAATAGGGAAAAATACGATCTTTTAAGCATTAAATAGGAAGATATTCAATGCTGGAAATACGATCTACTACCAAAATAGGATATTTTACGGAATTTGGAACAAAAGTACGATCTTTTGGAAGAGTTATCTCCCTTTATTCCTCCATGAAAATGAGTTTGTCTTATCAAGTCCTTAGGATTGGGACTAGGCTTGGAGTGGTTTAGGAATTTGGACTCCCTCCAGCCTTATGTGTTATTCTGGCAAACTCAATCTAGAGGGATAGTTTACGCAATAATTATGAACAATCACAATTATTGTTAGTAATTATAAGTAAACATACCTCTAGATTGAGGATGTACTCCCACCCTCCTCCCCGTCATCCAAATTATACTTCGAATAGAATGAGGTAAACATCCGGTTGACAGGGGAAGATAACTTCAGCCAGGGGAGATAACTCAGGGAAAGAACTACACACACACACACCACAATAGAATTTTATTCTTTTACTCTGTATAACCTCTCCAGACTTGGAGATGTAGGCAAACTCAATCTAGAGGTATGTTTACTTATAATTACTAACAATAATTGTGATTGTTCATTTTAAGAAACTTATGTGAGGAAAATTGTCTACCTTTTCCCATTTATTCAGATACCTTTGAAATATGCAAGAAGACAGAATATATAATACAGCAGTGTTTTGCGGTTTTAATGTTAGATTATCAGAAATGTATGAAGGCGTTTAATATCCAAAATAGATTGTTTCTGGTTGACATTCAGTCTCAATAGAAGATTGGTATGTCAAATTATTTGAAGACAAACGTGGTTGCATGCCAAGCAGCCACCCTCTGTATCTGACAGATTGACAAGAATTGTATCCATAGTTTAAATTGTCATATTGACTATTTAACAGGCTGGTTATGTTTGAGTCTGATAAAATATGTAAAGCCCATTTATCATCAAAGCATGCTGTTAAACCAATTTATTATCTAAGCTTGTTCAAATATTTAAAGCTGTCTTATTTATCAACCTCATTTGGAAATAAAAAAGTAATGTCACCACAAAATAGGTAAAAAATGTTATGTTTCCAGAATTTTTAACAATTTCTAACTACCGGGTAGTTTCTTTCAACATTTGTTCCATTATTATTACTTCATTTATCAAATTAAGTTACCGTGAAATTAACATCATTAATTCTCCTTTGTAACCTATCATAAAGCCACCCACTATATACCAGAATCATGCGATGTTTCCACATCATCCCTCTTGAATCAATAGTATGTATAAAAGCAATTTCATTAATTACCGTATCAAACATTTGTTAGTGCAGATAAGTTTCCTTGCACAATAACTATGTTAAAGTAATTAAAATTCTTTACAATTTTAGGAAGTCAAGATTGCTGAAAATGAAGAGACTTCAGAAGCTATTTTGTACTTTCTCCACTTCGGAGATTTCAGTTACTTAGAAATTGAAATAAACAAAATAGAATATAGGCATATATAGGTAAGTTGGTGATAATAGCATGCTTATAATGCACCATCTTCCATTCTAAAATTCTCAAAGCACAAAAGTATAGTGGTAGAATGTAACGGGCAACTTTAGGGTGACACCTGATAGAGATAAGAAAGAATCTATGCTGAAATGAATTTAAAAATAAGAATTTGATCATCCATAAAATCATTGTCTTCTTGAAATCAATAAATGATTAATCATTATTTTGGAGTTCTCAAAGCTCTATCTATCTATTGATTTATAGAAGTGTCGGTATGAAGATTAATACAAAGACAATCAGCACATTAAGCTATCAGGTGATATGAAGACCATGCATGGTTCACCGACCACTGGTAGATCTGTCAGCGAGTGTCTGATATCAGTAAGGTATAATGTACTGTTTACGTTCAGGTACTGGAATCTAGCCATGTGTTGATTGGCATGTTTCATCGGGCATAATCGCAGAGATTAATTATGGACTATTAATTTGAAAATTCAGTCAGTCGTGGTTTTGATAACCAATTCTTAGATTAGAAATACATGCCATTTAGATAGTGAACAAATATAACCTGGTTATGTTTGGGATAACACTACCTTCAATAGTAAAAATTATTGTACTTTTTCGGGCCGAGTCCCTGCGCCAATTTACATCTATTCTTAGATTGTTATCATTTTAATTGAATTATTAACATTAAAACAGGTAGGATATTCATATCCGATGGCACAATTGTACTATGTGTTTGTAGTTTTCTAAGTCTAATTCTATGAAATGAATGTTAAAATTGATCTTTAAACTCCTGTGAAACAATAACAATGTTTGTTGCATAAGTTTATATGTTTGATTCTGTGCCTTGGTGTTCACGACCACAATCTTTTAACATTGTTATCTGAGTACCTGTACCGGTATTTATAAATTTAAATTACAATGATTTAACTCTTTGTTATTGTTGAAGTTTGGTTTCTTGTCATGTGGCTTTAGGTGGAATGAATCTGTTTGATTTGATTCTTTGTCGTTGTCAAAGTTGGTTTCTTGTCATGTGGTTTTAGGTGGAATGGTTCTGTTCGATATCAGTTCTTCAGAGCATATATATAATAAAGGTGACTTAATAATTTATTTGGTGGTTTGATACGCATCACCAGACTTGTGGAATTTCAAGTTCGTTGTTCTGCACCAACAAGTCAATGAAACACTGACAAAACTCGTACCAGAAGATCTCAACACTAGAACCATCGAACCATGTCAACACTAGAACAATTCAACCATGTCAACTCTAAGAGACAACAAAACATTGCCCATCCTTGAAACTCAAACATTTAGCGCCAAATCCTAATCCCTCTTTCAAGAAATGCATACCGCAATTGTACTGATTTTACAATTCAAACAGAAAGGCGGGCAACTTCCAAAGCTCTTATTGGTCAATTACAAAATACCCTAAGGTCACAGGGGTCAGGAGCCCCTGAATCAACAGGACGCATCTGTTGGGAGGTCGCGTGGCGCCTGTTTAGGGTCGTGTGCCTACGACATCTGTTGGTCTTGTTATTGATAGGATTGAGGAGATTTGTGTATGTCTAGGGCTACAGCTATCTGCCCCTAGGGCTCTCCTGCTCATTTGGGGACATTTAGCCTTGCTTGCTTGCTATCATTTGTGGATCATATTTGATCTCTATAATTGGTCAGTTTTCTATATTGTATTTTATAAATGATAAGAAAATTGGTGGAAAATTGAAATGACCAAATGCTTTGACATCCATTATTTCTATGAAAAGATATGTGAAATGTTGATTCATTTTGAGGAAGACCGATCTGTCATCATTCCATGAAGCTTTCCACAGAAGGAGCAGAATTTTGAAGTTACAAGCATACATGTATTGTTTCAATGACGGATCTATCTTCCCCTAATCATTTCCAACTTCTCTTGGTCCCATTTCTTTATCCTTAAGAGGTTTTTTATGCTGCTCTCCTAGTCTAACAAATAGACTCTGAAAAAAACATTGAAAAGAGGCATTTCTCATAGGTTCCTTTCAATATTTAAGAAATAGTGATATTTTATAAATAAATTCTTTTTCAGAGTCTGAATGTAAGACGAACAGATGTCGCTACTACAACATTTTCAGATTTCATTGGGGTCATGGATTAATGTAGTATATGAAATGAGTTCCTTCTGACAGTAATGTCTGCTACTAGTTGAGGTTTGAAGCTGTTCAAATTTCATCTTGACTAAATAACACTTTTTATATTTCAAACTTTACCCATGTATACTTCATCATATGCAGCTCAAATTGATATTTTTGAAATCTGGAATGAGCAAGCAAATTTTAGTCCATTATATAATTATTTGAGAACATATTGGTTTGAAATCTGCTTAAATCGGTGGGGAAATACTTACAATGCATTATTCGTTGTCTTTCAGTTTTAAAAGGTGTTATATTTTTAGCTATTTGGGTCTGAAAGGCCCGATGGGCTTATGGCATGGCGTCCGTCCATACGTCCGTCCGTCCATCCATCCGTCCGTAAATTTTTAACATTTTCGACTTCTTCTCCAGAACCAATGACTCTAGAGAGCTGAAATTTTATGTGCTGACTCCTTGGCCAATGGGGATTCTAAATTGTAGATTTCATGACCCTGTGACCCCAAATGGCGTCACAGGGGTCACAACCTTAAAAGCCTCTTTTAATCTTCTTCTCCAGTACCAATAGGTCTAGAGAGCTGAAATGTTGTGTGCAGATTCCTTGGCCAATGGGGATTCTAAATTGTAGAACCTATATTTGACTTCTTTTCCAGTATGAAAAGCTCTAGAACAAGTTGAGAAACAATACAGATCCTGATTATGAGCTACAGCTGGGATCTAGTATTTATTTTCATGATTAATTTTAAATGAACATGTTTTGTCAATATCTGAATTGAACATTTAAAAATAACTATAGATTTCTAACCCTCACTTTATTTAATGGTTTTGAGACTCCAAAACATATGAAGAATAAGTTAACAAAGTTACTAAATCAAAGGAATACAACAAAAAACATCAAAATGATGTCACTTTAAGTTGTCCGAGATATGATGGAGTCCAAAGAAATGTAATCGTTTTTCAGCCAATTACGAGTGTGAGTCATGCAGTATTGGACATAACACATTATAAATGTGCCTGGATGTGAACATGTGATTCATCATAGCATGCATAATTACACACTTGTCTCATTGCTTCACACCAGTCAATCTTGCTGAGAAACCGTGGTGCCATGTGCATTTTTTGTCTGAAAATATTTCTTTATTGATATCTTCTTTTGTCCTATTTTTCACTTTTACATGTTGTCTTGTTGTTCATGTTTTAATTTTTTATATTTACAAATTATTTACTGATTCATGAAATTCAATTTTAATGTGTGAAACATATTCTTTGGTTCTATTTCTTTCCTTTGTTGATAGTGTTCCATCCCAAAATAATGAAAATATGAATAAAGTTTAAAAGTTTCCATACCTGATATTGTTATGGATTTTTAGACTTAAAATTAAAGAACTATCTTAAAAGCAATTCAAGTGATGTTTTTAAATGTCATGATGAATAATTCAGACAGTGCTATAAAAACGAATAATCTTCCTGAAATTAAGACATGACAAATGGAGTGCCCTGCAGAAAGAACCTTCCGTGATGACAGATAAACCATATTTTTCCACATGAGCAAATAACCTATCCCATCTTCCCGGAAATCAGTTCAAAATCTGAAATATACCACACATATCACGAGGTCGTACCCTGGGGCATATGAAATACACATGAGTGAATTTTTAAATATTTTGATTTGACAGCTTAATGTTTTATCTGATTTAATATTTTCCCTAAAGCAAGTTTACATTTCATCTATATTTGTATGTTTCTCATATACTCTCACAGTATTTATGAAAATATTTGACTTCTCATTGGAAAGAAGTCTATGATCAGGATCATTTAAATGAATATGCTATTAACATCTAATAGATAATAATCCTTCAAGTGTCTGGAGTACTGCATGCAGGGTATTTTATTTATTTATTTTATTTTGTTGATTTAGCAAATCTACAACAAGACCACTGAGCTCACTAAGTTTAAAGAAAAGGAACACATCCCAGAGGCTCCTTATTATTAATTTTTTTTAATTTGAAAATTTTCAAAGAAATTAAATTCAAAGGCTAAATGTTAGACTAAATAGCCTCTCCTGAATCAATGGCAATTCCGTGATTCTTCCCTTTGTTTACAAGTTGTGATTCCTGTAAATTAGCCACCCAGCATGGTATGGCTTGATGAAATTTGAAACCTAAAAGTGTTTAGTTTAGTAGTTATTTGAGCATGTTCCATCCAGAGTCCATCACAATCATTTAATGTTTAAGATGACAGTATGAGATACATGTAGATAAACATCTTAATGGTGAAAGATGAAAATCTATGCAGAATTTATAAATGTGTACTGCCAATTTTGATGAGAATTCTGCCTTGTGATGAGATGAGTGAAATATAGATAGTCATCTAAATGACGCAGATGTATCACTCTGTTTAATCTGATGAGAATCTTGACTTCAAAATGAATGAAGATCATCCCATTACAGACGAACATCTATATGAACTTGATAGATCATTCTAATGATACCTCATAAAGAGTCTCATGCAAAACTTCTCTCCAACGGAGAATTTTATACTCTGGTTGAAATGACAATATCTAATATGGACATGCATAGAACTCAATTTGACAACAATTGATAAAATGTGTCATTTATTTGTCATAAGAAGTTCCTGTATTTAAATTTGTTTTATAAAGTCAATCTGAAAGGTATGTGCATTTTGGATTAAATAAATCATATATAATATATATATGATATGAAGGAATGAAAAGATTTGAATGGTTTTGATAAACTTGATAGATCATCTTGTGCTTTATTTCAATAAATCTCATATGAAAAATGACGTGGAAGGAGATGAAAATATGAAATGGGAAGTATCTACTGGTAAGCATTTAGTTCATTTTAATCACCTCAATAAACAAAAGATTGTTTGTTTGATAATGGTGTTAGTATCTACATTAAAACATCAAACTCATTGCAATAGAGAAATTTATTCTTAGAACTTGGTTGTTCTTCTTCATCTCTTCTACTTTCTAAAAAGCCTCTTACAATTTTAACAAAAATTAATCATCCTGATGTTTATCATTAAAAAATAAAACATAACTTTTATGCTCAATCTTAGAAAAATCTAGAATAGGATGCGATGAGATGATATTGATGAACCACTCTGTCCAAAAAGCACGAGGTCATCCTGATCATCATCGTAAAATATTCTCTTACAATGCATCCGATTTCATTCATGTCCTCCATTAAAGCTGTGTCCAGTTTCATGTCCCTGACATGGTGATCCCAACTTTGATTTTATCAAGGGTTACAGGACAGGGCTGAATGGGCAGATTTAAAGATGCCCTATCAGCTTTCATAATTCATAGGAAGTGGAACTCTTCAGTGAAGGGAGTGTGACAAGTGAGCGTAGACCAGTTCATTAAATATTGATGGGAGTCGGCTATCGTAAATGCCATCAGTTTGAGTTAGACTCTGTAAAGATCTATGATTCTCTTCTGCTGTCCCAGAGGGGAAAGTATCTATAGGTGTTTTAATTATTGATAAGAAGGATGTTTTGTTTGTGGGCTTTAGATAGAATATTTGATATATTTTATTTGAAATGGAAAATGGAGTGCTTGTTACCTTCAGCCAGAGAAATGAGACAAATGGAATGATCTTTGAAATAATTACCATGAGAGTTTAGCCTAGGGCAGTAATACATTGTGTTTCAAAGGCAATTGTATTGTATATTTCAGAAGCTCTCTTGCGCACTAATATGATTGCCGTGTATGTGATATTGTAAAGAAATATAATTGTATTTGATTAATTAATATCATTTTTCCAAGAGTGGATTCACTGACTGAGTCAGAAGACTTTGTATCTTTTATTCACCCTTCGAAGATATCATTGTTTATGAATTGACAATGAATTTACATTGTGTAATGAAATTGCAAGCTGTTGAATGATGTAGTGTCATAATTGTTCAGTTGTAACATCACACTAATTGCCGCTCTGTATATCAAACACTTGTGGTATCATCCCATTGTCAATCTTCGGCTTGATTTTAATGATTTGCAGAAATTGCTCTGGTGTAGTATAAATTGTTTTATAAAAATCTACCTTTCTTGAAAATGGTTTTAACTGAGATATAGTTTTGACCTTCTTACACACATTTATTGTTTTAACTCTCTTTTGACTGTCATATATATACCGGTATAGAAGTAAAAATGCGCAATTCAAAACCAACAAGTTTTATGACTTTATAACACTCATCCTAATAAGATATCAACAATTTAAATATTGAAGCCAAATTCATATTTCACAAGTAATGACAAATGCATGATTTACATGATATGATATCTTTAATATTTATTTTTCAAATATTTATATTACAGCATTAATAAATTGACTCTGCAGTCCCTCATACTAAACATCATGAAATATCGCCAGTAATGAACCTTTTTAAACGTAACCAGAAATACATATCCATGGAAACACTGAATAACTTCTCAGATGAATCAGAGTGGAATAAGAAATATCAAACAAATAGTGAGGCTGGAGTTATCAGAGTGATTATTGCCGAGTGTGACTTCAATCAAAGCCCCAGAGAGAGAACAGACAGTAATTATGAAATCAATACAAAAATGTTCGAGACAACTGTTGGCATTTTTTGCCTTATTAATTATTGACACGTGATATTAATTGTTGTCACATTATCACGATGATGCTGAGGGTTTTACAGAGCTCCAGGCTGTCTCACTCTGTTATAGCCATTTTCTTCAGAGCATGAGAGATTAGTAGCGTTAATTGCTTTCTGCCTTGTGGCTTTGTTGCTAGTGTTTCTGGTAATGATGTCTTTCCTTGGTTCTGGATCAAAGAATATGTTTACTTTGAAAAATTACTTGCAAGAAATCTATCAATTTTATTACGCGTTATGACACTTTGGTGTTTCTTTTCTCATTACATTTGAGTGATTGGTTTTATGACAGAAGCTTTATAATATTCCAATATATAATCATTTATGTCTGAAATGTTTTAAATTTAAATTTCAAAGATAAGATCAGCATGTTTTCAAAATTAGAAACATTTGTTAGATCGGAAAGTCAAACTACCTCTGCCAACTGCCTTCATTATTTCTTTGATTTGAGAAAATGGAAAAATTCTACCTTTTCAAGTAGTTATTACATCTTGGTAATTGCTCTTGCCAACATGTGATTTCCGTAGTTTTCTTGTTGCCAAATTTCAAATCTTTTGTTGTTAGTGTTGTGCTTCACAGATAATGATGTTTCTCGCCTGAGTAGGATATGATAAAGGATATGCTGATAGGTGAAGCATACCGTCTCCAACAGATGATGGCTAGCTATATCTTATCTCTCTGACTTAAACTACAGCTGGCCAATACAGCTTTGTATCTGCCGCTTGTTTCATAACAGCTGACTCTGATTGGACGATTTGAATTTTAAAAAAAAAGTTTCTAAACTTTTATCAAAATTGAAACAAACTTAAAGGCTGTTATTAAAGAGAAATGAGTGTGGTCTAAACTGCTGCAGTGTCAGAGAATGTTTCTGATTATTTTACTTATAAAAGAGAAATAAAAATGGGAAAATCCTCAAAAAATATCAGATTATTTGTTTTAAATTCTCTGTGGAATATTATTCTGATTCAAACAATATGTGTAATTATTATATCATATGAACTTTTTCTTTTACACTTTAGTTAAAGATGTTTAGAAATGTCATAACTTTCTTATAGGTCATTTGTATAAATCTCTCTGAAACAAAACACAGTTTGCTGTAAGCTAAAGATATTCTGGATAACAAGCTCATTACTAAGTCTAACAGAATAGCTAATGGAAATTGTTTCACAGTTAGTGCTAGAGTCCATCTGTTGGTCATTTGTGCCTAATGAACTGTTAACGAAGAACTGACCAGTCATTGTTAAAACAGATTTGCCAAATTGACCAGTAATAAATCATTCACAGTGTTCGTACTGTTGACCGTGTCTCATTGATGAGCATGTCAACACCACCCTGGACAGCCCTGCTACAGTATTTATCAATTATTTGTCAATTTGTTATAAATTATTCATATGGTTTCACTCTAACTGGTAATCAATGACATTGATATGAAACCTTGAATGGTGTTATTACTTACTTAAAGGGAGGGTGCTATTACAGTGTTTTGTCATGGAAACAATATTGGAGGGGACATTCCTGTGTACAGTGAATCGTGTTTAACTGGACCCTGTATATCCGGAATCACAGCCATCCGCATGGTAGTATTTCAAATCATCTCTATGCATATCTATGCAAATAATGATTCGCTTAACCGCACGCCTCGCTATCAGGCCGATTTTCAAATGTAACCAAAGTGTGCGGATAAACGGGGTCTGACTATATATATATGTGTAAAGAATACATGATCATAATTGCAATCGAGTTGAAACATATTACTGATTGTAACATTTTGGTGATGTAAGATTTCATAATTTGACAAAGAATGGTGCATATTTATTAGAAAATAAAACAGTGAGAAGTGACTCTAACCATTCATTGGCACCTCGAGTTTGGAAAACGGCTTAATTCTGTCAATGTATGGGTTTTATCATTAAAAAGTTGTAAAATTAGTGAAAGTACAGCCTGTTTCTCATTTCATGTAATGCAAAAAATAAATAGTAGATGGGGTACTGCCGATATATATTTTCCTTTAAAAATGTTTGATGAATTTGATAAATTTAAAATTTAACTTAACTATGTCATGTTGCTGTGTAAAGTTGTGTTAAATATAACTGAATTTTGTAAATTTTGTAAATTTTGTAAGTAAAGTGTATTAAAATGTTTTGTCTTTAATTTAGTGTTAATACGAAATACATATGACTTTTCAAAACACGTCATTTAATAAAAGATGTTTGGTAAAGGAGAACAAAACTTCAGGGATGATACTTGTTGGCTGAAAAGGGGGAAAAGTCACAACTATTGGAACAAAGAAGTTGACCATCCTTAGAACTTAATTGTTCCATCATGTCAGCTTCTTATCTTCCTCTTAAAGAAGTTTGTAACGTTGTCTTCCTTTGAATTATAATGTTATTTTTCATTAAGAAAATTTCCCCGTCTTTGAAAATTTAACTTGTCATGCCAATTAGCTGATAACTTTAGCACCTCAAACTCAAGCAATTTACAAACAAATGAGGTGCTATTTCAATGTTTCAATGGGTCTACATTTATTTGTCTTAATTGAATCAAGTCTGAAGGGACAGTTGCTAACATCCATTAATTTATAAACTCAGCACAATGTCTTGCACATAGTAGATGAGATCGGGCCTAGGGCTTATCCATTAGCACAGTTTGGGGATTTAATTTAATTTATTGTAAAAAGAGAGTGATGTTCAGTCTTCTAATTTAACTATCTTCCATCATCCTATATATAGTTGTTGACAGTAAGATTGTTTTTGGAATTAAATGTCACTTTTGATAAGGTGTGCGTCTTTCACTGTGTAAAGACGTCCATTGCATCTAATTTGTACTTAAATAATTTATTTTAACTTGTATATTTTAAACATTTTTGTCAAGCTAAGAGTTAAACAGTTTGTTCTTATCATTTTTTAAGCAAATTTTGTATATGAATTGTTTGTATCAGTTTTGTCTTTTAATTTTAATTCCCCTTTTACAATCATAACAAAAATATCATAAATAACACTTGAAATGTGCGTCTGAATTTTTAGAATTTAGTACTTTTTAACTTGTGGTTTGAAAATGATTTTTAATGAGAATATTTATAGCACTTCCACAGCAAAATATGTTCTCTTTTTAGAGTTTGAACAGATTTTTACCAAAAAGAATATCGCCACCTGATCAACATGTTGAGGTATTTGAATGTTGCACCTGACTCTCCAGCATTCCTGATTGGTCAGAGTTTGGTCACATGACCACTTGTCGACAGGTGTGTTATTGTGTGGCGTGTGCCGTCATTTATACCTGTCTCGGGAGCCACATAGCACAGCACCTGGGCTGTTCCCGGGATAATTATACCTTTGTGACACACAATGGTGGACAATTTACACTTGGCTTAGTTTCACTCGAAAGACACTTGTTTTTCAACGTACTCTTTGAGGTTTTGGGTTTCGGATTTCTGCTTTGATTTTTTATGCCTATAAAACTAAAGACCTTATATCCTGTTTTAAGATTTTAAAAATTCTGTCAAAATTCTAAAAACAAATTTGTTGGCGATTTTATTCATGAATTTTTCATTTTTTATGTTTTTTTTACGCATTTAATAATATTATAATGATAAATTAATTGTTGTAGGTATATGCGTACTGTCTTTTCATAACCTTTAGATATTGCCTAAATATTTCATTTTATTGAATATATATAAATTAAATTACCTTAATGCAGAAAAGATTTAAGATATTAAATAATCATAAAATTTCCAGCTTTTAGACCTGAACAATTGTTTTATATACATAACTGAATTATTAAAGAATAAAAGTCACATAAATCTTGAATTAAATCTAGATATAACTGTTCACTGCTATACAATTGGTTTCTTATTTCCTGAGTAATGTCATGTGTTATATATTAAGAAAGTTAATACCATTACCTGTTAACTGTAGTGTATAAAATGAATAATTTATTTGATAGCAAGTATCATGGATTTCTATAAGTACCCAAGGGGATATTAGCTAGCCTGTGTTACAGTCACCTAGTCATTATTTCACACTATAACTGAAATTGGTATGATAAATGTAGAGTGGTACATTTTTAAAACAAAGTGTTTCCTGCAAATATTTGATTGCTCATCTTTCCCCAAAATATATTTGGTATCTGATATTTGAAGTACAATTCTGATGGTAGATAGGAGACTAGACATCACTGATGTCCATAAAGTTCAGAAGAAAAAAATGTACACTGTAAGTTTGTATGATTGATCTAAGTGCATGAAATTGTCTGTAAAGTAATTTGTGTGATGCAGTGATGAAAAATTGTAGCACATAATTTGAGTCATTTAATGGATATAGTGAACATAAAAATGTTGTTATGATTCATCAATTTGTTAAACTTAAGTTTGATTGGTAATAAACAAATGCTCAAAAGCAAAACTTGTATCATAAATATGTGTGTGTTGGTGTCTCCTTTTACAGGTAATGAACCCCTTGGCGCTTCTTAACTGAAAGAGTGTTGATTATTTTCTCAGTTCAATTACATTTTTGAACACGAAACAAGTATATTTAACTTTAATGCTTACGTTTCAACTTTCTCAAACTAAGTGAAATGTATATATTCTGAAGTAATCAAGAAACTTGATGAAAGTTTTCAATCATAAAGTTAAAGGATGCGATCATTACCTGTCGAGAGGTACAAAATTAGACACCCAGGGTTGTTTAGAGTGTATTCACTGTGTGTAAGTAGACTATACTTATGTCCTGTGATTACCTCACGCGGTCAACACTTGAAATTTGCATAATGTAACACTTGAGTAATAATCAGTAAAAGAGTATAGCTCACGACAGCTATCTTTCCCGCCCACAGTTAAAGTGTCGGTGTAAGTGTTAAATAAAAGTTTGACGCACTTTCTGAGGGTGTAAGAGTTATATGGCTTCCTGCAAGTTACAAAATGGTGATGTATATGGAACTTCATGTAGGTTTGAAGAGTTTGGAGTTTTTTATGATCTAAATAATTTTAAAGGTGTTGTAAATAACTAATGTGAATTTAAGTTTCTGAATTTTACTCTTGAAAATTACCTCATGGTTATGTGTCAACTAAAATTTGATTCCTTTCATTGCCTATTAGTGTTTGATGGCTATAAGTGTCACAAGGTTAATTTAAAAAATCTACCGAGCCAGACTCTTTTTATTCATCTCTTTAACAAAAGTTACTGTCAACTATTACTTAGGTTTGTAAATTAGATTCAACGAACTTCTGAAAATGCCATAAAATTAAATTTTATAGAGTTTTTTTTTTAAATTTGGATCTTATATGCTCATAAAAGTCTCGGCTAGAGTCTGCTGAAATTGACAATGAGAACATTGAAATTGTATAAATCAATTTATTCTTCAAGATCAATTTGCAGGAAATATCAAAAGGTGTCAAGTCAAGCCTATACAGTATGGCTTATATTTTTTTATCATCCAAAACTGTGTTCCATGGGAGATATTGCTTGTGTGAGATCAAGCGATATCTCCTAGGATAAATCGTTTTGACAGTAGATTTTGCACAATGCCCTGCCACAGTCAACTACATGACATCACAGTGCTTTAACATCATCTCGAAATGACATAACGTCATAAACATGATGACGTCACAATGCTATGACATCACTGCATTGGAATCAAATGTCAGTGCAGTGCTCAGAGATGTAAAGTTTTCTTTGAAATGTAATAAAAAATTATTTTAGATGATGATTAGAATCTCAGCCTTGTTTTTTCTGGTATCAAATATATCAACACGAGTTGATAATTAAAAAGTTACAAATATCCGAGGCTTGCTGACAATATTTTTACTATATCAACTTTGGTGAGGTTCTCTATTTATCTTAGCCAGTGATTGACACTTTAATCATCATCATAATCATGTTGGGGAGGTCACATGTATGTCCAATGTTATAATTTGTGTTATTTCATTCAGAATTATCAATTTTAACCGAAAATAATCAGTTTAAGGTCAATAAAAAAGATCAGTTCAGTATAACAAAAGAATATAACCATTCAAAGTCATGGTCTTGATCGAAAACCGGACAATGGACCTTGGCTTGCCAATAAGTCAAACATAATTTTGGAAACTTTAATAAAATAGATAGGAAGACAGTTTTGCTTCTATAGCTTTTAGTAGGTCTTATAGCGAGTATACATGAAATAGTCATAATTGTTGGTTTTCATTGAAAGATATATATATATTCATATATATTAAGCATTTGGGGGTGAATATGAAAGTCAAGTAAGAAGATATAACCTAAACCAGGCTCTGTTGTAATTATTATACCCCCGACCTAAAAAGGTCGGGGGTATATACCGGTAGTAATATCAATGATTCCGTCCGTCCGAAGACAATTTTTGTCCATTCGATTACAGAAAAACTATTCATCTCATCCTTTTCAAATATGGCACATGTCTTCTTCACCACTAGGAGAGGTGCAGTTCGATATTTAAACGGAATTGGTGCATTTTTTGATTTTTGGTTAATTTTTAGCTCATCAGGCCTGAAAGGCCCGATGGGCTTATGGCATGGCATGGTGTCCGGCGTCCGTCCATCCGTCCATCCGTCCATCCGTCCATCCGTCAATCCGTCCATCCGTCCATCCGTAAACTTTTCGCTTTTTCGACTTCTTCTCCAGAACCAATGACTCCACAGAGCTGAAATTTCATGTGCAGACTCCTTGACCAATGGGGATTCTAAATTGTAAATTTCATGACCCCATGACCCCAAATGGGGTCACAGGGGTCACATCCTTAAAAACCTATTTTCATCTTCTTCTTCAGTTCCAAAAGGTCTAGAGAGCTGAAAAGTTGAGTGCAGACTCCTTGGCCAATGGTGATTCTAAATTGTAGATTTCGTGACCCCATGACCAAAAATGGGGTCACAGGGGTCACATCCTTAAAAACCTATTTTCATCTTCTTCTCCAGTACCAAAAGGTCTAGAGAGCTGAAAAGTTGTGTGCAGACTCCTTGGCCAATGGGGATTCTAAATTGTAGATTATGTGACCCCGTGACCCCAAATGGGGTCACTGGGTTCACATCCTTAAAAACCTATTTTCATCTTCTTTTTCAGTTCCAAAAGGTCTAGAGAGCTGAACAGTTGTGTGCATACTCCTTGGCCAATGGGGATTCTAAATTGTGATTATGTGACCCCGTGACCCCAAATGGGGTCACCGGGGTCACATCCTTAAAAACTTATTTTCATCTTCTACTCCAGTTCCAAAAGGTCTAGAGAGCTGAAAAATTGTGTGCAGACTCCTTGGCCATTGGGGATTCTAAATTGTAGATTTCGTGACCCGTGACCCCAAACGGGGTCACAGGGGTCACATCCTTAAAAACCTATTTTCACCTTCTTCTCCAGTTCCAAAAGGTCTAGAGAGCTGAAAAGTTGTGTGCAGACTGCTTGGCCAATGGGGATTCTAAATTGTAGATTTCGTGACCCCGTGACCCCAAATGGGGTCACCGGGGTCACATCCTTAAAAACCTATTTTCATCTTCTTCTCCAGTTCCAAAAGGTCTATAGAGCTGAAAAATTGTGTGCAGACTCCTTGGCTATTGGGGATTCTAAATTGTAGATTTCATGACCCTGTGACCCCAAATGGGGTCACCGGGGTCACATCCTTAAAAAAACTATTTTCATCTTCATTTTCCAGTTCCAAAAGGTCTAGAGAGCTGAAAAGTTGTGTGCAGACTTCTTGGCTCATGGGGATTCTAAATTGTAGATTATGTGACCCCGTGACCCCAAATGGGGTCACAGGGTTCACATCCTTAAAAACCTATTTTCATCTTCTTCTCCAGTTCCAAAAGGTCTAGAGGGCTGAAAAGTTGTGTGCATACTCAATGGCCAATGGGGATTCTAAATTGTAGATTATGTGACCCCGTGACCCCAAATGGGGTCACAGGGGTCACATCCTTAAAAACCTATTTTCATCTTCTTCTCCAGTTCCAAAAGGTCTAGAGAGCTGAAAAGTTGTGTGCAGACTCCTTGGCCAATGGGGATTCTAAATTGTAGATTATGTGACCCCGTGACCCCAAATGGGGTCACAGTGGTCATGATCTAAGAACCTATCTTTTGCTTGTAAACACTAACTTAAATAACTTAAATATTCAACTTTAGATAGTAAATCAATGATATCCTGATGAGCTACAGAGCCCATGGCTCTATTTTTTATTTTTTTAACTTAGTCATATTCTGAGCATTTTTTGTCCGATTGATTACAGAAAAACTATTAATCTCATCCTTTTTTGGCACATGTCTTCTTCACCACTAGGAGAGGTGCATTGCAAAATGTAACTTGGTGAATTTTTTGAATTTTTGGCGATTTTTAAATTTTCCTTCCAGCCATAAACTGCTGCCTACAGGGGTGTGCTTCCATGTACCTGTTGTTTCAAGTCACTCGAATGAATCATTTTGATGGATTAATTTCCAAAATAAAGTTGAAATCAGTGGTAATGGCAGTATATTTATGTTACTCATACCTTTTCAAGTTACTATTATTCCTACTTTTACTTAAACCACCTTTTTTACATGAAGAGACTTGTCCTACCCTTTTCACAAACAGTTTTATCTTAGCAATTACATTTCATAGCTTATCAATCCTTAGGTGTGCAGACACCTCTCTTGTTAAGTAAAATAAAAATGTCAAACTTTAACAGTCGGGGTATAAGTGAGCCACGCTCACTTTTTTGCTTGTTTGGTACATTTTAGAACCAAATAAAATTTCATACGAAACTGATCCTGCATCTTTAACTGCTGAACAAATTTGTGCCTAACTCTTCTAAGTGGCCACGTGACACTGGTTTGTCAATTTCTCAAAATGTTAAAATTCATAAGCAAACACTTATTACTAAGGATTATATTTCAATGCAATCCAGAGGTTTTAAAAATGACCCACCTACTCTATGATTCTTCATATGGACTTTTTCAGTGTACTCACAAAAATGCAATTTTTTTTATCTGTGGACTTATACCATTATATACACTTATTCGAACCATAGCTTTGTTGAGTTACCATGTACCATGTGACATTGATATTAACGCTTGTCAATATCAACTGTCACATCCAACTGATGTCTAATCAATCACAACTGTTGACAAATTATATGTCGCAGGAATATCAATTTGATTGGATGTGATATTATTAACATTGTTAAACATGATCTCCATGCACTAAGGGCACTTGTAGATTACTCTGTGTGAATGCAAATATTGGAATATTGTTTCATATTCAGAGCAAACTGTTTGGAGCAGAGAGTTAATGATCTTCTCTTGTAAATCGTGTAGTTGATGAATTTGATATTTATCTGGAAGTTGTTATTCTCATAAAGAAATATCAAATTTATGATTTCAAAATATTATATGTTAGTTTTCTTGTTTAAATTCAAGTACTTCATAGAGGTTCATCAGCATTTTGAACAACTTTGACATTTTGACATTGTCGGCGCTTACATTTTCAGAATGTAGAGGGTTATCCTGAAGAAAACATTAATCATCAGAAGAAAAAGAGTTTTTAAAAAAAAACTTCAAGCCAAATTTTGTTTATCAGTCTGTGGCATGCTCTATCAATTAAAAGCTAAAAGTTCAATGAGATTTTCTATGTGCATTTAATGAGGAAATCCACTGTTAGGACCTTATATACAATCTTATTATCATCTTAATGCCATACTTCATCATGCGGAATTGCCTCTGTCACTTAATATTGCATGAGATTCTGTCAATCTGTCTGAAGTAAGAGCCAGATTTGTACATTAATGAAATTCATCAAATATTTTAAAGTGGAATCTTTTACATTTTGTATGAATATTTAATGTTTGAATTTCTCTATGATGTACTAAAATCGACGTTTAATTGCTTTCTTTTTCAAGTAATGTTAAAGGATAGGTGTTTTTTCAATCTCAGTGTAATCTAAAACCTTTTCCCCCCGAAATTTCTGCATTAACTACAAATTGTGTGACATTTCGTTATAAAAGAGCTATTAAAATCATTGTCAATGATGGTCAAATACGGTTATGATTTCAAAAGAAGACTAGTTATTAAAATTACTCATTCTTCAAATATTTTCTTATCATGAGATACACATATATAGATTGTACTAATTTTATCATGTAGGAAGGCCAAAATTGATAATTGTCATTATCAAAGCCGAAAGTAAATGTCTTTAATTCTAAAGTACCATTCTGTCAATATTATATTGATTTCATCTGTCTACTGTTATAATTCTTTCAACGAATGACAGCTTTATTACTCTTTGTCATCAGGAAGTTTCCATTCATAATTCATTCTTCCCGTTGATTGACAAGATCTTTCATATGTTTAGTGTGTGTATTGCAGTATATCAGTTAAAAATACACATTATCTTCTTGATTAACTCTAGTAGATTACTATACTAGGTAACACGATTATGGGACAGTGATGATAAGATATTCATGATTATGATTTCATTTGATAGTTGAATGGCTATATAATGAATTTAATCATATTCTATATTGAATCTTTGATGGGCATTTAGAAGTGGACTACATAAGGAAACAAGATTTTCTGAAAACTACTTCTTTATTGTGAAGATACATGTTGTATCGGCATTTATGCACACTCCTTCATCAGGTGGAGTAAAGGAGTGATGTAATCTAAAACATTGTGTATCTTCACAATAAAGAAGTTGTTATCCAGAATTCTTGTTTTCATTCTATGTTTAAATATTGCCTATAATTATGGTTATTCAGAATAGAGACATAAAAGGGGTTGTACCACCCAAATGTAAAGGGGGTAACATTTCTGAAGATATCTAAGTAATTAAAGTTTTGCCACCTGTGACCAACTTCATCATTGCTTATTTGGACAAATAAATTTAAACATTAGAGAAATAACCATCAAAACGGATCACCATTTGGCACTTTTGAAATCATTTGAAACAAAGCAATATTACAGGCTCCAAGGATTAACACCAGTGTCATAATTGAATTAAGAAGAAGTCGAAAATAGTGTCCAGCCTGCAGTAATGCATCTCAAGTGCCATGTGTATCCAGTACCGACAGTTAGTGTTAAGTGTCAGTAAGAAGCATTGGCTGTGTCAACTCCTGCAGCTAATACTAGGACAGATTGGGCTTAGTGCTTCATTGATTCGTCTTTCTTCCCGTCCTTACCACTTGGTGATGGAATTTAATCAGAGAATGCTGCCTGTTCATGATTAACATGAAAGGTTTGCAAACAAGATCCTCGCAGATGAGAGAATGAGATGAAAATGAATTGAAAGAGCTTTGTGTAATCTGGTCCCAACTTGAGATTAGGAACAATTGGGATGTGATCAATCATGTGAAAGCTAATGGAATATGGAAGAGTGGAATCATCTTGTTCTTCAGTATTTCGACTCTTTTTGTATTGGAGATTGTTTCCAAATTTGGTTTGGGTAATCTGATTATGACAATCCTTTCTGGAATGGTATTTTCTCCCCTCTGGAATAGTATTGTTCTCCCTTTCTTGGTATTTTTTCCCTTTCTTGAGTGACATTGTTCTCCCATCCTGGAATTGTATTGTTCTCCCTTTGTAGAATGGTATTGTTCTCACTTTCTGGAATGGGATTGTTCTCCCTTGCTCAGATGGTATTGTTCTCCATATCTGAAAAGATGTTGTTCTCCGTTTCTGGAATGGTATTGTTCTCAGTTTCTGGAATGATATTGTTCTCCCCTTCTGGAATGGTATTGTTCTCCCCTTCTGGAATGGTATTGTTCTCCCCTTCTGGAATGGTATTGTTCTCCCCTTCTGGAATGGTATTGTGGTATGGTATTGTTCTCCCCTTCTGGAATGGTATTATGATAGGGTATTGTTCTCCCCTTCTGGAATGGTATTGTGGTAGGGTATTGTTCTCCCCTTCTGGAATGGTATTGTGATAGGGTATTGTTCTCCCCTTCTGGAATGGTATTGTGGTAGGATATTGTTCTCCCCTTCTGGAATGGTATTGTGGTAGGGTATTGTTCTCCCCTTCTAGAATGATATTGTGGTAGGGTATTGTTCTCCCCTTCTGGAATGGTATTGTGGTAGGATATTGTTCTCCCCTTCTGGAATGGTATTGTGGTAGGGTATTGTTCTCCGATTCTGGAATGGTATTGTTCTCCATTTCTGGAATGGTATTGTTCTCCCTTTCTGGAATGGTATTATTCTCCGTTACTGGAAGGTTATCATGCCCAAAAAATGTGTTGCCGCAAGGAGTTGTGGTGTTGATTAGGAATATCATTAAATCTTAATTGAAGAATAGAATGTTACACAGAATGCTTTATGGGTGTAACAGTAACTAGACATGTGTTGCTTTTAGGAGGTGATGATTCTAATACTTCGATTCCATCATGATTGCTAAAAGTGGAAGAATTCTCAAATGATTACATGTCATCACGACACTTCAACAGTGAGTTTCCTTCTGGATTTGTTGGAATGTTTAACCAAGATATAGACGGGTGCTGTGAAGTATAAACATGATACACAATATAAACAAATATATATATAGGTAAATTAAAAATATCAACCATATGTTTGAAAGTCAAATTACCTGAAACAAAGTTATCATAATCAATTATCATTGATAGGGTAAACAAACATGAAGCCCACCAAAGACCAACCTTGAGAATTCAACATTAATATTCAAAGGAATTTAAGTCAATATTAATAAACCTAAAAATCAGTGAAGCTAGTTATCAGTCACCATCTGTTTTTCCTCTCTGATTATAGCAAATGCAATTATCTTATCATGTCTTGCATATTACGATGACTATCTGTAGATAAAGGTGTTCCCCAGTTATGTTTGCCTTGGATCCTGTCAGGATATATTATGAATCAGTGCTGGAAGGGAAGCTGGTGATATCCAGGACCACACAGTGTGTACATGTCTGTCGTCCAGACCCTAGAGGAAAATATTCAATTGCCGACCAGCTAAGCCTAGAAAATTAAAGCAATTCTAGATTACCAGTTCTTTAGGGCTCCATTTTGTATAACTATTTGAATTGTTTGTAAAATGTTGTTGGTAAGAAACAAACAAATTCTGAGACTAAATGTTAGTCTAAGTGTGAACTTAATGTATATTGACAGGCTGTAATGACTGCATAAAACATCACAGCCTTTACTACAGTCTATGTCCCTATTCAACAAGTCTAGGTAAATTATTGAACTAAAAGTTTAAAGAAAAAAAATTAATGGATGAATGTAGAGTAATTATAATATTAAATTTCATACGGTTATATTTAGTCTACAATATGTGGGATGGTGTAATGGTTACATTGTGTGACAATGGATGAGAAGTTTGAATCCAAATGAGTTATATGCTACTTGATCTGCAGTTATGAATTGTTCCTTCACTTAGAGGTTTCACTGCAATACATATAGCCATCATAGCATTGCAGGCTTTTCCCTTGCAATAATACTAGCAGTCGTGATTACCGGTAAGTGAAATGTTCTTGAAAGAGCATAAAACCCCAACTTGCATCACTTAGTTTTGGAACAATGTCAAAACTATACATTACTATTGAGTAATGAGAGCTTGCCTTTTGAATATTTGCAGGTTTTGCCGCTAAGTATAGACATGGTGTTGTACAATTTCTTCTAACAATAATATTAGTAACCATGTGAAAAGTGCAATACTCTTAAAAACCGTGTTTAAACCTTTAATGGATAAAATGTTGATGATCTTTGGGACCACACAGCCGATGCTTCAAGTGTTATAGATAGTGACAGGTCCCCGTCTAATCCCTGTAGAAGCTGTGTGGAAGAGTATTACACTTGTAATCCACTCACACTATTGGGCAATTAGGATGGCTGGAAGTTGTCCTGACCTGACTCCAGAGCTTGGAACCACTGGTCAACTAAGGCCAAATTTCTGAACCCGAGTGTGGTTGCATTAGAGGTCATTTGGTTTTGTAGGTAGTCTGACACTCAGACTCTGAAAAAAGAATTTATTCTGAAGATATCACCTTTTATTTAAAAATAAAAAGGAGACTATGAGAAATGGGATTTTCAGGATACAGGCTCCTTTTCTATATTTTATTATCCCACCGGTATGTATTTTTTTTTCGTTTCCATAGAAACATGTTGAAGTTGGACTTTGTTCAGAGACAGGTTCGTTTCCGGAGCACAGCTCCAAAACCGTTCATCATATCTTCCTGAAACTTTGCATGTGTATTACCCACTAACTGAAGTGGTGCCTTTTGATATTTTCAGATTTCTGAAAAAAATTTTTTTTTTCGTTTCCATAGAAACATGTTGAAGTTGGACTTTGTTCAGAGACAGGTTCGTTTCCGGAGCACAGCTCCAAAACCGTTCATCATATCTTCCTGAAACTTTGCAGATGTATTACCCACTGACTGAAGTGGTGCCTTTTGATATTATCAGATTTTTTCTGAAAAATTAATTTTTTTCTGTTTCCATAGAAACATGAGAGGGATGTTGGTTGTTGTTGATTTTGACTGCTTCTGGAGCAGAAGTCTAAAACCCTTAACATTCCTGAAACTCTGTAATACCCACTAACTGAAGTACGGTAGTAGATACACAAGTATCTGTAAAAGATGTGTTTTACAAATTTTGTGGAACCGGTGGGATATGTCATCTTCTGATGACTCTTGTTTTCAATATTTTGTTCAGAGTATAAGTCTTGAACACTAGTGAGTCCTGTAACATTAGTGTGTGTTGTTAAATAGTGTTGTGTGAGTGTAAAAATGTGTTTAAAACAGCTACTCCGGAAGTGTGACTTTGGTCCCGACCATCTAAATTGCAAAATGTTAGAAACCTTTAAATGTTACCAACTAGTTCAAAGTATTAGAAAGCCTTCCAAAATATTATTGTCAAGAAATTTATGAAAACATAAAATAAAACACTATTCATTAGTTCAACGGTCATAATTTACTATCAAATGGGTTATTTACCTTGACTTGATGGCCTTGTAGTAAGTGTCACTTTTTGTTGGCGCAATTTCAATCTTAAATTCTGTAATAATTTTGTAATATTTTTCTATTACAGGTATGTAGATGTTTCTTCATCAACTTATTCAGATTTCGTCCAGGTAAGTGTTTATCAGTGTTCCCAGTTCCCAGCTGTTCCAAGACCATCATACTTATGTATCCTACAGTCTTCCTCTGTCCATTTATCTTCTCCTATACCACCTAATAGGATGGTTAAGAAACATTTTAAAAGCCAACTGGTGTGGTTGATGTTTTTGCTTTGAAGATTTTACTTTTAATCAATTTCAGTACCATAACAGAGTGAGATGCTGAATGAAATGTCTCTATATATAATTAAATGTGCAGGTGTGTTCTGTCTCTAGTCTGGCGATGTATTTCAATAGTTTAGGATACATTCTTGAAATTTAAGTTAGAAATTTAGTTTCTTTGTATGGATTGTTCTGCTTAGGTAACTCAGTTTCTTTATTTGTTTATAATTTTCAGGCAACCCTCTTAAAAGAGTTTTTTTTAGAGAATTTTTTGACATATACTTAGACCTCTTTCTGGATCTGTCATCTCTCCATTATACATTACTCATGTAATCTGTCATCATTGAATGGTGAGAAAAATAATTATAAAATTAGGAAAGCAAGAATAGAATTTATTACTTTTAAAATAGTAAAATTTTGATAAATATGCTTTGTCACCTCCAAACACATTCAAAGTGTTTCATTCTACGATCAGGGCAAAAAGGGCAAAAATTATTCAAAAAGAATCCAAGCATGTTCAAAGGGCCATCAGTAGATTAATCAGATTTATAAGTGATTCATGATTCATTAAAAGACCCAGAAATATCGCTTTACAAACAAGTTCAAAAGGCAGTCAATCGACTCACAAGACTAAAAATGGGTGGATCATTGATAAAAGTAATCCAGGTAACCTGGGGGATTGTTTATTGACACCTGAACGAGGACACTAATCTGTGTATGATCTTTAAAATACATCTAATAGTCTAGGAGGACTTAGCGGGATATCCTATCTGATTGATCAAGTGATCGAGAGAGCTGGCTAGCTGACAGGGCTGCAGGGTGGGTGGGGGTATGGGAGTGTACATAGCAATTATCTGTCATGTCCAAGTCATGTGATTGGGGTACTCCACCATGCGTCACTGACGTTTATCTGTCTTTGTTAGAGTCCAGGGAGGTCCATTCATATGATTTGTGTTTATCGGTTATTGATTATTTCAAAATTATTGACAGTTAAAGAACGTGGAATGCTTATTTTTCTTGTCATAAAAAATATATTTTTAAATTCAATGTATTTTTCAATGAAATTCTAAATGTTACTTTAGTGTATGTTTAACCATTTGATAACTTTCTATGATTCCTTGTTTATATGCACGTGAAAAAGTTTGAAAATATTTCTTTAGTATATTGTTTAAATTATTATTCGAATATACCATAGGTACCTATGTTCTTACTTGAATCTTTTAATCAAGTCTCCTACTCATTTTCAAATATTATTGGTTTTATGAAGATTTGTCAGCTTTTTTTTTATCGTGTCTCTTCTGGACAGATGACCTGAATCAACAATTTCAAGATGCAATATTTCAAATCATATACAGCAGATCAGAGCAGCGGTACATAAATTATGACAAGAGCAAATGTGCATCTATTTGAAGGTTTTCAATACATACTGTGTAAATATATCTTGAACTTATTGTGTCACTGACAGTAGTAACATCCTCTCTGAGAGGCCTTTTACAAGGTGGTATGAAGAATGAGAACAAGATCTATAGATAGTCAACTTCTTTATTGCAAGGATTGCACTCATAGCAATAAAGAAGTTGATCACTTAAAGAACTTGTTCTCATTCAAACAGGAACCAGTCTCTAATTGAGCCAGCAAATCTGTGCATTGCTTCACACAATAACCACAATCTGGCTGGAATCATGCTGAAACTAATCAGTGCAATGAGGTCTCCAAATCAATTCCGAGTTGATTTGTGGGTGATTAATTTGTAATAGAGCTCCTGCAAGTGAGATGGAAGGCCAAATTGAGGAATGCAGAGAGTGAAATATGCGTCAAATCAGACACATTTCACTCTCAGCATTGGAACAAGTTGCAACTCTTCTAAATCTTTAATGTTTTCTCACAACAGACAGTTCTTCATCTAACAGGGTGTGTGTTGCCTTGGTAACCATGCAACATTGTAACTCAGTTAAATCTGTTGAAAAATTTGGTACACAAATTTAGGTTGAATATTTCCAGAAAATTTTAAGAAAGATTTCTTTGAATTATTTGACTGTTGAAAAGTGGCCTTTTGGAAGATGTTTATGTTAATTTCAATGAAATCATAATTTTCCTGTGATTTTGCAAGCAATGCCTTCTACAAAGGCAGTTTTTAATTCCAAAAGACACTATGATATCCTTTTCATTTAAAAATCTTACAGGTGGCACCAGACCTACTTGTTTATATTGTTTGAGTTCGCAGACATGTTCTCCCGTACATGATGTTGCCTCTGTTACTCGCCTGAACCATTTACCCAAAAAATTGGACTTGTTAGACAATCAAATGAAATTGCAACTGTTGCAGATGTTACGATTTGCTGCATGTACTACATCCAGAAGTAAATACATTAAATCATTTTCTTGCCAAAGTGTCTAAGGCCTACTAGACGTTGTATGGACTCCCACCGACATCATGTTCTCTTCTGGAACACTTTGCTTCCATCTTCCAGTAACCAGACCAACACATTTATCAAACACAGACACTCCTCAGATGTACAGGAAATGGAAGCAACCATCCAATTTGTCTTCATTATGAGAAGTGATGAAAGTTTTTGCAGAGAAACATTTACCATCTCCTATAATGTAGGCAACTTTATATGTTCCCAACCAACAAGCACCATGCATGTTAACCCTTAACATGCGGGCGACGGAATTATCCGGGCGGGCTATAAGCGATTCCTAGGTGTCTGAATACGGATCCCGGATACAAGACTTAGAATAATTCACGGCTGTCTAAGTATATACTATACCCCATACCGGGTCACGAGTCGATTGTGTCCGCGACCCGACCCATGAGAATGGCTGTATTTACGCATCGCGACCCGACATGAGAATAAAGCTTTGTTCAGTGTGTGGTCGGAATATCAAACAAAATTCACACCAATTTGCGTGTGCATTGTTGACCCGTAACGCATCGATAATTAGCTTTACAAAAGGCCAATTATGTCGGGCTTAGCCCCCGAAGCATTAATTCGCTTGAGGCTATTTTCACCCACGTGTTTGTATTGCCTCGGGTTTGCCTCGCCCGAGACTGCTATCTGCCTCGCATCTCGCGAGACGGGGAAAAAAATCACTAACTCGCCTAACTCCCGCACTTCATATCATGTGAGCGAATTGTTTGTTTTCAAAAAAAAATACGGCAAAATAAAGGGGAAACAATGGACTACATTCCCATATAAAATTAGAAAATCTCAAAAAAATAATAAAGACACAGCAAGCGCCGTGAAAAAGGTCATGTTTACACTTCATAAATTTTGAAACAATCGCAGTTTTTCACAACTTCTAAAACATTTATCAAGGCTAAAATACTGAATGCATTTTCATAATTTTTATATCACAATAAACCGAAAAGAATAATCTTTTATTCTATATAAAATGCGCAGATTTATTCACAGAAATAAAGATACAATTTTACCTTTCTGAGAGGCATGTGAAACCAAATGGCACACAAACTAATCAACATATTTTCATCAGTTATGGTTCGAGGTTAGCGTTTATTTGAAAAGTCAAACAACATAACCATATTTGGGTTGACATGTGCTTATTTGTCAACTGGTTCGAGATTATGATTTCTTGGAAAAGTGCGATGAACGACCGTTTGCAATGCCGCATACATGTTGTAAGTATTGACGATTTTATAGGTGTAAATAAAGACAAACTTTACATAGCTATAGAATTATAACCAAAGGTCGCATTCTAATAATTTTTATATCATTGTGAAGCTAGACATCTTGTCTTCAATTCCGTATATAAATGGAATTTTTTTCGTTTCGTATTTATGATGTTACGAGGCCCGAATAAAAGACAATCTTTCGAAAGTAATAGAATAAAAACGAAAAAACATAGAAAATTCATTCAAAGTTTCGAGTGTGAATTAGCCATTTGTGTACGGGTGTCGCTACTTGAATTTGTATTGAACGCCCGTATATAGTCCTTATTCGCCATGTAGATGCGGTATATTTTGTAAAAACGATACCGGAATCGCCGCCTGGAAATTCCGCCAGCAGAGCTAGTTAGTGCCAAAGCCCAAACTACTGCTGCGAGCTGCGAGCCTGTAAATTCCGCCACACGGGCTAAAATGGTAAAATATATATACGCAACGTAAGGGTTAACAGCAACAGTCAATCATGGTGGTGTTGAGTTTAAGAAGACTTCACTGTACATATTTCTGGATATGATTCAAGACAAGATAGTGTATCTGTCTTTGGATCCAGAGGTCTCGAGTTTGAATTTCACCAGAGTTTGTCAACTCTGTTTGCAGTAGAGTAACTGATATGCATGCAGTCTGGTTTGGTTGCATTGAAATTGAAGACACTGCCACCATGAATCACTTGTTTCAAGTAGTGCTCATAGGTTTCACTGCAATTCATAGCCATCTAGGTGTTACAGGTTTCTACTGAAAGAAAATGGTGCGACGTATAAAGCAACAGTGGTGAGGAACTTTTCAGTGTGAGAGGTAGATTTGTTCACCTGAGGCGAATTTGAGAGTTATACAGTAAGGTGGTTGACCATTCCATAATTTAAACTCTATTCTGAGTGTTTATGTATCACTACATCAGTCAGAACACCTTAAAATGGCCACTCGAAAAGAAATGGACTCTCATGGCTTATAACCATCCATGTACATTCATTTTGCAACTCTTTCTATTGATAGGGGAGTATTATTTAGCCATTAGTAATACTTATTTACCTTTTTGTGAGATCACTTAATTTCAGTAAGAACGTCATGCTACAGCGCCTTTAAGAAACGTTATTGACTAGATCAACCTATTTTTTTAACTGAAGTAAAGGAAAAACTGCAAATGCAATATATGTATTCCCATTATCTCGTCAAAAGACACCTGTCTAGTGAACAGGGATTCTCATTTGAAACAGATATCTGGGAAATAAAGGCATTGAGGAAACATTAACCTCCATTTCATACATGAAAATAACATATACACACATGTTACCTATATCTGTCGTCAGTTTTGTTGCTTCAAATTACATATAATACAATAATTCTGTACATTTTCACAAAAATAAATTCATATTTTCCATCCCACTGATATGTAATATCGTGAGACATGGCTCTACAGCCTTTCTCATGTAACAAGCACCATTGTTAAATGTTCGTGTCGTCAAAACTAAATTATTTATCAGAGATAAACGTGAATGAATTCATGAATGTTAATTGGAAAAGAGCTGATTCTATGTCTTTAATTCTATGCTAGTTTAACAGCCAGTATTTTGAGCTTCATATAAACATGAGTGAGGCCTATACCTTTAGTATACCAATGTAACAGTAACAGGAGGCGGGATAGCACAGTGGTTAGCGCGTTTGGCTTCGGATCAAGAGGTCCGGGGTTCGAATCCCGCCAGGGACACGGCAACTTTGTCTGCAGTAGAGAACTGTTCTACATGCAGTAAGGTTTGGGTGCAATGCTACACTGAATTTCAGCGTAGTACCAACCATGGTTCGCTAGTTCCAGCTGATGCTCGCAGGTTTCACCGCAATGCATAGCCACATGGGGTTGCAGGCTTTCTCCCTGCCGTAATACTAGCAGCCGAGATATAAGTGAAATACTCTGGAAAGCGGCGTTAAACCCCAACTCACCTCACCTCACCTAACGGTAACATATTTGTTCACAACCAACAACCAGTGTGTGAAACAGACTTCATGTAAACATGATAGTTATACCTTTAGTATTTTAATATAACAGTCTTGTATTCTAACTAACCAACAACCTGTGTGTGAAACGGACAGACAGATTTCTTCAGTATACAGGCCTTTGGCTAAAAATACAGAGAAATCAGGGTAATAATTATTACCCTTTGTGAAACAGATCTCATATGAACACAATAGTTATACCTTTTGTATACCAATATAACAGTTACCAACCAACCATATATATTAGTACCGGTATACAAATATAACAGTACCATATTTTCAACCAACCAACAACCTGTGTGAAAGACTTCATACAACCTGATAGTTATAACTCTCATACCCTTATCAAGCTGTCAGTGTTCTGTATCTAAACATGAGGATAAATATCAGGTTTATCTCTGCATGTGACATGTGTTTATTTAGCCATGTTATTAGCAGGGGTATTAGCCAGGGGAGACATATTGTCCCCTGTAAACATCCCCATGTTACTGTTATAGCTACTAACAGATGGTGGTAATACAGGAAATGTTGCTGACCTGATGCCCATCTTGTGCAAACACTGTCAGTGTGCATTCTATTTGGCAGATCTTTTTACTGTATACTCGCTTGTGTTTAATGACAGTTTGAATTCTATTGGCAGATTTGTGTACCCTTAAACCGTATTTCCTCGAATACAACCCCAGAGTTCAATTTCATTCAGAATCCCCTCATCTCCTGGGTTCTATCTGATGCCTCGGTTGTATTTGAGGAAATACTGACAAGTTATATTTGAGATGAGGATTCTACTTACCTATTTCCAAGACCCAGGTTCTATTCAAGTATAGGGGGTGGGATAGCGCAGTGGTTAGCACGTTCGGCTTCGGATCAAGAGGTCCGTGGTTCTAATCCGGCCAAGGGCACAGCAATTTTGTTTGCAGTAGAGAACTGTTCTACACGCAGTAAGGTTTGGGTGCAATGCTACGCTGCATTTCAGTGCAGTACCACCCATGGTTCGCTAGTTCCATGTGTTGCTTGCAGGTTTTACCGCAATGCATAGCCACATGGCGTTGCTGGCTTTCTCCCTGCAATAATACTAGTGATATAAGTGAAATACTCTTGAAAGCGGTGTTAAACCCTAACTCACCTCATCTCACCTGTATTCAAGTATAAATACAGTAATCGCTAATGTTTAATGTAACAGATTCTCAGTCAATTTGGAAGTAGAAGTCTGGAATCTTCACTGAATTACATCATCTTACTTTTGCTCTCTGTAATTTCATTTTTGAAATTTTTGAACAGACTACTTTCTGTGCTAATGTAAAATGACTAAGGACAATGTAATGATAAAAGTATTTGTATTATTGTGTATTTTGGTCAAAGCTTATAATTGCAAGTAACAAACTTACAATAAGTTTAAATTGTACTTATGCACATTATGTGAGCAGCTTGAACTAACAGAGGATTGATTAGTATATTAAATAAAATATGCATTTTATTATAGTCAACATGGTCATTAATTTTGAAATTGAATCTCAAACAGTTACAAATCCCCAGCTAATATATTATTTTACTGTTAGCTGGAGTAACAGATGGTGTGATTGCAGGAAACATGTTTCTGATCTGATCACCATCTTGTGCAAACATTGTCATTTAGGATATTCTGTGCTTGTCTTTATGCTTCTCTTTGTTTACACTATCACTTGATACCTCAAAGAAATAGATGTTTAACAATTGTTTTTAAAGATTGAAAAATTAACAATGAAACTCAAAAAGTGAAAAAATAAACTTACTGAATGTTTTGATTTTATTTGTCTGATGTACTTATTTAAATGATATTGTCTCATTACTGTTCAATAATAATTTTCTAAGGTGTATGTCAAGAGAAAGCTTCATATATATGCATGAACCATAGTAACGGTGTTGAACATGGTTTAATTAAAATAGTATAAGATAAATAAGCAGCTAGGGTCTCTCAAAATACAAAACAAAACAATGCTGCAAATTACAAACAATATGCAACATTTCAGACACTGTGATATTATTTTAAAACCAGGTTAACAATAATCATAATTAGCTTGTCCAAGTGGTCGTTACATAATTAATGACAGGAAGCGTGCCATGATGGTAATCTCAGTCATGTCAACAAACGGAAACACCTTGAAAAATATTTCTGAAGGAAAAGTCCAGATTACAGCTCTGACAAGCATACCTGAAATTCTAGATGCCCTTGATAACATTACTGCATCTATACAATAGAAGATGTCGTACCACTGTTCCTCAATGTTGTAAATTTTGTTTTGATTAATATTTATCAGCACTTGTCATGTTTCTGATGATCCCTATCTGAGGTAATTGACAGGCTCTCTAAAGCAAGATTCTCTCTGAAGACACTGCCATTGTTCCTAATCTCATAACTCACTGGTAAACTTGAAGCTACTTCTAGATCAGAAAGGAAACTATCCTTTGAATTTGTAATCAAGAGCATGACTTGTCAGTCATTTAGTCACTGGTCAAATTCTTTTGTAATAAATTTCTAATACTTTGAATTCTTCAAGTAGACTAAGACTTAGTCTCTGAAAAACAGGTCATTCATTCATTCATTCATTCATTCACTGACTCATTCATTCATTTATCTGTGTATTTATTTCAATGAAAAATTGCCATATTTTATTGAATATTAGAAACAGCTCGCCTCTTGAGAAATGGGTGTTTTCTTTAAATGTTGGCTTTATGGTGATCGAAGTAAAGATGAACAAAATGTAATGACTGAGGTTGTGAGTCAGTCTAATGTTTCAAGAGGTTAATTGTACGTCTCTGAGTATCCGCAGAATACATTTCTGTAATCAAAAAGGTTTCTTCAATTTATTTGGTCGTTATGAGTATATGTCAAGATCGAGTCAAGAGTTTATTTGGTCAAAAACCAATTCAAATCAACTTATAAATCTGCCTGTGTACATGGCGATGATATTTATAACATAATCATTATTAAATAAAGAAGTTGATCATCTATAAAATCCTTCCATCATCTTCTAAAATGGTTCAGATGATGCTAGATTGAAAAATATTAGAGTCTTCTAACCAAATAAATGTTTTTATGATAGATAAAGATACACTTTTGGTAATCAATGTTATACAAAAATGTTATACTGTAAGATGGAATTGGAATTGGATTTGTGATTTTCATAACAAGTTAAACCGTTGAAGAAACTGCTGTAACAATTCGTTGTTTTCACCCATGTCTCTGGCCATGAACTATGTCAAACCCCTTGATAAAAGCTTCCTGTACAGTTACTGTACTTTGTACATCATTGTGTGTGTAGTTGTGAAACTGGATACTTGTTTAGAATACAATAGAATTCTATATACACAAATGTGAGTCACTTACATCAGGACATTGACTTGTAGATAAAAGCTTATTTCATTTAGACAAAATATATATATATATATTTATATGCTATATTTTTACTGACTTTGGTTACTTAATCAACAACTGAAGCAAAATCTATTTTATTTACATGTGATGACAGATTGTTACTTTGATGATTTTACTTTTCCTTCATTAAAACAAATTCAGTTGCATGATCTATAACTAATGTAAAATCTTCCATAATTTTGGTAAAATAAAACTGCCAATAAATAGTTGGTACTTTCAACAGAGACTAAAAAGAGAAAAAGTGTTTTTATGTTCCTATGAATAATATGAAAATAACTTTGAAAGTGAGGATTGTAAACAAAATCTTGACAAGCATGAACTCTTTTAATTATCTTCAAAAGTGTTATAAGAAGAATTTTATAAGTTTGAGTTAAAAGTTATTTAAACCTTTCAAATATTTCTTTTACATAATACGAAAACTGTTATGTCTGCAACAAAAATAACATTTGAAATAAAGGTGTACTTTAAAGCTCTGTACAATGTTTCAAGTTGAGGTAATGATCTATCTAGATTACATGAACAGTTGCATGTGTCTGTCTGCTGCTACAAGTCTGCCATTAGCATGTAACAACAAGAGTTGCGTTCGTTATCCTCTGGCAGTAGTAACAAAACAATCTAGAGGAAGAATCTTTGAACTCAATGTATGGTCGTCTTTCAAACTAACATAGAAATAATACATACCATATTCATGTGCCGAAGTAATTATGCTAATTCTTGGTAGAGAAGAACATAACTATGTAAGAAGTTAATTATAAGATAAATAGTTGCGTTTGTAAAATTTCCGGGATTCATTGCTATTCAACACCCGCAAATTTAGTTTAAAACCGACGGCGTTAGCCGGAGGTTTTAAACGCTGAAATTTGCGGGTGTTGAATAGCAATGAATCCCGGAAATTTTACAAACGCAACTATTTATCGATATTGTAACATGACCGTTAGTTATCGGGCGTTTTGAAACGAACTCTCTTTTTGCGTACCTATCTCTGAGTGGAAAGGACTTTGCGACTGTTCCATTTTTGTAAGAGGTGTGGTCAGGTCAAAACAAATGTAAATACTCGGCGTAATATGTACATTAGCAACAATTTACACATAAGCTCAAACAGTGTCACTCAACTATGTTCACTTTACAATATTCACGTATCCTTTTAGATGACGATAAACATTTATCTACGACATCAACACAGTAAAAGACCTAGGAACAAAAATCTTAAACTTGCCCTAACCCATTGTGACAATGACGCTAGCATTGTGACGTCAAAACGGTTGATCACTATGACGTCATGCCATGGCAACGACATTCGGTAAACACAGCAGCATGGAAGAAGGCGTCAAATTTTACTAGTTAAAACATTTTTAGTTACTTGAAACTAGTTAATTTGGAGAGTTATTTGTGACCTATACTGCTATACACAAGTTAAAAAATGACAATGCCACCTGTCAAATTTGAGTAAGGAGCACATATTAAGAGAAATAGAAAAACTAAATTTTGAGTTGGGCCGAATCTTGGGAACACGATGTATATGTTCGCGGTGATTCGCCCCAAGTAATTTGCGGGTATTCATTGTCATTCAACATAGGCAAATCAACCAATCAGGAACAAGGATACACCGAAATCATGTTACAATGTAGGTTAAACTATCATAACAAAAGTCAGATTTACTAACAACAGTATTTCTTTCATCAAAATGATAAAATGGACATTACTGAATGCAGATGCTGTCAAGCTGAGTTTCAAAGACTACGTGCTGTTGAGTGTTATGCCACAGGAACTCGATATCGTAAGTAAAAGGTAGATAAAACGTAGTTAAAAAAAAACCTACACCCTATATAATATAAAGTAAAGGTGCGAGGGCAGCCATATTGCCGATCTAAGGGTCCATTCAACATTAGGTCAAAATGTATACTAAGAATTGGTGACATTCACAAAAGAAACGCACGTACCTATTAACTATACCTTTCTACCCAACATCCGACTGATTTCCATCATATGTCATCTCTAAAAGAACTTTAAAAGCTCTTCAAACTCTAAAACAACCCCATTAACCTCTCCCGTGAACGTTACTCACAGTCGAACGCAGTCGATATACCCAGGGGCGGGATAGCGCAGTGGTTAGCGCGTTCGGCTTCGGATCAAGAGGTCCGGGGTTCGAATCCCGCCAGGGGCACGGCAACTTTGTCTGCAGTAGAGAACTGTTCTACACGCAGTACGGTTTGGGTGCAATGCTACACTGAATTTCAGAGTAGTACCACCCATGGTTCGCTAGTTCCAGCCGTTGCTCGCAGGTTTCACCGCAATGCATAGCCACATGGCGTTGCGGGCTTTCTCCCTGCCGTAATACTAGCAGCCGCGATATAAGTGAAATAATCTTGAAAGCGGCGTTAAACCCCAACTCACCTCACCTCACCTCGATATACCCATTCGAACCATCTTATTTGTCCGTTCAATTGGTTCTGTAGTTCACATTTCAAAGCTTCACTCTGATCAGATGTTGAATATAAATTCATAACGAAGCAAATTTTCGAAACATCTAACCGTTCTCACCTTGCTGTCGTGTTTGTTTACCGATATTACATTAATAGTTCCCTCAACGAACCAAACAGATCGTTCGAATAGTTATCGACTGCGGAGTAACGTTCACAGGAGAGGTTTTTGTGGTCGATTTTGTCAGAAGAGCTAATGAAGTTATCTAAGGGGCGACATATGGTAGAAATCAGCTGGATTTTGAGGGGAAATGTATAGGTGATGGGTATGTGCGTTAATGTGGTGTATGTCACCAATTCTTAGCATACATTTGGACCTAATGTTGAATGGACCCTTAGAACGGCATAATGGCTGCCCTTGTTCCTTTACTCTGTATAATATAGGGTGTAGGTTTTTTTCCCTTACATTTTACCTACATTTTAATTAAGATATCTAGTTCCTGTGTGTTATGCCCAAATGTTTGGTTTGAACGCATTTTCAAATAAATCTGATAATTTCTTTTCAACAAACAATTAAAATCTATTTTATGATCTGACATACCTGTTCCCAAATGAACTGAATAATTATTTGATTTTGCAAAACAGAATATGCTATCTGATAATTTGTATTCAGTTATAATGATCTGAAACATATTGAAAATCTTCTCATTTTGTATTCTGATTTGCATGTACTCAAATAAATTGAAGATTTTCTTCATCAAACATAGTGAGCAATATGATAACTTTGTATTCAGATATAATGTTCCCAAATAGATTGAAGATATTTTCAACACAAAATACGTACAATCTCTTTTCTAATTTTGTCTTCTGAAATGAATGTTCTCAAAAAATTCAAAATGTTATTTTCACAAACAAGCTATTTTATGACTATTGAGACATTTGAGATGTCACAGTGTCAATAAACTTGGCCAAGTGTTCTTCTGATTTCTTTATGACATGCATAGTAACCAATAGCTAGTTTTCCATAACCATCAACAGCCTACATACTTATAAAGAGGCTTCTGACGGATGAGCCTTGTGCAGTTAACATTGGCATCTTGCCTCAGATTTATGCATGTACGCAATGTATCATCTTCTTTACTTGCTTGAAAAAATCATCTTTTTTACCAAAGTTACAAGTCGAGTTTGTTGTGTGTTGCAACCATGTAAACCTTTGAAACAATTATTGCCAGTGCTAGAGTCTCTACTGTATGGATTTTTTGATGGATAACATTTATTTTGGCAATTTGTTCAGTTTGCACTATTACTGTGATGTTTTCTAAACCTAGATTTCTTTGTATACACAAAAACAGCTCCTCAAAAGATGATAAAGAAGGAAACACATATTATCGAGAAGATGTTTTGTGAATATTTTTGCAAGTATCAAATATCATGTTTTATAAAAACTCATTTGAGGTTTTGCAAGATATATATTTTCGCCATTTATTTTCAAATATTTCAGAATATAAAAAAAAATGCAGAATGAACGCCAGCACCTGTGATAAAAAAAAATTACATCAAGAAGGTAGTTTAAACGACTTGCAACACTGTAAAACATTCAAAATGCAATCCCTCAACCAAACTGTTTTTTTATCTATATTTCAAACCCTGAAAAAAAGGCAAGAAGTATTGTCAGAGAGTGGGATATTTTCGGAAGTCAGCATCAGAAAGCTTGGCAAGAAGATCGTATAACCGATTGGCTCAGTCGTGTGCCTGGTAGATCAGGTTACATTGCTGTGAAAGTAGGAACGGTTTATAATGTTTTATGCCTCTTCTCTGGGAGTCAGCACGGGTCAGTGACACCAGGAAGGAGAGAGGGAGAGTGGAACACGATGGAAATGGGGCGTGAACGCTTAGCTTTTGATCTTCCGCATAAACTGTGGCTTGCATGCATTAGCTGTACACGGTACTTCCTTGAAATCTTATCTTATTAAACAAACAAATTAGTACCATGGTTTATACACTTTGTTGGTGGTATCAATAAATTACACATGTTTTATACCCTGTGTTGGTTCGTTTAAAACATTTTGATTCTGTATATGTAGAATAAACCTTTAATTTTAAACCAATGTTACTTTCTTTTGGTTCTTCCTTTTTCAATACCAGTACTCATTGATAGCTTTTAATTACTAATCACATTTTCTTTATGAAAATAAGAAATAATAACCTTTGCTTTTTCATCAGCTAAACCAATAATGACAAACAGACATTGGTTTGTTATCAGCTTTAGGCTGACCAAAGGCTAAAAACACAATGCATGTATTATTGACTGCCTTCATCATTGTGTACTCAGTAAATATTGTTTTATTGATAGAGAACAATCATTGTTTACCCATTGGTTTAGCAATCTGCTCATGTGCTCCTATATATGACCCACACTCATATTGTTTCAACACATAAATCAGAATTGATTTGATAAATATGTTTCATGTGTTTTGATTATTTTATGTATTCATTTTTTAAAGCCTAATTTCCTCTATTTAAAATGTGTATCCACCACTGAATTTCATTTCTTCTGTTCTATCACTGTAAGTTTCTCAGAATCATCAACAAGCAAGTGATATCTAAGTGTCCCTTCCATTAAGTATATTACAATAGCCTGTTCAGGATGTATATTGTCAAGGATGTTATCAGAGTATTAAGTTATATCCTTGTCTAAAGATACATTTATATACAATATTGTACACAACATAGTTTATATAACCTATAATTCTTATAAGATTAAATTGAGACTTATTGAGAAAAAAGGTTAATGTTTGTTTCCATAGTTATGTTTACATTTACTTCTTCTGTCCACGGTGATACTTTTCTGTAAAAATAAAACAGTAATGACTTCTTTGCACATTCTTTTAAAATGAAAATGTTTTTATATGTAAAAGCATCGTAAAGCACATTTTCAAGTGACTATCAAAAAGATGTAACAGTTCTGGGCCCATATTTTCAAAGCTGTCTTAGTGCTAAGATAGTGGTAATTCAATGTTAATGTATGGCACTTACGACTATCTTAATACTAAGAGAGCTTCGAAAATATGGGTCCTGGTATTTTGCAGTGTTTTCATTTACTTTGAAAGATGAATTCATGTGTTGCCATCGTAAAATAGTTTTGTAAGTATTTGTAATCTCTAGTAGATAGTAAAATTGTTTTCTAAAGCATACCAGATAGAAGTCAATGGAACAAAAAGGATGGCATCCAAAACAGTTTTGTCATTTTTTATAGGAAGCAAGTAGATTCTTCTCATCAAGATTCCATGTGCATATCGGGTATCACAGTAGCAGTGCACCATGTGCACGTATAATGCACGCTGCAGATGCTGGCAGAATGCGCATAATGAGTGCAATGCACCACACTGCGCAACGTGCATAAGATTGCAGCATACCGCGCGTACGAGATGTGGATAAGTATGGAGGTGTGCAGCAGGGAGATCAGCTACCTCAGCCTTTGTTTATGTAAACATGTGCACAGATGTGTTATTGTAGTAGCTGTATACGCGACCTTGGCAGATGGTTTCCAATATCAAATACAGCATATCAAATGTGGATAGAGTTTATCAAATGGGAATATAGTACTGTATATCAAATTGGAATACGTACAGCTTGTATATCAAATTTGAAACTGTATAGCAAATGTAACTACAGTACATCAAATGTTAAATCATTTTCTTTGAGGCAATCTTCAAATGAAATTTGACAGGATGAACTTTATGGCAATAGTTAGAGATGGCTGAAGGTAACTTGTTGAAGGTAATGTCAAGTTGACTTTCGACACTTGATTTAGCACTTTTCAACTGAATTTTAAAAATCTATGTTTTTATGGATATTGTGCCTGCTTAGTAGGTTTAGTTTGATCAATTAAAAGATTTTATAGTATATACATTAAATTAAGAAGACATGCCATTTCATTTAAGAATTAAACTAAGGTAAGCAATTTTTCATAGAAATTTATTGTACTGCTGAGATATTTTAGAAGATGAATAACGACAATACAACTATTAATTATGAAAAAATCATTTCTGTGAAAGCAACGTTTAATGGAAGAAATAGTTATAAAAACTACATTGCCATCATTTAATTTTGCATGTAATCATATACAAGACTCTTATCTGTCAGACAGACAGAACACTGGTTTACTTTCATACAAGGGAGACACTTTTTCTATGAAATATTAAGTTTGCTCTTTTATATATATATATATATATATATATATATATATATATATATATATATATATATATATATATATATATATATATATATATATATATATATATATATATATATATATATATATATATATATATATATATATATATATATGGTCTAACATGCATTGATAGTGTATGTACATGGTTAAAAATGAAATTTTAAAAATAAAATAAAAAAAATTGCATACCACATCATCAACCTCATCCTCATTTCATATTTCATAAGCACATAGATCTCTTTCTTTTTTCACTTCATGCATATATGTACTGACAGTCTTCTCTTCATGTGTAATAATCTTGTGTAAACCATGATTGTGCTTACCTTGTGTTAATTACAACATCTGTATAAGCAGAAATTACTCATGCAGTAAAATTGCTTAGCTTGATTCGAGTACAAGCAATTAATGTTGGTACTTCCTGTTATGGAAACCAGAAACAAGATGATATTAATAAGTTGTTTATTTCCTAGATACATTCCTTAAGTTTCCTGTCTGAATTTTCTGGGTTTATGGAGTAAATGTATAATTGTTACAGATGTAAACTATATTGCAGATTGGTGAATAATACTATATCAGCATTTACAGAACTTTATGACTTATGTATGTGGGAGAAATACTTAACGCTTGATCTGCTGAACTTGTAGTAGCGAAGCTTCATTCAATGGCTGAAATACAGGAATAATAACCTATTAACAAAGAGAATAATCATGCTTAAGCCCTGCTAATGATATGTATTATCGGTACCAATTTCCCTTAGCAGTGAAGGGTGGGATAGCACAGTGCTTCTGATTAAGAGATCAGGAGTTTGAATCCTGTCAGAGGCTTGGTTCCAGCCAATGGTCACAGGTTTCAGCAAAGCATCCTTCAGTGGCTGAAATACAGAAATCATAACCTGTTAACAAAGGGAATAATCATGCTAAAGCCCTGCTAAAGATACATGTATATATTACCAATTTCCTTTTGCAGCCAAGGGTGAGATAGCACAGTGGTTAGTGCGTTTAGCTTCGGATCAAGAGGTCCGGGGTTAGAACGTATTCTGCAACCAACAGGTACAGGGTTAAAGCTTACACATCACAAATTATCACTGTTGCATATCCCTTTGCCTGTTCACTGCTTAGGTGGGGTGAGTTAGGGTTTAACATCGCTTCAAGGGTATTTCACTTACATCACGACTGCTAGTATTATTGCAGGGAGAAAGCCCGCAACGCCATGTGACTATGCACTGCGGTGAAACCTGAGGGAATTGGCTGGAACTTGCAAACCATGGGTGGTACTACAATGAAATTCATTCATTCAATGAAGTATTGCACTCAAACAAAACTGCATGTAGAACTGTTCTTTACAGCAGACAAAGTTGCCGAGCCCCTGACAGGATTCCAATTTGGATTTCTAACTATGAATTAATCCTGGAGTGATAATCTCTTACTCTACCCCAATCTGATTGTTTTATTTTTTGGCATTTAGTAGTAAAACAGACAGTGTCAACACATTTCATCTACCATATCACATGACACATTACTTGGAGACTATTTAAGTATTCAATGACATGACATTCTATGAATGTTCTCATTATCATTTTTTGTGGTTTATAAGAATAGAATTGAGTTTTGTTCTGTGGAATATGTTAGCGCCAGTGGTAGAGTAAGAGATTATCACTCCAGGATTAATTCATAGTTCATAGCACAGTCATGAATATGAATTCTCCTTCTAAAAAAAAAAATGTGGAATATGTACTTTCTACAGAAAAGCGCAACACATTTAGAAGTCTGCAGTAAGATGTTACACTCTGTGTTGAGACAATAGTAAGGATACATTTAGCAAGTACACTAGTCCAGAAAACCATTTAATTCTTACAGTTGGCCCCAAATGCACTGAATCTAATGTGATGTTTGTTTACATGAGAGAAACAAGTAGAAACACAGTGTGACCTTTCCTCTGTATCTTGGATCTAGACAATCTAGTTTCCTGTCAATACAGAAATAGTCCTGTAGTAGGAACAAGTGATCCGCACCAGCTAGGGCACGTGAACAGATAGCACATGAAAGGAGAAAGAAGGACATGGTCAGAGAATGTTGATGAGGAGGCACTTGATCGAAAGTATCCTATATCTTATAAAGTTACATCAACCAGATACCTGCTTGTTTGAAGTCTTTTCTTTTAATTTGTTTCCATTGATAACTTATTTGTTAGTCTTCTATTGTTACTACATCAGAATATGGTTTTAACTAACACTTGGAAGTAACTAACGCATAGAAATGACTTATACTCAGAAATAACTTATAAATAGAAATAACTAACACTTGGAAGTAACTAAGGCATAGAAATGACTAACACTTGGAAATAACTTACAAATAAAAATAACTAACACTTGGAAATAACTTACATCTAGGAATAACAGACTCTTCATCCACCTTGATCTTAATTAATTGGTCATAATTACACCATATAACGTGTTATAAATAGCTACATTGATGCAAATATTAAATCAAGTACATGTTTTAATGTATACTGAAGTAATTTTTCAACCCAAGTTAACACGTTTAGCAACAATTACTAAGAATATAGTCAGAATATGGTGAAAATAGTGGACATCAATGCATTCACTTAAAAAAATTATATCAGTAAACTCTTTCATTAAATATATATATTAGACATTAAAATACTGAAATCTTGTGTAGATAACTCCTAAACAGTATCAAACAAACCATCTTGTTGTAAAAATATATTCGTATCTTTTCATCTTTGAACGAAAAAAGAAAGGAAACAATCCAAACTGAAATCAGAAAAATGTTCCATTTGATTGAAATTTAGTAGTTTGTGTTTAAAGATTCATCGCGAGCTCAGTGTTGAACAGAAAGTTTAAGTAAAGGTAGATATAATATGATACGATATAGTCCATAACCTTTAAACTGTCATGACACTGATAGCCATCCCTAGAGAAATATTTATTGTCACACTGTGCTCTTTTGATAAACATTAAATTACTGTGCTAGATATTTTGTGATAAACATTAAATTACTGTGCTAGATATTTTGTGATAAACATTAAATTACTGTGCTAGATATTTTGTGATAAACATTAAATTACTGTGCTAGATATTTTGTGATAAACATTAAATTACTGTGCTAGATATTTTGTGATAAACATTAAATTACTGTGCTAGATATTTTGGGATAAACATTAAATTACTGTGCTAGATATTTTGGGATAAACATTAAATTACTGTGCTAGATATTTTGGGATAAACATTAAATTACTGTGCTAGATATTTTGGGATAAACATTAAATTACTGTGCTAGATATTTTGGGATAAACATTAAATTACTGTGCTAGATATTTTGGGATAAACATTAAATTACTGTGCTAGATATTTTGGGATAAACATTAAATTACTGTGCTAGATATTTTGTGATAAACATTTAATTACTGTGCTAGATATTTTGTGATAAACATTAAATTACTGTGCTAGATATTTCACTGTGATCATCAGATCGTTAGTAGTTTAAAATAGGGAAATAATAGTCAAAAGTTTGATATTAGATTTCTAAAATTGCTTGGATTTTTTAATTAAATTTTGATATGATATCACAAACATGATCTTACTATATAAGTGTTATGAGTGTTGATTTGAACAATTAAAAACATTTTATCTTATTAGATTACTTTTATATATTTGATAAGGAATATAATCACAAAATAATAACTGCTAAAATGGGTAGATTGTATGCATGACAAACTTGAAGTAATGCATACAAGATTTCTAAATTTGCACTTTGATCTTTACTTTTTTACCAGATTATATGTTAAAATTAATTTCAAAATACAGTTACTATTTTTTGTGGCAGAGTGACAGCTACTTTTGTACAGATATTTAACAAATGAAATCGAATCTCCCATATGATGTATATATATATGCGATGGGGGTATTTTCAAGAATACTTAATTTCTCAATGTCGTCATTTGACATATTGTGGGATGGTTTGCTTTGCACCTTCCTGTTGTCAAATGTTCCAGTGGAGATGATTTCAATATCACCTGTTTCATGATGACTATTGCACGAAATTATCACATGTACACATAGTACTATGTTTGAAATGTTAAAATTGGTTGACTGATCAATGCCTTATTATTAGGTATGATTGTCTTTACAATGAATGATGTAATACCTGATGAGCTCCAGAGCAATGGCTCTATCTTTACATATTCTAAATATGTATCAAACATATCAAGAATAACACAGTGATTTGAGTGTGAACTTGCTTATATAGCTTTGGATTTTATCAGCTATAGATCTTTCCACTACATTTTTGTTTCAATGTAAATCTATAATTTCATATATAATTTAGAACACATTTTCCAGGTATTATAACAAGTATAAAGTGTAACTGTTGAAACGTGAGGTTACCTGTGTAGTTCTATAAAGTATTTCTCTGATCAGGTTACACTCCATGTATAAAATATTAGAATCTCTTCAAACTCTTCTCCAGTAATACCACAAGACGGACTCTTTTATCTTCGACTAGGAGTTTTCAATGGAACTGATTAATCTTTGCTAAATGTCAACTCTTTCAAACATGATTCCGATATTTAGCAATATGTGTAGAGAATGTGAATACAATGACTCTGTTTGTTAATACATACACTTTTAGAAATGGAACTGAAAACTTTATAAGATCAACATTTGAATGCTTTTAGAGCTTATAGATAATGTATACGAGTCTCATAAGGGAATAAGTGACATTTCAAATCTACAACTTCTTAATACTTTGGGAAAAGAATTTGTTTTCTGTAATAAAAATCTTCTTGTCATTGTCTTTAACAATGGAGTTTTGTTTTATGACAATATTAATTATTTGGAAATTGTTCAATTACAGATACTGTAACAAAGACTTATTATGGTTATGGGAATAAAAATGATTTAACTACAGTTGAGGGCAATAATCATAAATATTTAACAGTTCTTCCAAGAACTTTCATAATACATTTGAAAACTTATGAAAGAGAACATTATTTATGTTTAATAAATTTATTCATGCAAAATAATAAAAAGATTTAACATCTTGAGAAAAAAAAGAAAGGAGTGAAATTATTTTTACCAAAAATATTTAAATGCTAAATATTCTTTTAAGTTAACATATCAACTAAAAATGTAAAGGTTGTATTTATCAAACTACCAAAATTAAAAGAATCTTCCTGAAAGATAAATACATGTATCAATAAGTGCAGTAAGTTTCCATATTTACCAAAATGATAACAAAATCCAATTTCTTTGAAACAAAAAATATGATTCTTTCTTAATGAAAAAAATATATATTCATATCTGATGGATTACTTGACCAAATTACTGAATCAGCTTTTAGAGGATTGCACTCTGAGTAGAAAACCAGATAAAAGGAAGAGATCGAGCTGCTCGAAATTAACAGCGCATATCTAGTGCAATAGTATGTAAATATTACTTTTACCACCTGTGATATTGCTAATGAATATAAGAATAAAACCAGTTGTGTCTGATATACATTATAAATAATTGATGAAATCAAGCATGATTATTCTTAATTTGGAAATGAGTGTAATTACATGAATATATTATGATTGTTTGATTAGAGGGATATTTCATAACATACCTAATGTATATTTATGATAACTGTTGAATCTGGAATAATCTGTGTGGTGTTTGTAAGTACTAATCAGTACGGAAAACAGATGGAGGAATTTACATGGAATATTATCAGAAATTTGCAAAGTGCATGAAAGATATTATCAGGATTAAGCTATATCTTATGAACATTGCTAGATATTTAACCTTCGTTCAGTAGTCATGAATGGATCATAGATAAATCTCTCTATGCTTAGTAGAATTGTTAATTATTCATTAACTTAGTTTTTGCTGTTTAATGATAAAGATGAAATCTGGCCAATCTAAGCACTTAAAGGGAGAGTTCTGTCACCATCTTGGATTTGTTTGCGTTACATGAAATGAAAACACGCTATATTGTACCTTATTTTGCAACTTTTTAATAACTAAAGACATAAAGTTTAAACTGATAGGGTATTCTCATAGTAACACATAACATGTCATAAAACTAATACCGTAATTCTTCCATAATTTCGACCCTCAAATTTTCCAAATATTTTCACGAAATGTTCACGGTCGAAATTATCGCCACTCACCTTCGTTCGTGCGCCATCTTTGTCGAAATTTATATTTTCATATAAATGTTTTAAAAAAAATTGAAAAAGAAGGTTACACACTTCGTAAATATTAGTCAGCAAAAACTTTTAATTATGTTTGTATATGGTAATTATATTCATATAATGCACTAATACACCATTTTTTCTTTCTTCAGAAGACAAGTAACGATCGGCGAAGCCACGCGATTCTCAATTTATTGTTTCTGTGAAATTTGAATGTCATTTGGATTTTAAATTGTGTACAATGAATTAAAACAATAATAATCTGGAGTTGAATTGTTATGTTCTTAGACTTGACAAAATAAATCAGGAAATTTGAAATGATATGGATTGTAATTCAGCTTTAGCGTGCATGTCTCGCATCGCTGGCTGTCCATATGTTTTCAAAGGAGGTACAATCTGATTGGTTGCTATATCACAGCAGACTATGGTCATTACGGAATTCCCTTCTAGCAAGCGTATCACCTAGAACTGAGAAAAAAAAAGAATACACCAATAACTATTGTTGCATTAGTTCAGAGTCCTATATGTAAAATTCATCAATAAATTATAATATGAACCATTGTCTGTTGCTATGAAAGTCAAGTTAGGAAGCATATTTTCTCAGTCAACTTTTTTTGAAACGGCATTGTGTGACAATCAAATAGAATATATCAACAAGCTTGCTTTGCAAGTAATTACAAAAATAAAAAATGACAGCTGAATAATTCTATTACTTTTGAAAGGCTTAGTTTATGCAAACTAATTATTATTAATATTTTGAAACATATACCTCAACATATATGGTTCTGATTATCTACGACAGTGGACAGTCGTCTCTCTGGGTGTTTGGTTGAGTCTATTTGTATGTAGGGATTAACAAGTCACAAAACTTTGAAACAATTTATTACATATTCAGATTTTTAAAACTGAAATATATTTGTAAGTATGAGCTAACATCTGTCATAATATTCCAACAGTAATTAATCATTTGATAAGTAAATTGACTTACCAAAATGGAAAGGCAAAAAACATCCCATGCAGTCATCCGTACTCAAAATAAACTATTCCAGTGACTTCACTGCAGACTTTAATGAACTAGGTCAATTGACTGTTTCAAGTCTCCCAAGAAAACATCCAGATGTTACAAAACTTGCATTAGTCATGTGACTGTTTCAAGTCTCCCCAGCAAACATCCAGATGTTATAAGCCTTATCATTGGTTAACTTTGGGACTTCCCTTTTCTTAGCCAATCAGAAAATTCAATACAAACTCAATGCATAGTGAAGCATTACCGTGTTGACAGTCTAAGTGATATATATTTATAGCCTCACACTGAAGTGATTGCTGCCTTTTCATTTACGAAAAATGAAATCATTGATGACGGATAATATGATAAGATGTAACATCATTCTTAATAAAGGTATGTCATAAGTACAGTAAGTGAATAAATTGAGAAGTGTGAAAATACATCATTTATAGATTAGAATGTCTTGTGACAAGCGTGATCAAGTTAAAACATTTCCCAAAATTTTTGTAATAAAAAATACGCGCTTTTCTCATAAAACTCACTGAAAAGAAATCACAAGATGATTGTATATCATGACTGTAAATAATTTGTTTTCAAAATTTGGAATGTAGTCGAATTTTTAATTTGTCAATACTGAACTTCTGGTACACTGTCGTAATTTTGAAAGGTATTTTGAAAAATGGCTGTCAGATGAACTTACGGGGGCGAACTTATAGAGGGGGCGAAATTAAGGAAGAATTACGGTAAACACCTTGCTGTTATGCTGTAGCGAAGTTTCCCCACTCGCAATGCAGTTGAATGGCTTCAGTTCTTATTGTTGTTATTTTTCTTCAAATGTACGCTTTTGTTTTTATCAAGTTGTGAAATGTAAAGTCATCAAGATATTACCTTCATTACTCTCTTTCAATTTGACCATGTTTTAATCATGTATTAATAACATAAATGTGTAAACTGGAATATCCTCTTTAATTAAATTTCGTTTTTGTTGAAGAGTTCTATAAGGGTGTTTTTTGTGGAAACGAAATATACAAATATACACCTTACTAATCTTCTCAGTACAAGTTGAAGTTTTTTTCTGGTTTGCTCTTTAACTTCTAGCAGGATAGCTCGCTGGTTAGCGTGTTCAGCTTTTGATCAAGAGGTCTGGGGTTCAAATCCTGTCAGGTGCTTGACAACTTTGTCTGCAGTAGTGAACTATTTTACACACAGTAAGGTTTCGGTGTAATGCTACACTGAATTTCAGTGCAGTACCACCCATGGTTTGCTAGTTCAAGCTGTTGCTTTCAGGTTTCACCGCAATGCAAAGCCACCATGGCATTACAGGCTTTACCCCTGCAATTATACTAGCAACCGTGATATAAGTGAAAATCTCTTGAAAGCGGCTTTAAACCCCAAATCACTTCAATTCTAACCTGCTGGCAGAATAAACTGTTAAACTTTGAACAAGCCAGACTGCCATGTTTATGGTCAGAAAGTTTAACACTTTGTCTGATGAATCAGTCAAACCATTAAAGTATGTTTGTTACCTTTTAACTTGTCATTATTTAGTCACAACTAGTTTCATAGCAGGAAGAAATGTGATCATATTGTAGGAGGTTGATTGTGGGATAGACTCTTAAAACTGAGCATTACATGGGGTACCATATTCAATGATACCCAGCCACTGTGGTCCCTGTGGAGGTCATACTAAGATTCTCTATCTATCTACATTGATATACAGTTGACAGGAGATCCTCTGATAGCACTGAATACATTCACACCTCTTTGGGGCCCTGCAAGAGACCTGCTCTTTGACTTGTAGGAATTTAGATCTTTGAGGTGGCAGGTAACAGTATTGGTATCTCTCCGTGGTAGCTTAGTCTTATACCCCGACTCTGAAAAAAGTATTTATTCTGAAAATATCCCCATTTTATCAAATATTGAAAAGGAGACTATTTTCTGTAAACAGAAGTACCTTTTCGATAGTTTAATTTTTCAATTGTTTTTCAGAGTCTAAGTGTTAGACTACTGGTATCTCACCAGGATGTTCTTTAACATTCTGCTTATAAAATGTCAGTAATATGGAGCAAAGTATTTTCATTATAAAGCTCAGTGCTTTACATGCGGGTCCCTTAGTATACCTGGGATAGTATGAAGAGAAATATGTTGAAGACAACTTCTTTATTCATAATATATCAAATTCGACTCAGATTCTTGTGTCATTTTCAAGCAGATCAAGACTATAGAATATGTGTCGAAAGGTCTCGTATCATGAATAATTTAGTTGTCATCCATATAATTCTCTTCATTGGCTTGTAATTCCAACTTTGAAAATGCCCCTCAAAATATCTTGGATAACTTATCTGTAGGTAGTAACCAATCCCAAATCTTGTATATTTCCTCAGTTTTCCTGTGAATCCGGAAACTTTGCCACTCAAGAGTGGTGTGCCACATATTCACTGAATTACTGCTGAAGTGTTAAGTTTGAAGACTGTTAGCATTGCTTAAAAACGCATCTAAAAGGATTTACATATTTCAGCACTGTACAGCATGTATATCCAACTTTCAACTCTTCAACATTTTCTAAAGCATGCTAGCTCATAGCAATGAAGTAAGGTAAAGTTGGGGACCAAACATACACACCCCTTGCTTCTACCTGTACTTGCTGATGTTTCACCACATTTTAAAAATAGCATATCCACCTGCATCCTTTAGGGGATCTATGCAATTGACGAGACCAAATCTCCTCTAGCTATGAAGACAAGGGCCCCCCTTGCCAGTGTTCTTACAATGTACAGAAACAAATTCACAATTTTGAAATTATGCTTGTATGGAAATTATTAATTGTATTTAAAATTTCTCTCAAGGAATATATATATTTTCTCTATCAAAACTTCATTTAAAATCTTTCCTGATATAGTTACTGTTTTCAACTTATTAATAGGAAATATGTGATATACCTCATGTATTAATTTACTGATATATAAATGAAGCTGTGGCTTGTGAACAAACATCCATTTTTGAAGAGTTATGTACTCAGTATGTACACAATATATCATAATATATCATAATATATCATATATATATATATATATATATATATATAGTTATCACAAATTCAAGCTTGGTCTTGTTCTTAAACTGTGTCTCTTTGAAAAATTTATGTACCCAGTATATATCGCTTATCAAAAGTATTTCTGCATATGGCATATAAATAAGAATTTGTTGTTCCTAGATTAACATTGTACCCCTTTACCTGAATAAACAAAGCTTTTGATAAAGAGACGCTGATGTATATGAGATCTTGATGGCTGTACTTGACTGGCATGTTGTGACAGTTCTCTGTGTGCTGTTGATAACACTGACATTACATGAATGTAGTAAATATTATTGTCAATTTATGATCCATATGTTTCTCGGCATGCTTCAAATTGATCTTTTTAACTGGGAATTGATTTAAGATATTTTATCTGATTATCAGAAAACTCAGTTAAGATCAGTAAAAGGCACATTATATTATTTCATTTGGGTATATATGTAGGTATACTTTTTACCTGACTCTGTTTTTAGAAAAAACTTCTGACTAAATCAGTGCTGTTACTTTGAATTTATATCTGTGTAGGATAACAATATTTATATCTCGGGTCAATAAAGTACTTTTTATTTGGGAAAAATTAAAATAAATTTATTTTAACCGATTATGATAGATGTATAGTTTTCTAAATAAGGGTAATTAAAAATTCTACCTTGAATGTTTGAGAGTCAGCCTGAATTTTTTTATTTTTGATGAATAATAAATTGTCTTGAAGTAATTAATCTTTCCCAGTGATTGATACAAAAATTTAAAATGTTAAATGAAAGAAACCAGAGATAATTTAAGTACTCTTAATTGACTAGTCAGTGATTAACAGCATGTAGAGATAGTTATGCACTTTTAACTCAAGTATTTTTAATCACATTGATTTTTTCTTTTGATGAATAAAGAATAATGAACGTGCAGTGATTGATATAAAATAAAGGTTGAGTTACATTTTTTTCCGAGATAAGAGAAGTACTGTTGATGTACAGTTGATTGAATTCTCTATGATTAATGACATGTAGAGATAGTTACACCCCTCTAGCTCTGTGCACTCAGTTTCTTTATCTTAAACATAGGAGTTATAGGGTTCTTTGAATTTTTGCCAGGAATCATTAAACAAATTTTACAAAGGAGAAATTTTAAAAATGTTATGGAATAGTTAAAAAGAATTGTTAATCAAATTAATGAGGGTCATTTTAAATTGTATTATCTACGAGGGCAATGATAAAGGTTGATATTTTCATGCAGTTCTCTCAGGCAAAATATCCCTTTGTCATGGTGACGTTATGACATAAACAATGTTATGACGTCACACATCTTGTATGATGTTCGTTCTGAATGTGGCGACGGCAAGCAACAGTTTATGTTTGAAAGTAGATTTTAGCATAATTTCCGCAAGTTCATGCCTTTGGTAATAAATAGAAAATTATACTCGTGTCTATGTGATGCTATGTTTATGACACTCATGCCTGAATATTGGAAGATGCCTTGCTCTTGTCGGGAAATAATATTAAAATAACTTATATTCAGACACTCGTTACTTAAATATAGTATGACATGGACATGCAGTCATATATATATACTATGAGATTTTATTTTTATGACAAGCAAAGAACTATTTGAATGATTATAAATAATTGTCTTGGATGAACATTCAAATCTTTACCCGTCAATTGAGTTGACAAACTTATCAACAAAGAGAATGATCCAAGATTAACCGTTGTTTAAATAAAGGCTATCATGGAGGCTCCTGGGATCCGTAGGTAATGAGGATACTTATATCGCGCTGAACTCCACAACACAAAGGGCCATGCTCAAAGCGCTACACACATTATTACCTTGGTGTAAGGACCAATATCGTTCCTTTTTCATTCTCAACTCCTTTGGAGTATACAACCTGGGCTACCAATTAAGGCGCTCAAAGGTTATCATTCACATTGCCTGCACTTCCAAACCAGGTTCTCAATTGTGCTGCTGGGTGAACAGAGGCACATTTGGAATAAAATCCCTTGCCCAAGGTGACACCATGAACCTCTCAACTCATGTCTCAGTGTGGGGCAGGGAATCACCCTTCAAACTCTCAGCTCCATTCAGCAATGAGGCGGGTAACCCACCCATCCAGCGAGCCACGCCCGTTGTTGCTGAACTTATCTGATAGCGATCGACTGAGCTATGCACAGGACCACGTGCCACCACGGTAACGGTTAAGAAATGTTACCAGTGATACGTGAAGAACTGTTGATTGAATAGTCAGTGATTATTGGTATGAAGAGATAGTTCCACCCATCTAACTCTCAGTAGGCTTCACTGGGTCTTTGAGTTCCATCTTGATAAAAGCCAGGGCTTGTGGACTTTATCTCTGAAAGATCTTGCACTTAGGATCAAAGATTTGTTCATTAAATTGAAGCAACGTTAGGATTTATATATTAAATTGTTTTTGCAAATTATCAGTATAGCTACAACATGAATATATGAATGTCCAGATTAAAGTGGAAAAAAGGAGTAAGATTTGTGTTATATTACTTCAAAATGAATGATGAGAAACATCATTTTTTATCACTCAGATACATTTATTGTCACCCGTCGCAACGCGGCACGGGGGACCATGTATTCAGTGGCGTCCTTCCGTCTGTCGATCTGTATGTCTGTCCGTACGTCACATTTTCAATTTTGGTGACCATGACCTTATTTTCAAGGTCACCACAACACTTTTACCACTTTTCAAACTCTTGTTAATGTTAATCTCATGAAGCTTTGCATCAAAGTCTTCAAATTTGCTGATCTTCATGGCACTTTTTACCAGTAATGCAATATATTGAAATAGCTCTTTTTGACCAAATGATGTGTCTTACTAAACTCAGTGTTAGCAGCGGGGGACATTGCCATGTAATTGGCAAACACTTGTTTTCATTTAAAACATCTTTCCTTCCGTAAAGTTAGAAATTTAATTTTGTGATACTAATCGGTTAAATTTTATATTGTAATAGCAATTGCACTGTTTCCACAGAGTTTTCCAAGGTTTGTAGTTGCAGTGAAGTAGATAAGATACTTCTTTAAGGTTAAAATTGATTGACTAATGGTATGTAATTGATTTAATGACATGTCAGCAGTGAACATTTCAAAGAGCCGAGGTATGCAACTTTATTCATTCGTGTGCATTTAGTTTAAGTCACTCTAAAATATAAAATATAAAAGTAGGGAAGCTGTCAAGGTCTGACATTCTAAAATAAAAGCTGTATATTTTTGGTATTCAATCAACCATCAAGTTCTCTGAGGTAAAATATTTTAAAATTCTTTTCTTTCAAACTTTCAAATTAGATTATATTCACAATCTATGAAACACGAAACCATAATCAAATAACGATGCACTATGATATCAAAATATGCCAAATATTTATCTAAGAGAGATTAATGAAGCCTGTATATACACAAACAAGTACATCAACTGATAGCAATGGCATCATCTCTATGCAATATCCCGAAATGCAGCACACGCTCCGCATGTTTTGTTGCCTGAGGTGTATATCAGCTGTGCACGGCATTTCTGTAGTACCGATACTGTTTACACCCCTCTTTGTGTTACCGACTTACGCTGCTGTGCACAACTTCGTAGTAAAAGTGTGGAGAAGTAATCTCCCCACCTTGATTTGCTGCCAGAATCGTGCTCTACTCCTGTATCAGCTGATTGCTGCGACTAGCTGCCAACATCGGGGACCGTATCAACCTTTATTTGGCATTTTGTGTACTCGGCCATTTCAATTTTTATTAAGTATCTTCAGACTTTCAGAAATGTCTACATTCTCTTTGTTAATATTATTTTATTTAAAAGTATGAGCAATTTCTAGTATCAAGCTGATTGTGGTATTTTATATGTTCTTGAAAAAATGGATTAAACAATTTTGTTTAACATCTTCAGACTTGCATCAATATTTAAATTCCCTTTGCTATTATTTTATTGAGGTGAGGTGAGTTGAAGTTTAACGCTGCTTTATTTCACTTATATCACCTCTGCTAGTATTATTGCAGGGAGAAAGCCTGCAACACCATGTCGCTATGTATGGCGATGAAACCTGCAAGTATCGGCTGGAACTAGCAAACCATGGGTGGCACTGCACTGAAATTCAGTGTAGAATTGCAACCAAACCTTATTGCGTGTAGAACTGTTCTCTACTGCAGACAAAGTTGCTGTGCCCCTGGCGGGATTCGAACCCGGACCTCTTGATCCAAAGCTAAACACGCTAACCACTGTGCTATCACGACCCTTTATTTTATTGAAAATATGAGCAATTTGTTTGAAGATCTTTTGCACTATTCACTTAAAGTGTATATCGATCTTCTAATAATTTCAATTTAAAGGATACAACTCTTTAAAACCTCAAAACCTGATTTTGAAAAATGGCCAGTTGAATCAAAACTTGCTGAATCCTGTCAATTTTACTCTGGACTGTGAACTAATTTTGGGTTTAGTTTGTTATTCCATTTGCCACAATAAAATAGTATATTCTGGCTACTTTTTCTAACATAATTCTAGCATTAGCACAGAGGTTCAACTTTCATAAATGAAATAATCTGGAACATGGAGTAAAGGTATGATCATCTTACTTAACATGAAACTTATTGAAACACGGTCAAAACTCCCTACTCAATGTGCCCCATGACTGTATAAAAGAAATGAATGAGCCATTAATACAGTCTAGATCTTTGTTCAGCAAGACTAAACTGAATACATATGAAACTGAAAATAATAAAAATATGTAATAAAAAAGGATGAAAGTAGAGTAACTATAAAAATTCCATGGACTAAATTTGAGTCTACTGAATCTGCTGCATGATAAGATACCAACCAGGATAAATGCACATAATACTTATGAGACGGTCCCCACAGCAAGATGCTGGTACATCTTCTGGAGTCAGGACCTGAGGGGGAGGGGGAGGAGATGTTTTGGCCATCAGCCAGTGCCTGCTCCAGAATCCCCTGCCAGTTACCCAACCTCCCCATGACCTGCATATACTGCTTACATTATCACTCACTTATATATAGATCAAAATGTTTACCTGTGCTGACATTTCATTCACTGCCAAATGCACAAGTCGTGTCAGCTCTCTCTCTCAACATACCTGTGAAGTGCTTTTGTGTATTATATGATGCATGCTTGTATAAGGGATATTTGTCAAGTAAACAGAGATTAAGATTGTAGAAATTATCTATCATATTGTTTTTATTTTATGCAAGTTGTGTCTTGACACCTCCAGGAGGATGGAAATGAAATGTTCCTGTCAGAAGACAGTAAGAGGCGTGAAATTGAGTTTATAAAAGTCATAATGGACTCTTTCACTACTAATGAATTTCTCGTGTTGGAAAGACGTAGGACGTTTGTTTAACTGCCATTGATTATAAAGGGAAAATGACATGGAATGAAATTAATGGAACATATGTGAAATAGAATGTAAATAGAATGATGATCCTTTTGTAATTGAGTTCCTCAGAAAACAAACTCCATGTAGATATATTTACACATGAAAACTGCATACCAAAACGTCCAAATTTTCAGTAGTGAATACATACATTTCACAAAGTCTAATAGAGTTTCAAAGTTTTTTAAAACAATTTACATCAATATAAAGCTCAGTAGATTGTGCTTATCATGTTTTCCTGTACAGACGTCAAGGGTTTGAGTCTTGCTGTGTCTGTAGATGAAAACTGTTCTGCATTCAGCCAAGTTGGAAGCAATGTTACCTTGACTTAAAGTGCATCACTTGTAATCCATGGTTGACTAGGTCACGTTATCACTGGCAGGTTTCACCACAATGCACAGTCACAATGTTGCTAGGCTGTCACCCTGCAGTAGTACCAGCTGCTAGCTGTGATACAGTCAACACATATCTTCAACCTCACTTACCTGTTTTCAATTTGCACTCTTTGACTCAATGCTTATAATTTTCAAATGTAATTAACCTATTCTTTTCAAGCTGATATACATGATAATAAAATTTTTTAAATGTTTTTTCCTACTAGACAGTCCTGACCTAGTGCTAATACCTTTGTTGAAATGCTTAGAACTGAACAAGTCCATGCGTGATTACAAACCATCCTCATTGACCTGACAGTCCGATCTATGTTGACCACACCTGGCCCTGTGTAACCTGCTCCGTACACACGTCTGTCCTGTCTGTCCACCGTGTTCCTGTCTGTGCCCATCTTGTTTCTGTCTCTCCTAGGTGCAGTAAGTCCAGGGTGTGATGTATAGTCTAGGATACACCCCAGGTCAGATCAGGACAGGTGTTCAGTGCTCAAGCTTGGAATGTAAACACATAGATTCTTTTCTGTTCTCCAAAACCTTATATATAATTAAAACCAAATTCATAACAAGGCTTGAAAGAGATCTAAGAAGATTATAAGTCAATGTTATATCTGTGACATGAGGGCCCCCATAGCACTAAGAGGGTTCAGTCAATGTTATATCTGTGACATGAGGGCCCCCATAGCACTAAGAGGGTTCAGTCAATGTTATATCTGTGACATGAGGGCCCCCATAGCACTAAGAGGGTTCAGTCAATGTTATATCTGTGACATGAGGGCCCCCATAGCACTAAGAGGGTTCAGTCAATGTTATATCTGTGATATGAGGGCCCCCATAGCACTAAGAGGGTTCAGTCAATGTTATATCTGTGACATGAGGGCCCCCATAGCACTAAGAGGGTTCAGTCAATGTTATATCTGTGATATGAGGCCCCCATAGCACTAAGAGGGTTCAGTCAATGTTATATCTGTGATATGAGGGCCCCCATAGCACTAAGAGGGTTCAGTCAATGTTATATCTGTGATATGAGGGCCCCCATAGCACTAAGAGGGTTCAGTCAATGTTATATCTGTGATATGAGGCCCCCATAGCACTAAGAAGGTTCAGTCAATGTTATATCTGTGATATGAGGGCCCCCATAGCACTAAGAGGGTTCAGTCAATGTTATATCTGTGATATGAGGGCCCCCATAGCACTAAGAGGGTTCAGTCAATGTTATATCTGTGATATGAGGCCCCCATAGCACTAAGAGGGTTCAGTCAATGTTATATCTGTGATATGAGGGCCCCCATAGCACCAAGAGGGTTCAGTCAATGTTATATCTGTGATATGAGGGCCCCCATAGCACTAAGAGGGTTCAGTCAATGTTATATCTGTGACATGAGGGCCCCATAGCACTAAGAGGGTTCAGTCAATGTTATATCTGTGACATGAGGGCCCCATAGCACTAAGAGGGTTCAGTCAATGTTATATCTGTGATATGAGGGCCCCATAGCACTAAGAGGGTTCAGTACCGATCATCCCTTTGTCCAATTTTAAACTAAAACTCATTGGTAACAGTCCATCTACAGTACTTTCCAGCATACATAGGGAGGGGCTGGATAGTGCAGTGGTTGGTGCATACGGCTTTGGATCTAGAGGTCCTGGGTTCGAATCCCGCCAGGGGCTCAGCAACTTTTTCTGCAGCAGAGAATTGTTCTATTTGCAGTAAGGTTTAGATGCAATCCTACACTGAATTTCGGTGCAGTACTACCCATGCTTTGGTAGTTTCAGCTGATGTTGCCAGTTTCATAATTTGAGATACAAAGTACTTTTAATTTTGTGAATGCCATATTTGAATTACATGATATAATGACGTCAGCTTGACGACATCATGGTAGGCTTTGACATGAATTTGTCATCTATAAAACTTGTTTGACAAGATTAAAGTATTTCCAACATGTCTTGTCAAGATTGTGTTTGTCATGTGAAGACTTATTGAAGAGACAAGAGTGTGATGATCAGTAGGTCTAGACTTCAGCCCGAGGCAGATCTGTTCAACATGGTGTAGAGTAGGACGAGAATGTTGTGCCCTGGTGTGGAATGTCAGTACACGGAGAGTCTTGTGATCTCCAGCTGGGAGCATCATCAGTACTACATGCTGCTGCATGTTGGCTTAGTTCAGTTTGTAACATCTGCAATGCTTTATCTACTCGAACATTCCACTATCTGCTCTTCCTAAACATCAATGCATAGTCTAAAAAGTAAAATCTAACATTTTTATGATTACGACAAAAAATATGTATTTGCTTTGTACACTGTAGTGTCTCTCTTTGAATGCCATATAAAAACTATACTTCAGTAAATAGATGTTTCATAAAGACCAATGCAGTTTTGCTTTAAAGTCATTTAACATATTTTATGATTATGTCAAACTCAAAAACATGTACACTTAATTTTCTTTTGCTTTGTACAGTGCAGTGTCACATCTTGAATGCATAATGAACAAGGACTATATACTTCAGTAAATATATGTTTCACAAAGATCAATGCAATTTTACCTGAACTGAACTTTATTTGCCACTCAGGCTGCAAACTGCAGCATAAGAGATAAAAATTATTTGAAGATGATCCGATGCCTTTTAAGAGTGTTAAGTTCTGAGAGATACCAGGCATTGCTATATGATGTTATACACCAGCAGGGAGCAATAAGAGGAAGATTTCCTGCTCCCTACCCAGATGAAGCTTGTATCAGGTTGTTGTTGAAAGGAAATGGGTGTTTTCCTACAAGAACAAGTGGTTTTGGATACAGGGCGTGCAATGTGGTCAACACTACATCCCTCAAGAGTCAGATTCCCGGAGCTTGGATCAGGTGTACTGACAGAGATGCTAGGAACAGTCCTGGCTCTGATTTTCACCTGTTTGATCCGTAGCAACAGGAGATGCTAGGAATAGAGAGCTTTGAAAATCTAGGCCCTGGGCTTTTCTACTAACCGATCTTCTCCCTAAGATCAATTGTAAACCCTTCTTCTATCATTGGCCTATCGTAGGCCTAAGATCAGTTAGTGGAACAACTCCCTGCTCTGATTTTCACCTGTTTGGTGTGTACCAACAGAAGATGCTAGGAAGAGTCCTGAGGTGATTTTCACCTGTGTGGATATACTGCACCTGATCCTGGCCTTCCAGTGTATTTATTGTTGATTGTGCCAGTGGCTTCACTCACCATAGGTCATGCTTATCAGTAGACCTGCTCTATTTGTTCTACTGCTCTCATCTGTACTGATATATCTACATCGATATCTATCTATAGTACACTGATGGACAGGCAGATGGAACATGGTAACAGATGGGCAACATATTGTTCTCAATCTACGTACTCCTTGGAAATCATTGAATGGCACTTTTGAAGATTTGATTGAAAACATAACTTTCTGGAAAAAGCTATAAGGTTATGGTTAAAGTCATGTGTTTGTTTGAGAGCTTTTAAATGTTCTGATACATCCATACTAAACTGATGAACAAGTAGTTACTAAAGGGACAACAATTGATTTGCTGTCTTCTCTGTGGAGTTTTTTTTAAAAGATACAGAGTATAGATTCAACTTTGTTCTGCATGAAAGTTCTGGCCTTCCTAATTAGTGCGAATAGCTAAAGCCAGATAATGATTTTGCTCAAACAAGTTCTGATTATAACACTTCTGTTAATCAGGAAAGATTTGCTTTTAAGTATTCAACAGGTAAAATGTAATTATCACTTTCAATTATGGGCTTGGATCTTACATGGTTCAATCTGTTTCTTGATGAATGCATACCCTCTATAAGATGGTAGTGAAGTGGAAGCAATCTACTTTTTCACTTTCAATATTCGATTTGACCACAAATCTCAACTTTATTTGGTTTAAAATGAACATAGTATACTGGTATTCTTCAACCATCAAAATTTAGCTTAGAATTAGGGTCTTGCATAATATTTATGAGTTTCCTTTTTACTAAACAATACAGTCATTGCTTATTCAGTTTTAAAATTCGAATTCAAGGAGCAAGCAGAGACTCTTAAATATCTTAAAGAGCCATCACGGATGTTAGTGTTTCAAATTTTTGGAAAATATACTCATAACGTCATTCGCCAGAGAAATCTTTTATCTACAACATGGCATATGTTAAATAATTTTCATATAACGACAATGTATTGCAATTTGGTTTCAAAGAGAAGTATCACTTCGACTAGTGCGCGCTACGGGTATCTGACGTATATAAACAGAGTCCCCTTTTTTGCGTAATACGTACTACACAAACAGCCAGCGCTTCCGAAGCGTGAAGGCTCGTCTCTTGCGCAAGTCGCCATAACAACCCATGTGCTGCACGTGCTGCACGTGTCTCTCTTGCAAAGTACCCTTGTCACACATTGCTGAATGTGACGATTGCTTTACAAACTATGTTTCTAAATGTCCTGAGAATATACAAATTATTTCCTGTTTAATGTTCTTTTTATTGAGATAAGACCAGCAAATTATGACACATTTTTACTCTCATTAATTATAAAATTCAAGAAAAATACCTAGTTGGGTAAAACAATTATTCCAATATCTGTAGCAAATACATAATTAAATGAAATGGTAAATAAATAACCGTCAAAAAATTATATATTTCGATTTCTTTCATTGCTTATATTTATTGTTATTTTTTCGTGTCTTTGTTTACTGTGTGTGAGCTAGACCATAATGCTTTGCGCTTGAAAATAATAGACTGGATCTATATTTAGACTGGAAAACACCTTTACTAATTAATGCAATTTCTCGGCTTATTTTAAGTTGGAAAAATCAGAGAAAAATTAAGTGTATTTTTTTCACGGAGATAGATTTTTGGACAAATTTTGATATTTTCATCAACATCCGTGATGGCTCTTTAATCGCAGTTACACTATACAGAAGTTTCTTTTCTTGAATTGTTTTCCAATTAATTCTTCCAATTGTTTTCCAACAATCAATATATTAAAAACAAAAATATTAAAGAGGTACTTTTGGGAATGAATGTCAATAGGTTGCCGCCTTCCTGACATAACAAAATTGACCTTATGACCTACTAACAGCATAAGAAACACATTACCTCTCGCAAATGTTTAGATTATCTCATCCTAGTTGCATCTTGGAGGGAGAAATAGCTTTAATGGTATCACTTCAAACTCATAACCCGTCCTACAGATGTGCGGCAACTTGAAAACGTCTTTAACTGTTTGAGTTAAGCGCATTACACTGCATGGACATCTGCGTCTTAGCAGTCAAGTTGGAGACCTTTCAAGTGCTGCTACATCATTTTATTTGTAAGCTGAGAAACACACAAGTTCTCTGAACTTTTTTGTCAGTTTGATGAATTTCAAGATGGCCGCTATCTGTCTTCTGCCATTCTTTTGGCAGCAGACACCCACAGCTTCTCTGCACTGGTCCTGCATGTTGAGGAGTTATTTCTGGCTCTATTACTGTCCCGATGAAAGCTTGAAGGTGTAAGAATGAGAGATAGATCTCGGTTGTATGTCCACAATCTGCCTGTATACATTATACCATCTCCTCCATCATGATCTGCTCGTCTCATGTTTCATGCATATGTGGATAGCAGTCAGTTCTTCCTTTAGTGATGTTTATGATGAAATACTAAAATTTGTTTGATCTATTACATCTACGAGTTGAAAAAAAAATTGGGAAGGGTTTACATGGTTTTATGTCTTTTATTAAACACATTCATAATGTTTCATAATATTTTATTTTATAAATAATAAAAAGGAAAACTTCCTTATGGAGTTAGATTGTTGAAAAATGTAATTGTCAAATAAAAGAAAAAGGTCCATATGTAGTGAGATTGTTGGGACGTTTTAGTCCTTATTTGAAAGGACATCACAAAGAGTGAATTTGTTCAAGGTTCAAGGTGTTCAAAATTTATTCCTAAGAGTACAAGAACATCATTAGGTATTTCAATAAGATTCTGAAACCTTACTACTGAAAGGTTAAAGGTTTCATTAACTGTAAGCATAAACATGTCAGTGTCTGATGGAACTGGAGTTTATGTGGTTAATCAGAAGACAGAGGTCAAACTAACTTGTGCATTTATTTGTTTACAAATCATATCCTTGAGAAAGAATTGTGTGAACATGATAAGTAGATTTCTCATCCCCTTAGGCAAAATTGTTTACTCTGTTTATTTATTATTTATTCATGTCTGGCAGACCCTTATCTGTTGCAGTCCTTGCCAATTGGGAAGAGATAGGATGATAGCAATATAAAGAAATTGTGCTGCGATAATAACGTATGAGACCTTTGGTTTAAACTGCTCTGAATCAAAATGCCAGCAGTGGCGGATCTAGAAATTTAGAAAGTTTCGGGGGTTCACTTTGGGGAGCAAAAATGTTCAAAGGGGGATGGAAGGGTTTGAACCAGCGATGCACAAATCGGTCTGTTGCTGGACATGTCCGATTGTGAATCCAGTTTGTCCGAATTTCACTACGCAAATTTGCTTGTAAAGTCGCTCAAACTAGCATTGTCGAAAATTTGTAGTTGGTCCACTGGTAAACATTGATTTTAAATTATGAATATTTTTTATCCATGTTATTGATAAATTAATATTTTAGTTAATACTTGATACCGTGTTAGGTTTAATACTTTGCAATAAATGAAGAGCCAACAAATAGTAATGCTTTCTTTATATTCATAAACAAAATTTAACTACCGGGTTCGTCTTTTGAGTCAAAGATTAAATGTCCGACTAGCAACAATTTTAAATCTGCAACCCTGGTTTGAACCCCTTAACCCCCCTCCGGATCAACCACTGGCCAGACAGATTGCATTCAATGGATTAATGACCATTAATTCATGTCTCAATTCTGAATTGATAAAACTGACATTGAAGTCAAGAACTTCCATGTCAATGAAATTGGAGAATATGAGAGAGAGATAATTTAAAATAGATGCCATTTAGTACCATCTGTAGTTAATCGCCTTTTTCGCTATACTAAAAGTTGTCCTGACTAGAAGTCAAGAAGGTAGATACGTCAATATCTCGTCTTCATGTAGAGACATTTCAGCCCTGTATTCTCCCTCACTAACATTCCCACAGCAAATAAAGGTAATTTATCGACTGCAATGTACGACAAGGGCTCCTGGAGACTTCTCAGATGAATCTGAAAACATCTTTGTCAGCAGTTCTCACAATAAAACCTATCTTGGCGTCATTAGTCACTAAATGGGTGACCAAGTACATGGCCCCGACTCAAGTTGTGGGAAAATGGAAACCTTGCAATATATTTCTGTAGAGAATCAATATAAAGCGTTCTTGGAGAGAGACAATTACAGCGGTATATTGAACACACGGGGTCGCACCGCTAATCACAGATCTATTATGGCTTTATCAATATTGGTATGTTTTCTCATGTGGAACTTGAGTAGTTTGGACTACATGAGTTATTTTGCATGGAACATCCTCGAATGAATGAGTACATTTGTTTTAGGGTATTTAGAACTTGCTAAGGGACTTCAGGGATGGATTGATCCATGAGAACTGTTAATTGTTTCGTTAAAAATTATTATGAAGAGTAAGCATCTGAACAATAAAATATGATTTTTTTTATCTTATCTCAACTATCTTATTTGTAAATGCATTCTGTGGCTGTTGAAATGTGGTAAATGAAACTATTTTTTAAAATCTGTCAAATCATGTCTATAATGGCTTAATTTTACATGAAATCAATTGTTTAAATATATTCAACCAACCTTCATTTTATTTCTCCCTTATCAACCATGATATACATATATATATAATGTTTTAGTCAATACAGATCCATACATCTGAAAACTCCAATTAGCGAAGTAACCTTTTCTATATTTATCGAAACTGCATCTTTCATTTAACTGAGCCACATTAACTGAGTACCTTCTATATTTATTGAAATATCTTTTCAGACAAAATATGGTTAGAGAATCCGAATTTCTGTCTTTGCCAAAGTGCAAAGAAAGAAGCTAGACAGTAATTAATCAGGTCCAGATGTATGAAAGGATATAAAAATCAATGTTGGCACCTGTTTTCTCTGATATGTTGTAATTCATTGAACCACTCTGCCCAATTTCTTCTCATGTTCATCAGGGAGCCAGGTACGGCTTCTGTAAAATACATTATCTTTTAACATGTGCCACAGTAATTAATAGCTTAATGCAGTTTTCTGTCCTGCTTTTCTTATACAAGGGTTTGTGTTTGCAACATCTGCTTCATATCATGCTTCTATTTACTGTTTAATTCTACCTAGATTAATTGGCCTCGGTTTTGTTGTGTCTGAGTCTTGAAGGAGATTTTAATTGAAGTGACGTGGAAGACTGACTCAATGTGTTTAAAGGGGCAGTACAACACGTTTTTTTTATTGATAACACAAGGGAATATTCCATTTTCCAGGGCATTTTGCATATGCTTATATGCACATTTGTTATCTGGACATAGATCTATACCAAAATCTCCCCATTGTGGAAATAAAGATGGTGATCATCCATATAAACTGTGTAATCTCCAATAACACTTCATCAGTTTTATAGGTATACAAAGATCTATGCACTGAAGAATATAAATTGTAATCATTAATGAATTGAACTGTATTTGTTGTCTATCTCTTGACATGTCAAGTTGACAAAATGCCTTATCAGACAGTCCCTATAGCAGTCTCCCCACACAAAGCATGAAGCATCTCCACCAGTTCACTGATAGCAGAGATGCTTTCCATCATCACTTTCAGACCGTGCTGGATATTCTTACCAAGTTTTTCAGGACAAGGGAAGAGCGTGAGAACTGTCTGATATTTTACCTTGAAGCTTGTGAAGTTGCTTTCTTTGCACGTAGCTAAAACATGGTATTTATCAAGGTTCATTGTCCCAAAGAAAACAACATGACATAGCCAGATGTATTATGGAAAGTCAAAGGCTTTAATAAACTATTGTCTGGGAAAAGTGATGTGTGTTTATGGAGAGAGAATAAAACCTGGAGTAATTGAATATGTTTTGATTGTTTACAAACAATGAATATATATCATGTTTGAAAATAGGATGTTGGGATGTCCATTTCCTCATTTGATTTATTCATTCCACGTAATGAATAATAATGAAAGACATTTTAAATTCGATCAAATTTCCATGTATTGGACTAAGGGCGCTACTAGCATTATTATCATGGTCTAACCCAAGCTGACATACACATCAATAGAAGCTAGGTCACTTCCAACAGTAACCAGTTGTACTACTTGTACTGCTGGGTGAAAAAAGTCACATTTTGAATAATGTCTCAACTCAAGCTGAGAACAGGGAATTGCCCTTCAAATTCTCAGTTTACACAGCAATAATGTGGGTCACCCACCCATCTGGCGAGCCATGCACATTGCTGCTGAAGTTCACTGATAGTAGTTAACTGGGCTTGGCACAGGACTATGTGCCACCACATACTTAATACAGTTTATACAGTAATGTACTTGATTATCTATGCTAGATGTTTTGTAAACTTCAAAAAGTTGTACATGTACTTTATGTTAGATAAATCTTAAAGCATGTGATATGCTCAAGACAGTGACATACATCAGACACTTAACGGGGATAATAAAACTAGTTGCATTTCATATTCCTACACTTTACTTCATGAATTTTGAGTTTTTCTTGGATATGCTAATGAACATGCATGTTAATGAGCCTAAGTGGAAATTCAGCAATTCTGAAGAGCATGAATATAAACAATATATATATAATTAGAGTACTTCTTGAATTTTGACCTCATCTCACATACAACTTTGAACATGTAATGTTTTATTAGTGTATATATATATATACAGCAATGTTTTACTGAAAAAACACGAATGTTCAATTTAATATTCCTAGAATACATTTTAAAAATTTTGACATCTTGCGCCATGGTTTACTACAGGTAGATAATGTCCTGTTTGCCCATAAAGCCGAGATGTTTAGCCACAGGAGTTCTATTGCTGCTTGTCATTGATTTAATCAAGGTCTTTTATTTTGGGCGAGAAGGAAAGTTCCACTGCTCCCTCTGATAGAAGCTAGGACCCCCTGCGTCTTGGCACTGAACCAGTTTTTTACTGCGCCTGAAGCTCCACATCACTGTGTGTGCGTCAACTGTTCAATCAGGGGAATGCATGTTGTATGCCAGTGTTAATATATGAAAGTCAGTTATGAACTTCAACCTTGAAGGATGGAGAATGGTGTGAGGCCTACCTTGAATCACCTGCTTGGAGAGATCTGGCTAATGTTATGGAAATAAAATTTAAGATATGTTTCATAATTTTTGATACGATATTGGATATTTGTGCATGTTAACCAATCTGTTTATAATTTCATAATTGTCATACTTGCATGAAATTAATATATTTGATTGAAGTACATACATTTTATATACCTGAAATTTGTAAAACATTACTCTTAGACCTTCTACTAATTAATTGTTTTTTAGTTCATGTAGTCCAAACTTTCCCCTCACATTCTTTTTTTTTTTTTTTTTTTTTTTTTTTATTTGCATATTTTTCAAGTTTTACATACATTCGGTTTGAATCATATTCACAGTTGAAACGTGAAGAAAAAAACATTGTAGATTTAAATAACAGGACATATATACATAGGTTACAGTGGCCTTCAGCGCTATACAGGTTATACTATTGGTTAAGGTACATGCACATTATAAACTTTGGCAATATGACGTGCTTATTGTAAGTACAAAGTGAAACTGTGTGTAATACAGAAAATTTACAGTCTATTATCAAAACATTTAATTTCTCAATATGGTATGTAAAGATGACCAGAATTTAACAAATGGATCATTCTCACCAGAAACTAAGTAAATGCATTTCGTTATGTCGTAATATTGCTTGATTTGGCCAAGTATATACGGAAAATTCGGAACATTCATTTTTTGACTGTTCTTGAATATAATGTCTTTTACAAGTAAAATGATAGCATTAATGGGATTGTTATTTCTTCCTTTTATCCCTAGCATTATCTTTGACACTGTTAAATTTATATGAATTTGGGCGGTTTGTAGCCATTTTTCTAAACTTTTCCAAATTTTTACAACCGGGTCACAATACCAAAATAAGTGCTCTAAAGTTTCCAATTCTTTATTACAAAACCGACATAGTGGTGTTTCCGATACCTTTATTCTGAATAAGTAACAATTTGTAGGTAGAATATGATGGATAATCCTATACTGCAGCCATTTCAAGTCAGTACTACGGGTGCATTTGTGAGCTATCATATTAAATACTCTCCAATCCTTTTCTGAGAGTTCACAATCTAAAATTCTGGCCCATTTGCTATAACAGGGTAATTGCACATATTTCGAATCCATTAATTTCGTGTATATATATTTACTGCCTAATTTTTCACCAATATGAAATAGGTTAAAAGGATAAATTGGATTTGGACAAACATTCTGTATGTTTTGTATATCTAACTTAGAGATATACGACATAACAGACCTTTTTATACCTTCATACCTTAAAAAATTGGTTTGGATTTTAAATCTATTTTCGAATTCCTCAAAATTGATAAGTCTACCCTCGTGGTGCATCAGATCATTGATAAATATTACACCTTTGTTATACCATGATCTGTACATAATAGGCTTTTCATCTATTCTTATTCCATCATTATTCCACAAAGACTGACTTAGCAGTTCGCTTTCTGAAATGCTTGATCTTTTACACTTATTAATGAAAATTGAGTATGACATGAGAACATCCTTCCAAAATGCATTTGTCATTTCTGGAATCAATTTATCTCGAATAAAGATGCTATCTGAAAGCCAAAGCTCATTAATATCATTTATTCTGTTTGTCAAAATAGTAGCCCATTTCTTTTCTCCACTTTGTAGTCTACTTATCCACCTTAGCTTTTGAGATGCAATAATTTCCTTAATATTAGGTGCTTTTATTCCTCCGTGCTCAGGTATAAGAACAAGGACATCGCGTTTAACTTTATCAGACTTACCCCTCCAAATGAATTGAAAACATTTCTTCTGGAATTTGTCAAGTATATTCTTTGGTGGATCTGGCAGTGCAGAAAATAAATGATTTAGTTTAGGGAGTAACAGGGATTTCAGGATAGTGTTTCTGCCTAAAGGAGTGAGATTTCGGGCCGACCAAATATTCATTTGGATTTCAATATAGGTAAAATTTTCACCATAATTTTTGTCTACCATGTTCTCAAGATCAATATCGAAGTTGATTCCCAAAAGAGAAAAGTTCGTCTGAGTCCAGTTAAATTTCCAGTCTTTGCACAGTTTATATCTAGATCGTTTTTTTGATCCAATCCATATTAATTTGGTCTTTTCTACATTTATCTTCAAACCAGAAAACCGTTGGAAAAATTGGAGAGTATTTAGTGTTGCATAAAGGCATTTTTCAGATCCATCTAAACTCAACGTAGTATCATCGGCAAATTGTGCAAGTAGGTATTCAATATTTCCTAACTCTATCCCTTTTATGTCTTTATTGTTTTTAATCATTATGCCTAAAATTTCTACACAAAGTATAAATAGATATGGGGCAATTGGGTCACCTTGACGACAGCCGCGTCCAATTTTGAATGGTTCGGAAGCAAAACCATTCACAAGTACACGCGATTCAATACCGTTATATAGTGTCTCAATCCATTTTATAATACTAGGCCCAAATTTAAAGAACTGTAGAACCTTGGTGAGATATGTTCTGTCTACTGAATCAAATGCCTTTTCAAAGTCAATTAACAATAATAAGCCAGGAATCTGAAATGTTTCTGTGTATTCCATTAAATCATAAATCAATCGTGTTACCTCTCCAATACATCTACCAGAAATAAAGCCTTTTTGATCCTCACTGATGATATTTGGGAGAACTGTTTTTATTCTATTTGCGATGGCGGAAGCCCCTATCTTATACGAAGTGTTTAAAAGAGAAATTGGTCGCCAGTTTTTAAGAAATCTTTTCGGTTTGTTACCTTTCGGAATGCAGGTTATCAATCCCTGAGTTTGTGTCACAGATAATTTTTCATTTTTATAACCAAAGTTTAAGGATTTTAACAGAAAATCACCCAAATCCCCTCACATTCTTGTTTTAATCAAACCTATATTAAAAATTAATGTGTAAATTTATTTAATAGATCATGAGGGTTTGTTGTTGAAGGAAAAAGAACTTAATTTTGTAATCAAATGTAGAATATAGAATCATTATCATGTGATTGCATCACAAAAACAGCATCAAATGATGCCATCAAATGATGTACCAAAGAAAAAACACTTAATGATGAAATAAAAAATCTTGATTATAACCTTCCTCAAAGACTTTCTGGTTTTAGTTCCATGTTTTGTGTGATGGGTGACTTGCTTGAAACGGTAGCAGCTCGAGTCAGTGATTCTGATAGGCGCAGTAATGGGAGTATAAAGGTCGTTCTTTCATCTGCCATAAGTTCCCTCCAACGAGATGATAAGATTTTCACCTTCAAACGATGCTACCTTTGGTTCCTTCTGCTCTGCAAGTGATTTCTTTTTTCATACTTCACTTTCATACTAAAAGGGTTATGTAAACACAATTTTTTCAAGACGTTTCGTTATGTTGTGAAATATGAGATCTTTTTTTGTTTGGTGTGTATTAAACAGATTAAATAGATTTTCTAAACAATATAAAAAAAAGTTGTTGGCTCATGAATTAATCTTTGAAATTCCTTTGACGAGGTGGACAGGTACATGAGTTGAAAGAAGTTGTTATTTGATGCTATCTTGTCTTTTATTGCCCGTATCGAGTTCATTGTAAAGAGAGATAAGTCACCAAAATAGTGTGTACTGATGGTAATTATCAAAAATAAACTTGTTTTGTTTTTGTATTGATAAAGGAAGATTGTTTTAGAGCTATTATCAAATAAAAAAGGGAATTTTTTATATTGCTTGAGTTTTTTTTTTTTTTCTTCTGATGTCTTCTGAAAAAAATGGTAAAAAAAAAGTGGAATTTTGTTATCTAAAAATGTGAACTTTCCCCCATACTTACCCAGTATCATTTTCTTCCCTGAACTCACCAAACCTTCAGATGATGGGAGTTCCAAGAACACCTTCAGAAAGATCTAGACCAAAATAAACTTTTATTGTAAAGGTTTAAAAAATCTTTTTCACTTTCGTTTATGTTCATATATCTGAATAGATAGGGGGCGGAATAGTACAGTGGTTACTGTGTACGACTTCGGATCAAGAGGTTCGTGTTTCGAATCCCGCTAGGGGCACTGCAACTTTGCACTAGAAAACAGTTCTACATGCAGTAAGTTTTGGGTTCAATGCTACACTGAATTCTGTGCAGTAACACACATGGTTTGCTAGTTAGAGTCATTGCTTGCAGGTTTCACTGCAATGCATAGCCACATGGTGTTGCAGGCTTTCTCCCTGCAATAATACTAGCAGCAGCAATATAAGTGAAATACTCTTGAAAATGGCATTACACCCCAATTCATCTCACCTCACATCTGAATAGATACTATATGAAGGGGGCAGGGATGTCAAACCTCCACTTATTTAGATTTATGTTAAAAAATGGTAGGAATGTGTGGTTCATTGTGATAGCAATGTAGATATCATAGCATTTTCAAAAACTCTACCACAATTTTCGCTCTGGGATTGAGACTATTTTCATATTCTGGCCTTGCAATTTTTAAGGGAAATTCCATCTTTAGTTTTACTTTTCTCTCACAATTCTGACAATGGATGGAATACAATCACCATGAATATGAACATATGATTCCAGGTGCCCAAAATATATGGAAATGAAAGGAGACCTCTGTGACCTACATAACACTGACACTGGCATGATAACACCTGCTAACGTATCTGACCGTTTACCTAACATGTGTCTGTGACCTATATAACACTGACACTGGCATGATAACACCTGCTAACGTATCTGACCGTTTACCTAACATGTGTCTGTGACCTATATAACACTGACACTGGCATGATAACACCTGCTAACGTATCTGACCGTTTCCCTTACATGTGTCTGTGACCTATATCACACTGACACTGGCATGATTACACCTGCTAACGTATCTGACCTTTTCCCTAACATGTGTCTGTGACCTATATAACACTGACACTGGCATGATAACACCTGCTAACGTATCGGACCGTTTCCCTAACATGTGTCTGTGACCTATATAACACTGACACTGGCATGATAACACCTGCTAACGTATCGGATCGTTTCCCTAACAAGTGTCTGTGACCTATATCACACTGACACTGGCATGATAACACCTGCTAACGTATCTGACTGTTCCCTAACATGTGTCTGTGACCTATATAATACTGACACTGGCATGATAACACCTGCTAACGTATCTGACCGTTTCCCTAACATGTGTCTGTGACCTATATAACACTGACACTGGCATGATAACACTGCTAACGTATCTGACCATTTCCCTAACATGTGTCTGTGACCTATATAACACTGACACTGGCATGATAACACCTGCTAACGAATCTGACTGTTTCCTAACATGTGTCTGTGACCTATATAACACTGACACTGGCATGATAACACCTGCTAACGAATCTGACTGTTTCCTAACATGTGTCTGTGACCTAAAACACTGACACTAGCATGATAACACCTGCTAATGAATCTGACTGTTTCCTAACATGTGTCTGTGAGCGAGGCCATCAACAGGAACAATTTAATACTGCTGTGTACACCTTACTTCCTTCCAACAAGAGTTGGATGTGGTTAGCACTGGTTAGACAGCCTTTCGCCATAACGTTTGTAAATCAAGACTAAATTTATTGGGGCGGGATAGCGCAGTGGTAAGCGTTCGGATTCGGATCAAGAAGTCTGGGGTTCGAATCCCGCCAGAGGCATGGCAACTTTGTCTGCAGTAGACAACTATTCTACACGCAGTCAGATTTTGGTGCAATGCTACACTGAATTTCAGTGCAGTATCACCCATGGTTCGCTAGTTTCAGCCAATGCTTGCAGGTTTCACCGCAATGCATAGCCACATGGCGTTGCGGGCTTTCTCCCTGCCATAATACTAGCAGCAGCGATATAAGTGAAATACTCTTGAAAGCGGCGTTAAACCCCAACTCATCTCACCTCACCTAAATTTATTGTTAGTCATTTGTTAGACAATTGTTAGACACCTTGACTTTCACATTCGTCCTAAGATTATTGAAATGTGTATATGAAATATATTTTGCTAAGAACTTGAAGAAACAGAATCCTTTTCGATGTTTGTAATCAAAACTAGAATATGTATGAACATGTTTTCAAATATGTGTTTTCAGGCTACTGTCACAATAAGATATTGCGCTATTACACAGATTGAAAGTCATTTTCAGTCGACTCTAGTAGTAGCTTACACGCAGTATGAGCCAACTACGCAATATACACAATAACTGGAACAGAGGATAACATTTAAATGTTTCTCTTAGTGACTGATAACTGTATGAAGACCATGAAGTGAAGCCAAGTACGCAATAACGGACTACTACGTAATATATTTGGAACTTGAGGTTCATCATGCTAACGCAGATACCTAGCCAAACATGTTTTTAAGACCATCATCACAATCCATACAATGTGATACTGACCCACAAACCTCACTAACAACAGTATTTAGCCGGTATTTGCCAGAATCTTCTGGCTTGTATATACGCATACTTATAGAACTGCCAATATTTTGTTTTGTTCCTGCCAACTTTCATCACGCAGCCAGGTCGAGCGATACCTGTTGATTTACCTGGCATTGTGACAAATTATTTAGCTATGCTTCATTCATACTTACATCTTAATGTATATAAAAATAGCATATGTTGTATCATAAATGAAGGAGCTTTACTCAGAAAGTAAGAAAAATCTAAAATTTAAGTTAAGAATATATATAGATGTAACAGATGATAAATTTAGCATGAGATAGTATCAGTAGACAATCTAATATAATGCCATGAACTCAACATGTAGTATATGCAACTAATTTGAGGATGGGAATACAATCAATGTTTACACTGTTGCTAACATGTGTCAGTCAACATGTCATACCGGTGCCACTCAACCATTCACCGGCTAGGGGTGAAGGTCATTCACGGCTGACTGATCCTGGGAATTTTGCGGTTTTCTCTTCCCACATTAATTATTGATTTATTTTGTTAATGGAATCAATCAATAATCAAGTGAAGTAAATACGTTGATGAGTTGGCGCATTCCATCATTTCATTATGGAAAATTGCAGGTGTGGTTTGCGTACTTATTGACGTACGTAAAATTCTCATTCTTATTCTCTCTGGGCCATCGGTGAATGGCTTTGTGGGAAAATTGTTTTTGTAGATATTAATGAAGTTTTTTGAACTACGGTAATTAAAATGAACAAAGTTGAATATTTGGACATTTTCCCTGTGATGAAATTTTTTTAAATTAAAAACTGTAGATTAAACAATATTTGTAAATTTAATTCTCTATTTCATTAAGCTGGCAATCCTAAACATTTATGCAACATTTTTATGAAATGCTTTTACAATTCACAACTAACTCTTTGTCACAAGTTTTTATCACCCGCCGCATGCATGTTTGGCTCAAAGCTGAGGATATAGTATTTGGCTGCATCTCTCTGTACGTCTGTATGTACGTACAAAATGGAATACCTCCAGTACTATTCATTGGACTCTTTTCATATTTTGCATATAGGTCCACCATTGGGAGAGTAATGTTCCTACAGAGTTTTGGGACCGTGACCTTCATTTCAAGGTCACAACAAGACTTTGTCATTTTACCCTTGTCAGCGGGATATCTCAAGAACTGTTGACTGAATTATCTTCATATCTTACACATAGCTTCTCCTAGGGAAGACAAAGGATGGATTAGATTTTGGTGACCTTGACATTATTCTCAAGGTCTCTCTGGAACTTCAAGTCTTTTTAAATGTTCATCTTGTCAGCGGGATAACAAAAGAATTGTTAATTGAATTCTCATCATTATCTTACACCAATTTTTTTTTAAGGAAGATTTAGGGCCCAGTCAATTTTGCTAACCTTGACATTATTTTAAAATTTGGAAGTATTAATTTGCGTCGGGGGATTATGTCACGTACTTATAGTGACAACAGCTTTTCATAACATTTCACAGGAAATTTCTTTTGAAGCATTACGTAACATATTTTTTAGGGGAAAGATTTAATACAGATAAAGATAAGAAATTGAATTTATGAATCTTATTTACAATATGTAATATGAACAATGAAACACACATGTTATTTCAAAATATCATCAGTCATTTAAAGGAAATTAATGTATATCATTTTGTACTACTCATATGTATTTTTGTCATTCAATATAAACAGATCATGGAACAATATTTACAACATCTTTCGTTATAAAAATAATGTACCGTAAATAAAAATGAATGTAACATTGAGAGTGAAATTAATGGAATAATTTCTGTCATTCTCTTAATTCTTACATGATCATCAGCTAAATGCTCTACAAACACATATTGGTTGTCATCTTTTGAAACATGTATCCAAGAACACAGATTTCAGAGGGATTAATATTTACAAAAGTTTCATAAATAAATCACATCAATGTTTGTGAAAGCCATGTCATGAGAACTGATGTTTCATGTGCATAACAATTGTCCTTTAATGAGGTGATGATTTAATAGTTTTGGCTCATTAAAAGAGTCATTAAAGTTTATCTGCAATCATGAGATGCCATAGATGAGGTCAAAGCAAGGCGATATTATTTACCCTATTAACAGAGAGGAATCTGAGATGTTGATCTCGGTGTACCTCCATACAAACTAAAAGCTTTTGACCATAGATTCTTTGGACATTCAGCTGCTTTCCTATTGAACTCTCTCCATACTGTGTTAGATCTACTCCAACACTCTCATGTTTCAAATCTCACCCAAAGACATTGGTTTGGTTTTGGGACTGACTCTTCTGTGTTTGTGCCTAGAGCATGGCCAAGTGTTCTGACATCAAGTGCATTGCAAATGACATATATCCTTATTATTATCATATACCGGTAGATTTTACACATGGGCAAAGTTTCTCAATTCAGTTTGTATTACATCTTCTCACATAATACATTGGCCGACTCATTGACACGATCTGTGAGGTTTTTCTTTGCCAGTGTTTGCTTCATTTCCTTTGAGACCTCATCAGTAAGGATGCTTACACCTCCACAGTTGAAGGACTCGTACAAGTCATTCTGAACCATGATGCTCAAGTCATCATCATCATCATCATCATCATCTTCTCCCAGTGGCATCCCTAAACCCTGATCATCATAGTTGACTAGTTCTTCTTGTGGTTCAGGATGATTGCAATTCTTCTTCTTTGGACTTGCCATCATGGTTCCTTCATACACAAGATTGTTCACCATTACAAGAGCATCTTCTTCAGATCCAGATGTGTCCAAGAGGAGAGTGTGATCACTTTTTGGTCGTCGTCTCTTGGAACCTATTCTTCTTGACATGTTCGACGATTCATCAACGGACTTGCTTTGTGAGTGTCCATAGTTCTTCTTTCCTCTGTCATCATCTTTATCTGCTTGATGAGTGAGGAGGACTACTTCAACAGTGTTCTTCTTCTTGGTGTCCTCAAGACTGTTAGCTGAGGCAGGTTGCTGTTTTGCAGCATAGCTTTCATAAGGTTCTTCTTGCGGTTCAGAGTTGGTGCTTATCAAGGATGCAGTTGACCCCACACCTACAGGAGAGTTCTGATAGATCTCCTCTTCTGAGTCTGTTGTTGAAAGTATACCTGGAGACAGTCTGTCTTTCATCTCAGCGGGCTGTACATTGATGTATCCTGATGGCTTTGGTTTTGGTACCTTGAGCCCGGTCTGTTCAGTAGTTTTTGCCAGATCAGGAGACTCTGTTTTGTCCATGACAGTTTTTTGATTCATATAAATGTCCTCCTCTTCATCATCTTCTTTTTCTACTACTTTTGGAGTCGTCTCATTTCCTTCTGACTGAAGTGATGAGAAGTTTGCATATATTTCTGCATCAAGTATGTCTGTCAGATCAGACGGGTCTCCATTTATGATATCAGTCTCTTCTTCGTGATCAATATTAGTGTCCTTCTCGTTAGTTGTATCGACGACCGTCTGGTCGCTAGGAGACACTGTCTTCTCCAGTGAATATAAGTTATCTCCCTGATCAGGTGAACTGTCTGATAAAGGCATCAGCTGGAGAGCATCTGTATGTACAGTACAAGTAGCTGTCGATACTTCAGGAGAACGTATTCCTTCTGCCTCAGTTTCATCCAAGTCCACAACACATGACTGATCAGCAAGATCATAAGTGCTGTCAATAATATTAGGTTTCAGATTTTTCAGTTGACTATGGGAAGCAACATTGTATTCCCCATCGTCTGTTGTGGGAGTGGCTGGTACGCTGATGTGGTTTGCATCTGTGTATAGGTTGTTTGGCATGTTTTGGCATGGATCTGGTCTTGTAGCCAGCTCGTAGGAGGCACTATAGTCTGTCACTTCAGCAGTGCTGGACATTCTGATATGGAACTCCTCGTCAACTTCTTCATAGTAACTTGGATTCTCTTTAGCAGGTGGTCGGCGAGTTGACGCACTTGTTCTCTTACTACGAATTCTGTGTACTCCTCGTTTTCTTCTGTAAGTGAAAAATAATTGTAAGAATTATAAAAAGTTTTGAGAATTTGGTTTCTTATGTTGTAAAAATATGTCTTGTATTTAAAATTAATGATAACTATGTCGTTTAGAGTTTAATGTCCAAGTTAGAACTATGGCAAGTCTGTGATATTCAAGTCCAGTAAGCTCATTTGGTTACTTAAGATAAATAAGAACCTCATTTAATTTATTTTATCTTCATCATTTAAATTTGAATTCGTACCAAAAAATATTTTAATTATAGATTCTTAATCTAATAGACATGATATTAGGCCAATCATGTATGGTTGACCATAGATGTGTTATTTTTAACATATTATATGAGTGCTTCATTGACTTCATATCTGGTATGTTTAAAGATAATATCATCTCTCTGTTTTTTTCATGTTGATTCGTTTATTCATATAGACAATACTTTCAAGTAAGCAAAAGTCGTGCAGATCTTATTTAATATTTATCTAAGTTAGAGTGTCAATAACGCAACTACATCACTTATTACATATCGCTACATTGATAAACAAAAATACTGAAATTATTTTGTTATTTTGCATAAGGACGAATGTGAAAACAAAAATTATTCAACATGAATGAGGCGTGTTAACACCGTTATAATCCGTATGAAATGTGTAATAGATCTCTGTGACGTTTGAACATCTTCATCATCTGATATGCGTGCCGCCGCCATATTGGGCAACGATAAGAATTGTTCCAAAACACATTTCAGAATTACGGGTCCCGCAATGGTCACATCCAGTACTCAACAGTGTTGACATCTGCTGCAAGTTGTAGTACGTTTTACTGGGCGTGTATATATGTAATTTTGTTGGATAAGGACACAGGTAAATATGTTATTTAGGCAGTTATGTAAGGCTAAATCTAGTGGATTCTGTCATTAGACGCCGAGCGACTCCTGTGTATTACGTCACAATACCAAGCAAGCGGAATTCGCTCTCGGCTAAAGTTTTATGAGGCGTAATTGAGCGGCGTTTTAAAAAGGCGTTATAAAAGATGTTTATTGGTTGAATTGACAAATATCAAGTGGAATCCTCGTCATCTTGGAATATGCTTGAATAAAAACCGAAAAGTGATATGGTCGGGGTTAGTGGATCTTTAAGTCCGATTTTCAGGGAACGTATAGGTATATAAAATCAACAACAAATATTTATTTTTGATAAATCAAAATTAAAAAGTTCATTTCAAGCATTGCTTTGTCATTGTTTCAGAATGTTAATTACTTTACAATTTTTCTTACACTTTACAAATGGTAAAAGTTTAAGAATTTAAAAATCTTTTTATTATCTTTTGAATTTGGTTTTATTCATTTTCTGAAATTTTGTTTCTTTACTGAGATATAATGTGGTAATATGGATACATTATATAGCTTGTAAATAAACAGATGTTTAAAACCAAAGTATGGCAGTTCATATACTATCCTTTTCTTCTATTGAAAGGGAAATAACTCTGTTCATGCTTTGAAGTGAATGTGTTGGACTTTTAGGATGATAAGAAAATTCATATTTGAAATAGATGGAATTAAAAGGTGAATATGATTATTATATATTATTGATGTATTTATTTGAATTATTTTGAGAAATAGAATTGACTGTAAGGTAAATTTGTGAGGGGAAAACATCAAATGATTTTATTAACTATTATGTATTCTTTTGTAGATTGGAAGATCTCCAAATAAACATAAGGAATGTAAATAAAAACAAAAAATCAAATCAAATCTTTGAGGGCCATTTAGAAGTGGAATATGTAAGAAAACAAGATTTTCTGGATATAAACTAGCATTTACTCCAAAACATTGTGTATCTTCACAATAAAGAAGTTGTTATCCAGAAATTTGTTTTCTTATTTTTCCACTTCTGAATGCCCTCAAAAAATTTTCTTTTTTCTTTTTTTGTTTTCTTAAAACAATAAAACGTAAAATCTTTTTTCCAAAGATTGAAAAAATGAAGTTCCTAGAATGTTACAGAAAGGTTACTATTACCTGTAAGCTGCAGCCAGGATGAGAATGCTTATGATGAGGATGAGTCCAGCAAACGGCAACATCACCAGTGAGGCAGTCATCACTGAAATATTGGACATGACTTCCTTGAATTTAAAAGATAATCTTTAAGTTTTGTTGTATGCATTTTATTGTTGTTACTTGTATGCATTTTAGCAGTATGTGAAACCAGTATACCGGGTAACTGGCATCAAAATCATTTGTCCCATTCTAAATTCTAAACCTTCACACCAAATAGCAATTATGTAACTCTTGAAACACGACATGGTTGTTTAAAGTATGGCATATACATATATGTCATATCAAGAACCCATCAACACAATATATGTTATTATTGTTGTTTTTTTTTTATATTGTATTCATGTATTGTTATTTTGTATTGTATTCTACCAAAGACTCTTTGAGTGTAAGACAAATTTCCCATCTGGGATAATAAAGTTTATCTTATCTTATCTTATCTTATCTTGTTAACTTTGTCATCTTGGCAAATTTAAGAAAAATCATGAATAAGTTCCCATTCGGGACCAAAATTTAGTGTTATCAACAGAATTAGGCTGTATAATAATAATACTGTCAACATTTAGCTCACATTGTATGTGAACAGAAATAAAGATTTGTCTGGTCTTAGGCTGTCAAAAGAAATATAATGATATAGGGCACAATGGTATGAATTCCTTTACTAATAACGCTGATTATTGTCTCTTTTGTCTAAAAAGTTTAGAAAAATATTGAGGAAAAAATACCTAGGATAAATTGATAGTACGAAATTTAAGGTGATATTCCATTTTGCGCCTTTATTCTAGTTATCATTAAGTCAATTCTGTATAAAACATAATAGCTCTATTTTGATGAGCATTGAGAGCAAAAATGTCAACTCTAATATCTCTTTAAATTTCCTTGCCATCAAAAAGTATTTCTGTGTCACTGTCCTCTCCAATATTATTTTGGATACATACTTCTTTCAGACCTTTTCCTGTATTCCTCAAGTTGATGGTCATCACTGGGAGCTGGTGCTAGAGTCGTGTTACCTTCTCTCTTAGCATTAGATGAGTTTTCATTGGAAACATCAACATTCATCATGATTTCATCGGGTAAAGGGTTGACGCAGATTTCAGACTTGTTGTCTCCCTTTGTTTCATTTTCATGTTCAGTCAGATTCAATCTTTGGAGTTCTTCATCAAGAAATGAATCATTCTTGGCTATTCTGTTGCAGTTTACTGTAACATTTTCTGAAATAGAAGATTTTAATTGTGATTCTCATTTTCTACATTTAGGTAATGGAATATGTATAATTCTTATAAAAACAATTGCTCTTCAGTATATATCAAATTTGGTTGAGGAGACACACAGAAGATTATATTAATTTTGAAGCATGGTTATCTTGGATGCACACATACTTATAATGGTGATTTTGTGACACAGAATTTTTATTTTTAACCAAAACCCAAACATTATATATTTTTCTGGTTTATTTGTGTACAAATGTTGTAGATTCATAATTTAATAGAACACATGTTTAAAATAATTTTTTGATTCTAAGAAAATATATACCATTTTGATGAAAATATGTACCATAAATTTGCACCAAAAATTGTTACTGGTGCAGATAGCTTGATCCCAAACATACCAATGGCTTTCTGATTCTTCTTTTGCACTTTTATCATCAATCATGGGTCATATCTTATCTACAAACAAACCTACTTACTCGTAGACATGATCTGAAGATACAGGTGTTCACCATGAAGAAGGTTGTCAAGTGTTTGAATCACAAGGTCATCCTCACTCTCCTCAACCTTGCAAATTGAAGGTATTGAGTCACGTGACCCGACCCCCAGGAGACAATAAGACCCTATGAGGTTTTCATGGATCTTGACAAGATCCAGACTTGTGGTGTTGGTGGTGGTCAAGCTGACCATTACACTGTCCTTGCATTTCTTCTTGACCTGGAGGTTCTTCAGGAGAATGTTGTAGTCCGTGTATGTTATAGTGCAGGAACATACACTGCTGTTATCTGTGCTAGACTTTTGGGACAGTACTGGTGAAGGAAAGGTCCCTGCTCCATTGCACATGTTGATTTCTGTGGAGATAAAAAGTTTTGTTACTATAAGGCTTGGAAGATTACTAATTCTTGTATGAAATAATTTTTAATTTTAACTGACTTTTGGGCTAGTTGATTAAAATTTCAGAAATTTGGCAGGTCGTGAATTTCACTGGTCCCTTTGTCTGTTTGTTGATAACTATGGTGTTAAAACTCAATGATGTCTTAAAGGGTCAGTAACACGTTTTTTGAAAATTTTAAATTTTCCAATTTCCCATTTATAATGATAGTTTATGTCATTTATATTTACTTTAGAGGGTAAAACATCTTATTAAACAAACCAATTATCCGTAGTGGTAATAACGGTGTTACGTATAAAGCAAAATTGCATGGCCGACATTTTATTGTGAACACAATTTATTATTTCGAACGACAAAAACGATTCCCATGGCTTTAAAGAACTATGTACACTCGTTTATTAACTTGATTTTCCGAAGAGAGAAGGGTGTTTTACTATTGGTGACATTATTTTTCAAATACATTTCATCGACTTATTTGAGAGAAAAAACGTGCTACTGCCCCTTTAATGTCTAGAATAAGTGTAATGGGATGTAGACCTTGTAACAGATCTCATAGTATTCACATATCCCGGCTCAGTTCTCATATTTCCACATGTGTACATGTGATTTTAGCTTATTAGGTCTATAAGGCCAGAAGGGCTATGGTGGTGGAGTATCACCTGGCCTATTTTCATCTTCTCAAGAACAAATATACCTAGAAGGCTGTAATATTTTGTGCAGACTCTTTAGCCAATGGGGATACTATATTGTAGATCAGGGGTCACAAGCTTAAATACCTAATTTCATCCCTTTCTCTAGTTTGAAAGGGTCTAGAGAGCTGAAACGTTTTGTGGAGACTCCTTGGCTAATGGGGATTCTAAATTGTAGATTTTGTGACCCTGTGACCCCAAATAAGGTCTGAGGGGTCACAACCCTAAAAACCTATTTTCATCTTCTTCTCCAGTGAGAAAAGCTCTAGAACAAGCTGAGAAAATTCATTATAACAATATGATTCCTGATGAGCTACAGAGCCCATGGCTCTATTTTTTCCTCATTAGACCTGTCATGCTTTGTCTGTTGTCTGTAAACTTTATAAATTTTCGACTTCTCCTCCAGAACTGCTGCACCCCCAAAGATAAATTCTTTTGGGAAAGTACCTTGCGGAGATCAAAGTTTTTTCATTTGGTCCTGATCCCACATAAAATGTTGGCATGGCAGAACTTCTTTCTTAGCTTTTTATCTATTATGTTATGTAAATTTACAATGATTTGTGTGGTTCTTATCAATTCTATGATCCTGCATCGTAGTCTGGGTATATAAAGCTCAACTTTTCTGTTGGTCCTGGTTGAAAATTAAATGACCTGAGAACCTTATATTTGTTTTGGAAGTAACCTATATGGTGCTGTGTCTTTTTGAGCTGTCATCTCCGAGCTACAAATAATTAAAAAAATTGTATAAAAAGTTTGAAAAGGAAATTTACCAATGTAGTGTTGTTGTGCTGTTTAGAGGTTACAACACCAGATCTTTTATTGCACCTTATTGTTATTCATTGAAATTATTGACGTCAAATGTTTAATTAGATAAATTAATGCAGGGTAAGTGAGCTGTTCTCACAGTTTCCTTGTTTAAAAAAATTATTTAAGGACACAATTCCTTATGGTTTTATACCAACAACGTTGATGATATTAGAAACGAATTTGAATGTAACTGTTGTATGAATTTGTTTGCACTACATTTGCAGTGGTATTAAGGAAGCTATTGTATCCATTTCCTGTGTTTAAAGTGTAATTGTTCTCCAAACAAGGCAGTAAATGTTGGAAAATAAACCTGTAAATAATGAGCTCAAAATTACTTGCATCATTTAAAGAGAGTGTTCTATCGGCAAAATCTGCCATCTTGGATTTTTGCATTACGTGACATGAAAAGACGCTGTAAATGTAAAAAAAATTCAACCTTTTGATAATGAAACTTACCAATTGATAGAATATTCACGAAGTAACAAATAATGTATAGATACACTAATCAACAAAGTCTTTGTTTACTGAGCAAAGTTTTCCCAAATTGTAGCGCTGAAGAATGACTAGCACTGCTCATTGTTTTTATTTTTTTTAATGAATATACGCTAGTCTTTAACAAGTTGTCAAACATTATGTAATCAAAATATGATGATAATGATAAGTTTTAACCGCATAGTGTTTTAAACATGTGTAAACGTGAATCCTCTCAAATTTCATCTACACAAAAAATGCCCTTATTGAACCATATCTTTAAGGTATGACTTCCGTCATCTTGTTCTGTCTTCTTATGACAATATTTTCATTACCATTTAATTCCAATACCAAACTGAAAGTAAAGCAAGATTTCCAGATAACAACTTCTTTATTGTGAACATACACAATACCAACTTCCCACTGGGAGCTGGACATATATCATCCAGTTATTTATGATACAGTGATACTTTGGAATGTCTTTTGAAATGTTTGATAGATATGTGAAGTATGAATGTGTTGTATTTCGAGTAAGGATCTATCCCATTGATGAGTGGCTCTCCTAGACCCATTACCACTAACCCCAACCACCAACTATATGCATCTTATCAACCTACCAGCCATAACGTGATACTTGAAACGACCTTTCTAAACCGTATCACCCGGTACGAGGGACTTACAACCTTGTAATTCCCTCCAGGAGGGTTTACACAGACAGTTGTAAACCCTGTTTGAAGGAATTATAATGATTGTAAACCCTGATATAATTGCTAAGATGACGGCTTGAAAGTAAAGATCTGAAGAAACTATCTTTAACTATTTTGAAAAATTTCTTAAATATAGCACATAATGAAACACAAATGTTTTGACGAAAGTGCGTCTCGAACCCGTACCCAGTACGACCAGTCTTTCATAATACAACGCCCTAGACTGCTGCACCACGAAGGCACATGGAAGACAACAGTCAAGAAGAACCTTACATAGAAATCTTTGCCGTACTGGGATTGAGACAGTGAACAAGGATTTTACGAACGACTCTATATAGAATCCAGGGTTTTCGATAACGGGATAAGAAAGTGTCTTTTATACCTAAAAACGGTTGATAATATAGATAAGTCATTCTACCTCGGATATGGTAAGGTTGTAGAACCTGATAGTCAGGAAAAACCTGCTTCGCATCCTCGGGTTTTTCCTTCCTATCAGGTCCACAACCTTACCATATCCTCAGTATCATGACTTATCCTTATAATATAATATAACACAATTAGCAGTTCAATTAACACCCCTTTGGAAGTTACTTATTTTGTTTAAGTTGCAGGTTATATGTCCTAACCACCATCAGCGCAGGTTGTTGGTCATCTCAATAATGGTTATGTGGTATTCAACCAAAGGAAACAAATGGACTTGTAACATTTTAAAATTTTATCAAATTAGAAATCATTATAAAAGTGGGATTCAAACCCTGAACCTCTGTGTTGTCAAACATCGCCCATACCACTTGAGCTTCCGAGGCTCCATGCCAGTTTTTGTACATTCTTTTGTGTCATATCTGTATTATTATTTTCCTTTAACATTTATTATACCCTTGCTACGAAGTAAGAAACTTAGTATCAAAAGAGCTGTGATGCTTCAATTGGGACAAGTTTTCTCGGCAACTATTACATCTAGGTGAATGAAATTTAACATGTAGGTTGTCCAGATGATACTCTTCATCGAGTTTAAAATCCATTTCTGAAATATTATTTTTTACAGAGTTATGGCCCTTGAATCCAAAATTGAATTTTGTACAAATTACCGGTGTGATGCTCTAATGGGGAAAATTAAGTTACCTGAAAAATATTACATTTGGGTGAATGAAATTTTGTAATAACAAAGCCAGTTCCCCCAAATTATTTGGGACAATATTATGATGCTTGAAGCTGTTTTTTTAACACATAGTAACCTTCACATCTATAATTCTCAGTGGACAGATAGCAGATGGCGGGGGTATGTGAGCCATGCTCACTTTTTTCGTGTTAATTAACAGATGCAAATTTATGTCTACTCTATGTAAGGAATGAAGAATTTAGTTTCAAACCTTCCTGACGAGTCAATCAGGAGTTGTAAATTGTAAATATCTCATTGATCTTGTTAGATCATGACACGTAAAACCAGCAATGTATCCCTATGAAATGCATGTATCAAATTAGAAGAAAGAAGATTTTTCCGTGGGAGTGTAAGGCAAAAAATGACCTGATTGCCTCGCATTATGGCAATAAACTCTGCTCAGACTAACACCTTCATGAGTTTATATGCGATAACTGCTCGGCACCAGGTCATTATATACAACAAAGATGACTGACCATTGCTTTTTCTATCCAATCAGGTATGACCTTGTTATGTTTGTATTGCAACTTGTTACAGTGTGACAAATATTGTTTTCTCTGTGATTTAGTTTCCTCACCACTGTTATCAAGTTTTCGTTGCTGTGCATAGTTGTATGTTGTGCATGCATCCCAGTTTGGTGTTCTCTACACTCCACCTTATGAAGGCGTAAGCATTTATTCTGAAACATGTTCGTTTACAATAAGTTGTTAAAGACCAACAAACCCCGACCATATCCCTTTTCGGTTTTTATTCAAGCATATTCCAAGATGACGAGGATTCCAGTCGCTTGGCGTCTAATGACAGAATCCACTAGAATTAGCCTTACATAACTGCCAAAATAACATATTTACCTTTGTCCTTATACAACAAAATTACATATATACACACCCCGTAAAACGTACTACAAATGGCAGCAGATGTCAACACTGTTTAGTACTGGTTGGGACCATTGCAGGACCCGTAATTCTGCAATGTGTTTTGCAACAATTCTTATCGTTGCCCAATATGGCGGTGGCACGCATGTCAGATGATGAAGATGTTCAAACGTCACAGAGATCTATTACATATTTCATACGGATTGTTAACGGTGTTAACACGCCTCTTTAATTGACTCATGGGTATGTTGAATAATTTGTGTCTTGACATTCGTCCTTATGCAAAATAACAAAATATATTTTCAGTATTTTTGTTTATCAAAATATTTTATTTATTATTTATATGTAATAAGTGACGTAGTTACGTTGTTGACTCTAGGGGAAATCTACACGACTGAACTATATCCGGGGTAATATTTGGGTGGGTTGATCAAAGTTCTATAGTTCCAATACTTTCATTTGAAATTGGGAAATATACATTTTCCATATTTTTATCCGAAGTGTTTTACAGTATTTTATTTCCAAAAACACATGAATTGACCACCAAAAAATACATGCAATATAAAATGCAAGGCCTTTTATATATCATGCTAGGAAAATGGTAGTGGTGTTACAATGAATCTAAGTAATTGTAAATCTACACGACTATAGATTAAGATAGCCCGAATATTTTATTCTAAAAAGTGTAAACCAGTAACAGTGATGAAAATTATATGATTTTCTTAATTGTAATGCAACTATTCTATAATTAGCAAAATAAAGTCACCATGAGAAATATTGACGCAGTAGATTTCAAGCTATAGGCCTCTTCAAACACAAAATCAAGCACAACAAAAAATGTAACTAATAATGACGTTTTTAATAAAAAAAAATTGCATGATCTTTTATATTTTTGAATTGTCATATTGTTGATTGAATATCGATGCTCCAAAAACTCCGAAATTACTCCCAACGGACACACAAATACCCATTCTATCGGAAAATTGTAAAAACGTTCTTATTATGTTTTAAACAAATTATCGATGAAAATCGACAATTCGCCTAAGGATTTCATTAAGCAACTCCTGTGTATGACGTCACATCGCTAACGAAGGCTAACGGCAGCCCGGCAAACTGTTTAAGGATTGGGATAATTAGCAGGCCAATTTTACTCACTTTAAATGGCAATATCTTGATAAAAAGGTGACGCTTCGAAATAATCTTTTGTGTTTTCTTACTTGAAAGTATTGTCTATATGAATAAACGAATTAACATCGAAAAAAAACAAAGAGATGATATTATCTTTAACAGAAATTTAGCTTTTCTTATGTATTCCAATTCTAAATGTCCTTAAAGGCGCTGTGGCATGTTTTTCTTACTTAAATAAAGTGCTCTCATGAAAAGGTAAAAAATAAAAAGAGTTCTAAAACGAATCTACATTGTTTGCAGTTAAGCCATGCAAGTCCATTTCCCTTTGAGCGGCCATTTTAATGTGTTCACATTAAAATGGCTGTTTGAAGGTAGTTCAAGTGATCTGACTGCTGTAGCGATACCTAAACACTCAAAGTAGAGTTTTGAATATGGTACCACGATAGAATGGTAAATTATCTTGCTATCTGACTTTTCAAATTCACAGGAGACCTACAAATCTCACACTGAAGAGTTCCACACCATTGTCACTGTATAAGTGCCATTTTCTTTCAACCCGGATAACCGCTTTCTTTGGATACGGCTTATCAGGTCTTGTAATGAGATGTTTTACCCTCTAACATAACAATATATTGGTTAACCTTTAATGGTAAGTAGCAACTTTGTGAAAACAAAATATTAAAAAAACGTGCTACAGTGCCTTTAAAAGCTTAAAAAATCAAATTATGATAAAGATATTAATTTCTTAGAGAGCATTTCATGAGGAGATGAAGAGTGAACTAAAGACAAGTTATGATAAATATTTAATTTTTTTCTCCAAATATATCATTACATTTACACCGTGACAGTTAACCACACATTGATCTTTAATTGGTTATTAGATAATAGCTGAATACATAGTAACGCATAGTTAGCATGCTATAAAGTTTGCAATACATATAACTCAATCCACATTGATTGTATCGATTGCTAATCAGATAAAAACTTCTGCCTCACCATGAGGATACTAAATGATTTTATTGTTCACCATTGAACCATTGGTGTTAACTACAATGCTGCCGATTGACATGACATATCATAATTGTTAAAATATGACATCAAAATGGTCTTGTAGCCTACTTACAAGTGAGTGTCAGATCAGTGATTATATAGTATTTAAGCTTGAATTAAATCCGCAAGGAAAAAATAAAATACTAAACTTGGTTCTGTTTAAAACCATATTAATGAAACCCGTAAATTGTATTGATATCATATTGCTTAATCTCACTAAATACTAAACCATTCACTTATAGATATAGCATTCAGGACATAGTTTAATATTCTCTATTTATTGCATACAGAAAGGATAATGGCAGTACCAGGAATGATAACCAAGTAATTGTTTAATTGTCCCTCAAATATCAATTTGGCATTTAAGCTGTAAGTCACACAATAAACAAGGTCATCTATAAGTGCTTTGGGAGGATTGATAACAGATAAATTGTGTAATTGTTTCAAATCTTAACTGGCCATGACTTACCCTGGTGTCATTAATTGTAATAAACATAACGAGCGTGACCCATTATCAACATCAAGGATATCAAATGTACAACATGCCGATTGTACTGGTATTAAATATCAACTCACCTTGGCCTAGAGTTACAGAAGGAGAGAGGAGAGACAGAAGAATGTGTAGAATCCACAACCCCATCTTTCAGGTCATGATAGTATTGTTAACCTCATTTCTCCATCCCCTCACGATGATATAGGACGACATTAGCCAGCAGAGCAGTGTATGGTGTTGTACTCCCATTGTGATTATAAGAAATGAGGAAGTTATTCTCTGTCAGCGCACAGGATATGAATCTGGGATGTAGTCAACACTATCAGACACCGCCCTGCTCTCGCAAGCTGAAGATAAGTTTCATGTGCAGTATGGACTCACATGTCTGATATTGGTGACTGACATTCACACGTAACTTAAGAAATGTGATTTTAATAACAATTAAAGTTATTTTATTATTCATGTAATATTTAAAAAAGTATAACATTTTTTGCATCAAAATTATTTACTTATGTTATTGAAACTCCTCACATGATTGTGACAAATTTTAGGTTTGGGTGGTACAACTCAGAATCTCTTTAGAAATATAAACATGCCATTTAGATAGTGAGCAAATATAACAAGGTCACATTTGAGATAACTCTACCTTCAATAGTACAAATTATTGATTCAATAGGGTGTGGGTTCGAATCCCGCATGGGACTTGGCCCGAAAAAGTACAAGAATTTATACTATTGAAGGTAGTGTTATCCCAAATGTAACCTTGTTATATATCAGAATCTCTTGAATAAAAACCTTAACAAATTTAACTACAATTAATTTCTTTATGTTGTGGTTACCGGAAAATGTAAGTTGTTTTTTCCCTTCCTACCATCAGATCTTTTTCTCAAAAAATCTGTAAAACCAGTTATTAATTTTGTCCGTCCTTCATATATTCATCAAATAGATGGAATAATCAATATTGGTTGAAAGTGTAAGCAATTACTTCTTATTTGTATTACTGTATACTATTATTTAACAGTTTTGAGTAAATGTAATTTTTTATACTTACCTGGTTGAAAAACCAACATTGCCCAACGCTTCCCCCTGAAGCGTTCCTCAACATATATCACACAGAATTAAAAAGGGACGCTACCCGGTATAGGTGGCGCTCGTGCCACGTGACATCGGTGACGTCATCATTACCTAGTACAAGCGAGCACAAAACCCAAACCCAGGAGGGGAGGAAGGGCGGGAACTAACGAGCGTTGGTTTTTCAACCAGGTAAGTATAAAAAATGACATTTACTCAAAAATGTTAAATTTTTTACATACTTATCAGGTTTGAAAAACCAACATTGCCCAGATTACCACAGCAAGGAGGTGGGCTGAACCGAGTCACGTGCGCCACCGAGACGCGTCGCTTTACCCTTAGGCTGGCACGCCGGAGCACTGACCGCAGATACACCCCCAAAGCCCGTCTGTCAAGCTCCTTGACAGTCCGTGGTGAGTGAGGCAGAAAAAGCCGACGCCTCCCTTGTCTGATGCCCCTTATCCGTTCTGCATAAATGCGGAGCGCGCGGACAGGGCAAAGGGAAAGGTCCATGACCTCTGGCGAGTCAGCTTCAGGACCTAATGACGGTATAAGAAAGGTCCTTCGCCTCTCGTCCGCGGCCTGGTTTTTACAGACAAAGTCTGGGGCCAGGCCCAACGTTGCGGACCCTCCGTCTCGGCGCTCGAACCTTAAAAGGTCAGCGTGAAGAGCGTGGAGCTCTGATATCCTCGCAGCTGAGGCCATTGCGACCAGGAAGGCCGTCTTGACAGTGAGACGAAGGAGGGTGGTATCCGACAGGGGTTCATAAAAATCTGAACGTAAGTGCCCAAGCACTATCGCCAGATCCCACTCAGGCGGTCTAGGCTTGCGCCGACCGTCGACCTGACGAAAGGTCTTAACCAGGCCCTTCAGAACCGAGATGTCGAACTACCGACATGATCGCCGCCAGATTGGTATTGATCGAGGAGGCTTTGAGCCCTCTCTCGTTCCTCATGTACACCAAGTACTCGGCAATCTGGGGCAGTGAGGCCGCCTCCGCTTCAAAGCCCTGCTCCTCGCAGAACGAGGCGAAGCCACGCCACTGGTAGTCATAGAGCTTCCTTGTGGTCGGCCGCTGAGCTGTTGCTATGGCTTTGGCCACCCGTTTAGAGTAACCGCTCCGCCTTAACCCCTTTTTGATACAAGCCAGGCGTGAAGATTGAGGACCTGCAGGTTCTCGTGTACACGTCCGCTTGGGTTGCTCCGGAGCAGGTCCCCCCGGAGGGGTATCTGAACTGGCTCCTGCAGAGCTAGTCTGCGCAGAGGAACGAACCAGGCACGAGCTGGCCACCAAGGGGCTATGAGGAGGAGTCGGATTGTGAGAGTGGACTGTAGCTTCGCTACTACTTGAGAGAGGATGGCCGGCAGTGGAAAAGCATAAGTGTCCATCCCCTCCCACTCTAACGAGAGAGCGTCTAGAGCCCAGGCCCCCGGATCGGGAACTGGGGACACATACGTTGGCAGTTGGCAATTGAGCCTTGTCGCAAATAGGTCTATCAGAGGCCTGCCGAACTGAAGACACAGAGACTGAAACACCACCGGGTTCAGCTGCCACTCCGTAGGAGGAGGGCTGTCTGGCCGAGAGAGAGCGTCTGCGAGGACGTTCTTGGCCCCTGGTATGTGTACCGCACGAATTGTCAATCCGATGCTGTCCACCAGATCGAATAGGCGGAGTGCGAGTTGAAGCAGCGAGTTTGCCCTGGTCGACCCCTGGCGATTGATCGTCCAGACCGCCACCGAGCTGTCTGTGTGCACTAAGAGGCAGTGACCTCGCAGGCGAGCTGACCAATGGTCTATCGCTCGACGGACTGCGTCCAACTCTAGAACATTGATGTGACAGTCCCTCTGAGCTTGTGCCCACACCCCCACGGTCTGGTCCCAACCGAGGTGAGCCCCCCATCCCTGAGTGGACGCGTCCACAAACAGGTGCAGAGATGCGGGGGTCGGCCTCAGCAGAACGCCTGAGTAAACATGATCCTCCACTAGCCACCAAGCTAGGAAGCGGCGGAGGTCCGGCGGGAGGCTGATAGCGTGAGCACATCGAGCTTCTCTGACGTGTGTGTTCAGGAACACCTGAAGGGGACGCAGATACAGTCTGCCCCTGACGGTCAGGTCCTGAGCGGACGTGAGGAGACCTAATACCCGTTGCCATTGTCGCAGTGACAGTGCAGACTGTAGGCCCCTGTCCATGAGATGCGCGAGTCTCCCCATCCGCTCCCTGGGAACGAACGCTTTGAACAGGCGGGAGTCCAGAATGGCTCCGAGAAACGTGAGACGAGTTACTGGGACTAGGTCCGACTTGTCTAAGTTTATGAGCCACCCCAGAAGCCTGAACAACTGGATAATGAAATCGCGTTGTACCCCGAGGGCGGAGGGCGAATGGTCGTGAGCGAACCCATCGTCTAGATACATCATGAACTGCACCTGATGGACGTGCAGATAATGAACGATAGGCTGGGTCACTCTCGTGAACAACCAAGGGGCGGAGGAGATCCCGAAAGGTAGAACCTTCCATTGAAAATGCCTCCCGTCCAGGATGAAACGGATGTACTTGCGGTCCGACACAAAGATCGGAATGTGTAGGTACGCATCCTGGAGGTTGAGAGACACCATACTGTCTGAGGGCTCCAGCGACCGCATGACTGATGGAATCGTCAAGAGTCGAAAATATGGCGGCTGTACGAGGAAGGAAGTGTTGAACTCCTTCATGTTGTGTATCAGCCGCCATTTGTTCGAGTCCCGTTTGGGTCTGACAGGTTAGGGGAGGGGGAGGGGGTGAGGAGACTGGGATACGGAACCCCCGCTCTAAGATCTGACACACAAAAGGGTCTAGAGACAGCTGTCTCCAGTTGGGGACGAACCCCGCCAGTCGTCCCCCCACCGACCCCTCTGTGGGCGGGTTCACAGGAGGTGGGAGGCACGGCAGTGACCACCTGTCACTTCTTGCCGCCTCAATGACCCTTCTTCCGCTTCCCGCTGAAACGAGAGGGGGTCTCGGGCCACGATCTCCTGCGCGAAAGCTAACTTGGCCGGTTCGGTTAGGAGCAGACTGAACAGGGATGCTCTTAGCGGGGGTCTTACGAGGCGTCACAGCCTTCTTTTTGACCTCCCCACTGGCCAACCTGTTGGTAATGTCCTGCTGCTGGGCTTCCTGACGCTGTCGGAGCGCTTCAGGAATATTACCAGCGAACAGAAACTCGGCGGCACCATCCGCCGCCCTCAGCCCCTTCCTAATATCCAGTGACAGGTTAGACCTGGCGAGGAAACCATCCCTCCGCAGGCTAGTCACTCCAGCAGATATACGAGCGGCTGACAGGGTAACCCCAGCCACCCCGCTGGCTACCACCCCAAACCCTCGATAGAGAGCTGGTGAACCCTCCTCCATACCCGCCTCCTTCGCAAAGGTGGCCATAGCCTGACAAGCGTGTGCCAGGTAATTACCAACCCCCAGTATCGAACGTGCCTCCTTGTCAAGATGCACAAGACAGGAGTCCGCCACTCTGTGAGGAATGGCGGAAGAGGCAACGCGTCCGATACCCGCGTCCAGCATAGGGGAAGCGAGAGGTATGGGAGAGTCAACCACTGGTAATGCAGCCCGTTGTCTGTCCGAAAGGACAGGAGGCGGTAGCAGTCTGCCGGGAACGGCCGACCTCACACAGGTCCTGTGCCGCTGACACCAGAAACCTGTGAGGAGGTAGAGCCTTACGAGGCGGACGAGGGGCAGTGGGTTTTCGCAAAATGACTCACGACGAGCGTGATTGGCGGCGGACGAGTCGGGAGAGACCTCCCTTAGTTCCACCCCCGCAAACTCTGCAATTGCCTCTAACCTCGCACCTGCGTCAGGTGCTAACCCCTCGTCCTCTTCCGCGAAGAGGTCCTCATCCTCCCCCGATAGCACCCCCCGATAGCACCCTAATGAGAGGAAGGTTGCTAGTATCAATGAACTCCCTCACTGGGGAACCCAAGGGGGAAGTTGAGGCGAGCGTAGGCGACGCGATGCGTACCACCCTGCGAACAGGGGAGGCTGACGAGAGGGCAGGAGGTTCACGAGACCCTCCTGACTCAAGAGGCCCAAGTCTTGCGTCCATAAGGGCCGACACCGTGTCCTTAATGGAAAGCAGAAGCTGCGCGGACACTGTCTGCCCATCGTCAGAGTGCGGCCGAGACACCGAGCGTTTATGCTTCTTCTTCCCCCTCTTGGTCCTCTTCCTCCTCTTAGGAGAGACCGAAGGCGAACGGGAGGGGCTGCGACTCGCCCTCTTATTCTTAAGAAGGAGGGGAGAGGAGCGGACAGGAGAACGTGACCTGCGCGAGACAGTCGACCTGACCCCAGTGGGATTAGACGCGAACCCTCGCTCGTCGTCATAATCAGGTCCACATGAGCCGGCGAAGGGCTACGTCCCGACAGGTCACGATGACCTGAAGAGAGAGACGACCTAGTCGGAGAGTCCCTAGAGGGGGAAGGATCCACCTTCCTCTTCCTAGAGGCGGCAGAGTCTCTCTCACTCTTCCGTATGGTCGTAACATAGCGCGCGAAGTCGTGCGTCGAGAGCGAGCCACATTCTGCACATCTGTCTTTATCGGTACAGATGACCTAGCACATACGGCACACCGAGTGAGGGTCGTTAAGTGCCGACTTGCGGGTCCCGCATCGGCAGCAAAAAGCAGCAAAAGGTCCAGGCGGAGCCATCACTCACTGATAAGATCGTCAACGAAAGCGCATGAGTGAGACAAAAAGTGAACCCCAAAACGTAACTCAATTCACTAACCCGAGACGGCAATGAATGAACCTATTCACAGGCGAGTCCACGCTTAACGAGTGTGACTGTACACTAAATCACTTAGTACTTAATCACCTGACACGCGAACGCAAGTGAGTATACCCTCACTCACTAACGTGAACACACTTAGCGAATGTACGCCTGTACAAACACCCTCGTCACCTGACAGGCACTAACACCTGACACACGCGGGCCGGTGAGTAACCACCCACTCGCTAATGAGTTCACACTTAGCGAACACGCTAGGTGAATGTATGCCTCGCTAGCGAGCTCACACTAGGTGAATGCTCGTTCACCCGCTTGGCGAGTGCTCGTTCACACGCGTATGCTCGCACAGCGGAGGGCGTACCCCCACCCCGTTCACTAACCCACCAGGTGAGCGAACCAAGGTGAAAGCGAAGGCTAGCGAGAGCCTACGCCAACCGAGAGGCGAGAGACCAACCGACAGTCAGTCAAGCAATATACACGTGCACGACCCGCTCGACTAGCACGTGCAGCCCGAGCAAGACAGGCAGCCTGGCAAGGCGAGAAATGCACCAAACTGACAACTCCAAACCCGACCCAAAAGTCAACTAATTGGCGAAAATTAGTTCAGCAGTTGGTCAGGAAAGGACAGAAAGGTACTTATAACAATAACTCTGAAGATATGAGGAACTAGGAAGACTTAAAAAGCCTATAAAGTAGCGAAATTAGTCGAGAACAGAACACACGCGTGACCGTATGCTCGCTCAACAAATAAGGGAATGATGACGTCACCGATGTCACGTGGCACGAGCGCCACCCTTACCGGGTAGCGTCCCTTTTTAATTCTGTGTGATATATGTTGAGGAACGCTTCAGGGGGAAGCGTTCGGCAATGTTGGTTTTTCAAACCTGATAAGTATGTAAAAAATTGTATACTAACTAAACAAGGAGCATTCACTTGTACATTCACTATATGTAATACAACCCCCAAACAAATATTTTCATTCCAGAAATTTTGTTAGTGTCAAAAACATAATTTATAAAAATACATCTTCAGATAAAATACATAATTAACATGAATTGTATTATTCTGCATGACATTGATATAACCTTTAACAATTATGATTGGGTTATGTTAGTTTAAATACTGTCTGAGGATTGAATTTCTTCTTTTCTTCTTACCGGTAATTATGTCTATAAATAATATGCAAATACAATTTCAAATGAAATAGGAAGGATTTGAAATCATGATCATGTACACAGCTGAATCCGTTTGTATAGACAATGATACTAAAATCTATTTCTGATGGGGCAGTTTTAGCTCATCAGTCCTTATCGGCAAAATGGGCTTATGGCATGGCAGTCATCCGTCCTTTTTCCTTTGTCAGTAGATTAGGTAACAGGGAAAGAAAAGGGCCATTGTCAGTCAGTCAGTCAGTCAGTCAGTCAGTTAATGTTATGAACCTATTATTTCACAATGTATTATATAAGTATTGATTATACATCATACAAGCGTGTTGAGCTGCAGAGCCAATGGCTCTATTTTGTAAGTTTCCTTGGTATTTAATTTATAGCAGCTCACTCTTACAAACTTTTACCTCTTTTAAAGAAAATATTTCACAATTCAAACTTGTTATGTAAATACATTATTTCTTAGATATCAAATACAGTGTTTAACCTCTTTTAGAATTAAGAGGAAAATATAATTCTTGTTGCTCTTTTCATTATATCTCACCACTGATTACAAGGAAGATTATTACTCATCATCTCTTCACTTTTATATTACATATCAATGGCTAGATATAAAGAATGTTTGACTATATTACTTCCTTGATTATTTATGTTTTAGAAAATGGGAATTAATCAGCAAAAATGTAATTATTTATCAAAAGCAACAACAAATCATGTACATTTTGACACAACTTGACACAAACGTTCATAATGTTAATCAGAGAATTGACATTTTTGCTTAAACATTCGATGTAAGGGATTCAATTTACTGCTTGAATCTGGTGAAACATTTCCAGCTAAAGCTTAACCACTTATATCTTATTACCTAACATTTTTAGGATTTAAAGATTTTAATTTATTCTAGAATAAATTTCTAAAGAATATTTCAGGAAAAAGAAACAAAATCAATTATCTACTTCAAATTTATTTGACATAATACTTTACCACCCAATGATTTGTACTGTCTCCTCAATTGCAGTCGGGATCTTCCTCATTGCATCCGTAGCATCAGGAAGACAGACATATTGTGCATCCTGAGATGCGTAATAGTATATACCGTAGTAGATTTTATATGCATTCTGAGCACTTAGCAGGAAAATACTCAAAGGAATAAGGACATCCCTTATAAGAGGTCCCTTAATAAGAATGATGGCAAGATGACAGCTGTTTTGCTCCAATATCTGTGTGTCAGATGGAGCTTATATCCCTTGTTTATAAGAACTGACGTTGGAGTCAAGGACAATGTTGGTGCAAATGGCACTATGTTATCACTGTACTGTATCAGAGGGAACATGGGGCTCTTTGTATTTCAATTTCTAATATTTTAAAATTTTGTAAAGAGGCGGTGCTTGACGAACTGTCCAAATGGCGGTTTGTGGAGCTAGCAACCTGAGGATACACTGAAGGAAACAGTGATGGAACCAACAGAAGTTGGGTAAAATTCAAGGGAGAGTAGATCTGCTGTCTGCAATTATCAGCAAAAAAGCCAGACAGACTTTATCAGACTGCTCACGTCATGAATTAGTCAAATGGCTCTAAAACATGGAACATTACTTTTCTGCCATTTTTGCGGATAACATCCATGGTTGATGGCGTGTCTATCCTCTTTAATATCTACTAGTAACACTTATTGTGTTGATTACTGTAAGCTGTACGTGACCAGGAAGTAACAAACTTCACTTGATAATATCTAAAATCGTGACAGTGCACTAGGTAGGTTTGCTAAAAATATCTTGACTTCCATTTTGGTTTTTTAGGCAGGATGGTGACATGGTTTGTGGTTTGATGTCAAATCCAGTCATAGTTGCTAGTTCAGGTGTAGTGCTACATTGTGCAGTGTCCAACCTTATTGCTAGTTCCAGCATATCCTACAAGGGTTTGCTGCAATGCAGTCATAATGGTAGTGAATGTATGCTTTCTTTTTGCATTTAGGTATCTTTACTCTGTCTATAAAAAAAAATCTTCGGACATCCATTCTGTGTTGTAATTATCAAGAAGTATTGACTGTTGTCGAAAATTACCTTTTTAATGATTGTCGACTCAGTAAAGTCATTATATTATTTATAAAGGTAAAAGTAGTGATTTCTAACAGTGTTCCTTGGCTCACACAAGTCAATTAATCAAAAATATGTTTTTGGAGACTTAACTACAACAGACAAAAATAAATTTTTTTCCTGGTAATGTTTAATAGGTATAACTACTGAGAAGTAAATGGGACGTATATAGTTTCAGTTTCTCTACATGTGTAAGGGTGTTGCTTGATTTTCATGCAAAAACTAGTAATTATTTTACATTTGGCGAATAGGGATGAATATGCAATTTGAATTAAATCAACACACATGGTATTAAAGTCAAATGAAATATTAAAAAAAACACTGAATATCATTTTCAGGAAATCTGTTGCAGACCTTGGATAACATGTTATGTGTATAAACTTGAACTGTTTGAGAGGCATATAAAAGCTTGATAAATTTTAAATTCATCTCAACTAAGAGCATGCAGTGTTTAAAACTCTTGAATTTACAGAGTTTACATCTTCCCACATATGTACAAATTTATGCCCTGTTTTAATTTGTGCAAGAGAGAATTGCTTTGCTTTTGTAAGGCACTATTGCTTTACAATCAGGAAATGGTGTCAACCTCAAGGCCTTAATTAGACATGAGAGGGAATAATAAAAGAAAACTAACTCTTTCATTCTGTGATAGGGGCGGGATAGCGCAATGGATAGTGTGTTCGGCTTCGGATCAAGAGGTCTGGGGTTCGAATCCCGCCAGGGGCATGGCAACTTTGTCTGCAGTAGAGAACTGTTCTACACACAGTAAGGGGTTTTCTCCCTGCCATAATACTGGCAGCCGTGACATATGTCAAATACTCTTGAAAGCGGCGTTAAACCCTAACTCACCTCACCCCCTGACCTTCATTCTGTAATAACGTGCCGAAAATATTTTGTGTTCTACATTGATAATTTGTGATACAAATAAGTCACAAAATATTTTGTCTGTTTATAGTTGTATGCTATTTCGTGTTGCAGCTACTACAAGTTGGACAACACGGACCAGGATATCATCAACAAGTACCTGTCTGGTCTGGTGGAGAAGGCCATCATGGAGCTCGAGTGTTCATACTGCCTCCAGATCGGAGAGGTGAGGAGAACTACTTTGTATATTAGTCTTCATATCGTCTGCAGAAGGTGTGTAGAGAAGTGTTTGGGGCTTTCGCCTTTGTATAATTTAATATTGACATCTGGGATTCAAATCCTGCCATGTAGAGTCTTTAGAAATTTGAGGGTTATTTAGAACTGTTCCACATGCAGTAAGGTTTGGTTGCTATATTGAAACATGCAGTAAGGTTTGGGTTTGCTGCTATATTGAAACATGCGGTTAGGTTTGGGTGCAATGCTATATTGAAACATGCAGTAAGGTTTTGGTTTGCTGCTATATTGAAACATGCAGTAAGGTTTGGGTGCAATGCTATATTGAAACATGCAGTAAGGTTTGGGTGCAATGCTATATTGAAACATGCAGTAAAATTTTGGTTTGCTGCTATATTGATACATGCAGTAAGGTTTGGGTGCAATGATATATTGAAACATGTAGTAAGTTTTGAGTGCGTTGTTATATTGAAACATGCAGCAAGGTTTAGGTGCGGTGCTCCAAATGGATTTTGATCCCTAGTTTTCCACTACTGTCACTTTATGATTTGGCCTCTTTTTAAAAATTCTTTTCAATCCAAGTAAACAGCTAGTAATCATGTATATTCAAGCTATGGTTCATGCTTGTAGTGATAGCTTTATGTAACAACCCATAGTGGCTTGATAACGGTATAAGGATCTATAGCGAAACGTCGCTATTGATAAATAAAGAAGTTGATCATCCAAAATAAAGAAGTTGATCATCCTTAAAATTATTGTTTTCTTCATCACACCATCTTCTAGAATGCCTCTCAAACAGTCCATAGTGGCTTTGCCCTCTTGTGTCCTTCTGTCACCCTGAATATCTATTCCACAATGATTCCTCCTCAGGACAACCGAAGTATAGCTCCTCTAACTCTGGGTCGTATCTCCTCGTACTACTACCTCAAACACAACACAGTCCGCATGTTCTGTGATGAGCTCAAGGCTGAGTCTACCCTTCCAGAACTCATCGAAGTACTCTCTGTAAGTAGTCTTCATTTTACAAGGATATTGTGAAGGACCTGTGAAGTAGTGTTCAAATGTGAAGTACCTGTTAAGTTGGAAACAAATACTATCATTTTGATTTTGTAAATGCTCAATAACTTTATGGTCAAGTATATATCATTCTGACAATTGTAATTTGTGCTTTGTTTTTCACCTTCATGTTAAAGAAAGTTTTGCATTTGCTTTTCAAATTACAGAATTCCAACTAAATTAGATAAAACACTTTAAAAATTGCCAGTTGCTATTAACACTTTTGCCAGCAAAATATATCTTGGCAAAGTTGACCAGGCAAACAGTTTTTTATATTTTGGCTAGTGAATTTTAAATAGCCTCTATTTCTGCTATTATGTCACCCACAGAATGCACATGAGTATGCAGAGCTTCCTGTCCGACACAACGAGGACCAAATCAACAGGTTGGTTCATTACATTTATTTATCATTGATAGTATGACCAACTTTTGATAATAAAGAACCTTTTTAATCAGTTTCCTTTCTTATTCACTTCCTCTTTTGCTGTAATCTTATGATTGGAGGGCCAATAATTTCAGCTAATCCTTTGGCCTTGTGTCTGTTGGAGACTGGTGTTGATTGATACTGTTTCAAACAATATGTTGTTTATGCAATAGCTCTTCCTGTTATGCCCCTATTTCACTACGAGCCGAAATTTTTCACATTCGTGAAAATTCGTAGATAATTCATAATTAATTCTTGGAATTGTAAATGATTCGTAGTTGATTCAACAACATTCTTGAAATTCATGTACAAATTTGGATTTGTCAAAAACATTTCACAAATCAACTACAAATTTTAAATTTGTAGTTGCTTCGTAAACTATTCGTAACTAAGTTGTGTAGTTTGTAACAAGTTCGTAAACAGTTCTTGGAAATTCATGGTTGATAATTTTGATGGTCTAACCCCGAATTACTTAGCAATCATCTACGAATCATTTACGAATGTCCCGAATTAAGTAAGAAAATTTGTAGTGTATTCACAACTGTTTCTTAATATATTTTCGTATTAAATAATTCGTATCTGTTTCGTAGAATTTCAGCATGAAAAGCTACAATATTTCCAAACATTTCATTCAAGTGAAATTGCTGTTCACAAATTTTGCCGATTTTTTATGAATTTATACAATCACCTATTCATGGCTATTCATGATAATTCAGCTCTAACTGAAATAGGGGCATTAGCTTGCTGATTGTTTTTATACATCACTCAGTCATTTTGCATCGGTTAAATATACATATGCTGAGAAATTGTGAATTGTTTCCGCAGTGACCTGGCGCAGAAGGTCCCGCTAGAAGTGAACCCTCACTCCTACGACTCAGCGCACACCAAGACCAACATCCTACTGCAAGCCCACTTCTCCCAGCTCCAGCTGCCGTCTTCAGACTACAACACGGACACCAAGTCTGTCCTCGACCAGGCCATCAGGGTTCTTCAGGTATTTATCTTCCCCCATATAGTTTGGAGTTGAGTTTCCCCAGGTGTCAGAGTCGGCCTTGGTATCAGTGTTCCCATTGTTTCCAATGCATAACTTTAATACTTCTTGACCAATCTTCACCAAATGTGGTATATCGTTTCTCAATGTCAAGTAGATATGCCTTTTGGAGTTTTGGCTGTTTTTCTATTTTGTTATTTTTCTGTTTTCATGATGCCAATTTGAACTTCATTATTTTGAAGGGTAGAGTTTGTTTCCGGAGTACAACTCTAAAATTATTGAACCCATCTTTACCAAATACTCTACGGTAATATTAATAATAATAATAATAGTTCATTTGTATAGCGTTATTTCCATGCATGAACATGTTCAAAAGCACACAATTTGTATTATTACCCTGAAGGAATTGTACTTTCATTGCCGCTATTAAGCGCTCTGTGTGGCCATAAAGGTCCGTACTTCCCTGTGTTCAGGTATATGAGATTGATCACACTTACTTCTGTCTTCCCCCAGGCGATGCTGGACGTGTCTGCAGACCAGGGCTGGCTGGTGACATCACTGAGGGTGATCCAGCTGATCCAGATGGTGATCCAGGGGCGGTGGTTGTCGGACTCCACCCTCCTCACCCTTCCCCACGTCATGCCCTACCACGTCTACTGCTTCAGGTACTTGTTCCCATCACCATACATACAACTTTCCATTGAGGTTTCTTTATCTTAAATTTTTATACAGATTTGAAGGATTCTATACGTGCTTCTTTTATGTTCCCTGTATGTACTGGAGGATGTATAATCTTGGTCTCACTATATTCATTGCACTTCTGGTCCTTATCTTATATACATCACTTTCTCTTGTCATTCAAAGTGTTAATATCTCTCTTTATATGAAGATTCTGCTTATCCCATAGATACAATCACTCTGCCTTGAATTGCCATTGTGGTCCTTCAGTGCATCCTCAGTGTGATCGTTCTACCCATTGACAATAATTTCATGAAATATTTATACTTCTGCTCAACTAATATCAGTGTGATTTGGCACAGTTGGACACAGTTGTTTGATCCCACAGGCTGGCAATCCAAGGACCATGGTGAAGCCTACTTGTCATCAGGAGTAAAAATATTGCAGTTAATTATATCTTCTTCTTTGTGCCAAGTGTACAGTATACAACCCTGTCCACAGGACAAACCCCTTGAAACACTTGGTAAATGAGTGACTGTGTCAAACTTTGACCAAACACTGCTAGTGTATATCCCAGTCTATCCAGCTGTTATTTGGTATCTTGTCAGATTGGAAAGCCATATTAATATCTCTGAATATTGTCTGTCTTCCAGACCACATGGAGGCGGGGCCAGGAAGAAGGGTTTCCCCGAGTTGCGTGGACCAATAGAAACTTTGCCCGAGTTGATGGCTGTGTGTGACGGGAGGTTTGAGGCCCTGGCAGCCATGTTGGAGGGTGAAATGAACCGAACACAGATTGATCAGGTGGGATGAAGGCAACACTTTTAGTAAAATTAAGATTGTTATGTGCGATTGTAACATGTGAGGACAAACATGGAACTCTTCAATGTGAAACATTAGAATACTGAAGCCTAGGCCTGTATTACAGCAGTAATTGTAGTTGTCTATTCTCCTCCTGCTACAGGTGTACCGGGTGCTGTGCTGTCTGCCCCAGATTGATGTACATCTCCAGCTGAAGGGTTTCTGGGAAGGGTCATCAGGCCAGGAGGAGCAGAGGCCCGTCAACCTCACACACGCAGGTATACACTCTATCAGTCACGTAGGCCGGTGCGTTACAGGTACATTAAGGGTACATTACAATGATTAGCACATCACTCGAGATTTCCTTTTGCAAAATGGTTTGAATGCATAAACATGTTTTCAATAATTAATAACAAAAATCTACACGTGTATAACAGTTATCATCCTTGCAGCATGATTTGCATGATTCCTATGAAGTTGTAAGAAATGAATGATCTATGACCAGTGATCAACTGATGAAAAAATTGCTACTGTCTGAGCTGATGCAAGATACAATGAAAAACTCCTATTTTTTCCCCTGCAGGTGGTCGACGTCCAGACTCCGACTGGATCCGAGTACACGCTGACCAGGAGTATGTGCTGCAGGTGGAGCTCCGCAGAGCTAATAAAACTAGGGTGCGTGTAGGGTAGCTAGAGGATTCTGTGTTCATTTGAGTTGAGGATTATGCCAGGAGCACCATATTGGTGCATTGAATACAAGTTCTTGATGGTCCAATTTAAAGTAATTTTATGAGAGCATCAGTCAAGTCCACAATTTGCAAGAATCGATATTGAAAGTACCAAATAAACATTTAATATTCCTTCATTGATAAATTGCTTGTTTTTTTCCATCTGAGCAATCTGATTTAATTTGACCTTAGTATCAGTTGTCATTGTGAGATTATCATATTTGAAAATAATTTCAGTTGTACAACCATTCTGATTAGCTATTGCAGGTTGAATCAAAATTCAACATTTCCAACTGTTTGACTTCCAGAAGAATGACAGCAAGGCCAGCACGCCTCGGTTCCCCAAACCCAAGGATGAAGGATGGATGTTGGTGGTGGGAGAGGTTGAGACAAAAGAACTAATCGCCCTGAAGAGAGTAGGCTTCATTCGGGGTAGATCCAAGGTGCAGCTGGCTGTCTTCACCCCGGAGACCGTGGGTCGCGTGATCTACACTCTGTACCTGATGAGCGACTCCAACCTGGGGCTGGACCAGCAGTATGACATCTGTCTGGACGTGATGCCTGCCAGTATAGAGACTCAGGTGAACACAGAGCTCAAGGATGAACTCGATGCTTTGGACTTTGGGGATTGAATCTTGGATTTCCTTTCCCCATGTGATACAGGTCAACCTCAAGAACTTTGACTGTGGAATTTGGGGATTGAATCTTTAACTTACTTTCCCCATGTGACACAAGTCAATTCCAAGAACATGGACTTTGGGGATTGAATCTTTAACTTTTTTCCCAATGTGATACAGGTAAATCCTGAGCTAAATGCAAACTTGGGACTTGGACGCAATGCTAATATATGATGGATAGCAATTTAAACTGATGGATGAACGAGCTTGGTGTTTTGTTATGAATGAATGGTGGATGTATTTCTGTCTTAAAATAGAAATGAATGCTTTAGGCTTGAATGTTATTAAATTTCCTGTTGATGTGATTTTAGAGATGCAACTTTATACCTTGTCTGCTGATGACTATGTTGCTAGCTATTGTATTGAATAAAGTGATAATGGATAGCACTATACTGACCACATCTGCTGGCTGATCAGTAATACTCAACACCATAACATCTGATGAGGAGAAGGATTTAGGGAACTTAATTTATTGCAACTGTGATTTACAATGTAAGTCCTTCTTTGAAGTGCCTCCTATTCATGAGAGATAAGTCTGATTGTCCGAGTGTTATAGCTATCTTAATCACTAGCAATTACACTGTCATATGAGCTGCCTTTCTTTGAGAGGAAGTCACTGAATGTAGGAGGATGAATTTGATGTGTATCTAAGTGAATAATAGATCGATATCAACTTCCCCTGCAAGTTTAAGCTTGCACAGTCTCTATCACTGGCTAATTCAACCCTTGTTGCCAGTCTCTATCACTGGCTAATTCAAGCTTTGTTGCACTTCGTCAGCTTATCTAGCCGTGTGGCTCACCTGGACTTCTTCGTGCAATCAGAAATCTCTGGCACAGAAGCGGCGAAAGCAGCAAGGCTTAAATTAAAGGCGGAAGTGATTGATATTGAAAGGGCAATTGAAAAAAGGTTTTTGTTCAGTGTCCAGCTACATGTATATACCGGTATGTGAACATGTAGTGATCTAGGTGCATCAACATATGGTTATACCTTGATTAACTCATAGAATATCTTCACATTTGGTAATAAAATATGTTATATGTCATCTGTCTAAATGTACTTATCCTTTTCATAATTAAAGTTGATTGAGTAATTATTGTTTACATTTTCCCTGATAATGTATATAATTTATTATGTGCAAGGGCCCATGCTGCCGTAGGCACGAACCAACACCAGTAACCAGTATATAATTTATTTGCATTTTATACAATTGATCATGAAAAAGACATTTTATTGAAATTAAAGTAAATCATGAGACAGACATTGATTTTTAAATTCTTATAATTCTTGAAATTTGGATTGACATTGATTTGTGCTTAAGCTTGTAAAGCTGCTTAACTTAATGTACATAAGTGTATTTAATTTTGAAATCTTTTATTTCAGTTACTGAAATTGTTTTTGCTGTATAACTAAAAATCACTGTCTCATAAATATCTTACTAATAATTTGTTTTATTAAATTAATGTATTATTTTGTTACTGTTATTGACTTACTATTGCTTTGTTGATAAACATATGTCATTTATCTATCTAAATCATGACTTTTGAAGGATATGTTATATGCTAATTGTGAAAAAAATAACTAAAATCAATACATCTTATTCAACAGTGTTAAAAGTTCTGAAGTTGCATTCCATTGAATAAATGGTATTACAGGATCAAGCAATGTCAAATTATCATTTGAAGAATCACATTGAACAAGAAGTGGATGGTGAAATCAATCCTTGCCAAGGAACTCAGTCATCTTTTGCTTTCTTATAATCAAGGAACAGGAGTTCAGAATTTCTGTTGACATGTTAAATATGAATGACCGATTTAAAAACTCTTTATAGCCAATCAGAGCATTCTTTCTATGAAAGCTTCATTGTCTCATAGTCACAGCAATGACCAGTCTCTTTGATGGTGTTTTGTATTTGTTTGTATATCATTAGTTAAGAGCCCATCCAAATTGTAAATCCTAAAGATATTTCTGGTAACATTTGGCATTTGCAAAGAGACCAAGCTATCCTAATTATTGGCAGTGTAAAACATTCTCTCTGACTTATGTTGCTTTGTACCTATCACTTGTGACATGTGATCATCATGTTATTTAACTGATTAACATCACAGTCAACCATCATTTCATTCTAATATCTAAGGTCACACAGTCAAACATCCCAGGCCACGCTTTCAATACTTAACAATACTTAGAGTCATATATTCAACCATCCATTCATTTTAATATTCAAGGTCACATAGTCAACCTTCCTTTCATTTGGTATTAAGATAGTCAAACAGTCAACCATCCTTTCCTTAGGATATTAATGATTCTACTGAAACGATTCTTTCATTTGTATCCTTTTGAATGATAAAGGTCAAAAGTCATATACATTTCATTTAAATAAGTGAAGTAACATTGTCATCCATTACTTCTTTTAAATATTTATGGTCACACATACAATCTATAATCGTTTCATTTGATTAATTAATGATAAAGGCAACACAGTCAACTGATTTGAATAATTTGCCCTAAAGTCAACCATCAATTAATTTGAGTAATTAAAATCATACAGTCAACAATAATTTCATTTGAATAATTCTGGCTAATTTACCATAATCTCATTCGACTAATCTAATCCTAATCTAAAGAAGTCAAGATATGATCACAGCATGTCAATGTTTGATGATAAATCACAAGTCAATCATTTCACAATTCCAATGTACACAGTCCCGTTAGTTTGAAGAATTTCCTGAACTTGACTTCCCAGACTGTGGCCGATCTTCCTCAAGACCATGGTGTGGAAGAATGGAATTTTCCGTAAAGATATCAGATTGACTTCCTGTCATCAGAGAAGAGACAGGAAGTGGGGGGTCATCTCTAGTCCTTTGAACTGTAAACATGTGGATGTAGTCATCATTATCACTTGAACTGCTGCTTAACTGAACACCACTATTAGGAATAGTCACATTATCATTGCCATTTGAACTGTTGCTAAACTGACGACTGTTATGAGTAAAAGTCACATTATCATTGTCACTTGAACTGCTGCTAAACCGAACATCACTGTTATGAGTAAAAGTCACATTATCATATGGGTTATCTTCCGATTCAACAATTGGGATTAGCCTACCATCTGGATCAATATTTTGGTATCCATTGTACGGATTCATGTCGGTTGGTTTTGAATTTCCCAACTTCTCTGAATATTGATAATCACATGCAAGTGTCTCACTATTATCTGTGTTCGCATTGGTTTCATCGGTATCATCCTCACCAACAACATTAGCAAGACATCCATGGGGTGCTACAGTTGAAACACTATAACCGTCCACATCGTTGAGTTCATTATGGGAGATATCATCACCATTAGGTTGATTGATTATGTCTACAGTAGACTGCTCGCCATCTGGACACCTGGCGAAGTGGACTCTCGGTCTTCGTGTCCTACCAGTTGGGCCTGCTTCATCTTCAGTGATGGAAGGGTTGTCTTCTCCTGCTTGTGGGGGGATTTCATGGCCGGAATCCTCCTCAACGTCCTCGATCTCAAAAACTACGTTGTCTTCACCAGTGTTTATTGCTTGGTGTGCTGGCAACTCCAGTGGATTGGTATGCCGTTGGATCCAGCGCCTTCTCTGCCTGTTAAAATGCAAACAGTAAATGATGACACTATTAGTAATAATGTCCAGACATGATGACGCTGAAGGCATCAGTGTAGGTTTTTATCTTTTCAATTATTATTGTCAATGACATATTTCGTATTCAGATTTGAAAAAAATATCTTCGTGAAAGACACTAGAAAATTCCAATGCATATAGGCCTATTGTGATTTTATATCATAGTAAACTGATAACACAAAAACTACTTTCACACTGACTACTACCACCGCCTCCCAGACAACAATCTTGCTTCCATTCATTTCTTTAATTTAACCCTAATGCAGTTCTAAGAGGATAATGTCACCTCATGCATTGCACAAGAGACTTTCTCAACGTTAAAAACATAGTTCCTCTACAATCTATATAAATTTAGATCAACGGGTATATTAGGTTATACTAGGACTGTATATCCATGATATAGGACAGTCAATCTAAATTTATTTAGATTGAGTTCCTCTATTATAAGCCAGAATTTTGTATAACGATAAACCACACCTGGGTCATGCTTGGAGGCCTAACCGGCAACGTTCATATACCACATTGACTTCATATGGATACAAGAAGAATGGTTTCAAATAACGCCATCCATTGTGAGGAGGATGTTGACGCGATGTTGTGTCGGAGACTACATACTTTAGGAAGTTGACACACCTTTATGGTAGAGTGTGACCTTTAACTGATGTATAAGATGATCTAACGTGATCGAAGACTGGACAATCAAAAACATGGTACGAACATGCTCAATACATCACGGTGATGTAGATTGATGAAGTTAGTCCAAGATATAATAGTGTCAGTTGACATATTTTGTATAGGATTGGACAATTAGAAGCGAGCGTTTCTTTTGTCCCGAAGTTTTTAGATCACCTCCATCTTCGACAAAAAAGAAGTGTTGTGTATATTGCATGAAATACCCAGAAATAAGTTCTTCAAAATACATTTCGGTCAAGAATCATATCAATACGTACTTACAGGAAGATAATGATACAAGCTCCAACCAGAGCCAAGAACAGAATACCCACAAACACGGCGAGGATGATGATGATATACGTTTCACCTGGTTGAACAGCCTCTGCAAACAGACAACACATAGTTAGAGAGCATAGACTATACCCTGTACAATCATCTCTGAGTAGACAATCAAGTCCATTTACTGTCTCCAGGGTACGTAAAGTTTAGTAAATTCTGATACTCTTTTAACGTGACACGAGACAATGCAAGTCAAATAATCATGAAAACAGTTGTCAACTTAATTTTAATGATGATGCAAATTGTTCTATTTGAGATAAATTATGTTGCGTATTGGCAATACGTACATATATGAATTAATGTTTGTACATTTACATTTGTAATATCTGAAACAAGTGGTTTAATTTTATTATGTTATAAATAAAAATGAGTTGCTAGATATACAAAGTATTTACTGTGATTGGGCTTGGCTGCCTCTGTTGTGACGTTATCTTCATTTTTCAGTTCTGCAAGAGTATCAATGAAAGTGTGTCATGATTTTTAAAAAAACGCGTGCATATTTGTGTAAAACCTTTTCTGACACACATGACGCACGTTGTTATGTAATACTGGACAAACTAGTTATGAATATATGCAAAGTTTTAAATTGTGACAAATTCGCTATTTATTTACTGACACAATGATAAAATATCAATAATAAAAATTCAAATTTCCCACAATTAGTTTGTCCATTATACATGCATTCCTATTTGGTATTTGTTTCATAGAAATGTATCAACTGCCTTTATCGTTTTTCAAATGTGACAGATAGCCAAAGGCATTAATAGTAGTAGTGGTATATAGTAGTAGACTAGTTACCTTCCCTGCTGTCGGCTTCGGTAGAACTTCCTGGTTAAACATAAAACGTTCATTTTCATTGGCTGTGCATATACTGCATGGGAACACCTGATGATTTATATAATTATGTATGTTCGCTGATGAATGAATTGAAGCGTCCAAACATTAAACTACATCTGTTATCATGGACAATCTAAGTTACGGGATGTTTCGAGCATTCACGAAAACATAACAATGATTCATGACAGCGATATTGGTTGCGTTTTTAAGGAATGACATGGGACCCTAATTTGCCAAAAATGTGTGTTGTTTTAAACTCTTTACATGGTAGACGGTTTAAGTATGTTGGTTCTTCGTGACATTATCATTGACGGTTTTGTCAGGGACAGAATGTGGCAATTGCTGACTGTTTTAACCTGGCCGAGATCAATACCACGAGGGAGGCCGCCTAATTCAATATCCATTGTCCTACATGTATACCAATAACTAAAAAACCGAGTCCTTTCATGTACGCATTACTAAATATCTTATCATTTACTTAAGCTGAATTATTCCGTCCTTTTCCTTTTCGATATGTTTGGTATCTTCAATTAACCCTTCCCATGCCTAATGGATATAACCTATAACCGATATCAAGCATCCATGCATATTTCACCCCATCTTATCAATTGCCAAATATTGAGCTTCCTTAATGAACCCTTCAGCTTTTAACCTATAGTCTTGTCATGATATTTAACTGTTTAATATAACCTCCTCATAATATCTTAGTCATCATTGAGTACAAAATAAAACGAATTTGCATAACCAATTAAAGTTAATAAAGCGTGTCAGATTACAGTTTACACTCCATCAGCAATGATAACAAATGATAACATTCAATTTTAAAACCTACCAAACTGTAGTATTGATTACTTACCAAACGGTAATGTTGATAACCTAACGACATGGTAGTATTGATTACCTACAAAATTGTAATCTTGATTACACCCCTTGGGAAGTTATTTCTTTTGTTTTAAATTGACAGTTATGTGTTATAACCATCATCTGAGCAGGCTGGTTATGCCATAACCACCATGGCCGGTTATGAGGTGTTCAACCTCCAAATGCGATTGTAAAATTTGGAAATTTTATCAAATTATAAATGATTTTTTGTTGTAAGCAACGAAAGTGAGAATCGAACCCTGAATCTATGAATGTTGTCGTACAGCGCCTTTGTCACTTGAACGGTCATACCGTATAAATCGGCAAATTATCCATTGTGAAGGCATAAATGAAATTATTTTAGAAATAGAGTGTTCCGGGGGAGTGTAAGGAAAATAATGACCCGATTGCCTCGCGTTATGGCAATAAACTCTCCTCAGGCTAACGCCCTCGCGACTTTATTTGCCATAACCCCTCGGCACCGGGTCATTATTTACTACATACTTTTTTGTCGAATTAATAATTTCGTAACATTTATCATAACAATAAAAACATGTCCAATATTGACCACCATGTCTAAAAGCATGAATAACATTCCTCACGGAAGCCTTGATGCGTTCGCTAACATGTTCATGTTCTTACTGGCGCTTGAACGCTCATTAATATCGTACCAAATATCAATGCGATACAAGCAGGTGAAAACGTGTAAACTATAATGTCAACCATGTCAAATAACACTATCACGATATCAATGTTAACACTGTTTGCATTACTGTAACCAGGATGGTTAAACCGTAAGTGTTCTACACGCTCGCCTTGCCACACCCACTTCCTTGTAAGTTGAAGAATGTTTTACAGCTGGGACCTCGTGACTGAAGGTATGTTTATGTAAGTCAGGGGGAAACCCCTATCCAACACATGTAGATCTCTGTACAGAGAGTGATAATGAATGTTTGAATGACAGTTTTCTGTACATATGTAGAGAAACAAACGTCACACACGCAGATTCATAAACAATGACATAACAAAATGTTTCACTCGGTGACGCAGTTTCATGTATTTGCTTTATTAACGGATCTATCCCCGATTACAACCGGTTCTCAACCGTTATGTAAATAGACGATGTCTTTTTGAAAATTCCATAAGAAAGTGAACACACTAGGCATTATTCATTTATTAAAAATGTATCTAACACTTAACTGTTCAGTGAAGAACTTTGTAATTTGTAATATTGTTCTGCTTTATCCATTTTGTAAGGTAATTAAGAATAGATTGAGATATACTATATATAGTAGATGTTGTAGATATCGAATCACATCTATAGAGACTTGCATACTGATTTATGAAATATCTTGTGATTTCTGATAGAGGCATTTTAGAAGTTGGTAAGATCGAAAGACATACAGGATACATAAGGATTTACAACTTCTTTCTTGTAATGAGATGCGACGTTACGTAATTGTTAAGTTTTAAACCCATGGAGCATGTAAGTCCTTATGTCGTGTTATATCCAATATCCAATACCCAACTGTCTCCCTGTGTTAGTAATCGCTGCTTCACTTAAACGTCCTACAGGACATTTGCCTCTGGTTTGAACGGTATCTGGTAATATTGGCGAGACGGTGATAAACGTGGGCTTACCTTTCATACAGTAGCTGGCGTGAACTAAACAAAGGAATCGAATAAAGGCAGCGACCCATGTCTTCATGCTGACGATTACACCCACCAATAAGGTAGATCGCCATGCAAGTGTTAGGTCTCTCGGTGTAGTTTATCTTCCTTGTACCCGTACAATCTAACGCAGGTATTCTTAACACTAGACAAATGGGCGCATATAAACTTTATATACTTAGATAACTGACCTCGAGATGAAGTGGTGGTGAGAGTTTATGAAATGGCGGTCCAAGTATATGAATTATTGTTACCATTACTTCTTCGTTGTATATGTTGTAACTTGAATTGTGTTCATTCGTCAATCTGCCTTTTTAAATATTAAGCATTTCTTAAATAACACTTTATAACAATAAGAAAAAGTTCGCCTATTGTTGAAGTGAAAATTTGAATGTATTACTGTCCTTACCTTTAGTTTTGTGAAAAGGGCAAAGTTGTTAGAAGATGAAGACGCGAGTGGTTGAATCTCCGTTTTTAAGTTCACAAAACCTCCTTGATGATATAGAGCTTTTCGAAGTACATTTCGCTTCGGACGGGGTATATTACCTTGAGAATATACGTTGGTAATTTTAAAATTTTAAAATGCTATATATAAGTTTGATTTAAGGTAAAATACACCTTCAACTATACTATAACGACAACCTACTACAAGTGTACGTTCAGTATAATTGTTTACTTTTTAAAAGTCCTTAACTTAACCTACACCTTGAAGATTCAGAACGAACGTTATAAGGAAACTGGAGAAACTGTTGATCTATCTGCTCTTATATGTAAGAAATGTAACAATATGACTGTTGAAGATAGATTCATTTAATCTCTAATTGTCCATGGGCCTACTATCATACTTTAAGCAGAAATAAATTCATTCAAAAATAATTTCACCGCATCAACGTATATCTTCAAGAAATTGTAATGTATTGAAGGATTGACAATGTATTAGAAATTATACCCCACTTCCGGTCTCGTTGCTATGGTTTCTTTTGTTACAAGTGTAGGTGTATTAGCCGATACACCTATACTTTTTCTGATATACCTACACTTTTCTATTAAACCTACACTTTTTAACAACTGAGAAATCAATGGAGTCAATTTTCTAAATTTCCAAATCAAAGTGATTATACTTTATAAAATGTTATTTATGAACACATACGACACCTGGGATCGAACCTGTGTCCTGTTGCTTTCTGGCCGAACGAACTAACCACTACACCACGAAGCCAGTTGAAACTATGTACATTTGTTCATGACCAAATGAATAAGGTCCTTATAATGCGTGATATAATATCACAATTTTCTGTATTTCTTTTTATGTAACAATGTTATTTAATTTTGGATGCAAAATGTCTTAACATACTGAAGTTAGTTCTGTTTTCACTAAACTTTGGCCATGTTGACATTATCCATTCAGTTTATGGCGTTAGCTGTACATTTCAGCGAGATGCACGTGCGTCTGCGTTGGCAATACCGTCATTGGGCCATATCAATTAGATTTCGAGCCCCAAACATGGGTTACCATACAACGAAGCACGAGCTGAGTGTACCCGAGAGTTGTCACAGATGAGGCCGTATTTGGGTTGTGCGTTTCATACACAAACTTTTTACAGCTGTATTTGTTTTAGAAATATTATGAAATGGTATCCGTTTACACTCGACCGTAAGTGGGGTATAAGACAGATATACCCATACTTTTCCTTGTGTATCGAATGATACCCAACACTTTTCCCGGCGGAGCCTTACTCGGCTACACCTCGTAAGGGCCCCACATACATCTACATATATGAAGTGATTCTCATAATTTCATATGATGCAGAAACATGAAATTAAAAATGAATTATGATATCATTCTAGATATCATATATAAGTATTCCATATACATACACATACACAACATAAAGTCAACACTGAAGTTTGTCGCCAATGCTGAATAAAGACTTAATAATGGTGAGTTTTACGTCTTGTATCCATCTCTTGCGAGTTGCTCACCGACATTATTACCCTGACGGATTGAACTTTTTCAAAGCTGCTTGCCTGCGCTGGGAGTCCATTTCGGACAGTACACCCGTATAACCAGTTACCCATTGTACAGCTGGGTGGACTGAGTGCAACGTGGATGAAGTGCCTTGCCCAAGGACACAACACAGCTGTCGACCCAAGTCACAAATCTTTTGTGTCTCCACTGGGATTCAAACCCGGGTCGTTGGCGTGAGAGGCAGACACGCTAACCACTACACCACCGTGCTCCACAATTTAGTGACTTTCATGAATAAAGTATTGTTATCAAATTTCTTATTTTGTTTACTTACTTTATGTCCACTTCGTCTTGTAATTTTATATGTCCAACAACTTTAAATGTCATACATTTTTCATACGATGTTAGACAACACATTATGAAAGTCTCAAAAGTGTATTTTGGGCCTCTTCGTGTTTATAGAGATTATAACCCGATGAAGTGTGCCATACGACGAGAGCTATTGTTATACATACATTTACACGAGTTTCGTAAACGTGTGTAGTAATTCCTTTATTACTCGTTCTATTCAATTTGAATCACTTAACCTAACCAGAAAATGGCCCACTTCTCTTGGGACGGCAAGCTATAATGACGTCATGAACTATTGTTTTATGACGTCACAGACGACGATATACAGAAACTCGCGCTGAAACAATGATTGCTAGCAGATCGTGATGTGCACATGTGCTCGTATTGAAAATATTAACTCGGTTATTTTCAACAACATGGATAATAACTATATATATGTAATAATATAAGAATAATCAACGAGTTGCGAGGAATTACGGATTATCTGTCCCGAGTTAATTATTGTGATAAACTCCGAGCTTTAGCGAGGAGTTTGACATAATAATTCACGAGGGACAGATAAATCGTAATTCCGAGCACCGAGTTGGTTATTCTTTTTCTTACCCAAGAACATTTTAATGCGTAAAAATCGAAAAACAAGACCCCAATTCACGATCTTTGATTAGACTGTAAAATACAAATTGTAGTCATCCGCCATTCATAAACTCGTTCACACCTTCAAGATGCGCACATCTAAATAGTTTGCAACTTGCTCTATTTTTTAAAGAACTATTCTAAAGTAACTGTTGAATTTATTTGCCAAAACAGTTTACTGACATAGTAAACAACTCGTTTATATTTTAAACTATGTTGCAGAATGAGAGAAAATTAGTGAAAACGTGAACTAACAATCGCACTGTTGGAATGCAAGATAGGAGTGTAATTACGTCACCAAATGACGTCATGGTTAATAACGTCACAAAGCAACGACGTCACGGCAGTGCAGCCGCAGACTCTTGCATGCTGCTTCGCCTTGCAAGTTTAGTACTGTAATTACGGTCTCGGAAACTTAGGTTGAACATGATTTTATATTTAATATGTTTTACTGACGTGTGACTTCAATTAGGTATGCTCGAAATTGTTCAATTATGTGATTTAGCTTAAACAGGATAGCATGAATGAGCGCAAAGTAGTTCCGTCAACCAATCAAAACGCAAGTTATATTTAGAAAAACTGTAACTCCCATGACCATTTTGAAAACTTTAATACCCGGCATATCTGTGCCCGCTTGGGTAAGAATTGTTTGTATGTCGCTAAATTCACCCAGGGAAGCATGGCCGTATGATCGAGGGTTTTGTCATTCTTTTTATAAAATTATATACAAAAAAAAGTTATTTCACAGAACATAGAACCAGAATGTCAACGTTGATCACTACGTTCTTGTATCGGACACACCGGTATTGAAGCGCACATACAATGTGCTGTTCTTCACCTGACTTGAAAGCTCCGTAGCGTCGTAGTACAGTCAGGGACTTTTTACCCCGAGGAGACTTGCCTTAGTAATTATACACTGTACGTCACATTTGTAGTTTCGAAATCCCAATTGACAATATGAATATGATATCTGAAATGCACAGGTGATTCTTCTGTTTTACAAAAATTCTCTTGAACTAATCTTTGAAAAATATTTTATATGTATAAAACCAAAAGTAACAGACAGTACTCTATTGGAAGCCTACTTATGTAGATGTTTTACGAATACGATAAACCTTTCATAACGATTGTAGGGGATAGAAATCTAATTCACATAAAATATTTGTAAGAAAATTTTCAATCAGAGAAGTTAAGACCCGTTCGGAGTTCGTGCATCGCTCACAGGCACCCTCATAGGCACATACCGCGTCCCTTAACCTTGTCTAGGGATATACCGTAAACATGGTTTACAATTGTTTTGATCTCTCATAGCAGGTGTTTAACAGCAACTCCCTTATCACTGTAAAGACCTGAACTTTTGGGCAGGCTTGGGGGCCAGCTTTCTCACGTAACCTCTGTTCTAATACGAAAACCTTTTTTTACCGGCAACATCTCATCCTGGTTGGTCGCAATAAAAGGCAGTTTAATAGCTTCAAGATTTGAGCGGTATATAAATATACCAAGTGAACCATTATTATTATTATCATTATGACAGGTCCACAACGTATGCTCACAACTCCTCCTCCAGGTGACTTTGTTTACATTCATTTCAAGACGGAAGAAGGGAAATCGGAAACGTTGTGATATAACAACAGAGATATTGCGATCCACAATGTTGTCTTGTACTCAGTACAACTAAATGTAACTTGTGTTTTCATTATTCTTCTCATAAATTATCAAGAAATGTGCCACAGTTAGACTGGAATATTTTAAGCAGTAATTGGTAATCTATATGGGTCATTGTTATGATATAACATTTAAAACCAACGCAAATGTGAAGTTTTTGAAGGTTTATTTTGATGTGTGAATAAGCGTGTAGCAAACCTAATATTGAAAACAATGAAACTGACATACTGTACATTGACGGTTATGTATGAGTGAGATTATTTACGTCTATTCAATTCGTTCCTTAAGAAGTAAACCGGTGTCAGTAAACGTTAGGTATCTCAAATTGATACCGAGCGAATTGAAGCTGGAAGATGGACACCTTGGTGGTGTCATGTGGGTGTCACATGCTCGTACCTTGTTAGAAGAGTCGGAATGTATGTTTGTATTGATTTTGTGGAGTTTTGTGTGTTTATGCCATAACTGTCCACACTGCTGTTTATCAATCAAGGTTTTATAGTTTGAGACTACACACAGTGAAAGCTATCAGTTTTTATTCTGACTTTTATGCTGACTAAATGCTTTAGAAACTGTTTTGCCCCTTGTGAGGTTGATTAAAGTGTAAGTTTGTTGTATGCAGAATCTTCTTTTGTTTGTTCAGGTGAAACTCTCTCCTCGGCCATGTTTTGAATGGTTGTGGGGACATTGACAGTCTCGTCATTATCAACTGTGGTAAGTTCCAGAGTTTCACTTTCTATTCCGTGCAATGTTTCAATAAGGGTGAGTTTGTTGTAGTGACCATCTACAGTTCCATGGATATCGTTTATGAGATGTGTCGTTTCTTGTGTAACTCCATAGTTCCGTTTGAGATTGACAGTGTTACAACCTGCTTTCATGGGATCAGAAATGTCAGGGGTTGATGTCTGTGCTTGTACATCTAAGGTCGGTTCTGAGAGACTCAGGGTATTGTATTGAAGGTCTTTGCTACTTGCGTCGTCTTTGCTTTCTGAGTATATTCCACTAAAGTTGAGGGTGTTGTAATCGGTATCCTTTGTTACCTCTTCTAGTGGTGTAAGGTTCTCTGATTCTGGTTGTGTTCTGATTGTAGATGGTATTTGTTGTGCAGTTCTTGAAGTGGATTGACCAGGCGGAAGAGTAGCAGCTGCAGGATAACCTACATCAAGAGAACATTTCGATACAACGAGAACATCACTATACTTCGTACAATCTTTGTGATACGACAGTTCATCAAGAGTAAAGTAACCGTGTTGTGTTGGGCCTGTTACGCCTGTGCAGCTGGACGAACCGTCACCAGTTATCGTTGAATGGGAAGATTGAGATGCTTCAGTTGCATGTATGTCATCAGCAGATTCTAGAGTAAAATAGCCGTGTTGAATTGGGTCTGTGACGTCAGTGCTGATGGTTGAAGCTTCACCAACTATCTTGAAATGGGAAGATTGAGAGGCGCCAGGTTTATAATGTTCGAAACTTATGTCATTAGCTGATTCCACAGTACAATAATCATGTTGAGGACAGAGTTTACTGTTCTCGTCCTTCATTTGGGAATCAAGAGAACGAGCAACTGCAGTTTGATCAATACTATGACCTATATTTACAGATACTTGCGTTGAGCCAGATCCAACAGTGCCATCCTTCATTCCATGTTTGTCATTTGGGTCTGCAAAGGCATTGTTTAAAGAGATGTGGTCATAGGAATCTCCCCTGGCTGACATAGCTGCTACTTTCGGTTTTTCCGTCTCTTCTTGTTTCGGATGAACATGAATGATTGTCACAGGCAGATCAATTTCAGTATAAAGATCGCTGTAGCCACTGTCTTTATCTGATTTTTGTTTTACAGTTCTCCATTCAGGAATCTTGATGTTTTCATCCTCCTCCAGAACGATCTCGCTGTAAATGTTGTCCGATTCTTCGTCTACCTTGACGCCATCTCCTCTTGAAGAGCGGTCAACCGATACAAGTGAAGATTCTTGGTTAGGACGCAGAACACTAGCCGGTCGAGACAGGGGTATGTCATGATGGAGGTCCTCAGTCCCATGTGTGTTGCAATATCTGCAGCTGTTGGATCGCCGTCGTATACTACAAACAAATATATACCAAGAAATGCTATCAAATATTTCAATTTTAATAAACATTTATCTTTAAAAAATCAGAGCAACAGTTTGTTACCGTTTTCTTATTTCAATGTGATTGACATTTCGTCTGGAGACATGTACATCTCACATACCATTCTAAACTTTTAATAAAGCAGAACAGGTATGAATCTGCGGATGTGCATGATTTACAAGACACATATTTGACCAATTTTTAAGGATATTACACTTTATAATAATACTAACGTATATCAACTCACCAGCATATATAGACGGTGATTGCGAGGAAAGCAGCCAGTGACAGGACCGAGACAAAAATCAAGGTTATGATTATGGTGTCTGTAGTATCTGTAACAGCACAACTGCATCATATTTATACACGTAAATAGCTAATAATTGACAAATAAGTATTTGAGATAGTATATTTAATTCTAATTGACCAAATATTTCCTAATTACAAAACGTGCACGCAAATTCCAGCACTTAATCTGAATTGTGAAATAAAGTAAAATATAGTCTAGTGCAAAGTAAACAACGAGAACGGTGGCTGAGTAGATAAGGTTCCGGAATATTCAGCGTCTACCACTCTGAAGGTGCGAATCCCATTAGAGTTTATACTCAAAGAGTGGTAATTATATTCGAAAGTCAAAATATAGATGACTAGCAATTTTATAATGATAGTTCACCTTTATCAGGGGCAAGTGCAGTGTCCATTGACGTATCATCATCATCAATTGTTGCGACACCGTATCCTGTAGTGGTTGTAGTAGTAGTAGTCGTAGTAGTAGTCGTAGTAGTAGTCGCAGTAGTAGTAGTAGTAGTAGTAGTACTAGTAGTAGTAGTAGTAATAGTAGCAGCGGCAGCAGTAGTAGTATTAGTAGTAGCAGTAGTAATAGTAGTAGCAGCAGAAGTAGAAATAGTAATAGCAGTAGAAGGATAAGACTGAGCAGGCGTAGTAAAATCAGTATTAATATAAGTAGTAGTAGTAGTAGCAGTAGGAAGAGAAGTAGTCGTAGTAGAAGTAGTAATAGCAGTGAAAGTATAAGAATTAGCAGGAGTAGCAATAGTAGTAGAAGTAGTAGTAGAAGAAGGAGGACGGGAAAGAGTAGTAGTAGTAGTAGTAGTAGGAGGAGGAGGAGTAGAAGGAGAAGGAGGAGGAGGAGGAGGAGGAGGAGGAAGAGTAGTAGTAGTAGAAGTAGTAGTAGTAGTAGTAGTAGTAGTAGTAGTAGTAGTAGTAGTAGTAGTAGTAGTAACAGAATTATAAGAAGTAGCTAGAGTGGTAAAGGAAGGAGTAGTAGTAGATGTAGCAGTAGCGTCAGTAGTATTAGTAGTACTAGTAAAGGTCGACGGGTTGTTTTCGGTAAATGGAGTTGGGTTGAGTGGCGACGAAATGGTACTTCCAGGGGTACTTGTGATGTTTGTCAAAGTAGACGAGAACCTCGCAGTAGAATATGTTGCAGATGGTACTTTAGATAGCGGAGTAGGGTTGTTATTATTTGCTGTTATTTGGTTGGCAATATCTGAAATAAAAATTTACAGCGTACATTGGGATGAACGGGCGATCACTTGCTTATCAAATTAGACTAAGTGAAAATACGGGTAACACGTTAATGATGATGATTTTTACAGTGTGACAGTTGAGATATGGTTGGAGTAAATTATTCAGAATGAACCATGGTATTGATATGAGTTTCTGATTTGTATCTAACGATCTCAATATTGTTATAACGATTTATATTTCACTGAAATTTCAGTAAGACAATATTGATGTTTATGTGACGATACTTACGTGTTTGAGACAATGTACTAATGAGATTAAAGAATGATTCTTACATAAAAATAGAAATGTAATACATTGACTACTGATCGATTCCATTGATGCTATGGAGAAAGAAAATATGGACATGTGGAATACAGTTTAATGGAACTAGGTAAACATTGTATTTTCATTTATCACTTTCCATGTTTTATAACTATCTAAATAGTCGGTTGTTGAGAGAAATAGTTGCGATTTAAAACATACTTATTGCAAACGTTTGAATATTTTAAATATTTACGAGGAGTTGATTAAGATCGTTTTATATACCGAGTGGACCAAATTATCTTTACATGATCTATTTATCCAATTTAAAGATTTGGAACAGTACAGATATTCGTTCAGTCAACATGGATCAACTCGACTGTACAGAAACACAAACATTGGTTTACATTGAACTATGTGTGATAAATTTCTATCTCATTACTTAAGATCTATACAGCTTCCCTTGAAAACTGGCTCTGTAACCCTTTCCTTAACATTGATTGCAGCACAAATGAATGTTGTCTATCCAGCAAAATAAAATTAAAAAAAATATATACTCATTCACAAAGTAAACATTCAATAAATGTTCAAATGTAGCATCATTTTAATGTACTATTGAGCTATTGAAAAAAGTTGGTTTTGTTGTGTTAAGTTCCCTTGAAATATTATAACGTTTGTAAATGTATATTATGCAGAGCAATTTCCAATATGAAATGTAAGGTAGTCAGTTTACATGTAATAGGTAATCCACGGGGATTGTGTAAAGTATTTGTATTTGTGTTAGTTATATTAGTTTGTCTCATGGGACACGGGAGTCTGTATCTTTAATTGTGCTCAAACTTTTAACTGATCTTAATATCTAATAACACATGTATCTACACAAAAGATAAATGGGCCAATTCCGACTTTTATAAAATTGTAACGACATAAACCTTGCAAACTGTTATAAACCTGAAATATCTGCAAACTAGTTATTAAGTACTGTTTCAATTGCTTAGTTTATTTAATATATGTATTTGTTTTATAAATATGTATACTATAACAATTGTCTTTATGATGTATACGCATGAACTTGTACAAGTAACCATCTGATGGGAAGTAAAAACACATGAAAAACATAGGACTTCATATATAATAGTTTATCATGTGTACCGCAAGTAACAGTAAGTCCCTCTTTTAGATTAACATTATTAAAGAACTTCAACCGATTTATATATGTTTGAATACACCACTCACCTTTCAAACATTTAAACCTTATCTCCAAGGTGATTTTGGGAATGTTTCCAAGACATGTAATATATATTTTGAAGGAACAGTTTCGTTCGTTGTTGCAGGCATCTTCTAAATCTTTTTGATCAACGGGTAGACAAGACAAACTTAAAAAGTTGCTGCAGCCTCCTGGTGGACAAGTCGTGACGCTGATTACTGAAATCCGCGAGGGAGATGCGCAGGTCAAGGGCAATGTCGTGTTGAAGTCCCGACCGAGAGAATCAGGTGGTCTGTGACCATTGATAGTTATTTTCCGATACTTAACTGGAACAATGAACATATATCAAATGTTTCATTAGCAATAATTTCGTTAAACGTTAAACTCGTCAGATGAAAGAGCAACCACTCTAATTAAAAGGACTCACGTAATGGTTGCTCCCCTTGATACTGTAATGATCGCACTATTCCTTGTCCGAAAATAACTAGAAATGCATTGTTGCCACAGACAACAATTAATCCTCAGGATATTTATTGCGATCATCAAATCAATATTCAACAAAAATGTATTACATAAAAGCAACGTTACATTAAATCGGTTAAATCTCTACCTCCCTAGAAAAGTTTGTGTGCCAAGTAGATTACGTACATATATGTATATATGGAATATGTTTTCGCTAAACCTTCGCTCTCTCTCAATTGTCGATTTTAAAATGAATAATTTATCCAGCTGAAGTGGGAAATTAATTCCCAGAATGTAGTTGAAACTCTTTTGATTGTGAGATCACCGTGCCAATGTGGAAACACAGGTTGCATTAATATACTATAATTACATTGTGTTTATAAACAAAGATATAAAGATTTAATACTCACTTTGTGCTCCATGTGAATATGTGGAACATGTCAATATAATAATTGCTAATCTGACGATGATCATCTTCAATAGCGAGATGCAGAGATATATGCCTGATTCATCAAACAAGGATATATTTTACAAGTCTATAGTTTTCAATCCCTGTCAATACATTTACAGTGTAAATTTGCTTATGTCGTTTTCAGACACACCAAGTATTCAATGCGATGTTCTGTGGTGATAAGGAAAGTTTTGTGCTTGGGCATATCTGAGAGGAAGTCTTCTATTTGTCCTTGTGTTGCATCATTTGTATATTTTTAGTCAATTTAATTGGATTACCTGAAGAATATGGCGAGCACTTGGTATCTTGAAATAAATAAATAAAAATTAAAATTAAAAATGTTAGTATACCCTGTCCTTATAACACATTTGATTAAAATTAAGGCAGGACAAATCAACTTTTTTGCAGATCTGATAACATTTCCTCTACGAAGGCAAGATTGAAGAAGAACACGGTGATTTGAATTTGTTTAATTCACACGCAGATGTAAATACGATTTATTTTGGAATTTTACAAATCAAGTGTTTCCATATTAGCTTATAGAGAGTAGCGAGGAGGTCAATATAATTGACCAGTTATGCAACAATTTATATAAAATACCTTTTATGTTTAACATCTGCCATATGATGAAATACACCCCATGAGCAGGATTTTTAAAAAATGCATACTGACCCTTGCGACAACTCGAAGGGATTCCTGAGACAGGAAGTAGCACGACTTTTGAGCGATGGTGTAGACCAATCAACTGCGCGTTGACAAATCACGCTCAGATACGTTGGGTGAACGTTTTTTTCTTTTAATTTGAATTACCCGTACTGCGCTGATTACGCTCGATTAATTAGTGATAAAACTAAATCACAACGTGCGGGTAAATGAAACAAACAACAATTTATTCAAAATCTGATAATAGCTCTCTTTTTTAATTTTCCCATTGAAGTTAAAGTCCGTTTAGAAGTTTTATCATGCAAATGAGAGAGATATGAAAAATCCCAAAGTATTATGAGCAATTTGTAAAGCTGTCGGTGCAATTTACCAACTTTTGGATCGATTGGGTTGGTAACGACCGATTTGATTGGTCAATAGAGGGGACGATAGGTGGCGCTAACCTATCTTAGAAATTCCTTCGAGTTGTCGCAAGGGTCAGTATGCATTTTCTAAAAGTGCATATATGGCCCGATGCGTGCGGAAGATGAACATTGGTCGAAGAAGAAAAGTTTCAAAATAACATCAATGTTTAATCTTCTGTATGAACAAACCACAAAAGTAGTATGAAAGCAGAGTATGTGTGTTTTCATGGTAACTATGTCTTCATAGATACACTTGTAAGAGTACTTTAGAAGTAAAAGTTGAAAAATGGAGATAAGTTGCGTAAATTATGCAAATGAGGGTATGAAACATACAAAAGACAGATGTACACATATAGTGATTGTACATCTCAAGTTTCGTAAAATTTGAACAACTAGTGTCAGAGTTATGAGCGGAACATGAAGCATTCCGGGCGGACGGACGGACGGACGGACATGCTGACCGCTATATACCCCCGACTACGTCGTAGCGGGGGTATAATTATCTGTAACATGATAGCTTAAATGAAATCTTTAAATTTCGTTGCAGTTTGTAAATTCACATTGAACTGGAGTAACGCCTGAATTTGGTAGCAGTCGTTTTATGTAACTGCAACATACCAATATGAGATATGTTACTTTGTAAGGCATTATCAATTTCCAATAAGGAAACAACTGAAATAGTTGAATATTATTCTCTAATACCGAAATGTCAGTCGGAATATTAAAGGAGTTATGTGGCAAATCTGATGGAAATTCTATGTTTGGACGGCCATTTCTAAAAGTGAGGGCTCAAATGTTTTTTAGTTTATAGTTTTAGTACTCATCCGTTAAATATATCGCTGTTCAATAAATATACACTGCCATTACACATTGTGTTAATCTGCGAGTAATGAATACTATATTATATATGGATTTTTTTAAAGGACATACTCACGTTGAATATTCATTCGTTAGTAACACATACATTATTTTGATCTAGATATATAGACAGTTATTGACATTAAAAAGGATATATGTTTGGTACTGCTCTTCAATTTTAAGATTGATAATAAATTGCGTTCATATCTAAAAGGAACAACTTAGTAGGATAAATAAATCGTATATGCCATTCAGTTCGTTAGATCATGTAAATTACTCTTACAACACCAGAATACCGATACCATTGTTAATAGTGTAGATGTAGTGTTTTAATAGATATATTTAATCCTTCATTAAATGTTCATTTAAATCATTGTTTGTATGTATGCAGATGCATGATATATGCACAGACGGAAAGAGGACAACAATAACTGAAGTAAATAAACGTCAGATTAAATGTCCATTGTAAATGCTTAAAGTTTATACCGAAACGTTTCTAAAACATTTTATTGCGAAACTACATATCAACATAACAATATTATGTGCATGTTATTTCCCATTTTAAGAATTAGAGTCCCGACTTAAGCTTGGGATCGAAGTTAGGAGCATTCCATGTTTAGGTTTGTTCCTGGTGAGGTTTATTAAAGCTTAAGGTTCAGTCTGTTGTATTCATAATCTTCTTTTGTTCGATCAGAGGGTGAAACTGGATGGTTGAAATTGACAGTCTCGTCATTTTCAACTATTGTAAGTTCTACGGTTTCACTTTCTATTCCGTGCAATGTTTCATGAAGGGTGAGTTTGTTGTATTGACCATCAACAGTTCCATGGATACTATTATCGTTCCACGGATGTGTCGTTTGTGTGGTACCTCCACAGTTCGGTTTGAGATTATCAGTGTAATAATCTGTTTCCATTGGATCAGGAGTGTTAGCCGTCTCTTCTTGTACATCCAAATTCTGGTCAGAGAGGTGTAGAGTATTGTACTCAGGACCTTTGCCCCCTGTGTCGTCTTTGACATCTGAGTGTATTCCACTTAGTTTGAGAGTGTTGTATTGGGATTCAACTGTTCCAAGGACATCGTTTCTTGGAAGTGTCGTTTGTTTCATAACCCCATAGTTTGGTTTGAGATTACCAGCGTTATAATCTGTTTCCATTGGATCAGGAGTGTTAACAGTCTCTTCTTGTACATCCAAATTCTGGTCAGATAGGTGTAGAGTATTGTACTCAGGAGCTTTGCTACTTGTGTCGTCTTTGACTTCTGAGTGTATTCCACGAAGGGTGAGAGTGTTGTATTGGCATTCATCTGTTCCAAGGATATCGTTTCTTGGAAGTGTCGTTTGTTTCATAACCCCATAGTTCGGTTTGAGATTTACAGTGTTATAATCTGTTTCCTTGGGATCAGGCGTTTTTGTGTTAGCCGTCTCTTCTTGTACATCCAAATTCTGGTCAGAGAGGTGTAAAGTATTGTACTCAGCAGCTTTGCTACTTGTGTCGTCTTTGACTTCTGAGTGTATTCCACTTAGTTTGAGAGTGTTGTATTGGCATTCATCTGTTCCAAGGACATCGTTTCTTGGAAGTGTCGTTTGTTTCATAACCCCATAGTTCGGTTTGAGATTTACAGTGTTATAATCTGTTTCCTTGGGATCAGGGGGTTTGGGGGTTGTCTGTTCTTGTACACCCAAGTTCGGTCCTGAGAGGCTTAGATTATTGTACTCAGTATTGCGACTTGTATTATCTTTAGATTTGACTTCTGGATGTATTCCACTGAAGTTGAGAGTGTTGTATTCAGTATCATTTGTAACTTCTTCTAATGGTTTAAGGTCCCCTGTTTGTGCGATTCTCTGGCCAGGCGGAACACTATTAGATGCAGGGTCATCGACATCAATAGAACATTTGGAAACAACGGAAACATCGCTATCCACCATGCAATCATTGTGATAAGACATTTCATCAACTAATTCAAGAGTAAAATAACCGTGTTGTGTTGGGCCTGTCACACTTGAAACGTCTCCAGCTATCTTTGAATTGGAAGATTGAGATGCTTCAGTTGCATTTATGTCATCAGCAGATTCTAGAGTAAAATAACCGTGTTGAATTGGGTCTGTGACGTCAGTGCTGTTGGTTGAAACTTCACCAACTATCTTGGAATTGGAAGATTGAGAGGTGTCATGTTTATCATGTTCAACACGTACTTCATCAGCAGATTCTAAAGTTTTACCGTTCTCTATCACCATCTCGGAATAAGGAGAACGATCAACTTTAGTATGATCATCACCATGTGCTGTATTTACAGATGCTTGCACTGCGTCAGATCCAACAGTGCCATCCTCCATTCCACGTTTGTCATTTGGGCCTGCAAAGGCATTGTTTAAAGAGATGTGGTCATAGGAATCTCCCCTGGCTGACATGCCTGCTACTTCCGGTGCTTCCGTCTTTTGTTTTTGTTTCGGATGAACATGAATGATTGTCACAGGCAGATCAACTTCAGTGTAAAGATCGCTGTAGCCACTGTCTTTATCTGATCTTTGTTTTACAGTTCTCCATTCAGGAAGCTTGTTGTTCTCATCCTCCTCCAGAACGATCTCGCTGTAAATGTTGTCTGTTTCTTCGTCTACCATGACGCCATCTCTTGAAGAGCGTTTGACGGATGAAAATGGAGATGTTTCATAAGGGTTAAGCACGCTGGGGGGACGGGAAAGGACGACACCTGGTAGCTCCTCACCCTGTCCTTGTTTGGTGCATGTACTGCTGCAGCTGTATCTCCTTCGTATACTGCAAGTATATCAGTAGTATACAGTTTGAGCTATATGGGTGACAGCAGTATATTAACCCCGGGTTAGGTTTAACACAAGGAGCCGGGGACAAGTTTGACAAGAGTCATCAAAAGATCATCTGTCCTACATAATTTTAAAAACACATCTTTGAAAGATAATTGTACATGTATGTCTTTAAAATATCACGTCAGTTTTGTGGGTAATACATATTCAAACTTTCAGGAAGATATGATAAAAGGCTCCGGAAATGAACCTATCCCTGAACAAGTGCAAATTCAATTCAAATCAGAATATGAAAGAAGGAATGTCATTTATATAACCGAATGTCGTATTTACCTTTCTAAAATCTACAACAAAAGTGAGCAGCGTTCCAACAGACGAGTTCAATGGTAAGAGGTCATGCTATACATCAAAGGTTTTGAAATCTTTCAAGAACGTTTCATTATACCGGGTATCATCGCTGCTACACCAGTTGTTGATAGAATGATCTCATATTCGCCGAGTGCACACATATGTGACTAATAACTTCAAATTGATTAGCATGATTACATTCGTTAATTGTCTTCTATATTTTGAGAAAATTCGTTTCACCAAAGGTGATCTGAAATGTTACATACGTTTACCGACGTTCTGGCCGTGACGCATTTTTATTCATGTCGGGTATAAACATTCCCTTCGATAACGATGTATCACCCGCTCATAATCACGAGGACTAATCAGAACGATTCTTACATGAGGTAGGGTAAAAGGGTTCAATAAATCTTTCTGATTTCAGTATAGGCCTTCCTTTAGAGGTGCATATATAACGGATCATTTAAAAAAATGCTATATTGATGAATTTTCAAGTAATATTTTCAAACCGAATTTATTTAATCGATTTCAATCTCAAATTATTTCATGAGTAAGAAACCTTTATTAATTACTCGAATACTTTTAATTTGTTCAATTATATACACAAAACCTTTCCATGCATGTCCCTCTCAACAACAATGAATCAATGCTAACTACATGTATATAATAAATAAACTTTGTTATGAGAACACATCTGAACTTGTCTTAAGCAAACTTGTCAATATGTAGGTATCTATGGACAATCATATATATCATCTTACCAGCATACACAGATGATGACTGCAAGGAACGCAATCACTGACAGGACAGTCAACACACTCACGATTATAACAATGTCAGTATAACCTGGAAAAATACATTTAATAGCATTATTTTATCAACCAAGCCTGAAACTGTTTTGAAGGCTTTTAAAGGCACAAAAGGGTGTACATGAGCATCTTGAACATTCTAAATCCTCATTACCTCGAGAAGGTGTTGTCCAAATAGTGCTGTATGGAAAGTTGCCTAAGTTGGACAATCGACTTCTTTATTAAATGAAATATGTTTAAATCAATTTAAATAAAACAGAGTTATAGTCAGTGTGATTTCCTAATGTAACAACATGTGATAGTAAAATAGCAAAGATCACTTACCTGTTTCACTTTTTGCGAAGTTTGTAGTTTGATAAAGAGAGACAGTTCTCGAAGTCAAATCACCATCTATAGATAAGGATGAAGAGGACGTTGTTTCTGAAAGAGCCAGGAACATTTTGTTTTCTGTATCTGACGGATAAAAACATATCGAAATGTCTCTTGATAATTTGTGTATAGGTTAAAACATAAATCTTACGAAAAAGGTTCGTTTCAATATTTAACAGAGAAAACTAAACTTATTAATGACAATTGACATTTTATGATATTAGAAATTAAAGAATTGCTGGTAAAATCAGTTTAAATAACATTAGATTGCATGAAAAGTACACACTGCAAACAAGTTTTCGCGTGTTAAATACATTAAACTTGTCTAAAACAAGTGTAGAAGCGAGCACAGCTCACATAAATATTGTTTGACATAATTGAAAATAGGAAAGACTAATCTGTGTGTAAATTTGAATATGGAATGTACAGTTCCAGAGATAATTGTTAAATCATGTTTCCATGGAAACCGCCAAAAATAAAATATAGAAAGGTATAATCCTCAAAAGGCACATCTAGGCACCATGGCATAGATGTGTAGCAAGTTTGTTAAAGCTAGCATGTGTAGTTTGGGAGATATGCTCTGCACAAAATGACTTCCTTACAGAGTCACTGTTTTGGTCATGTTTTGTGACGGACGGACATACGGACAGAATGAAGGCTAATTTCCCCCGCTTATGCTATAAGGGGGAGGCATAATTAAAATCTTAACGCAAAAGAATATGCATATATCGATATAATAGCACTGATAAAAAAAATGTCCAAATCTAAACAATAAAGATGCATTTTATAAACAAAATCGAGGTGATAAATTCAACAAACGAAAACATTAGTTATCTTTTCTTTTAGTGGATTGTAATATGTCCATGCAAAATGGAAGATGCCGTCATTACTCAGATATCAATAATGTTGAACCTGCTATTTGATCTATACTAAGGAACGTTTTTTTCCTTCATGCACAAAACGTTCATAGGTGTCTATATAAATCTGGGATTCTTGGGGGGTTAAAATAGGTCAAAACTCGTTTATGCTGTAACATGTGAAGTCAAAATTTTGACAAAGTATTTAACATCATGGTCAGTTTATAAAAAAAAAATCAGATTTGAGTTCTAATTTATTTTTAGGTATCAATACTTCCCCCAGAGTTTTGGGAGGGGGTACATTATATCTCCCCATGGATTCAAATGTTTCCACGAGAGTCATGTTTTGGGTACAAGATTTCGTACATCTACTGATTTTTTTTAACGATCTTTGAATATAAACACTATTCCAAGATGAGACTGACACAATTTTGAATATTACCTATACCATACGTGTAACTACCAAGCTTGTAGCTGATTCTGAGTATATTCTATAAGAGTAATAACTTCAATAGCGTTGAAACGGTTATTGGTAGTCTTACACTCAGACTATGAAAAAAGTATTTATTCTGAAAATATCACCATTTTATTAAATATTGAAACGGAGACTGTAAGAAATGGATTTTTCATATATGTATACTAAAAAGGCTCCTTTTCAATTTTAAAAATTATTTTTACAGTCTAAGTGTTTGACTAGGTTATTGGGGGTAAACACAGTATACTTTTGTATCTAAATTGATATGTACTTGTATCATAATTGGCAGATTGTAATAATAAAAATATCTTTCAAAATCAAAATGTTAATTGTCTAACCATATCGAAAATTATTATAAAAGTTAAATCAAACGCTAATGTTCGGTGTAAATGTATATTCAACAAGCTTGTTAAGGGCATTATACATGTATAAGAACTCATTACACGACATTATTTATTGTACAATATATAATTCAAATGATTAAAACTAGAGAACATATTCTAAATATTGTATACCCTTGATCAAATACTAGACTCACCTTTCGAGCATGTGTACCAAATCTCCAAAATGATGGTAGTTATGAAGAGACAAGTCTTTGATACGCTGTAAGAACAGTGCACTTTGTTGTTACATGCCAATGCCAGTTCTGTTGTATCAACGAGTGGACAAGAGACAGATACATTTGATTTGCACTCTGTTGTATAGCACTGCGTTTGATTAACGACAGTTATGAGTTTGCTCGGTCCACATGTTATGTTCAGTATTTCAGTGAAGTTAACTCCAATACTTGGGGGATTGCGAGTTATCGTCATATTCATGTAGTTTGCTGAAATCAGATTGCGAGAACATTACTGAAACTACTTTACTGATGGAAGGGGAACTTCTTATTAATATATATATATATATATATATATATATATATATATATATATATATATATATATATATATATATATATATATATATATATTGACGGATTCAACGTCATTCACCCGACGATATATACTGTCTGGCGGCTTGTTTTGTTGATTGGGTGCTGATAACTGATTTAAATTTCTACATTATATATAGCTCCATTTCCCAAATGTTGAGCACTTTACCATTTTGTAACAAAGCCAAACTACACAAAACCACTTTGGATTTTGTAATTTGAAGCATATATATGAAGACATCTACTCACCTTGTCCAAATGGACATGTTGAACAAAGAATTACAATTGCTAAATTAGCAAGAAGCATATTTAATAGCGAGATGCATTGGCACATGTCCGAGTTCATCTACTGTTATATTCTTTCATCACTATTATTATACATGTCTAGCAGCCTTCATTCAGGCCAATACATTGAGAGTGTCAATTTACTTTGGGCGGTTATAACACAAGTATGAATAGCTGTATTGCAAATAATCTTCACAATGAATACAATATCTCTGTAGCGATAAGGAAAATTGAGAACTGTTTAAATACATCCAACATGAAAGGTTCTAATATAACTTTGTTGCAACATTTTATATCTAATCACGTAATGAATGTATTTTAAGAAATAATTAATACTGATATGAGTAAAACAAGGATATTGAAATGGGCTCCGTCCGTTTCACAAGATCAATTCGAAGAAGCCATAAGATTAATTCGAACGTACACAATTAGTGTATCGCTTGTGTCTGACAGCTTGAGTGAAGAGCATCTTTGACGTCAAATCACAATTAATTCACGGGGATTTCCGGAAAACGGCGCCTATCGAAGACGTTATTTCAACGTATCTACATAAAACGTGGCATTTTAATACTTTTTTTTACACTTTGTCTTAAACAATACTGTTAAACATATTAAAACAAAGTTTTTCTCTAATATTCTCCTTTAAACCAAACACTCTACCACAGCATCAAGAAGGAAGCTGACGGTGAAGGATTTAATAGCTCTATTTATAGTCACATTTTCTCTGTATAAATAGCGCTAATAAGTGAAACATGCTCTTTTGAGTGCGTGGGATGCACGATCTCTTCGTGAAAATAGGACAATCCTCAGCCAATTGATGTCAACACACTCGATGAATCTTGTATCCTATTTGGATCACTATAACACACCATTGTGTGGTGATGTCGAAGTTAATTTTTGTTTTAAATGGTATTTAAGCTTTACAGGAGATTGTAAACATTGAGAGTCGGGAACGTCCCTCGTTATATTTTCAGGTTTTACAATCTCAGGTAAGTCCTCGCAATCGTGGTTTCTCGTTAACATCACGCCTGTATCCTTGATGAGCAGCTTCTAAAATAGACGACCATCTCTGTCTTTGAATAGTGTATATACCTCGGCAATAATCAAGTTTAAACATCGTTGTCCGTGGCACCCATTCATCAAAATATCAAATCATGAATATATATATATGATGAAAATATTACTTTTTTTTATGTGGTAAAGGAGTCCCAAATATTATTTCCCTTTATTTGAATGATGTTGAATGTTTTATGAAGGAATATAACACTTATGGTATAGAATGAGATACATATTCGAATTATGTTTATTCCTAAATGACATGTTTTATTTTTATGATTATTATTATGATTATTAAGGATTCAGCCATTAGGCTGAATCCTTATTGTTATTGGCGTGTTTATTAAGGATTCAGCCATTAGGCTGAATCCTTATTGTTATTGGCGTGTTTATTATTATTATTATTATTATTATTATTATTTTTATTATTATTATTATTTCAAGATTTTTGTGTACCAGACTTCTACAAGAAGGATTGCAGCTATTACAACCAAACTTTACAGGCTGATAGCCCTAACTATGTAGTTATACCGCGAAGCTTTTGGGCCCAATTGGTTCAGCCATTTAGGGTCAGGTTCGAATCTAAAAGTCAATTTTTAACATGGGAAAAAAATGAAAAATGCAGCTAGAGACTTGCGACTTTTTCTAAAAGATGCGCAATAGCCATGCGAGAGAAAAAGTCAATCATGACGAATCTGTATGTCACGTGGTTTCGCCGCCATCTTGATTTTAAAAACTCTTTAAAATCTTCGGACCCCATGTACCTTTGCGGATACACGACTCCGAAGATATTTGCACCTAAGAGCTGAAACTTTAGTTATATATAGCTGAAACATTGGGGAATAACAAGTTTGTTCCTTTTTAACGGAACTCTTAATACTTTCTTCACAGTGACCTTTTAAAGTCAGGCAATTTTTGAAAAATGCAAACTTCAAGGAGACATAACTCAAATACCTACCCATCGAATTTAATGATTTTTTCAGGAGAGTAAGATTGGACTATGGTCTTTATGAATCAATAATAAAATCGCTCGCGAACAGTCATTTCCGGTCATAATAAAGAAAAAATTTAACATGGGGGAAATTCTCAAAATCAACTTAGAGACTTGAAACCTTTTGCACAAGATGCGCAATAACTGTGCGAGCAAAATAATAAATCATGACAAAGTTGTAGCTCTCGTGGTTTAGCCGCCATATTGGTTTTCTTTGACAGTTACATATTGGGTATACATAGTTCTAGGGACATGTTAGAAACGTGTAACTTGTTTTAAAAGATGCGCAATAACATTGTTAACATGCCTCAATTCATTATATTTCAAATAATTGAAGCATATATGCGCTGAATCCTTTTATCGTCGCTTGCGACTATATTTATTATTATTATTTTTATTATTTCAAGATTCTTGTGGAATCGACTTCTACAAGAAGGATTGCAGCTACAGCAACCAAACTTTACAGGTCGATAGCCCTTACTATGTAGTTGTGCAGCGTATCTTTTGGGCCCAATTGGTTCAGCCATTTAGGGTCCAGTTCGAATCTAAATGTCAATTTTTAACATGGGAAAAAAATGAAAAATGCAGCTAGAGACTTGCAACTTTTTTTATAAGATGCGCAATAGCCATGCGAGAAAAAAAGTTAATCATGACGAATCTGTATGTCACGTGGTTGCGCCGCCATCTTGATTTTAAAAACTTTTTAAAATCTTCGGACCCCATGTACCTTTGCGGATACACCACTCCGAAGATATTTGCACCTAAGAGCTGCAACTTTAGTTATATAAAGCGGAAACATTGGGGAATAACAAGTTTGTTCCTTTTTAACGGAATTCTTAATACTTTCTTCACAGTGACCTTTTAAAGTCAGGCAATTTTTGAAAAATGCAAACTTCAAGGGGACATAACTCAAATACCTACCCATCGAATTTAATGATTTTTTCAGGAGAGTAAGATTGGACTATGGTCTTTATGAATCAATAATAAAATCGCTCGCGAACAGTCATTTCCGGTCATAATAAAGAAAAATTTTAACATGGGGGATATTCTCAAAATCAACTTAGAGACTTGAAACCTTTTGCAAAAGATGCGCAATAACTGTGCGAGCAAAATAATAAATCATGACAAAGTTGTAGCTCTCGTGGTTTAGCCGCCATATTGGTTTTCTTTGACACCTACATATTGGGTATACATAGTTCTAGGGACATGTTAGAAACGTGTAACTTGTTTTAAAAGATGCGCAATAACATTGTTAACATGCCTCAATTCATTATATTTCAAATAATTGAAGCATATATGCGCTGAATCCTTTTATCGTCGCTTGCGACTATATTTATTATTATAATTATTATTATTATTATTATTAAGGATTCAGCATTTATGCTGAATCCTTATTGTTATTGGCGTGTTTTTTTTTTATTATTATTTGCACCGATTTTGTCTCCACCACTTTGGCAAGAAGGAATGCAGCTATTGCAACCAAACTTTACAGGCTGATAGCCCTTACTATGTAGTTGTGCCGCGAAGCTTTTGGGCCCAATCAGTTCACCCATTAAAGGTCCAGTTCGAATCCAAATTCCGATTTTTAACATGGGAAAATTTTTCAAAATGCACTTAGAGACTTGGAACTTTTTTTAAAAGATGCGCATCGACAACCCGAGCAAAAAAGTAAATCGCGGTGAAATCGTTAGTCACGTGGTTTCTTAACCTTTTCAAACTTTCGGACCCCATGTACCTTTGCGGAAACACCACTCCGAAGATATTTGCACCAAATAGCTGAAACTTTATTTATATATAGCTAACACATTGGGAAATAACAAGTTTGTTCGTGTTTGTACGAATTCCTAATACTTTTTCCACAGTGATCTTTCAAAGTCAGGCAACTTTTGAAAACCGCGAACTTTCAGGGGCGATAATTCAAAAACCTGACAATCGAATTGAACGATTTTTTCAGGAAAGTGAAACAGGACTATGGTCTTTATGATCAAATAATAAAATCGCTCGCGTACAGTCATTTCCGGTCAAAATAAAGAAAAACTTTTTACATTGGAATTTTTTTAAAATGCACTTAGAGACTTTAAACTTTTTGCAAAAGATGCGCAAGAACAATACAAGCAAAAAAGTAAATCATGACAAAGTCGTAGGTCACGTGGTTAAGCCGCCATTTTGATTTTTTTTAAATTCGTCTGATTTTGACATGTTAAATTTCGCTCTAAATAATCCCAGTGACACACTAGAGAGTCGCAACTTGTTTTAAAAGATGCTTAATAACTAGACAAGCAAAATATGTTACCATTGCGGAGTCGTAGGTCAAGTGGTTTCGACGCCATATTTAAATTTTAACGTTTTCAAATGTTTTGACCCTGTGCATTTTTGCGGAAACACCACGCCACACCCTTTTTATATTTTTTATGGAGTTGTACTTACACTTTGAAATTATCTGTTTTATAGCTTTAGGCGTAATTAAGTATTATTCCCCATCGGCGAAATCACCAATGGTGGAAGCAGACGTTAAACTCCTTTCCGACAACAACAGCCTATTTTTGCGTTGTAGCCTACACATTGTCAATGGGGGTGGTTCCCGATGGCAGGTGGGATGAGGATGAAGTGTCGTCATGTACACGTTGGACTATGTCTTCGAAGTCAGACTTAGTAAACCAAATGTCTGTACTGGCTGAGTGAGTGATACATTCCATACGGGTAGTTGTTGTACTCCCGGCATAGGTTCACTCTAAATGGGAGAATCATTAATATTTCGTTAACAGGCCTACAGTTAAACAAATCGTTACACCACTTTGAAGATATTTGCATCTAAGCGCTACAACTTAGATTTACATGCAGCTGAAGCATTGGGGAATAACAAGTAACATTGAATAACTCCTAATGTCCTGTTCACAAGTACCTTTCATGGTATGTTGACGGTGAACAAGTTGGATATGATTTTATTGAAGCGTCATGTGGAAGAGTTGCTTCCCCTTGACCACCCTACGATGCTGTGAGCAGGCATCAATACCTCATCAGATAGACACAACGTCACCCAAACTGGAAAAAGGGCCATTAGCACGATAATTTATATGGCTAATGAGTTTTAAATATAAGTTCATCAAATTTGACTTTCATTTTGATGTGTGAACAGGAAATTCACACTTTCGTTTCGGCTGGCATTGTGTTGTTGGGGGTCAGGCCTGTTATATATGGTGCTATTGTATCGAAAGTACTGAATGTTGCCGAAAATGACCAATTTGAAGACAGTCGACTCAGTATAGTGACGATATATATGTAAAAGTAGTTCAGGTCGAAAACCGGACACTGCATCACGATTAACGCACATCTATCAGCCAAAGAAAAAGACAAATCTAGGTTGATTATGCTTGAAAGATCGGACTGTAGTTTCGGTTCTTCAAATATTTTATATGGTTCGCATAGAGTGTAATGCATATAGACATTGGTATGCAATTTGTTATCTTTACATAAAAGAGAGTTATTAAGGAACGTAGCACGAGTCAATGAATTTCCACTTAATTCATTCATAAACAAGATTTTACTATTGTCATAGTACGCTAATTCCATATAAGGCAAGATGGTATTTTCCTGCGCCAAAAGAGTTCCGTGTCAATCATTCATACATTAAGCATGTGGCAATTGATTAACAAACTCATCAATGAAACTACGCTCGTTTTAAGCAAGTCTTTCACACAGTATACCTATTGTAACAATTGAATGCGTATTATAAAACCAGCTAAAGGTAACGGATTTGAGACATCGTTGTCTCGTATCCATAAACATTTATTCTGCCCTTTCTAACACTTTAAAGCCCTGTTCTACATCTTCATTGTCCTTGCATTTCTAAACTATTTCAATTCTGTTCCTTCTCTTTTCCTTTTATTCAAACATTATTATTAAATGGTATTCTACCTAACCAGAACGCCAATTGCTCCCTTTTGAAAATAGGTCTGAAACAACCACTTCCGGTCTTTTTATTTACGTAAGTACAAGCTCACACCATTGTATATATACTCACGGGCAAAAGAAACGTCACCACATTTTGAAAACAGTATAAAATGAAATATTGATGTCGGAGAAAATAGATTTTGTATGTATTTGGTAGCCACATGTTTTCTTAAGAAATATTCACAATTTCATACATCAGAGTATGCAATTTTTATTTTTACATCTGTTCAAATTGACATGGGGTGCTAAAATCGTTTTTTAAGGATGTTTTTGGCCCACAATATTTAGTATTTAAGTTTAAAACATTGAAAAAGTAGAAATTTAATTAACTTAAGATATCCTCGACATAAAAAACCTTCTTTGATTTAAATTTGTTGACGCGTCTTTACTGTAGGACGTCTCAAAACAAGCCAAAACTGGCTTTTTGAAGCTTCTATCTCGTCTAGTTAAGGAGATTCCAAAACGACCATTTCTTAAAACTTGTGTTTCTCAGAGTTATGAATAGATAATGTTTTGAAAATTCATATTTAGTATTGTTGGGTTCTGAAGACATGGTGTAACGCTGTTTCAGTCGCATTTATCGCCCGATGATTGATATATCTTGTATTTTGTATGGGGACGTTTCTTTTGCCCGTGAGTTTAGTCACACAATTGTTCGATATTAACATGTAAACTTTGGGTCTCAATACTCCTAGAGATGTGCTAGAGACTTGAAACTTGTTTTAAAAAAATACGCATCAACATAGGACAGATGTCTTAATTAAAACAATTGAAACGCTGAATCCGCATTTTCGTCGCTTGCGACTATATTTATTATTATTATTCCAATTTTGTCGACACCACCTTGGCAAGAAGGCCTAGGATTGCAGCTATTACAACCAAATTTTAGACAAGTAGCCCTTAATTTGCTATTTTGCCGTGAAGTTTTTGGGTGCCAATCAGCCCAGTCAGTTATTTAACTGTCTACTTAAATTTAACCTGGGACAAACAATTCAAAATACACTTAGAGACTTGCAACTTTAAAAAAGCACTATGGCACTACAATCCAAAAGTAAATCTTGGCAAAATTGTAGGTTACATTGTTTCGACGCCATATTGTTTTCTTTCAAATTTTCTGACCCCATGCACTTTTGCGCAAACACTGCTCCAAATATATTTGCATCTAAGAGCTGAAACTTAGATTTATTTACAGCTGAAACATTGGGGAATAACAACTTTGTTATTTTATTAGCGAACCTCTAATACCTTTTTCACAATGACCTTTCAAAGCTGTGTGACTTTGAATATTTACCAAATTTAAAGCGAATATCTATTTTTAACAACTCCACTGCTCCTCATGTATACTCCATAACATACCCGCAGTGCTCAATACAGGTTAAATTATATTAAACCATACATTGCTTTGTTAAGTATTATTCTCTCTTCATTAACAAATACATTATTTTGTTCGAGATATATCCAAAGTTATTACCATAAACATTAAAGGAAATCTTCCTGATACTGCTCTTGTTTCAATTTCAAATTTGCTAATAAATTGTATTTATAGCTACAAAGAATCACTTTTTAGGAAAAATAAATCGAATATGCAATTTTGGTTCAAATCATTAAGATTATTAGATCCTTTATATTACTGTAACAAAATGTACTGATATCATTTTCAGGTTTGATATAGTGTTTTACGATTTTTATTTATTCCTTCAGTAAATATATGTTTAAACCTGTATATATGCCAATGTATGTGTGCCATGATATCATCACTGACTAGGACAGATGAATCCATCACAGATCGAAATGTCATTTGTTGTGTATTGAGTTACACAGTACACAGTTTAAAAGCATTACTCATATGAAAAAGTTTCGTTTCAATATCTTCAAGTGTCTATCGAAAATTATTTCGACAATTGACATTGTTTGTTAATACAAATGTTACCAAACAAGAATTCAGAGTATAGAGTGCAACAGAAAGTGCACACTTAAAGCGATCTTGAATTATAAGAATAGTCCAAAAAGATAATGACAAAAACTTGAAGATGGCATAAAACACACATGTTATATCTTATCGATTCTGGTTATAAGAGTTTCAACATCATTAATTGCTCAAATAACTAAAGAAAATAAATTAAAGGGCTGTTCACTTTCTTGTCCACTTGATATATCCTTGCATTGTAGCTGACAGTTGGGATCAGCACGTTTTTGATATAATCAAATGGAGCTTTCAAATATTTATTTCTGAATAAAATACATTTCAAGATCAACATGGTTATTGGCTATTCATATTAAAAAGTAAGAAATAAAATATGTATTATATGTCTATGTATTTGAAAAAGAAATAAAATTATAAAAAAGGAAATATTTCACTACTTTTGATATATATGATACGTTTGTAATTATTCCATTCAGTTAAGGACATTATATAAGAGTTTTATTATACTACATCACACGGTAATATTATTTTGAAATATTATCAAACCAGGTATACTAACGTTAAATATTATTTATGCATAATAGAAGATTCAACTCACCTTGCGAGCATATGTACCAAATCTCCAAAATACTAGAAATCATGCCGTAACAAGTTCCAGATACATTGTAAGAACAGTGTACTTTGTTATCACATGCCGATGCCAGTTCTGTTTCATCAACGAGTGGACAAGAGACAGATGAATTTGATTTGCACTCTGTTGTATAACACTGCGTTTGGTTAACAACAGTTATGAATCTGTTCGGTCCACATGTTACGTTTAATACGTCATTGAAGATAACTTCATAATTATTGGAGACTCTCGTACCATTAACTGTCACCCTCTTGTAGTTTGCTGAAATCAGGTTGTGAGAAGTTATTGAATGTAGTGTTCCATAAAGATATAAACTAAAACCTCTGGAAATGTATTAAATCCCCGATGTTTTAACACTCTTGATCGTCACGTTTTTTATATGACGTTGCAATGTATATCTGTATATAGATTGAAAGATATATACTCATAAAAAGTAAACATCAGATGGTTTTAACTGAATCAATAATTTTATATAAATTCCTTTGAATTTAAGAATTGCTTTATCACGGTTCGGATGTAGTAACTTTAATATTGCTGTTGAATTTGGCAGGTATAGTGATATTCAATAAAAAGAAAGCATATGTCCTTTCTGATATATTACAGCGACATGTGTAACTCCCAAACAATGCCTTAACATATAGCAATTCGAATTCATCACCATGCAATATCAATACAAATAATCACTTGATGTCAACAATAAGCAACATCTTTCTGACCGTTGCCTTATCGGTGACATCGTGATTGAGCAGAATGGGCTTTTGTAGCATCATGTAAATATTCGGAGTTCATGTTACTTTTTAAAATGACACTTTTGAATTAAACAGGCTTAACATTTACAAACTATTCAGCTCCATGCATTAGTCAATACGCCAGTGCCATAACAACGATTTGTGTGATCTATTGAACAATGTTTATGACATACCTTGGGGTTACAACCTTTATGACTATGACTATATATGAATTTGAAAAAAAACGATACATTGGCCGAAATGAGCACATCGGATTAAAAACATTGATCCAGTCATAACCATCTGGTGTTTACTCTTTTCTCTATAACCTTACTTAACGCGAAAAGCAAACTCTGCTCTGTTACGTATAAACGTATAAACGCAGCTTTTAGCTTTAACTGGCTGAGCTATATAGTTACAGCTAAAGTCGCGCTTGTGACGTCACAAAGCTCTGACGTCTCACGGGGTATTGTTGCAACGTCACAGAAACGTGACTCCATGTGACTTGAAACATGTAGAAGGAAATAGGCGTTAGTTATTCGTTTAATTGCCATTTGAATATATATATATATAAGTTATGATTGATGATAGTTATTAATGATGTACAAATCTCCATTACTGAAAATTAATGGAGTATAGTTTAACACATATTAATTCATCAAACAGCTCTATCAAACCATTTGAATTATAAGCATCGTTTTAAATTATGGTGATTAATATATCAAGTAATACATATGAAGATATATACTCACGTTGTTGTCCAAATGAACACGTTGAACAAATTAATACAATTGCTAACTTGGCGAGAAACATATTTAATGGAGAGATGCATCGCCACAAGCCTATATCCTCTGACCCGTTATATTATACATGTCTGGTTGTCCCCATTCCCTTCAATACATTCACAATGTCAATTTGCTTTGGGTGGTAAGTATGAATAGCTTAGCTATATTGCAAATTTTCTTTGCATTGAGTGCAATATCTCTGAAGCGATAAGTACAATTCTTAACTATTCACGTACATCTGAAATAAAATATGTGATTTACTGTAACACGCCTTTTAAATTACTCACAGAAAGCGTGTGTTTCAAGAATTAGTTAACACTGACATGTTTAAAAGATTTCACAGGAAGTCAGTACTCGAATTAACATGAGAGAATGTGTTAGCAAATTTCATGCTTGCATGATAACACAACGACATGAAACAGAGTACAAATCGAAACATAATTAAGAATATTTGGCTAAGTGAAGTCAGTCATGTAATCGATCATTTACAATTTGCAAAAGGGCAAGGCCTGGGGTTGAGGATATAACATGATCACACTGTTACACATAATCTATCAGCATTTAGAAATATGTGGTATATAAGTTAGAATAATACCATTCATCTTCTCATTGAGAAGCTTTTTAAAAAAATTAATGTTAATTCTCATATCCATTGATGGATAAAAACATTCCTGGTTAGCAGACAATAATGTGTACGGTTAACCAAATCGAATCTCCAATGCATCTACTGGTGATTCATGGGTTGACTGATTTCGCGAATTTTGTTTATATTGTATAACAATGACTGCATATCCAAAACAAAAGAATGTCCGACGGTGCTGTGTGGCTTGGCCTGATAAAAGAGTCTGAACTGAGTTACAGAACCGAAATTTTAAATTTGTAGAATGGTGCAAATAAACCTTTTTTTTAATGTGCAAAAAAACAACAACAAGAAATTGTCATAGATTTCAGGAACACTAGATCTACAATAATTGCTGTAACTATTGACGGTAATGAAATAGATAGAATAACTTGAGAGGAAACCTTTTATGTTCAGAATAAAAAATTAAATTCTATAAATTTATTTACACCTCTTTCAAAAAGCCTTGACATCCTCATGAAAATACCGGCAGTTATTATGAGCAGGAACTTTAAACAGAAACAAATCTGACTCATATATCTGGCACATATTCTTTTCTTTTCTGAATATTCTTCATTGCCGTCTGGGCGCAGATTGCGCACGCAGACTATCGGAACAAACAAGTTTCGCCAGTCATTTGTTTTAAATGGCATATGCACCTTTAATGGACCATTTTTAGAATAATGTTAATGATTATTTTACACAAGTTTATATAATGTATATATTGTTGATATGGCTGGTTTATGTTTTTTTTATAATTGAAAACTGTAATAGATATAATGCAAATTTCCCCCGGGGATAATACAGAGGTTACCTATACATCTATATTGCACTGATTGTTTTGTTTAATTTGCACCGCATTGTGTTGTGACAATGACCCTTTGTGTCATTGAGGGTATTGAGCCTGTAATAAACGATATACATTTGATCAAACTTACACACCTTGGCATTTTGTGTATGTATTAAGTTTACTTATTCCTCTTACTGTCATGATAGTTTTACGTTTTCGTAGATCAGTTACGTTTGTACATCCCAAGAAGCTGGTGAATAAGGAAATGTTTCCTAATATATAACATGCTTTTCGTGGGATATCCTCACGCATTTATTAGCAAACATTCTTGTTTGTTCGCCTGCAGCTAGATTCATTATGACGCATTTGAGAGATTACTTGTTAAATACAAGCGGTCGCTTGACAAATAACTCATTGAATACAGTTACTGTATAGAAATATTATAGGATAATAGACTCATATTTTTACCCATGTCCTCAGGAAAATATCCAACTTTGATTTGAACCAGGAAGAAGAACTTCAATATCCAAACAAAACAGGGCAAGAGGTCGGATTAAAGGCAAATATATCGTGAGTTTTATACACCATACACACCAACAGAACTGTTTTTATGCTAACTGTTCTAAAATATCTTTTCATATTTGAAAGTAATATTTCGGCATACCGAAGTTACCTTAACAAAGTTTTAATATTCTTTAATCTTGGACCCAGTATTTCACATTGGATAGAGAGTCTTGGTAAACGGATTCGCGTGAACTCCCTTTAAAATAGGTAGGGGATGTCGCCAGTGTGACCGGTTAGCGCCATACATTTGTCTTTTGTGTGTTGAATGTTTGGGCATCATAATACGAAACAACAAAAACGTTAAAGGGGTTAAACTTGGAAATAAAAAACGCCAAATATTAGTAAAATCATATCATCACAAAAATTTAAATGGATGAAGAGAATAAGCGGTAATGACCTTTAATGGACATATTTTCAACAGTCAACTAAAAATCAAATATCCGTTTCTACTAATGGATAGTTCCGTCATAAAACCGAAAAAAATCCCGTAACAACTGACTTTTTTTGGAAGACCATTCTTTTAGAATGGTCTGACTTTATATCCATCCCTCAACACGAAATTATAAATGAAGAAGATATACAGTGTCAATCACTATGGAATAACGACAATATTAGAATTGATAGACATCCGTTCTTGTATATTCAATGGTACAAACATGGTGTTGTCTTTGTTAATGACCTTATTCGTGAAGAAGGCAGACTGTTGACTTATGAAGAATTTTCCAATACCTTTTCAATAAACGCTAACGCTGAATCCGTAAAAAGAGCCATATCTACATATATTAGGACGCTGAACATAAACAATTTAAAACGAAATTGTTGGGGAAAAATTTACCCTTTTAATGTATCGACTATTGACACCAGAATTACAAGTAAAAAACCTATATGCCATACTCTTAAACTCTTGCCAATTTATTTGCTTGCCAAGTAACCTAAAATGGGAAAGAATTCTACAAAATCATTTTACTGAAAAGGATTGGAAAAATTATAACATTATTGCTAATAAATGTTCACGAAGCACTACTTGAATGGTTGCAATATAGAATCATTCACAATATCCTCCCAACAAGGCAATTTCTTAATAACATTGGATATCTACTTTCACCATTATGCCCGTTCTGCTAACTATCTGGATAAACTATCAACCATACGCTATGGATGTGAACCTAGCCGTAAATGAAAGGATAAAGGATAATGGTTAAACTCTGTACAGTTATTTACAGAATTTACAAATGTAATTATCATATTGGAAATGAAATGAAATAACAATAAAACTGTTAATTCAATCATTCCTCTAGTCAAATAGTCTATATCGATGCAGTATAAATGGTTTTAAACCTAAGTTAGATTATTTAAAAAAGGCGATTGTATATTACTAAGATATGTCTAGATGTGTTTTTCTGTCAACAGGAACAGAGGAAATGTTTTTTCCAATACGGGACAACTTGTTACTTGGAAAAAAATATGTACCTGTATATATGTACCGTTGTTTTGTCATGTAATATTGTTTGTCTGTACCTTAAAATATGGAAAATAAAATAAAAAAAGGTAAAAAAAATACAAAAGAAAAGTAGTCTTAAAAAATTGCAAACATGATATGAGTAGCTCTTAGTCTTCTATAAGAAACGATGAAGAACATTTTAATGAACTGTTCATGTCACTGACAAAAAATTACGTTTTTAAGTTTATCTCGAATCAGCAGAGTTACCCATGTATAACGTCCCGCAACTGGTAATAATGCTTAAATTAATTTAAGTCCGTTTGTCTTTATTTTCTTTTTACTGTCATTGCAATGCAATGGACACTAAGTTACAATTCTCATGAAAATGATTTGTTTCCGGGCACATGCGTTACGCTTTACATTCCATACGAGATGAGATGTTTACTGGCAGACTCTACCTTGCAATTAGTATGTACACGCTCTTCTTATCATCAATCTGGTTATAACCAGAGTACTGTTATACGTCCCATTAGCCTGTCGACGAATAACATTACATCTAGTTTTAAAGGGGCAGTAGCACGTTTTTTTGCTCAAATAAGTCAATGAAATGTATTTGAAAAATAATGTCACCAATAGTAAAATACCCTTCTCTCTTCGATAAAATGAAGTTAAACATGAGTTTACATGGTTCCGTAAAGCCATGGGAATCGTTTTTGACATTCGAAATAATAAAATGTGTTCACAATAAAATAGACGACATGCAATTTTTGCTTTATACGCAACACCGTTATAACCACTACGGATAATTGGTTTGTGTAATAAGATGTTTTACCCTCTAAAGTAAATATAAATGACATAAACTATCATTATGAATGGGAAATTTAAAAAAATAAAATTTGCAAAAAACGTGCTACGGCCCCTTTAACTGTACAGCTGCACACTGAAAGTTTGTTCACCAACTGGTGTATGTCAGTGCAAATATCATGTACTTTGGTATGTCTTTGAAGCATCGCTAAAAGAGAACGACCACTTTGAATGTTTACATTGTAAGAAGACAGTTGACTGGCCCATTATAAAGTCTGAGTTGATACGTTATAGTAAACAGTTACAATTTTGGAAGCTCTTTGAAGTGACCAGGGGTCAATCTTTTCAAAACTACAGTTTTTATTTTATTTTCTGTGAGATAGTCAGTAAGTGATCAACTGGGTAAAACATACATCTCATACTTTTTCTTATACATATTCAATTTGTAATGAAATTGTTCTCATTTAGTCGATATATAAACTTTTATTCATAAACATGCACCACTGATCTAACGTTCACAGGATATATACGTACACACGGTACATTAGTATTTTCGTCACGTCAACATGACAAAATAAAACTTTGCCCTATGGCATCGTATTAAAATATGAACTCAGAAATAACTGACTTGAGGTGATAAACGTATTTAATCAATGAAATATTGACATCAAGTAGAAAACTAAAAAGTTAAAATCTTGAACAAAATACATTTGAAATAGAAAAGGAAGAAGGGATATGCAACACAAAGATAATATTTTAATAACAGGCACTATCCTCAAATAATTTCAGTGTCAGAAATCATTTTTCGTATCGTATATCTACAACATCCTTTGAACCCCTCTTTGTCACCAAACCATTTACATAAGGGTTCTCGCCATACTGATTAACATACATATTTGAATTATCGTCGTTTCCAGTAGCTCCATCATAAGAATAGTAACCGTTATCTGCAACATCCGTGGAACTACTTGATGTCACCAAATCATTTACGTAAGAGTTCTCGCCATTTTCATTAACATACATGTTTGAAATATCCTCATTCCCAGTAGCTCCATTATAAGCATAGTAGCGTGGTTCCTCATAGTGGTGTTCAAGTTTCTGTGATACAGGCTCGGATGAAGAAGCTTTCCCATTGTGATGTCCGTCCACGGTACTTTTCTTGCGACACTTACTAAATAATAAAATAAAGATAGCGAGTTAATGGTTAGTAAACGTCAGTAAACGTCCATTTAGTCTGCTTTGGCATTGCATTTCGGTGATTTTAACAGTCGAGTTTTATATATATTTAGTGAATAGGATATAAATATGAAATCATGATAATTTATATGATTACCTACATAACAAACTTAAGATGTTTGTAAACAGCAGCTTTGTGTTAATACGAGGTTATGACTTTACCTTATAACAATAGTTGCTAACATTTAGTTAATAATGGTTAACAAAAACATGACACAAATGTTTTTCAATGAATATATAAAATGTAAATGAAAAAGAGCCTTACAAGTATAGCAGTATGGTCACAATCAAGGCCATAGAAAAAGCAGCGACGATGCCTGTGATGAGCAAATAGTCATCCTCTGTAACCGATACAAACAAAGTTCAAGTTTAGCATACAGGTACAACGCATACACAGTGATATTTCAAATATTATATATAGTGTATCTATGATTAAATGTATCCATGAATGTCACTTTAGACGATATTTGACAATACTAGCAGGTGTTTTCTTTGATTGAAATAATGGCTAATGATAAAACGATTTGATAAATTATTAATTTCTCATCAACTATTAGAATGAATAATATTTTATGGTCATGATATAAATCCAAATGCGAATGAAAAGTATCAAGTCAACAAATTTGATTTTTGTTTATATTTCTTGAACTGTTTAAACTTAAAACCAAAATAGTGTAATATTTTTAAAACAAATACTGTTAAACGTTTATTTGTCTATTTATCATAGTCGCTTATATCGTGAGATGCTATGGTAGATATACCTGTTAAAATCTTACCCTTGGCGAGAATCAAACCAGGGTTCAGTGATGGAGAGGAAGACAACACGTTATGTGTGGAGGTGTGTGACGGTGTGAGGTCAGCTATGGATAGTTTTGGTTCATCTACAGCTGCGTCCGAGAGCACCGGCTTATTCGTTGTAGCTTCAGTTTGAGGACTTTCACCCTCATTTCCTCGTACTTCTACTTGATTAAATATGAAAATCAAATATTTCAAAAACTGTCTGGTAGGTCCGATTCTAAGTTTCTTTAAGGTATCATAGCAGATGTAACACATTTATTAACTACGTTTACTCTTCCAGTATGTTTGACATGGATTTATGTTCGACATATGTGTTGGACTGTACATGTATATACAAACTATAGATATTATACATTATAGATATTTGTCTTGATAGCGAAGCTTCAAAGCAGAGAAACACACTTAACCTACTGTGTATCTATGATCGACAATATTCAACTCACCTTCAGAGCATGTGTACCAAATCTCCAAAATGATGGTAGTTAAGGAGAGACAAGTATTTGATACATTGTAAGAACAGTGTACTTTGTTATCACATGCCGATGCCAGTTGTGTCGTATCAACGAGTGGACAAGAGACAGATGAATTTGGTCTGCACTCTGTTGTATAGCACTGCGTTTGATTGTCGACAGTTATGAGTCTGGTCGGCCCACATGTAATGTTCAGTACTTCAGTGAAGTTAACTCCAAGACTATTGGAAATGCGAGTACCATTTATCGTCATATTCATGTAGTTTGCTGAAATCAGATGGTTAGAAATAACTGAATCTAATTTTCTTTTGAGATAGGAACATTCTCATTAATATATATTGCTGAAGACGATGAAGTACCTCTACTACTACTAGTTGTGTTATTAGATAAGGATGAAGAGGACGTTGTTTCTGAAAGGGTCAGGAACATTTTGTATTCTGTATCTGACGGATAAAAACATATCGAAATGTCTCCTAAAAAATTGTGTATAGGTTAAAACATAAATCTTATGAAAAAGGTTCGTTTCAATATTTAACAGAGAAAACTAAACTTATTAATGACAATTGACATTTTATGATATTAGAAATTAAAGAATTGCTGGTAAAATCAGTTTCAATAACATTAGATTGCATGAAAAGTACACACTGCAAACCAGTTTTCGCATGTTAAAGGTACATCCATTGTGTTGTTGGGGTCAAATATACAAAACGTTATAAATGGTCTTATTTTATCGAGAAGTACCGACTGTTACCGAAAACTACCATTTTAATGATATTCGACTTAGTATATTGACGATATGAAGGTAAAAGTATCAATTTCTGATCGAAAACCGGACAATGCACCGCGTGTGGCGCGCGCCAATGAGTCAAACGTAATTTTGGAATCTTTTTTAAACCAGACAGAATATCAAATTTGGGTTGATAATGTTCAATAGGTCATATAACTACTGTGCATGTAAACGAAACGTGTAGTTTCGGTTTCTGCACATGCATAATGATGTTGCTCGATTTTAATTGGAAACTAGTAATTATTATATTTTTGGCAATAGGGGATGAATATGCAAGTTGAATGAAATCATTTGAACTGATATCAGCACATAATGTATGTTGGCATGTATTAAAGGCAAATAAAATTTTATGAAACCGAATGGATGTACCTTTAAATACATTAAACTTATCTGAAACAAGTGTAGAAGCGAGCACAGCTCACATAAATATAGCTTGACATAACTGAAAATAGGAAAGACTAATCTGTGTGTAAATTTGAATATGGAATGTACAGTTCCAGAGATAATTGTTAAGTCATGTTTCCATGGAAACCGCCAAAAATAAAATATAGAAAAAGGTATGATGCTCAAAAGGCATATCTAGGCACCATGGCTCAGATGTGTAGCAAGTTTGTTAAAGCTAGCATGTGTAGTTTGGGAGATATGCTCTGCACGGAATGACTTCCTTACAGAGTCACTGTTTTGGTCATGTTTCGTGATGGACGGACATACGGACAGAATGAAGGCTAATTTCCCCCGCTTATGCTATAAGGGGGAGGTATAATTAGAATCTTAACGCAAAAGAATATGCAAATATCGATATAACAGCACTGGTAAAAAAGAAAATCCAAATCTAAAAAATAAAGATGCATCATAAACAAAATCGAGGTGATAAATTCAACAAACGAAAAAATTAGTTATAATATCTTTTCTTTTAGTGGATTGTAATATTTCCATGCAAAATGGAAGATGCCGTTATTACTCAGATATCAATAATGTTGAAATCTGCTATTTGATCTATACTAAGGAACCTTTCTTCCCTTCATGCACAAAACATTCATAGGTGTCTAAATCTTGGATTTTTGGGGGGTTAAAATAGGCCAAAACTCGTTTATGCTGTAACATGTGAAGTCAAAATTTTGACAAAGTTATTTAACATCATGGTCAGTTTATAAAAAAAAAAATCAGATTTGAGTTCTCATTTATTTTTAGGTATCATACTCCCCTCAGAGGTTTGGGAGGGGGTAAATTATATCTCCCAATGGATTCAAATGTTTCCACGAGAGTCATGTTTTGGGTACAAGATTTCGTACATCTACTGATTTTTTTAACGATCTTTGAATATAAACACTATTCAAAGGTGAGACTGACACAATTTTGAATATTACCTATACCATACGTGTAACTACCAAGCTTGTAGCCGATTCTGAGTATATTCTATAAGTGTAATAACTTCAATAATGTTGAAACGGTTATTGCTAGTCTTACACTCAGACTATGAAAAAAGTATTTATTCTGAAAATATCACCATTTTATTAAATATTGAAAAGGAGACTGTAAGAAATGGATTTTTCATATATGTATAAAAAAAGACTCCTTTTCAATGTTTTTAATTATTTTTACAGTCTATTAGAAGTGTTAGACTAGGTTTTTGCATCTAAATTGATATGTAGTTGTATCATAATTGGCAGATTGTAATAATAAAAATACCTTTCAAAATCAAAATCTTAACTGGCTATCCATATTGAAAATTATTATAAAAGTTAAATCAAACGCGAATGTTCGGTGTAAATGTATATTCAACAAGTTTGTTAAGGGCATTATATAAGAACTCATTACACGACATTATTTATTGTACAATATATAATTCAAATGATTAAAACTAGAGAACATATTCTAAATAGTGTATACCCTTGATCAAATATTAGACTCACCTTCAGAGCATGTGTACCAAATCTCCAAAATGATGGTAGTTATGGCAAAGCAAGTTGTTGATACATTGTAAGAACAGTGCACATATTAATATTAATATTAATGAGCGGTCAACAGAAACAAGTACTGTTCTATATTATGTTGATAGATATAACTTGTAAAGCTCATACATATGAATATTTCTACTCACCTTGCTGTCCAAATGAACTTGTTGAACAAAGTAATACAATTGCTAAATTGGCGAGAAACATCTTTAATGTCGAGATGCATCAACACACGAGTTCGTCTTTAGTATATGTTTTCATCGGGTATGTGTAGCTGTCCCCATTCCCTTCAATACATTTACAGTGTTGATTTGCTTGGTCGGTATTATACACGAATGAATAGCTGTATTGCAGAGGGTTTTCTCATTGAATGCGATGTCTCTGTAGCGAAAAGGAACATAGTGAACCGTAAGTTTCATCTATAATGAACTGATCGAATTACATCTTTGTTGCAACATTAATATGAAATAATAACTCAATGAAAGAGTGTAATTCATGAAAACGTTTACAATGAGATGTTTAAAATGAGTCAATACCCGAATTTTAGAGATATTTTCACAAAAAGCAAATTTGATTAAAATGCATGCATGCTATCACAACCACAAGGCTTCAAAGCCTAGCTCGAATGAAATCTCAATGTATTATCATGCATATGAAGAAGACCTTTTCGGGATAATTGAGTCAGTTTCATGTGCCTTGATACCACTCTATCTACAGTCGCATCCCGTTTTTTCACCTACATTTATATAAGGCTTAAAAAAATATTTCTGGTCTTTTCAGGCTGACAAAAATGATGCGATGACGCGATTTTTGTTATTATTATTTACGACATTTTGTTTTTGAATGAAGAGATAAACCAATTTATGCAATTATTAAATAAATAAAGCACAAACCCTCTTAAATATGTGTCACTATTCCAAAAAGTCAATAATCTTACCCCTACACTCCATGACATGAGAAACGAGTGACATTTTCTATGTCCAATGTTTTCTGAGGCTTAAAACTTAAAGCTATCTGACCCTTACTTTTGTAAAACCTAAAAAAAGACCTGAGGCGTGGGTTTGAAACTGACGGGGGCGGAAACCAGAAACAAATTATAATTTTTTTTTTTGGGCCTAAGTCCAAATATCCTGTATTATATTTCGTTTGGATGTCAATATCGTTACTTAACTTGCACTGAAAAAAGTCATACGTTGCCCATGTGTACCATATTCATTCGGAAATTTACAATGTGATCGTAAGGTGAAAGGTGCATGTTTCGAAAACATAAAATTGACAAAAGGGGTCTGATTTTCCAAATTCCGATTTCCATAATTTTGGAAAAAAATCTGTATTTTCCTTAATAAGAAAAAAGAAAGCACAAGGACATTGGATGAGTATAAATCGAAATACATGACTAATGTTGACACTGTTGATAAAGTTTTGGAGATTTTACTGAACCCGAGTTGGTGAAATATTTGACAATACTTGAGATATTCTTACGTTCTTTCCGAATTAATGTTTGTTAGCCTGCAGCTAATTTCAATTTGAACCATTTAAGTGATTACCTGTTAAATACAAGTGCTCGCTTGTCAACTAACTCGTTGTATATAGTTACTGTATAGAACTATTATATGATAATAGGCTCATGTATTTACTTGTCCTAAGCAATATAACCAGCTTTGATTTCAACCAGGAAGAAGAACTTCAATATGAAAGAAAACCAAGCCGAGAGGTCTGCTAAAAGGGAAAACATTGTATACTCCATTCAGAAGGACATAAAGGGAATAGTTTGATGCTTTCAATGATTTACAGGGAAATTTCCTTAGGTCATCATTTGCTTTTTGCTTCCAATTAAGTGCTAAAAGTGATATTTGTACACATCATATCAAGAAGTGACACATTTTCACACATGGTTTTATTGGAAAGACAGGCACGTACATTCCAAAATGATATAATGACGTCATCATCATGAATTGAATAGAAGATACATATATAAATATTGATACTTCCCGAGCGATAGCGAGTACATGTACCGATATTTATGTACGGTTTAACATGGACACAAATATACTGCCCTAATTATTATCACAAAATTACTAAAGTGAGGAAATACGCAAACATGTATTTTCAAGCGTAAACCGACTATTACCCGCCGCTGCATATTAAAACACAACGTCAAAGAAAAATTATGAATTCTTAACATTGTATATGACGTCATGTCACGATTACAAAGGGATATTTTGCTTTAGGTCATTTGAAGCTCGATATGATTGTCCTGGTAATAAACACATTTACTCAAGGGAATAGTTATCACGTTAAATAACAAAGCGATTCAACTTTAGTGGAAACAAATCGTGTACATAAAAAAATATACCTACGGAAACGTATCACTGTCATGAAAAAACAATTTCTGTCATACTACGAAGTAGGACGTTGGATCTCTTACATGAATGTAGGACTTAGTATCCCCAGCGTTGGGCATGACATCTCCTGCGTACATATACATGTACATGTATGTACGCCTTATTATTTCCTACAAAAGTGGTCATACATCATCTACAAAGCCAGGACCTCTTTCCACGTTTGATTAGAAAGTGACAAAACTAGCATCTGTTATGATCGAAGTAAGGTACTGCGCAAATATTTGTTGGTAAATGCTATAAACAACACGAAGATGCTGATGTCTATTCAATACGTTACCTGCTTGCTAAATGAAGGGGAACAATGCTCGGCCTCGGTTATCATATTTCCTCAGATGTATAATAGTCTTTCTAAAACGAAATTTATAAAATAAAAGATACAAACAATTATGCCATATCAGGAATTTAGATATCAGAAATGCATAGCTACGAGAATGTTTGAATGACATTGTTTGACGTTGTTTTAACAAACTTTGACGTATTGACGATCGTGACTATTGATGAAGGCAAGTCTTGTAATGAATTAACGGACAACAATGTCACTGTAAGTTTACAAACGATTCGATAATAATATTTTCTTCTTCTTAATATAAAATAAAGTAACAAAAACGTGTATGGGTGTTTCAATGACGCCAAGTGTTTGCCCATTGCGTACTAATTAAAAAAGAATTAAAAAAATGTTTTCACAAATTTGAATAAACAGGTGGATGCAATACACGATCGGCCAAATAATATGAATAAAAGATTAAACATTTACTTTCCCTCGTTCCTCCTCCAATGTTGTCATTTAAAATGAACAAGGAATAAAAATGCATCACCAAAAATACCAAAATATCCATTTGAATAGTAGGAGTAAACGGATTTGGTATTTACATTACTGTATCCTGCAACGCAGTTGGAGATTCATACAGGGATAATCCTAAATGTTTCATGTTTCATAATTAGTAAATGTAGAAAAGTTTTCTTTTTTTTGCTTTTTACCTACAATATGATTAACATATCACACATTTTGCTAGAATTTGAATTTGAATAGAAATGCACATACAGTTTAAATATAATCTTAATTGTAAATAATAATATATTTCCACAGGTACTAGGTGCAACGTGTAGCATTGGTGAAAACATATATGTGATTGAATATTTTAATATAAATATAAATTTAGATTAACCGAAAAATTCAGAAATCATTCATCTGCTAAATATAAATCTATAGAAATACCTGAATTATTTGTTGATATAAAGTTGTATTTCAAATGACCCCTGTTATAGAATCTGGTCAGTGGCGAGTCAAGAAGTTCATTACAACGCTGCAGATCAAAGTGACGTCACTAACTGTCGCAGTTAAACTTTCTGTGCATTTACTGCATTTCTACTAAGCTGTATGTTTTTTTCCATTTCATCGTCTACATGAACATCCTTTAATCAATTAACAGCGTGTAGCTCTTCATATAAAGTTTTCACGGATTTTAAACATTCAGTCGAGAGGAAGTCCCCTCTACATGTAGGTCATCGATGGCTATTTGTGAGTTTCTTACTCCTATAAACATAAAATAGAAATGATGTATCTGTGAAGGTTAGTTAGATAGATACGTTGTATACGTTTCACTGAAGTAATTATAGTCTGCTGTATGTATTTTGTAGCAGGAATATTACTCGTCTGCCAGGTCTGGTACACTATTATAAATATACTTAATCGGAAGTATGAACCTCAAGAGAACAACATTAACTATTAAATCTTACTGCAGTTGACAATCAGATCTAAAACACGACAGGGGAGCTGACAGATGTGTTACTAGACAGGTGAAGGATTGAAGGTCGACATTAACTCGTCTTCTAAGTAGCAATACAGCATTCCTACTGGCTGTGATGGTGTCTTTTTTGCTTAAGATAAGATAAGATAAGATAAGATAAGATAAGATAAGATAAGATAAGATAAGATAAGATAAGATAAGATAAGATAAGATAAGATAAGATAAGATAAGATAAGATAAGATAATTCTTTAATGTCCATTGGAAATTTGTTGTACACTGTTTTCAAGCAAAACAAAATATATAAAATTTATATATCACATAGAGATAAATATATATACAATACACACATGTATAAACCAAAATACATAATTCACAATTAGATCACAGTTAAATCAAGTCACAAATTCACAAATGCTGTATTCACTAATTATCTCCTGTAAAATTCGTTCTACAAACGTTGTGCCAATATCACACGTTTTATCCAAATATTGGCGTAGCAAGAATGACTGTTGTGTATCCTACGCTTCAGATGTGATTATGGAATAATGTCACAATAACTGTGCTACACTTGTTCTCAACATCATCGATACATCAGTGAAATGATATATCACTGTATTGACATTCACAGCAAGAAACCAATATCATCAACGAATAGAGCATATTTGACATTTCTTGTCGAATGTCATGTATATATCTGATAGAGTGAAGTGATAATTCACGGGTGGTAGATCTATTCTTTCTATTTCACGAGATATATCATTACGGTATTCGACGAGAAATGTCAAAGGATCTATTCATTATGGATTGTTCGTAACTGATGTTAGTTATTTTAATGTTGCATCTATGATCGCTTTGCTTAACCACGGTCATTACATGACGTCATGCTATTGTTACGATGACGTCATATGATTGAAAGTCTTATTTCACTCAGTGAAAATACGTATTTTATTTAAACCGATAAATGCCTTATATCAACAAAACTGTTTATAAATATAAATGCAAACGTATAAATATTTAGTGTGTAGATGCTTTGCAACTATTTTTGCTGTTTTAAAGAATTTAACAACTATGGTTCCGCTTCAAGCATATATATATACATTACATATATCAGTGTACACTATTTTAAAAAAAGTTAACCAACTTTAATTTCGGTTCAATCATTAATGTGCCATGTCCATGTTCCTGTGATAATCCTGATAACAAGTTAATTGAGAAGGTTAGTCCATGTAAACATAACTAAACAAAAACACATTTCCACCAAATTTCAACTGATATTTTGTCAATTTCATTAGTACAAATTCACAACCCTTTGGTATTCAAGTAGTTTGTTATCTGTATCTAAAGTTAACAGTTAACATCTTTATATATTGTGTATAACAAAACCACATGCATACTCCGAGGGGCATAGGAAACGATACCAAATTTTCAACAGGATCAAACAAAATATTTAGGCCGGTGTAAGATTGAAAACGTACCCGCGTTGAAAACTCACCCGACGGGTACTTTTTTAACCTTGAATTATGTCCCGGGGTCACTTTTCAACACTTCGGGTATTTTTTCAACGTTGAATAATTACCCGAATGTGTAATTATTCAACTTTGACAAAAGACCCGAGGCGTGACTCCGGATCATTATTCAATGTTGAAAAAGTACCCGCCGGGTATGTTTTCAACGCGGGTACATTTTCAATCTTACACCGGATCAAATCGATTTTGAATGTCTTTGATGACGATATATCTCGTAAAGAGATATACAATAGCGCATGCTAATTAATATGCTATCTGTCCAAGCACATGCACATAGGGTGTGGAGATTGCTATTGGTTTTTAGGGAAATACATATAGATTACATAACGAGTGATCATGAGTGTTGAATACAGAACATATACAAACGAGACATTTTTTAATGTTGAAAAGATTGACCCCCGGTCCATCGCTTCAAAGAGCTGCCAAAACTGTAACTGTTAAATTACTACGAGGAGTCCAATCAGATTATGTCATGGAACAATCAACTGTCTTCTTATTTTGCACAAGTGCAAAATGATAGCTTTATTTTTTTGCGTTGATTAGATGCTTCAAAGAATGCCAAATCACATAATATTTGCACTGACATACACAAGTAGGTGAACAAAGCTTTGCAGCTGTATCGAGTCATAAACTCATTTTACAGGTAAATTGCATGCTTTGAACTCTTGAAATCGATATGCAATCATACGCTGTGAGAGTCCTAGATCGTTCATAATGTAACGGTCTGTGGGGGACGAGAATTTGAAAACGACACAACATTTAGCCTTCCATATAGGATAGGCTAGTATACCATTAATAGGTTTCTCAAAGCATGAGATATGGTGGAAAATATATATATAACATCCCAGCTTCATATATGGTCAAAATATATCACAGAGTTACTGATACAAGGTACTATTATCAAACTGTTTCTTCACTTGTGGTCATTACGAATGTCCACTGGTTCATAGGCAGAGTCACAGTTCTCTAGGACATGGTTTACATATGCATCGCTGTTGTTCTGTTCTTCAGATCTTCCTTTATTTTTATTGCGCCCTCGGCTGTAAGGTACTTCGTATTTGTTTTCATACACTTTTGGGTCCAGTTTCCTCGACCGAGACAAGTGTGTTATCTCTTTATTGACACTGGAATCCTGTTTTTGATTAGGACGTCTCTGTTTATACCATTTACTGAAAAATAGGCGAAATCGTTCTAGAAATACACGTGAGAATGTCCAGTGTAGAAACATTTCAGTAAATGTTTAAATGTGAACAGATTGAAGATTGATAATATTAGTTAACTATATAGCGAATCGTTCTAGAAATACACGTGAGAATGTCCAGTGTAGAAACATTTCAGTAAATGTTTAAATGTGAACAGATTGAAGCTTGATAATATTAGTTAACTAAGCCCTTTTTACATGCACACGTTTACTCCTGGGAGTATATTTACTCCTATGAGTAAATATACTTACAGGGAGTAAACGTGTCATGTAAACAGTCCAAAACTCATTTACTTACAGGAGTATATATACTCCTAGGAGTTAAATACTCTACCTCAAGAGGTAAAGTAAAAGTATTTTCGGTTTACTCCTGTAAGCAAACGGATGCAGAATCCTAGAATTTGACATAATTTTATATTTTTAAACTTTGTTAATTAACTATTTATTGTCTTTGGTCTTTTAGTTTGTATTAACAAAGTTTCTGTCAGCTATAGAATTTTTTCAGAAATGGATTTTTTTTATAATACAATATAATATAAACATGTCTAATTTCACTTGGTTCCTAATATGTGTGTCTTATATGTGTTAGTGTATATATTTATATTGTTCTTACAGTTTGTTATATTGTCATTGTTAATAGTTATCATTATTTTAGTTGAAGCATATCAAAACAACAATAGTCTATATTTCATTTTGAACTATATTCCCACATTGAACAATAGCAGGGCATAATAACACAATATTTTGCTTCAAAGGCATGCCATTTATGAATTGACAAATTAAGCAGCCAAGTGGGTGTGCAGCTCTTTAAGCACCCAGCAACGGGTCATCATTATTGTAACCATCAGCGTCATTGGGGCTATTGTCAAGTTCTATCTCTATGTCATAAGGGTTTTCATCTCACTTAACAATTGTAACTGTACATGTATATTCTAATCTACATCCGAGCTCTTCTGTATGTGTCGCAAATGTGTCTCAAATAGTCACCCGGATGAAGGTATAAACTAACATTATAAAAAACTTCATCATTCTTGTTTTGAAAATATTGTGGGAGGCTTTAAGTGCAGTACTGTAGTTACATAATACCATTCCTTACGATTGAGACAGTGACCGTCAGCTTAAACTATTGACATGTGGGTGCAGTCTATGGCACCTACCCATTTGGAAAATCTCCAGTGATCTTCATATCAATTGATTACAACCTGCACTTCTACACCATTTGGGGAATTAACTTATCTATGGAGATTTTCAAATACTTCAAATAGGTTACCGATATAGTTCGGTTTTAAGCAATAGATGCAAGCCAATACACGACGATAGCAACATTATAATGTAGACCAATTGGTTCTCCGAACGGTGCCGCACTCTTAGGACAAAATGTTTTGATTCTTTCAATAATACATAGAATGTTTTTCTTGTCATTGTTAAACTTTTCGTTTCACTGTTCATCATTAAAACTCCTTCTTACATTTTCATTTCACCGTATTTGAGAATGCTTCGACCACTTATTTTTGTCAGTTAACAGACCAAGCACAAAGCCTTACACATAACATATGGATAATCTCTTCTTCACTTCTGGATACGCAGTTGTTAGTTCTTATCAGAATGACGTTTTAGCTGTAAGCAAACCAAATATACTTAAGGGTCCTTAAATTCCAATGGAACGTAAAGTAAATATACTTTTACTCCTGGGAGTAAATATACTCCTAGGTGTAATTATACTCCTGAGAGTAATGTGTGCATGTAAAAGGGCATTAGTGTGGTTAGAAATACCATATGTCAATAATATGTCATAGGTGTATTATACATCATTTACTAATCATATACCATATGTACATATTTTTCCTTTTTCTCATAATGTTCATGTCAATAAAATACCATATGTCCATAATATATAGTATGTCAATAATATACCATGTCTATAATGTATCATATGTCAACCACATTACCATATGTTCATAACATAATCCCCCCCCTAATAAATCAATAAAATACCATATGTCCATGATATATCATATGTCAATCATAGTACCATATGTTCATAACATAACCTTTCCCATACTAGATCATGTCCATAAAATACCGTATGTCCATAACATATAATATGTCAATATCATGTTTCATGTCCATAATATATCATATGTTAATAATTTACCATACAATGTATATTCGATAGATAATTTTCCCCATAATAATCTGAAGCACAAAAGAAACGTCACACCTCAATTGGTTTCGATTAATTCAATATTTTAAAGAAATGAGATGCATTTGATTATGGCACGATGCAATAACACCTTTTGGCAGTAGTTTTAATGACTTAATTGGTGAATATTTTATATTTTTTGACTACAATATCATTTTTAAACTAGACAGGGGTAAGGAATGAAATTTACATCAACATGACCCCTACCATGTTTAAAATGTTGGAATTGTGTGCAGGACTAAGCAAATTTATTGATTTTCACATAGAGTATGTGTTATATGTCGATTAATAGTTGTGTTGTATCAAAATTATTTTTTGGGAATTTTAAATTTCAAAATTTTGATATTTTAATTATTTTTTTTAAAAACACGTAAAACATTATTTGACTGATTTAATATTTTGGACTAATTTGCCAAATTATTCAGTTTTTGAATACGACGTCGAAAACTCGAGAAATTTGACATTTAAAATTATACATATGATAAAAGCAACTGAGGTGTGACGTTTCTTTTGTGCTTCAGTTTATTCACGTCCATAAAATACCATTTTATATATCATTATAAATAATATACCATATGTACATAATATACCATTGTAAATAATATACCATATGTCCATAATATACCATATGTCTAGTATATACCATGCATGATTGTTAAGTGAAATGCAACATCATGAAATAATATATAGAAGGTTAAAGATACTTACAAATACAAGAGGAGCGCCACAATGACGACGATCAGGACAATAGAAAGCCCAGCAAGACATCCAATGATGGTAAGGTACATTGGGTCACTACCTACATTATGAAACAATGAATATAGCAAACCAATAACCTAAAGAACATTAAAACAAGATAAAAAAAAAACCCAACAATAATGATACCCTTTTTTCTAGTTATGTAAACTATGAACAATTTGTATCCTGTAAAAAATCCAAACTTGTTGATAACTGAAATTTGATTTTTAAAAATATATTAGACACTACCAAATGACACTCGAATAAAACATGTGTTAATAGATATCACGTTACAATACCACTACCTACCATCGACACATGGTGATATTTCTGTTGTTGAAGTTGGGAGAGATTCATTCAAAGTTTTAGACGTATTCATCCTCTGCAAACAGATTGAAAGTAAAATGTTCACCGACCTAGCTATCATTTTAGCCAATGCAATGTAATCAATTGTTCTAAATTTCAGTGTTGTGTGTGGGATGTATCTGAATAAATTTTTATTTGAATCTAAAATAAGGAATGCAGTAGAATAATCAAAGAGAACAAAAACCTGTCTATTATCAATCGCTAAAATCTCACTCCGGTAAGTCGACGTTATTGCTAACACATTTATTGATGTATTTTGATACACGTTTGTGTGATCAGGAATGAATAGTGATCATATATTTTGAGTTCTTTATCTTAAAGGCGCTGTAGCACGTTTTTCTTACTTAAATAAACTGATCTAACGAAAAGGTAAATAAATGTTACCAATGGCTTAATAATACTCCTGAATCAATAACAAAATAGTTCTACAACAAATGTACACTGTATGATTAAGCCATGCGAGTCCATTTCCCTTCGAGCGGCCATGTTTTCACATTTAAATCGTCATGAGTGAAAAACAATTATTAAAGAGATTCTGTGAATCAAAATATACATTGTATAATAAAAAATAACATAATGAAATACGCAGTGAAAAAGATAAGAATAACTACTAAATACAGAAAGGTTTTATCGTGAATTGTTTTCTTAATGACAATACAGCAACGTTTAATAATTTATTATAGAGTGTATGTCGCAACTTTCTGGTTCTCTAACATTGCATGGCCACTAAATAGATACATAAAGTGATACCAATGAACTGATTTTACTTCGACCAGGATTATTACGGTGTATTTAATGTGATTACTTTATTATGTGAGTTATTGACAACATCTGTTGCATTGTTACGATTTTCGAGGACGTGTCAGTGAAATTATAGCGAAGTCAAGGTGACCATTGGTCAGGTTATTTGGGCAAGCAGTGTTTAAGTGAGGGTATGGTTTTGAGTCCAGCAATGGATTGGGCCAGCCAAAATACAAACTTATACTATTGTCGATAGTGTGATAGCAATAGTACACGATGTGGGGAGAAATTTAAGTAAAACATAACATTTGAAATCCATATTACGGTTTTTTTACTATAAATTTATTTTCATACACTTTTGGGTCAAGTTTCCTTGGCCGAGACAAGTGTGCAGTGTCTTCTGTTGGAGTCCTGTTTTTGCTAAGGACGTTTCTGTTTATACCATTTAGCTTATATTCAAAGTATTATTGTGTGTGCAAAAACAGAATAACTGTGAAAATGAACTCACCACTCTTTAGGATAAGGATAAGGATATCGGCAGTGTTCAAACTTCAACTTCCTAGTTCCACTATTTCATCAACGGAGGACACCAGTTGCAACATACATCAGGTAGCCGTGTGAAGTGAAGCGAGACGAAACGAGTGCTAAAACGCAATCTTTAATAGAATTTCAGCGGCTAAATAAGCAAAATTCCCTTTAAGTTATACATCCTTGCTAGCCTTCTTTCACAAAGAGGGTATAGCTCCAAAATACCATTGCGTCGCTTGATGTTATTGAATCAATTTACATTCCATGTTTGAATAGACACGTTTTCCGTGCAGAATGTAAGAATATTCGGCCACGAATGAATGAGTTTGTTTATCTACCGGATAAGGTGTAATGTAACCAGGGACATTATATGCAGTTGGTTTAAAGTGTCCGAGATTCACCTGTCTAAGTTATGGCAAGCTACCTGCTGGTGTGCTACGCCAGTAATTAGCGCAATACAGGCGCCAAGTCAAAATGTGCGTTCGACCATGACGAGGGGAGCTCCGCGAGCTAATTGCTTATTGCTAGTTCCTCTATAGAATGTCACTGATATAACTATGTATTTGGATGTACATATGTCATTACAACTGCTGCACGTGCGGTAAAAGACTCATTCAATTTGTTATCGCCGTACTGTTTAGATTATACTACATACTATCCTCACTAACATTCTCCATCTCATCATGTCACCGTGGACTTAGTGTTACGATCCTCAACGCTATATCACTCTGTGACTTCCATCAGAAAACGCAGTCAAAATAGCCGCCTTTGTCCCGCGAGCATCTCAAATAACAGCCCAAAACGTACTTCATTAAGGACGTTTGCTTTTAATCGTACTATTAGCTGTAACTTTATTTAGCCAGACCAGATAGCTCGTTTGTCGTAGAACGGCATGTATCAGGACTTTAGAATGTGTGGATAGGGTTGGCTTAGCTTTGCTCTACCAAGCTATATACTTTAGTCATCTCTAAATGACTTTTCAACGGTTAATAATATATTTAAAATGACATTTAAATACGAATGCTCCTGATAAAAACCCAGGGGTGTTATTGTGTAGAGGATCGGACCATACAAGCCACGGTAATTGAGTGCTGCAACGACTAAAAAATATGATATATAGTTTACCATAAACGCAGGGTATCCACAAAGCTACCACAATAACCTCATATTGTAGGCAGGCCCTCATCGCGCTATACATAACCAGCGACTAGAATTACTTTAAATCGACCAGTATTGCTAGTGCACGGAAGAGAAAACAATACAAAGTGTAATGACGTCGACATAACATTGACTGACTAAATACACGCTATATATAGTGATGTAATGATGCGAAGCGATACTTCAGTGACACAAGGCAGACGATGGTTAGACAATCAGGAGATTAGAAGAGCCATGCGGGTGCGAATATTATGATGGAGCAGGGCCACTTAATATTTTTCAATAACAAAAATGATATTCAACTTTATAGGTTAACGTTTACACTTGTAACTGAGCGTATGTATTGCTAACATAACAATACGAAAGTGTAGTGAATAGTAACCCAAAACAAAACGTTTTTAATTTAACATTGATTTAGTATAACCACGTTGTGTAAGAGAGATTCTAATGTTATCAGGATATCATATCAGGCGTTTGCAACAGATGAGCCGAACAATTTACCTGTGAAGATTCGGTCACTGCAAGAGCTGACAAGTTGCATGTATGAGTCAAAAGACATTCCTTTTCAAGACAGCTTTCAGACACTAAGTACCCATATGTATTGTGAGTGCTGTTATGTAAATTAAATACATGTATTGGATATTCAGCAATAATTGTCAATCCAAGTATAGCGCTTTTGAGTAATATCATTTTGAAATTACCGCTTTTTAGGATCAGTCTGTATGTATGTTTAATACCTACGGGGGCATTCATATCGGGGTTCGTATTTTTCATACGCTGCCCTAGGGCAACATATCACTTTGTCATGGTGACGTGACATCATATATATAAACAATGCTACGACGTCACGTTTCGTCTATGACGTTGCGTTCTAAATGCGCGACGGCGGGTCGCCAGCCTATGGTTGAAAGTGGATTTTAGCGTGTTTTCATTAATTTTACGACTTCGGTAATAAACAGAATATTATATTCGTGTATATGCCATACTATGTTTACAACACTCGTGCCTGAATATCGGAATATATTCATATATAGAAACAACTGTTAACGTTGGACATTTAGTTTATTACTGTATTGTTTGTTACTGTATCTTAATTTTCTAAAATTTTACAGAGTAATGCAAAGACACTGTTTTGTTTGTTACTATAGTAATGTAAAGACACTGTATTTTCGAGTTTAATGATCTATGTATCGGGAACCGTAAATTAAAATCTAAATTCGATTTCTGAAGCGTCTTTCCTTTTATGTCAGTTTATTTATCATACTTGCTGCTTACACAATAATATTAACTCTATAGGATGTCAAATTGTTTACTGTGAAGAGTGATATCTTGGTGTATATGCTTCAACATGTATTCGGAGTGTCCAGTGTACATGAAAGCGTGGTGGAATGTGCATTGTGTTGGTATTTATTCTTTACGTCCTTTGACTTTCATTTAGACAATAAACAACTAAGGCAGACAAAGATTTATAATGTTATATTCATTATGAGAATCACTGCGTTTCTTTTAAAATACTTACAATGTCCCATTTTCATCATTGAAGGAATACAATTATGTATATGTATACTTACTATTGTACAGTATGTACATATGCATAAGTTTTTAATTTAAATAATCAATATTAAAAGTATCAATGATCATCAAGTTGTGGTACTTTAACTTACCTCACGGTATGTGACATTGAGTATAGAATGTTAGCTTTAGGTAAAGTCATTCATATTGAACTACAGATGTTAGAATAGCTAATTCACAAGATCATTCATATACCACAGTATGTTTTATTAATACATATTGATAATTAAGCCTTGTTCCCAGGTGAAACAAAGTATTATGTTGAAATACCCTCGGATCTTTAAACTGTTAATATAGTGTGAGTATCTGGAATACTGTTTGTTTTGTCAATACATAATAATTCACCATATATAGAACTATTACTGTATTGAAATAGTCAGAAATACCATTTGGTCTGTAAAACTATTCATAGAACTATGACTGTATTGAAATTCATGTAGTCAGAAATACCATTTGGTCTGTAAAACTATACATAAACTATAACTGTATTGAAATAGTCAGAAATATCATTTGGTCTGTAAAACCATACATGAAACTCTTACTGTATTGAAATAGTCAGAAATAACATTTGATCTGTAAACGTATATCAATACATGGAGATACACTATATAAAAAAAAGTATCATCTTAAAACAGCAAATGTAGTTTGGTTGAGCGTTATCACAGAAAAGTATTATAATGTTTGGATACTGTCATATAATAATCTCCTCATACGGAGAAGATTTGTTTCTCTGTCGAGTATCAATGGTTGGTTTAGTGGCAGCACCTCCTCCAAATTTGCTGATATCTTCGTATTCATTCGATGTTCTTTTGACAGTCCCCTCATTTTTCTCCTCTTTAGCTGGACCGCCTTCGTACAGAACATTGTCCACCATTACAAAACCATTATCAGAAGAGCATGACTCATGCTTAGACTGAACGCCATCAGGTTTATTTTCCTTCTTCCGGGTTTTGTCCTTTGATTGATTTAGCCCCGAAACATCCTTCTCAGTGACGTTATCATCTGCAGGAATGGAAGCATAATGGCCGTCGGGAGCAGATCCTTGAGAGATTTGAGGTTTACTCCTTTTAATTTCTTTAGGTGAACCTTTCTCATATAAGACATTATCAACCATAACAACGTCATCGTCTTCATCACTAGAAGATTTACAATTGCTCTTGGAAGAACTTGTTTGTGCCGAAGCCTTGTTAGTTGAATCATCATTTACTGTCCTTGTAAGTGTCGTGTCCAATTCTTCCTTTATCCCGTTCATATTTGGTGGATCTTTAGCACTTGGTTCTGGTGTATGTGACGTTTCCACTGAAGCTGTCTTCCTTGAATCACCATTCACGATCTTAGCAGGAGTGGTGTCTAGTTCTTCCCCTATTCCGTCCATCTTGGGTGGAACTGGAGGCACAAAAACTGAGTCTGAGACGGGACGGATAGAATCAATGTCCTGATAATCGTGGTCACTTTTACTACTGCTTGCTCTGCTTTTCTTGGAAGGATGTTTACCAGCAACGTCAATTGATTCATAACCATCACTATTCACACTGGACTTTGATTTCTTCTTTACCTTTTTCTCTTTCTCCTTCCCTTTCTTTTCACGCATTTCCTTTGTGGATCTGAACTTCTTGGGAATAACTTTTGCATACAGTTCTTCAAGTTTCTTATTGGTGTATGGAAGACCTGATTGCTGCTCTTTGCTGTTTGTGTGAGGTGCCTCTGCTGCTGGGCGACTACTCTCCACAATACTAGAACTTCTTTGCCGTGCATACGGTTCCAGTTCGAAGTACTGATGTGACGAGGGGCTGGGAACTCCGTCAGAGCTCTGATTGTCCGATGCCTCTAGTGCTGCAAGATTCAGAGCGTATGTGTGCAGATTATCTTCTGAATTGGCTCTCGGGGAGGAATATCCCTCGTCAAGCTTGTCTTTGGATCCCAGGTAAGGCTTAAGTCGCTTCCGCCTACAAAATAATAATAGTGATTTTTATATAAGAATAATGGATCAATGAAATGACCTATGCTAACTTTATCATAGGCGTTGATTTTAATGATTGAAGGGAGATAACCCGATGTTCCAGATTGAAGGTTTGAGATATATCTTTTGTTACACAGTGTTTGGCGATTTGTCACTTGTGAATTTTTTGCTATTGATTAATTGTTATGTATCGTATACATCACTTCACTTTTGAAAAAAAAGGTGTATAAAGTTGGTAAACTTGACCTAAGGCCCCTAAAACTGAAATAAAGAATTTGATTTGAATTGGATGAAAAAGTACGTGTATGAGAGCATGAAACTATTAAGAATGATATAATGTAAGAATTTATTAAATTAAACATTGAAAGTTTCATTTACGCTTCAAACATGAAGTTTCAGATACTAAAAAAATGCTGAATTCAGAGCATATAACCTACCGCATCATTATGAACACCAAAACGACTACTATCACCATTACAACCATGACTGCAAATACACTGCCAACTGCAATAGCTGTTATATTTGATGTGTCTGAAACAAAATTATGCATGTTTGGGAATGACGAAATATTATATTAATCCAACAAAAACATGATAATATCATTACCTGGATATACCTAACTAAAATACGTTTATTAAGATATTATTTAATCAATATTTTTCGAATAGACTGGAATTCACGGTTATTTTGGCAGTTGTTCAGGATAATACTGACAATAGGTGACTTAATTTTCACGTTTACAATGTCTCTCAAAAAATAGATTTATAAGATAAGCAAAAATAAAATATAATTAATGGATTAAATAATGAAATAAGCATTAGTAATCACCTGTGTTTCGAGGTAAAAACGAGTTTGAAGAGTTTTCTACAGAGGAGGATTCAGTGACAGGCATGATGGAAGCTAAGTAAAAGATACAAAACAAGTGCACTCAACAGAAAGGGAGAAACGTAAACCTAAAACATGCTGCTAAAGCACAACATGACATTAACTACGAGAAATCATCCCCATAACCAAAAGTAAAATAACTTCCGTGTATGTGAAATACATGATTAAGTATTTTGTTGTTGTTATTAAACAGTTTAAAGGGGCAGTAGCACGTTTTTTTCAAATACATTTCATCGACTTATTTCACCGAAAAAACGTGCTACTGCCCCTTTAAATGTATTAATATGTATGTTATGAACCTGGAATCAAATAACGTTTGCTCGTTTCACTTCCAAAAACACGTTTGTAGATGAAGCTACCACAAAAAGAACCCAGGTCGTTACGATAGTAAACTGACGTCCAAAAGAAACTTTACACCCGTTTTAAAACGCTCTAGAACACATACGACAAACGATGGATGCATGCAATAAATGTATTGAAAAGATCAACATGTCTACATCACAACCCCTCGAGATGATGAACATAAAGTGTCTGGTGATGACGTCACGGTTGCTGACATGATGGTGGGGTCACAAAATAGCACTTTCAACTTCCTTAGGAAACGATAGTACACACAGAAAAAAACCAAAGTTCTTTAATGTGGCGTATAAATAACGTGTGTGGCCACCCCGTGCCTCAATACACGCATATACCCTCCGACGAATAGAAAACGTCAGTCGTCTGATGACGTCACGTGGTATACGATTTCCTATTCATCCTGAAGTGCCACAATCAAATCTTGTCTGTTAGCTGGTGGGTGTGGTCTCTGTCTAATACGACGAACCATCAGCCCTGTACATGTTGAATCGACTTTCATAAAAAAGACGGCTCTCTGCCAGTCACGACGTTGCCAATGGCGTACAGTTCGAGCCCATCTAAATCTCTGACGACGATGTTCCACTGTCAACCGCTGTCCCATGTGTGGCCTGTGTGCTCAAAGTAAATAGGCCCTGAGTCTTCTGGCAATTGTCTGTCGGCTGACCACGTGACCAAGGGCATTCCTAGCTGATGACGTCACTGTTACGAAGCGATTTCGTAAATGTTATGTACGCATGTGACGTCATCATGGGGGTTGTCACCCTCGGTCTTTCCGTTCTTGGCCTGTCAGATGTCTGCCCTGTCTGTCTGTAACGTTACATTCAGTTATTCATTGCAACGCGAGAACAACTAAACGTTCTTGCAACATTGGTGTGGGTGGCAGCCATTTGCAGCATTCCCAGGGCTCACTCGCGTTCTTCTGGTCTTAGGCATGGCTAAGCTTTGGTGGGTTTTTTCATTGTGGACACCAGACATGCCGTTGGTATCTCTTTTATATCGTTACTGCACGTGCAATATAGGCCACACGTCCTGAACGTGATTTTCCATTTATGCACTTTTACCAAAAACCATGAGGGGTACAAAGTCATGTTATACACACAGCAATGGTGGGTTCGGGCGATGTATTACCGACTACTTAAGTTTCAATTGCCTGTTTAGATTTCGATATTTTCATGTTTTAAAAGTGTAAAATTTGGACGTCAGTTTATGTAATCTTTTGCATATCCTTGTTGTATAGGCCTACCTACTTTCACAATAGGAACAATTCATAATCATTGTGCATTATTGTTATATAACATTGTTTAAGAACCTTTAGAAATCACAGTCGATTCATATTCATTTACAAATTAAAATATTTTTTTTTAATGATTTTGCTGTAAATATAGTTCTAATAGTATTCATATATGACATATATTAGTCTGACTGCTAGGTTTTGTATTACACGTCTCAGCTAAAACAAAAAAAATAGAGCCATGGGCTCTGTAGCTCATCAGGATTTCATCGATTTATTATCTAAGGTTGAATATCTAAGTTATCTCAAGTAATACAAGCAAAAAATAGGTTTTTAGATCATGACCCCTGTGACCCGTATTAGGAGTCACAGGGTCACCAATCCTACAATTAAGAATCACCTTTGACCAAAGAGTCTCTACACAACATTTCACCTCTTTAGAGCTTTACATACTTGAGATAAAGATGAAAATAGGTTTTTGGGTCATGACCCGTGACCTAGATCGGGGTCACAGGGTAAAAAAAACTACAATTTAGAATCCCCATTGGCCAAGGAGTCTGCACACAACTTTTCAGCTCTCTAGACCTTTTTGAGCTGGAGAAGATGAAAATAGGTTTTTAAGGATGTAACCCCTGTGACCTCATTTGGGGTCATGGGGTCACAAAATCTACAATTTAGAATCCCCATTGGCCAAGGAGTCTGCACACAACTTTTCAGCTCTCTAGACCTTTTGGAACTGGAGAAGAAGATGAAAATAGGTTTTTAAGGATGTGACCCCTGTGACCCCAGTTGGGGTCACGGGGTCACGAGATCTACAATTTAGAATCCCCATGGGCCAAGGAGTCTGCACACAACTTTTCAGCTCTCTAGACCTTTGGGAACTGGAGAAGAAGATGAAAATAGGTTTTTAAGGATGTGACCCCTGTGACCCCATTTGGGGTCACGGGGTCACGCAATCTACAATTTAGAATCCCCTTTGGCCAAGGAGTCTGCACACAACTTTTCAGCTCTCTAGACCTTTTGGAACTGGAGAAGAAGATGAAAATAGGTTTTTAAGGATGTGACCCCTGTGACCCCATTTGGGGTCACGGGGTCACGAAATCTACAATTTAGAATCCCCTTTGGCCAAGGAGTCTGCACACAACTTTTCAGCTCTCTAGACCTTTTGGAACTGGAGAAGAAGATGAAAATAGGTTTTTAAGGATGTGACCCCTGTGACCCCATTTGGGGTCATGGGGTCACGAAATCTACAATTTAGGATCCCCATTGGCCAAGGAGTCTGCACACAACTTTTCAGCTCTCTAGACCTTTTGGAACTGGAGAAGAAGATGAAAATAGGTTTTTAAGGATGTGACCCCTGTGACCCCATTTGGGGTCATGGGGTCACGAAATCTACAATTTAGGATCCCCATTGGCCAAGGAGTCTGCACATAAAATTTCAGCTCTGTGGAGTCATTGATTCTGGAGAAGAAGTCGAAAAAGTGAAAAGTTTACGGATGGACGGATGGACGGATGGACGGATGGACGGATGGACGGACGCCGGACACCATGTCCTGCCATAAGCCCATCGGGCCTTTTAGGCCTGATGAGCTAAAAATGTAAACACACTTGATTATTTACATTGTATTCATATTTCGTTTAGGGCTTCTTTTTGAGTTTCATGTCTTTATTGGTTTAATCGTAGACAATACCCATTACCCAATACCCAACATGCACACTATGGGTGCATAAACAGAAAATAAAATATATCGAACAATAATACTCAGTTCACTACCAGTTCAACTAAAAGCAAGAGGAAAGAAAAACAAACTCCGGTTGCACGCCTAGTTGCGTTTCCAACATATTCATGTAACATTGTTATATTTGGGATCATATTATCTGCAAAAGCACAAATTCTTGTTCATTTGTCGAGCCTCTTGGAAGCCACACCCTCAGAATGAGGCACCGATCGCAAACATTTACTGTTCCAAAAGATCACCAATTCAGCCACCAAGAGCTCACCAAAACTTAGGTCATATTGTATAGCTAATAGTAGACAGTCGGTGCTTGCTCTGTCCGACTCTAAAAGTGTAAGTTCTAACCACAGAAGAAACTCAATTCGGCAAAAGTACAATAATTTATACTATTGCAGATAGTTTGATCCCAAATATAACATTTATAACTTATTCACCATCTAAATGACGTGGCTCTACTACATAATCATACCTGGACTTGTAGTTGTACCAGCCAATGGAGATGCGGTTTGAGCAGGTGGGGATGTGGTTGGAGTAGCTGTTGTTGAAGTGATGGTCGATGTTGTTGTGGACTGTTGGTTACACTGTACTGTTATGTTCGTCTTTCCTGGAAACCATGGTATACACTTTTTACAGGAATATGATATTCATAAATAATGTATCCAAATGTCATAAAATAGGATAATATTAACAGAATAATGTTTATTTAGCTTCACGTTATACATCTAAAATAAAATAAGCGACAGAATATGGAAACACCAAAATGCATGATATTTTAATCTATGGGTGATTAGACGACTGAAACAAAGCAACATCATTTCTTCAGAAGTCAAGTAATTTAACATTTTGAAACATTATGTGTTCATGTTTCTTAGGAAAAACACGCCCAGTATGAAATCCTCGTTTTTGGAATCTCCTTAACCAGGCGAGATTGGAGAGTGAAATGTGCATTTTTTCGTTTGTTTCATGAAGTCCTACAGCAATGATGTCGAAAACAACTTTTCCTAACTTAACTCTTAAAAACTTAAATCACAGTCAAAACACCGTTTTGAAATAACGACTTCAGCACCCGCTGTGTGGTTGAACAGATGTGAAAATAAAAATAGCATGTCCTGATGAATGAAATTGTGAGTACTTCTTTACAAAACATATGCTTATCAAAGGCATTCAAAATTAATTTTCTCCAATTTGTACTCTTTATAAAGTGTGGTACGGTTTCTTTTGTCGCATAGTTTAATAGCTATTATGGCCTCATATACCACGAATTCAATCCACGATTAGAATCTATGATACCTTGAGGACGCAGAGACATGACACCTTCATGAAATACTGTTTGAAGGTTTTAGAGGTGACTGTCTTTTCACATCATCAAAATCTACCTTATGAATCATTATTCCTCTCGTGGGCCTATCAATTGAAAACAAAATGATTGTCATCATAAAACATAGATAAACGATCGAACAAACTTAATATTAACAATTCTACCTTGTAATCGTAGCCACATGTGTTGACTGGTCTTCCCCCTTGCATCATAGAACAATGCCACATTCTCGGTTTGATTCAGAACAAGCTTGTTATACTGGAGAGCGTTTGGTACAGGATCAGAAGACCAGGAACCGGAGTCACCCAGCAGTGTAATGTTAGCTCTATCTTCAAGTGGGAAGAAGGGAAGATTTACTTCCAGTATCTCCACAGTCATGTCAGATCCAGATATAGCACATTCACACGGGACTAAAGGAAAGTCATCTTGTTTGTTGAGGTAGTCAGGTGATATCATGTACAGTTGTTGGTCGAATGTTTGACTTGTTTCCGCACAGACGTCCACTGGAGATTCTGAAAACAATTGCTGATGAATTAAGAACAATACAATTTGCAGATATAGTTGAAGGTTGTGTATATATTTGGAATCCTGCGTTTTGATAAACGGTCACTATTATATTTATTTCTCTGTATCATAACAAACGTCAGAAAACTAGTGAATGGGCTCGAGATAACATTATAAAACGACAGTGCACTTCATAGTACAGTGATAAGTTTAATAAGAATGTTTAAACAAAGTAATCATGTTCGCTTAACCAAATACAAAAGACTGTCAAACAACACCCCTTTTATACTGATACAAATCCGTGGGTGAACACATTGCTGAAATGCAGTTACCTTAATAGCAAAACGATATAAAGTAACAAATTATGTCGAGGCCCCGTGGTCGTGTGGTAAGCTGTTGGTACGGTCAGTGCTGGCGATAGTTGCCTTACTTTTAGGGTGAGGGTTCGAATCCCGCCAGAGACTCGGTCCGAAAAAGTATCAGAATTTGTACTATTGAAGGTAGTGTTATCCTAAATGGAACCATGTGATATAAAGTAACGTCCGAGCATTCTTAACAAGCCCTTTAATAATCCTACATCACCCGGGGAAAAAAAGTTCTTTAGAAAAGTTTGCAGTTATTATTCTTTCACGTACCTGATATGCATTTATGTGAAACAGTTACATACACCGGTGATGTATGATTACATGTCTTGTTGATTCTGTCATTGTTGATAATTTCCTCACAGATCTGTTGTCCATTGCAGCTTGGGAACATAACATCATCAGAAGACTGCTGCAGAACCTGACAGTCTCCATCTACAGTGTTACAGTCTGATGCTGTTTGGTAGAGGAAGCTGACGATGTGGATCATCTCACCAGGGTTACATGTTAACTGGATCCGATCTATATCAGTGGTCAGACATCTGTTTGTGGTCTTCAGTGTCTCAGCTGTGTAACATAAAGAACAATGTCCGTTTAAATGATTTAGCAGTGGCATTAGTAATAGAAATATGAAAATATTGAAATGATTAGTAACATCCGTGTTCACTTCCTATAGAATTAAACTATTCGGACAGATGCTGCAACCAACACGTAAGGATTATATAAGACTGGGGTAAGTATATGTGTTTTCTTCAATTATATAAATAAATACAGATCAATACGTGATGTTTCAGGATGGAATAATGAACATACAACGTAGCAACGGTACCTTCAATGTGTTTCACTCGATTACAAATCAAATCCGAAACTTCCCAAAATACTGTTAATGATGACTTAAAAATTTTAGTCATACATAGCAGCAAATCCCAATTACAGAGACATCACACGCATGCACTATCTTTACGCTTACCTACAGCAATTTAGAATACGTTTTCTGGTATCAATAAAATTCACTTTCAGAATAATAATTTCTCCTAATCGTCCCCTACATGTTACCACCGTACATCCTAAACAGTAAATTATTCTCTACCACTACATACATATCACACATTACCATTTGTTATGCAAGGGGTAAAGTTCGGGAGACACAATGGTTGTCAAATTCTAGCAACCATAGTCACAATTGCATGTTTACTCCCACAATGCTCTTATACTTCATTTTTGCTGTTATAATGTAGGAAGAAAACTTCAATTGTAATGTTTAAGTGATTGCCTAATTTGATTAAAATTGTTTATATATAATTTAACACAAACGTACCAACTCTCATATTTCACTTTAGTCAATATCAACATAATCTTATCGGATAACCATACGTACACAATAAGAAATGTGTATTTAGAAACACATTTGTATATTGCATTAACTATATATTTGTATATTGTATTGCTTGTTTATGGAACCTTGGTCTGATTACAAATAAACTCCTTTGACTTGACTTTGAAATAGTCTTGTTACACAGCATGAACTGTAAACACAACCTAAAACGCACATAACAAAATGCAAATTATAAATATGAAACATTATACACATATTCATAACAAAACGACCACAAAGTTACATATGACTGTAAATGTACCTACCTGCTGTGAAGTAACTGAGGAAACAAAGGCAGACACCTCTCAATAGCCACATACAGTTGACGGTCTTCATTGTTATCACACCTGTATAGGACGGTAGCTGACCACATGGAACATGTCACACTGATTTCGGTTGTTTACCTGCAGGCTCAAGTGTAACGGGAAATCACAGTCGTTGGTATAGTAAATAGTCCATGTCCATTAACATGAATGTATATCATGTACCATTAGCTATATTTGTATCCCATTGGTGTTAGTATGGATTATCGATTTTTATATCAAGGGAAATCTCAAATGTTCATTTATAGATAGGTATCATAGCAGCAGTTCTAGCAGTCAGGACTGCACTGGTAGTCTGCTGGTTGTTATTTATATCCATGACATCTTCGCTAAGGTATTTCAGTCAACAATTGCTTCAATCACCACAATAATCTTCGGAAGCACTATCACATAGCTCCAATTTTATACTACATAATTATTTGGTTGTCTATACCGATGTTTCCAATATCATGCATTCAACTGTAACTGATATATTTTATGTGATGCAATGGTTCTATTTATGTCTTTTAATCCGTATGCACGTTCAAGAGAATCCATCTATATCGGTCAGTAAGTTAATTGGTATGTAAGTTTATATATAAACTACATACGTATCCGGGTGTATAGCATTTAGCTGCCGATATCAAACAGAGCGTTTATCCCTTCTCTCCTCAGAGATATCCACAGCCCAAAACGCATCCGGGTCCAACACGGTATGTCCAGCAAATTAAATTGACAGCATATTTTGTGTGACTTTTCTATCTGAGCTATTCACATGTAGGACGTCACGTATACGCAACAAGTTAATCCATCTGGGTTGATCCATATAATAACACTGGTTCCTATTGACACATCCTGTGAACTACAGTGACAGCACCTTTTGTGTCACGGTTTTCTCAGGCTATTCACAATCACATACATCCAATACGTCTCATATAGGCAAGAAGAAGTTGACCATGCCAAGTTAATAAGCAGACTATATACGAACCCCTGTCAAATCGAATAGCATGTTCACACAGTAGAATGTTGCCATTCCCTTTTAACACTGCTCGAGTGCTTGTTCCGATCGGTTGTTCGCGTGACTGAGTTCAATCCACATTGAGTCACAGTGGTTGGTCACGCTCGGTCTCGTGTACGTTTCAAGGTAACAATACAGGTGACAGCCAACATTCCAGCGTCCATTTCACACTGACCAGGGTCACCTCACTCCTAACCTTCGTCGTCACAAGCACGTGTTTTATCTGTTATTTCTAATCCTAAACACGTGTCTCAAAGGAAAAATATTTACCTGACCTGTTCTCACTATCCCAGGTAAATGTCATCATAAATCGATGATTAGTTTACCTGTCTGTACATGATTGTAAACAGGCATTTCCAGGAAAGCGTGGATCGATACCATTTGCTCTGTTTTACAAAACGACAAAAAATTCTTCTATATTTTCATTATTTTCCACAAAGTTTTAAAGCAGATTGTCGTGTATATCGCAGCCACAGGTAAGACAGACAGTAATGTTTATATACGTGTGTGTCTGTCAACGATACTTCAGGTCGTGAGAAAGTCTACACAACGAATAAGAGTATCCCTCGATATAACGTGAGTTTCATCGTATACTTAGCTCCGCAAACACTTTGTCAAACCTTTCTTCGCTGAGATAAGACATTCAAGGAGACAGTATAAATTAATACAAAACGTAAACATACCAAGACAAATGCGTGTTATAACGAGGTCAGAGCGGCATAACTGCGTTATAACATCGTGTATCACCAACAACAAAAACGGGTAGAGTGTTCTAAAAATAGACCTGTAGCCCAACTTCTCTGTAGGGCGTTGAAATAAAACACTGAGAATAATTAAGGGTACATTTGATCTTTAAAGAAAAAAATCTCGTATATAACATATGCCAGGCCATCTCATGCAGCAAGCAATGATCATACACGAATGTTTTGCTTATGACGAGGTGCTATTATTGTTGGATATAACGTTTAGAGCATAGCTCCGTTGCGGTAGGCCTAGTCCTTGGTCTAACCTGCACTGCTAATGTCTTTTGTCAAGTAGTTGCAGACGATTGAAGTGAAGTTTAGAACAGATATGTGAAGATTTTTTCAACTTCAGTCATAGTCGCTGTTTAATTTTCCAGTGTTTATCTATTGAACAACATTTATTTAATCAACATTAACGCATGGCCAAATAAACATTACACTCAACGGCAAAAGAAACGTTGCCATACAAAATGCTAGATTATTCAATACAGAGTTATAAACACGACTGAAACAGAGATACGTCACGTCTTCAGATGCCAACTTAGATAACCTTAAATATCTCGAAACATTATCTGTTTTTATTTCTGAGAAACACATGTTTATAGAATTCTAAAACTCGTCGTTTTCGAATCTCGTAAACTAGACGAGATAGGAGAGTCAAAAGGGGCTTTTTGGCTTGTTTTATGACGTCCTACAGTAAAGACGCTTCAACAAAAGTTAAAGAAGGTTATTTATGCCTACTGCATATTTTATTAATTAAATTTCAACATTTTACAATTGTTTTTCTTAAATGCCAAACACTCAATATCTGGTCAAAAACCATTTTGAAAAAGCGATTTCACGACCCCAAATGTATTTGAATTGACATAAAAATAAAAGTATCATACTCTGATGCATGAAACTGTGTGTACGTTTTTACTAAACAGACAGACAGACAGACATTTTATTCAGTATAAAGGCCAAAGGCCCAAAATACAATTACATTACAAATTTGAAACAAGCGCACATAAAAGATAACAGGTTTATGAATTTACAAATGCAGCTCTAGTTTTACATACACAATTAAGAAAGTTAACAACATTCATGATAATACCTTTATCTTTACTGCTAAGAATATAGATTAAATTCTGTGTGTTTGATGTATTGTACAGCAATGGAGAAATAAACCTATTTCTAGCATGTTCATACAGTTTACAATAAAAAAGAATGTGGATTTCATCTTCAACACAGTTAATATTGTCTACTTTACAGTAAATACAGACTCTGTCAGCCATTAGTACATTGTTGTAACTTCCTGTTTCTATACCTAACCCAAAATTAATGCACCTGAATTTTGCTAAAAGGGATTTAAAATAGGGAGATATAGATAATAATAGATATCTTTCTACGTGTAATAATGATTTAAAATGCTTGTAGGCAAATGACTCTGAAAGATTATGAATATTTGCAGACCATGATTGTTTTAAAATATCAGCCTAAGTTTAAATTGTTGCATAAAAACTTTGCTATCACCAACATCTTGGGAAAGCCATACAAATCCAAAACCAAATTCAAATAAGACATTCTTAATATATGTAGCCCAAGTAAGCCTACCCGAATCATCAAGACATTTCAACATATCATAACCCTGAAATGGAAGTCTATGTGAAACTAATTGAATTAACCTACACCAATACTTAACCGCTCTAGACATATAATTAAACTGCAATGGAAGCCTACCGCATTCCCCTAACACCATGCTGCTACTAACATTTCTACCAACTCTAAGAAGCTGTTTACAAACTTTAATCTGGAGACCTTCAATAATTTTACAATAAGATGTTCCCCAGACTTCAGAACCATAACACAAAATACTAAACATGTGTCTATATCCAACACATTCAACATCTACTTTCTCCTGTAGCAGTATTTTGTTTTTTACAATCTTGAAAATGTGGTGACGTTGTGGCCTATTGGGTAACCTTTGAACAAAGCAAATTTATATAGATTTAAGCGTATTTAAATCTAATTTAAGTAATTCAAGGTGAGATGAAATCAAATCTACCTGCAAGTTTCATAGTGACCAAACAAGAACTAATTTCATTTAACGTTGGCACGAGTCTGCAGTATAGATTAAAGGGACAGTAAGTTTGTTGTTGGAGAAAAGTATTGTCAAACGTTATAAATAATGTAATATTATCAAGAAGTACTGACTGCTGCTCATGAAATAGCGAGTTCATTCAGTATAGTGACAATGTTAATGGTAAGAACAGGAAGTAAGTCACGATTTTGATCGAAAACCGGACAATGTACCGCAATAAGTGCGCGTCAATTTCTCAAACATAATTTTGGTTAATGTAATGTAATGTATGTTGATCGTATTTAATAGGCCATATACCTATTGTGCATGTACATTGGACGTGATATTTCGGTTCTCCTTATGTATAAGCCGCTTCTTTTCACTGAAAACAAGTAATGATCATATACTTGGCGACTGGGTATGGATATGAACTCTTCACTGCTTGCCAGACAAGCACCTACACTGTCCCTTACTGCTTGCTAAAATTGTAAAATTACCCAAAAACTAAAGTTCAATTAAATAAAAAAATTGTGGGGATAGTTTTACTCATAAATGACCCCTGTGTGACATAAAGTGTAATTTTTTGTAATTTTAATATTTTGAATGGTGGTTATTAATGATTAATTAACAAGCATATTTCCGTGCAGAGGAAAAATACTCATTATCCACATCTGTAACAGTAAAAATACAAGAATATATTGATAATGTTTTTATTTCATGTTTTTATGCATTGTAAATAACCAAGCAAGTCCTTTAAGATACTGATTATTGTTATGATATATATTACAGTTTACTGTTGATTAAGGGGATAATCCAGCTCAATCATTGTCAAGAAAATAAAGTTGTTAATCATGACTTTACATAAACTTGCTCATGGAGAAGACAACAAAAATCAAATATTGATTTGAGATAAATATCAAACTTTCCAAAAAATATCTTGTGTCAAATAAAACACTCAGAACAATAACCTTTTTTATCAATCAATCAAGAACTTTATTTCAGCTTTAAAATTGTTTTTAAAGTCAAGCATTTTCAAAATTATCTCCCTTTGGTTGAATACGTTGACAGAGTCCTATATATTGCCGGCACCGTTGGTTATTAAAATTAATGTATGTCAACCAGAATTGAAAGTGATTCAAAAATGCACTATCACACAAAATATATAGACTTTAAAAATATATTGGAACAAGGAAATGCCTGATCGGCAATGATAGGACCGCTAGTGTATGTACACATTATCTTTACACTGATGTGAATGTAATAATTTGACCGGTCAATTATTTGAAAAAAATGCTTCAACACCTATATTCACCTTAACAAATTTCATTCCATCAATTTGTATCTTTTACAGGTTTTTGAAAATTATAAACCAATGTTATTGTGGTGCTATGTTATTCTAAGGATTGTTTTTAAAACAAACTGCATAAAATGAAGTAGGGATCATGCACAAGTTTATTTGAAATTCTCAAACTTGCGTTTAAGTAAAATTGAACATGTTCGTCAATTATACATGCCAAGAAATAATAATATAGATTTGATGATGCAATGATTGTGTATGCATTTTAATCATGCCATTATAGAGCCATATCGAAAACACAACTCTGATCAGGCATCGGTTAAGTATATAACCAGATAGTGTAGTATAATTAGAGAGTATCCACTGTTCCACTGGGAGGACAAGTGGCCCTCCGTCAAGCTCAGAGAGAAAGGAATCGGTATTGCCAACGACCTTACTCAGTATCAGCGCAAGGAACTACAGAGACTTCGGTCGGAAAGTCCAAATGTGCGATATTACTACAAGGGAAGTAAAATACTCGAAGAACCCAAGGAAAATTCGAACAGGACCACTAGGAACACAGATTCCGGGAGGTCATCTTCTGATGACCGGAGGGACCGTGTGCTAAGGTCTAATTCTCACTCCCGGGGTAGGGGACAGACCAGGTAGGATCTCGGCCAGGGCGATTTTACGACTCCTCAAAATGACACTGTCACTGACACACTGAGTACTACAAGTGAATTTGTTGAATTATTATTCTGGAATATTGCCGGTATTTACAACACACTAAATGACACTGACTTTATTTCTTACATCAACAAGTTTGATATTATTGGTTTGTATGAAACATGGATCTCTTCTATAGATTTAGAATCAGTATTTTCAGATTTTATTATAATTAATAAAGATGCAGAGAAGATATCGCAAAGTGGGCGACTATCGGGTGGAATATGTGTTTTGGTCAGAAAAGAGTTTAAAAAATATATTGTATTAAGTAAGATAACTGAAAATGCAGTATTCATTCTTTTTGACAAAATTTTTTTTGATCTTGATCAAGACTTATTGTATACATGTACATATATCCACCCAGATGGGTCGACTTTCTACAACAAACCAGGCTTATGTTGTAAAAATGGAATTACCCTTTTTCAAGACAGTTTATTAGATCTTTTATCAAACATGTCAGATGTGTATATTTTATGTGGAGGAGATTTTAATGCTCGAACAGGTACTGAGCCCGATTTCATTGAGGATGATATAATCAAACATACAGAGGGACAAGACAATTCAATGTGGGACTTTTTATTAGACTTTTTTAGTTTAAAGAGATTCTCGACTGACAAATTTGTGAATACATTTGGGAAAGGCCTTTTAGATTTATGTTCAGTTCTTAACATCCATATAATGAATGGTAGATGCGGATCGGATTCAGAAATAGGTGACTCTACATTTATTGGCCATAACGGAACAAGTGTAATAGATTGTATTATAAGTTCATCACCAATTTTCGACAAAGTGCTTGATTTTGCAATCCCTTCTCGTACAGAATCAGATCACCTTCCTCTTACAGTGAAATTACGTACGCTTCATTCCCATCATGGGACAGCCGGAAAACAGAATGAGTCATATAAATTTGTTTGGGATAATGATAAACTTGAGCTTTTTAGATCAAATATACTTCTTGAAAGTTCCCAAGAGTTACTTAACGAGTCAACAGAATTTGTATTTACAAATATTGAGAAAAGTATAGATCTCATTGTACAAGCACTATGTACAGCCGCTTCCGACATGAAAAAAAATAACAGGTAGGACAAGAAACAGAGTTCAAATTTGGCATGATAAAGAATGTGACAAATTGAAAAAAGAAAGATGCAGATATCTCAATAAATTTCGAAAATTAAAAGATATCCAATCATTAAATGATTATCATCACATTAGAAACAAGTATAAGACCATCTGCAAACAAAAACGAAATTACTACTTGAAATCTAAACAACAAGAGCTAGAACACTGTGTGAATAATCCCAACAAATTTTGGTCCTCTCTGAAAAATTTGGACAGTAAAGTAAAGAATGGAAATGACATTGACATAAATGAATGGTATTCTTATTTTCAGAATTTGTTTTCTACATCTGAAACTGATGAGGTGATATATCCATGTAACCAAACTGAGAATATTGCTGAAAATAGGGATGATTTAATGACTACTGACATTCTTGATGCACCAATAACACGAGAAGAAATACTTAATAGTATCAAGCATCTTAAACTGAACAAATCATCTGGAGTAGATAACACTATCCCATAATTTTTCTTACACTCCTCAGATATTTTACTGCCGCATCTTGAATTGTTATTTAATGTTATTCTTGATAAAGGTGTGTTTCCACATCCATGGTCGGTTGGCATTATTATACCTATCCATAAACAGGGTGATAAAAATCAAACTGAAAATTATAGAGGCATTACTCTTCTTAGTGTATTCAGTAAAATATTCACTGGAATTATAAATAAACGTTTGGTATTCTGGGCAGAATCCTTTGATAAGATAACAGAATGTCAAGCTGGTTTTAGGAAAGGATACACAACGACTGACAACATATTTATTCTATACTCACTTATTCAGAGATACTTGAATACAAAAGGTTCTAAATTTTATGTTTTGTTTGTAGATTTTGCAAAAGCCTTCGATTCTGTACACAGAGAACAATTATGGACTCTTCTTGATAATCATTCATTAAGTAGCAAAATGAGTAAACTTTTAAGAAGTATTTACGATAACGTAAAGATGTGCGTGAGAAACAACAATGACATATCTGAAACTTTTGAAAGCCAGATAGGAGTAAGACAAGGTTGTATATTGAGCCCATTCCTATTTTCTTTTTTCATTAATGAATTAGCAATACAGATTCACGATAACTGCTCTAATGGTATCCAATTACACCCAGATATAGTACAGTTATTTCTCCTATTGTTTGCCGATGACATCATTCTCTTCTCAAGCACGGTACGGGGATTACAATCAGAAATAAATGAATTGGAAAAATACTGTAAGGATTGGAAACTAACCGTTAATAGAGCTAAAACTAAGATAATTGTGTTCAAGAATGGAGGTAAACTTGCTGCAAACGAAAAGTGGTACTATAAAGGCGAGACCATTGAAACAACCACATCATATAAATATCTAGGAGTTTATTTCACAAACCACCTTTCATGGTCTTTGCATGCCAGGAACGCATCGACGCAAGCAAAGAAAATATTAATAGGAATAATGAGATATATACATATTTTGGGTGATTTGCCTTATAAAGCTTTCTTTAGGATATTTGATGCTAAGATTAATCCAATACTCCTTTACGGTGCCGAGGTTTGGGGGTTTAATACATTTGATATCATAGAAAAAGTACATTTATTTGCAATGAAAAAATTCCTTGGCGTGAAATCTACTACTTCTAACATAATGATCTACGGTGAATGTGGCAGATTTCCATTATATGTGGACTCAAAGGTAAAAGCTATAAAATACTGGTTTAAAATATTAGGAATGCCATCTCATAGATTACCCAAAAAATGTTATAATATGATGATGTTGTATGACAAAAATGGAAAAAATAATTGGGCCACAGATGTTAAAGATTTGTTATGTTCGACCGGTTTTGGTAATGTATGGTTTGATCAATGTATACACTCTCACACAACGTTCCTTATAGGTTGCAAGATATTTATCAACAAGATTGGCTCCATAAAGTATCTTTATCAAATAAATGTTTCTATTACAGAATGTTCAAACAGTCTATATGCAATGAAATCTATTTATCTACTTTGAATGTTAGGAAATTCAGAATTTCACTTACAAGATTTCGCTGCTCATCACATGAATTGTTAATTGAAACTGGTAGATATGTTGGCTTAGAAAGAGAACATAGATTATGTAAAATGTGTAATTTAAATGTAATCGAAGATGAGTACCATTTTCTTTGTGTCTGTCCAGCCTACCTTGATTTAAGATATAAGTATATAAAAAAATATTACATTACGAATCATAATATTTATAAATTCATATCTTTAATCAGCAGCTCTAGCAAAAGGCATGTTGAAAACCTGTCAATGTTCCTGTACCATGCCTTTATTCTCAGAAAAAATACACTCTCTTCTGCCTAAAAAGGTTTGTATATACATGTATGTACTATAGGCCTGTGGCCTCCTTAAGTGCAAATAAAGATTGATTGAGTATCTGATATAACTTAATTCATTTACTGAACAGTATCCCTGGGAAAATGTGTTAAACTTTGGAGGGGGTCAATCACAGTGTTCACATTAGTCCTGTATCAAACATATGTCTGCACATTCTGTATGGGGCTAATACTCTAAACATCTTCACGTATCACCTAGCACTGAACTGCATTTAGGATAACACAGATTCTCCTAGAGTCAAGCACTGGTCACCAACTGGATTACTCTGATGGGCTCCTGAGAAATAGTTTCAAGAAATTTTAGTGTCTGCTTAAGATTGAAACATGAATAAAATCAGATTAAATCTGATTAGCAGAAAATGAAAACAAAGCCAACTGTTATGCTTCCTTCTGAAATTTAACATAATATTTCATGCTAGATAGTCCAATTAAAATCAAACTCAATTTTATCCAAGTAAGTATAAAGTCAGTTTATTTCAACTGAGTATACATATCTCATTACTGTTTTGGTGACAGCATATCATATAACTTGAATTATAATTTATCACAATGATTTAAAATTTTGTATAAACATAACATATAATGTTTTTAACTGTATCGTTCCGAAATATTGAGTCGATAAATTGATATAAATATCCTTTTATTGATAAATATCAATACTTCTCATGCAGATAATTGGAAAATAATTGTTTACTTAAATCTTGTACTGTAGCGACACCTTGCATAATTCAAGTTGTTTGCAGAGAGAGAAAATAGTTAATTCAAGTATCACGCGGTTTACAATATAACAACAGAATACATGTAAAATACATTTGCTAAAAGTGCCCGGCCGTGATCGACCTATGATACACGATCAATCATTAGTCACACATACAGTCAGGCCTCGATTATCCGAACGCTTCCGTTGTATATTAAACACATTACATATATACAGTGATTGGTAAAATACAATTGCTAAACTTTCGCATTTGCTGAATAAAATCAATTGACACATACTATTAATTGAGGTTAACAATTTCGCTTGGCACTCAACATTTTGCATTAGATAACCATCAGACTGAATAGACGTACAGTTTTAGAATCAAACTTGACATTCACATCATGTTGGTACTACTTCAACGAACTACGAGGGTCGTTCAATAAGTGTTGCAAGCGGGGCATTGGTGTTTACATAAACAGTATCAGCTTATAGCAGGTGTTACTATAGTCAAAACATAACATTGACACATGTCAAAACAATTTCTAGACATAACAATTATTTAGATATAATAGCTGCGATGACCTAGGGGTCTCTATAATCATGGATTCTCTCAAACATGAACAACGCGCTGTGATCAAGTTCCTTACTAAAGAGGGATGCAAAGCTACAGAAATACATAATCGTATGTGTAATGTGATGGGTAAGGATGCTCCTAACTTTTCAACAGTTTGTCGCTGGTCTCTTCAGTTCAAGCGGGGCAGGGAGTCCTTAGACGATGACCCACGGTCAGGCAGGCCATCTGAAGTCCCCCGACCGGAAGTTACTGCCGCTATCAAAAGACGAATTTTAGCTGACCGCCGTGTTAAAGTTTCTGAACTGTCTTTGGAATTCCAGATATCAGTTGGAAGTGTTGACAAAATAATTCATGACCATCTTGGTATGTCCAAGGTATCTGCAAGATGGGTACCCAGAAACCTCACAGCACAAGATCGCCAGAAAAGAACCGAAAGTTGCATGGAGCTCCTGGATCGGTTTAATGCGGATGAAGCCAGGTTTTTGTCTCGTCTGGTGACAGGTGACGAAACCTGGATCCACCACTGTGACCCGGAAACTAAACTGGAATCCAAGCAATGGAAGCACCCGAGTTCACCGCCTCCCCTGAAGTTTCGCACTCAACCATCAGCTGGCAAGGTTATGGCGACAATCTTTTGGGATGCAAAAGGCATATTATTAATTGATTACTTGCCAACCAAAACTACAATGAATGGTCAATATTATGCCAACCTAATGCAAGAATTGCGAAAAACAATTCGACAGAAACGCCGTGGAATGTTGACACGTGGTGTTCTGATTTTGCATGACAAGGCTCCAGTCCACAAGTCAAGAGTTGCACAGGCCGCTATACGTGATTGTGGATTCGAACAGCTTAACCACCCACCCTACAGCCCAGACCTAGCCCCCAGTGACTACTTCCTGTTCAGAAACCTGAAATCCGCCCTACGTGGAAGGCACTTCCGGGATGACGAAGACGTCAAAGCTGCCACAAAGGCGTGGTTAGGGGGGCAAACGGAAGACTTCTACAAAAGCGGCATCAAAAGTCTTAAAGAGAAATGGAATAAGTGTATTGAGGTGAAGGGTAACTATATTGAAAAATAAAAGTAAAAAATTGACTACGCGAGTTGGTTTTATATTGAAGTTGCAACACTTATTGAACGCCCCTCGTATATTGATGATCTGTCGGTTCATTTGCATATGTGGTAAGATGTTCATAGTTTTCGGGATTTGGATTTTCATAGTTTTCAGGAGTTGGATTTTCATTGTTTTCATTAGGCAGATGTTCATTGATTTCAGTAGACATATTTTCGTAGGTCTCACTCCCACTCATCACATCCACCGATGGTTTCAATTCCATAGCTGCAGCACTATTGGTTGCATCGGTCACGTTGTAGTAGCCAGGGTCAGTATCATTGGTTGTAACATCAGTTGCATTGCTTTGACCAGTCACGTGGTTACGGCCCTCCTCAGATGAGATACGACGCGGTTTGATGAACAGGCTGGGAATGATATCAAGAATTGTTAGTGGTTCATAATCTTTCATTTGGACAGCCTTCATAAGATATACCAGAAGATATTGTTGTCGTTGCCATGAATACTTTGCTCCGATCAAAGACTTAAACTTTCCTATGAAATCATTTTTACTTTTAAGCATCTTAACAAAATGGGTTCACAATGTAATATCAATTAATTAGTTTGTAAGCATTGTTCTGATCTAACATACAAATTGCACATTTTTTTGTATTTCTAGCATACACATGTATTTACGAGTCTCGAAAATTAGTACGATATAAAACAGATGTGATGCTACTTACAAGAAGAATAAAAGAGCTGATATTACAAGAACCAGGAGGACGATAATACCACTCAGTATCCCGATGACAACTGAAAGAAGGACGATTGATAAACACAATTCATGCCTTTGAAACACTTGTACGTAGTAATACAATTCCACAATGTTTTCATAACAAATATTGTCAATATATGGACTATTTAATCAATGCTTACTCCAAGTCAACAAGCCTCATACATGTAATATATATATTGAGTATTACATGTACGGGAATGGCAATGGGAATACATATTTCTTCAGATATTAAGTATAGTATTAAAATAAATTAAATGATAGAAATATTAGAACCTTTTCTAAAGGAATAAATACTTTACCTGTTGGTATCTCGGTATTTGCATCAGTGTTCGTAACATTGGCAACTATGAATAAACAATGATTGAATTATCTTTTCGTTAAACACAAAGGTTTCTTATATATTTGTAAAAATGCATTACCCCTCCTAGTTGTGCTTCACTTGCTTCATTATAGTGAAACATTTTCCCGACCGTGCCCTTTTAAACAAGTTGAGGCGTGTAATGATATTAAACAAATTCCTTCATTGGCAAAATGTTCTACAAAACTGACAAAATAGTTGTGACCTTATACCAGTATATCTATAATATGAAAATCATATATACATGTATGTAATGATCAGAAACAATTCAATTTTGAAGCATCTAATAAATAGTGTTATTTAGCCTGTAACTAGTGTATATAATATCGTATTAATTTGTTGATTCAAAGAAGTAATAGTATATCAATTGCGAATATGAGTAAACATTAAAAAATAATATACATGTATATGATTATGATAACCAAATTGTACAATTTGCAATTATGGATTAGTTACAACTCTTTGAAAGCATAGTAAAATGTCGGTATACCTGCTTCATTTAAATCAAAGCAAGAATATCATTAAGAATGAGAAAAATACCCCTGAAGGTAACAAATCACAGTTATCTGTCGCAGGTGAAACTCAATATCTTTAGATATATGATCTACAGGTGTATAAAACTAATTAACGACAATGGAGGTAAAACATTGATTCAGATATGTATCATAGTATTTTGAAGCCAAATCAAAATCAGTAAAATGAGAAAATAAGTTGCTAAAATGAATGATTACATTACCCGTTGGTGTCTCTGTAGTTACACCTGTGCGCGTACGAATGACAACTGAGTAAAAGCAGTTTCATAGTGATTGAAAGGTCTTTTTGTTAATCACAACCTTTATAAATGTTACTAATCTCGATTAAAACCATGATCTATTCTAGTAGTGTGGCATAACACTTAACGGTGAAACGTGTATTCATGCCTTGTTATTTTAAACATTAATCACAAATTGAAATTGATGTGTTGTGATATCTGCTTTGCTGCAAAATTTTTCATAATTTGACCTTTCATTCAATAACAAACAAAGGCTTCATGTACCTATTCATTCATTAATTAAAATTGCAAATCAACAGATTTAATTTGTATCACTTGTCTGTTAGAAAGCATGTCGTTTATGACCACAAGGCCTTAAATACTAATTGCACATTGTTAACATCATAAAAATATGAGAAATGATAGAAGAACGAAGCAATTTCTTTTAATAAGTATTGATAAATATTGATGCGTTTTTACCAGGTGTAACACTAGGAACATTCAAGGGGGATGTTGTTGTTGCAAGTGTGGTTAAAGTTGTTTCCGGAGTTGATATGTGTCTGTTACACTGCACCGTTATGTCGGCTCGTCCCAGGAATCCAAAATAACAACATCTCATGAATTCCAGCTCTTCTAAGGACTCGCTATATAGTTTGTCAACCTAACTTTTGTGACTGCAGTTTTCGCAACTATCAGAAGAAACATGAATGTACACTGTCGGCCAAAAGAAACGCCTACCAGATATCTTATCAGATTTCGTAGAAACTATAATGAGAAGTTATAGCAATATTATAGCATTATGAAGTTGCACCATTTCTGAATAATATATTTAATTTCAGAAGTTGTCATGTCACACAACAGAAATTGTAAAATTTTCGGTCAGTGCTTGATCAAAAAAACATTTGAAACATATTTCATACAATCACGAGCAACTATACAGGCACGCATTTGGATTGAATTGGTGATGACGCTACAGGTGTACGTGGTTACGGTGGGCAAGTAAATCAACCAGAAATAGCGGTCTTCATTGGGCGTGGTTTTCATGATTGTTATTGACTCGAATCACAGCTGTTCGCGATTTTAAATGGACTTTTATATTAATTATTGTTTCGGCATTACTTGTAGACCATCATTAATCATATTTCAGAAATTGTTTCATCTTTCATTTTAAGGAAAATCAATTAAGAGTTTCTTTTGGCCGATAACGAACATGTATTCATTTTTACAGAGGAGCGCATAACAAGCTATATGGTAAAATGCAGTGCCAAAACTTGGGTTGACAGACAATAGAACAGAATGTGAAAATTAATTGTACACAAGTTTTGGAAGACAGTGTATTTAGAATTGGAGTCACACATGCCGCTTTATTTCCTATTAAGTTGCGACATACCATAAGTTATAACATTTACTTCATTGATAACTATCTGGTTAACATGGTAGTTATATTTCATAGATACACATTTGTCAATCCATAATAGGAAAATCTGTTTAATCACATTAAAGGAATTTGTTTCTACTCATGCTGGATGAAGTTTAAAAAAAGAAAAAGAAGAAAAACGTTAGAAACAACTAGCTAATTACAATTCTACAGTCCCAATCTGCCTTCATCCCACTCTGCCTATAAAAAAGTGTAGTTTGGGAAATGAATTTTTACCCATAGCATAATGGAACAACCCACTTTTCAGTTACAAACATCACGATAGAGTAACAATTCCCAATAATCTTTTAATATCTTAAAGTCTTTTTCTTCTGTTGTCATTCAAATTAGGGGTAAATTTAATTCCTAAAACTTCAAATCAAATCTTTGCCATTCTAAATCTAAATCTTGAAAGAGTACATCTCTACCTGCCTAAATTAGAGCCAATCTCAATTGCCTTTGTGTTATCAATATTTATTTTCAATCGTGACATATTTGGCCATTCTGAATAACACAGTTGTCTCATAAGTTAATAAATTAATCCATCTTATAATCTCTGGACCGAATCCAAATTTTAATATTAATGAAATCTTTGGAAACTGTGAATAAAGCTTTCATAAAGTCAATTAAAGTACTTAAAGAAATCAATTGGAAATCCATCTATTCCATAGATTTTGTTGTTTTTCATGTTTTTGACTGCAAATGATATTTCATTCAAATCTACTACCCTTTCCAATCTGTCCCTTAATAACAACGCTTTCTAAATGAGTATACGTTTTATATCTAAAATTCCTTAACTTCATTTAGGATTAAGCCACAATCTGGAATTCTCCATCTTTATCCATAATATTTTGTTTATTGATATGCTGACGTAGTTTCTATTTTCCAAATCGCAGAAATATTTTGGTTGTCAAGTTTCCGAAAAGAGGTACAAAGAGTTATATAATATCTTCATAACTTATGTGTATATCCTATACTGCAATAAGAAAGATATATGCATATTTTAAATAATATGCCAAATATGTATAAAATGAATAATTAATTTTAATCCTGAAAAGAGAGTAACTTTAAGAAAACTCTCACATTTTAGTAAAATCATTATGTCTTTGTTCAAGAAATAAGTTTTATTATGCACAAATGTACCTTTACTGAATGCAACAGCTGTATAGAGCTAGTATTTGTATATTGTATAAATGAACTGCAGCATGAGTTTGAAAAGAGTTCAGTTCAGCATTGTAGTGAACGTAAGTTCAAGTGATTGATAAATTGAGGCAGATGGTTTAAACGTATTTATCAATTAAAAAGCGACGGGATCATCAAACAAGCAATTGTAATTGTAATTGAATTGTAAATGACTGTCAAAATAGTTACAAACAAAAGTGGATGGCGTTTTCACAGAACAGAAGAAGTTGCATACATTGCAGAAACATAGTTACATATCAAACCAACAATCATGTACATGTACAGCCCGAAATACAAAATACAGTTGAAGACATTAAACTTTGAAGTTGTTGAAAGTCATATAACAGCAAGGCAGTAGCAAGATAACAAATATATGAGTTACAATTAAAGTTAAGAAAAGTTGGAAAAACTGTGAGATTTAAAGATAAAATCATGGAAGGATTCTCATCATTTGTTACGCAAGCATTTCCCTGCAAGACGGATGTAAAATTGTAACATTTGGTGAATAAGTATTATATTTTTATAGTATCGTAAGCGGGACAGGTGAGAGAGAGGAAATACAAGAGTGTATCCTCCAAATGGTGCAGGTATCGGATATAAGTCTCGCGAATGTATCGAGGAAGCAGTAAGCATTAAGAATTATACATCTAGTCCATCATATCACAATGATAATGCTCAAATGTCTTGGTAGAAATGTATGTGCTATATGCAAAGTTAATGCACAATATAGATTGATACGACCGCCATGCTTGTAACAACATCGGATTAGTTCAGCAACTGTAACCTGCCTACGTTAAGGACCTAATGTGAGCACTCATGCACAAAAGTCGAGTTGATCTACGTCTAGCTCCAGATACGTAGTGTTTTCATAAAGTGGAGAACTATCAACCGCCCGGTATTTACATGTAAGACTAGGCGTGTTCTTCATGTCCACAAACTCGCCTGTCACCTTTGTCCTGTCATGGTCAGGCTGTGCCTTGCAACTACCGTCATAGGACTGACTTTCTGTCTTACTGTCAGCGTCATTAAACTGACCGATTGCCTGTATTTGATGACCAGTTGCATTGACCATGTCTATGCAATTTGACTCGACACTAATTTTGTCACAGGATTGTATCTTGTTGTGTTCTCCGCGGAAGGGTAAATTGGTTTGTTTCATACTGTCCGTCAGAACACTATGACAACATTCATTTTGGTAAATTTTCTGGCGTGTACATTCACGAATGTTCGTCGTGTCCACATAATCGCCTGTCACATCTCTGTCATGATCTGGCTTTACGTTGCATTTACCACCCTGAGATTGTAAGTCTGCGTTGATTTCTTTTTTACATTCTGTTAAGGTACTGTCAGCGTCATTGAATTGACCAACATCCTGATTTACACGACCAGTTGAATTGACCATGTCCAGATAATTTGATACATCACGTCTTGTCTCATGGTTGGTTTGTGTTTTGCTGTCTATATCCTGGAGTTGTACTTCATTTCCTTCCATGTTGCCTTTTGAATTACGATCAACGTTTTCTATTTCTGTCTCAATTATTTGATGCTGATGGTCAGCGCCAACAGTTTGAGGGAAACTTCTGATTGGTTCCAAATACTCATTCTCCTCCTGTTGAGTATCTGAATGATGGAGTTGGTTCAGTTCTTCATATGGATGAGTGGCTGGTGTGGTCCGTGTGTTTAGTTCTGTATAATTGGATGCAACAACTTCAGTTCTTGTGTTCACTGTATTTACGTAAATAACACTGTCACTGAGATTACAACTGGCTGCTCCTTGATCCCCTGGTTTTCGCATTCTGTAGCTGAAAAGGTACGTATTACATTGGATTTGCAGACTATGGAACTATATATAATATTGAACTAATGTTCGTCCCATTGATATACATGTATAATGACATTCCGTGTTAGAAAGGTACATTGATATTCACTACGCTATTGAATATTTCAATACAAATCGGCAAGGTTTCCTATCCTCTAAGAAAAGTAAATATATTCAACTTGAATTCATTTTATGTAATATAAACGAAAATAACACCTTGCAAAATGTAAAAACATAAGTTCTGTCAATGGGTTTCATAATTACATATTGACTGCGTTATTGTATTACATGTGATATTCGACATCATGTACTAGGTGATTCTCAATACTTACAGATAAACCAGTAAGAGAACTGCACCGATCACCATTACTGCCAAGACACAAGTGAGGATTCCAACGATAACCGCTTCGTTTTTGTCTGAAAGGAAAAACATCAGTGGCTAATTGATAACTTATGGCAATATGTCACATTATGATAAATACAACATATACCTCTAGTGTTTATTGTAATTTTTATTCATAGCTTAGTTTAAACTGTGAAACCATTTTCATAAGTCATGTATCATGTATCATGTATCATGTAAAATTCCATTTATATTATCGTGGACGCATACACTTTTAACATTTAAAGAATATGTTGAACAATTTATTAGTAATGAATTGGGAATCAGAGTAACTAGTTCATTCAGATAGAACGTTATATTGTTAACAAATACATACTTTGGTAAACAAATTAGTTTCAATTAAAAGAAGAGGCATGCGTTAAAATGTTTTGGTATGTATTAGTGAAAATACGAAAGTTATATGTTTTCATCTTAATGTTCTCAACACTCACACCTGAGAACACTATAGGAGATGTGGTGCAGAATATTTCACCTGTTGTTGCAGTTTTTTTACTTATACAATCTAATAGGGAAACTTACCTGGACTCGCATTTGGTTTCCACGAGCTGGTTACAGATGTCTGCCAAGTGGTAGGGGGTAGAGATACAGCCGGTTTAAAGCTGCTTGTTACAGCTGTCTGCAGAGTGGTAGGCTTAAGTGTTGTTTGTGTCAATTGCTTATTGCAAATCAAAGCAATGTCGGCAGTTCCTGGAAATTCATTTTCTAGTTTCAATATAAAATGTACATGATAGGTGTTGAAGAGGAAAATCGCAATAAGATAAATCTGAATTATTATAATTATTATGTTGCAGAACAGATCTAATGTATAGAGCAAAGTAACCCTCCAGATGACTTTTTTTTAAATATTGGTCAATAAAACACACATACATGTAAGGACCCGAACTCCCAACCGCAAGGCATAATTCCAGTCCCCACCACTGACTGGCTGATATAAGCCTTGTGGTATTTCTCTCCCTTTTCCGGGTTAAGAGAGTGTATCACTCCATCTGAAATGCTTAGTGGGCCCTGTTTTCGTAGCACCATAACCATAAAGAATGAGGCTTAAATCAGCCAGTAATTGAGACTGGCAAGAGTTGTGGCTTGCGTCGGGAAGTTGGTAAGAACCCACGAAGCCGAATTGGCAAGCTTTTAAGGTTATGTAATCGATAAACCCCAGTAAAAAAATGGCGTCACATGAAATTACACAGTATGACGAATGACATTGAATTCAAATTGAATGAAACCCTTATCAACCCGTTCGCCTTTGTTTATTTCTTAACACCTTACAGCTTAGGACAGCTTTTAAACTTTGTCAATAAATAACTTGAAAAAAACTCTGAAGTCTTTTTTTTCATTTATCGGTTGAACAGAGCCTTAACACGTTCCTTTCACAGACGCAAAGTCACTAAGAGTAACCTCCCTTGACCTGTTGTCTTGGTTACTCTTTTCTGATAGAAGTGGATACGAAATTTACTTCATCTCATGTTGTTGGTGAAAGTAAAATATATCAGTTCAATCTGTAAATTTATATACATATATAAGTATAATAAATTCGTTACTTATAGTTTTTTCAAACGTGATCAAACGAAATACGATTTTATGCGATCTTATTTTACAGACACATTAAAGCATAACCAACAGTGATTACCTTGTAATCGTAACCACATGTGTTGCTTGCATCATAGAACAATGTCCTATTCTCGGTTGATTAAAAACAAGCTTGTTATACTGAAGGGCGTTGGTCTATGCCAAATATAGATCACAAGATTACAATTAAGAATAAAATAGTTGTCATCATGAAACATTGATAAACGTTTAAAACGAACTATATAGTTCCTATTCTACCTTGTAATCGTAGCCACATGTGTTGATTGGTTTTCCCCCTTGCATCATAGAACAATGTCATATTCTCGGTTTGATTGAGAACAAACTTGTTATACTGGAGAGCGTTTGGTACAGAATAAGAAGACCAGGAACCGGAGTCACCCAGCAGTGTAATGTTAGCTCTATCTTCAAGTGGGAAGAAGGGAAGATTTACTTCCAGTATCTCCACAGTCATGTCAGATCCAGATACAGCACATTCACACGGGACTGAAGGAACGTCATGTTGTTTGTTGAGGTAGTCAGGTGATATCAGGTACAGTTGGTCGCTGAATGTTTGACATGTATATGCACAGGCGTCCACAGGCGATTCTGGAAATAATTGTTAATGAATTAAGAACAAACAAATGAACAGATATAGTTGAATGCTGTGCATATATTTGGACTCTTTCATTTTAATAGCGAGATCTTTACTTCTATATTCTTCTGTATCATTTAGATAACATTATAAAACGACATGTCGATATGTTACATTGATACATTGTATAATAATGTTTTAACAAAACAATCATTATCGTTCAAAGAAAATAATTAAACATTAGGTTTACACTGACACAAAATACGCCAGGGAACATACTGTTCATTCAGCGACCGAACATTCTTAAAAAGCATGATCATATAACTTCATTAACGAAACATGTTTCAATCTCTTTCAAACAGTGGGTGAATAATTATACTTTTACGTACCTGATATGCATTCATAAGAAACAGTTACATACACCGGTGATGTATGATTACATTTCTCGTTGATCTTGCCATTGCTCATAATTTCCTCACAGGTCTGTTGTCCATTGCAGCTTGGCAGCATAACATCATCAGAAGACTGCTGCAGTACCTGACAGTCTCCATCTACAGTGTTACAGTCTGATGCAGTCTGGTAGAGGAAACTCACGACGTGGATCATCTCACCACGGTTACATGTTAACTGGATCCGATCTATATCAGTGGTCAGACATCTGTTTGTGGTCTTTAGTGTCTCAGCTGTGAAAACAAATACTGGTTGGTAAAAACGATATACAGTAATTGAAAAACTACACTATTTTCAAAATATATATGTTGACAATAATCATCTCACCAGGGTTACAAGGTACCTGGATCAAACCTTTATCAGTGGTCAGACAAAACAAATTCATCACTCTTTGGCAAAAGAAATGCCTACCCCTAAAATAAAATATATATTAATCCATGAATTATGAATATGACTTACACATAGTTTTGTCATATTACTAGGACCCAAGTTTTGTAACATTTTAAGTGTTTGTCTCTGAAGAAAGTGAAAAAAGAAACTCCTTATCTAGACCAGATAGGAGAGTGAATATTGACATTTTTGCTTATTCTTAAACGACCTACAGCAAATGTGCATTAACCATAAAAGTCCAATAACTTACATTAAGTCAAATAGTCCGCCATCATTATTTTGAAAAAGAGTAGGCGTTTCTTTTGCCAGGTTCCGTCGGTAATTTGAAACAGTTCACGTTTTACAAATAACATACGATGATGTTCAGCATCCCACCAGGGCTGCATGTTAACTTATTATTACCTTCATTAGTTGTCAGACGACTGTTTGCGGTCTTTAATGACTATACTTGGAGTTAACAAAGAAAGACATTGATACATGACATGCATAACCAAAATGCTCTGAACTGCACAAACAAAATATGTAAAACTATCTGTCTTGAGGTGAATGCACTGCCATTTCATTTTATCAATCCCCATGAAACAGTGTTATCAATATTTATGTATTAGTTACAGTTACAGAATGTAATAAGTGTACCTTAATGAACGAAGAAACAATTCAATGTCTCACCTTTCTCACTGTTTGGTATTAGGCTGTGCAAAATGACACATATTTCAAACATGACTCGTCTCATGGTTCTCGTTATCTGGCATGTGAGATTGATCAGCTGTTCAATGGACTTTTGTTACGCAACCAGCTTGCAAAAGAACTATACCGTCTTCAATGAGACATACAATACGAAGCATGTCCACTGACGCATAAATAGGTTAAACAAACAGAGGTAGACCCTTGGGAATAATACCTTTCCACTTCCTGGTAAACAAGTACATTGTTGTGAATGACGTTCAAAGGGAACTAACTCCCTAAGTTGTTAAGTCGAATGTATTTCAAACTGAGTTTGAACTTACTGCTGTAACCATACATGAATTGTACTTAAACAGTTCTGCCTTAGTTCACAATAATTTACCAGTGAATCGGACAGGTATTCCAATGAATAATAGTCTTTGTAATAGTCTTTTGCTCTCTTGTGAAGTCGATTATAATCTTCGCCAATGATATATACCCTTCTGGCATGTGATCAGCTGTTCATTGGACTTTTGTTACGCAACCAGCTTGCAAAAGAACTATACCGTCTTCAATGAGACATACAATATGAAGCATGTCCACTGATGCATAAATAGGTTAAACATACATAGGTAGATCCTTGAGAAACATATCTTTCCACTTCCTGGTAAACAAGTACATTGTTGTGAATGACGTTCAAATAGAACTTACTCCCTAAGTTGTTAAGTCGAATGTATTTCAAACTGAGTTTGAACTTACTGCTGTAACCATACATTAATTGTACTTAAACAGTTCTGCCATAGTTCACAATAATTTACCACTGAATCGGACAGGTATTCCAATGAATGAAAGGTATTCCTTTGTAAGGGCCCTGTCACACTTTAGCGTATAGTAGGTGCGTATGAGTTGCGCATAAAAAATATTGTATACGCAACCGATACGCTCAAAATTAAAGTTCTATTTTGAGTACTTTTCCTTACTTCTCAACTCCCAACCAGTTTCAAGAAAGCTATCGTCAGACCCCTTCTCAAGAAATCAGGATTAGACAAGGAGACAATGAAGAACTACCGTCCGGTATCTAACCTACCATTCCTGTCTAAAGTCTTGGAAAAGGTTGTTTCGTCTCGTCTTCAACATCATCTAACATCTAATAACCTACAGGACAACTTTCAATCTGCCTATCGAATAGGACATTCAACAGAGACGGCGCTTCTTAGTTTTCATCATGACATTACCAAGGCTCTTGACGACAAGTGTTCCATCATATTGGTGATGATAGACCAATCTGCTGCATTCGACCTCATCGATCATGACATACTATTTCAACGCCTTCACTACACCTATGGAATTTCAGACAAGGCTCTTTCCTGGTTTAAATCCTACATGCGCTGTTGAATCGAGCAAGTGGCAATAGGAACATCCCTGTCAATGGACAAGCTCCTTGAATACGGTGTGCCACAAGGCTCAGTACTTGGACCAGTTCTGTACTGTCTGTACTCCAAACCCATGAGTGAAATATGTCAGCAACACAACCTTCCATACCACGTCTACGCAGATGACAAACAGATGCACAAAGTGATTCACCCTTCTACTGATTGGATTTCAGCCACCAAGAACCTGGAAACATGTTTGAGTGAGGTTGCAAGTTGGACAAGCTCAAACATGTTGAAGATCAACAAAGACAAGACAGAGGTGATTGTTTTCAAGCCCAAGAGCCAGATCACGAAGGACATTGAGTTGAATGTTGGAACCAGCACTATCCAAGCTACCGACGCTGTTAAGAATTTTGGAGTCCACTTCGACAGCACACTCTCAATGGAGAAACACGTGAATGCCATCAGCAAATCATGTTTCCACAAAATAAGGAACATTGGAGCCATCAGGCCTTACATCACAGAGAAATGCTGCACACTATTGGTACAATCCCTCGTCATTTGACGCCTGGACTACGGAAATGCCCTCCTGTGTGGACTGCCCCAGTCGCTCCAATCTCGCCTTCAGAGAGTGCAGAATTGCGCTGTGCGTCTGATAACAAGATCAAGGAAAAGAAGCCATATCACATCAATTTTGATGGGCTTACATTGGTTGCCAGTACACATGAGATGTCAGCACAAGATCCTGACACATACATACAAGGCACTACACGGCACAGGTCCAAGTTACCTCCAGGAGCTCATCACCCCATACCAACCATCACGATCCCTCCGTTCCGAAACAGCTTCACTCATCACCGTACCAAAAACCAGAACTGTCAAATATGGCGACAGGCGCTTTGACAAAACAGCTTCATCTGTTTGGAAGAATCTACCAGCCACAATCAGAGACTCGGAATCATTTGCCACATTCAAAAAGGGCGTCAAGACTCATCTGTACAAGAAGGCTTATACAAATCATCAATAGTCTCTCATCCCTTGTCTCTGTGAAGCGGCTTAGAGTGTTTTTTTGTTAAGCGATATAGGGCGCTATACAAATTTTGTATATTATTATTATTATTATTATTACTTGTTTCGCACGTGAAGCGAACAGTTTGCGAACATAGCATATGAGATGCGTACGGGATGCTTATGATATACGTATGAAATGCGTATGTGATGCTTATGAGATGCGTATGAGATGCGAATGAGATGGACATGATTTGTGTGTCACTATTTGTTGTACCAGATGACTCACATTTTCGACTTTTTCTCCAGAACCGTAAACAAAATCACAAAAAGTAAATAAATGCACTTCTAAAAAACAGTAGAACTTTACTCAAATAGTGTTTTCGTATATCTAAATAGTTTGGACGGATTAAGAGTACATGGTATTCATCTTTTATTGTTTTTATTACAAAAAGACATAATATGAAAACAAAAGGGATTTTAGGCACACTCATCTTCCTTTCCCAACCATAAGCATGTGTTTGATCTGAGAGAGAGAGAGAGAGAGAGAGAGAGAGAGAGAGAGAGAGAGAGAGAGAGAGAGAGAGAGAGAGAGAGAGAGAGAGAGAGAGAGAGAGAGAGAGAGAGAGAGAGAGAGAGAGAGAGAGAGAGGAGAGAGAGAGAGAGAGAGAGAGAGAGAGAGAGAGAGAGAGAGAGAAGAATTATTTTACTACTTATTTTTATGAGCTTAAACGCACTGGAATTTGATGTTTCGTGATGTTATGAACTTATCATTTCACATGCAATGCCTGATATAAATCCTACAAGCCTGATAACCTATAGAGCCAATGGCTCTATTTTCAAAATAATAAAATGTATTACACGGATATATAATGGCACATAAATTAATGATTAAGGAACATCAAATCTAGACTCACATCTGATATTGAATAACAGCATCGATAGCATTTCTTCTGTGTTGATCTGTTGTCTGGCATGTACGATATAATATGTGTGCTGATGTGTATGCTTGTCATACGTTCCACATAAGGACAATACGGTTTGCGATTGCAAGGAATACGGTTATGATGCGTATAATTCGTTTTAAGTTCGTTCAGCATGCGTGCTATATTCGGCCCAAGTACGCTATGTGTACGTCTGTCATACGCTATTCCTATGTGGTTCGGGAGAGCAGCAGATACTGCGTATGGAGTGCATACCCATTACGTATTCATTACGTACGTGTACCGCACTCGACCGATGGGAAATCGATGCATTGCGTATGAATTACTTATGAGTTGCTTATCATCGTACGCAGCATAGTTTTGAGAATGCCCAAAACTATCATGCGTATAGAAATGGTCTATGCGTATGCCGACGTACAAGAGACGACCTAAAACTTATAAGATGCCAATGAGCGGCGTATATTGCGTACGGCCGCGGATGAAAGAAATATCAAAACGCAACTCATAAGGAATGAGGATACGCAGAAGTGTGACAGGGGCTTAACTCCGTGCTCTCTTGTGAAGTCGATTATAATCTTCGCCAATGATATATATACCCTTCAAATTGTATGTAATCTGAACACTGTTTAGTTTGATAAATGTCTTGTCAACAGTAAATTATCATTTGTTATTGTTCATGCGTCCTCTAGGTCTCAAACCACTTCTCATATAATTGTTTGTAAAATCGCTATCTATGAACCATGTTGTACATGCTTTGACTCACACCATAGTACTGCAAAACGGATGAATGAATTAAATTGATGTACAAATATTCACACATTTAGAGACAAAGACAGAACAGAAATATATAGACATACATAGAAATGATAAAGGGAAAGAGAAAGATAAATGGAATATGTGGATGGGATGGTAAAGTTGGACATTGTTGTTAAATACCATAACATAGATCTATATGCAGATATGGCTTACATTTCTACTCACGCTCAATGCGCTGCCAATATAATTACCCTGGTCTAACCTAAGCTGACTAACATGTTCCTGGAAGGTCACCTCCAACATAACATTTGCCAGGTACCCATGTGTACTGCTTTGTTGTTGGGATTGTGGTGGTGATTATGGTGGTGATTGTATTGATGTTGTTGAGGCGGTTGCTATTGTCTTGTTGTTTGTTGTCATGATACTTGTGGTTGTGTTGTCGGTGACTGCGAATTTATGTTGGTAATTGTGACTGTTTTGCAATATTTTGCAATATTATGTTAAAACCAGGATAATCTTTGTTGAACCTACATGTAAGTATCATATGTGAACACATTAACTCTTATACATCCACGGAAGTCCCATTATTTAAATGAAATAAAATAAAAGTAGGTTAGCTCCCCCTCTGTTAACGAATAATGTATTACATGCTATTTTGCTATATCAAGCAACCACAGTCATGTGACAGTTATTTTACTACACTTCGTTAGGGATGTCGATGATCCTGTGCCTGGCGAAATTATAAGTGGCAGTTTAAAGTTTCAAATTTAAGTAAAATCGTAGATAATTGTCGTTGGACGATTACTCCAATCGGGAAACTTGTCAATTGCAATGACAGATACCAGTGTGGTGCTGATTTAAGCATGATTCTGTCAATCAAAAGAATCATTCTGTAGGCCAATAGCTGACTAAAAGAAAACCTTAATTCATCTGATGTACACACTGCTCATATTTACAGACAGTTTCACCTTTTCAAGTAATTTAACATATATGCAGGTGAGTCATAAAGGTGAAAAGATGAAGCGCAACGGACGAGTTCGGCATTTTACTAATGCTAGCCAATTTCACATTTATTATTCACCTGATAAATGTTCAGAAACTCTCATCTATTTTTCATTTGCAACTTGGAGCTTTTATACGCTAAAAGTGTTGTATCATCAATACATTACCAGATAATAATAACATGCCCAATTCATTTTAACCCTCTTTGAAGTATCTCCTTGAAGGATTATCACCGAATTTCTATTTCAACAATATGTACACAATGTTGAAAGGAAGGTGAAGATTATTGATATAAATCATAACTTGTATCTTTTACTTAAGTTTTTGAATGTGACCTGTGGTATAAGCTGCTGTGGCGGAGTGATATTATCATGACTTGTAGTATTCTGTTTCATGAAATATGGTATTGAGCCTTTGAAGTAAGCTGTTTTTAAGCATGGTGTGATCCGTATTTCATTTGGGACGTTGTATTAATACATTATATTATATGACGTAAAAGAATATAAATCAGGTTTAATACACGATCAGATGCTAATCTTTTGATGGTGAGTTATTTGTCTATGGAGTTTACGTTTAGCACGTGTTTCAATTCAAATCCTGTTCTATTTCAATAAAGAGTAACGTTCAAATGAGACGAACTGTTAATTCAGCTAAAAGAGGGCAGATAAGCAATTCATGAATGGTGGGAAAGTAGTTCCATCAAACAATCACAATATGGCTTATATTTCGAACAAGATGTGTTTATTAAACACGGATGCCCCGGATATACCAAAGTCATGGCAATGGTTAAAGTTTTCTAAAGATATCCACTGAGGCAAGGTGAAGGTCAAATATGATGACCTCATCTGAAGGGTCTCATCACAAGGTATGCACATGCCAAGTATGAAAGCCCTAGCTCTGAGTAATCCAAAGTTATGGCAAAGGTTTAAGTTTTCTGAAGATGTCCACTGTGGCAAGGTCAAGGTCACGAGGTCAAATATGATGACCTCATCTGAAAGTTTTCATCACAAGGTATCCACATGCAAAGTAGGAAAGCCCTAGATCTGAGCAATCCAAAGTTATGGCCAAGGTTAAAGTTCTTGTGGACAAACACACAGACAGAGGGACAGACAGACAGACAGACAGACAGACGGACAGGTGAAAAACAATATACCCCATAAAAACTGTAATTCCCATGATCATTATGAAAACTTTAATACCCGGCATATCTTTGCCAGCTTGGGTAAGAAAAGGCGAAAGTCACGATTTTGATCAAAAGCCAATATACTGCGACTAGCGTGCGTCAATTAGTCAAACTGTAGTATGGAAACGTGTCTATAACAGAGTAAAAGAAAGATTAGAGTTGATAATGTTTAATAAGTCATATAACTACTGTACATTTAAAGGACACATGTTATTCAGGTTTATGCTCATTATGAGTTGCTGTTCGATCTTCATTGAAACAAAATAAGTATTGGCGACTGCATATGCATAAGCAAGTCGAATGAAATTATTTAAACTTAAATCTGCATATGTTTTATTTCGACCAATATGAAAGCTCAATAAATTGCACAAAAGAGACTAAATATTACTCTAAACAATTTACAATACTGCATAACGTAGGACATGGTAATGGCACAAAGCATGAGTAGAATACGTAAATATAGAATTAAGTGAAATGAAAATAAATTGATTGCTGTATGTAACTACTAGGTATACCTATTAAAATGGGTCTTTCGATGAGGCTTCGCTGTTTACAGTTTATAAGGTTAACGTTAATGATCATTAGGTATAATTCCCCCAAATTATAGATATGAATATACATACAATGTGATATCAGAGCATTATAAACCATGAACATATATAAAAAGTGTTGATTGTACTTTAAGTAGATACGTATGATATTTACTTCATTAAAATATTAAATATAAAAATAATGGACCAATGAATTTGGTCAATACCTAAGGACCCGAGAAAATAATATTGACTAAGGACGAATTGTAGTATGTATATAATGTATTCAATACAGGATCAAAAGGAAATTAAGCAATAAAATACAGTCACAAAATGTAATTTTGATATATTATAGTAAGGAATGCGGGCAAATGACGTCACATTGACACTAGCTTATCATTATGAAACAACACTTTGACGTCATCAAGTCTATATTAGTAAATATGCATTTTGGTTCGACTCGGGGTCGAGTCGCCTCTCGACCAATAAGATCGCTGGAAAATATGCTTACATAATCATAGACTATAATGATATTCACATGACATTATTTCAATTCATTTTTACGATATACGACATACATTGGTATTCATCTATCGTCAGATTACTTTTAGTTATCCTTTTGGACGTAAACTAAATTTATATAAAACATTTAAATAACATTCACTAATGAATGGCGTTATAGCAACAATAGCACAAACTGTAGAACATATTATGATGCTCAACGATTTCACGTGTACGTATAATCTGATGGTCGTGCTCGGTTGTGGCATAGAAAACACAATTATACAGAAAGAGCGTAAAACTAAATACAGTTTGAGAATCAAACTTGACTTTCACATCATGTTGATACTACTTCAACGAACTATAGTGATGATATGTCGGTTCATTCGCATATGGAGTAAGATGTTCATAGTTTTCAGGAGTTCGATTCTCATTGATTTCAAGAGGCAGATGTTCATAGTTTGCAGTTGTCATATTTTCATAGTTCCTACTCGCACTCATAAGGTCTCCCGTTGGTTCCAATACGATGCCAATAGAACCGTTATTTGTATCGGTCACGCTGTAGTAGCCAGGGTCAGTATCATTGGTTGTGACATCAGCTGCATTGCTTTGACCAGTCACAGGGTTACTGCCCTCCTCAGTTGTGTTACGACGTGGTCTGATGAACAGGCTTGGAATGATATAATGATATTAGGAATTGTAAACGGTTCTTATTCTTACATGTTATTGTTTTATTGGGACAACTTTCACAAAATATACCTGCAGATATGTAATTTTGTCGTTATCATAAATTCATTGACCGACCAAATACTTATGAATTGCCGGTACATTTTGTTTGTATTTCTTCTATATACATTTATCAACGAGTTTCGAAAATGAATACGATATAAAACAGAAGTGATGCTACTTACAAGAAGAATAAAAGAGCTGCTATTACAAGAACCAGGACGACGATAATACCACTCAGTATCCCGATGACACCTGAAAGAAGAACCGATATAATATTGATATAATTCGTGCGTTTAAAACACCTTTACTTAAACAAATAAATAATAAAATTCCACACACATCAATTGAGAATATAAAAAAAAAAATATACACATATATAGTTATAATAACCATATTGTACATGTTTTACAATTATGGATTGGTTACGACTCTCTGAAAACATAGTAAAATGTCGATATGCCTATTTCATTTACATAAAAGCAAGTATAGCATTAAGAATGAGAAATAGAACCCTGAAAGTAAGAGATCACAGTCATATTTATCTGTTGCAGGTGAAAATCAATGCCCTTATATATATGTTCTACAAGTGTATGAAACTGATTTACGGCAATGGAGCTAAACCATTGATTCAGATAATTATAATAATATTTTGAAGTAAAATCAAAATCAGCAAAATGAGAATTTTTTTTATTAAAACTTGTTTTTATTCACTTCAGTTGGCTACAATCATTGTTTTATTGTATACATAGAGTGATATATTACAACATGAGAGTTGATTAAAGATTAAATGGACAGATCTTGACGAGACACGGTCGTTAATAATGCATGGGCACATGAAGTTAAATTATGATGTTTAGTATTTTCCATTTTCTCTCAAAAGTATTCATATTGACATTTTTTCTTGCAATATATTTCTCGATGTCAACGACATCCTTTAATATTCCTGTATATATTGTGAAACTAGGTTCTCAAACCCTTTATGTTCATGACAAAAATGTGGCGTTTAGCTAATAATATCACATGGTTCAACAAGAGATCATAGCACAAAATAATATATCTTGAGTTGAGATCTTGAATGTTCTACTAAAGGCTCGATTACTAAAATGTTCGAATTCTTCCCAGAAAAGTCTAATAGTAGGACACTCAACATATACGTGATACATATTCTCGCTTGAACCACATGAAAACATTAAAAACTAATTTCAATTTAACAACTCTCTGTTAGTATAGATTGCTAAATGTATAATTTTTTATTTGAATTCCAAAACGTTTTTGTCTTTCGTGCATTTTCTACAATTCAAAAATATATCTCTCCAATTGATATGTTCATTTAGTTCGCTCTCGCATTTATAACACTTTTTTGGAAATTTGCACTAAGCTTCAGATACATGTATGAGATTATCGTAAAATAATATTGTTCCTTTTTAAGGTTGTGATAAGATCGGGATCTGGTCAAATGGGCCGAAGGATGAAAAGGCTGATAAAAAAGTCAAAAGGGCCGAGTGAAAAAGTCAGAAGGGCCGAAGTAAATAGTCATAAGGGCCGAAGAAAAAGGGCCGAAAATAAAAATTACTACATGTTGTGGTGTATATATTCATTGTATTCAACCTGCAGTTGATAGTTGTAATATCTTTACTTAGCCAAGTGATCCCAATCAATTCCAAAATTATTATATTTATGACTAGTGACTTATGGGAGACCGGGGCAAAGCGCGCCCCTTAACTTTGCAAGGCATTTTTTTGAAACTGTAAAATTTTCAGCTGCGTATCTTTAGCACTGTATGGGACCTGCGTCGGCAGGAATGATTTTTAACGGGTATTTGTTACGCTGCTTCACACGGGTGTTCCGATTTTGCAACGGGGAGGTACCCCATCACTAGAAAAACACGTGAGTGAAAGAGACGGGTCTTCTACGGTAATATTTGTTACTGGTTGCTGATCACTTATACATTTGTTAAGAAGTTGGTATGATTTCATTAACATTGGTCATCTTTTTTTAACAGTAGAAGTCAGTTTATTGTAATTTTTATATTTTCTGACTTTCAAGACAATCTATTCACTAATTAAGTACTATTTTTCAATAATTCTTATTGAGATAGTCTTCAAAACCTCTTATCTTCATGTAAAAACTGACTGCAATCTAATTAATTTACGCGTTATTTCAACATCTCCATTCAAACACAACCACCCTATTTTTTACTGTTACGTATTTTGAACTTGCTATTACCATTTTTGAATGTGAGTAAATGACAGTGTTACGATTTTAGAAACGAATTTGCAACATTAAAATTTTAAAGGACACAAAATAGAACAACTAAATTACATTTTAGATGATGAAATGGTTGCGACAAATGTTCCTACGATACTGATTTTATACAAAAGCTGCTTCATTGACAGGATATTATGTTAGTATTAGATATTGTCGGTATAAGCAGCGACGCTCTAAGGGAGTATATAGAAAGTCCCTGGTATAATGTACCTTCTTCGACGCGTCATTATTACTGTAGGTCGTCATTATTTAAAGCCGTTTTTGGATCTGTCTCATCTATTTAAGGAATTTTCCAAAATGACGATTTCTTAAAACGTGTATTTCACATAAATATGAACAGATATTAGTTAAGTTGGCTTCTGAAACAAGATGTTACACTGTTTCAGTCATATGTATCGCTCGTTGGTTGAAATATATTGTATTTTTTATGGCGACGAGTTTATTAAACACTATATAATTTGTTGGATTAAAGTGGATAGGTTGTTGGAAATTCGGTTATTAACATCACGCTAAATAACGGTAAGAGTCGAGTTATTCTTTCGCATTTTATTGGAAGGAAACGATTTGTTTTCAAGTTTGTGAAATATTTTTTGATACGATGTAAATGTGGTATGAATGGTTCCATGAGTTTTGAATTTTGAAGAGGTGTCATGTGAGGTCAACAAAGTGAAATATGCTTTACATTGAGCATGCAGTGTTTTTACGTTTTTCGAAGGAATAACTTGTTTCCTTTTTGAAAGTTTGCAGCGAAACAAGAACAAAACAGTAATTTCCTGTAGGTTTATGTTTAACTACTTATAACTCTTGAACGTAAATTATCTAGGCCTTTTAGGGTACTTTACTTTTTACAATTAAAAACTGTTTCATCAAAAAATATTAAAAAAAAAAAAATAATCACTTTTCTTGGACTGTCGTGAATTTATTTGTCTCTGAATTGTACAGTTTATTTGAGAATTACTGTAAATAAGCTGTTTGGACGTCCTCAACGTTGCTCACGTTGATGAAGTCTAAATCCGTGCTGTCACCTGCCTGAATAATACTGCACTCGTCTTCTAGAAGGGTTCTATCCATCTATGCAACAAGATACGGTTGTACATGCCTAATGGTGTAAGTTTAGTGTACTATATTTGAAGATTATTCCATTTTTCTCTACAAATGATTAATTATGAAGTAGCTCTAAACGTGTAACTAAAATCGTAACACTTTGTTCAAATTACGTCGCATGTTCAAAAATCGGTACATCAACAGGCGAAATGTTCAACACGTTCTCTTGACTATGATAATGCAAAATATCATTTCAAACAGTGATGTACACTTTCAATAGACTGTATTTCCCTATATATATATAATTCTCAAAGTTTAAATCGTCCATTTTAAAGAATAATAGCTAAATAGTCAATGTTTTCGAGGAATATGGGATATATTTGGTCATATCTATATAACTAATGCACAGATTTCGCTCAGAAGTTAGTCAATTATGCTTGAACGCATCGTCTTGATCAAACATTTATTTAAAGGTACATGGAAGGTATACTTTACCTTGACTTCAAATGTTTTTACAACTAAGACTTTTCCGAAATCACGACCTCAGCCTTCCCGGCTGAAGCAGCGTAACCAATACCCGTTAAAAAATAATTCCTGCCGACGCAGGTCCCATACAGTGTTTAGACCTTCGGGAGAACTTAGTTTTGAAGTATGAAATTAACACACTCTTTTACATCTGGTCACCATCGTTTTCGCCTTAGAAGGAAAAAAGGTTTTTTTTTATACATGGGCCAGTTTGCCCCGTAGTCTTCCTATTGTGGGTTGAAACGATGTTGACGATTTTTGAAAAGTAAACACGAATAAGGTCTTCACAGTTCATAATAAACTGTACAGAATACCATGTATACTTTGAGTCAATTGCTTTTTAGTTCTATCCCAGAAACAGAACCAACTTTTGGATGAAAGGATTATAGGCCTATATGCCGAGAAAAGAAAAAGGTTATATATAAAAAAAACTACTGACGTGTAAAAGAAACGTCCAGACATTTTAAAAAGAGCAGAAAATGAAATATTGATGTCGTAGGAAGTATATTGTGAATGCATTTGATAGACACATGTTTTGTAAATTAGTACTCACAATTTCAACCTTCAGAGTATGATACTTTTATTTATTCAGACTGTTCAAATACACATAGTGTGTTAAAATCGCTTTTTCAAGATGTTTTTGTTGCCACAATATTTGCTTTTAAGTTTAAAAAATAAAAAAGTAGAAATTTAAGTGATAAAAGGTGTCTTCAACATAAATAACTTCTGGGATTTCAATTTTTTGACGCATCATTACTGTAGGACGTCACAAAACAAGCCAAACAATGGGTTATTGACACTTCTATCTCGTCTAAGGAGATTCCAAAAAAAATCTTAAAACGTTTCTTTCTCATAAATATGAAGAGATAATTTTTGATAGTTGATATAAAGTATTGCTGGGTTCTAAAGACGCTGTTTCAGTCGCATTTATCGCCCGTGGATTGACATATATTGCATTTTGTATGGGGACGTTTCTTTTGCACGTGAATATATTTGGGGACCAATGCAACCAATGTTTACACAAGCAATTATCAATTAAGCCGGTTATTGTTTACATTAATTAGCTACTAACGAGGTATTAGTAATTGGCCGTGTTAATTTATTAAGTCAATCAGTAATCGTGTATTCGTGGTTGATCGCATTTTATGTGTTGGGTCTATATCTTTATTAGAGACAGATATTTTATTATCGTCTCACCTCATTAAAATGGATTCATACATATTTATAAAATATATATACATTCTAATATTCTATGAGAGACTTTACAAACTAAAATAAACCCATACTAAAATATAATTAAAATGTACATAAAATATAAAGCCAAAAAGTGTAAACAGGAATTAATAATATAAGAAGTCATTTATTTTCGTTAAGATACTTAAGCAGGTTTTGGCACATGAATAGGCATGGCAAATGAAGATGAAACCTAATTTTTTGCTTTGTGATATGTTGGTATTTTTGGGTTCGGCCCTTATGACTTGGAACACGGCCCATTTGACTAAATGGCTCGGCCCTTTTGACTTTCACCTCGGCCCTTTTGACTATGCAGTTATTGGCCCTTTTGACATTCGGCCCTTTTGACTACAACCCATAAGATTATTCCAAGGGGAATGTATTGGCAAAGTTGTTGTGGTCGAGAGGTTAAATATTCGAATAGCACTTCTCCAATTCTTAAATTACACGCTTCAGATCCAGAACTGTCCCCATAATATCATATTTTGTTTTAGGTTGATCAAACGTAAGAAACGCGTTATCTTTGCATATATCCTTAAAATGAATTATTCCTTGTTTGAGCCAATTGTTGATGATCAAGTCTGAATTGTAAAACCAGAGTGGTTGCATAGGTATTTCATTTAGGTTGATATCGTTCACTAATTAGGAGACAAACCTACTGTGTTTTTAACCTTTAGTGAGTCTAATGTAGATTCGATGCTGATGCGTTCGGCTCCAAATGATAAAAATCGGTATCGAATCTACGTTAGACTCACAAAAAGTTTAAAACACAGTAGGTTTATCTCCATTCTATTCCATATTATATCATATTCAAATATGATGATTAAGTGATCACATAGATTTTAATCAAATAGGACATACAGGTTTGTAAATCTTAAGGTTTCTCCGCCTTAAAAGCTTTCCTCCACCACTTGTCAAACTGACCCGACCATTTCCTGTGATGCCATAACTGATTAAGCTTATGACATCATTGTGTATCCGAACGGTAACCTGTTCGTTCACGGCTTATCGCGGTCTTGATCGACAACTGTAGTTTCACTGTTTAAAACATCGGTCCAAATTAGAAATATTTTCCAAAACAGATACACAGATAAAATAGAAGGAAAACAACGGAAACCGTAAAGTGAAGATAACTTATTTACCCATGTTATTTCAATGACATAGTTTGGCCTAGAATCTTACGTCATCATGTATCCAAACGTGGAAAATCACTGTTCACAAAAATCGTGTTCGAACCTCCGTTCGATCATAACATAAACCAATAAAAAACAAGGATTTTAAAATGTCATAATAGAAATAAGCTTTAACATATCTATGCCAAGCATCCAGTGCATCTTTCCCGAATTGATTCACAAGTTTGTGTTGTTTGTTAAGATGCGCTCCTAGTTAGAGAATGTGCTTCATAGGTAAACTATAACTATAATTTTGACCTTGAATTCGAGTATTCTGAATTTTAGGCCATGGGCGGAAAGCCGTAGCTTGTCTCTAAAGTGACTTTAGGTCCAAGTTTTTGGTGAAGGCAGAAACATTATATCAATTTAATCCTGAGTGTTTACTGCTTCCAAAAATGCAATGTTTCACCTAGGATACTTGTTCATTATGAAATTAGGGCATGTTGAAGTGATGAATCAGCAGTTTCGCAAAAGGTCTTCTTAGCCATGGAAAAACTGATTTTTTGACAAAAGTATTTAATATATTTCCACATATCACATATCTGTTGAAAGAGAATATGTTGTTCTATCTAAATAGTGTGGTCCTACTGGGTTTCCTATTTAAAAATGTGAATTTTCTGCAAAAAATGTTCCCCAAAAAATTACTTTTTTCTCAAACCGTTCCATTTCATTTATGATTTTAAAAAGAAAATAATTTGTTTAGCCATAATTCAATCCATAGTTTAAGAAACAGATGTAATTACAACAATGAGAAGTTGGATTTTTAAAACTACATAAATTTCCAAGAGAGCTGAATGAATTTTATAATAGGAGTTAGAGTTTTTTTCTGAGCAAAGGGAGGTAACTCTTGCAAGTATTTCTAATTGTTTTAAACATTTTTCATAGTGTAGCCATCGAGTAACAACTGATTCTTATTACAAACGTACGGAAACACATTTGGAATGATATGTTACAAAAATGTAGAAGAATGTAAATATAAATTTTAGATTTCCCCCCCTTTTTTCCCAATGGCATAAATATGTAAAAAAAGAAATTGTAAACATCAACTACAAAATTGTTCATAAGAAATAAAAATTTTATTAAAGGTGTGTTAAGTCTGTTCGCTAAAGATACCCATTTTCTGTAGAAGTAGTCAAAGGTCGGAGCTTTTTTAAAAATAAAAATGAAAAAATCTTTGATTTAAAAAAAAGGTTATAAAACAATTATGTTTTCCCCTTTGCTAACTCCTTTGAATCCCTTGAATACGAATAAATTTTTTGGTTATGAGAATTTGATTCAAAAGAACTTATGTGTTTGGTGGGCCAAATAAATAGAGGATCCTTCAGTGTTTTCAGTATAATGTTACAGTATTGTTTTAAGTAGCGCAGATACGAGTGAAAAATATATATAAGATGAGAGATAAGTGACATTACACTGTAAATACAAAATATTCCATTTATTATATGCTTCTGTGTTATTTGGTGTTTTAAAGTTAGATAAGTTAAAAACTTAGGGAGTTCTTGTGATATCATACTGTTGTCACTTAGCATTTGCGCTGACGTTGTTTATAGCAGATGTGACATCATATTATTGTGAACATGATGTCATTCCCTGTTTGATATTTTCACTGTGTTGAGAACTGAGATCAAACTGCAGAAACAAAGAAATAGAGAAATTCTGTCTTTTCTTGACCATAAAATTATAAAAAAAATAAAATTATTTGCTTAATCAATGAAAACATACTGGTTACAAACTACACTTCTTACTACCCACAAACCTCAATCCAAATAGTGTTATACCATCTGTCATGATTATGGATTGAACAAACTATTAATTGACAACATTCTTTCATCTCTCTTTTTTGCATGGGCGGGTATTGGTAAACACAATTCTCAAAATTCCCGGATCCGCCACTGCTGACAATGTTATGGCCTTAAAGTTGATGATGTAACAATGTTATGATGCCATAGTGCTGATGACGTCACAATGCTATGCTACTTCACTGAGATCACTGACAAAGAAGCTAAAAGGCAGTGTTGTGTTTGAGATTAGTCTAACACTTAGACTCGATAACAAATCATTTTAAAATATAAAAAAAATTGAAAAGGAGCCTTTTTTAATGAAAATTTCATTTCTTACGGTCTCCTTTTCAATATTAATAAAATGGTGATGTTTTCAGAATAAATACTTTTTTCAAAGTCTGAGTGTAAGACTATGTTTGAGATATGTTCATTCATTAAGATAAGACATCCCAGAGGAAATATTTTTCATTGGCATGCTGGCATTCTAGAAAACTATTGAGCTTCTCTGTAATCAGACCTCAAACACTTTTGATCAAGGTTCCAGTGGACACGGAGATCTCACTATCACCTTTTATCATCCAAAATTATGTTCCGTAGTATCCCCCCCCCCCCCCCCCCCCCACATCCCCCTTCCACACACACACACACACACTTTTTCACAACCAGAAATGTGTTTTGGGATAAGTGCAAGGTACCTGCCCGAAAATGTCAGCTTTGGAGATGTTGTGGGTCTCGAAAAGTGTCATATGGGGACAGACGACTGCCTATGCTATAAACCCATTTGGAATTTCGGGCCTTTTTGGCTAAAAGTGCATTGTCAAACACAAAAATATGACATGGTTTTAAATCATTTGCTGAACTATAATAATATTTAATGCTATAAGGATGTCCCTTCTATATAAAACCTGGAGGTTGCTATAACATGCATCTCATGCTTCTGAAACGTTGCATTTCAAGTAACCAACCAACTACTGAAGAGTTGCTTTAAGATATTATCAGTTTTTCAATGATAACTTTGATTTTGACTCAAAATGTGTTATCAAGCCTGATAGGTTCCATTTCCAAAGCATAGCTAAAAACCTGTTAATTGTATTTTTCTGAAACTCTTTGGGTGTATTATCCATCTGCTTTTTTTTATTTTAAGATGTTAAAATTATCATTTTAGTTTCTATGTAAATGGTTCGATTTTGACACAGGGACAGGTTAGTTTCCTTATAAGAAATTTTTAAAAAGGGTTTATCATATCTTTTTTAACCTAATATGTGTTATCCACCTTGTGAATTAGTTCATTACCGGAGTAGAACTGTTTGTGTTATCTTTTTGAAACTTAATAGGTGGTAATCACTATAAAACGTGTTATCTTATGACTTGCTTGCAAAGTTTATCTGCATGTCAGTGTTATAGACAGTAGATAGGTAGATATATGCATAGAGTCAATATGAACACCCAACAAAATTCAACTTACTATTTGCATGTAAAATATAATCATACGTAATAGTAATACTTTATTGCTATACATTAGTAAAATAATACATATAAAATATAATCGTAATACATTATTGTTCAGGATTGTTTGTCAATTTTGAAGATATAACAAATATTGTTAAAGGTAAAAAAAATAATTCTCTGTGTTTTTTTCAAAGGTGTGCAAATTTTTTTGTTCTTCTTTCTTTTTTTTTCTTTCTTTCTCTATTTTTTTTATATTCCATTTCATTTCAAATTCTTACAAAAAATATTCATGTCATCAGTCTATTGTTGTCAAAGATAAATAATAACAGGTGACAGTAAAAGTTACCAGATTGATGTTAATAGCCACAAAATTGACTACCAATAAAGTGTTTTACATGCCATCATCAAAATTGTTTATCAAATAAAAAGAGTAAAGGAACAAGGTCAGCTATACTGCCGATCTAAGGAAGCGGCCCATTCAATTTCAGGTCAAAATGTATGCTAAGAATTGATGACATTAAGAAATAAACGCACGTATCTATCAACTATACATTTATCCACAAATCCAGCTGATTTCAAACATATGTCACCCCTAAGATAACTTTAGTAACTCTTCAAACTCGAAAATCGACCACAAAAACCTCTCCCCTGATCATTATTCTGCAGTATCACAGTGTTAATAATCCGAGTTATGATTATTCTTCTGTTTTTCATCCAGAAGTAGCCATTGTTTAATATACCCATATATATTGCCACAATTCGATCAGTTGAAGACTCACAAACAGACACACACACAATCTATGATGGGGGCGGCCATCTTTGTTGTACCGGGCAGGTTGACCTAACTGCTCTCTGATTGGTTGAAAATTGCATATTTCTCAAGGACCTTTTTTTACTGTTTATTAATTAATGAACAAGTGTTTTTGGTGAAACATTGAATATTTTGTGAAAAATAACCATTTTCTACAATATAAAGTAAAGTTTTCCCCTTCACCCAAAACTTGGACCTCAAATGAACAAAAAAAACCTTCGGCCCATGGCCTATATGGACCTCTTTCAAAAAGGCTTTTTTCGGCTGCATGGCTGGGGTATTACTCTGTTACTAATGATCGTATGTCACAATTACTTATTGTCATCTCTTACTAATAACCAGTGTAACAATTCCATAACATATCATTGTGATATAAAAGTTGATAGTTTGCGCACAATTTGGACATTTTCCCAAAATACTAAAAACATTAGGATTTCGAGATTTTTCGAGGGGTATAGTCTTTGGAGAATTTTTGATCGCAAACCACTGAAGATACCAGCACCTTAATTAGTTTATTTGATCGGTTGTGTTCATATCGTGCTGACAAAAATGTTTTCTAAATCAACCTTCCTAGAGATCCATGTCAAAACTGACTACTATATCGCCTTTCTAACAACCTTGTGAGCATATACGATAACTTACATTTGACATCGAACGTGTTTAAATGACTTTATGAGCAAAAGTTGTGCATTGTGTCTAATCTGACAACTTGATGCGTTGTCAATATCAGTCAATCATCATTTAAGCGTGAGGAGCGTCGATTTCACGTGCAACATGGTTGATTCGCTTGAATGCTGGCGAGGTCGCATAGATTGTTTCTTCGCTTGTAGGGTCAACTCGAGCAAAATAAAGATAAGGGCTTCTCTTATACCATATATGGTAGAGGCTCGTTAAAATGATAAAACTGCATTTCTCTCGTATGATAAGCTCGTGATCGAGGGAGATGTCTATGTCCTTGACAATGATGCCATAAGAAAGAACAGTTATCAACCCCCCTACCGCCCACCGGGGCACACCGAGTGGCGGTTCCCGCGGGGCCCATGGAGGGACGCCTCTTGTGCCCGGGGGTACCCAGGGGGCGTAAGTTTCAGTATAGGCCGGGTCACACTGTCCCGAATATGACAAAAGATGCCAACACGAATTAGAAAATTCTCATTTCGCACGAATTTGGTTTCGTTTTTGGTTAAAAACTAATCAAAATCCGGAGCAGGTACGATGCAGTCAAAAGGCAATACGATGTAACACGATGTAATACGACGTAACACACGACTACAATGCGAATGCAATGCGAATGTCGGGTTGATCGTCGCATTGGCCTAACGTTATATAGTCTGTAAGAATACAACACGATGACAGCATGATGGCAACACGACGTCGAATGAAGAGTTCGAAGAGTATGCGATGAGAATACGAAGATGAGCTTGGTGATACAAGCATCACGTGACATCCACATTATATAACTCTGTTGCTGTGACGGTTGGCCTCTCGGTGTCGGCCCGGGAAAGCTTAATTTCAAATGTTAGGAAATACTGGAACAGCGTAATATAGACTTTGTTTTAGTATGGCAGAGAAAGCATAAACCTGATTACTGCTATGAAAACAAGATATTGCCGAAATGAGTTAACCGCACTTTTTCTCTTTTAACTCTGATTACTCCTTTATACACCATGGAGAATCATTTTAAAAGATGTTATATTATATGGAACTTGGTGCATGGTGCTACATATCAAAGTTACATACAACATTTTTGAAGTTTTTAAAATTATAAAATGTTTTTCTCTAATTTAAAAAAGAAAAATACAAAATGACGAACCCCTGAATCCCCACTACCCAATTACCACTCTTGATAAGCTTATGAGTTAATTATATAATTAGGATGACTATTGAGCAATGGAGCAAACATATAGTCAATAAAGTTGCTGAAACCAGTCTAGCGTGAGTTGCCATGACAGCAGGAAATCACGTGACCCTTTCCGCCTTCGGTTGCACCATCGGCGGATGTTCAAAAATCTTTGTGTGTTAAAAAACTTCCGAACCCGCGTGCGAATCTTCATTTTCGTGGTCAGCCCGTGTCTCAATCTTTCCCTTCGCACGACCATCGAGATGCAATCTTGTTACTTCTTTTCATTATCGTACTCTCATCGTCTGTCCATCGGTACCATCGCCAAAATATTAAACACTTTGCCCCTCGATTGTCACAAGAAGGCAACGCGACTATCTTCAATCCTCGTGATTACCTGCGTATAACCATCGTTTAGCATTACGATGCTATCACGATGGAACTTAAGTAAGAATATATTCATTACACACACATACATATATATATATAATACATATATGTATTTATATACGATACCTATATGAATACATTCCATGTTTAATATAATGCATGCTTATAGATGTACGTAATGAGTTTTTTTTATAGTACAGAAACATTTTCCAGATGCATGTATACCTAAGTGGTAAATATAAGGTACTATATATTTCATACTCATTGTGATATATAGAGGTATTGTTACATATATTACACAGGTTATAATATGTAATATTTATATCATTACATGTCTCATATTGACATAAACCTTTTGATGTAGTAAATGCCCTCGTAACCTAGTCAATACGACATGGTATAATCACCGTGTGCATTCTTGCAAGGTATGATCGCAGTCGCATTGTCTTCTTATGACTTCGGTCATCTTCGTGTTACATTCGTATGGCCTTCGCTTGGGAAATATGCCCTATGGTTCCGATGGACAGGAGAAGGCAAATACGATGATGATACGAATCATACGATGTCATCTCGATAGACATACGAAGGGCACGATGAGGACACGAATGCACCATGAAATTAACATGTCAAATATTTTGCTCGCTCTCCCGATGTTGCCGCCGAACAGAGAAGAATTCCGCCGATGACCAAACGAATGCTTAAGATGCGTTTACGAATTGCCCGATTGCTTACGATCCTTTGCGAATTTGAACATTTTCAAATTCGTGTTTCCATCTTTTGTCAAATTCGGCACAGTGTGAACCGGCCTTATAGGAAGACGGTCGTAGCCAAACTGTCCACACGGATCTATCAACAACGTAAGAAGATGCGACTACAACATCCAACCAGATTCAGAATATTGCTGTTTCGAATGTACAGGGCATTCACTCCCACCTATATGACGCATCATTCATGCGGTTTTGTGAACAATTTGACATTTTTGGTTTTGTAGAAACCATGAAACATGATAAGAGCGAACTAGAATCACTCTTTACTGAATATATTTGTCATACATTGCCTGCCAGAAGATTGAGCAATTATGGGCGATATTCTGGCGGAGTTGCCGTTTACATCAGAAACGCCTTTAGCCATTTATACGCGAGAATATTTTCCACATGGCAAAATTGTGTATTTTTTAATATCAATGATAGTTTCATTATTGGTTTCCTCTATATTCTACCAGATGGTTCTCCGCTTTACAATGACCCTAGCTCTAATGACATTGATGAACTAGAATCTAAACTTGCCGCTATTAGAGCAAAATATAATGAAGAAATACCAATAATACTCTTCGGAGATTTTAACGCTCTAGTTGGTTTTAATGATGATTATTTGCTTGAGAATGACAATGACATTGATTATCTCCTTCTCTCAGATTTCTATTTACCTGACTACGTTGCATTCAAAATCATTGACGACGTTCAACAATTGTTGCACCTAAATGACAGTGCTGCGGCTGACAAGCTGGTAGAACTAATGCAACATGCATTTACGTGTTTATAACAAGTCGAAAGTAACTAAGCAAAAGCTCATGCAACCCGAGTGGTTGATGAAGATTGCGAGCATGCTAAGAGTAAACAATTCTTCCACTTAAACATGTTCCGGAATTGTCGCTCTAGCGAAAATCTCAATAGTTATATTGGTGCAAAGCTAATTTCAAAAGAATCTGCCGAGAAAATTCTAGACATTATAATTATATGGTTGCAGAGGAGGTATATGCTGCAGCCACAGATGGTGACTGTAAGAAGTTCTGGTCTGAGGTAAAATCTATTACTACTAGTCCGGGAGGGTGTAACTGTATCCCGATGGGTAAATGGCTTACATATTTCAAGGAATTACTCAATCCCGAATCTAATTTACACGATGACGGTTTTGATGAAACCGCCCGTGATTATGTAACAAGCCATGATTGTTCTGATTGTAACAATGGAGATTTCTTATCAGATTCAATAACTAGAAATGAAATAGAACAGGCCATATTCCCTTAAGACAGGAAAATCCCCCGGTACTGATGGAATACCACCATAGTTTAAAAAAATGCTAATTTCATTATGCCATACTTGGAATTGCTCTTTAACACTGTGTCAGATACTGGCATTTTCCCAGACAACTGGAATATCGGAATGATTATACCATTGTATAAGAAAGGTAATAAGCATGACCCTAAAACCTATCGTGGTATTTCATTGTTGAATATGATTGGTAAAATATTTACCTCGATCCTTGACTTCAGAATTCGAAACTGGATGGAATTACATGATATTTTACATGAATGTCAAGCAGGATTTAGAGCTGACTATTCAACAGTCGATAACTTATTGTTCTTCAATCTCTATGCCAAAAATATCTACGAAAACCCAAACATAGATTTTATGCAGCTTTAATCGATTTTTAAAAAAACATTTGATTTTCAAAATAGAAATAAGCTTTTATATGTACTTCTCACTAAAGTTGTTCATGATAAAATGTTCAAATTGTTGAAAGATGTGTATGATAAGGTATCATCTTGCGTTAAAGTTGGAAATAAGAGGTCTGAAATATTTGAAACAGCATCAGGGGTAAAGCAAGGTTGCATGCTAAGTCCATCCCTTTTCATATTTTTTTTATAAATGAGCTTGTTGATGAAATGCATAATTGTGGAATAAGAGGAATATTTGTCAAAGATGGTATTTTATTACTGCTTTTTGCAGACGATGTTACCTTGCTTAATGACACTGTAATTGGTTTGCAAAGAAAACTTGATACTTTGTATCGGTTCTGTTCGAAATGGTGTTTCCAAGTCAATCTAGACAAATCATGTATAGTTGTATTTAGAAACGGTGGGTATCTAAAGAAATCTGAAAAATGGCTTTATAATGGAAACCAAATGGAAGTGGTATCACACTATAAATATCTCGGTGTTGTCTGTTCCATCAAATTGATATGGTCCAAGGCATGTGAAACGCTAAGTCTTCAAGCCTCGTTTCCTATTTTTAAGGGGGAGGGATAGCGCAATGGTTAGCGCGTTCGGCTTCGGATCAAGAGGTCCAGGGTTCGAATCCCGCCAGGGGCACGGCAACTTTGTTGTTTGTTCTGCAGTAGATAACTGTTCTACACGCAGTCAGGTTTGGGTGCAATGCTACACTGAATTTCAGTGCAGTACCACCCATGGTTCGCTAGTTCCAGTCGATGCTCGCAGGTTTCACCGCAATGCATAGCCACATGGCGTTGCGGGCTTTCCCCCTGCCATAATACTAGCAGCCGCGATATAAGTGAAATACTCTTGAAAGCGGCGTTGAACCTCAACTCAACTCACCTCACCTCCTATTTTCAAAATAATTAATGATTTTCCAAATAGGTCTTTGAAAGTCGCCTCAGCAATATTTGACAGAAAAATCGCTCCGATATTATCATACGGTAGTGAAATTTAGGGCCATTCTTATCGTGCCCATATTGAGAAAATACAATGCTCCTTTTTTAAACGTTATCTATGTGTAAATAAAAATATTTCCCCCAAAGCAGTCCTTGGTGAAATTGGAAGAACAGAATTGTCTGTTAACTATTACAGATGTATAAAATATTGGTGCAGATTATTACATATGGACGATCATCGTCACCCAAAATCATGTTATGATATGTTAAAGTTACAAGATGATAATGGAAGCTGCAGCTGGGTCACGCACGTACGTCAACTTTTATTCCGTACAGGATTTACATACGTTTGGATTGTACAAGAATGTGGGAGTATTGATATGTTTGTGAGAGAATTTAGACAAAGATGCCAAGATATTGAAATTCAAAATTGGCAATCCAGAATCACATCATCAACTTTTCTAAAAGATTATGGAGCAATCAAGTCTGCCCTTGAACCAGAAAAATATATCTTGAGACTTAATAACAATAAAGATCTTATACGCATTTTATGTAAATTTCTCTGTTTAAGCCACAAGTTGAACATTCAACAACAACGATATAATGTTGATATACCTAGAAATGTACTCATTTGTGACAAATGTAATTTAAATGTTATACAGAATGAATTTCATTTTTTACTCGTATGCCCATACTATTCTGTACATATAAAATTGTATATACCTCGTTATTACCATACTTTTCCATCAGAATTGAAATACAAACAGCTTTTAGCAACAACACATGTACAAATATTGAAATCTGTTGCAATCTTTTTGAAACGCAACCTGCCTGTATAAAATGTAATAATACTATAAATATGAAATGTAATACTATAATTGTACATACATCTGTCCATCCGCAAAATGTTTGTAATTGTACTCTTGGCCATGAGGCCTTTAATACTGAATAAACTACTACTACTACTACTACTACTACTACTACTACTACTACTACTACTACTACTACTACTACTACTTTTGAAGGAAAAACGTCATTTTTTAAGGACATTAATTTCAAAGTTGAAAGGGTCATTACTGCTTAACTTCTTAAGCTATTGAAAGTTTACTCAAACCTTCATATGCACAATTTCAAGTCCAACAACTTTTTTGTTATCAACTTTCATAACAAAGTTGATAGTTAAACGTCGAACATCGCGAACGTTGTCTAGGGGTCCTAAATTGAGCATTTTAAAAGTATTTTCCTGAATATTCAGAAGAACATAACGCATTACATATGTATGCAATCTAAATGATGGTTACATCTACTTAAGTGGAAAAAACGCACAACATTTTCTATACTACACTTTAGTATGAAAATATTAACCATTTTGTCTTAATCATGAGAAATATCTTGTAGAGGTCCATTAATAAGAGATTGTTCCATTTTCAGAGGGTCATTGTCTTTGGAGAATTTAAAATAAATAACTATTGAAGATAGAGACATATTTGATAGCTCATTTTAAAGCAGAGAAACTGGTGAATATACGAGAGTTCAACATGGAGTTCAAGGTCAAGCAAGAGTCTTGAAGACCTAAGTATTGCCATGGCAATCCTAGTTTTTATCTTGCTACTTCCTTGCTGTTATATGACTTTCAACAACTTCAAAGTTTAATGCCTTCAACTGTATGTTGTATTTCGGGATGTACATGTACATGCTTGTTGGTTTGATATGTACATGTAACTATGTTTCTGCAATATATGCAACTGCTTCTGTTCTGTGAACGCCATCCACTTTAGTTTGTAACTATGTTCACAGTCATTTACAAAACAGTGTTTTGCTTGTTTGCCGATCCCGTCGCTTTTAAATGAATAAATACGTTTAAACCATCTGCCTCAACTGAACCTACGTTCACTACAGAGCTGAACTGAACCTTTTTCAAACTCATGCTGCAGTTCATTTATACAATATACAAATAATAGCTATATACATATATAGCTATACATATTTTAAAAATGCATATATATCTTTCTCATTGCAGTATAGGATATACAAATAAATGATGAAAATAATATATAACTCTTTGTACCTCTCTTCGGAAACTTGACAACCAAAACACGCTACCCTGAAAAACGCTAGTTTCAACCAATGGCTTATTTAAGCCTTGCTGTATTTTCTTAACGTTTCTGAGCTCACGTAGCGTTAAACATAGGTCAACACAAACATTAAGCAGCAGGGCATACATTAAACAGTGATGGAAATTGAATCGAGTAGTGATTTGCGAGGAAAGCTTCGATTACCTTTACATAACGTATTTCTAACCATCAAAGTATGTATGTCATGCCTTATGAGCGTATCTTATTACAAAATGGAACTATGTTTCTGCAATGTATGCAACTTCTTCTGTTCTGTGAACGCTATCCACTTTTGTTTGTAACTATTTTGACAGTCATTTACAAAACAGTGTTTTGCTTGTTTGATGATCCCGTCGCTTTTAAATGAATAAATACGTTTAAACCATCTGCCTCAATTTATCAATCAATTGAACTTACGATTACAGAGCTGAACTAAACTTTCTTCAAACTCATTCTGCAGTTCATTTATACAATATACAAATAATAGCTATATACAGCTGTTGCATTCAGTAAAGGTACATTTGTAGATGATAAAACTTATTTCTTGAACAAAGACATAATGATTTTACAAACATGTGAGGGTTTTCTTAAAGTAACTCTCTTATTAGAATTAAAATTAATTATTCATTTTATTCATATTTGGCATATTATTTAAAAAAATGCATATATCTTTCTCATTGCAGTATAGGATGTACAAATAAATTATGAAGTTAATATATAACTCTTTGTACCTCTTTTCTGAAACTTGATAATCAAAATGCGCTACCCTGAAAACCGTTATTTTCAACCAATGGCTAATTTAAGCCTTGCTGTATTTTCTTAACGTTTCTGTGCTGACGTAGCGTTAAACATAGGTCAACACAAACATTAAGCAGCAGGGCATACATTAAACAGTGATGGAAATTGAATCGAGTAGTGATTTGCGAGGTAAGCTTCCATTACCTTTACATAACGTTTTCTAACCATCAAAGTATGTATGTCATGCCTTATGAGCATATCTTATTACAAAATGGAAAATGAATGAATATTCAGGCTCAATTTTTTGACAGATGTTTCAACAATATACTGTGCATTTTCATTTGATCAGGTAACATGTATTTATGGCTAAAGTAGAACGTCATGTATTTGTAAATTGTAGCGGCACCAAGATATAATGATGTACATCACAGGTCTGAGGAAATTATGACAATTTCCGAACACGTTTTTCCTCAATCGTTAATTATACATAAAATAAATAGTTATATCAATCATGAATTATAAAAACTTCCTCTTACGAGGATTAAATAATTTTAATATAAACATTTTAATTTAAATAAGTAAACGTGAATTTTAAGTAAAAGATAACAAGTCACACTTCTATGGTATCGATTGTACAAATTGCTTGCATTTCGAAAAAAAGAAGGAAAAGGTGATGAATATTTTTTTATTAAGTTAAGTTAAGTTAAGGAAAACACGGTCGGAGTGAACAACAATCATTTGTTATGTGCATCCATCAACGCACAACCCGGAAAAAATGCATTTAGAATCACCATATTCTGAAACAGTACAACTTTTTTTTCGTTTTATTTTTCGGGACCCACTCTCGGAGTCAATCATTATTCGCCTTCACTGACTGTACCAAGAGTTTTTACTTTCGAAAAATGTACTTTTAAGTTTCGTTTATTATAAAAATATAAAGAGCATTGAATGGATTATTTTACACTCATCATATTCCTCCTTCCCCACAACTATGTTCAAGCCATGAATATAGACCTTTCCACGGCCTGTTTCATGGGCGCAGCCATTTTGTGACAGCCATTAAGCGGCTGCAACGTTAAACTAGCCTATGTTATTTGCAACGCTGCGGCAATCACGTATGACGTAATCAAGGATAGACGGTGCCTAGTCAACGCTTACGCTGTAGATCTATAAAAGACGTCAAACTTACTGGTCAAATAATGATTCATTTTTAAGAGTAATAGATTGAAGAAGTTAACAGATAATAACAGTTCTGTGTGTTGTTAGATGTAAATTGGCGATATCAAAGCGCACGGAAACTTGGGTATTTGAATGGAGGCGAATATCACTTGAACGTAGTTTTGAACTAAAGCTAAAGCTTACTTGTATTATCTGTGACAATAGTTGTTTTTTTTTACTTCTTTGTATTTCAAAAATCGCAATAGTGACACATATATAGGCCTCATATCTGGACTATTCAAGATTATCTGTACCAAATGTACATAGACTAACTAGCTGTCGGAAAATAATTTTCATTAATTAACTAAAGGTCCCATTACTGTCATATTTTCAGACATTTTGGTAATCATCTCAGCTACAGGCACATAATTACCTTTCATCTATCAGTTCATTCGTTTTCGAATGACACATATTTAAACGTCGCATGTACAATTTTGATTCCAAGTCCGATTGACGGCCATGTTAAATCTAATCGGTATATTGTAGGCTATGTGTTGTTTGATAAGAGGTGGGTTTTCTCAATGATTGTCCGAAAATATTATGGAAATTATGTATCTGTAGCTGAGATGATTTCCTATATTTTGGTAACGATTTCAGAATTAATCGACAAACAATATATTCATGAAAATTATTCTCGCAACAGCTAATTAACACGTAAGTCTACGGGAATTACGTTACGTTACATGTACGTAATAATATGGCCACCTGCTGTATAAACTTTTGTTCGTACGTTATTTTATTAGAACAGAATGAAATACTATATATTTGTACATTTGTTGTATGTACTGTCAGGATTTACTGTAGATGTTTAAAATGATTTTTATATAATCTGTAAATATGTGTCTTCCTTCACTCACTCACCTACACAATCGAGTAATACCAAAGTCCGAAATATGCATGAACTACAAAACATGAATTAACCTAATTGTTCAAGTATAGTATGTTAAATACTATTTTGCACAGTAGCATTGTAGGAAGATGAAGCATATTTAGGTGAATGCACCACTTATGAAAATACCGGCTTTCACCCGTCACTAGATGAGAGATAAGTGATATTACACTGTAAATATACAACATTTTATGTTTATTATATGCTTTTGTGGTCAGAAATGTGGCGTTTTTAACACCAAATAATCCTCTTTTTATTTGGCCAACCAAACACATAAGTTCTATCAATCATATCATTCTCATAAACCAAAAATGGTTCACTTTCTAAACGTTAAGCAAGGGGGAAAACGTAAGTTTTTAAAAACTCTTTTTAATCATCAAATTTAATTATGTTCATTAAACACACATACCTTTAACTGCTTCTACAGAAAATGGATATCTTAGGCGAAAAGACTTAGCACACCTTAAAGAAAACTTTATTTTCTCACGTACACTTTGTGTATCGCTGCATAGGCCTAATTATAGTTTACCATATTTGCGATTATTTTAAATAGGCTATTTATGCTATTGCGAGAATAGTGGGTATATAACAATTATATATTTCCTCATTCAATAATCTATATTTTTATAACATATAATTCCATAATGCGTTTGTAACGTTTTTAAGAAGAAACAGTTGTTACTTGATTGCAAATTATATGAGAAATGTTAACAATAATGAGAAGAATTATCTCCCTTCGCTCAGAATTTTCACCCATTACAGGAATTCAATTAACTGTCTTGAAAATTTATGTTCGTAGTTTAAACAAAATCCAAATCTCATTGTTAGACATACATCTGTTTCTTATACCATGAATTGAATCGGGGCTAAATAATTCATTACCATTTCAAATCATAAATGAATGTAGGCTAACAGTTTGAGGAAAAATGCATTTTTATGAATTTTATTTTGCAAAAATGTATTATCTTTACATAAGAAACCCAGTTGGACCAGAACAACATTTTCTCTTTCAGAAGATATGTAATATGTGGAAATGTATTAAGAACTTTGAAGAAGTTTGTCCATAACTAAGACCTTTAGCAAAACTGCATGCTGATTCATCACTTTAACATGCCCTATAATTTCATTATTAATAAGTATCCGATGAAACATTGCATTTTTGGAAGCAGTAAACAGTCAGGATTAAATTGATATATTGTTTCTGCCTTCATCCAAAACGTGGACTTACAGTTATTTTAGAGACAAGCTACAGCTTTCGACCCATCCCCTAACGTAAAACGTCATTTTGCAGCCGCTTAATGACGGACGACGCTAGCGCCACCACAAAGGGGAGTAACTGAGAGCGTCGTGACGCACTGCTCCGTCCTCTTTCACCCCCTCTTTCTAAAAAAGCTGTATCCGCCCCTGATAAATGATCCGCAGCATTAAGTATAGTGAAGCAAGAGAATCAATAATAAAATGAACTGTATGAGCTACAAGTGGTTGTTAAAATTATTGTGAAATGTCAAAATGTCAAAGCTATGATACAAATCATTGTCAACCATCATAGCTTCTTCATCATCTACACCATCGGCAGGATAAATACATAGTCAATACAATTACAAATCTTACTAGGGAAGTGAAGCAATGTAGCTAACATCGTCAGAACTGGCAAAAGTATTACGGATACAGTTTAACCCTTGAAATAAAGTTTTCGTGTTTTCAAGATAATTCTATTGTTCGCCTTTGTAGTTCATTATATGCAAATTCTTGCTGCTCAACTTCCTATGGAGAAAATAATTATTTTCGATTTTCAAAATCTCACGGTTTATCAATTTGCATGAATGAAAGGCTGATGTAGGATTTATTAAATGAAATATTACTTTATACGTCAAGATCACCTATTTAAACCTTTGAGGGAAATAATGATATTATATTTGTATTGTATTTTATATGGGGACGTCTCTTTTGCACGTTAGTTTACCGACCTTACCTACAGCACTCCTATGCATTGAACATGACTTGTTTATACATTTACTATATACTATATATTTCTTGAGAAGGAAAAATAGTTAATTGGTGTTTGTACCAGCTAGTTTTGGTGGTTAAATCACAGGGGTTCGAATCGCTGTTCAAAATCTAAATTTTTGCAATCATATACTGTTTATATACGGTGTGGTGAGCTTATATCCCAAATTTGAGTGCAATCGGTGAAGAAATAAAGAGTTTAGATAATTATCCCCGCTATGAATATAAAGTCTTTATCCATGGAGGGGATATTTATCTAAAAGCTACGTTGATTCCGCATGTAGGTTGGTACTCAGCAATGTCATTGAACTATCTGGATCTGTTTTAGAAATAGAAGACGAGCTGGCGAGTTTTATTCTTGTTCTTATACGAGATTCCCTTAAACAATTGCTCGCTTTTAATAGACAAATTAACGTTCAGATAATATGGTATTTGTGTAAACAATATTTTTAAAATGAATGCCTCCTGTCGTAGAACACCTTCACTGGCAATAAAAAAAGAACCAAAGTGACGTAAAATATAATTAAATTTGCTGAGCTACACTCTTTCTGACGTCTAAAATCACGAGCATGTTTTATTGTCTCATATAGCACTCTGTTGGCCCCGTTGACCGCCTATGTTTTAATTTGATTGCCCTGGGTATCTCATATAATGATTTACTGTCCTGAAGTCACGGAGAGAGACAGATTTTTAACCTCCGTAAGTGTCCCCTTGTGTAGGAATATGTTAATATCTCAAGATGAGCTAAAGAATATACGATTCCTACCTCAACTAAGAATCAACGGTTGATACCTTTTAAAACGACTAATGAGTAAAGGAAAATACTTCTGAGTCAAAACAAGTAATTCTCACCTGTCCCTGTTTTATCTGTTGCATCATATGGTGTTCTCATAGTCGCTGTAGATGGTTCTTTTGATGTTATTGTTGTTGTTTTATCGGACGTTGCTGTTGATAGTTTTTGAGGCGTTGTTGTTAATGCTTTCTGGAACGTTGTTGACGGTGGTTCTGAAGTAACGGACGAAGACTCAGTTAAATAGCAAGGCAAAAACCTATGTGACCCTGTGGGCGGTGTGTTGGAAGATGTAAATACGAGGGGCGTTCAATAAGTGTTGCAACTTCAATATAAAACCAACTCGCGTAGTCAATTTTTTACTTTTATTTTTCAATATAGTTACCCTTCACCTCAATACACTTATTCCATTTCTCTTTAAGACTTTTGATGCCGCTTTTGTAGAAGTCTTCCGTTTGCCCCCCTAACCACGCCTCTGTGGCAGCTTTGACGTCTTCGTCATCCCGGAAGTGCGTTCCACGTAGGGCGGATTTCAGGTTTCTGAACAGGAAGTAGTCACTGGGGGCTAGGTCTGGGCTGTAGGATGGGTGGTTAAGCTGTTCGAATCCACAATCACGTATAGCGGCCTGTGCAACTCTTGACTTGTGGACTGGAGTGTTGTCATGCAAAATCAGAACACCACGTGTCAACATTCCACGGCGTTTCTGTCGAATTGTCTTTCGCAATTCTTGCATTAGGTTGGCATAATATTGACCATTCATTGTAGTTTTGGTTGGCAAGTAATCAATTAATAATATGCCTTTTGCATCCCAAAAGATTGTCGCCATAACCTTGCCAGCTGATGGTTGAGTGCGAAACTTCAGGGGAGGCGGTGAACTCGGTTGCTTCCATTGCTTGGATTCCAGTTTAGTTTCAGGGTCCCAGTGGTGGATCCAGGTTTCGTCACCTGTCACCAGACGAGACAAAAACCTGGCTTCATCCGCATTAAACCGATCCAGGAGCTCCATGCAACTTTCGGTTCTTTTCTGGCGATCTTGTGCTGTGAGGTTTCTGGGTACCCATCTTGCAGATACCTTGGACATACCAAGATGGTCATGAATTATTTTTTCAACACTTCCAACTGATATATGGAATTCCAAAGACAGTTCAGAAACTTTAACACGGCGGTCAGCAATAACTTCCGGTCGGGTGACTTCAGATGGCCTGCCTGACCGTGGGTCATCGTCTAAGGACTCCCTGCCCCGCTTGAACTGAAGAGACCAGCGACAAACTGTTGAAAAGTTAGGAGCATCCTTACCCATCACATTACACATACGATTATGTATTTCTGTAGCTTTGCATCCCTCTTTAGTAAGGAACTTGATCACAGCGCGTTGTTCATGTTTGAGAGAATCCATGATTATGGAGACCCCTAGGTCAGCGCAGCTATTATATCTAAATAATTGTTATGTCTAGAAATTGTTTTGACATGTGTCAATGTTATGTTTTGACTATAGTAACACCTGCTATAAGCTGACACTGTTTATGTAAACACCAATGCCCCGCTTGCAACACTTATTGAACGCCCCTCGTATCTAATATGAGCCAACCAATATACTGACCTGTCATACCTCATGTAAGACAATTGAAAAAGAATCAATGGTTGATCAAGAAACAGACTTTCAGAGAAGACCTCGATGAGTATAAGAACATTCCTCTGATTCAAAACGCGTAATCCTCACCTGTCCTTGTTATATGTATCGATGTTGTTGTATCAGATGATGTTATCATAGTCGTTGTAGATAGTTCTTTTGATGTCATTGTTGATGCTTTCTCGGGCGTTGTTGACGGTTGTTCTGAAGTAAAGGACAAAGACTCGGTTAAAATAGCAAGGCAAAAACCTACCTGACGCTGTCCGAAGATGTTGATATCTAATTATGAGCTAACAAATATTCGTGAAGCTGTCATACCCCAAGTAAGACAATTGACAAAGAATCAATGGTTAATCAAGAAACAGACTTTCAAAGAAGACCTCGTTGAGTAAAAGAAAATTCTTCTTATTCAAAACGGTAATCCTCACCTGTCCCCGTTTCATGTGTTGGTGGTGATGTATCAGATGATATTTTCTCCGTGCTTGTAGATGGTTCTTTTGTTGTCGTTTTTTCCTTGAGTGTCGTTGGTGCTGTCGATAAGTCATTTGGTCAAACGAGGACAAATAAAAATGTGAAGAAATTGAAAATACTCAAAGGCACATCTTCACTTGACATCTTTTTTGATAAGTTACAAAGTTCATTTTCCCCGACCAAAATCGATAATTTTTTTTTATATATATGGTAGTGAGGTTTTTCTTAAAGCTTTGACATAAAATGTACCTGAAAACCCCCCCTTTTTAGTCAAATTTAGGCCATTTATTCTGTTTAAGAACCTTTTAGAGGTTCTAAAGTCACATTTTCTTCATTTCATTTGTTTTTGAAAAGTATGCAGATGATGTGGAATATCATGATGATAGTTGTTTGTATGTCGTAATTGTGATTTTTGATGCCGTGCCTGTTAGTGGATGGTTATTTTGTGTAAATATGCTTTTGTGTTTTAGGTCGCTGATCTATGCTTCAATGATGGGGATAAACATTGTTTATATTCGAAGAAAACAAAAGTGTCTGCGTTAAAGCGACCAAATAGTATGTTTACATAATGCACTCTACAAATCCTGGATGCGACATTGTTTCTAAATTTGTATCTCTGTTAATGCCAATACATTCCAATGGATAGACATAATGTCCGATATTCTCAACATTTGATCTTAGCTAACAGCCAGTCATGCACGTCAAAATTTATTTGCAGGGTCACGGGCCTGGGGCCACAGGCCACATTCATTCATTGTATATACAAACACTACCTTAGGCAATAGAGAGTACAGGATATATTTAATGCACTATATATATATAAATATCATTGGTTTGAAATTGTGCTACATATTCTACGCAAAGCATGACAGCAACGAATTATTACCATTGTTAGATGTAATGGTATCTATTCAGTCAGGACAAATAGAAACGGATATATATTACAAAACCACAGATTCCAAACAGTATTCGAACTACAAATCCTGTCACCCGCACCATATCAAAAATAGCATTCCATATTCTCTTGCCCGTAGAATATGTGCCATAATATAAAACCCAACTATTCTAGACTTAAGGCTGATATAACAAGCAGACAGAGTCGGCTACATCCCCCGCCATGTGAAAAACACTTTTACGTTGTGATTTCATGGAAACATGGACAAATATAAAGATCTTTTTTTTTTAAAAAAAACCCCAAAAGTCAAACCTACACATAATGATTATTTCACACACGATATGCCTTACGGTTTTTTAGATCTGCTCTGGAAACCAAAATACAAGTTGTTTCCATGGAAACGAGGACAAATAAAAATGTGAAGAAGTTGAAAATACTCAAAGGCACATCTACACTTGTTGATTGTTACACTAACCAACTTTAGTTGAGCTATTCCTTACGGTTTTTGAGATGTATTCCGGAAACAAAAGCCGATGTTATGTTTCCATGGAAACAGCTAAACGGTTAAAAATAAAATTTCGAAGAAGTTGAAAATACTTAAAGGCACATCTACACTTGTTGATTGATACACAAACCAAGTTTCCTTGAGCTATACCTTACGTTTTTTTTTAAATCTGCTCCGGAAAAGAAAGCCCATGTTTTGTTTCCATTGAAACGGCTAAACGACTAAAAAATAAAATCTTTAGAATTTGAAAATACTAAAAGGCACATCTACACTTGTTGATTGATACACACACCAAGTTTCGTTGAGCTATACCTTACGGTTTTTGAGATCTTCTCCGGAAACGAAAGCCCATGTTGCGTTACCATGGAAACGGGTAAAGGGCTAAACATAAACATCCGAAGAAGTTGATAATACTAAAAGGCACATCTACACTTGTTGATTAACACACACACCAAGTTTCGTTGAGCTATGGCTTACGGTTTTTGAGAACTGCTCCGGAAACGATTCCGGGACAAAAAGTTGAAGTGTAGGGTTTGTTTCCGTAGTAGATATCTAAAACTACTAGGCCAATCCTCACCAAATTTGGTATACTGTCTCCTCATATCATGTAGATGTGCATTTTGGGGGTTTCAACTTTTTCGAAATTTTATATTTTTGTTTCCATGATAACAATTTGGACTTTGTCTATTTGAAGGGTAGGGTTTGTTCCCGGAGCAAATCTCTAAGATTACTTGACAAATCCTCACCAAATTTGGTATACTGTCTCCCAATATCATGTAGATGTGCCTTTTGGGGGTTTCAACCTTTTGAAAAAAAAAATTTGTATCCATGGTAACAAGTTTGACTTTGTCTTTTTGAAGTGTAGGGTTTGTTTCTGGAGTAGATCTCTAAAACTACTAGGCCAATCCTCACCAAATTTGGTATACTGTCTCCCAATATCATGTGGATGTGCGATTTGGGGGTTTCAACCTTTTGATTTTTTTGTTTCTGTTTCCATGGCAACACTTTTGAATGTTTTATGTTTATTGGAAGGTTGGAGTTTCTTTACGGAGTTGATTTTAAAAACTGATTGACCTATCATCACCAAATTGTGTATACTACCTCCTCATATGATGTTGATGGGCCTTTTTTGGGTTTGAACTTTTTTAACTTTATTTTTTTTCCATGGCAACATTTTGTACATTTGTCTTTTAGAAAGGAAGTAAGTTAAAGTGAATTCGGTGAAGGAGGAGACATCTGTTTTTACGAGCAAAAACACCTTCTAGTTTTAATCATACACTGCTAAAACTGATTATTCAACTTATGTGGCTCTTGTTAAAATCCAGAGGTTACCCTGACAACATCATTTTAGATGCTATAAGAAAAGGCCAAAAAATCTCGGAACAATATAGATATAATCTTAGCATAAACAATTCATAGAGCACCGGGACCAACTCTGTGCTGTACCATCGATACATCCAAAGCTGACCCCGATACTGAACATCCCAGTTCTATTCCTCTCCAGGGTACCCTTACCAGAAATGTGTCTTAACCCGAAGGTATGCAGTGACAGGATACAAAGGACCATGAATGATGAAGACCAATTTTGTGAGAAATACGAAAAAATGTCTTGTTTTCTTGAGAATTATCAAAATATTAATAGGTTAAACTGTAGTATTGGTTTGTAATTTGATCCATAAATACCTTTATTTTTTAGATGATGATTGCTCTATTTGATGAAATAATAAAGTGATTGATAATGTTCAGACCTGTCTTGTTGTCATTACTATTTGTCTCCACATTTGTGTGTAATTTTAAAATCCTGATTTACATTCAAATTGTACTAGACATGATTCATAACCGTTAAGATAACACTGCTGCTAAACCTGTTGTGTTTTTTTTACTTTTTGTGAGTCTAACATGGATTCGATACCAATTTTTCCATTCCATTCATTCATTGAAAACTTGATGATTAAGTGATAAAATAGATTTTAATAAAAAAAATAACCTTTAAGTTAAGAAATATTAACGTTTCGCCGCCTTGAATGATTTCCTCCACCACTTGCCAAATTGACGCCACCATTTCCTGTGACATCTTAACTGATTGAGTTTATGACGTCATTGTATTCGAACCTAAGCCGGTTGGCTTTCAGCCTATTGTGGTCGTGCAGTTAGAGTGTGCCGTTTGACATATGTATGTTTTATTTGACTAAAACAAGCATAATAAGCATGAGATCAGATAACTTGAATAAATAGAAGAGTGTAAGAGAAGCATGGCGAAGCAAGTAGGCCTTTATAGTTTCTATGATCTACTCGTGTGTAACTGTTTGAAGCGATCGACTTCCGAACTGCACAATCTCAGAGACCACGTTTATTCCTGTCATTATCAATTACTGTATTTTCATTGTTTAAAACATTGGTCCGAATAAGAATTATTATATAAACAGATACAGATTAAATTGTGTAGAAGGAAATGAAAACTGCAAAGCGAAGATAACTGATTTAGTATGTTTTTTTTAATGACATAGTTTAGCCTAGAATGTTACGCCATGATTCATTCAAACGCAGTGTCACAAAAATCGTGTTCGAACCTCCGTTCGACTAGAAAATAAACCAATCATTAACAAGGATTTTAAAATGTCATGGTAGAATAGGTGTAAGACTAATCGTCTTTAAAAATATATATTTGAAGTAAATTTACCTTTTACACATTCGTATGTTATTTCAAAAGCATGACCACTACCATTGCAGGTTTTGAAACATGCAATTGTTTCTTTGCAAGTTGTTCTTCTGTTACAGTTGGCAGTGAGTCCATTAATTAGAAGTTCCATGCTTGAATTGTCTTCAACGACACTGCAGTTAACTTCAGATGTTCTCTTCCCGTACAATTGCCTGGTGACGTTAATCATCTGGTTGTTGGTGCAGACCAGGTTAAAAGTAGCTGTGTCATTGTCTGTCTTTGCACATTGAGTATGACAATAATTACCTGCAAAATAAGGCATACTATGAAACTATTTACTTGAGTTTACTTATGTTTTAATTTCTGTCATTAACATTCAATTCCTTACTGTAGATGGTCCACTTATGTGTACAATATGTGCACATATATGTACATGAAAATGGAAATTATTTGAAGGGGCTGTAGCACGTTTTTTGCTAAATCATTTTCTTCAAATTTACCATTTATAACGATAGTTTGTGTCATTTAAATTCAATTTAGGGGTAAATCATCTTATCATACAACCAATTTAAGCAAAAATTGGAACTTTTTATTGTGAATACATTTTATTATTTCGAATTACAAAAACGATTCCAATGGCTTTACTGAGCCATGTACACTCGTTTTTTAATTTGATTTTTTGAAGAGAGAAGGGTGTTTTACTATTGGTGAAATTATTTTTCAAACACATTTCATCAACTTATTTGAGCGAAAAAATGTGCTACTGCCCCTTTAAGTTGTCTTTGTCGTTGTCTTTTCACACCATCAAGGACATGTTTTGACAAATTGTTGTATTAATTACATCTTATCGATAGATCTTCTTAGATTTAAATTTATAATAACCATATACGCACTTACATTTTGACATACATTTTTTAAAAATATAACAGGAATTATTTTAATATTGTAATTTAAATGTAATGACTTATTTTAAAGGAAAATGGATTGGCTTTCACGCGGTACATACTATGGTAAGACAATAAGACGACAAAATTCTGAAATATAATTTCAAACGAAAATGGGTTGATGATCTCTTTACATCCCTTTACTTTTGTATAGTATAGGGGGTATGATCTTCGATCGATTATTCTTTCTAGTGGAAATAAATCAAATCAGGGAAATAGTATACAATGGGGAATTGTAATACAAACATGCATTTTAATCTCCCTGATTAAGTTTCCTCACCATTGTTTTGTTTGCTTAATAAATGTATAACATTTTGTTTTTTCCTTACATTCCACCTGATGAAGGAGTGAGCATATACTCCGAAACGTCGTGTATTTTCACTTTAAAGAAGTTATTATCCAGGAAATCTTCTTGTTCTTAGGTATACCAATTCTAAATGTCCTTCAAAGACCCGGTAAAACGGTTCACACTCTCCTGCACATTTTGGTGTTTAAGTAAGCAAAACTATCTCAATAAATAGCTATACTTTTCAGAGATATGACGAAGACAACCACGCTTCTTCCAAATAACGCTTATTTCTATGAAAAGGAGAAACAAACGAAAATGAGAGATTTATTAAAATATAGAGTTACTATTGTAAAAGTTAATCTATGTCTTTGAAAAGTTACATTGTTGGATACATCAAGACTAAAAACGTTTAAAGAAAAACAGACAGATTAGACTCGTGTTATAATTCTAATATTCGAATAGTTATAAGAAGTTATATCAATGAGTAAATAAAAACATATTTCCTCTATGAAAGATGAAATAATGTGCAATGTAACAGTATTGTCAAAGAAACATATAATTTCAATGAAAGTAAAAACTTACCGTTTAGAGATAGCCATAAACACACAGCCATGAGGAAAATATACTGATTTCTACAATACGGATCATCATGTTTGTATATGACACTTCTCTTTCTTAAGATCATTGTCAACAATGTTCATTATTTACCACTTTAATTAGTGCACACAATCCTGTTCAGATTCTAACAAACAAGAACACGTCTGTTGTATACTATTAACATTCAAAAGCAGCTCTTGTATGTCAACTGAAGATGAAGTTATTTTTAATACCACTTGTAGCACTTGAAATCAGGAAGTTAAAATTGAGGAAAAACTTTTTATCTCGTTTTTAACTCCGATTATCTGTTCACTTTAACTGTTTACCTATTAGTTGTTTGCACTCTGCCACATTACCTACAAAGCATAGCAGACAACATGAAATGGCTTTTGTACTGTGTCTGCAATTTCCGTTTTGGACTAAAAATCAACACATTTTGACAGTGAATGACATATTTAAAAAAAATGGCATTGTAAAGTGGGTTAAATGCTACTGAAAGATTATCAATCGACATTGTATGAGTTTGAAACAATAGTCAGGACGTTTCAGATTTTTTGCACAAGTCATATGCCAGCACGCACATGTGTAAATTTTGTCACGAAAGTAGGATACTAAAGGACTAACTAAATAGTGCAGTATATTAGTCCAATTACAAAAACGTCATCCATAATATTTTATTTAAACAATAAATACAACCAAAATATAATAATCAAATATTTGTAAATTCAAATTTCATGTACTATCATATCTGCTAAAGATGATATATAATTGTTGAAGTTTGAGAACTACAACAACGTTAGAATGGAAGGTTTCACGCATCTTAACGAATCAGGTTAACTGTCCACTGTCTACAAGCAGTTTATTATCAACCCAAATTCCAAACAACTACAGAGGCATATCTCTCTTGAACTGCTCTGGTAAGTTATTCACGTCAATTATTGAAAAAAGTTTGAGAATATGGTTTGATGTCAATGAACTAATCGCTGAGTCACAAGCCCGGTTCCGTCCAGAATATTCAGCTGCAGACCAATTATTCACTTTACAGGCTGTATGTACAAAATATCTGAGTAAACATAAAGGCAGATTCTATTGTACATTCATAGATTTAAATTGTCGACAGAAGGAAATTATTATATCTGCTTGTTAAAAATCGATGTCATGGTAAAATATATAATGTATTAAGAAAACATGTATTCGTCTCTAAAAGCATCTGTTAAAATTGGTACCTGAACGACAGAAATCGTCTTTTCATACATCATCTGAAGTTCAACAAGGATGCATTTTAAGACCTGTATTATTCATATTATTTTTCAATGAACTCGAACATGAAATGTATAAAGCTTGTAGTCATGGTATATTTGTTGATCAGAGTATTGATGATTTGATGTTTTTGTTATTTGCAGATGATGTTGTTCTATTTTCATTTTCAATTATTGGTCTACAACGGCAATTAAATGTGTTATATGAGTATTGTATGGAATGGGAATTAAGTGTTAACATAGACAAATCAAAGATTGTGTTCCGAAATGGTTGTATCAAATCCAGCTTGAGTACCTTGGTATCGTATTTTCATCCAGACTGATATTGATAAAAGCATGTGAGACGTTAGCCATGCAAGCTCGTAAAGCAATGGAACCATTGTTGATTTTACTGAGTAAAACTAGACATATTAATTTTCACACTGCCTGTAAACTGTACGATTCCAAGATATCTCCTGTTTTGACATATGGTTCCGAAATATGGGGATTAAAGTAACAAGAAGCTATAGAAAAGGTACAAACAAGTTTAAAAAAAAAGATTCCTTGGGGTTGGTAAATATGCTGCAAATGAGGCTATTCTAAGGGAAACTGGACCATACTGTTTAAACATAAAAGAATATAATCATTGTATGCCATTCTCATGCATTTTAATTCCCCTGGTTAAGTTTCCTCACCATTGTTTTGTTTGCTATATACATGTAACACATTTTGTTATTTCCTTACATTCCACCTGATGAAGGGGTGATTCTCTTCTTCGAAACGTCGTGCATTTTCTCATTAAAGAAGTTATTATCTAGGAAATCTTCCTGTCCTAATGTATGCCACTTCTAAATGATGGAAGCGTATTTGGGTCACATGAAAAATATTGTTGACAATATTATCCTAATAAGGACTTACTGTCTCCAATTTAGGACTTATTATCTCCTAATTGGTACTTACTATCTCCTAATAAGGACTTAGTATCTCCTCATTAGGATATAACATCTCCTAATTAGGAGTTAATATCTGGTTTTGAGGTTTGATGAACTCATTTCTGAAAAATGTTGATTGTTGTAAACTTCATTGGAGCAGTGTTATAAAAATCAGTATAACATTTTCTTTATCGTTGACTGTATATCTTTGGTAATTGTTTTCATCTCAAGAAATAAATCCACATGAAGCCTTCAAATATTTATCAATTATGCGTATAATAATCAGTTATGTATATTATGTTAAATCATTGAAGTATACTAACGTATTATAATAATAAAAAATAATAGTGCATATGTTTATAGCGCATATATCCACTCCATGAGTATGCTCATGGCGCTCATTATACAAAATAACTTACAAAATCACTAATATGTCTACAACTAAACATATTCAACTGGCATGATTCAACAGAAGTCATAATTGTACATATAAGTAAACTTAAATTATAAAATGCAATACAACTTCTTTATTCACAGACTTTAGCAGACAGACAGATAGATACTCTATTCACTTTAAATCTGTTTATGTAATAAAGCATACGAAAAAATAAAGATTTATCGTCGTTTCATAAGCCAGTTTAACTAAGTTTCAAATTGCAAAACAAAAAGCTTTTTTCGCTTGTTTTATGACGTTCTAAAGTAATGATGTGTCACCAAATGCAAATCCGAGAAGTGACATTAAGCCGACAACATACATGTATTGTTATAACACTATTTACATGTTTCATACAATATGTTCAGAAAATCCATTTTGAATAGCAGTATCAGTACCCTGTGTGTGTTTGAACAGATATAGAATATAAACTATAATACTTTAATGAATGAAATTTGAAATATTTATTTACGAGATATATCCTTATCACAGACATTAAAAATCGTCTTTATCCGGCAGAAATATTTTCTTTTTTAATTTTGTTAAAATTCGATGCCGTTTCTTTTACCCCTCGGTGTAAGGATAGATGAGAGGACAACAACGGGATAAGAGAGAAGCCAGCATAGAGTTAATCAGTTGTGAATTAGTTACGAGTTGACACAAAGGATGAAAAAAGGGGATGAATTAATTATGATAGCTAATCCCTTTTAAGTGAGCGTGTATGTCTGTGTATTTGTAGTGATTCCACGAGTTTGCGCTTTACATAATCGTGTTGAAGCGGAATATCAGTAACATATTGTACTTTATGAGCAGATTCAGTCGTTTTAAAGGGACAGTAACACATGCTTTTCAAAATTATTTTTTTTCAAAGTTCCCATTTATAATAATAGTTAACGTCATTTTTGTTTACTTTAGGGGATAAAACATCTTATTACACAAACCAATTATCTGTAGTGGTAAAAAAGATGTTGGGTTTTAAGCAAAAAGTGCAAGGCGGCCATTTTATTGTGAACACATTTTAATATTTCGAGTTACAACAACGATTTCCATGGCTTTACCAAACCATGTATATTAATTTTCAAAGAAAGAATGTTTTTTTTACTATTGGTAACATTATTTTTCAAATACATTTCATCTACCTATTTGAGCGAAAAAATGTGCTACTGCCCCTTTAATATCCTTTTAAAAGTTTTATATTTATTTTTATTCTCTTCAAGTGACCAAAGCATATTAAAAACTGCATGCCCCACATGAAATACGTCCATAAGCTTTCATCAAAGACTCAAACGATGTTGAAAACCCAAATAAGATTAAATTAATTACTATTACACTCCTTTACCGAAGAAGCAGACAAAGCCGAGAGACTCAGCAGGTAAGCATGCAGATGAATCCCGATTAATCCATCATCTCTCTTACCCACAGGGCAAATCATTAAATGATCATATTAATCAACTGTCTTGTTCAGTTACATATGCCAGTTTCGATGAAGTGATCAATATGGTCCAGCAACTTGGGACAAATGCCCAACTTGCAAAGTTCGACATCAAGTCGACTTTCAGGATCATGCCAGTGAATCCCAAAGACTTTGAATTACTTGGTATTCACTTCAAGGGTGCGTATTACTTAGATAAATGTTTGCCGTTTGGTTGCTCAATTTCATGTTCTGTATTTGAAAAATTCAGTACCTTTTTGCAGTGGCACGTTCTGAGGCAGTTACCAAATAAACAGCTGATGCACTACCTGGACGACTTCCTAATCGGGGGACGACAAGGGTCCGGGTAGTGTGAACCTCACGAGATGCTTGACTGCCTTTTCCGACCTGGGCGTTCCCATTGCTCAAAGAAAACAGTCGGCCCAGCAACATGCCTGACATTCCTGGGTCTCGAGATCGACACAGTGAACATGTATGTCAGAATACCAGCGGGTAAGATCGAGGAGGTCTCACAGTGCATACAATCTCTGCTTTCACTAGGTAAGTCAAAGGTGACGAGAAGGGAGCTGCAATCACTTGTTGGTAAACTCCACTTCATGTGGCGTGCCATTCTCATGGGTAGACCTTTTTGTCGAAGATTTATCGACGCATACAGCAAGGTAAGGTACCAATCACATCACATTCGCCTCACGCAATCGTTGAGGGAAGATCTTACTTTATGGCTTAACTTCCTCAAGGGTTTCAATGGTCTATCTGTGTTTCAGGACAGTCCACACCTGCAGTTATTCACAGATGCAGCAAGTACGGCAGGCTTTGGTGCATATTTCCAAGGACGCTTGATGAACGGACAGTGGCCGGAAAGCTGGGTAAAGGAGGGACTGACTAAAGACATGACACTTTTGGAGCACTTTCCTATCGTACTTGCAATCCGACTGTGGTGCAGCTGTTTCGCCAGCAAGAAAGTACTATTTTTTTGTGATAACCAAGCAGTGGTTGCCATTATCAACAAGCAAACATGTAAGGTACACCGCATCATGTCTCTGGTAAGACAGCTAGTCCTTCTCTGCCTATCTCAAAACATATGGTTTAAAGCAAAGTACATCAGTACCACTAACAATGTAATAGCTGATGCTTTGGCGAGATTTCAGTGGCACCGATTCCGTGCAGCAACACCAGCAGCAGAGATGAAACCATTCCCTCTTCCAGACAACCCTTGGACCATCTGACGAGGGAAGCTGAACGATTGCTACACCTCTCCTTAGCTGACAACACTTGATCGACATATCAAACGGGCGTCGACGCACTGCGGACATTCAGGACCTCACAAGGGATCCCGGAAACATGGCCAGTACCATTACATGACCTTATTAATTTCATTGCTAATCTGTCTATGACAGGACTCGCTCCCAGTACAGTTAAAACCTACATTTCGGGCATTAATTGCGTAATTTGGCAGATAATACTGAGCACTTTATTATTGCCAAAATGATACAAGGTATGTATAAAGCCAGTCCAAGACCAGAGCTGCGCAAACCAATCACTCTGGAACTCTTACAGGTAATTGTTACAAACCTACACTCAGTATGCTCATCATCTTACGAATGCGCGCTCCCTCTTTCGTTCTGTATACTGTATGTCATTTTTCGGATTTTTCCGGGTAAGTGAACTGGTTCAAACTGGACCTCAACACCCGGGCTGCCGGGCTGCAGACGTCTCCATTGACGATGACCCTTGCGTGACATAAGGTGTATTTTTTAAGCCCCCGAATCGGAGATTCCAGGGGTATATATTTTTTCACCTGTCCGTCTGTCCGTCCGTCTGTCTGTATGTCTGTCCGTCTCTGTGTTTGTCCACAAAAACTTTAACCTTGGCCATAACTTTAGATTGCTCAGAGCTACGGCTTTCATACTTGGAATGTGCATACCTTGTGATGAGACCTTTCAGATGTGGTCATCATATTTGACCTTGTGACCTTGACCTTGCCGCAGTGGACAATATTTAGAAAACGTAAACCTTGGCCATAACTTTCGATTGCTCAGAGCTACGGCTTTCATACTTGGCATGTGCATACCTAATGATGAGACCTGCAGATGACGTCATACTATTTGACCTTGTGACCTTGACCTTGACCTTGACCTTGCCGTAGTGGACATCTTCAGAAAACTTTAACCTTGGCCATACTTTTGGATTGCTCAGAGCTACGGCTTTCATACTTGGCATGTGCATACCTTGTGACGAGACCTTTCAGACGAGGTCATCATATTTGACCTTGTGACCTTGACCTTGCCGCAGTGGACAATGTTCACAAAACTATAACCTTGGCAATAACTTTGGTATATCCGGGGGCATCCGTGAGTAAGAAACACATCTTGTTTGTAATTTTAATATTTTGAATGGTGGTAGTTAATGATTAATTAACAAGCATATTTCTGTACACATTATCCATATCTGAAACAGTAAACATACAATATGATATTGATAATGTTTTTATTTCATGTTTTTATGCATTGTAAATAACCAAGCAAGTCCCTTAAGATACTAATTGATAAATAATGACTCAAGTTATGATATATATTACAGTTTACCGTTGATTAAGTTCTTTCATTGTCAACAAAATAAAGTTGTTTATCATGACTTTACATAAAATAATCATTGCTGCTTCGATCGATTAAATAGCAATCACATTCATTTATTTTTTTAAATTAAGTAAATCAATATGATTTATTTATTAAATCCTTAATCTGCTTGTATAATTTGATCTGAAACATGATTTTATGTATGTATGTATGTATGTATGAAAACAACAAAAATCAAATATTGATTTAAGATAAATATCAAACTCTCCAAAAAATATCTTATGTCAAATAAAACACTCAGAACAATAGCCTTTTTATCAATCAATCAAGACCTTTATTTCACCTTTAAAATTGTTTTTAAAGTCAAGCATTTTCAAAATGATCTCCCTTTGGTTGAATACGTTGACAGAGTCGTATTGCAGGCACCATTAGTTATACAAACTAATGTATGTCAACCAGAATTGAAAGTGATTAAAAACACACACAAATATATAGACTTTAAAAATCTATTGGAACAAGGAAATTCCTGATCGGCAATGATAGGAACACATTACTGCTATGTGTATGTACACATTAAACCTTACTCTGACAGTAATGTAATACTTTGACCGGTCAATTATTTTAAGAAAAAAATGCTTCAACACTTATATTCACCTTAAGAAATTTCATTCCATCAATTTGTATCTTTTACAGGTTTTTGAAAATTATAAACCAATGTTTTTTAGGTGCTATGTTATTCTAAGGATTGTTTTTAAAACAAACTGCATAAAATGAAGTAGGGATCATGAACAAGTCTTTTTTAAAATTCTCAAACTTACGTTTAAGTAAATTGAACATGCTCGTCAATTATACATGCCAACACATAATAATATTGATGTAATGATGCAATGATTGTGTATGCATTTTAATCATGTCATTATAGAGCCATTTCGTACAACACAACTCTGATCAGACATCGGTTAAGTATATAACCATATAGTGCAGTATAATTAGAGAGTCTCTGATATAATTTATATCCTTAACTCAACAGTATCCCTGGGAAATATATATTTAACTTTGGAGGGGGTCAATCACAGTGTTCACATTAGTCCTGTATCAAACAGATGTCTGAACATTCTTTATGAGGCTGATACATGTGTTTACTCTAAACATCTTCATGTATCACCCACTGAACTGCATTTAGGATATCACAGATTCTCCTAAAGTCAAGCACTGGTCACCAACTGACAAGTCTGGATTACTCTGAAATAGTGTCAATAAATTTTAATGTCAGCTTAAGATGAAAAAATCAATAAAATCAGATTAAATCTGATAAGCAGAAAAAGAAATCAAAGCCAATCGTTATGTTTCCTTCTAAAATTTAACATAAACTTGCTTGCTAGATGGTCCAATTAAAATCAAGACATTGATTTGAGATTTTGTATAAACATAACATACATGTATAATGTTTTTAACTGTATCGTTCCTAAATATTGAGTCGATAAATTGATATAAATATCCTTTTATTGTTAAATATCTATACTTCTCATCCAGAAAATTGGAAAATCATTGTTTACTTAAATCTTGTACTGTAGCGACACCTTGCGTAATTCAAATTGTTTGCAGAGAGAGAAAATAGTTTATTCAAGTATCACGCAGTTTTCAATATAACAACAGAATACATGTAAAATACATTTGCTAAAAGTGCCCGGCCGTGATCGACCTATGAGACACGATCAATCATATAAAGCACATATATTAAATAAATTACATATATACAGTGGTTGGTAAAATACAATTGCTAAACTTTCTCATTTGCTGAATAAAATTAATTGACACAAACTATTAATTGAGGTAAAAAAATTCGCTTGACACTCAACATTTTGCATTAGATAACCATCAGACTGAATACCGTACAGTTTTAGAATCAAACTTGACATTCACTTCATGTTGGTACTACTTCAACGAACTATAGGGATGGTCTGTCGGTTCATTTGCATATGTGGTAAGATGTTCATAGTTTTCAGGATTTGGATTTTCATTGTTTACATTAGTCAGATGTTCATTGATTTCAGTAGACATATTTTCATAGGTCTCACTCCCCTCATCACATCCACCGATGGTTTCAATTCCATAGCTGCAGCACTTTTTGTTGCATCGGTCACGTTGTAGTAGCCAGGGTCAGTATCATTGGTTGTGTCATCAGTTGCATTGCTTTGACCAGTCACGGGGTTACGACCCTCCTCAGTTGTGATACGACGCGGTTTGATGAACAGGCTGGAAATGATATCAGGAATTGTAAGTGGTACATAATCTTTCATTTTATGTAATAGATAGAGAACGAGTAGCAGTACATTATCGGGATATAAATGTACGGGTTTGAGAGGGTTGGGCGAGGCGTCAGCACAGCCCAATGCTTGAGTCGTCAAGAAAATGTCTTAAAATGAATATATTTCAAATGAATTGTCAACAAATTTGGGAACCATTCTCTTGAACACAACCTGAAAAACATTGACATTTCTCATTTTCATATGCAAATGTTAGGGACATTGACGTCATCATCAGCACTGTGAGCACTGAATTTCTTAAATTGTCCGAGGTGCATGAAGCGTACATTTTATATAAAGCGTACGAGTCGTGCTACAGCATAAGCGTCGTGCTTGAATCACGAACATGCATGATTTAAACACGTTTTTATTCAGCAACATTGAGCAGTAATACATTTCATTGCCTGTAAAGACTGGGTGGTTTTTTAGAATGAATCAGTTCACACAATGGCTTCATCATGGCCAGTCCAAGGACAAGTACACTATTCATTCAGGAAAGGTAACTTTACTTGTTAAATCCTTACTTTTTAAAGTGTATATATTTTAAATTCTAAGTAAAATTACATTAAATTGGTTTATTTAATAAAAGTTATTGTCTTTTGTATTTCAAATATTTTTGTTTGTTTGTTGAGCTGTATTTATCAATGTGCGAGTTGTAATATCTATTGTTGCATATGCTATTGTGCATCCCGTCTATATTGCATATGAATTATTTCAGGTTACTGCAGCAACGAAATTATACTCGAACTGTCTATGGGAAAGAATGTAACGTCGTACTGGACATCACTCGGACGCTGTGTGACGATACAGGGGTTCCATTGAGACGATAATGCAGCCTCCATCCTCTAACACCCCAAGAAGGTACTTTTATAAAACTTTCTTCTAATTGTTTATGTCGTTCTATATAACATCTGAATATTTTTTTTAATATCGTGGTTGAAAATATATAAAACATTGGTAACATGGTTTGATGCTTGTCGTTGTTTCACTTACTCAGGATATAAATGAAATACACTTGGAAATTACTTGCTTTAGTTACATGATTTTATTCTTCTTTTAGGAATATCAAGCTCCTTAACATAGAAGACCCCCATCGACGGAAGCGACTTTTTCCTTTCGGAAAGGGAACACAGCAGATCATGTAATAAGTGTTTAATTGGTATTATCCACATAAATAAAACAATCAGTTGACATTGTTTGTTGTTTTTATTGAAGTCTGTGAAACAGTTTTATGAGCATGATACCCGAGCGCAACCAGACAACCGTACATCTATCGGGATATAAATGTACTCCACGTGACCACAATACAATCATATGATTGGACGAAAGCATTTGACTGTGCTCCAATGTTTTATTAAGACATCCTTCATTAGATAAACCAGTATTTTGTCGTTGCCATGAATAATTTGCTCAGATCAAAGACTTAAAGAGCAACTCCCCGATGATTTTGCTCAAATTTCTTTCAAGTAACTGCCTATGGTTAACATGCACATTGCAAAGACATTGAAATTCTCGCATCCCATTACCATTGAAATTATGTGTGACTTTAGCAAATCGTAAAAAAAAGTCAGAAAACTGTCTGTTTACGTCGCTTTTTGACGTGTTGGCCATCTTGTTTTACGGAAAACACCGGAAAAATCTCGATTTTTCCCCGAAGGAATGTATGACGTCAACTGGAGAAAACAAACCAATGCAAATGGCGACCGTCGTATCAATAACACTGTCAGACGAGTAAACTGCGCGGGCAATAGGAATTATACCAGTCGACCATTTAATGTCAAACCTTGCAAGATATTTGCATATGACAACTTGAAGAGAAACAGAAAAGGAATATACTCAATATCAGCGATAAAGTGTTTAAAATGGTTCTTACTAAACCAGGAAGTAAAATCCCAAATAATTAACCGAACAGCTGATATCATTTGTGTTTCAGTGCTGACATATCTGGCAAACTTACGTATTTTAGATACATCATTAATAGTGTATGCATGTAGTTAAATATTTTGTAATTTTGTGACTATAATATATAGGTTATTTAATTTTTGGCGAAATAACTTTACCGTACCTGCATGGTCACGTGATGTATTCTCAGGATGCAGTGAACTCCTATATTTATATGCATATCAACACGTTTCGCTGAACTCGTACCCAATTTTGTTTTAGGATGAATAGTGTATTGCAATAGAAATAATTTAATTGTAGTGATATTGTTTCATAAATTTTGAAAGACATTGAAAGAAAGAATGAAAATATTGTATCTAACTGATCTGTCTTTTAGTGGATAAAATAAGTAAGAATAATGGAATTTGTTTGTGATTGATATGTTTTTTTGATAACAAGATAATTATTATTCATTTCAAAGTTTACATACCGTAATATTTTCCTGACTATATTTTGTCAAGTATATATATCTTATCAAATGGAAAATTCAGACAGTTATTAATAAATTTTGCAATTTTAACTAACCTGTATTTTCAGTTACAGATATATAAAAAAAACAAAAACAAATACTTCATAACAATGCAAATGATTAATTTTATAAATAGAATTATCCAAAGGGAAAAGGAGATTTATTTCTATAAAATAGATGTGTAACAGTGTGTAAATACCTATGTAAGCATGACTGTTTTTTACATTTGCCTAAACCTACCTGCATATCAAACAAACTTGCCTTGAAACAGACCTAAGAATTCTGAAAAAGATATTATGTTCAAATTTTCTATTTTTATTGTGACATTAAAGTCACTTAAGATGCAATATTGCATTTCCAATTTTTAATCATGAATAAAACAAACAAAAACTATAAGAACCAAATTTATTCAACTAAGTATACATGTATTGAACATTATTTTATGTAAGGGTTTGAAGTTTGGTAATTACATAGGAACAGTGAAATTAATTTTTATCATAAAATTTATTTTAAAATAATTTGGGAAATATTTGTTTTTATTTACTCTCATAATTAAATTGAATATTAATTTGATTTACTATTACACTGTTTTGTGTAGTCTTTCTCTGAGGCGGCTCAAGTTTGCTGCAAAGTTGAATACAATATTTCTAAAACATTGGCACATTCTCATATCCAAGAGAAGAGAAGGATTTGGATATCAGTTCACACATTCAGCATATATCACTTCTTATGACAATGTTTATATATATCATTTGCTGAAAAATAAAAGGATCACACCTTCAGCACGAATATTTTACTGCACATACAGTCCATTCCTAATCTGTTTTTGTGTCTTCTCTTGTATTAGGGACTCCCATCACCTGAAACAACAATAATAAATCTTTCTTGATGCTGCATATGTTTACACATGATTAATTCAATACATGCTTTTTTTTTGTATTTGGTATAGGACCTTTGATATCTTTATGTCAGCCAAGTGAAATAATTCTAAACATCTACAACCTCAGTCTAATTTCATCACAAACAAATAAATAGTTATCAAACAAAATATTGAAATCCTTTATGGAAAGCCATTTCTTTGAAAATTTAAATATGCATATACATTCATGATCACTAACTCATGGCTTCTAATTTGTATTTTTTAAAATAGTACTTTCTACTACATTAATTGTTATATGGATTTGAATTTGGATGTCTGTCTAATATATTTCATTGAAAGCAAATGACAATATTTAAAAAATAATTTCCTGAAGTTGAAGACAAATCAATTATAAACGTTTTTTAAAAAGGCGAGTCATGCACACATTCACATTTTACCAAAGAAATAATTCTCATATAAGTTCTAATAACTGACATGTTAATGAATCTCAAGGCTAAAATTAACACCAGTCATTCAGCCCGAGGCTAGTAAAAATTACCATGGTTATCAAAATTTGGATACTGCCATCCCTGTGGGTCAGAAAAATTTCTTAATCATTGTAAGATTGTGAGCGCGTGGATCTGCAAAACACACTCGACGAGAGCCACGGTTTGAGAGAGAGACTGATAATGTTTTTTTCCTCGACTGAGTTTGAAAATTCAAGTAATATTTATATTTTCGAAAGAACATGTCCATACACATAACAAATTATGCATCGTTAGAAGAAAGAAATCAAAGACCCACTTACCGAAATCATTCCGTGTCGACAGAGGACAACGACTCCTACACAGAATTTGACATGTCCTTTCGGATCATAAATTCTTCTCATAATTATGTACAAAGATTTAGCTATTTCCTCGTTGCCATTATACTTTCATACAGCAGATATTCGAATTTCACTCTCAGTTTAACTTTCTTTGTGACCCAAATCGTCAAAAAGCGATCACCGAAGTGAAGCGCTGTGTTGTTTACATTGTCACGTGGCTGTTACGGCACGTTTGTTTGCCCCAGTTGACGTCACATCCGGTTACATCACTGGAACAAAACGATCGCGGGAAGTAAATGACGCTATTTTTTATAATTGCAAAAAATAAAATAATCTATTGTTTTACAAAATTTATGACCTAACGGAAAATCATATTGAGCACGATAGTATGCATACAGATGCACATTAGTGTACAATTTAGCTTGGTTTAGTCAAACGAATTTTGGTCCATTTTATCCGGGAGTTGCGCTTTAAACTGAAAATCTATTTACTTTTAAGCATCTTAACAAAAGGGGTTCACAACGTAATATCACTTAATTTTGTTGTAAGCATTGTTCTGATCTAACATAAAAATTGCACATTTTGTTTGTATTTCTAGCATACACATGTATCTACGAGGTTCGAAAATTAATACGATATAAAACAGATGTGATGCTACTTACAAGAAGAATAAAAGAGCTGCTATTACAAGAACCAGGACGACAATAATGCCAGTCAGTATTCCGATGACAACTGAAAGAAGGAATGATTGATAAACGATACGATTCATGCAACACCTTTACTTAGTAATACAATTCCAACAAAATTTTTCAAAATAATTATAATAATCAATGCTTCAACCAGCCTCCTACATGTATATAGATTATTTATTACATGTACTGGAATGGCAATGAGATTACATGTTTCTTCAGATATTTAATGTAGTATTTGATTAAAATAAAGGAAATGATTATATTATATTTAAATATTAGAATATTTTCTTAAATAATTAAATACATTACCTGTTGGTATCTCGGTATTTGCATCAGTGTTCTTAACATCGGCAACTATGAATAAACAATGATTGAATTATCTTTTTTATTTATCTTGAAAAAAACACAACTTTTATAAACATTACTTATCTATTTGTCAAAATGTATTTCTAGTTCAGTTCACTGATTCATTGATCTTTTATCACGCCGGGCCATTTTTAACAAGTTTACATGTGTCATAATATTAAAGAAATTCCTTCATTGCCAAAATAGTGTACAAAACTGATAACATAGTTATGACCTCATACCAGTATCTATATAATATGAAACTTATATCTATGTAATTACGAGAAACAATTTTGAGTCTTTAACTCTTAGCATCTTATGAAAGTGTTATTTAGCCTGTAACTAGTGTATATAATATTGCATTGATACGTTGATTCAAAGAAGTAATTACATAAATAATTATTCAAGAAGCATCGATTGAGAAAATGAGTAAACAATAAACAAATAATATATATGTTTTTAGTTATGATAACCATATTGTAGTGCTTTGCAAGTATGGATTGGTTACAACTGTCTGAAAGCATAGTAAAATGTCGATATACCTGTTTCATTTACGTCAAAGCAAGAATAGCAGTAAGAATGAGAAATAAAACCCTGAAAGTGAGATAAGACTGTCATATATATCAGGTGAAACAGGTGAAACTCAATGTCCTTAAATATATGATCTCCAAGTGTATTTACGGCAATGGAGGTAATTTACTATCAGATATTTATTAAAGTATCAAAATCAAATTTAAAATCAGCAAAATGAAAAAAATAAGTTGCTAAAGTGATTACATTACATGTTATTGTCTCTGTAGTTACACCTGTGTTCGTATGAATGACAACTGTGAGTAATAGCAGCTTCATATTGACTGAAAGGTCTTAATTTGTATCACTTGTCTGTAAGAAGGCATATCCGTATCCACATGTCCCTAAATACTAATTGCACATTGTTAACATCATAAAGATATATGTAAAAGATATATAAAAAGCTAGAAGAGATTCAATGAATAAAATAATTAAATGAGCTGGAGCACGTTATTTTATGGCATTTTACGTTTTCTCAAATTTTCCATTTATTATTAAGTTTATACAACATATCGGTCCGTTAATGAGTAAAACATCTTATGACACAATCCGATAAGCTGTATCCATAGAAAACAGCTTTCGGTATTGAAAGAAAATGTTGCGATGTATAAAGCGTGGAACTCGTCAGTGAGAGAGGAAGATTTGTAGGTCTCGTGAGAATTTTATAGTTCAGAAAGCAAGATGGTTGACCATTCCATCATTATACCATTTTAAAACACTACCCCGAGTGTTTAGGTATCGCTACACCAGTCAGATCACTTGAACTACCTTCGAGGTGCCATTTTAATGTGAACACATTAAAATGGCTGCTCTGAGGGAAATGGCCTCGTATGTACATTCGTTTTTGAACTCTTTTTATTGATTTAGCCAGTTTTATTGAGCATTATTTAGCCAATTGTAACACTTATTTATATATTTGTTAGAGCACTTTATTTCAGTAAGAAAAACGTTATACAGCACCTTTAATAAACATTCCGAGTTTTTTTTGATAAGTTGAGGCAGTGAAAGATTCGTCACAGTTTTTTGGTGGACATGATTCATGGGTAAACATGAATGTGTACTTGTTCTAATCCATTAAAGATTAGCAGTCTCATATGTTTCTTTGAATTGTTTTACAAACAGTTCCAATTCTCATTACAACAAAAATGGCATGCTAGGTAGTATTGCTGAATATCGATGCGTTTTTTTTACCTTGTGTAACACTTGAAACAATCAATGGCGGCGTTGTTGGAGCATGTGTGGTTAACGTTGTCGCCAGGGTTGTTATCAACTGTATGTTACACTGCACCATTATGTCTGCTTGTCCTTTGAATCCAACATAAATTCCTCTCATGAATTCAAACTGCTCTAATAACTAACTAGAAGAAACGTGACAATAAATTATACACAAGTTTTGAAAAAACAATGTATTTAGAATTGGAGCAACAGATGGATGAAGTTTAGACAAGAATAAAAAAAAAAAACCTATATAATTACAATTCTACCTTGTAATCGTAGCCACATGAGTTGCTTGGTCTTCATCTTTGCATCATAAAACAATATAATATTCTTGGTTTGATTGAGAACAAGCTTGTTATACTGGAGGGCGTTTGGTACAGGATAAGAAGACCAGGAACCGGAGTCACCCAGCAGTGTAATGTTAGCTCTATCCTCAAGTGGGAAGAAGGGAAGATGTACTTCCAGTATCTCCACAGTCATGCCAGATCCAGATATAACACATTCACACGGGACTAAAGGAAAGTCATATTGTTTGTTGAGGTAGTCAGGTGATATCAGGTACAGTTGTTGGCTGACTGTTTGACTTGTATCTGCACAGACGTCCACAGGCGATTCTGAAAATAGTCTTTTAATCTATATTTGTTTGTTGTGAACAGTTTAAGGGCATCTTGGCGAAACATTGCAACCATAGCATCGTCTGATAGCATATGTTTATTTCAAACACTTGCTTGACAATAGCACTTATCCAGAATAATGAAATTTCATATCAATAAAAAAAATACTCTTCATCAACCCAAAATTCTAATTTTTTAAATGAGATATTGGGCATAAATGACATCACATTTTTAAAGGTATGCATTCAGGAAGAAAATGGAACAGTGGTTTTGTGTGCGAAGATTATTCTTCAGCTTATCATTGATAAATTTGGGAAAATAGCGTGCAATGGGTTTTCAAAATCTCATAATGTGTTAATGAAGAAGGAGGTAGATGACAAAATCCGTATTAATTAATAAATCAATAAATAAACTAGAGGCCTATGATTCAAGGCACTTATGTAGCCTGTCTAATCCGCATCCAGATTGACATCAACTGAGGTTTTGAAATTACATTAATTTACAATTATGGTCTTCTGACAAAGTCAACACTGTTTAAATGGACCCGTGAAACGTACATGGACCATTGGCGACGTTATTTCATACTGAAAAGAAGGGAAAACAAAAAAAATCATCCAATAAGGTAATTAGATTATGAACAGTTAGGACTACGTTCAAATGACACCATGGTAACAATACCATGACGTCATGCAGGGCTCGGGCTAGAGACAATATGCTTTTCTGTAGACGGTCAGGTGGTCATCTTTCGAGCACTCAGATCGCTGGAAAATATGTCTATAAAATTATTTGTTTTATATGTTCATAAGTTATCTGTTCATCACAGGGATGTTGCACTGCCAATAGTAAAACGACATATAAGCAGTAACCGATCGTGAGTATTTATCAAACACCTTCATATAGCTACATTAACGAAACATGTTTCAATCTATTTTTTTCAAGTGTGTGGATTATTTTTGTGCGTACCTGAAATGCATTCATACGAAATTGTTACATACACCGGTGATGCATGATTACATTTCTTCTCGATCCTGCTATTGCTGATAATTTCGTCACAGGTCTGTTGTCCATTGCAGCTTGGCAGCATAACACCATCAGAAGACTGCTGCAATACCTGACAGTTTCCATCTACAGTGTTACAGTCTGATGCTGTTTGGTAGAGGAAACTGACGACGTGGATCATCTCACCAGGCTTACACTTTAACTGTATCCGATCCGTATTTGTGGTCAGACAACTGTTTGTGGTCTTCAGTGTCTCGGCTGTCAAACAAAACAACTGCTGGTAAAAATTTAAATATACAGCAGTTTGAAACCCTTAACTACTCGGCAAAGGACTAAAGGTACAACAACCTAAGATAGTCCAATCCATGAGTGATAACAAGACTCAAACATCCAAATGGAGTTAAACCATGAAGCTAGAACGATACTTAACTACATTTCAAGTTTTTGAAACATTATCTGTTAATGTTTCTGATAAACACACGCGATAGGAGATTGAAATATTGCTGTTTTTACTTGTTTTCGGACGATCCATAATAATGATTAGTCAACGAATTAATCAAATAATTAAGTAAGTAAGTAAGTAAGTAATTCCAATAAGTAAGCTATATTATATAGTCACTGCAGAAAATATCAGATATCTTCACTGTAACTTGACAATCAGGTTATTTCGTTGATAAATCCCGGTATTACATCGTTCTATATATAATAAAATGAAGGGGTATCTTTACAATACCTTGCATCATGCTGGGTCTACAAGAATCAACAACTCAATATGCTTCGGCTTAGGAAAACATCAAGTGAGTTACTACATGTACATGAAGGCGAGATATAACGAATAATGAATAATAGTGTAGTGTACTTTCATTTGATTATATTGTTTCTGATAGTGTCTATGGGTACAGTATGATATGTAATATATTTAGAAACTGTGATTATAAATGGTTTGTAAGAATCTGTATCGTGGTAAGATACACATGCACATTGTACGTGACGAATCTAGGCGACTAAATAACACTCCAAACATATATCTTACCTTTAAATGTATTGGGGAATAAGCAGCTCAGGATGACACAGAGTGCCATGCTTAACGTCCGCCTCATTGTGTACCTGCACTTAGTGGTAAAACACGGGGGATTCTTTAGATATAGGTTGATCGCAAACATTATACGAGAACACTTTCTTTTTATATTGTCTCTGTTTATCATAGCTCCTACGTTTAGCAAAAACCGATTCAGTCTGGTTTCAGGAGTATCCATTACCACATGCATGCAGTTTTATTCCCCGTTAACCACCTATACAAATTGAATAATGTCTTTTGAAACTGTTCTTTAAAGAATTCTGCTCATATAGTCAGACCGTATGTGTTAAGTCGAATTCTAAACCATGGCTGTATGTAGTTTTGCTTCACTGACTTCAGGATCAACCTTGTGATTCCCGAGTCTCGTTTATTGTCAATCCCTTTGAATACGTTTCTCTGCTAAGCAGATCGTCTAGTTCGAACGTTACTCTTTATTGAAATGGAACAGGATCTGAGACAAGCGGTAAACGTAAACTCAATACACAAATAACTCACCATCAAACGCTTAACACGTGATCAACGCATTCAACCTGATTTATATTCTTCTCCGTGATATAAATACCGATCACAGCCTTCAGTAAAATATAATCGTAGGACAACACCTTATTTCAATGACTCAATACTATATTTAATAACTAGAATACCACAAGTCATGCAAATATTACTCCGCCACAGCAGGTTATACCACAAGGAACATGTTAAATCTGTCATACATAAGGTATATATGAATACTCGCCACCTCCACTTTCAACATTGTATAAATATTGTTAAAAGAGATACTGCAAGGGAGTGAAATGAATTGGTCATGTTATTGTTATCTGTTAATGTATTACTGTATTAATGATACTCCGATTGTTTAGCATATAAAAACTCCAAGATGTGAGTTTCTGAACAACCGTAATGCGAATGTTCAATCAGAAATTGGAGTAAGCGTTAGTAAAATACCGAACTCGTCCGTGGCGTTCTTAACGTAAAATTTTCTTTCACCTTTTCATCTATATGGCTCACTTGCAAATGGAAAAATACTTGAAAAGGTAAAACTATCAGTGAATATGAGCAGTGTGTACATACATGTAATGAAATAAGGTTTTCTTTTAGTCAGTAGGACTGCAGAATGATCCTTTTGGTTGACAATATCATGCTTAAATCGGCAACATACAGGTATCCATCACTGTAATTGAAAAGTTTCAAATAAGTTTTCAAGTAATCGTCCAATGACAATTATCTACGATTTTACTTATTCAACCTAAATTTGAAACTTTAAACTGCCACATATAATTTCGCCAGGCACAGGATCATGGTTATCCTAAAGGAAGTGTAGTAAAATGACTCTCATTGCTTGATATAGCATGTGATAACCGTTGTAATACTATTCGTTAACAGTGGGGGAGCGAACCTACTTTTATGTTATTTCATTTAAACATTTGGAATTCCCTGACTGTATAAGAGTTAGTGTGATCACATATGATACTTACATGTACATGTAGGTTCAGCCAGGATTATCCGGGTTTGAACATAACATTGCAAGCTTCATGACACAGCAGTGTCGTCATGCCCTCAGACGCCAAAATCGAAAACATCTACAACATCCCCAACATCCAGTTCAATGAACAATACCAAAACTAACAACACATCAGACACAATTACCAACATAATATAGAAGAATGTGTGTGTATGTATGTATGTATGTATGTATGTATGTATGTATGTATGTATGTATGTATGTATGTATGTATGCATGTGTGCATGCATGCATGCATGCATGCATGCATGGATGGATGGATGGATGGATGGATGGATGGCTATATCTCTCTGTTCTGTCTTTGTCTCTAAATGTGTGAATATTTTAACTTTAATTCAATCAAGCATTCTCTTTTCAGTACAATGGAGTGAGTCATCGCATTGGTCCTTTGTACACTGTACAATATGGTCATACATAGCGATTTTTTAAAATTATATGAAAAGTGATTTGAGACCCAGAGGACACATGAGAAATAAAACAAGTTTCTAATGACAGTTTCCTGTTGAGAAAAATAATGGTCCCTGCTTTGCAATTTTACAAACAATTATGTGAGAAGTGATTTAAAGACGCATGAAAAATAACATAAGTTTCTAATGACAATTCCCTGTCGAGAAGACTTTTATCAAACGTAAAAAGTGGTGAGATTGTATTCAATGAAAAGGGTTTATATCGTTGGCGAAGATTATTATCGGATTCACAAGAGAGCACAGAGTTACAAACACACTTTTAAATCATTGGAATATCAAAATACCTGCCGTTTTCAATGGAAATCTTTTGTGAACTACGGGAAATGTGCAATCAAACTCAGGCTGAAAGAAATTGACTGAAACAATTTCGGGAGTTAGTTCCCTTTGAACGTTATTCACAACAATGTACTTGTTTACCAGGAAGTGGAAAGGTATATTTCTCAAGGGTCTACCTATGTAACCTATTTGTGCGTCAACAAAAAGAGTGGACATGCTTCATATTGTATGTCATATTGAAGACATACCTTATCACAACGCCATGTTTGTAACCTAAGAGGTTAACCATGAGACAAGTCATGTTTGAAATCTGTGTACTTTTATACAGCCTTTTATCCAGCAGTGTAAAAGGTGAGATATTGAATTGCATCTTTTCTGTTAACTCCCAATAGAGATACTAAGACCAATGGTAATAATAATTTAACATGCAGCCCTGTCGAGATGTAAATTGAAAATAGCCCGACACTACCCGGTAAAATAAACGCTTACTCATGTTTAACATAGTAAAACCTCAAAATACTGTTTGCGGATAAGGTCAATTGAAGTGTATGTACATTGAAATCAACAATTGTCTTGTAAATTAGTATACACTATTTATTCATCAGGGTATAACACATTTTATTCTATTTGTACTCAAATAGACAATGGTTTTTAATGCTGCTTAAGGCGAGAATATTTGTCATTTAACCTAAAACTATGCAAAATAAGCAAATACAATAATTATTTGTAAGTTTATTGAAATTTGTTGTTAATATATCTTTGCTGTAAGTAAGTTTTAGAATAGGCCAAAATATCCAAACTCAGTCTCCTTTTTTCTAGGAGTTTTTTTTTTAAAAGCGCCTTTTTCAGAAACAATAACTTAAAATGTTACACAACTTTTAAATTCATTTTATTTGGTTCCTAGAGATATGATGCTACTGTGCGTAAGTCATATTAATTATTTCTTGGATTAAAATATTGTTCGTCTGATGGGTACGTGTTTCTTTTACCCAGGAGTGATAACATGGTTTGGCAACACGAATTTGTTTTCACAGCTGAGACCTCAAACAGTTGTCTGACAATTAAAATGGTCTGATCCAGTTAACATGTAATCCCTTGTTAGATGATTATCATCATCATCATATATAATTTGAAAATAGTGACGCTGTATTGTGTCAAATTAGTGTATATCATGTTTTAACAATATGTATTTGTATTCACAGCTCAGACACTGAAGACCACAAACAGTTGTCTGACCACTGATAAAGATCGGATCCAGTTAACATGTAACCCTGGTGAGATGATCCATGTCGTCAGTTTCCTCTACCAGACAGGGTAAGGAGGCTGTAACACTGTAGCGGAGACTGCCAAGTACTGCAGCAGTCTTCTGATGATGTTATGTTACCCACCTGCAATGGACAACAGGTCTGTGAAGAAATTATAAGCAACGGCAGAATCAACAAGACATGTAATCATACATCACCGGTGTTTGTTACTATTTCTTATGAATGCATATCAGGTACGTAAACGAAAAATAATTCAGACACATGTTGAAAGAGTTTGAAATATTTTAGTTAATGTAGGTATATGGTAGAGGTTGGTAATAAATGCATCGTTGTTGCTTTAAGTCGTAATGCAACTGTCTAACAAATGTGTTGACCCACTGATTTATACCAGTGTAAAACTAATGTTATTTCAATGTCATTTGTATTTACTTAAACGACTGTGATTAACTTATTCAAGTAGGTTTGCGGTACTATCAATGTATTATTAAGGTACACTACGTCGGTTTTAATGACTATGATAAAGATAAATATAAAAGTAAAAGAAAATCTTTCTAAAAGAAGAGTCCAAATATATACATAGCCTTCAATGTTAACTACAAATTACTTTTTTTTCTGGTATACATTTACAATTGCAGAGTCTATTTTGGACATTTGTGTAGGAACAATTCAAACATTCGAACAACAACTGTACTTGATATCACCTGACTACCTCATCAAACCAGATGACTTTCCTTCAGTCCCGTGTGAATGTGCTGTATCTGGGTCTTGACTCCGGTTCCTGGTCTTCTTATCCTGTACCAAACGCCCTCCAGTATAACAAGCTTGTTCTCAATCAAACCAAGAATATTATATTGTTTTATGATGCAAAGAGGAAGACCAAGCAACTCATGTGGCTACGATTACAAGGTAGAATAGGAACTATATAGTTAGTTTTAAACGTTTATCAATGTTTCATGATGACAACTGTTTTATTCTTAATTGTAATCTTGTGATCTATATTTGGCATAGACCAACGCCCTTCAATATAACAAGCTTATTTTTAATCAAACCGAGAGAATATGACATTGTTATGTGATGCAAAGGGGAAAACCCAAGCAACACATGTGGTTACGATTACAAGGTAATTACTGTTGGTTATGCTTTAATGTGTCCTAAAAATAAGATCACGTAAAATCGTATTTCGTTTAATCACGTTTGAAAAACTACAAGTTATGAATTTATTACACTTAATATATATGTATATAAATTTACAGATTGAACTGATAAATTTTACTTTCACCAATGAGACGAAGGAACTTTCGTATCCACCAATTCTATCAGAAAAGAGTAACCAAGACAACAGGTCAAGGGGATTACTCTTTATTGACTTTGCGTCTATGAAAGGAATGTGTTAAGGCTCTGTTCAACCGATAAATGAAAAAAAAGACTTCAGAGTTTTCTTCAAGTTATTTATTGACAAAGTTTAAAAGCTGTCCTAAGCTGTAAGGTGTTATGAAGTAAACAAAGGCGAACAGGTTGATAAGGGTTTCATTCAATTTGAATTCAATGTCATTCGTACATACTGTGTAATTTCATGTGACGCCATTTTTTTTAATTGGGGTTTATCGATTACATAACCTTGCAAATTCGGCTTCAACTTCCCGACGCAAGCCACAACTCTTGCCAGTCTCAATTACTGGCTGATTTAAGCCTTGTCTCACATTATGGTTATGGTGCTACGAAAACAGGGCCCACTAAGCATTTCAGATGGAGTGATACACTCTCTTAACACGGAAAAGGGAGAGAAATACTACACGGCTTATATCAGCCAGCCAGTGTTTGGATCCTTACATGTATGTGTGTTTTATTGACGAATATTTAAAAGAAAGTCATCTGGAGGGTTACTTCGCTCTATATATTAGATCTTTTCTGCAACATAATGATTCAGATTTATCTTATTGCGATTTTCCTCTTCAATACCTATCATGTACATTTATATATTGAAACTAGAAAATGAATTTCCAGGAGCTGCCGACATTGCTTTGATTTGCAATAAGCAATTGACACAAACAGCACTCAAGCCTACCGCTCTGCAGACAGCTGTAACAAGCGGCTGTAAATCGGCTGTATGTCTACCCCCTACCACTTGGCAGACATCTGTAACCAGCTCGTGGAAACCAAATGCGAGTCCAGGTAAGTTTCGCTATTAGATTGTATAAGTAAAAAACTGCAACAACAGGTGAACTATTCTGCACCACATCTCCTATAGTGTTCTCAGGTGTGGATGTTGAGAACATCAAGATGAAAACATATAACTTTCGTATTTTCACTAATACATACCAAAACATTTTAACGCATGCCTCTTCTTTTAGTTGAAACTAATTTGTTTACCAAAGTATCTATTTGTTAACAATATAACGTTCCATCTGAATGAACTAGTTACTCTGGTTCCCAATTCATTACAAATAAATTGTTCAACATATTCTTCAAATGTTAAAAGTGTATGCGTCCACGATAATTTAAATGAAATTTTTAAATAATAAATGACAACACTTATGAAAATGATTTCACAGATTTAAACTAAGCTATGAATAAAAATTACAATAAACACTAAAAGTATATGTTGTATTTATCATTATGTGACATATTGCCATAAGTTATCTATTAGCCACTGATGTTTTTCCTTTCAGACAAAAATGAAGCAGTTATCGTTGGAATCCTCACTTGTGTCTTGGCAGTAATGGTGACATGTTCAGTTCTCTTACTGGTCTATCTGTAAGTATTGAGAATTACCTAGTACTTGATGTCGAATATCACATGTAATACAATAACGCAGTCAATATGTTATTATGAAACCCATTGACAGAACTTATGTTTTTAACATTTTGTAAGGTGTTATTTTTGTTTATATTACATAACTTGAATTCAAGTTAAATATATTTACTTTTCTTAGAGGATAGGAAACCTTGCAGATTTGTATTGAAATATTCAATAGCGTAGTGAATATCAATGTACCTTTCTAACGCGGAATGTCATTATATATCAATGGGACGAACATTAGTTCCATATTATATATAGTTCCATAGTCTGCAATCCAATGTAATACGTACCTTTTCAGCTACAGAATGCGAAAACCAGGGGATCAAGGAGCCGCCAGTTCTAATCTGAGTGACAGTGTTATTTACGTAAATACAGTGAACACAAGAACTGGAGTTGTTGCATCCAATTATACGGAACTAAACACACGGACCACACTAGCCACTCATCCATATGAAGAACTGACCCAACTACATCATTCAGATACTCAACAGGAGGAGAATGAGTATTTGGAACCAATCAGAAGTTTCCCTCAAACTGTTGGCGCTGACCATCAGCATCAAATAATTGAAATAGAAATAGAAGACGTTGATCATAATTCAAAAGGCAACATGGAATTAAATAAGGAACTCAAGGATATAGACAGCAAAACACAAACCAACCATGAGACAGGAAGTGATGTATCAAATTATCTGGACGTGGTCAATTCAACTGGTCGTATAAAGCAGGCTGTTTGTCAATTCAATGACGCTGACAGTGCCTTAACAGAAAGTAAACAAGAAATCAACACAGGTTACAATCTCAGGGTGGTAAATGCAACGTACAGCCAGATTATGACAGAGATGTGACAGGCGATTATGTGGACATGACGAACATACGTGAATGTACACGCCAGAAAATTTACCAAAATGAATGCTGTCATAGTGTTCTAAAGGACAATAAGATACACACCAATTTACCCTTCCGGGGTGAACACAACAAGATACAATCCGTTGACTGTGACAAAATTAGTGTTGAGTCAAATAACATAGACATGGTCCATACAACTGGTCATCAAAAACAGGCAATCGGTCAGTTTAATGACGCTGACAGTAAGACAGAAAGTCAATCCTATGACGGTAGTTGCAAGGCACAGTCTGACCATGACAGGACAAAGGTGACAGGCGAGTATGTGGACATGAAGAACACGCCTAGTCTTACATGTAAATACCGGGCGGTTGATAGTTCTCCACTTTATGAAAACACTACGTATCTGGAGCTCGACGTAGATCAATTCGACTTTTGTGCATGAGTGCTCATATTATGTCCTTAACGTAGGCAGGTTACAGTTGCTGAACTAATCCGATGTTGTTACAAGAATGGCGGTCGTATCAATCTATATTGTGCATTAACTTTGCATATAGCACATACATTTCTACCATGACATTTGAGCATTATCATTGTGATATGATGGACTAGATGTATAATTCTTAATGCTTACTCCTTCCTCGATAACTTTGCGAGACTTATTATATCCGATACCTGCACCCGTGGACACTATTTGGAGGATGAACTCTTGTATTTTCTCTCTCTTGCCTGTCCCGCTTACAATGCTATATAGAGGATATCTGTCTTTTCTTGACTAATACCATGTTTATCTCATAGAGTGAGGTAGAAAGGTTATATTTTCACGAGTGGCGCAGCCCCGAGTTAAAATATATATCTTTTCTACCTCACGAGATGAGATAAACATGGTATTTGTCAAGAATTGACGGATATTCTATTTATTATATGATATTATCCATGTAATTACGTCCGAAGAGGGTCGTTTTCACGCCGAGCGGCCGCTAGGAACAGCCCGTCACCACAGTAACACTGTGACGTCATAAGCCAATTCACCGCGTGAGACCATTGTTTTATGATGTAAAATTATATCAGTCACCGTTCGCAGTGAAAATATAAGTTATTTTCACTATAGCTTGATAGACAGTTTATTTCACTGATAAATCCCAGTATTTCACTGCTCGTCATATAATTAAGAAATAGATTTCATAATGTGTTTGTTCACTGGCTTATAAACGGTTTGAAAGGTGCAAGTTAAACTGGTATAAATGCCGGAGCTTGTCGACGGCATTTATACTACAGTTTAACTTGAACTTTCAAACCGTTTATAAGCCAGTGAACAAACACATTAATAAATCTATTTCTTATAAATTCAAACTTTGTCATTTAAGCGATTTCTAATCTGTAAGTAAACTTTTGAAAATAAAATAATTCTGAAAAAAATGTACAGTCCGCGATAAAACAAATTTTTAGTATTGTCTTAGATCAGACGCTAAGCTCCGCCCACAATAACACCGCATCACTTATGTGTCACCAGACGCAAAACGTAGTTCACAAGAAATATGATTAAAGTATTTAATTTTTGGTTCTAACATGCTGTTCTATTCAAACTTTCAATCTAGCTACAATTAGAATTCGATTTTTAGCTCATCAGGCCTGAAAGGCCCGATGGGCTTATGGCATGGGATGTCGTCCGTCCATCCTTCCGTCCGTCCGTCCGTCCGTCCGTAAACTTTTCACTTTTTCGACTTCTTCTCCAGAACCAATGACTCTAGAGAGCTGAAATTTTATGTACAGACTCCTTGGCCAATGGGGATTCTAAATTGTAGATTTGGTGACCCTGTGACCCCAAATAAGGGCCCCAGGGTTCATAACCTTAAAAGCTATTTTCATCTTCTTCTCCAGAACCAATGACTCCAGAGAGCTGAAATTTTATGTACAGACTCCTTGACTGATGGGAATTCTAAATTGTAGATTTAGTAACCCCGTGACCCCAAATAAGGGCCACAGGGGTCACAACCTAAAAATAATTTTTCATCTTTTTCTCCAGTTCCAAAAGCTCTAGAAAGCTAAAATGTTATGTGCAGACTCTTTGGCCAATGGGGATTCTAAATTGTAGACTTGGTGATCTTGTGACCCCAAATATGGATCACAGGGGTAATCACTTAAAACAGCTGTTTTAATGAACTGTGAAGATAATATTTTATGTGCACTTCATATGTCAGCTTAAGAGTAATACTACATTATGGACATGTTTGATGTAATAAATGTGAAATAAGAACTATTGAATAGCCTGTGAACTGAATATTGTGACAGGATGCATAGGAACAAATTTAAAAAGGGTTAACAAATGTTTTATTTTACATTAGATGTGTGAACTAAATATGACTGGTGATGAAGTAAGATAAGACTATTAAAACTAGCTACATGAGTTTGTGATACCACATCTTCTTTTCCAATAAAGAAAAATAAATAAAGATGGGGAAAACCAAATTTAAAATATATAATTTACTGGCTGTGAGTCCAGGGTCTGCATGTTGCATAATTGCAGGTGTTGACCTGGGGAGTGACCCCTCCCTGGCAGAGATGCAAACAGCAGCTTGCTAATACACGGAGGTTTCAGGTTACTTCGTTGCTGTGTTACTGATTTAGTCTTACACTCAGATGCTCAATAGAATTTATTAATTAAATATTGAAAAGGATCCTATGAAACTATGAGCCTATGAGAAACAGGATTTTTAGAAACAAATAGGGGCTTTTTTTCATTATGTAATAAATGTTGATAATTCCAGGATAAAAATAAGAAATTAAACAATAAACTGCAAAGGTCTATATTATTTATAATGAATATGGATTAATGTGTAACCAATTTTGATAATAAATTTGATGACTGAGCAATGACTTATTATGTGATATCTTAACCTTTTCCTTAGGGATAATTAATAACATGATTCCTGATGAGCTTCAGAGCCAGTGGCTCTATTTTTTAAAAAGTTCAATCAAGAAAAGAGCATGTGATAGTAGTGTCATAATTGCGCAGTGATACAGTGATAAAGTAGTACTGCAGGTTATTTTTTGTAAACGTCAGGTTATGAAGGTTATCCTTTTCAGCTGTCAATCTTGTGTTTATGAGAATGTATACCGGTCACATGACCTTGTTTAATCCAATCAGCAGAGAGCATATAACGTTAATTTCAAAGTCTGAATTTATTAATAAAATATACTACTTATTCACCAAATGTTACACTTTTACATCCGTCTTGCAGGGAAATGCTTGCGTAACAAATGATGAGAATCCTTCCATAATTTTATCTTTAAATCTCACAGTTTTTCGAACTTTTCTTAACTTAATTGTAATTCATATATTTTTTTTTATCTTGCTACTGCATAGCTGTTATATGACTTTCAACAACTTCAAAGTTTAATGCCTTCAACTGTATGTTTTATTTCGGGCTGTACATGTACACGCTTGTTGGTTTGATATGTAACTATGTTTCTGCAATGTATGCAACTTCTTCTGTTCTGTGAACGCCATCCACTTTTGTTTGTAACTATTTTGACAGTCATTAACAAAACAGTGTTTTGCTTGTTTGCCGATCCCGTCGCTTTTAAATGAATAAATACGTTTAAACCATCTGCCTCAATTTATCAATCAATTGAACTTGCGTTCACTACAGAGCTGAACTGAACTTTTTTCAAACTCATGCTGCAGTTCATTTATACAATATACAAATAATAGCTATATACAGCTGTTGCATTCAGTAAAGGTACATATGTGGATGATAAAACTTATTTATTGAACAAAGACATAATGATTTAAAAAAAATGTGCGAGTTTTCTTAAAGTTACTCTCTTATTAAAATTAAAATTAATTATTCATTTTATACATATTTGGCATATTATTTAAAACAATGCATACATGTATATCTTTCTCATTGCAGTATAGGATATACAAATAAATTATGAAGTTAATATATAACTCTCTGTACCTCTTTTCGGAAACTTGACAACCAAAACGCGCTACCCTGAAAACCGCTATTTTCAACCAATGGCTTATTTAAGCCTTGCTGTATTTTCTTAACGTTTCTGTGCTGACGTAGCGTTTAACATAGGTCAACACAGACATTAATCAGCAGGGCATACATTAAACAGTGATGGAAATTGAATCGAGTAGTGATTTGCAATGTAAACTTGGATTACCTTTACATAACGTATTTCTAACCATCAAAGTATGTATGTCATGCCTTATGAGCGTATCTTATTACAAAATGGAAAACGTGCTGATTATGCGGGAATTATTCATCAACATTATTTTTTAATTTTTTTTAAAAATCAGCATTGGTGAATTAGTTAGTTATATACGATATAACTATTTTCGTTAATATGATCGACTTGCTTACTATTAAATTCATCCATCGGCTTATTAATTTTGTTGCGTTGCATTCTAATCAAACCTGTTATTTCATATATGCCTTTATAAAGTATTTCATGACTCTATGGGTTATATCTTTGCATGTTGAGTGAAATACCTTTGAAAAAGGTGTTGAACCACGAAGCACCTCACCAAGTGTTCAACACACACAGTAGGTACTAACTATTGAAGCATTTCGAAACGTCTTTCATATTCAAAATATCTAATGTTTATTTTGTAATTAAAATGAACATAAAGTAGTCATCTTCAAGTTTCATTGTGACAAACATTTGATGCTTCTGTATCATACTGTCATTTCATTAATCGGTATATGGTTTTTGCGTTTATAAAGTTTATAAACAGCATCAACTTTTTGACAGGTGTTACAACAATTTACTGTGCGTTTTCATTTGATCAGGTAAAATGTATTTACGGCTAAAGTAGAACGTCATTTATTTGTAAATTGTAGCGGCATCAAGATATAATGGTGTATATAATGTTATCACAAGTCTGAGGAAATTATGGCAACAATTTACAAACACGTTTTTCCTCAATCGTTAATTATACATAAAATAAATAGTTATATCAATCATGAATTGTAAAAACTTCCTCTTACAAGGAGTTAATAATTCTAACATAAACATTTTAATTTAAATAAGTAAACGTGAGTTTTAAGTAAAAGATAACAAGTCACACTCCTATGGTATCGATTGTACAAAATGCTTGCATTTCGAAAAAAAGAAGGAAAAGGTGATGAATATTTTTTATGAAGTAAATAAGGAAAACACGGTTGGAGTGAACAACAATCATGTGTAACGTGCATCCATCAACGCTCAACCCGGAAAAATTGCATTTAGAATCACCATATTCTGAAACAGTACAACTGTTTCCGTTCAATTTTTCGGGACCCACTCTCGGAGTCACCCCCTCTTTCCAAAATAGCTGTATCCGCTCCTGATAAATGATAAAATCCGCAGCATTAAGTATAATGAAGCAACATAAACAATAATAAAATGAACTGCATGAGCTACAAGTGGTTGTTAAAATTATTGTGAAATGTCAAAATAATATAACTTTTGTGACTATAATACAATTCAGTATCCACTCTTCCAGCATGTTTTACTCGAGATCAAAGGCGCGGCCTTTATATGTTTTTCGCAATAAATACAGTTTTTAAGTGTCGCTACAGAGCCATGGCCAGTGACGTCAAACCAGCACGCACGTACTGTAATGGCGTCAGCAAGGGTGACTTTGGGCGAACATTTTAAATTCAAGGTAAATTTTCTTCAGTGTATTTATATAGATTTTAGCAAAATTTTTATTAAAATGAGTTGAAAATGACATGCTGAAATAGCAGTACAGAAGCATAAACCAACAAGTGTTTTGCAAGGAAGTACATTTTCCGCTGAACTACATTGAACATCAAACCACTAAACCTTCGGCCTCCAGCTTTCAGGACAAAACTGTTCTTTATTGCAAAACGCATCATTGTTTAGGGTATTTTATACTTAACTTTGCAATGTCTCCCTGGCGGTATACGTTTACACATACTTTTCGGTTAGCTGCAGGAAGTTGTCCATGCTCCTCACGGCATTGGTAGCAGGGGCCGTGTCATGAACCGATCTTAGCCCTAGGATAAACATTAAGCCTATAATTAAACATAAACTAAATCTTAGGGCTAAGATCAGTTAGTGGAACCAACCCAACATGCTTAATGATTTCTGTCCTTTCCGAATACATTTGTGCTGTCACTAAAATTCAAACCATAGTTAAAGGTACATCCATTGTGTTGATGGAGGTCACATATTGCAAACGTTATAAATGGTTTTGCTTTAGCGAGAGGTACCGATTGTTACCGAAAACTACCATTTTGATGATAGTAGACTGAGCATATTGACAATATGAAAGTAAAAGTACTGATTTCTGATCGAAAACAGGACAAGGCACAGCGTGTAGCGCGCGTCAATGAGTCAAACATAATTCTGGAATCTTATTTATAACAAAGAGACAAATTTGAGTTGATAATGTTTAATAGGTCACATAACTAGTGTGCAAGTAAATGGAGCGTGCAGTTTCGGTTTCTGCACATGCATAATTATGTTACTCAATTTTAATTGGAAACTAGTAATTATGATATATTTGACGATTGTGGATAAATATGCAAGCTTAGTGAATTTATTTGTATTGTTGACAGCACATGTGGTGAGTTGGAACGTATCAAAGCCAAATAAAAAAATTTGAAACACAATGGATGGACTTTTAACTATAACGTGTTTCCAGATTCTCTGGAGCTGGCATCTATCATACAAATGGTTATCGTGATATCACCATGTTCACAAAAGTGCAAGCAACCTTAATAATATTTCATAATTTCACACCTCATTGCTATTATCACAATATACAAATTCATTATCTTCACGTCTTAATATTTCAAAGACTTAAAGACTAATTGGAGTCGTCACCTTGATACAAATCATTGTTTACCATGATACATTCATCATCTTCCAATCTCTATTCATCAGCTTGTGTCTCCATATGGCCACGTGTAACGTATCTATGATACAAATCATTGTCCACCATCATTTCATCTTTATCTTCCAATCTGTATTCATCTGCTTGTGTCTCCGTGTAGCCTGATTTCCGGTAGCTATGATACAAATCATTGTCTACCATCATAGCTTCTTCATCATCTTCCACTCTGTAATCATCTGTTTGTGTCTCCGTGTAGCCTGATTTCCGGTAGCTATGATACAAATCATTGTCTACCATCATAGCTTCTTCATCATCTTCCACTCTGTAATCATCTGTTTGTGTCTCTGTGTAGCCTGATTTCCGGTAGCTATGATACAAATCATTGTCAACCATCATAGCTTCTTCATCATCTACACCATCGGCAGGAGCTTCTAGAATATGGTAAACATTATCGATGCCTTGTTTTTCATCATCAACGGAGGTTACTTCTGGATGAAGATACTTTACCTGAACAGGTGTGCTCCTGTAGTCGCCATGTGACCTGAAGCTGTGATGCAGATGGTTATAAATCGTTTCACACTCTTGGTCATTTGTAATGCGCCCCGTTTCATGTGCACGACCTTTTACAACCAAACCGGACTTCTTTTCCTCAAATTTTGTAGCGTATATGTTTTGCAGAGCCTTGTGAAATGTTTGGTCTTCTTTCGTGTGGAAAGTTGTATGAGTCATTGGCTCGCTGTTATCAAGTGGAAATTCTCTTAGTCCAAAACAGGAATCCATTTGCTTCGTATTTGTGAAATTGGGGTTGGCATTATGTGGTAAGGAGAAGATCTTCAGTTCGGCAATTTCACCGTTAGCCGTGTGCACATCACACCTTTTTTCAGTTGTCTTCTTGCTACTTTTTATCTTGCTGCAAAATAATAAGATAAGGGCGTGACTATGTCAAACATGAGAAGAATCAACATATATGTCTCAAGAAAATGTGTTATTGTAAAGAATATATATATAGATTTAAATTCAACTCATACGAATGAAACATAGGCTTACCCTTTATACAACAACTAAAAGTACGAAACAATACAAACATAAAGATAGAGAATTGTAATATCAAACAGTGTGTATGTCTAAACTAGTAGGATATGTCTAACTGTTTTTTAATGTGTACTTATAATTCTTAAGTAATTACTCCATTTCTGGTCTTTTTAATAACTTGGGTGGGTATGATATGAGAACTTGTGTCATTATTTGAAGTCTATAAAAGTATATTACCTGCAGACACAAACCGTAATTATGATGAAGATGATAAACAGAAGCACACCTCCATATATTTCCACTGATATGAAGATGTGCTCTGGAAATAACAAGAAAATTCAAGTAACGATTTGTCGTTTCTTATAATTCATAACAGAATTTATTTTACTGATATGAACATACATTTTGAATTTACATGCTACTTCCAATATTTTAAACATTTTCACCGACTGTTTGATTATTTTGTTCATTACTACATTACTACAGTTTGGCTCTTGAAATAAAGTTTTAATTTTTTCAATATAATTTTATTTTTCGCCTTTGTAGTTCATTATATTCAAATTCGTGCTGCTCCACTTCCTATGGAGAAAATAATTATTTTCGATTTTCAAAATCTCACTGTTTATCAATTTGCATGAATGAAAGGCTGATGTTGGATTTATTAAATGAAATATTACTTTATACGTCAAGATCACCTATTTAAACCTTTGAGGGAAATATTAATCTTATATTTGTATTGTATTTTATATGGGGACGTCTCTTTTGCACGTGAGTTTACACACCTAACCTTAAGCACTCCTTTGCATTGAACATAACTTGTTTATACATTTACTATATACTATATATTTCTTGAGAAGGAAAATATTTAATTGGTGTTTGTACCAGCTAGTTTAAGTGGTTAAATCACAGGGGTTCGAATCGCTGTTCAAAATCTAAATTTTTGCAATTATAAACTGTTTACATACAGTGTGGTGAGCTTATATCCCAAATTTGAGCGCAATCGGTGAAGAAATAAAGATTTTAGATAATTATCCGCATGTAGGTTGGTAGTCCACAATGTCATTGAACTATCGGGTTCTGTTTTAGAAATAGAAGACAAGTTAATGAGTTTATTCTTGTTCTTATACAAGATTCGCTTAAACAATTGCCGTTTTTATATAGACAAATAAACGTTCAGATAATATGTTTTTTGTGTACATTTTTAAAATGAATGCCTCCTGTCGTAGAACACATATACTGGCAATACAATAAAAGTGTGACCTAAAATATGATTAGATTTGCTGAGCGACACTCTATCTGACGTCTAAAATCATGAGCATGTTTTATTGTCTCATAAAGCACTCTGTTGGCCCCGTTGACCGCCTATGTTTTTTTTTTATTGCCCTGGATATCTCATATAATGATTGACTGTCCTGAAGTCACGGAGAGAGACAGATTTTTAACCTCCGTAAGTGTCCCCTTGTGTAGGAATATGTTAATATCTCTAAAGATGAGAAGAATATACGTTTCCTACCTCAACGAAGAATCAACGGTTGATAAAGAAAATACCTTTTAAAAACAACTAATGAGTAAAGGAAAATGCTTCTGAGTCAAAACACTTAATCCTCACCTGTCCCTGTTTTATGCGTTGGTGTTGTTGTATGCGATGGTGTTCTCATAGTCGCTGTAGATGGTTCTTTTGATGTTATTGTTGTTGTTTCATCGGACGTTGCTGTTGATAGTTTTGGAGGCACTGTTGTTAATGCTTTCTGGGGCGTTGTTGACGGTTGTTCTGAAGTAACAGACGAAGACTCAGTTAAATAGCAAGGCAAAACCTATGTGACCCTGTGGGCGGTGTGTTGGAAGATGTAAATATCTTATAATGAGCCAATCAATATACTGACCTGTCATACCTCAAGTAAGACAATTGAAAAAGAATCAATGGTTGATCAAGAAACAGACTTTCAAAGAAGACCTCGATGAGTATAAGAACATTCCTCTGATTCAAAACGCGTAATCCTCACCTGTCCTTGTTATATGTATCGATGTTGTTGTATCAGATAATGTTTTCATAGTCGTTGGAGGTGGTTCTTTTGATGTTATTGATGTTGTTTTATCGGACGTTGCTGTCGATAGTTTTTGAGGCGTTGTTGACGGTTGTTCTGAAGTAAAGGACAAAGACTCGGTTAAATAGCAAGGCAAAAACCTACTGACCCTGTTGGAAGATGTAACTATCTAATTATGAGCTAACAAATATTCATGAAGCTGTCATACCTCAAGTAAGACAATTGAAAAAGAATCAATGGTTGATCAAGAAACAGACTTTCAAAGAAGACCTCGATGGGTATAAGAAAATTCTTCTGATTCAAAACGGTTATCCTCACCTGTCCCCGTTTCATGTGTTGGTGGTGATGTATCAGATGATATTTTCTCCGTGCTTGTAGATTGTTCTTTTGTTGTCATTGTTTCCTCGAGTGTCGTTGGCGCTGTTGATAAGTCATTTGGTTTCGTCGTTGATGGTGGTCCCCCGGCCGTCTTGCCTGTTGATGATAGTTGTTTGGATGTCGTAATTGTGATTGTTGATGCCGTGCCTGTTGGTGGATGGTTATTTTGTGTAAAAATGCTTTTGTGTTTTAGGTAGCTGATATATCCTTCACTGATGGGGATAAACTTTGTCTCTATTCAATGATAAGAAAAGTAAAAAATATTATTTATACATAATGCACTCTAAAAATCCTGGATGCGACATTGTTTCTAAATTTGTATCTCAGGTAAATGCCAATACAATTCAAATCTATAGACATAATGTCCGATATTCTGTACATTTGATCTTAGCTAACAGCCAATCATGCATGTCAAAATTTATTTGTAGGGTCACGGACCTCGGGCCACAGGCCACATTCATTCATGTATATACAAACACTACCTTAGGCAATAGAGAGTACCAGTGCTGCAGCTAGGATGAGTAGTTGCGGGAGTCCCGCTAATTGTACCTACTTTGGCGCAAATTTTTCATTTACTACGCATTTTTGTATATCAAACGCACAGAATTATGTTTTTAAAACGACTATTAAATTCAACAAAGTGTCAGAAATATTCAGAAAGCAATAACAACTTTCTGAAATGTTCGGAAAAAAACACCAGACCGAATATAAATCTAAAGCGGTCTAGCTTGAATTGTAATGGTGAGTTTGTGATAGATCGATGATCATCATGTCAAAACGAATAATAACAGATTTCTTTGCCAAAAATCAGAAAGAAATATCACTTGTCAGCGACATTGATCAATCACAAAATTTGCAATGCAACTGCAAAGTACCCCAAATTCATTGAGTTTCTGAGTGAAATGAACTGTCCAAGAATTCGTGAACTTAACTGTGGTAGAAATGCAACCTATACATCAAGTCTCATTGCTGATGGATTCCAGGAAAACTTGAATGAACTTATGCTCAAAAGTGAATACATATCTGTGATGACAGATGAAAGTACTGACATATCAGTAAATTGTTGTGTACATCAAGCTGTTAAATAATTATGAACTTGAAACACATTTCCTAGGAAATCTTCTGATCAAGAAAGCAAGTGTGACTGCTGCAGTACTATTCGCTGAAATTCAGTTATATCTGGAGAAACATGGCGTCACAATGCCAAAATCATTGCATTTGGTATTAGGGCACAAGAGGGGAGTGGCCGCTAGAATTAAAGAAGTCAGTCCTCACTGCATCAACATACTTTGCATGGCACATCGCCTCAATCTGGTACGTCATAGGCAGCTGTACCTTTCATCAAAAAGACTTTTGAGAAAACTTCAACAGACTTGTACTATTACTTCAAGCATTCAACCTCAAGGATTGTATCACTGTCACAAATTCAGAAAGTTCTTGAAGACCCAGAATCCGATGGTTTTCTTTCTACAGTGCCCTCGCAGCTTTGTACCACAGTTAGGTAGCACTTGTCACGTTTCTTAAGAAACTCTCTTGGAAACTGTCACTGACTACAGATTTGTCTACACATTGCATCTGATGATGGATGTGATACCTTCTTTCACACAGTTGAACATGGTATTTCGGAAAATCAACCTTGACATAGCAGCAGTGAAGCCAGCAGTAGAAGGATGCCTGAATGATGCTAAAATGGCAAGGGGAGGTAATACTTATTATCAGAAAATGTTCAAAGAAAACACAACAGTTGAAGAACATGTTGCATTTTAAAAGCAGAAGGTAATTACAGGTTAGACATTCTTCTTAACCACTGTGGGTCCAATCAAACTTGTGGGGAGGTTGTGAGTGAGAGAAAAGTGGACCCAGACAAGTGCAGAATTGAATGGAAATTGGTCAAATCAATGGTCCTTGAACAAAGGTACCCACGTGACAATACAAACATATTATGGAAGATTCTGAGGACAAACCATTCTGAACTTTACATGACATGACATGACCTCATCAGACCGCTTCAAACAGCGGACTGTGAGAGGGGCTTTAGTGCCAAGAACAATCTTCATACATCAAGAAGAAAAACACTCTCTGCAGAGACGCTAAACAGACTCATGCTGTTTCAACTAGAAGGCCCTCCAATGAAGGAGTTTGACTTCAAAAGATGTGTCAAGTGCTGGAAGTCCAAGAAGGACAGGTGCATTCTCAAAAAGTAAACAAAAACATTCTACAACTATGGTGTTAAGAACACAGAATACAAAATGTGAGTAGTACACAGTATTTAGTTCATTTGTTATTCAGTTTTAAGTGTTTTATAGTAACCAGGTAGACTTAGTTTTAGGAATATATCTCATTGGCCCACATTTTCAAAAGTTTGGGGCCAGTTGGCCCCTTTCAATGAAATCCTGGCTGCAGCACTGGAGTACACGATATATTTAATGCACTATACAGGTGTCCAATAAATAAACATACCCCGTATCTAGAAACTTTCTAGTGCGTATCTAGAAACTTTCTAGTGCGTATCTAGAAACTTTCTAGAACGTTTCTAGAAACTTTCTAGTGCGTATCTAGAAATTTCTAGAAATTTCGAGTTTTTATTTTTTACGAGATATTCAAATATTTCTTTCATATTCTGAAACTACATGTTGACTTTGCCATGATTTGTAAGTTTCAACAATGTCACTCAACTAGAATAGCAGGAAATTGATGTTTAGTTTCGTGGTATCCTCGTTATAACGCGCCCCGCTGAACTGCTCAGGGGCAGTCTAATTACTTGACAACAGTCGCTGTTAAGCTTCAAACTGTACTGCCCGTGCAGTGATGTTTTGTAGCTGGCGAGTTAATCAATGAAGGATATTCAGCGACGATAAAAGGAAGTATGTGATTGTTTAGAAAAATTATAATTGTAGACAATGTAAGTGGGTTTAAGTGAGAACTCAGTGATATCGAGTTGCGACTCAAACTGATCCTGTACAACTGTCAGTGAATAAATTGTGACAACTTTACAATCATTGACATTCTACATTCTATATCATGAGCCATTTTACAAAACATTTACTAGTTTCATTGCTATATCATGGTCCAAACATGTAAGTCAACAAACAATCTATTATAGAATATTTTAAAATATGTAATACCATAGCTCATGTCTGCTTTTGATATCTTAATAAAACGAAAATCAAAATACATGTTCGTTTATAAAACGGCCATCACTATATTCCAAAATACCATGCCTCGAAGCAGCAATTATTAGGCAATTAGAAAAGGATTAAAACGTCATATCCATACCTTCTCTCGCTATCATAATAATAATTGCTTCTTTTAAGTCACATTTGTAACTTTTATTGAAGCGTTGACATGAGCTCTCAGCTTGCTTGCCAATCCATTTTAATGAATAAAATATGTTTAAACCAATTTCAGAACTATTCTTTATAGCAACAGTGAATTATTTCATGATACTAACTTACACATTGTTGATTTAGTTTCCAATTGACTAAATCAAACGATCCCAATATACTTCAGAAAACACATTCACTGAACATACTCTGTAACTGTTATGTGAATTTGTTTTTCGTTATAATGTATGTTATGTGTAATAATGTATAAATACAGTCCACGTCACGGGGAGCGATATGTATATGACCATTTATATAGGGAAATAGCAATGTTTATCAATCACTTTCCATGTACCATCTGGACATATTTTTTCAAATCACTAATCACACTTCATCCTTGGAAACATGACACAAATATTTGTTCATCAACCCCAGGGACAACAGTAAGACCCCGGTGTTGCATCAACTGTTTTACAACATTTAATCATCCGTAAAATCATGGTGACACCTGAATGAAATAAAACATTGTGTAATTTATAAAGTTCTTCACCAAAACGTGAAATACAATCATTATTGATAACAAAAACATTATAATAGGCTGTGTTTGTTTATATTCATGCACAACACGTCACTATATAAACATGATATGTTACATCAATATCAGGTATAAAAAGGGCGTAAGTACTAAATCCTGCATACCAATGTTCTTGGCGTTTACAATGTAAAACACTGATTCACTGCGTTGTTTGTGGTTATGCTATCCTAATAATTCGTATTGAACTAAAGAAGTGTCTCTGGGATTAAGGTTATCTGCTTAGCTGAATTCGAGATATATATTAAGTTTGCCATATTTTGAATCCTTATGTGTAAGTATATTTTTCAAATGAACAATAAATGTGTCATTTGAATGATGATAACAGTATACATGTAGCAGTATAGTATAGGTAGCATTTATTAGTATTTATAGTAAGGCGTCGCAACGAATATGAATGTAATTGTTCCTAAACTGGTTGGAAGACCAAATCAAGTGACTGGTTTTAATTCAATTGTTGTTACTTACTACATATGGACAGACACAATATTAATAAATCCGGAGAGACTCACTTATGCAAGACGATTTACAGAAGGAATGTATAACTGAAAGAGGGCATTTTGCCATAAGCCACTTAATGTATTTTGAAAATAAAGTACTACATTTTCAGTAAGATGGCATCGTGCATATTAGTTAAAATGTGTATGTGTTTATTTCTAGAGATTAAGTAATGAAGGAGTTGAGTAATGCATGTCAAGACATAGGGGCAAGAATGAGCTACGAAACCTCGTATTGTAAGTGATGAAGAAACTATAATCCATATCACACGTTGTATAACCTACCGAATTCTAAATGCCCTTCATTCATTTAATAAGAACCATTTTACCATTACCCGTTTCCCCGTTTTTCCTAGCCTAACAATATTGATACAAGTAATGAGCCTACATTAGGTGTGTATTTAGATCAAAGGTTAATTGCCATGTCAGGTTATTAAATATAAGTTCTGATAATTACACTGAGTCACACATACATTTTCATACTTAATTATTTTATCACCTTTATTCTTGTGTTCAACATTTTGATGGTACCATTTTGATTTGTGTCCTGTAAACCAGAGATTATAAGAGCGTAAAATTAACCTTGCGTAACCGACAGTTACTAATGAACTGGTTGTCGACGGTCAGCTCGTTAAAAGTTATAAAACACAGAGGCCGCCAAAGAGTTTTACGAGACACGCGCATGAACAGCAATGTTGCAATGTATTTCATGTATACGTGTATATCTCTAATTAAACAGTCATGGCTGGTGTATATGACAAGACAGTTTCCTGTCATCTCAGGTTTTGAGGACACCTGTTCAGCAAGTCAAACGTGGTTAGCTGTGGACCCGCCGTTGTGTCATTCATTCAATGGCACGATTACATCATGGAGTATACAAGACGATTGAAAGAAGGAAATGGTGTATATTTGAAAGAGGGTGTTTTGTCAGCCATTTATTTATGTATTTAGGAAAGAAGTTTTATGTCTTCAATAAGCTGATATCTTGATTATTTCATGTAACGCCGATGTAGAGAACTAACATATGAATTTGAACTGAAAATCACATATTCTTAATGTCCATCAATCATCTACCATTCCTGTTTACACTTATGTCTTATTAATACTGCATGTGCTTATTGAAAGATGAAAAATATTCCTGAGGGTAATATCTGTATGACCTATATTTGAGAACTGGAAAAAGACAAGTACGCATGATTAAAAAACAAAAACAATGATAAGTGAAGTTATACATCGGCGCTAATATTGAAAGCTTTGTTATGGCACATTAACACATTGTTTATTTGGTTAATAATGAGTTATCTGTTACTGTAATTTATATATCAATTTACCCTAGCGTGACAATGTTGATACAAGTAATGAGCCTACATAAGTTATAGTCGTTGCACCAAAGTTATTAATCCTGTCAGGTTAGAAAAGTAAAACTTCTTATCACTGAGTAGGAATTCGTTTGTTCGACTAAAATACATTACATTGATGTAGTATATCACACGTTATAAGTATTTGGCATTTCTCTTTATCAACCACAACTAACTATCAATGAACGGACGTAAATTCCCCACAAAACAATACATCCACAAATTGTATATTTGATTAAAGTTATTTGAATGAGTAGATCGTTGGTCATTTGCATTCATTTGCTCATATTAAATTGTTCGTTTATGATAAGTAAGTAAGTATTGGATCCGTTTAATGAGTAGAATTCAGTTGTTTATGGGTATTTAAGAAAGTAGTTTGATAAAAATATCCAATCATGAACCCATACACTTAAACAAGGCAGTAATATTGTATTTGTGGCGGTTCTCAAGAATCATTCGACAAATAAAACGTAAGAAATGTACATTTAGTACTATACCGTAACATGTTTGAAGGGGTATACAAAAGAAAACCTAAAATACCAAAGTAAAAATAAACATTTTGAAATACATTTCCATACTCAATTATTATCCCTTTAAACTGTTTTCAACTCAGTTTGGTGACGCCATCGGAATTTTTTTCCTGAAACCACTAGATCAGTAGCGCGGAACAATAAGCTTGAGTAACGCACGTTCGTTCACATTGTTGTCAATTATTCTAAAGTATATGAACTGGTTGTTGATGGTCTTTTGCATGAACTGATAAAACACAATCACAGAGGCCGCACAAGAGCTACATAATAGACAGGCGTGTGTACATCAGTGTCGCAATATATTGTATATATACGTAGACGTATATACAACAACTTAAATCACCGGGGCTGTTGTACATGACTAGACAGTTTCCGGTCATTGGGAACCACTTGTTATACTCAGGTATTAACGATACCTGTACATGCGTGATTAGCAGGGTATTCAAAGCACTGTCGTGGAGCGTCTCTAACTTCATGATACTGCGTAATTAAACACTGGTTTTGATATCGTCAATCTAATCTTATAGTTCTTTAATTGTTACAAACATGAAAAATCAAAAGTTTCGTATTCAGTGCGGTATAGTATGAAAATCAGCGTGTAAATAGATAACACTTTTGAACAATTGTGAGCGCATATATGAAATGTAAGCACATTTGAAAACGTTATGAATAGTATTTATTTCATTACATATGTTTCGTATTGATAAGTATCCACACTTATACGTGAGTGTAAATACGTCTATGACAATGCCATTAAAAAAACCTTTCCACAAAGGTGAAGATTATTGTATTTAACTGTCACACACACACTGACTTATGGGGCACTATAAAACATAGCATACATAAGAATAAACACACAATTCAAAAGAAATACCATCGGATAATGTCAATAACCAAGTGAGACAGTGTGAAATATACATGTAGACCTTTAGACTCATTCATGTAACATTACTGGAGTGATTACTAATAACATAACATATTATGAACCGTTGTGGCTACGGATTATGTATGGTGGTTTATTGGACAGTATTGCATATAGGCTAATAGAATGAAGGTTAATGTTTCTAAATCCCAATGCGTGACCTCTTTGCTTTTCTAAAAGGTTGAAAACTTTCAATTTGACATCAAAGTGTTATTGTTTCAAATATTTCCAAACTCATGGAAATAATTAGGCTGATGGTGATCGTTCCATGTGAGACCGAACATGTAACAAAATGTTTTCTATAGCCTTGACAGTTATTCAATAGTGATAGACTTCTCATGTTCATCATATGCATACTGAAATATTGAACAAACGCCACTTTTCATTCGATATAAACATATTCCAAGAAAAAGCATGCATTGGTTGTGACAAATGAAATCACAAAATTAATGTATTGCGACAATACAATGATTTATAACGGTCTTCGATGATATGTGATGTGTCTTACATAACGTGCTTGGAGCAAATTGCGTCACCCTTCAGTGGCCATGGGAATTCGCGTATTTATACAGAGGACGGGGATAACCATAAACTAATTAACTGACCCTCACTTAATTGTTTGTGTATTTCAACAGACCACTTCTACCAGACTATTTGGGATGGGTAAATACTTTGACACCTTCAAATGTTCTTATAGATCTAACACACAATTATTATAAAGCATGTGACTTTAGGAAGGCAGTAATGAAACTCCAATTGTCATGTGCAGTAACAGATTGTGAATTGTAAACACTCAGTTGATAATCGTATCGATGTTTAAACGCAATCATAAACTAATAATATTATTTTGTTTCTGAATGAATCAACATAGAAAACACATACATTCGCTGTCCGAAAAACGTATGTATTAGCTCTACATTTAAGTTGTAATGTATAATATCATTTAAAACCGTTGCCTTTGAAATCTGTCAATTTCAACATGAAAGACATACATATTGATATAATGAATAGAATATCTGTCAATTCTTGACAAATACCATGTTTATCTCATCACGTGAAGTATATTCTCATTTGCGCCGTCTCTCTCTCTCTCTCTCTCTCTCTCTCTCTCTCTCTCTCTCTCTCTCTCTCTCTCTCTCTCTCTCTCTCTCTCTCTCTCTCTCTCTCTCTCTCTCTCTGTATGTTATGTAAAACAATAAGTATTTAACCGTAAAAACATTGATTAAACGTCGCTTTTATCATAACATATATATTGCCTTCACACATCCAACAAAAGCCATTTTAGTTTGTATACAGATTAATTATTAATCATTAATCAGATAATCATAATCCGCGATGTATATGACAATTATATGACTATTCAAAACAAAGAACATGTATTGTATTGTAAAATTTAAGAATCGACGGGATATTTAATTATCATATTCTATAAACATGAAGAGTTGTAAACTGGACATGGATTTTGATTTCTACGTATGGTATAATAAATGTAATTTGTGATGGGATATTTGAAATGAATCAAATCAATTCAATTCTTTATTATTTATAAGTTGTATCAGTGTATACAGTACAGTATTGTAGCATCTAATTGCCATCACTCATCCTGTGAGGAGCCAAGTCGCGCTATTAACGAGTTAAATAGAATATGCAAGCCTGGATATACTAGGATATGTGTGTATTGCAAGGGGGGCGATCTGCGCGGCTATTACCATAAACCAATTTAAAAATACGTACGGATGTGTATTGTCGCCAATACTGTTAATTCAAACTGAATAAATGTACACGTGTGTAGTTGACTCAGAGATATATTCAAGTGGTCACTGGAATGTTCAGGATATACGCTTCACTGACTTCATGGATGAACCCTAAAGAATCCGAGATTTTGAAAAAGTGGTATATATTTATTTTTGATTTCATTTGAATGCAAACCGGAGAGTATATTGTGAAAACGCATATTCAAAATTGACTCAACTCAGGATATTTCTTAGGGAAGGACAATTGTGTGACAAAAGGCTATTCGTTAATATTATCCACCAAAATCGTAAGACGTCTTGTATAAAACAGTGTATTGTCTTGAGAGAGCAGCCGAAATTGTAAACAAATCAAATGATTAAGAACATGTTTAATGTAGATTTTGCATGCGCCTCTTCACTGCTGTCAACAATCTAACAGTGAGTGGGTCATCTCAAGATCTAAATTGGCTAATTTCAAGAGTTCGAATTGATTAAATAAATAGTGTTCGGATAATGCAAAATTGGTGACTCGATGTTAAAATACAAGATTTAATCTTATCTTTAATATATAAATTATCGAAAATGTATTTTATATTTTTACTTGCATCCCCGACAGTAGTTTTTAGTAGTTATTATTACAGAGGAATTGTTATAACAGTCGCTTAAACGTAACGCTTCTCATTATCTATCCAGTGGTTCTTGAACATATATATTGAACTTCTCTCAATGGCATTTAGAAGTTGGTTAGATGAAGGAGAACGAGTTCTATGGATATTCAACTTCTTTATTGCAGGAGTGCGACGTTTCGATGTAGCTTGAAAACGGTGTTAGAATCTATACATCGAAACTTCTGCAATAAAGAAGTTGTATATCCATAGAACTCGTTCTCCTTCATTTATATATTGAAATTGATTTTAATTTTTTTTTTATATAATATATTTAAATTAAGAAAACAATATGTTTTGATGACAGCATCTTAACATACGATTTTTGTTTATCTAATGTATTCCACTTGAACGTTGTTTTAAAATGCACGGATTAAGTTTAGGATACAGTCCATGTTTTATTACATTTTGTGTTACGTTTGATATTTTACAGATATAATGAATTAGCCACCAGACATTGATTTTTTCTTACAAAACCATCATAAAGATGTTATCCATGGGGCGGAAATAACTTCTCTAATAGTAATAGTTTCTTACTTGCGCACACAGCTTTTCTCCCTTATCCAGTATAACCAATTGTTAATATAAACCCAATAACAATTTACAAATTGATAGGATATTAAAAAATAAAGACAACTTTAATTGTTTCTCTTTATTTCACTATCAAATTATCAAAAAAGGACATTGCAATTTAAGCATGATGCAGAAGACACAGATTATTATGAACTTATAAGTTGGGACAAATGTTAGGATTAAACCGATGTTTAACTAGATATACGTTATTGACAGTACACTTCAATAAAGGAATTCATTATACATTCATATACAACCTTTTGGAAAATGTAAGTCCTGTATATTATTTCATGTAATAAAAGACAACTTTATCGATATAAAATATATTTTTTTGCGAAGACATCTGTCTGGCGTACTGCAATTTTGACATACGTACATCTTATATCAAGCAATTGAAGAGAATACAATAGAAACAATTAAGTATTTGAGTTAATATTGGAATAGTATATGTCTTAACAGCAAAATAACAAAGTCTGTATTCGATATTATTATCATATGACCAAAAAGGTAATATATTCTATATACCAAGCTAATCAATTATTATATTCACGGACACACTATTATGTAACCACTTACATATTTGTCTTTATCCCAAATATTGAATTCACTTAAATGTACAACAGATCGGCAAAATAATTGAATTCTAATGTAATGGAAGTTTAAATCATATTTTCTATACGCAGTTGAATGCCCTTGTAATTTATCGGGCTTTATTGTTGAACAAATGAATGGATGTTCACATCGAGGAAACAATATGTCAGGTGAACATTTTAATAGAGCATATACCAGGGGAAAAGAAAGTATGATAAATGCACAAAGGCGTAAAAGAAATAACGACATACATGTATAAGTTAATGCATAGTTCCTAATCAGCTTATTCCTTCATTACTCATTCGTTAATTAGCGCGTCAGCCATGCATGACTGAAGGCACACAAGGGGCGTTATAATGAGGAAGCATGGTAGAGTAGGAAAACTTCAACATCAAATATCCGCTTTTCTAATTAAGTTATAACGTTGATTTTAAAAATGTGTGTTAAAGTCAATAAGCAGTTTCAGAATATACCAAAATAGTTTAGATATCTCGTAAAAAATAAAAACTCGAAATTTCTGGAAATTTCTAGAAACTTTCTAGAAACTTTCTAGAAACTTTCTAGAAACTTTCTAGATACTCACTAGAAACTTTCTAGATACGCACTAGAAACTTTCTAGAAATTTCTAGAAAGTGGGTACTTTGTTTCTTGCTTAACTGTATATATATATATCGTTGGTTTGAAACTATGCTACATATTCTCCGCCACGCAAGACAGGGACGAATTATTACCATTTTTAGATGTAATGGTATCTATTCAGTCAGGACAAATAGAAACGGATATCATAATATAAAACCAAACTATTTTGACTTAAGGCTGAGATAATTAGACCACCTCCCCCCCCCCCCCGGCATATAATGCGGGGTGATATAGTCGTTGGCTCCGTCTGTCCGTCCGTCTGTCCGTCCGTCCGTCCGTCCGTGCGTCTGTCCGTCAATGATCACATCGTTTCCGGAGCAGTACTTGAACACTACTTGGCCAATCCTCACCAAATTTGGTATACAGCTTCCCCATATGATGTTTATGTGCCTTTGGGGCATTTTGGACATTTTATTTTATTTTTTGTCCATGGTAACAATTTGGAGTTTGTCTGTTTGAAGTATAGGGTTTGTTTCCGGAGCAGATCTCTAAAACTACTAGGCCAATCCTCACCAAATTTAGTATACTGCCTCCTCATATCACGTAGATGTGCATTTTGGGGGTTTCAACTTTTTGGAAATTTTCTGTTTTTCTGTTTCCATGTCAACAATTTATAATTGTTTATGTTTATTGGAAGGGTAGAGTTGATTTTAAAAACTGATTGACCTATCCTCACCAAATTTTGTATACTACCTCCTCATATGATGTTGATGTGCCTTTTTGGGGTATGAACTTTTTGACGCGTTCGGCTCAGATTGATAAAAATCGGTATCGAATCTACGTCAGACTCACAAAAAGTTAAAAACACAGTAGGTTTATCTCCTAAATACCTTTATTTCTTAGATGATGGTTACTCTATTTGATGAAATATTAAAGTGATTGATAATGTTAGGACCTATCTTGTTGTCATTACTATTTGTCTCCACATTTGTGTATAATTTCAAAATCCTGATTTACATTCAACTTGTACTAGACATGATTCATAACCGTTAAGATAACACTGCTGCTAAACCTGCTGTTGCCAAATTGACGCCACCATTGCCTGTGACATCTTAACTGATTGAGTTTATGACGTCATTGTATTTGAACCTAAGCCGGTTGGCTTTCGGCCTATCGCGGTCTTGCAGTTAGAGTGTGCCGTTTGACATATGTATGTTTTATTTGACTGAAACAAGCATAATAAGCATGCGATCAGATAACTTGAATAAATAGAAGAGTGTAAGAGAAGCATGGCGAAGCAAGTAGGCCTTTATAGTTTCGATGATCTACTCGTGTGTAACTGTTTGAAGCGATCGACTCAGACCGATCTCAGAGACCACGTTATTCCTATCATGATCGATTACTGTATTTCACTGTTTAGAACATTGGTCCGAATAAGAATTATTTCCCAACACTGATACAGATTAAATTGTGTAGAAGGAAACCATCATGAAAACTGCAAAGATAACTGATTTAGTATGTTTATTTCAATGACACAGTTTAGCCTAGAATGTTACACCATGATTCAATCAAACGCAGTGTCACAAAAATTGTGTTCGAACCTCCTTTCTACTAAAAAATAAATCAATCATTAACAAGGATTTTAAAATGTCATGGTAGAATAGGTGTTAGACTATTATCGTCTTAAATAAATAAAGTTGAAGAAAACTTACCTTTCACGCATTCGTATGTTATTTCAAAAGCATGACCACTACCATTGCAGGTTCTGATACATGCAATTGTTTCTGTGCAAGTTGTTCTTCTGTTACATTTGGCAGTGAGTCCATTAGTTACAAGTTCATTGGTTGACTCATTTTCAACGACACTGCAGTTATCTTCAGATGTTCTCTTCCCGTACAATTCCCTGCTGACGTTAATCAGCTGGTTGTTGCTGCAGTCCAGGTTAAAAGTAGCTGTGTTATTGTCGGTCTTTTCACATTGAGTACGACAATAATTACCTGCAAAATAAGGCATACACTGAAATTATTTACTTGAGTGTACTTATGTTTTGATTTCTGTCATTAACTTTCAATTCCTTACTGTAGATGGTCCGCTTATTGGGTACAATATGTACACATATTTGTACATGACAATGGAAATTATTAAAAAGGGCTGTAGCACGTTTTTTGCGAATTTTTTTTTCTTTCAAATTTACCATTTATAACGATAGTTTGTGTCATTTAAATTCACTTTAGAGGGTAAATCATCTTATCATACAAGCAATTATCCGTAGTAGTATTAACGACGTTGGAAATTGGAACTTTTAATTGTGAACACATTTTTTTTATTTCGAATTACAAAAATGATTCCAATGGCTTTACTGAGCCATGTACACTCATTTTTTAATTTGATCTTTTGAAGAGAGAAGTGTGTTTTACTATTGGTGAAATTATTTTTCAAACACATTTCATCGACTTATTTGAGAGAAGAAACGTGCTACTGCCCTTTTAAGTTGTCTTTGTGGTTGTCTTTTCACACCATCAAGGTCATGTTTTGACAAATTGTTGTATTAATTACATCTTATCGATAGATCTTCTTAGATTTAAATTTATAATAATCATGAACGCACTTACATTTTGACATACATTTATATTTTGAAAATATAACAGAAAGTATTTTAATATTGTAATTTAAAATGTAATGACTTATTTTAAAGGAAAATGTATTGGCTTGCACGCGGTATATACTATGGTAAGACAACAAGACGACAAAATTCTGAAATATAATTTCAAACGAAAATGGGTTGATGATCTCTTTACATCCCTTTACTTTTGTATAGTATAGGGGGTATGATCGTCGACTTCTCATTCTTTCTAGTGGAAATAAATCAAATCAGGGGAATAGTATAAAATGGGGATTTGTAATACAAACATGAGAAGGTTAAATCATTGTATACCATTCTCATGCTATTTAATCCCCCTTATTAATTTAAGTTTCCTCACCTTTGTTTTGTTTGCTTTATAAATGTATAACATTTTGTTATTTCCTTACATTCCACCTGGTGAAGGAGTGAGCATATACTCCGAAACGTCGTGTTTTTTCACTTTAAAGAAGTTATTATCCAGGAAATCTTCCTGTTCGTATGTATAGCACTTCTAAATGTCCTTCAAAGACCCGGTAAAACGTTTCACACTCTCCTGCACATCTTGGTGTTTAAGTAAGCAAAGCTACCTCAATAAATAGCTATACGTTTCAGAGATATGACGAAGACATTATTTCAATGAAAAGGAGAAACAAACGAAAATGAGAGATTTGTTAAAATATAGAGTTACTATTGTGAAAGTTAATCTATGCCTTGAACATTTACATTGATGGATACATCAAGACTAAATACGTTTAAAGAAAAATAGACAGATTAGACTCGTGTTATAATTCTAATATTCTAATACTTACCAGAAATTATATCAATGAGTAAATAAAAACATATTTCCTCTATGGAAGATGAAATAATGTGCAATGTAACAGTATTGTCAAGGAAACATACAATTTCAATGATAGTAAAAACTTACCGTTTAGGGATAGCCAAAAACACACAGCCATGAGGAAAATAAACTGATTTCTACAATACGGATCATCATGTTTGTACATGACACTTCCTTTCTTTAAGATCATTGTCAACAATGTTCATTATTTACTTCTTTAAGTAGTTCACACAATCCTGTTCAGATTCTCACAAACAAGAACACGTCTGTTGTATAGTATTAACATTCAAAAGCAGCTCTAGTATGTCAACTGTTGATGAAGTTATTATTAATTTCACTTGTCACACTTGAAATCAGGAAGTAAAACATGAGGAAAAACTTTGTTTTATCTCGTTTTGTAACTCCGATTATCTGTTTACTTTAACTGTTTTCCTATTAGTTGTTGGCGCTTTGCCACATGACCTACAAAGCATAGCAGACAACATGAAATGGCATGGTACTGTGTCTGCAATTTCCGTTTTGGACTAAAAAAATCAAGACATTTTGACAGTGAATGACATATTTAAAAAAATGGCATTGTAAACGTAAAATGGGTTAAATGCTGCTGAAAGATGTATCAATCGACATTGTTTGAGTTTGAAACAATAGTCATATATGGCAAGTCATATGCCAGCACGCACTTGTGTAAATTTTGTCACGAAATTAGGATACTAAGGGACTAACGAGGGTACTCTACCATACAAATGCAGTATATTGGTCAAAAGTTGAAACAAATTACAAAACATCATCAATATTATTTTATTTAAACAATAAATACAACCAAAATATAATAATCAAATATTTGTAAATTCAAATTCCATATACTGTCATATCTGTTAAAGATGAGATATACTTGTTGAAGTTTGAGAGCTACAACAACGTTAGAAATGAAGGTTTCACGCATCTTAACGAATCAGGTTAACTGTCCATTGTCTACTATATGGATAACCCATGATACCGAGGATATGGTACGGTTGTGGACCCTGATAGGAAGGACAAACCTGAGGATGCGAAGCATCCGAAGGTTTTTCCTGACTATCAGGGTCTACAACCGTACAATATCCGAGGTAGAATGGGTTATCTATATTATCAACCATTTTTAAGTGTAAAACAGGCTTTTTACTTGTTATCGCGTTATATTGAGGATCTTGCGGATCCCTGGCGTTATATTGAGGATCCCTCGGTGATGTCAGCCTGTTAACAGCCGCGCTATATGAGTTTTTTTTGTACCGTCAATTCTTGTCTGTCCTCGTAGCTCAGCAGTCAAAAGCGCTGACTCAGTAACTGCAGGTGATAGTGGATACGGGTTCGAGACGCACTTTCTGTAAAACATTTGCTGTACATGTCGTAAATTTAAGAAATTTTTTCAAAATTAGTCTAAGTTAGTTTCTTCAGATCTTTACTTTCAAGCCGTCATCTTAACAAATATATCAGGGTTTACAATCATTATAATTCCTTCTAACAGGGTTTACAACTGTCTGTGTAAACCCTCCTGGAGGGAATTACAAGGTTGTAAGTCCCTCGTATCAGGTGATACGGTTTAGAAAGGTCGTTTCAAGTATCACATTATATGGCTGGTAGGTTGATAAAAACAGTTAATTATCAACCCAAACTCCAAACAACTACAGAGGCATATCTCTCTTGAACTTCTCTGGTAAGTTATTCACATCAATTATTGAAAAACGTTTGAGAATATAGTTTGTTGTCAATGAACTAATCACTGAGTCACAAGCTGGGTTCTGTCCAGAATATTCAGCTGCAGACCAATTATTCACTTTACAGGCTGTATGTACAAAATATCTGAGTAAACATTAAGCCAGATTCTATTGTACATTCATAGATTTTAAAAAAGCATTTGACCTTGTCGATAGAAGGAAATTATTATCTCTGCTTGTTAAAAATGGATGTCATCGTAAAATATATTATGTATTAAAAAAACATGTTTTCATCTCTAAAAGCATGAGTAAAGTAAGGAGTAAAGTACCAAGAAGCTATAGAAAAAGTAAAAACAAGTTTTTAAAAAAAAGAATCCTTGGGGTTGGTAAATATGCTGCAAATAAGGGTATTCTTGGGGAATCTGGACCTTACTGTTTATACATAAAAACACAGATTAAAGTTATAATCATTGTATGCCATTCTCATGACTTCTAATTCCCCTGGTTAAGTTTCCTCACCATTGTATCACATTTTGTTATATCCTTACATTCCACCTGATGAAGGAGTGAGAATATCCTCCGAAACACCGTGCATTTTCTCATTAACGAAGTTATTATCTAGGAAATCTTCCTGTCCTTATATATGCAAATTCTAAATGATGGAAGCGTATTTGGGTCACATGAAACAATATTTTTGACAATTATTATCTTCTAATGAGTACTTATTATCTTCTAAGTAGTACTTATTATCTCCTAATTAGTACTTAATATCTCATAAAAAGGACTTAGTATCTCCTCATTAGGACATAACATCTCCTAATTAGGAGTTAATATCGATGAAAATGTAACACTATATCTTGCTTAAATAATAGACATTTAAAAAATAGATATTTACATGTATAATGTATAATGTATATTTTGAAATAATTATTTTTTAATTTATTTTATAATATATCTCCTAAAAAGGACTTAGTATCTCCTCATTAGGACATAACATCTCCTAATTAGGAGTTAATATCGATGAAAATGTAACACTATATCTTGCTTAAATAATAGACATTTAAAAAATATATATTTACATGTATAATGTATAATGTATATTTTGAAATAATTATTTTTTAATTTATTTTATAATTTATTTTTATATTCATTAAATTAACTTATTTGATACCTTTATCTTGCAATTCTATTTATTGACAAGAAATATCTCTACCATGTTTCTTAATATCTATATCAAAATTATCCTTCATAAATATTCAAAAGCTGTATTTTGTTTCGCTAAAGAAACACAAATCCATATTACAGAATTTACCAAGTTGCAAAGGGAAGCTACTCTAATTCATGTATGTGGACCGGAGAACTAGGAAGTGATCACAGATGATCAATGATTAAAAACAAACGAAATACCTGTTATAATTACTCTCTGGTCCAGCGAGCGGGTGCAGGAAAGGTGTCAGAAGATATCTCTTACAGGGATAACCGCTGTCGCCTAGTAAATGAGATCCAGCAGGCACCAAACCCCTTTCAAAAAGTTGGCGAACGCCGCTTTCGTTGAAAATGCGAGCATCGTGTGTCGCCCCTGGCCATTTGGCAACCACATCTCTGATGAACGAGTCCGAATCGAACACAACTTGTACATTCAAGGAATGATAATTCTTGCGATTAACAAACTCGACTTCATCTTGGGAAGGAGCTACTATTCGGATATGAGTTCCGTCAATGACGCCAATTACACCGGGGAAACCCGCAAGTGCGTTGAATTGACGATTATGGCGTTGAGTTTCTGCCTGTGATGTCGGCATTGAAATGAACTGTTGAAAAATATGAGGGTCAGAAAGTGCTGTCAAAGTTTCTGTAATCACTCTGCTGACTGTCGGCTGACTAACGCCAAAGTCGTCCCCACTGCAAAGCTGCATTTTGCCCGTAGCCAAATACCGAAGTGTTATTGCTATCTTTGTCTCGGCGTCCAGCGAGTGATTCCTTTTAGTTGGACTTGTCAAGTGCTGCCGGACTAAATCAGTTAAGAACATTATTCCCCCCAAATCCATACGGTACCTCTTTATCAATTCCTCGTTGGTATACTCCGCTAAGACATTTTTTCTGATTCTAAAATCTCTCAAGCGGCGTACGTGAGCGGCCATTTTGTGAAGATAAGACAATTCTTAACAAGTTAGGAGTACTAAAGGAGGACTCCTAAATATTTGACGTATTTAGGAGTAACTCTTAGTGTAAAAAGTTTTATAAATATGACTTATGGACTTAAGAGTAAACTTAACATAATTCTAAGAATTTTTTGGACTTAAGAATTCTTAAGAATTCTAAGAATTTTTATAAATACGGCCCCAGAACTTCTGAACAACAAGGTTCAGGCACTTCATCGTCTCAACCAGTTGTCGTCTCGTTTCAAACGTGATCCCAAGTTCCATTGTCATTATGTCACTTTCATGGAAAGGATTATCTCGAATGGCAAGGCAGAAAGGGTCCCAGAGAATGAACTGAACGATCCGAAGATCACCCCATGGTATACACCACATCATGGAGTATATCATGCAAAGAAACCTGAGATATGAGTGGTATTCGAATGTAGAGCCAAATACAAGGGTGAATGCTTGATCGACCATCTCCTCCAAGGACCTGATTTGACGAATGCTCTACTTGGTGTTCTACTTCGTTTTCGCCAAGAACGTATTGCATTCATGTGTGACTTAGAACAAATGTTCTTTCAGTTTAGGGTCATGAAGAAACACCAGGACTACTTGAGAATCCTGTGGTGGGATAAGGGTGCGTATGAGACTGAACCAGTGGAGTATCGATTGCAGGTCCACTTGTTCGGAGCAACTTCTTCCCCAGGATGTTCAAACTTTGGACTTAAACAGATTGCATATGACTATGAATCCAAGCATGGATATGAAGCAGCTAACTTCCTATGCCATGATTTCTACGTTGACGACGGTCTGAAATCCCTGCCTTCTGTGGAACAAGCAGTCAACCTGATCTAGAACAGTAGAAATATATGCAGCGAAGGTGGACTCAGACTGCACAAGATCATATCCAACTCAAGAGAAGTGATCATGACTATCCCACCAGAAGATAGAGCCAAGGAGTTGAAGGACTTCAATTTGACTCACGACAAGTTCCCCATTGAACGAGCGCTAGGTGTTCAGTGGAACGTAGAATCGGATGCTTTCCAATTTCGAATAACGCTGCAGGATCAACCCCTGACACGAAGGGGCATCCTATCGACTGTGAGCTCAGTGTACGACCCACTTGGATTTCTTGCACCAGTTGTGATGGTAGGCAAGACCATACTTCAGTAGATGTGCCGTGACATTACGGACTGGGACGATCCATTGAGTGACGAACTCAAACCAAGATGGGAAAAATGAAGAACTGAACTTCTTCATCTTGAATCTGTATCAGTGCAACGCTGTTACAAACCAGTTACTGACTTTGGAGAAGTGAAATCAGTAGAAATTCATAACTTCTCAGATGGAAGCAACGTCGGCTACGGACAGTGTTCATATCTGAGACTGATAGATACACAGGATCGTGTGCATTGCTCATTCCTCATGGGCAAATCCAGAGTTGCCCCACTCAAGCAACTGACCATACCAAGACTCGAACTGGCGGCAGCAGTAGTGTCAGTTAGGATCAGTGCGCTGTTGTGCCAGAAACTTGAGTACACGGACATCAAGGAAATATTTTGGACGGACAGTAGGATTGTGATAGGGTATGTTTCAAATGACTCAAAGAGATTCCAAGTTTTTGTGTCAAACAGAGTGTCACAGATCAGAGAACATTCCTCCCCTTCACAGTGGAAGCATGTCAAGGGCGAAGAAAACCCTGCGGATGATGAAGTCGAGGTGGTTGACAGGACCTTTGATCCTATGGGAACCCACGTTGTCTACAGACTGTGAACTTGACACATCTCTTGATCCTAACGATCCGGAAATCAAGAAAGGAAAAGCCCTGTCAGTACAGGCAACAGAATCTCCCAAAGGATTCGAACTCGAACGTCTGAAAGATCTTTCAACATGGTACAGCGCTAAGAAGGCTGTAGCTTTGTGCTTGAAGTTAAAGACGAAACTCAAGATGGCCTGTCGTTCAAGGAATAATACAGACAAGATGAACATTGAACATGACACAGAGAAGACAGTGTAAGACTCTGTGACAGTCGCAGATATGTGTGATGCAGAAAAGGAAATAATCCACTTAGTTCAGCAAAAGGAATTTGGGGATGAACTGAAACTCTTTTCATCCAAGAAGAAACATGAGAACAATCCTAGTGAACTCAAGACAGACAAACAGACACCCAGTTTGAAGAAATCCAGTAAGTTACGGAAACTTGACCCCTTAGTTGATCAGGATGGGATAATCCGGGTAGGCGGTAGGATTCCCAGAGCCTCTCTCTCTTCGGAGACCAAACATCCAGCAAACCTTGAAAACACTTCGTTACCAATCTTCTCATCAAACACTTTCATGAGAAGACCCACCACCAGGGTCGTGGATGACAACCAACGAGATCCGAGGATCTGGCTACTGGATCTTAGGGTGCAGTTCTACTGTGTCTAGTTACATCTACAAGTGTGTTAGGTGTAGGAGGTCACGAGGGACTGTCCAGGAACAGAAGATGTCTGATTTGCCTAGTGAACGTGTTGACGAATCCCCTCCCTTCACTTACTGTGGAGTGGATGTGTTTGGTCCCTTCCTCATCAAGGAAAAGAGATCAGTGTTGAAAAGATACGGAGTGCTATTCACATGCCTTGCATGTCGAGCAGTGCACGTGGAAGTTGCATGTACTATGACAACAGACCCATTCATCAATGCGCTGAGTCGCTTTCTAGCTATTCGTGGACCAATCAGGGAACTACGATGCGACAGAGGAACCAACTTTGTTGGCGCAAGCAACAAACTCAAGGAAGCATGGTCTGAAATGAACTCGGAACAGATCCAAGACTTCCTGCTCAGAGAAAACAGTGACATTAAGTTTAATATGAATGTGCCTTCGGCAAGCCACATGGGTGGCATATGGGAGAGACAGATTCGCACTGTTAGGAACGTTCTCTCATCTCTCCTGGAGCAAGCTGGACAGCAGCTTAACGATGAAGGACTGAGAACTCTTGTCTATGAGGCCTCAGCAATTGTCAATAGTAGACCTTTATCTGTTGACAATCTTAATGACCCGACAGCACTCGGACCATTGTGCTCAAGTAACCTACTGACTATGAAAAGCAAGATTGTTCTTCCTCCTCTGGAAACTTCCAGAAGACCGACATGTACTCTCTGAAACAGTGGAGACGAGTGCAGTATCTGCTGAACGAATTCTGGTCAAGATGGAGAAAGGAAGGTCTTCACAATCTGCAGATATGGCAGAAATGGACTTGGCTAAGAAGAGACCTACAAGTAGGTGACATAGTTATACTTCAAGAGGAAGCTCCTCTTGCTCGCATCCACGAGACTTCCGTTAACACGGACAGTCATGTGCGGAAGGTGAATATCGCCATGGCTGATGATCAACTGGATTCCGAAGGAAAGAGATGCCATCCTGTCTCTTACCTCGAATGCCCTATCCAGAAGCTTGTCTTGCTGATCTAGCAAGGCAATGATGTGAAAGACTGAACTCTTAATTCTTTTTGTTTCAGCCTAATTCAAGGATGTGAATATGGACTCTTATGTTTTATTTCAGGTTATGGTTCAGAGACTTGAACTTGAACATGAACTGTGAAACTTATTTCAGTTTCCAATGTGACTTTAAGGTGTATTTCAGTTTCATATGGACTGTATGGAAATTGTCAGTAAGGAGACAATTTTGGTGGGGAGTGTAGCGGCAGTCATACTTTCTGCTAGCGGCAGTCATATAGTTTTCTATTAGCGGTAGCGCTAATGACATAATTTTGTGTGAGTTACGTCCCTTTGGAACTCTTTTGTTTAAGAGTACGTAATCCCCGCAATGGCAGCCACCAAGTTTTTATGAAACGAAACAACGAATATGAATTTCTGCACGAAATAGCTACGAAATAATGATAATTAAGTTACCAAACCCCAAAAGTGTTCGTACGGAGGTTACTCACACATATTTCACCAATTTTATGAACTATGATAACGAAATATTTGCATGAATCACGAATCACGAATCACGAATGAACCATGTGTCGTCTGCTACGAAATGTAACGATGCCTCTCGTAGAAATAAACACTTGAAGCGTTTTGAAAGACTTTTTGATCGGAAGACGATTGATGACTATTACAGACGTGTTCTTGTTTGTTAGAATCTGAACAGGATTGTGTGAACTACTTAAAGAAGTTAATAATGGACATTGTCGACAATGATCTTTAGGAATATAAGTGTCATGTACAAACACGACGATCCGTATTGTAGAAATCAGTTTTTTTTCTTCATGGCAGTGTGTTTATGGCTGTCCCTAAACGGTACGTTTTTACTATCATTGAAATTGTACGTTTCTATGACAATACTGTTTCATTGCATGTTATTTCATCTTTCATAGAAGAAAGATTTTTTTATTTTCTTCAAAGGCATCTATAAGAACGAGACAAGAAACATGTCAAATAAAATTCACTATCGGGAAAGTACTTAACATTACAGTACTTATTATCTTCTAAGTAGTACTTATTATCTCCTAATTAGTACTTAATATCTCATAAAAAGGACTTAGTATCTCCTCATTAGGACATAACATCTCCTAATTAGGAGTTAATATCGATGAAAATGTAACACTATATCTTGCTTAAATAATAGACATTTAAAAAATAGATATTTACATGTATAATGTATAATGTATATTTTGAAATAATTATTTTTTAATTTATTTTATAATATATCTCCTAAAAAGGACTTAGTATCTCCTCATTAGGACATAACATCTCCTAATTAGGAGTTAATATCGATGAAAATGTAACACTATATCTTGCTTAAATAATAGACATTTAAAAAATATATATTTACATGTATAATGTATAATGTATATTTTGAAATAATTATTTTTTAATTTATTTTATAATTTATTTTTATATTCATTAAATTAACTTATTTGATACCTTTATCTTGCAATTCTATTTATTGACAAGAAATATCTCTACCATGTTTCTTAATATCTATATCAAAATTATCCTTCATAAATATTCAAAAGCTGTATTTTGTTTCGCTAAAGAAACACAAATCCATATTACAGAATTTACCAAGTTGCAAAGGGAAGCTACTCTAATTCATGTATGTGGACCGGAGAACTAGGAAGTGATCACAGATGATCAATGATTAAAAACAAACGAAATACCTGTTATAATTACTCTCTGGTCCAGCGAGCGGGTGCAGGAAAGGTGTCAGAAGATATCTCTTACAGGGATAACCGCTGTCGCCTAGTAAATGAGATCCAGCAGGCACCAAACCCCTTTCAAAAAGTTGGCGAACGCCGCTTTCGTTGAAAATGCGAGCATCGTGTGTCGCCCCTGGCCATTTGGCAACCACATCTCTGATGAACGAGTCCGAATCGAACACAACTTGTACATTCAAGGAATGATAATTCTTGCGATTAACAAACTCGACTTCATCTTGGGAAGGAGCTACTATTCGGATATGAGTTCCGTCAATGACGCCAATTACACCGGGGAAACCCGCAAGTGCGTTGAATTGACGATTATGGCGTTGAGTTTCTGCCTGTGATGTCGGCATTGAAATGAACTGTTGAAAAATATGAGGGTCAGAAAGTGCTGTCAAAGTTTCTGTAATCACTCTGCTGACTGTCGGCTGACTAACGCCAAAGTCGTCCCCACTGCAAAGCTGCATTTTGCCCGTAGCCAAATACCGAAGTGTTATTGCTATCTTTGTCTCGGCGTCCAGCGAGTGATTCCTTTTAGTTGGACTTGTCAAGTGCTGCCGGACTAAATCAGTTAAGAACATTATTCCCCCAAAATCCATACGGTACCTCTTTATCAATTCCTCGTTGGTATACTCCGCTAAGACATTTTTTCTGATTCTAAAATCTCTCAAGCGGCGTACGTGAGCGGCCATTTTGTGAAGATAAGACAATTCTTAACAAGTTAGGAGTACTAAAGGAGGACTCCTAAATATTTGACGTATTTAGGAGTAACTCTTAGTGTAAAAAGTTTTATAAATATGACTTATGGACTTAAGAGTAAACTTAACATAATTCTAAGAATTTTTTGGACTTAAGAATTCTTAAGAATTCTAAGAATTTTTATAAATACGGCCCCAGAACTTCTGAACAACAAGGTTCAGGCACTTCATCGTCTCAACCAGTTGTCGTCTCGTTTCAAACGTGATCCCAAGTTCCATTGTCATTATGTCACTTTCATGGAAAGGATTATCTCGAATGGCAAGGCAGAAAGGGTCCCAGAGAATGAACTGAACGATCCGAAGATCACCCCATGGTATACACCACATCATGGAGTATATCATGCAAAGAAACCTGAGATACGAGTGGTATTCGAATGTAGAGCCAAATACAAGGGTGAATGCTTGATCGACCATCTCCTCCAAGGACCTGATTTGACGAATGCTCTACTTGGTGTTCTACTTCGTTTTCGCCAAGAACGTATTGCATTCATGTGTGACTTAGAACAAATGTTCTTTCAGTTTAGGGTCATGAAGAAACACCAGGACTACTTGAGAATCCTGTGGTGGGATAAGGGTGCGTATGAGACTGAACCAGTGGAGTATCGATTGCAGGTCCACTTGTTCGGAGCAACTTCTTCCCCAGGATGTTCAAACTTTGGACTTAAACAGATTGCATATGACTATGAATCCAAGCATGGATATGAAGCAGCTAACTTCCTATGCCATGATTTCTACGTTGACGACGGTCTGAAATCCCTGCCTTCTGTGGAACAAGCAGTCAACCTGATCTAGAACAGTAGAAATATATGCAGCGAAGGTGGACTCAGACTGCACAAGATCATATCCAACTCAAGAGAAGTGATCATGACTATCCCACCAGAAGATAGAGCCAAGGAGTTGAAGGACTTCAATTTGACTCACGACAAGTTCCCCATTGAACGAGCGCTAGGTGTTCAGTGGAACGTAGAATCGGATGCTTTCCAATTTCGAATAACGCTGCAGGATCAACCCCTGACACGAAGGGGCATCCTATCGACTGTGAGCTCAGTGTACGACCCACTTGGATTTCTTGCACCAGTTGTGATGGTAGGCAAGACCATACTTCAGTAGATGTGCCGTGACATTACGGACTGGGACGATCCATTGAGTGACGAACTCAAACCAAGATGGGAAAAATGAAGAACTGAACTTCTTCATCTTGAATCTGTATCAGTGCAACGCTGTTACAAACCAGTTACTGACTTTGGAGAAGTGAAATCAGTAGAAATTCATAACTTCTCAGATGGAAGCAACGTCGGCTACGGACAGTGTTCATATCTGAGACTGATAGATACACAGGATCGTGTGCATTGCTCATTCCTCATGGGCAAATCCAGAGTTGCCCCACTCAAGCAACTGACCATACCAAGACTCGAACTGGCGGCAGCAGTAGTGTCAGTTAGGATCAGTGCGCTGTTGTGCCAGAAACTTGAGTACACGGACATCAAGGAAATATTTTGGACGGACAGTAGGATTGTGATAGGGTATGTTTCAAATGACTCAAAGAGATTCCAAGTTTTTGTGTCAAACAGAGTGTCACAGATCAGAGAACATTCCTCCCCTTCACAGTGGAAGCATGTCAAGGGCGAAGAAAACCCTGCGGATGATGAAGTCGAGGTGGTTGACAGGACCTTTGATCCTATGGGAACCCACGTTGTCTACAGACTGTGAACTTGACACATCTCTTGATCCTAACGATCCGGAAATCAAGAAAGGAAAAGCCCTGTCAGTACAGGCAACAGAATCTCCCAAAGGATTCGAACTCGAACGTCTGAAAGATCTTTCAACATGGTACAGCGCTAAGAAGGCTGTAGCTTTGTGCTTGAAGTTAAAGACGAAACTCAAGATGGCCTGTCGTTCAAGGAATAATACAGACAAGATGAACATTGAACATGACACAGAGAAGACAGTGTAAGACTCTGTGACAGTCGCAGATATGTGTGATGCAGAAAAGGAAATAATCCACTTAGTTCAGCAAAAGGAATTTGGGGATGAACTGAAACTCTTTTCATCCAAGAAGAAACATGAGAACAATCCTAGTGAACTCAAGACAGACAAACAGACACCCAGTTTGAAGAAATCCAGTAAGTTACGGAAACTTGACCCCTTAGTTGATCAGGATGGGATAATCCGGGTAGGCGGTAGGATTCCCAGAGCCTCTCTCTCTTCGGAGACCAAACATCCAGCAAACCTTGAAAACACTTCGTTACCAATCTTCTCATCAAACACTTTCATGAGAAGACCCACCACCAGGGTCGTGGATGACAACCAACGAGATCCGAGGATCTGGCTACTGGATCTTAGGGTGCAGTTCTACTGTGTCTAGTTACATCTACAAGTGTGTTAGGTGTAGGAGGTCACGAGGGACTGTCCAGGAACAGAAGATGTCTGATTTGCCTAGTGAACGTGTTGACGAATCCCCTCCCTTCACTTACTGTGGAGTGGATGTGTTTGGTCCCTTCCTCATCAAGGAAAAGAGATCAGTGTTGAAAAGATACGGAGTGCTATTCACATGCCTTGCATGTCGAGCAGTGCACGTGGAAGTTGCATGTACTATGACAACAGACCCATTCATCAATGCGCTGAGTCGCTTTCTAGCTATTCGTGGACCAATCAGGGAACTACGATGCGACAGAGGAACCAACTTTGTGGCGCAAGCAACAAACTCAAGGAAGCATGGTCTGAAATGAACTCGGAACAGATCCAAGACTTCCTGCTCAGAGAAAACAGTGACATTAAGTTTAATATGAATGTGCCTTCGGCAAGCCACATGGGTGGCATATGGGAGAGACAGATTCGCACTGTTAGGAACGTTCTCTCATCTCTCCTGGAGCAAGCTGGACAGCAGCTTAACGATGAAGGACTGAGAACTCTTGTCTATGAGGCCTCAGCAATTGTCAATAGTAGACCTTTATCTGTTGACAATCTTAATGACCCGACAGCACTCGGACCATTGTGCTCAAGTAACCTACTGACTATGAAAAGCAAGATTGTTCTTCCTCCTCTGGAAACTTCCAGAAGACCGACATGTACTCTCTGAAACAGTGGAGACGAGTGCAGTATCTGCTGAACGAATTCTGGTCAAGATGGAGAAAGGAAGGTCTTCACAATCTGCAGATATGGCAGAAATGGACTTGGCTAAGAAGAGACCTACAAGTAGGTGACATAGTTATACTTCAAGAGGAAGCTCCTCTTGCTCGCATCCACGAGACTTCCGTTAACACGGACAGTCATGTGCGGAAGGTGAATATCGCCATGGCTGATGATCAACTGGATTCCGAAGGAAAGAGATGCCATCCTGTCTCTTACCTCGAATGCCCTATCCAGAAGCTTGTCTTGCTGATCTAGCAAGGCAATGATGTGAAAGACTGAACTCTTAATTCTTTTTGTTTCAGCCTAATTCAAGGATGTGAATATGGACTCTTATGTTTTATTTCAGGTTATGGTTCAGAGACTTGAACTTGAACATGAACTGTGAAACTTATTTCAGTTTCCAATGTGACTTTAAGGTGTATTTCAGTTTCATATGGACTGTATGGAAATTGTCAGTAAGGAGACAATTTTGGTGGGGAGTGTAGCGGCAGTCATACTTTCTGCTAGCGGCAGTCATATAGTTTTCTATTAGCGGTAGCGCTAACGACATAATTTTGTGTGAGTTACGTCCCTTTGGAACTCTTTTGTTTAAGAGTACGTAATCCCCGCAATGGCAGCCACCAAGTTTTTATGAAACGAAACAACGAATATGAATTTCTGCACGAAATAGCTACGAAATAATGATAATTAAGTTACCAAACCCCAAAAGTGTTCGTACGGAGGTTACTCACACATATTTCACCAATTTTATGAACTATGATAACGAAATATTTGCATGAATCACGAATCACGAATCACGAATGAACCATGTGTCGTCTGCTACGAAATGTAACGATGCCTCTCGTAGAAATAAACACTTGAAGCGTTTTGAAAGACTTTTTGATCGGAAGACGATTGATGACTATTACAGACGTGTTCTTGTTTGTTAGAATCTGAACAGGATTGTGTGAACTACTTAAAGAAGTTAATAATGGACATTGTCGACAATGATCTTTAGGAATATAAGTGTCATGTACAAACACGACGATCCATATTGTAGAAATCAGTTTTTTTTCTTCATGGCAGTGTGTTTATGGCTGTCCCTAAACGGTACGTTTTTACTATCATTGAAATTGTACGTTTCTATGACAATACTGTTTCATTGCATGTTATTTCATCTTTCATAGAAGAAAGATTTTTTTATTTTCTTCAAAGGCATCTATAAGAACGAGACAAGAAACATGTCAAATAAAATTCACTATCGGGAAAGTACTTAACATTACAATATAGCCTAAGTTGATAACCTCCTGTGCCGTTAATGCTTGAATGTCGGCACACATTCTCGCTCCATTTTGTACAAAAATCACCATACCTGTAGCGTCATAGCTATATGTTTTATCCTACGATAACAGACATCATCGCTTGTTTTCTTTTTATCGTTTTTTTTGTTGTTTTGGGTACTTTCACAGTTAGATTTTGATTTCCAAAAGTTATTTGAGTTCAATGGTTTTTCAATTTGACATAAAATATACATTTATTTAAGTGACGAATCTGAAAACTCTTAGGCCACATTTTTTCATTACATTAGACATGATATTGTTTGTAGAATCAACCCACTCTCGCCTAGTATATTTTGTCCTTTACTTTAACATGAACCATAACCTGAAATAAAACATAAGAGTCCATATTCACATCCTTGAATTAGGCTGAAACAAAAAGAATTAAGAGTTCAGTCTTTCACATCATCGCCTTGCTCGATCAGCAAGACAAGCTTCTGGATAGGGCATTCGAGGTAAGAGACAGGATGGCATCTCTTTCCTTCGGAATCCAGTTGATCATCAGCCATGGCGATATTCACCTTCCGCACATGACTGTCCGTGTTAACGGAAGTCTCGTGGATGCGAGCAAGAACTCTGGCTTCTCACTAAGTTATCCTCTTGAAGTATAACTATGTCACCTACTTGTAGGTCTCTTCTTAGCCAAGTCCATTTCTGCCATATCTGCAGATTGTGAAGACCTTCCTTTCTCCATCTTGACCAGAATTCGTTCAGCAGATACTGCACTCGTCTCCACTGTTTCAGAGAGTACATGTCGGTCTTCTGGAAGTTTCCAGAGGAGGAAGAACAATCTTGCTTTTCATAGTCAGTAGGTTACTTGAGCACAATGGTCCGAGTGCTGTCGGGTCATTAAGATTGTCAACAGATAAAGGTCTACTATTGACAATTGCTGAGGCCTCATAGACAAGAGTTCTCAGTCCTTCATCGTTAAGCTGCTGTCCAGCTTGCTCCAGGAGAGATGAGAGAACGTTCCTAACAGTGCGAATCTGTCTCTCCCATATGCCACCCATGTGGCTTGCCGAAGGCACATTCATATTAAACTTAATGTCACAGTTTTCTCTGAGCAGGAAGTCTTGGATCTGTTCCGAGTTCATTTCAGACCATGCTTCCTTGAGTTTGTTGCTTGCGCCGACAAAATTGGTTCCTCTGTCGCATCGTAGTTCCCTGATTGGTCCACGAATAGCTAGAAAGCGACTCAGCGCATTGATGAATGGGTCTGTTGTCATAGTACATGCAACTTCCACGTGCACTGCTCGACATGCAAGGCATGTGAATAGCACTCCGTATCTTTTCAACACTGATCTCTTTTCCTTGATGAGGAAGGGACCAAACACATCCACTCCACAGTAAGTGAAGGGAGGGGATTCGTCAACACGTTCACTAGGCAAATCAGACATCTTCTGTTCCTGGACAGTCCCTCGTGACCTCCTACACCTAACACACTTGTAGATGTAACTAGACACAGTAGAACTGCACCCTAAGATCCAGTAGCCAGATCCTCGGATCTCGTTGGTTGTCATCCACGACCCTGGTGGTGGGTCTTCTCATGAAAGTGTTTGATGAGAAGATTGGTAACGAAGTGTTTTCGAGGTAACACAGCTGGATGTTTGGTCTCCGAAGAGAAAGAGGCTCTGGGAATCCTACCGCCTACCGAGATTATCCCATCCTGATCAACGAAGGGGTCAAGTTTCCGTAACTTACTGGATTTCTTCAAACTGGGTGTCTGTTTGTCTGTCTTGAGTTCACTAGGATTGTTCTCATGTTTCTTCTTGGATGAAAAGAGTTTCAGTTCATCCCCAAATTCCTTTTGCTGAACTAAGTGGATTATTTCCTTTTCTGCATCACACATATCTGCGACTGTCACAGAGTCTTACACTGTCTTCTCTGTGTCATGTTCAATGTTCATCTTGTCTGTATTATTGCTTGAACGACAGGCCATCTTGAGTTTCGTCTTTAACTTCAAGCACAAAGCTACAGCCTTCTTAGCGCTGTACCATGTTGAAAGATGTTTCAGACGTTCGAGTTCGAATCCTTTGGGAGATTCTGTTGCCTGTACTGACAGGGCTTTTCCTTTCTTGATTTCCGGATCGTTAGGATCAAGAGATGTGTCAAGTTCACAGTCTGTAGACAACGTGGGTTCCCATAGGATCAAAGGTCCTGTCAACCACCTCGACTTGTTGACAAGTTCTTGCACCGTGAGTCCGCGAGATTCATCATCCGCAGGGTTTTCTTCGCCCTTGACATGCTTCCACTGTGAAGGGGAGGAATGTTCTCTGATCTGTGACACTCTGTTTGACACAAAAACTTGGAATCTCTTTGAGTCATTTGAAACATACCCTATCACAATCCTACTGTCCGTCCAAAATATTTCCTTGATGTCCGTGTACTCAAGTTTCTGGCACAACAGCGCACTGATCCTAACTGACACTACTGCTGCCGCCAGTTCGAGTCTTGGTATGGTCAGTTGCTTGAGTGGGGCAACTCTGGATTTGCCCATGAGGAATGAGCAATGCACACGATCCTGTGTATCTATCAGTCTCAGATATGAACTGTCCGTAGCCGACGTTGCTTCCATCTGAGAAGTTATGAATTTCTACTGATTTCACTTCTCCAAAGTCAGTAACTGGTTTGTAACAGCGTTGCACTGATACAGATTCAAGATAAAGAAGTTCAGTTCTTCATTTTTCCCATCTTGGTTTGAGTTCGTCTCTCAATGGATCGTCCCAGTCCGTAATGTCACGGCACATCTACTGAAGTATGGTCTTGCCTACCATCACAACTGGTGCAAGAAATCCAAGTGGGTCGTACACTGAGCTCACAGTCGATAGGATGCCCCTTCGTGTCAGGGGTTGATCCTGCAGTGTTATTCGAAATTGGAAAGCATCCGATTCTACGTTCCACTGAACACCTAGCGCTCGTTCAATGGGGAACTTGTCGTGAGTCAAATTGAAGTCCTTCAACTCCTTGGCTCTATCTTCTGGTGGGATAGTCATGATCACTTCTCTTGAGTTGGATATGATCCTGTGCAGTCTGAGTCCACCTTCGCTGCATATATTTCTACTGTTCTAGATCAGGTTGACTGCTTGTTCCACAGAAGGCAGGGATTTCAGACCGTCGTCAACGTAGAAATCATGGCATAGGAAGTTAGCTACTTCATATCCATGCTTGGATTCATAGTCATATGCAATCTGTTTAAGTCCAAAGTTTGAACATCCTGGGGAAGAAGTTGCTCCGAACAAGTGGACCTGCAATCGATACTCCACTGGTTCAGTCTCATACGCACCCTTATCCCACCACAGGATTCTCAAGTAGTCCTGGTGTTTCTTCATGACCCTAAACTGAAAGAACAATTGTTCTAAGTCACACATGAATGCAATACGTTCTTGGCGAAAACGAAGTAGAACACCAAGTAGAGCATTCGTCAAATCAGGTCCTTGGAGGAGATGGTCGATCAAGCATTCACCCTTGTATTTGGCTCTACATTCGAATACCACTCGTATCTTGTCAGGTTTCTTTGCATGATATACTCCATGATGTGGTGTATACCATGGGGTGATCTTCGGATCGTTCAGTTCATTCTCTGGGACCCTTTCTGCCTTGCCGTTCGAGATAATCCTTTCCATGAAAGTGACATAATGACAATGGAACTTGGGATCACGTTTGAAACGAGACGACAACTGGTTGAGACGATGAAGTGCCTGAACCTTGTTGTTCGGAAGTTCTGGGGCCGTATTTATAAAAATTCTTAGAATTCTTAAGAATTCTTAAGTCCCAAAAATTCTTAGAATTACGTTAAGTTTACTCTTAAGTCCATAAGTCATATTTATAAAACTTTTTACACTAAGAGTTACTCCTAAATAGGTCAAATATTTAGGAGTCCTCCTGTAGTACTCCTAATTTGTTAAGAATTGTCTTATCTTCACAAAATGGCCGCTCACGTACGCCGCTTGAGAGATTTTAGAATCAGAAAAAATGTCTTAGCGGAGTATACCAACGAGGAATTTATAAAGAGGTACCGTATGGATTTGGGGGGATTACTGTTCTTAACTGATTTAGTCCGGCAGCACTTGACAAGTCCAACTAAAAGGAATCACTCGCTGGACGTCGAGACAAAGATAGCAATAACACTTCGGTATTTGGCTACGGGCAAAATGCAGCTTTGCAGTGGGGACGACTTTGGCGTTAGTCAGCCGACAGTCAGCAGAGTGATTACAGAAACTTTGACAGCACTTTCTGACCCTCATATTTTTCAACATTTCATTTCAATGCCGACATCACAGGCAGAAACTCAACGCCATAATCGTCAATTCAACGCACTTGCGGGTTTCCCCGGTGTAATTGGCGTCATTGACGGAACTCATATCCGAATAGTAGCTCCTTCCCAAGATGAAGTCGAGTTTGTTAATCGCAAGAATTATCATTCCTTGAATGTACAAGTTGTGTTCGATTCGGTCTCGTTCATCAGAGATGTGGTTGCCAAATGGCCAGGGGCGACACACGATGCTCGCATTTTCAACGAAAGCGGCGTTCGCCAACTTTTTGAAAGGGGTTTGGTGCCTGCTGGATCTCATTTACTAGGCGACAGCGGTTATCCCTGTAAGAGATATCTTCTGACACCTTTCCTGCACCCGCAAGCTGGACCAGAGAGTAATTATAACAGGTATTCGTTTGTTTTTAATCATTGATCATCTGTGATCACTTCCTAGTTCTCCGGTCCACATACATGAATTAGAGTAGCTTCCCTTTGCAACTTGGTAAATTCTGTAATATGGATTTGTGTTTCTTTAGCGAAACAAAATACAGCTTTTGAATGTTTATGAATGATAATTTTAATATAGATATTACGAAACATGGTAGAGATATTTCTTGTCAATAAATAGAATTGCAAGATAAAGGTATCAAATAAGTTAATTTAATGAATATAAAAATAAATTAAAAAATAAATTAAAAAATAATTATTTCAAAATATACATTATACATTATACATGTAAATATATATTTTTTAAATGTCTATTATTTAAGCAAGATATAGTTTTACATTTTCATCGATTTATTTTATTGATTTCTAAAAATGAACAGAAACACTCTTGTTAATTTTAATATGATTTTGTTTAGGTCACACAAGATTACAAGAAGTGTTGTGGAGAGAGGCATAGGCCAATTAAAGAGAAGGTTCCATGTTCTTCATTGGGAGATTAGACTGACACCTCAAAAAGCATCAAAGGTTTGTAAATGACTGAGGTTTTTTGTTTGGTTTTTTTTCCAAAAATTTTTTGTAAGTTAGGTTCATATATAGATAAAGATGCAAATTACAAGAACTCAAGTGACGGAACTATTTTTGAAACTTAAAATAATGTCACACGCGTTAACATTTAGAATGCCTGTAATATATTATTTGAACGTATGTGATTGTGAATAATCATGTTTCTTATATTGAGAATTTCATCCTCCTGTCTCCTCAGATCAAACATATCAAACTTAATTGATAAAATAATAGCCGAGTATTGATATTTTTGATATAAGAAGACATGAGGGTGAGGTTTCATTTACCAATCAAAATTAATTTTCATTATTTTTCAATGAGAAATGTAAATTACAAGAGACTGTTCAACAGTTGTAGATAATAAAATTACTCCCAATCAAGTAATTGTATATTTTACAGGTTGTGATAGTCTGTGCAATGCTGCACAACATCTGCAAACAAAGAAATATCCCACTTCCCCCTGGACAAGATGGACATCAAGATGGACAGAGACAGCCTCCTCCACTTGTTCAGCAGCCAGCAGATGGTGTCAGATACAGACAACAGTTTGTCAACCTTCACTTCTAAACATGGTAATTTTAATATTTTCACTGAATTTTGATTAATTTAGCAAATTATGCAATGAAAATTAACATGTTACCTGTTAACCAGGTTAATCCTCAAAGTTTGCTAAAAATTACCACCATGTTATTGTAATAACCAGTTGTGGAATTAAGTTCACAGCATTATAATATTTGCAAATCAATAATACAACTTTAGAAAACTTTAAGGAATGTTTCCATTCAAAAGATAATAAACAACATATTTTTCAATATTTATTGTTCTTTATTCAGTTTAAATATTAACAATGACAACAGTGTAATAATTATGTACTCAAAGTAAATTTATATTTTTATATATTACTGTCTTAAGAAATATATAATATTTTTGAGCAAAGAATAAACATATAAAGGATTGGATATTTCATTATAGAAAAAAATAGAGCCACTGGCTCTGAAGCTCATCAGGAATCATGTTATTAATTATCTCTAAAGGAAAATATTAAGATATCACATAATAAGTCATTGCCCAGTCATCAAATTTAAAAGTTATTATGAAAATTGGTTACACATTAATCCATATTCATTATAAATAATGTAGACCTTTGCATTTTATTGATTTACTTCTTATTTTTATTCTGGAATTATCAACATTTATTACATAATGAATAAGAGTCCTTATTTGTTTCTAAAAATCCTGTTTCTCATAGGCTCATAGTTTCATAGACTCCTTAGCAACTGAGTGTTAGACTAAATCAGTAACACCTGCAATTACACAACATGCAGACCCTGGACTCACAGCCAGTGAATTATATATTTTTAATGTTGTTTTCCCAATCTTTATTTATTTTTCTTTACTGGAAATGAATATGTGGTATCACATGTCGCTAGTTTTAATAGTCTTATCTTATTTCATCACCAGTCATATTTAGTTATTATTTTATTAATTAGGGTCAAATAATAAACATATAAAGGATTGGAAATTTCATTACAAAAAATATAATTTATAAACATGTTAATTGGAGATTTAGCAATTGACTATCTTTACTCGCAGTCTTTTTTCTGTAAACTTGTTATAATTAGGATCACACTATCTGAAAGAGTAGGACTGGATAATAATATTTAATGTGTCGGAGATTAAAAAAATTCAGATAAAATTTTAAAATTCAATTAAACACTGCAAAATAAGTCAGACTCAGTTGATAAATTTCTTCAACATAGAACACCTCTGCCATCTAAAGTCAACAAATAAATTAAGCTCAGTAAGCGTGTCAATGCAATCACAAAATTTATATGATTTTAAGTCTGCAAAATTTTGTCCTGGATGATTTCATCAAAAGGCCCAACTATATCATATCATAAACATATCCTGTAGATTATTATCATAAAATTAAAAGATATGATTACATGTAAGTAGCTTCCATAACATTAACTTATATTACAGCCCAAAAATGTTCTTGTATTTTTTGTTTTTGTGTGTGAAATATTGCTAAATGAAAATTCTAATGCAATAATTGCACTGCACAATCTTTATTTGTAAAATTCAACATCCATGTGCAAAATTAACAGTGCTTGTAAATTAGGATTCATACCCACCCCCTCAGAGTCAGGCACCAATTACCATAGAGATGTTGATACACATTAGTGGATTAGAATTTGTACATTGCAGATAGTATGATCCCAAATATAACAATGTTACTTAATGGTACATATTCCTAATCCTTTTTCATTTTCTTAATTTTTAGCTGATAATACTCCAGTTGAGCCTCTAAAACTTTAATTCAAGTTCCCTCTTCCTGTCTGTCACTTGAACAGGGACCGTTGTCGCTTGAACAGGGACCACCGATGTCGCTTGAACAGGGACCACCGATGTTGATTGAACAGGGACCGAAACAGCGAATGGGACCCCAACCGAGCATGGGACTGTGTTGTCTACCGGTACATCAAGTTCACCACTGCACTCACTTGCACTGAAAACATGACATTGACATTTATTAAGTGCTCGTCAAAACTGTAATCTGATTTTAAGGGGAAAGTAGTTTTAATTGAGAAATGTTCTGTTTTGCTTTTTTTTAATTTGAAACAAAAATTAAGAATGACTAACAATTTAAACCTTACATTAATTAATGGAAATTGACATTGTCCATTATCCGAAGTTTAATGCCAGTGAAATGAAAGGTTCGCTGCTCTCACATGAACTGAAAATGACATTAACACTATACATGATCTAAATATTAAAATTAAATATATACATGTCACTAGTGTAATACTGCTGCAAATATGACGTCACACTATTGTACAGTTGTGACGTTACAATGATTGCTTTATAAATTTGGTCAACTCGTGCATGATTTGCTATCGCTGATTTTATAATAAATACTTATCTTGTTTAATGAAAATACCATAATATGGAAGGTCATTTAGTATCCTCTATTTCTTTATGATGAGTTTATAAGCAATAATACTATTACTTTTCTATGTTATTAGTATCTCTGATGTTCATGACTTGTTTGTATACTATACCAAATACACAAATTTTGAATTTTAGGGGATAGAACCAATGTCGAATTATAATATGTCAATTTATGACAATCACACAAGTACTTTTGATTGGTGCATTAGAATTAACAACTAATGTATAACTTAACAATACAAATAGCAATTTTTGTTGTTGTTGGTTTGTTATTAGTTCCAAATGTATACATAAATACATACAGACAAAACACATTGGCAATATTAACAGATTAAGCAATAAATCCAGTAATTTAGTGTCTTTTAATGTTTTCATATATATTGTTAATGTGTTTTTCCAATCAAATAACATTTCAGGAAATAAAATTTGCCATTTGTTACAAATGTTAGGGAATACATCTGTTGAAATAAAGATGTCATAAACAAGTCTTGAGCCTTTGGATGTTTTCATTAAGTTCAACTGACATTAAGTAACATTAATGCTTCTAATATTTATTTCTGTACAAGAGTGGGTAGGAGTATGTTTCCATAAGTCAGGCAAAATATATAGTAAGTTATTATAATCTAGAAATGTAACTTTGATACCGTATTTATCTTTAATAGATTCGATTGATAGTAGACCTTTTTCATCACATATGTCATTAATAGTCATTATTCAATCTTTAAATAAGTATCTGAGTAAATAGAAAACTTCTGCAACTCTTGATAAAAGAGTTTCTTAGAACATCATTCATAGATAAAGCTAGGTACATATTTCTTTTAAATTTCAGGTGATTTGATGCACAATGTATATTGACATTGTAAACTTCTAATATTGAACAGTGACATTTCAGGGCTTAAATTTTTTTGGGGGGATTTACCATACCTTATGTTGATGAATTGCAGCAATGTGGAATCGAGCCCTGGCCCACCGTCGATTCCACAGATAGATACATTGGTTGAGCCAAGGATCGACTCCACCGTTGTAGCGACTGCTGAGAGGGGTGTAGTACTTGGACCTCCATCTGAAAATATTCATTCACAAATCAATAAAAACAATTCAAACTGGTCATGGGGCAATTGAGATGTGCAATTGTAATGAAATACAGAAGCAACAGAAGGGATTTACAAGTGCTTTTGAGTTTATCTAATCTAAAAAATATAATTATTCATGACTTGTTCATTTCACAAAGGTGAAACACATATTTTGGAATGAACTATGAAAAGATTAAACATGTTGTTACATGTACCATTTGTAGGAATAATTTATTGGCAATGATTTTATAAATTATTTATCAATATATATAATTAATAAAATAAAGACATAATTTAATATTCATCATTTACCCGTATCATGGTTTGCCTTATTGATTTTTTGTGCATATCAACTGATTTATGCATGGTCAATTCGACATGTTAATTATAATAATAAAATATTGATCAAATGCATGTGTTCTGTTATTATTAGATAATATCGACACAAAGTATTGTTTTAAATTATGCTATGGCCAACCGGTTCCTGTCAATCCTCTGCGGTAGTTTGAAATTTCCTGTCGTGACTTGGACAGCAAATTGTACCACTTTTTTTCGATTTCGTCTTGTAACCGCACAACGTGCGGGTGGGAGGCGTTTAGGGAATCCGTTATTGAAGCCCATGTCCTTCTCTTATGCTCTGACGTTAACTTTGATGAAAATTTGCCCCGTATTACATCTTTGTTCGTTTCAACTAACTGAACAAGCGACAGACATTCGTCGCTTGTCCAGTTAGGTTTCCTGTTTACTTTTCGGGGTACTAGTATCCATTTTGTCGTCAAAGATAATAATATCGTCTGCTAAATTGTGCACGAGCTAAGGATGCAAATATAAGTTTATTTATAAACACATTTTAAGACAATATAAATTTACTTACCCACGTTTACAGTCGATTTCTTGAAAGGAACATCGTATTTCCGGTAACTGAATGTAAACAAACTCAGCCCAGTCTGCTCTTCCGTAAAGTTGCATGTTGCGCAAGCGCCGCCATGATGTCATCAACACTGAGCTATTAATAACTTCAGAGCATCCCAGGATTTCCCATGGTTACAGCGCTAAGAGTTATGTTAGGACCGAAGTTTATACTTAGTTAAAAGTTACTCTAGGACCCTTTATAAATATTTCTAAAGAGTAACTTTTAACTAAGTGTTGTTTTAAGAACTCTAAGAGTAAAAGTAAGAGTAAGTCTAAGAATGTTTATAAATACGGCCCCTGGTTCTGTTTGTTTGAATGGCAGAGGCATTTCATAATGCTTACCGTCCACCTGTCTGATTCCGTCACGCATAATCTTCATGAAAGTCTGATCCTCATAAGACATCACACCATTCTTCTGCTGTTCACTGAAGTCAAGTTCTAGCACCTTAACCGCATGATGTGGTAAGATAGTCTCCTTCACAGAAGTGACGAGGCTGACGTACACTTCCTTCGTAGATCCTTCATATGATAGGTTCTTCGGAGTTTAGAGGGTCATAACTCGATGGCTTACTCCAATCGGATCACTGTCATTCTCGATGAGGTTACATGGGTCTGTAACTCCAACTATTCCCCATCCAAGGTCAGTTTGTTGTGCAAATGGTTCGTTTCCTGTTGAGGGAATGACATCACGTGGTGCGAGAGCTTGAGGGCAGTTATATCCGATGAGAAGTCCAACTTCAGCGTCACATAATGGCATAAGATCACCACCGATTCTTGACAGATGTGGCCATTGATAAGCTTTCTCAGGAGTAGGGATGTGGTCCCGATTCGTCGGCATAATGTTTCGGCTATATGCAGCAGGCAAAGAAACTACTACATCACTGTGGTAACCTCGAACCTTCAACCCTGTTACCTTCATACTGTCGACAATCTGACTTTCTGCATACATTTTAGAAAGTTCAAGTTTCACATCCGGTCCATGAATGTTCAGTGCCCTGCAAGTGTCTTCTAACACAAACGTTGTGTCGGATTTAGTGTCCAACAATGCATACACAAGTCTCTCGTTATGAGGTTCACTTTGGTGAGATAACCACACAGTCATCGAACATTTATTTCCATTTCCAGTTTCATTCAGATGAGCAACTCTTGTGACACCACGAACAGATTCAGTAGGAGTCTTCCTGTTAGTTCTTTGGTTCACGTTGAGCGGAACGTCACTGTGCATGACAGTTGGATGGTTCCTGTTACATTTGTTGCATATTTTCCTGTCTGTGCAATCTTTAGACAAGTGTCCCTTTCTAAGACATCCAAAGCACATACCCTTCTGAAATATAGAGTCTCTTCTACCTTCTAAGTCCTTGTCAAGAAACATTTTACAATGTTCAATATAATGTCCTTTCCCACACAATGGACATGTTGATTTCTCAGCCTCTGTTGACAACACCATAGCAGGTTTCCTATCTAATCTAGGTTTCTGTGTAAACTGACTCACAAAACTTCGTGACTTATCTCTGCCGACATGTGAAGCACTGACAGTCTCACAAGCAACAGTTGCTTCCTTGATCACAAAGTCAACAAATGTTCCAAATGGAGGAAAGCGACTTGATTTTTGCTTTCCATTCAGAAATAGTTCGAGCCCAACTATAGCTGACATAATCTGGCAACTTCGACACCATGTTTCTGTTTGCCCGCTCATCGTTCAACACCATGAGGGTATCATTCGTCCTAGAAGCATTCAGAAACTGCCTAAGGAAATCTCCATACTTGCGCATAGCAACACTGTCCCTGTTCTGAATCTTTGGCCATGAATTCAATTTATTTCTGAATGCATTTGCAATCACAAATGTGTTACCATAACGTTTTTCTAAAAGTTCTTTCGCTTCTGCATAAGCGTCATCAGTGGTAAGCAAAAAGTAACCCTCTAAAGCTTCCTTAGCAACACCACCTAAATAACGTTTCAAGTAATACAGTCTCTCTGGTGATGCAATCTCACGTCTCTCGATAAGGGTCTCGAAAGCGGTCTTCCATCCTGGGTATTTAAGTAGGTCACCACTGAAAATACCTGGTTCAGGTGTTGGAAGTCTATTCAAGTTCATTTGTTCTGTTAATGTCTCAGAGATGTTAGCCATATCACACACATGATTTGTAGTGTTCTCTGATAAATGTTTTGGCACAAAGTCCTTAGCATCAATGTCAAGTTTTGTTGACCCAACAATGGGGGTTCCTTGCATTCCAATTGGATTAACTTGAGTTTCTTTATTAACCCTATTGGTGGTTTCATACTTTGCAAGTGCAGGTGATTCATGATTCAATGGTGTTTCATTGTGAGAGTCAGGTTTATCCGCCATGAAATTACTTTGAACATAATTTTTTACATAGTCAATTCGTGATTGTTCAAAATGAGGGGGCTTATAATGACTGTCACCATACAGGTAAGTTTGCGCAATATCATACTCATCTAACACAGAAAGTTTAGCTTGAGCCATTTCAAGTTCCATTTTTGCTTGTAACTGTGATAATTCAACACGTTTAGTAGCTTCCTGTTTTGCATAGTCATATTTCACTTTCAATGCAGCAACTTCAGTCGCAATATCGCACAGCAAAAATGACTGAGTATCCTGCAATCTGGATACCAACTGGAAACTGGGTAATAGGAGTATCCACTTGGTATCCATCTGCTGAAACTAGGTAACCTGGTTTCCAACTAGAATCCATTTTGGATTCTATAACATTAAGTATTACCGTGATGGAAACCAACTGGAAACATTGATTATGTGTTTCATGTTGATTTCCATTCCTGGAAAGTGCCATCAATGTTTCCATGAAATGGAAATCAACATGAAACCATAATCTGAAGTTTCATGTTAGTTTCCATTTCTGTAAATTGCAATTATTGATTCCAGAAAATGGAAACCAACATGAAACTATCAAGTGAAGTTTCATGTTGGTTTCCATTCCTGGAAATCTGCATTGAAAGATTCCATTAAATGGAAACCAACATGAAACTACCACAGCACACATGACTGAGTATCCTGAAATCGGGAAACCACCTGTTAACTTGGTAATAGGGATATCCACTTGCTATCCTATCACTGAAACTTGGCAACCTGGTTTCCAACTAGAATCCATTTTGTTTCCCGAAAATGGATACCAACATGAAACTATCAAGTGTTATGTAGTGTAATGGAAACGGATAATGAAATAATTAAGAACCCGTGTATCCATTTGTTAACCATTTGTTCAAATCAAAAGACCCATAGAAACCAAATAAGTTATCCATTATTTCAAATTGCACGTGTATTCAAAGCAAAGTACTAGTAATTCAATATTAATTATTATGATAAACATGTTCAAATACATTTTTCAGATGAAGCTTTAACAAAGAATGGTTAACTATACTTTTGAGAAAAATAAAGTCTTGCAAATGTTATATTTATATAAACAGGTAAATAACTGAAACCCTTGATTGATATGATATGATATGAACCGTATTCCTTTTCATTTCGACAATGCCATAACTTAACCATGATATGTTTTTATTGTATTATTCATTTTATTGCTTGTGTAATGTTGGACTTACTATTTAACATCTAAACAATAATATCAATTACAAAATCTAAGATTAAGTGAGCCTTAATTTAGCAATTAGATGTAGGTCAAATGTATGCTCCGTATCGCAGGACGCTCGCTGCCCACCATATGGTGTTATATAATAGCCAGACCATGTGCTCTCCCAGACAAAGAGCTTTGTTCATCATCCACATTTTGGCGCGATTAAATTGCCAGTATAACCCGTGACTGAATGAAGAAACAGAATCTTGTCTGCCGGGTGTACGTGAACTTCAGTGGCAACAACTGTTGTCATTCACGGAGGGCAAAACAACATGATATTTCTACAACTGCATACAGGTACAGTGCGCATTTCATGTAATACTAACAGTTCATGTTTTTCTTATTGTGTGTCCAATATGCTAATGATTGAAATAACTATTTAAATAAAGTTGATCAAATACCTTCGAAATATTGTAACATTGAAAATAAAGTAATTGTGTTTCTGAAAGCAGTCCGGGCACACCCTGTATGAAATGTTTTCATTCTTACAGAATAAAAAAAACAACTTGCAAAACTGTTTTGAGTATGACCTAAAGTTATTTTAAAACGTTAACCATGCGAACAAAAATCAAAAGTAATACACATAAGTCATAACTCTATATAGACAACCTATTTGATTTTAGACAATGGACTTTTTTCTAAAGGTTTGAGACTAAAATTCACACACAATAAATTACTTGGGTCATTATCTCTAACAAATTTATTATTCAAAACAACATCACGTATCTTCCAAATTGATAACAAATATAGGACAAGGGACTATGTTAGAATGTAAATACCATACGACGTTCAGAATTAACAGACTTCAAATACATTATATACGAGAATATGTACCATTTTACTAAATTATACAGATATCATTATGTAGAACATTTCTTTATATTTACTCTGCCGCATGGCATATTAGACAGATTTTGTTGTGATGTTTGTTATGAAAGCATAATGGAATTTTTGAATTTATCATGAAACGATGTCAATGTTTATTGTATCAAGACAAACAGTCTCTACTTTCTTGATTCATTATAACATACGAATACATAAAAATTACATTTAAAAAATGTAAGACTTGTTGTACTGATGTATATTTTTGAATATCATATTATGACATTTATATTTAGTTAGAATATGAAATACCCTTTTGAATATTCATGTTTCTTTGATTTATTTGATACTTTTATAACATTTCAGCATTCCTGCACTTATGGGAAACTTGAAGAAGGCGATAGATGATCTCTCACCTTAGCCTACAACAGGTACATGTGTTTCAAAACTTAACCTAAGAACTAATGTAATAATTGCAGTATACAAAATACAAAATGTCTGGCAAATCAGAATGTATGATTGTGTATCTTACTAAAACACTTCAAATATGTCAAACTGAGGTTGTACCAATTTCGATTTATGTTGGTCATTAATATCATTTATTTCTCATTTATGTTCGTTTTACTTTTACAGCCTAGAAGAACATGAAGGTCGTTCAAAGCCTTCTGCGCTTGAAGATGAGCATAAGGTCAAAAGATCATTCCCATTGAGGACACAGAAAGTATTAAGCTGAAGCTGAATAGTGTGAAATCACCCCGGAGGATAAGTGATGTAATTAACCCCGGGCCGTTTATCCGAGGAAAATAAAACCACCTGTTCCTAACATATATTGAATAGTGATTGGCCGGCAGCACAGTATAAATCGAGAAAATAACCACAGAATTATCAGTGATCCTCTTTCTTAATCAGCAGCAATGCCCTGTTATTTTACCTCGTCATCCAGTTATGGCATTTTGCTGGATGATTTATGAAGTAATTTTAAATAATGAAATTTGTAAATGTATATCTAGGATCTTCATAAATAAGATCACTATTGTATTGTGTACTTGATATCATTTGAATACATTCCTTAGATTTGATTGTCAGATGTCTTCTCCTTTTTGCAGCATTAGTCAAGTATTTGCTCTGCAATTGACACTTACGTAATAAACTTCATAATACAACACACTTGTTTGGTATTACTAGTACAACAGGCAAAATGTATTTTCTTTTTTGCAATTACATTTGATTAGATTGACTTTGCTATTGGCACTTTATGTAATAAACTTTATAACAAAGTACAATTATTTGTGTCATTACTAGAATTATTTTCTCCGAAGCATTATTGCTCTTGATGAAGATAGCAGTTGATGCTGTAGGTGTTGACACTGTATTAATTTAAATCATAACATGAATGATATGCGTGTTTAGCACAACATGCAAATGTCAACCATGGACACCAGGTTGAAACCTACAGTAAACCATTACACTGAAACCTACAGTAAACATTAACATGGAAACCAGACTGAAACCTACAGTAAACCATTACACTGAAATCAGACTGAAACCTACAGTAAATCATTATACTAAAACCACACTGAAACCTACAGTAAACCTCAACATGGATACTAGGTTGAAACCTACAGTAAACCGTAACATGGAAACCAGACTGAAACCTACAATAAACCTTAACATTGAAACAAGACTGAAACCAACAGTAAACCTGAACATGGAAACCAAGTTGAAACCAAGTGGAAACTAAGAAATATGGAAACCAAGTGGAAACCAAGTGGAAACTATCACATGGAAACTGAGTTGAAACCTAAAAGAAAGTTATTCATGGAAACCAGATGGATACCACTTGGAGGAGTGGGTAATTATTCGCACTGGATACCATCCGGATACTGGTGCAAAATTCAGTTTCAGTGTTTTCAATTGGAAATACTGGTTTCCATTGGGTATCCTGTAAGTTTCAGTGTTCTGGAAACCAGCTCATTTTTGCTGTGTCGGCCTTTGACACACGTGTCCTTGCTGACAAATTCGAAATAACTGACTGTCTATCACTCATGATTTCCCAAGTTCAAAATTCTGATAATTTTCTTCCAAGTGAAATATTCATATTAACCTAAATGTTCGTACTGTAATAGTCATCAATCGTCTTCCGATCAAAAAGTCTTTCAAAACGCTTCAAGTGTGTATTTCTACGGGAGGCATCGTTACAGTTCGTAGCAGACGACACATGGTTCATTCGTGATTCGTGATTCATGCAAATATTTCGTTATCATAGTTCATAAAACACATAAAATTGGTGAAATATGTGTGAGTAACCTCCGTACTAACACTTTCGGGGTTTGGTAACTTAATTATCATTATTTCGTAGCTATTTCGTGCAGAAATTCATATTCGTTGATCGTTTCATAAAAACGTGGTAGCCGCCATTGCGGGGATTACGTACTCTAAAACAAAAGAGTTCCAAAGGGACGTAACTCACACAAAATTATGTCGTTAGCGCTACCGCTAATAGAAAACTATATGACTGCTGCTAGCAGAAAAGTATGACTGCCGCTACAACGTCTGTTGTATACTATTAACATTCAAAAGCGGCTCTTGTATGTCAACTGAAGATGAAGTTATTATTAATACCACTTGTCACATTTGAAATCAGGAAGTTAAAATTGAGGAAAAACTTTATATCTCGTTTTATAACTCCCATAATTTGTTTACTTTTACTGTTTACCCATTACTTGTTGGCACATTGCAACATAACCTACTGAGCAAAGCAGACAACATGAAATGGCTTTGGTACTGTGTCAGCAATTTCCGTTTTTTGAACTCTAAAAAATCAAGAAATTTTGGGGTATTGAAAACAGTGAATGACATTTTAAAGAAAAATGGTATTGTAAATGTAAACTGGGTTAAATGCTACTGAAAGATGTATCAATCGACATTGTTTGAGTTTGAACAAGTTTTTTTCAGTTTTTTTGCGCAAGTCATATGCCAGCAAGCACATGAGTGAATGATGTCATGAAAGTGGGGCATTAACGGACCGAGGGTACTCCACCATACAAATAGTGCAGTATATTGTTCAATTGTTGAAACAAATTACAAAACGACATCCATATTTAAACATTAATTAAAACAAAAATATAATAATCAAATATTTGTAAATTCAAATTGTATTACTATCATATCTGCTAAAGATTAAATATATATGTTGAAGTTTGAAAAGTACAACAACGTTAGAATTGAAGGTTTCACGCATCTTAACGATTCAGGTTAACTGTCCATTGTCTACAAGCAGTTTATTATTTAGCTCTCAAAATTATACGATTGATTATTCAAATTACAGAAAGTATACACAAATAATACATTTTTGAAGTAACTGATAAACTTGCGAGTGAGCTGGAAATGAAATTGAAACTTTGATACCCATGCACTGACATGATCTAATCGACAAAAGCATTATTATATTTCCCTTCATCCAACTGTTGTCTGCTCTGTGTGGAACTCAGGGATAGCATAAATATGCAGCTTGCCATACTGATTTCTTAGATTCACATATCTGACAAGATCACTGTATGTGTTACTTGGTTCATTAGATACTACTGTATTGTATTGATCAGGCTCGTCATAGATGACCCTGTCTTCTGTGCTGTTCTGGCTTTGTCTCTGAGGCCTGATAACCTTGCTGCGAATAACCAAATATATACAATATGTACAATTAATACACTTTACAATTAGTGCATGGTAATAATGAATGATGTGCCATAAATACGTATGAGGGTCTGATACATAGAAACATATATTCCAAAACTTGTGTGTATTCACAATGAAGGAGCTGTTATTTCTTTTGTTATTCTTTGTTGTGTTATTAAATTTATAACCCTCCAAATATATGTGTCAATAGTGTGATCCGAAATGTTTAAATTAGATTGGTTGATAATTAAACATCTATTAGAATCGATATTGATGTTGATTTTCATCATGCAAAAGTCTGTATTTAAGTCAATTCCATATGCACATAACGTTTCTTATCTAGAGTATGAACTATTCAACTTACAAGTAAACAAGTAGAAGTCCAATGATGACCAGAAGGAGGAAAATTATGACACCACACATTGCAGAAACTGTCATCACTGTGGTGCTTTCTGAAAAGTGTAAGATTCAAGTTGTAAAGCAACATATCTGAATATCCAATCTGCCACAGAAGAGTGGTATGATACATAAACATCCCCCTTCTCTTAATCTTAAATTATCATTGAGTTTGTATAAACAAATATGTTATCAACGCTTAGTGAGTTAATTCAGTTAAGCAAAAGTAAGTGATGTCATTTTAAAGTGGTGTCAATGGTAATTGTAAATCGTTCAGTGAGGAAGATTAAACTGATTGACAAGCAAGGCGGTAAATGCATTTTAATCAAAATGTTTCATCTAACTTAACTAATGTCTATTGAACGTATTCCGATCTGATACTGGATGACACAGACAAACTTTAGAATGATAAACAATAACAGTTGAAACAAGTAGAAAAACTTGCATAGTGCACATTTCGCGAATATATCCGGACCATTTGGCGACCATTTCGCGCACATTTTGCGAAATCCGGTGTACTTAATTCTGCACATTAGTGTAAGTGTCCCCTTGTGTAGGAATATGTTAATATCTCTAAAGATAACGTTTCCTACCTCAACGAAGAATCGATGGTTGATAAAGAGAATACCTTTTAAAAACGACTAATGAATAAAGGAAAATGCTTTTGAGTCAAAACACGTCATCCTCACCTGTCACTGTTTTATGCGTTGGTGTTTCAGATAATGTTATCATAGTCGTTGTTGATGGTTCTTTTGATGTTATTGTTGTTGTTTTATTGGACGTTGCTGTTGATAGTTTTGGAGGCACTGTTGTTAATGCTTTCTGGGGCGTTGTTGACGGTTGTTCTGAAGTAACAGACGAAGGCTCAGTTAAATAGCAAGGCAAAACCTATGTGACCCTGTGGGCGGTGTGTTGGAAGATGTAAATATCTTATAATGAGCCAATCAATATACTGACCTGTCATACCTCAAGTAAAACAATTGAAAAAGAATCAATGGTTGATCAAGAAACAGACTTTCAAAGAAGACCTCGATGAGTATTAGAAAATTCTTCTGATTCAAAACGCGTAATCCTCACCTGGCCTTGTTATATGTATCGATGTTGTTGTATCAGATGATGTTATCATAGTCGTTGTAGATGGTTCGTTTGATGTCATTGTTGATGCTTTCTCGGGCATTGTTGGTGGTTGTTCTGAAGTAAAGGACAAGGACTCGGTTAAATAGCAAGGCAAAAACCTACCTGACCCTGTTGGAAGATGTTGATATCTAATTATGAGCTAACAAATATTCGTGAAGCTGTCATACCTCAAGTAAGACAATTGAAAAAGAATCAATGGTTAATCAAGAAACAGACTTTCAAAGAAGACCTCGATGAGTAAAAGAAAATTCCTCTAATTCCCCGTTTCATGTGTGGTAATGTATCAGATTATATTTTCTCCGTGCTTGTAGATTGTTCTTTTGTTGTCATTTTTTCCTCGAGTGTCGTTGGTGCTGTTGATAAGTCATTTGGTTTTGTCGTTGATGGTGGTCCCTCGGTCGTCTTGCTTGATGATGATAGTTGTTTTGATGTCGTAATTGTGATTGTTGATGCCGTGCCTGTTAGTGGATGGTTTTTTTTGTAAATATGCTTTTGTGTTTTAGGTCGCTGATATATCCTTTACTGATGGGGATAAACATTGTCTCTATTCGAAGAAAACAAAAGTGTCTGCGTTAAAGCGACCAAATAGTATGTTGACATAATGCACTCTACAAATCCTGGATGCGACATTGTTTCTAAATTTGTATCTCTGTTAATGCCAATACATTCCAATGGATAAACATAATGTCTGATATTCTCAACATTTGATCTTAGCTTACAGCCAGTCATGCACGTCAAAATTTATTTGCAGGGTCACGGGCCTGGGCCCATTCATGCATATACAAACACTACCTTAGGCAATAGAGAGTACAGAATATATTTAATGCACTTTATATATATCGTTGGTTTGAAACTATGCTACATTTTCTCTGTAACGCATGACAGCAACGAATTATTACCATTCTTAGATGTAATGGTATCTATTCAGTCAGGACAAATAGAAACGGATATATATTACAAACCCACAGATTCCAAACAGTTTTCAAACTATAGATCCTGTCACCCGCACCATATCAAAAATAGCATTCCATATTCTCTAGCCCTTAGAATATGTGCCATAATATCAAACCCAACTATTCTAGACTTAAGGCTGATATAACAAGCAGACAGAGTCGGCTACATCCCCCTCCATTTGGAAATACACTTTTAAGTTGTGATTTCATGGAAACATGGACAACTATAAAAATCATTTTAAAAAATACCCCAAAAGTTACATCTACACATAATGATTATTTCACACATGATATGCCTTACGGGTTTTGAGTTCTGCTCTGTAAAACCAACATACAAGTTGTTTCCATGGAAACGAAGACAAATAAAAATTGAAAAAAGTTGAAAATATTCAAAGGCACATCTACACTTAACAACTGTTCCATATACCATGATGTTTAGTTGAGCTATGCCTTACGACTTTTTTTTAAAATCTGCTCAGGAAACGAAAGCCCATGTTGTGTTTCCATGTAAACGGCTAAACGGCTTAAAAAAAAAATCTTAAGAATTTGAAAATACTACAAGGCACATCTACAATTATTGATTGATACACACACCAACTTTCGTTAGCTATACCTTACGGTTTTTGGGATATGCTCCGGAAACAAAAGCCCATGTTGCATTTCCATGGAAACGGCTAAACAGGTAAAAATAAAATGCTGAAGAAGTTGAAAATACCAAAAGGCACATCTACATATGACGATTGTTACATACACAAAGTTTTGTTCGGCTGATATTTTAGATTTGCTCTGAAAACGAAATCCCATGTTGCATTTCCATTAAATGCCGAAGAAATTGAAAATACTAAAAGGCACATCTACACTTGTTGATTGATACATAAAACAAGTTTCCTTGAGCTATACCTTACGGTTTTATAAATCTGCTCCGGAAACGAAAGCCCATGTTGTGTTTCCATGGAAACGGCTAAACTGCCAAAAAATAAAAATCCGAAGAATTTGAAAATACTAAAAGGCACATCTACACTTGTTGATTGATACACATACCAAGTTTCGTTGAGCTATACCTTACAGTTTTTGAGATCTGCTCCGGAAACGAAAGTCCATGTTGCGTTTCCATGGAAACGGCTAAACGGCTAAACATAAAAATCCGAAAAAGTTGAAAATACTAAAAGTCACATCTACACTTGGTGATTGTTACACACACAAGTTTCGTTGAGCTATGCTATGACGTCATTGTATTTGAACCTAAGCCGGTCAACTTTCGGCCTATCGCGGTTGTGCAGTTAGATGGTGCCGTTTGAAATATGTATGTTTTATTTGACTGAACCAAGCATAATAAGTATGCGATCAGGTAACTTGAATAAATCGAAGAATATAATAGAAGCATGGCGAAGCAAGTAGGCCTTTATAAATTCGATGATCTACTCGTGTGTAACTGTTTGAAGTGATCAACTTCCGAACTGCACAATATCAGAGACCTTGTTTATTCCTATCATGATCGATTACTGTACTTTCACTGTTTAAAACATTGGTCCGAATAAGAATTATTTCGAAAACAGATACAGATTAAATTATGTAGAAGGAAATAGAAACTGCAAAGCGAAGATAACTGATTTAGTATGTTTATTTTGATGACATAGTTTAGCCTATAAAGTTATGTCATGATTCATTCAAATGCAGTGTCACAAAAATCGTGTTCGAACCTCGGTTCGACTAAAGAATAAACCAATCATTAACAAGGATTTTTTAAATGTCATGGTAGAATAGGCGTTAGACTATTATCGTCTTAAATAAATATATTTGAAGTATATTTACCTTTTACACATTCGTATGTTATTTCAAAAGCATGACCACTACCATTGCAGCTTTTGATACATGCAATTGTTTCCGTGCAATGTGTCCTTCTGTTACATTTGGCAGTGAGTCCATTAGTTACAAGTTCATTGATTGAATTATTTACAACGACACTGCAGTTAACTTCAGATGTTCTCTTCCCGTACAATTCCCTGCTGACGTTAATCATCTGGTTGTTGCTGCAGTCCAGGTTAAAAGTAGCTGTGTTATTGTCTGTCTTTGCACATTGAGAACGACAATAATTACCTGCAAAATAAGTTCATTGCTTGTATTAAATTCAACGACACTGCAGTTAACTTCAGATGTTCTCTTCCCGTACACTTCCCTGGTGACGTTAATCATCTGGTTGTTGCTGCAGACCAGGTTAAAAGTAGCTGTGTTATTGTTTGTCTTTGCACATTGAGTACGACAATAATTACCTACAAAATATGACATACATTGAAATTATTTACTTGGGTGTACTTATGTTTTGATTTCTGTCATTAACATTCAAATCATTACTGTAGATGGTCCACTTATTGTGTACAATATGTGCACATATATGTACATGACAATGGCAATTATTTATAGGGGCTGTAGCACGTTTTTTTGCGATTTTTTGTTCTTCAAATTTACCATTTATAACGATATTTTGTGTCATTTAAATTCAATTTAGAGAGTAATTCAATCTTATCATACAACCAATTATCCGTAGTAGTAATAACAACGTTGCGTATAAAGCAAAAATCGGTACTTTGTATTATTTCGAATTACAAAAAGGATTACAATGGCTTTACTGAGCCATGTACACTATTTTTTAAATTTGATTAGGGGAGAAGGGTGAAGGGTGAACTTATTTTTCAAAACATTTCATCGACTTATTTGAGCGAAAAAACGTGCTACTGCCCCTTTAAGTTGTCTTTGTGGTTGTCTTTTCACACCATCAAGGACATGTTTTGACAAATTGTTGTATTAATTACGTCTTATCGATATATCTTCTTAGATTTAAATTTATAATAATCATAAGCGCACTTACATTTTGGAATACAATTATTTTTGAGAAATATAACAGAAATTAATTTAATATTGTAAGTTAAAATTTTAAAGGAAAATGTATTGGCTTTCACGCGTGTATTGGTTTTCAAACGAAAATTGGTTGATGATCTCTTTACATCCCTTTACTTTTGTATAGTATAGGGGTTATGATCGTCGACTGCTCATTCTTTCTAGTGGAAATAATCAAATCAGGGGAATAGTATACAATTGGGATTTGTAATACAAACATGAGAAGGTTAAATCATTGTATGCCATTCTCATGCATTTCAATCCCCCTGATTAAGTTTCCTCACCTTTGTTTTGTTTGCTTTATAAATGTATAACATTTTGTTATTTCCTTACATTCCACCTGATGAAGGAGTCAGCATATACTCCGAAACGTCGTGTATTTTCACTTTAAAGAAGTTGTTATTAAGGAAATATTCCTTTTCCTAGGTATACCGCTTCTAAATGTCCTCCAAAGACCCGGTAAAACGTTTCACACTCTCCTGCACATCTTGGTGTTTAAGTAAGCAAAGCTACCTCAATAAATAGCTATACGTTTCAGAGATATGACGAAGATAACCACGCCTATTCCAAATAACGCTTCTTTATATGAATAGGAGAAACAAACGAAAATGAGAGATTTGTTTAAATATAGAGTTACTATTGTAAAAGTTAATCTATGTCTTTGAAAAGTTACATTGATGGATACATCAAGACTAAATACGTTTATAGAAAAATAGCCAGATTAGACTCGTGTTATAGTTCTCATATTCTAATAGTTATAAGAAGTTATATCAATGAGTAAATAACAACATATTTCCTCTATGAAAGATGAAATAATGTGCAATGTAACAGTATTGTCAAAGAAACATACAATTTCAATGATAGTAAAAACTTACCGTTTAGGGATAGCCAAAAACACACAGCCATGAGGAAAATAAACTGATTTCTACAATACGGATCATCATGTTTGATAATCATGACACTTCTCTTTCTTAAGATCAATGTCAACAATGTTCATTATTTACTTCTTTAAGTAGTTCACACAATCCTGTTAAACAAGAACACGTCTGTTATTAGTTACTAGTATTAACATTCAAAAGTATGTCAACTGAAGATGAAGTTACTATTAATAACACTTGTCACACTTGAAATCAGGAAGTAAAAATTGAGGAAAAACTTTTTATCTCGCTTTGTAACTCCCATAATTTGTTTATTATACTATTTACCGATTACTTGTTGTTACTCTGCCACATAACCTACTAGACAAAGCAGACAACATAAAATGGCTTTTGTACTAGATATACTGTGTCTGCAAATTCCGTTTTTTGGACTCTAACAAATCAAGACATTTTTGGGAAGTGAAAACAGTGAAGGACATTTTAAAAAATGGCATTGTAAATGTAAACTGGTTTAAATGCTACTGAAAGATGTATCAATCGATATTGTTTGAGTATGAAACAATTTGTTTCAGTTTTTTGCTCAAGTCATATGCGAGCACGCACATGTGTAAATGATATCACGAAAGTGGGGTACTAAAGGACTAACGAGGGTACTCTACCATACAAATAGTGCAGTATATTAGTCAAATTACAAAAACGTCATCCATATTTAAACAATAATTACAACCAAAATATGATAATCAAATATTTGTAAATTCAAATTTCATGTACTATCATATCTGCTAAAGATGAGATATATATGTTGAAGTTTGAAAAGTACAACAACGTTAGAATGGAAGGTTTCACGCATCTTAACGAATCAGCTTAACTGTCAATAGTCTACAAGCAGTTTATTATTAAGCTCTCAAAATTATACGATTGATTATTCAAAATGACAGAACATATTTTGGTAAAATTACAAACATTGAAATTAAAGTATACACAAAAAATACATTTTTGTAGTAACTGATAAACTTGCGAGTGAGCTGGAAATGAAATTGAAACTTTGATACCCATGCACTGACATGATCTAATCGACAAAAGCATAATAATATTTCCCTTCATCCAACTGTTGTCTGCTCTGTGTGGAACTCAGGGATAGCATAAATATGCTGCTTGCCATAATTATTATCTTGATTCTCATATCTGACAAGATCACAATATTTGTTACTCGGTTCATTAGATACTACTGTATTGTCTTGATCAGGCTCGTCATAGATGACCCTGTCTTCTGTGTTGTTCTGGTTTTGTCTCTGAGGCTTGATAAACTTGCTGCGAATAACCAAATATATTCAATATGTACAATTAATACACTATACAATTACTGCATGGTAATAATGAATGATGTGCCATAAATACGTAAGAGGGTCTGATACATAGAAACATATATTCCAAAACGTGTGTGTTTTCACAAAGAAGGAGCTGTTATTCAGAAATTTGATTTTATTTGTTATTCTTTGTTGTGTTATTAAATTTATAACCCTCCAAATATATGTATCGATAGTGTGATCCGAAATGTTTAAATTAGATTGGTTTATAGTTAAACATCTATTAGAATCGATATTGAAGTTGATTTTCATCATGCAAAAGTCTGTATTTAAGTCAATTCGATATGCACATAACGTTTCTTATCTAGAGTATGAACTATTCAACTTACAAGTAAACAAGTAGAGTCCAATGATGACCAGAAGGAGGAAAATTATGAAACCACACATTGCAGAAACTGTCATCACTGTGGTTTTTGAAATGTGTAAGATTCAAGTTGTCAAGCAACATATCTGAATATCCTTTCTGTCACAGAAGAGATATGGTTCATTGGTTTGATACATAAACTATCGATTTCTGTATCAAATGGTTTACTGTTCTGAAGTTACGGACGGACGTCACTAAATAAAGAATTAAGACAAACAAAGTTTGAACCTGTGTAAGTTTCCCCTTTTGTTGGAAGATGTTAATATATTTTACTGAGGTGACCAATATACCTTTCATCAACATAAAAGAGGCCAAAGGGTGTTTATGAGATTTAAAACCCTTACTCTTGGGATAAACACTCGGAGATACCGCCCCTCGTGTTTATACTTCGGGTTGCGGGTTTTGAATCTCATCAACACCCATGGGTATGTTTTACATACATATTCTCTACACATATTATCTCCATTGTAGATGGTTCATGTGCTGTCATTGTTGTTTGTTTTCCCGGACCTTGCTAGTGCTGTAGATAGCTTTTGGGGCGTTGTTATTGGTGGTTCTGAAGTCCCGTAAACAACTTGGTGAAGTAGAAGGCAAAAACCGATGAGATCCTGCGCACGATGTTAAGATCTAAGTATTAGCTAACCAACATACTGAACCTGTCTTAACTCAAGTAAGACGATTGAAAAAGAATCAATGATTGATCAAGAAACAAGACTTTCAAAGAAGACTGAGTATAAGAAAATTCTTCTGATTTCAAAATGAATAATTCTCATCTGTCCCTGTTTCATGTGTTAATGGTGTTGTATCAGATGATATTTTCTCCGTCGTTGTAGATGGTTCTTTTGTTGCCTCGAGAGTCGTTGGTGCTGAATATTTGACATTTGGTTGCTTGGGCGTCGTTGATGGTGGTCCCTGTGGCATCTTGCTTGTTGATGATAGTTCCTTGTATGTCGTAATTGTGATTGTTGATGCCGTGCCTGTTGGTGGATGGTTCGTCTGTATAGATGTCCCATTGCATGTTATGACGCTAATGTTTCCTACACTAAATTGGGCAGTCATGTAGGGTTAGACATTTTCTCTATTTAAAGAATTCCCAAGTGGCTGCGTGAATGCGACGATTTATTATTTATACAATAATGCACATTACAAATCATGTACGCGACATTGCTTCTAAATTTGTATCTCTGTTAATGTCAATACAATTCCAATAAATTGACATAATGTCCGATATTCCTAACATTTGATATTAGCTAACTGTATTTTCACGTAGAAGGTCACGGGCCACATTCCCATAGTACATTCATGTATATACAAACACCTTCTTAGGCAGTAAAGAGTGCATGATATATATGAAAATCTGCTACATCCATCGTAGACCACTAATGTTTAAGTAGTCACCGGGATAAATATTTTAATTGCATACAAATGTTTTTTTTAATTTTCTAGTATATCAATAGTTTGGACTCCCCAAATCTCGGAACAATATAGAGGAATTGGACTAATCTTAGCATAAACCATTCAAAGGAAGGATCTATGTGACAAGGCACCTAAAATCTAAATATATCACTTAAACCAATTAATAGTACGTCAATAACAAAAAATCACTAGATTGTCACTAAGATAGTACCATTTCTTCAGATTTTGTTCACACGATGAATATACTCTTAATGTTATTAGATTTCTATTAAAACAAATACCCCGACACTAACACCTACATTCCTATTCCTCTCCAGGGTACCCTTTCCAGCACTGTGTCTTAAACCGAAAGTATGCAGTGACAGAGAGACAACAGGTCAAGCATGATTTAGACCAGTTTTTGTGAGAAAATGCGAAAACTGGTCTTGTGTTTACCTGTTCACCAGAATTATCAAAATATTAAAAGATTAAGCTGCAGTAGCGAATTCTCACTTTTTAATTCGATCCGTAAATACCTTTATTTTTTAGATGATGGTTACTCTATGTAATGAAATAAAAAGGGGTTGATAGTGTTCAGTCCTGTCTTGCTGCCACACTATTTGTATAACATAATGAAGTAAATATCACCAAATATAGACTTGCCTTGTCCCGTTTTCGGTTAAGTAAGTAATTACTGTTGTAACATGCCCAATGCATTTGGTATATTTTCAATAACCCATGACATAGGAAAGATAGATATTTACAGACTAAGTATATGAATTGAAGTACAAACAAATTACACACCTCAGTTGGTTTCGATAAATATAATGTTAATATTCTTTAGATGCTTTTGATTATGGCATTATACAATAACACATATCTGCAGTAGTGTGAATGAATAACATTGGTGACTGGTTAATTTTAAGTAAGAATATTTTTGTATAATGAGAAAGGGGAAAAAGTTGGAATTTACACCAATATTATCCCTACCATATTTAAAATGTTGTAAATGCGTGCAGAACGAGGCATATTACTGATTTTCACAAAGAAGAGGCTTTATATGTCGATGAAGAGTTGTGTTTTATCCAAAATAAAAAAATTTAAATTAATAAACTCAAAATATCACTTTTTCAAAGAAATTAAAAAAAACACCTTTAAGTATTTCTTGGCTGATGACTAAATGCCTGCATTTTTCAGTTTTAGAGTATGACGTCTAAAACATCATACATATGATAAAACCAACTGAGGTATTACTTTCTTTTTACTTCACTTGATCTAAATACTTTTTATTTTGAAAACCAATAATACATTCCATTGTATTTATTATATTTGTGTTCCATCCAAACACTTTATAATTCTTGATTGTATATATTGTTTATGCATGTTTTTAAAGGGACAGTAGCACGTTTTTTCGCTCAAATAAGTCGATGAAATGTATTTGAAAAATAATGTCACCAATAGTAAAAGACCATTATCTCTTCGGAAAATCAAGTTAAAAATGATTGTACATGGTTCGATAATGCCATGGGAATCGTTTTTGTAATGCGAAATGATTAAAGTGTGTTTACAATAAAATGGCCGCCATGCAATTTTTGCTTTATACGCAACACAGTTATTACCACTACGGATAATTGGTTTGTGTAATAAGATGTTTTACCCTCTAAAGTTAATATAAATGACATAAACTATCAATATAAATAGGAATTTTGAAAAAATAAAATTTGAAAAAAAAACGTGCTACTGCCCCTTTAATGGGATTGTCGATGTTCCCGTCGGACTGTCTTCGGTGCTTTCGCTACACGTTTGTTTACTGCACTGTGAAGAGTTTGGTGAAAGTGGTGTACATGCGAGTCAATCATTTCCGGTTTAGCCGCCATATTTATGCAAACGTTTCCATAATTAAGATGACAGATTTTAGTGGTGGTTTTCTCCTCGACAGTGTTTGCCATTTTTCGTGGAAGTGCCTAGATAATATAAATGAACAAATCCATGTTAGAAAATTGCAGGAAAACATTCTAGTTTAAAAGTGGAAAACATGCTGGACTGCTCCTTTAAACACGAAAACGGTATTTTGATCATTTATATTCTTATACGGGTTTAACAAATGAGAACGTTTTGAGATTTTTGGTTTGTGTAGATTATTTCCTGAGGAAATGTGTCAAATGTTTGCATAAAAAGAAAATTGCTTGCGAGTTTCGTAAAAGTCATATGGAACGAATACATTTGTTAACATTTCTATATAACCGATTCTATAATAAACCAGAAAACGCCGCACTTCTGTGGCGGTGAGAACTGCCAAGCTACAATGACTTCACGAACAATAGTTTATAAAACAATCATTGCTAGGTAAACATGATATATGAACACATGTGAATTATTATTTATTATTTTCATCCTTAGTAATAAAGTAAATTCGCAAGATTTTCTTGTGAAATGATCCAATCAAACCTGATTTTCTCTATCTGTTAACATCACTCATTATATACGCACATTATTGATATCGTAGGCTATGCCAAACTTCAATTTGGCAGTCGTCAACAACCTATTTGTCGATAGAGAATTGTTTCTCAACTGCGGTTGGTACTAAAAAATAGTTATATTTAATACTATTGACGTCTTTTAAACATGCAATGTCATATACTATATACTATATTTTCAACGTTTCGTGGCATCACAATCGTTGACAGGAAGACATGCCACGACAAAGGCGACTTTCTACGTAACATCAGAAAATCTACATAAACATATCGCAAAAACACTATATTTTCTAGTTTAGTGAGTTGATTTAACACTTACTGTGATATAACATCTATTAATGACAGAAAAGATCGACACATTGTTGGTAATTGCGCATAGAAACAAAAACACTTCTACAGGTTGTTGAAAATAAACTTTAGTGTGATAGCAACAAGATGTTCTGAAGAAGAAGCAAAATTTAAAAGTTACTCAAAATCTAACTTACAAATCTTGACGCATCATTTGGAATCAATGGTATCGACAATGAAATAATAATAATAATGAACATGCTAATGTTTAGGCGTAACAAAAGTTCTGTATTTCTATGAAATCAAATTTATAATTGGAGTCTCATGAAGTACGAATACTAGGCAATAAGTTGTCATTCAAAATACATGAAATATTACAATGTTTATTTTTAAAAATTAGAAAATGCAATATCCCTATGATGTGGATTTCTTATTTAGACACATTCGTTTAGATCCAATTAGTATATATATATGTTGAAAATAAAAACAATAAGAAGTGAAGCCATTCACCGGCGCTGCGAGTGTAAAAACTCACTACAGCATAACAGCAAATTACTTATTAATTTTATAACATGTTATGTGCTACTTTGCGAATACTCTATTAGTGTATTTCTTTAGTTATTAAAAAGTAGTAAAATTAGGTACACTATAGCGTGTTTTCATTCCACATAATGCAAACAATCCAAGATAGCGACAAAACTCTTTACTTTTAAGTATTCATAACTATTAACAGGGTTTGAGAAAACCTTTCAAACAAATTTTCGTGTAACTCCTACAAAATGTAAAAGCACATACTTATTACGGAGTAATTTGAAGTTGTTTCCAGATAATTATTTTAATGATAGCCCCCGCTATTGTGCTCTAGTGCACAGCCACACTGGTGATGGGTAGGAAAGAGGGGGGTTAAATATGGGTTGCACTAAGGCCCAAATTTTAAAAAAAAGTGTTTCTGGTCTTTACAGGTTGACAAAAATGATGCGATGACACGATTTTTAAAATGTTATTTACATTGTTTTATATTTCGAATGAAGAGATAAAATTCATTATATACAAAAACAAAAATTATATGAATAAAGCACAAACACTTTTAAATATGGTGACATTTTCAATGTCAAATGTTTTCTGAGGCTAAATAATTATCTGCCCCCTTTTTTTTGTTAAAACCTATAAAAAGATCTGAGGCGGGGGCGAATTACAATTTCATTCCCAAGGGGATTACTGTCGTGGTGTCACTCGTCTGTCCGTTCGTTGGTCCCCAAAACGGTACCTGTGTTCTGAAATCAACTCCTCCCACAGTTTTTCATCAATCTTTCCGATACTTTACACAAAGTTTGGATATACATTCGTTATAAGGATTTTTATTTAATATTATAAATGTTATGGAAGCAATCGGATCAATCGGATTTACTTGGAACACTCGACTTTCTGAATTCAGACTGTGTTTTAAACAGAAACTAAGCTTGGCTTAAACTTTTGATATGTGTTTGAAATTTGACATATGTGTTTCCCTTGACATTGTCATGTATGTTTACCTTCTAACGTTGAACTTAATGACATTCAAAAGTTTTGGAACTTTATTCCATAACTTTTAATTCCAATGTCACATAATAAAGTCATAGCCTTTTACCTTGTGACATTGACCTTGATGTAGGATGCATTTCTGAAAACTTAACCATGGCCATAGCTTTTGGTTGATTGGTGATAAACCTTCGATAAATGACCTGCTTATTTATTTTCACTAGATCAGTCAGACAGTGTAATTTTCAAGCTGATCAAAGACTGTCTAATGTTAAATGCCGATCTAGATGATAATCTAATGATCTGGGGCCCCTTTCACAAAGCACTAAGGTGATCGTAAGTCACTAAGGTAACCTTAGTGCAATGTTAAAGAATGGGAGTTAAGGTTAACCTTAGTAAAGGTTGCTTTGTGAAATGAGGCCCAGATAAATACCCTTAGATTTAAACCGCTGATTTGGAGCTTAGTTTTTGCAACAAAACCCGAGGGTTCTTGTCACAACACCTTTCTCTTTGCAGTTTTTGAAAATTTAATGCATGGCCGGTGCTCAGGTAGGGCATCCTTAATTTATAAATCTCTTCAACCTACAATTTGAATAATAACCAATTAAGTAGCAAACTTGATGTTTGTTGATTATCAAATGACACTTTTCATTGTTGTACAAAGTGATGTAATTATGACATAAACTGTTTTTTTTCCTCCAGATATACAGTGGTTAGCGCGTTCGGCTTTGGATCAAGAGGCCCGTGGTTCGAATCCCGCCAGGGGCACGGCAACTTTGTCAGCAGTAGAGAACTGTTCTACTGTAAGGTTTGGGTGCAATGCTACACTGAATTTCAGTGCAGTATCACCCATGGTTCGATAGTTCAAGCCGTTGCTCGCAGGTTTCACCACAATGCATAGCCACATGGCGTTGCGGGCATTCTCCCTGCCATAATACTAGCAGCCGTGATATAAGTGAAATACTCTTGAAACCCCAACTCACCTCAAGATATACACAGTGGTTAGCGTGCTGGCTTCTCACGAGACCCAGGTTCGAATCCTGATTGGTCTCAGACTGCGTTATGTCCCAGAGACACTTCATCCACATTACACTCAGTCCACCCAGCTGTTTAAATTTGGTCGCGCGAAAATACAATGCCTTCAGGGTAATAAGACGCAGACGTGTAGCACCTTGTGCAAGCGTTAATGCATTGGAGAGTGCGCGGTATAAACATCCACTATTAGTGTTCTGCTCACATTGTTAAATTTTCGAGCGAAACATTAATTTTTTAAGGGGAAAACCTGTTTCTTAACATACAACTACTTATAAGTCAACATTACAACACAAGTGTATAAAGATCTACAGGTAACCCAGGAGATTGTAACCCCTTTGAAATCAGACCATAGAACCCTCTATACAAAGAGGAAAAAATCATGATTACATAAACAATTCGCGTGAGGACATCTATGCATTTAGTGTTTTAGTAGTCAATTAAATTAGTATAATCATCCTTAACAATCCCTTTACTCTGTAAATGCCTATTCTGATCATATACTTACATATGATTTTCATACCGAAAGGGCATTCAGTGGATAACCACCAATTTAAAATAATCAAATTAATCAATGTCATCACATACAATTAAAACAAATTAAAATTGTAAAACAATGTTTTGAAATGATTATTTTATGTGACCTAAATGGACACAAGAACTGGGTAACGGATTTAAAAAGTTAATATTCTCAACAGGTTTTAATCACAAATTGTATTAACAAAATGTTGAATTTCCTACGTTTATAAACTCCTTTACACAAAAGCTAAAAAATATATACCAACAAAACTGGCTTCATAAACCTTCCCTCTCTACCAAATGTGATTATCATTCAGCTTTTAAACCATATATTTCTACTGAATATTATCTATCATGTGTTACTATAACAAAATTTAGAGTAAGCTTATCACGTTTCCGATGTTCATCACATGATTTATGGATCGAAAAAGGCAGATATTTAAGAGAAGATAGAATATGTAAATCATGTAATATCAACGTATTAGAAAGTGAATACAATTTTTGCTTGTGTGTCCATTATATGATAAATTACGTAGAAAATACTTTAAAGAATGCTATTATGTCCATCCTTCTTCAAATAAATTATCATCTTTATTAAACTGTAAAAATCAGAATGTATATTAAACTGTAAAAATCAGAATGTAAAATTTGCTATGTTTATATACCATGCTATGAATATCAGAAATGACTAGTATAAGAGTGTTTATAAGCCACATATATTCATGTATATTCAAGTGTATGATGTACTATAAATCATGTGGCCTTTGAGTATGGAATACAGCATTTCGAACGAATTAAAAAAACATTATTTTGTTAATCAACATATTTATTTACAAGTGATAAAGTGGTAGTTTGGTAGCGAATGAATTTATGTTCAGCTCAATATGATATAATTTATCTGTCGTAGCATTGTTAATTGACTGCATTCATGATTTGTACAACATTCTGTACATATCAAACCGTATAAGATTTAAAAGGGGAATATCTTAATACATTACACAAGGTTCAAGCAACCTAAACTAAACATATGGAGAGGAAACTCTCGAGCGATATGGGTAGATGATATATTTTACAACTATAATTTCTCGGATCAGGAACTTTTTTTTTAATGATACTGTAACACGGGCTACTTGGATTTATTAATTAAAGAAACAATAACAATTATTTAATCTATTTACATGAAATGACATTATGTAATCTCTTCATTAAAAAGTCAAATAATGGTGTATGGAATACAAAAGATAATACAATCAAAATACAATGAAAATATTATAAGAGGTTTAGAAACATGATCACATGCTGCAGCTGATGGTTCAATACGAATGTGGTACAGATCATTTCCCTCTATAACCACTTCTTCTCTTCATTCTGAATTTTTAGGTATTGTCATGATTTCAGGCTTCCGGTAGCTGTGGTACAAATCATTGATTACCATCACAGTCTCACTGTCTACATCATCGGCATTAACGCAATCACCGGTGACATCACTTTCAAAAGTGGGGTTAGGGTTGACCTCATTTTCCTTTTCTTCATTATCATCATTATCAAGACCATCATCATCATAAGCAGCAGCAGCAGCAGCAGCAGCAGCGTTGTCTTCTTCACTACCATCACGATCTTGAGACACATCATTACTTTTGGTGTTAGTATGGAGGCAACTTTGAGGATTTATATCAGTTCTTGAACGTGACGGATAACTGTGGTAAAGATCATTATCCACCATTTCAATTTCTTCGTCTCTGTCAGTTTCTTGCTTTTCATTTTGACTATAGTGTGTAGTCTTACTGTGGTAGAGTTCGTTATCAACCATACCATTTTCCTGAAACATATTCATTTGTGTATTGGTCTTTTGATTGTTAACATCTTGGTAGGCGTCACTTGATATGGAACCTATGCAGTTTGGTTTCGTAGTCGACATATTAGACACGGCTTCCGGTTGGTTTGAGACAGGCCCAAGGCTATATTCATTATACTCTGGTGTAAACTGAATGTCACCTTCATCTTTCATTGTTCTCGTGTTATCGTTCCTCTTCCTATTGGAAAACAATAAAGAAGGTTCATGAACACGACAATAACAATTGTGGTGGGAAAGAAATGAGTTGATAAAATAACATTAGAAGATGTGAACAGGAAGATTTTCTGGATAACAACTTCTTTAATGTGAAAATACACGACGTTTCTGAGTACATACTCACTCCTTCATCAGACCTGATCTTCATCTTCAAAGACCTGATTAGAAGATGTAAAATATGTTTTAAGTGTTTTCGCAGCAATTTGTCAACTTGTTTATCGAATCACATTGATTTTCTGTTATCAAATGTCACTGCGTACCTGCATACACACACTGTGATAATGATCAGCACAACCAACAAGATCACACCTCCAGACACAGCCCCTGATATAAGGATGATATTGCCTGAAAGTAGAATATAACACATGATGTAAATATCAAATCATGACTTAAACACCGAAATTGCTTCATCAACAGTACAAAGTATTTTGGTCAAGCAGTACAATAACAACAACATCAGCATTCTAACATCACGTTTAAGTCCATGCTATTCCGTAAGTGATGATTATTGCTTCAGATGAGAAAAACGTTTAGATGTATTAGATAAAATGATATTTAAACATATGTTTGTTAATATGCTATTGACTCTCCATACAATGTTAGCTGACCATAATACGTGCAAGTTAGTTCACAAACATTTTGTACACATAATAAGTAATGTAATGAACCAGTGCGTACCCTTAGCGTCTCCTTTTTGTTCCATTACTGTTGCTCCTGTTGAAGGTGGATTCGGAACACCATCAGTCGTAGTCAATGATACTAGTAGAAAAAATATATTACTAATTAATACAGTGTGTCAGTTTATTGCATTACTGCATCGAACTATTCAAATATACCTACATTACTTAATCATGATATTTTTCTTTCGAGCGACTGTAATAGAGTTTTCTCAAAGGTATACACGATAATGGCATTTTTGTCAGTCATGTTCTTGTTACTTAGATCCATCAAAATTTCAATTCAATCCTGAAACCGTAATGGATGACATTTAGATAGATTAATAATAGTGTTTTAATTAGTTGTCATGTCATGTCTTTAATAATACGGCTTAACTGTCAGACATTATTGGCACACGTTATTAACGAAAATACCTTCTTCTGAGTGTCCTCCATCATCCTTGGTATGTGAATTGCTCGAGCCAGTTGAGTTTTCAGTGTCTGCGAACATGAGGTAGTAGTAAGTACAGTTGTCCAATAAATAAACATATCCGGAAACTTTCTACTGAAAAAAGAAATCAAAATAAGTAATGCAGTGTATCAGTTGAAAGCATTACCAGGTCAGAGCTTGAGCTGCAACTATTTACCTATCCAACTGCCAGTAAACATTTTAATCCCATACATACATGCAAACCATATACTTTTTCTAGAGCGACTTTCCTTTGTTTAAAGGTACAAACAATTAATGGCAGTTTTGTCTGAGTCATGTTCCTGTTTCTAGAGTCATAAACATTTCAAATTTAAATAGTCCATGGACCATTATCGACATCGGTGGATTAATAATAGTTTTACATTCAATCACTTTTGCCAAATGCCTCATGTCCAATAACGCTTATTTGACATATTATATTGATATTCAGGCAAATAACATATTATGGGCACATGTATAACATATATTGGGAAAGGGGTTATTTACGAGAAATACCTTTTTCAGTGAAGTGAAGTGAAGTGCTGGAGCCGGTTGAGCTTTCAGTATCTGCGAAACATGAGGTAACTAGAAGTGTAAGTAGATTATAACGAAATATGACATTAGGAGTTGCAATTCAAACAAGGGACAAGAGGGACATTTCAATCGACTTTACAGGGTAACGATGCATAATGAGTGTTTACATAAAAGAAATATTCATGTATAAAAAGTGAATGGTTGAGGTATCTAACGAGTGAATGAGATAACACACCATGCACTATAATTTAATTCTAGTTTAATGAAAATTGTATCAAACGAGACCCTTTTCAAATTATGTGTTTATTACCCGTTAACTCATGCTCTTCCAACAGAGGTTACTCCCTTCAGATTTCCGATCCTAACCTCTGTTCTACATGGCCTAAACTTCAATGCTCCACCAAAATCCCCCTGGCGGGGAAAAGGGGAACCTCATACTGTATCCCTGCTTTTTAACCAATTAAAACTCGAGTGACTTCAAAGATCAAAGCATTTGACTCTTAAGAGTCTTGCTCATTAGCATATGTTCTTCGAATATGTCTGATGTAAATAATACAAATGAACTGTTTTGGTATATGTCTCTGGTATGGTCTTCTTTTTTATCAGCCAGTTATTATCAATTGTCACTTTTACAACGGCGGTGCTTGTTGCACAACTAGATTCAATTGAAACCAATCAGGACACTCCATTTTTGCACTCGGATTAAGGCCATGTAGAAAAGAGGTTAGGATCAGAAACCTGAAGGGAGTAACCTCTGCGAGAAGAGAATGCCAACTATATCGAGCTGAATTTTTTATACTGCTAATACGACACAACTGCAGGCAACCCGCTAGCATCCTGATGCCACATCTTAAAGATTTTCCCTTCAAATCAATCAGAAACTCCTATTGTTACTTACAATTTATGTTATAACGTTGTAGATTTAGAAAACGACACCTTCAACGGGCGATTCATTCTCTTCCCACAGAGGTTATTCCCTTCAGATTTCTGATCCTAACCTCTGTTGTTTTTCGTTTGAAATCGAGAGTAGAAGCAAAGTGCCCTAGCGGTGGAAAGCGAAAACCCTGCTTCTTAACCAATGAAACTCGTCTTTCAGTGGCCACGTCGACCGAGTGACTTCAAACATCTAGACTTGTTTTTGGTACTTGTCTCTGATTTGGTCTTCTTTTTTTATAAGCATTTTATGATTAATAGTTTTCACAAAATCAAAAAGCATATTTCGAGAAAAACACATTAAATGAGAAAACGTTGGTCTTACGTTTATTTTATCATTATTACCTGTTATTGGCAAATGTTACTTTTAGAACGGCGTCACTGATTGCAAAACTAGATTCAATTGCAACCAATCAGGACACTCCCTTTCTGCCCCCGATTTCAAGCATAAAACAACAAAGGTTAGGATCGGAAATATGAAGGAGGAAGAGAATGCCTCAATCAACTTGGTTAATTCGCACACTTGTAAAACAGTAATAATTTTCAATTATGGATAAAAATGAAACGATTTCTCGAAAGCAACTGTTTGAATCAACGTGCTATAAATACATATTTTTGTTTCAAATGTTTACAATGTTTGTTCCGAGAGAAAAATTATAGTATATATATACAATATGTCAAATTAGACAAATCAGTGAAGATAAACGACCAGATTTACCTGTAGATGAAATGGATTTAGTTGTCATCTCTGTGTGATTGGTGGCTGATGATTGGATCATCTCACTGCTTGATACTGAATATGATAATTCTACTGAAAAAATTATATGTTTTGATATTGTATGAAAGTTGTTTAGAGTTTGAAATTTCCTCGTGTGTTTAAAACATTGTTTTGTCTGTTCTGTATCGTTATCTATTAAAATGCTTTCATAATCGTATTGGTTTTTACAATAATTTATAATCCCACCCAGTTGATTTAATGAACAGTTAATTATAGATTAATGTACTGCGTGTACCGTTCACACGTGAATGACACTTTTCATCAACAAATCTTTGATTATAATATTTGGCATGTTGTTTAGACATTTCTCTTAAGAGATCATGGAACAACATTAGCGTGTGGTTAACAAATTAATCAGGATGCTATTTTCATCCCAATAGAGGAAGAGTAAACATGATGATACCCAATTAAAGTAATAAGGGTATCTAAATCTTATGGATATTACATAAATACCTGTCGTTTTTGTACTTTCTGTTGATCTCGTTGAGTTACTGCATGAGATTTGCGTGATGTTCCCTGAAGACACAATTGAACCATTTGGATTGCTATAAGTCTTGATATATTGTCAAATGTTTAAAGTCAGTCAAAATGATTGGATTGTATAGTATATAAAGAATCTCAGCAAAGAGTTTTCTGTGAACAATATATAATATCAGTTAGTAAAAATCGTGATATCATGTTCAAAGTTTTATCTCATGATTCAAATAATAATTGGATTAATGTTGTACTGTAAAGAGAATATCACCCAAGAGTCTTCTGTAATAAAACATATAAACAAATTGATTTATGTAACACATTTGTTTGTCTTTAGAATACTTCTTCAACAGTTATCAGCAAAAAATTACTATGCTTGAACAATGACATTAGCTTCTTCTGCAAATTTTCGCAGTGAAATCAATTTGACGTCATTGGATAGTGAATTATGTTTTATGTGACGTCCAAGTGTTGTAATGTCATAAACTTATTGAGTTTATCACTAGCCTCATGTTTGAATATGCATGTAGTTACCTCACTATTGTTTAACATATTTCCCTTGATATGCTCTACCATAAACCTCGATGAGTGAATAAACATATTTCCCGAAACGACATGTTTTTACGACCATGAATTTGTTATTCTAAATCATTTGAGGAATAATGAGGCGAATCCTTTTTTGCCGTGAATGTCGTGGCCAATCCGAACCGTGGTATGATAGATGATTGTAAGTAAGCGTTTTGTTAAAATAACGTTCGCTAATCACCACTCGTTGGAAAGTGCATTACTGTGATATGAACATACTGACTATGTGCTTTCTCATGATGTCCGGTTATTTCCAAATGAAATACGTCGTTTAGTCCGTACATACCAATCGGAAGCAATATTGGGAAATGAAATGCAACAATTAATAAAATTACTATAAAATGTATGACGCTACTGCATTATCAAGTTTTACCAATCAACTAATTGAAGAACAGTTTCGATGTTGGTAAAAAGAAGGAATATTGTTTTACCTGATACCATAATCCAAAATGTGCGATTCGGATGATTGATATAGGAAACGTTGATGCTTCTTGCATCTGATGCGACGTCCCTGTTAAAAACTATGTCTGTACTCGTCCATGTACGGTTGTCAACACCAATGGCAGTTATCTCTAAACCACCATGGCTTCCTCTGTGTTGAATCATCAGCACATCCAGATCTGAACCAGACACTGTACACTCACAACTCTGCCCCTCTTCTCCAGTACTGTGCTGGAACCCGGGGGAGTGGAGAAACATGGAGGGGAGGGGACCATGTTGATTTAGAACACTGCATATGTCCTTACTGTCTAGAATATATAACGCAAAACATGTTTTTAAAAACAGGAACAAGTTAAACAGATTTTTGCAAATCATGAAAACAAATATTTCTGCCCTGTGTGTTTACCCCTTTCCTTTACAAATCTAATAATGTTTATGCAATTGGTGAAGATATTACCTACAGGAAATGATAATATTCAATGATCGTCTGCCTCGGCACATTATAGCTGTCATAGATAAGATTCAACACGTCTTTCATCCCTAACTTGGTATCTCTGTCTTTGGAAATGAAAAATATATTTCTAAATAGTATTAACTTTGCTTTCGTGTTTTAAATGACAGAGCACGGACACTGAAAATGGGAAAAACAAAGCTTTCAGTCATTTCGAAATTCTATTTGATTAAAGGATTATCGTGAATACATTGTTTTTAAAAATCAAATAACATGCAAACTTTTACAGGTAGCATGCACTGTCGTTTAGAGTGGAATTAGAGAAAAGCAAGGCATCTGAATTACAAAATAAGCTTTGCTATTAAATTAAATTCGTATGGAGGTGGGTGGGATTTATTTATTTATTCTGTATTTATCGATTACTCAAAGTTATCACAAAAAAAACTAATGTCAGCAAATTTTACAAAATGTTGAAAATGTTGAGAATACTCACCTTCCACACATTCGTACGTTACTTCAAAAGCAGGACTACTTGCATTACATGGATGGCATGCAGAATGTTCATGACATGTTGCCTGTCCGTTACAGGTAACAATGAGTGCATTGCTGTCATTTGATTGAAGTTGATTGTATGAATCAGTTGTCATAACACTGCAGTCGTCTTTAGACGTTCTCTCTCCATACAGTACACTGATGACGTGAATCATCTGGTTGCTTTTGCAGGTCAGGGGGATACTAGCTCCGGTACTGTTTTCTGTTCGACACGCACTCGCAGAAAGAATGGTACCTGTTAAAACAACGAGTTTCTAAGGCAAAACATAATGAATAATAAACACTGATGGGCAACAAAAAGTATATGGCTCAGTTATATTATCATATGTATAATTTTCAAAGTCAAATATGTCGAGTTTTCAACGTCGTATTAAAAACGGACTAGTTTGTGAACTTAGTCCAAAACATTAAATCAGTCAAAGAATACCTCTACGCGGTTTGAATATTTTGAAATTAAAATTTTGAAATTACCCCATATTAATGTTGATAAAACACAACTGTTCATCGACATATAACCCATACTCTGTGTGAAAATCAATAAATGTGCTTCGTCCTGCACACATTTACAACATTTTAAACATGGTGGGGTCATGTTGGTGTAAATTTCATTTCATAACCCTGTCTACTTTAAATAATGAAAAATATAAATAATGTTAACAAATAAAACAGTCACCAATTAAAGCATTCAAACTATTGCCTAGAGGTGTTATTGTATCGTGCCATAATCAGATGCATCTGATTTCTTTAAAATATTAAATTAATCGAAAACAAGTGAGTGTTATACTTTCTTTTGCCCGTCAGTTTATAACGCATTCAAGAAAATTATATGCAATTTGATATTACAATCTTGTTAAATAGTGGCAAAAGAACATTCTATAAACCTTTAAATGCAACGCAAACACCGGAGGAAAGGATTGTCGTACATGCAATATTACTATTTGTTATTGGACATAGTCTTAACCTCAATGCACTATAGATGAACTACATTTTGTATAAAATCAGCTCACCGTATACTCTTGAAAGTAAGTATAATAAAATAACCAGATAAATCTCCTTCCACCAGTGTAACATATCTGTCAAGAGAAAACATCCGTTCATCAAGCACTTTGTTTGATGTGCCTTGTCCTGAAAGCGATTTAAAGCCATGTCAAAAGTATACAAATACATGTAGATGTAAACAAAGAATAAAACATTTCTCTTTCGCTCTAGTTTAACATCTACTCTCGGTGTGAAGATAACATTATATATATAACAAGTGAGTGTTATACTTGCTTTTGCCCGTCATATATATAACATTCTATAAACCTCTAATCGCAACGCAAACACAGGAGAAAAGGATCGTCGTAATATCCTCCTGTCACCAACTAAGAACACATATGAGACGCGCGAATGTGTAAGGACGTTTTTGCTGTATAAGAATATCACTGACAGTGAGTGCATAAGTGAGCAATCAGACAATTGTATCATATTTGTTGTGTACCAGAGACGGGCTTTCAAAGTATTCAAGTGGCCTATAAAGGATTTGGGTTTCAAAGCCTTCTATAACATGTGTGACAATATCGTTCACCTGTCACGCCTCTCAGTCAATGCATGTAGTATGTATGTGAATGTTTTGGAGGAATGCGCACCACGGCACCCTTCCCGCTGGATCTGCGCATGGTATGGCTGTTACCGAGCATGGTCAATAATTATGAAATATTATGACACGCTGTTTGTAAGTGAAGAATATAGGCTTGAAAATAACTATTCCAGGCGATGTCAGTAAAATCATAAAGGTTAATTAAAGAAAAAAACGGATGTACCAAATAGTGATGTTACTTGACAGTCATTGCAATTATATAGTGATAAAACTGTGTTCATAAAAGTATGAGGGAGTGAGTGAGTGAGTTATTGTTTAACGCCGCTTCGGCAGTATTGCAGCCATTAGCGTCGATCATAAAAGTATGATGGATGCAGTAAAGCATAACTACCTCACTTCCAGTTATAAACATTGTTTGTTGATCAATCGTCTACCAAGATTATAATTTGATCGTTATTACGACATTAGCGTTACCTTAAATGTATTTGACGAATGTAGTGATAAGGTATTTCATATGATAAGTTCTCTTGAGGAGGAAATGTGTAAAAACACTCACCTTCAAGGTCCGTCACCAAGATGATTGGTGATTATCATGTACCTGATTATAAGTCGTGTTAAGGTACCACATTTGTTATCGATGCTCGTTGTGCCTTTAACGTGTAAGGTTGTTAGTCAATGCAGGATCTAGACCCTTGCATGAAGACATGAATACAGGTGCGTATGCGCATGTTTGTTGCAATCTCATACACGGAAGCTATACACATCTTTCTAAACCTATTGGTGTTTGACAGATAAACATCTCTCAACAACCGTACATTGTATGTATACTTGTTAAGAGGTTACGGACACTGAATGAAGCAACACTACAATGTGTATTCACAAGTGTATAACATTACGGTGAAGGTTTGATCGAAATTGTTCAGCGTTCTATTTTAAGATCCAGTAAGCTCAATCTTTATCGTGTTCGCTAGAAAGGGTTAAAGTTAAATTAAACGCTAGTAAATTAAAGTTTATCCTATCAATTCATTTTCAAATTGAAACACTCTTATTGCATTTGAAAACTTTAACGTCGATAAGATCATGTATTGATCATTGACGTCACTGGTGTTTACACTATTACAGATAAAACATGCGTTTTATGTTCTCAGTATACCAAGCAAGTGTGTTTCGGGTAAAGAGACATTGACAGTATGTTATTTTGCATGTAATATCAAGAGTGTTTGACCCTTTTGAACTACGTTAAGATTTTGCTGTGTTTTTTTAATCCAGAGTCCTAAGTTGTTAAAAATTGTTGAAGCCAGGAAATAGTTATTGTATCATTTGCATGTGTTTTATTTATTTTTTGTTTTTTCAAAAGCAGGACTACATCCTCCATGCAATTGATTTTCACACAGTTTTTTCTGAACTGAAGGTTCAGAAACAACGAATTCCATCTTTCTTTTGTCAATATTCCAAAGTATATTTCTGTATATCATCATCCTAATCGATGAGGGAATTTTAACGAAAGTCTCCCCCAAGTCCTCTAATTGTCAGTATTAGTTTCTTTATGCTACCCACTGTTTACCCTTTGATATTTATAGCATGTGTCAGCCTATGAAATGTCGTCGGTCGGTCGGTCGATCATAAGTGTTCACATCTCGGCACTACCAATTCTGCTCGACTTTATGTCATTTCAATGGCTAGATATTTTAAACTATACGAGTCAAATGATGAGCAGATAATCAGGAGAATTCCAGTATCGAAATGTTCGAAACTATTTATGGTATAATTATTAAATTACCTATGTTAAAGCAGGACATAAAAAGTCAATGTATTTATACCCACAGGAAAGTTGAATAAATACATATTAATAACATACGTGTGTTGTTATAACATTTCCAATGTAAGAGCAGATAATAGATGTTCAATGCATTCATATCAACAGGAAAGTTGTGAATCATGAATACAACCAGAACGTCGCGTTTTGTTACTCTGATTATGTAGTATTTTGTTCTTTACCATATTACTCAGTGGACTGTCACCACATTCATGCAATTAATAATTCCTGTTCATTGTCAATAATCAATGGTTACCTATTTTACAGATGACAGAAAAGAAAACTGTAAGGATGTATTGATATAAAAAAATAACGACAGAACAAGTCGATAAACAAATGACACGAGCCTTTCGTTTTGGTATTATGATTATGATTAATAATTCATTGATTCACATCGTATTGCTGAAAGGACGTTGACGTGGGAAAACATTACAACTACCACACTGCCAATAATTCACATGTGCATTCAAATGCCTTACAAATAACTAAGATGATTTATGCATAAAGATATACATCTGTATATTTAGCTGTAATATTGTATATATTTAATATTGATTTATTTAAAAGTAATGTTCAGCATTGAACCCATTCGTGCATTAACACCTAATCACTTCCTTACTGACTGGCGTACTTAAATTTGGAAGTTGAATTTGAGACCTTGATGGAATATAAAATGCTAATAATATACTTTGGAGTAGTCCGAGATAATCTAGAAAAAAATAGGATCGGCCTCAAATGACTCACGATTAGATCTAGGCTGGCTTTGAGCGAGTTTCAGATGACTCTTACTACTCGAAAATGATCAAAATCACTCAAACCTCCTTTGACTTCACTGGAGCAATCTTGAGTCATGCTAGCCTCCAATAACACTATATCCCTTTAATCTTTGATTTACATTTAATCCCTTACTTGGTATTTGTAAAAGTAGCTACGAAGTTATTTTATTGAAAAATACCTCGCAGCTTTGGCATATTATTTATGTTTAGATTTTGATATTTTGACAGTTAAGTTATTCGCTCGAATACAAAAACGGTAAATATTTCAAAATTGTTACTATATGTTATCATTTCAACTTGTTTTAACCAAGGAAACGTGACAATCATCACCTTTGTAAATGTATAGCTGTATACAAATTGTAAAATCATTGTGGAGTGTCTTGGGGCTCTCCGTATTTTACTCTTTGAAGCATTTCAGACCATTATTCATATCAGTGAACGTATCCATAGTTTCAGTGAATAAATGAAAAATGAAAATTGTAGTAAATACCCTTCAATTCTGTATTAATTAAATACACAGAACTGTAAGCATGCATATGGTAATCGTGATCACGACTCGTCTGTTAGCTCATGTACCTTAAATCACTACTCTTTACTATGACGTTATGACAATTACAGTGTGACCGTAACATTAATATTTACGACATTACTGTCATGCTAGGGCTGGATTCCCGGCATAAAAGGGAGAATCCTGATTGGTTGCATTTTAATCTAGTTGTCCAATCAGCGACGCGGTTGTAGAGGTGACATTTACCAATGACACGTCATAAGGCTAAAATAAAAGTGAGATAAACGTATGCTAGGCCTTATCGTACTAGAGAAGAAGTTTGAAATAGGTTTTAGGTCGTGACCCCCGTGGCCCATATTTAGTGCTACCAGATCTACAACTTATAATCTCAGTTGGCCAGAGTCTGTACACAACTTTTCAGTTTTAGGGCTTTTATTTCTGAAGGAGATACTGAAAATAAGTTTTTAGGTCGAGATCCCTATGCCACTTGTTCAGAGCCACACGGTCCAATATCTACAATTTATAATCTACCATGATTAAAGAGTCTATCTCATCCGCCATTGCTCCTTGAAAATATGACATACAAGTACTTCAACAATAAACATTGTCAAACCCAATCTTCGTCTCTACTTCCTGGACTCTCAGACGAAGACATGTGCTCATAAGCAAAATCTATGTGTTATAACTTTGGTAGTGGATAAAGATTACTAGCAAAAACACATATACTATGTCCTGCAACTGCCAGTTCAACATCAAGTCAACAGCTCTACGACCTTACATGTACCGGCTTAATGGATACGGCCACAGTTGGTCAATGGTAGTGGTTACATATTGCAAGTAAAGACTATACTAATACCACAGGGGTTTGTATTGCTGAAACAAAACATTTCCTAGGTCCAATACTTCGATACGATAACCCTATAATAATAAAGAAAGAAAAAAGTTTCAGCAATACAAACCTCTGAGACTACTACAAGCAAAGCTACTTGGTCCTGCAGCTACCAGCCAAACAACCAGGCAACAGCTCTACGACCTTACATGTACCACCAGCTCGATGTATACGGCAAGCAATGTAACCATTTCGATGACAGCGTCTTTACAAGCTCAATAACGTCAACGGCTCTACAACGTTACCAGCTCAATAACGTCAACGGCTCAATAACGTTTCCAATGGATCCACATCAACTCGACAGCATCATTATCATCATCTAGTCAACATCAGTCAGTGAACCAACTATCCCAACAAGCAGCAGATTCCGTCGTTCAACTCACTATTATCAACAAACTTTCTCTACGATGCTAAATTTCATCTTTCTCTCTGAAACATGCAGGTCCAATGTGTATAATTCAATGTTTAATCTTTATCATTTAATGTGAATCACACATGTAATACACAGTGTTACAAAGAGAACTGCGTAATATGGAAAGAATAGTCTTTATTCATTTTAAACATTACTACAATATTACAAATAGTGCAGTATCTGGAGCACAAGTTGAACAAAATGACAAAACGTAATTTGAACAATACATTCAATCAAAATATGGTCATAAAATCTGCTGAACATTAGAATAGTTTGGGTTAAATGTTTACTTGTATATGTACAATAAGCAACAATTGACTGTTTCAAGCATCTCAATGTGATCATAGTCTACAAGCAGTTTATTACCAAGCTGTCAAAATTAAACAATTATTATTCAAAATAACTGAAAATATGTTTGGGCAAATAAGAAATATACAGCGTACACAAATAATGAGTATTCAAGATAACTGAAAAACAAACGAGTGAGCTGGAAATGAAATTGACACTTTGAAATCCATGCAATGACTTGATCTAATTGACAAAAGCATAGGGAATGATATTTCCCATCATCCAACTGCTGTCTCCTGTGTGTGGAACTCAGGGTTAGCATACAGATGCAACTTGTCACACTGATTTTCTTGATTTTCATATCTGACAAAATCACTGAATATGTTCCTTTGCTCATTAGAAACACCCATGTCGGCGTCTTCTGCATTGTTCTGGCTTTGCCGCTGTGGCTTAATAAACTTGCTGTGAATGACCAAACATATACAATATTATGTTTAAACGCATGGTATTACTTTATGATGTGCCATAAATACGTAAGAGGGCCTGATACATATAAACCTATATTCCAAATGTCGTGTGTTCTCACAATGAAGAAGCTGTTATTCAGAAATCTGAATTCTTTCATTATGTTTTGTATTGGCATTAAATGTATATCCCTCCAGTAAAAACATCTAAAAAAATAAAAGAATGTGTTGATAGTGTGCATATTTTTTTTCAATATTGATGTTGATGTGTATCGTGCAAAGTCAATTCCATATGAACATAACGTTTCTTATCAGGAATGAGTTACTATTCAACTCACAAGTAAACAAGTAGTCCAGTGATGACCAGGAGGAAAATGATGACACCACACACTGCAGAAACTGTCATCACTGTGATGTTGTCTGAAAAGTGTAAGATTCAAGTTGTCAAGTAGCATGTTTGAATGATCCTGGCTTGATACACTGAAACTTTCTACTTTTTTAATTGGTTCAGCAGCCTATTGTCGTGTTCTATTCGTCCTTGAATATTCATTATACTAACACTCAGTCACCTGTGGAACTAAAGTTAAATACAAACTTTGATAAAGCATTAATCCGAAAGTCGATTGACAATATCATGTTTCTTGGCTTTCTGCATTTCGATATCTTTTCGTGGTTCAAATACAAGACCTTTGTTTCTTTGCTCATAAATATTTCATATAATTATATATTACTGATGAAGAGGAGGGGTAAGTACGAGAAATACCTTCTTTAGTGATTCCACCATCATCAGTTGTGAGTGAAGTGCTGGAGCCAGCTAAGCTTGCAGGGTCTGTGAAACGTGAAGTGACTAGTAAGTAGATAATATTCGAAGAATGACATGACAATTGTAAAAAGAGGCGAAGAACGGTTTGAGAGGCAATGTCGAGCATTTAAAATGTTTAATTAAATATATTTTACGTGAGTTATTGTACTATAAGAGGTTGAAATAAATTAATCACACCTCCATGTACTAATTGATGTCTAGTTTGAATTTTTGCAACATTTAATTTTGACAGTAGAAAATTATTTCTGTTTGAGTCCAGAGCAGCCCGTTTCAAATCTTTGCTCATTTCGTTCTCACATAGGGAAAACTGGTCGCTCATCTCTGTTGTGGAACATATTTGCACTAAACTTGACCTGTACTTAACACAGTAAAGATGTTTAATGGGTGTTTACAGAAAAAGAAAAGTAAATATCTTACTTGTTACTATGTTATGTAACAAGTGAATGGTTCAGTATCTAAAAAGCGATACAACCTAGGTGACAATGCCATTTACGTGTTTCATACAAATGTTATTAAATGAGATATGCCATCCCTACTTTATTCTAGGTCATTCTCATACACTTATATGGTATTTCAATATGGACCAGAACGTAATGATTCACGACCTTTAGATATTACTGTTGTCTCAACCAGCATGCTATAAATAAATGTTATTGTTTCAACAGTCTAACTTTAAAAACCAGTTCAGATTTGACTAAACGACTAGATTTACCTGCAGACGAAATCGAGTTAGTTGTCATCTCTGTGTGATCGGTGACTGATGATGGGGTCGTCAGACTGTTTGTCACTGAATATGATAATTTTATTGATATGTGCTTTGATGATGTATGAAAGTTGTTAAGAGTTTGAAATACCCTCATCCGTCTCAAATATTGTTCTCTCTGTTCTGTGTCTTTGACTCTTGAAATGCTTTCATAGATGGTCACACTTATGTGTCTAATGAGGGTTTTAGAAAATTTATGACATGAAATACACAGTCAGTTTATTCAATAAAAAAAAAAAAGATTTAATATAATGTACAACATGTACATGATACCAGTGAATGATACTTGTTATCTCTCTTTTAAATCTTATAAAAACATAAACGCATATTCAATCGACATTTATCTTAAGAGATCAAGTAACAACATTTCGGTTAACAACTTAATCAGATTAATTGAGGAAAAGTAAAGAGAAGTCAATCGATCATACACAAATTGGAATAACATAAATACCTGTCGTTTCTGTATGTTCTGTTGATCTGGTTGAGTTACTGCATGAGATGTGAGTGATGTTTCCTGAAGACAGAAATGAACCATTTGGATTGCTAAAAGTCGTGATATCATTTCAAACGTTTAAAGTCAGTTAAAAATGATTGGATCGTGTGGTATAAAGAGAATCTCAGCAAAGAGCTTTCTTTGATAAAATATAATATAATATTAGTTGGATTGATAGCAATCGCATAATCATGTTCAACATTAAATTCAGAGTCCTCTAATTTATAATAAAATATATACGTTTATAACACAACACATATTTGCTTGCCTTCTACAGTTACTAACAATAAATTACCACATTTGAACCAAACCATAACATTTTTCTGCAATTATCTTAGGTCAATTTGACGCCATCAACGTCATAGAATTGTGAGATTGTTCTATGATATTCTCACAGTCTTGGAATGTCATTCACTTATTGGGTTTATCACTGGCCTCATGTTTATAATTCATGTAGTTTCCTCACTTTTGCACAACATATTTCGTGTAAAATTAATTTAGGTATGCTCTGCCATTAGCCTCGCTGAGTGAATCAGCATACTATCAGAAACGTCATGTATTTTCAAGACCAGAAATTTGTTAACTTTTTGCAATGCATATCATGGCCAATCCTTACTGTGGTATGGTTGTGAATTATGTAACTGACCCTTTTGTTAAAATTACATGCGCTAATCACCACCTGTTGGAAAGTGTATCGTCGTAATATAAACATACTGACTCTGTTCTTCCTCATGATGTCCTGTTATTTCCATATAAAATACTGTCGTTGTGTCTGTACATGTTGTGTCGATAACTTTAAATATGTTTACTGAAAATATATTAATGAAATGCTTACCATTCGGAAAACGTTTTTGGGGAAATTGAATGCAACAGTAAGTATTCAAATAACAATGAAATGCATGGCACTACTGTCTGATCAAGTGTCACTAATGGGAATTAAGAATAGTTTCGATGTTGGTAAAAAGCAGAAATGTTGTTTACCTGATACCATGATCCAAAATGTGCGATCAGGATGATTGCTGTAGGAAACGTCGAGGCATCTTGGATTTGATGCGATGACCATATTAAAGACTATGTCATTACTCGTCCATGTGCTGTTGACAGCACCAATGGTATTTATCTCTTAAACACCCTGAATTCCTTTGTGTTTAATCATCAGCACTTCCAATTCTGAACCAGACACTGTACACTCGCAAACCCCCTCCTCTCCAGTAATGCGTGGGAACCCGGGGGAGTGGAGAAACAAGGAGGGGAGAGGACCATGTTGATTTAGAACACTGCATATGTCGTTGCTGTCTGGAATATATAACGCCAAACATGTTTTAAATAGCAGAAACAAATTTATCAGCTTCTATGCAAATCATGAAAACAAATGTTGGTAACCTATGTGTTTACCCCTGTTCCACACACTTAATAATGTTTATGAAATTGGTGAACATGTACCTTCATGAAAATATAATCTTCAATGATCATCTGCCTCAGCAAATTATAGTTGTCATAGATAAGATGACACTGGTATTTTATCCCTAAATTGGTATCTCTTTTTGTTGGAAAGGAAAAATGTATTTCCAAATAGTATTAACTTTGTATAAAAAAAATTGTATTTTAAATGACATAACACGGACATTGAAAATGGGAAATCAAAGCTTTCAGCCACTTCGACATTTTTTTTATTTTTTATTTTTGTGAATAAAATGTCTTTAAAAATAAAATGCAACCGGTTACAGGAAGCATATACTGTCGTTTACAGTGGTATGAAAGAAAATGCTACACCAAAAAGCAGACATGTAGCCCATAGATTCACAAGGCATCTGAAATACATAATAAGCCTTTAGAAATGCATGACATTTAGATAGTGTACAAATATAACAAGGTTACATTTGGGATTACACTACCTTCAATTGTACAAATTCGTGTACTTTTTCGGGCCGAGTCCCATGCGAGATTCGAACCCAACTATCGCCAGCACTGACCGTGCCAACAGCTTACGACACAGTGTAATAAGCGTTGCTATAAACATTGAATTCCTTTGGAGAGGGAATTTATTTCTTTATTCTGTATTTATCGATTTGCACTTTATCAAAGTTAACACAAAACAAAAACAATCTAATATTAGCAAATTTAAAAAAATGTTGAAAATATTTGAAAAATAGTCACCTTCTACACATTCGTATATTACTTCAAAAGCAGGACTACTTGCATTACATGGAGAGCATGCAGTTTGTTCTGTGCATGTGTCGTGTCCGTTACAGTTAACAACGAGTCCATTGCTGTCATTTATATAAACTTTATTGTATGAATCAGTTGTCATAACACTGCAGTCGTCTTCAGATGTTCTTTCTCCATACAGTTCACTGATGACGTGAATCATCTGGTTGCTGCTGCAGTTCAGGGGGATACCAGCTGTGGTACTGTTTTCTGATCTACACCCACTCGCAGAATGAACAGTACCTGTTAAAACAACGTGTTTACAAGGCCAATCATAATGAATAGTATTTAAAGCATTCAAGATAATTATCTGCAATTTGATATACCAATCTTGTTAAATAGTCTCAAAAGACCATTCTATATAAATTTAATTGCAACACAAACACAGGTGAAAAGGATTGTCGTGCATGCAATATCACTATTTATTATTGCACATAGCCTTAACCTCAATGCACGATAGATGATTTCTCATGAAAGAAATAAACTATTTTTTAAATAATATGAATTATTCATTGAAATGTATTTTGTTAAATGAATATTGAACTACATCTTGTCTTAAATCAGCTCACCGTATACTCTTGAAGATAAATACAGTAAAATAAGCAGATAAATCTCCTTCCACCAGTGTATCATATCCGTGAAGAGAACACATCTGTTCAAGAAGTACTTTATTTGATGTGCCATGTCCTGAAAGCGATTTAAAGCCATTTCAAATATATACAAACAGAGAATCAAACACATTTCTTTCTTGTTCAAGTTTAACATATACTCTCATTTTAAAGCTATATGTAACTAGAACAGTTAATATCAAACCTTCCTCTCAACAACTAAGGGCACATGTGAAACGCAAAAACGCCGAAGAACGTTTTTACTAAATTTATATATTTAAGAATATCACTGACATACATGTACATGCCGTTTAGATAGTGGACACATATAACAAGGTTACATTTGGGATAACATTACCTTCAATAGTACACATGCTTGTACTTTTTCGGGCCGAGTTCCATGCGGGATTCGTTATGTCAGTAAAATTAAAATAATTAATTTATGTAAGACGGATGCACCAAATATTGATGTTACAGGATAATCATTGTTATTATTCAGTGATAAAACTATGTTCATGTGATGAATGTCACACGGCATAAATACCTTACTTTAATTAATAAGCATTGTTTGTTGATCAATCGTCTTACAAGATAATAATTTATTGTTTTTACGCAAATGCATTTGACAATAAACTATTGTCTTGTCTTGAGTGGAGTGATACATTGTCAAGTATTTCATATGATAAGTCGTCTGGGTTACAGAAGGTCTAAAACACTCACCATCAAGATTTGACACTTCCTTGGTGAATAACATCTACTAGTTTTAAAAGTCGTGTTGAGGTAGCACGCTTGTTTTCGATTCTCGTTCTGCCTTATGCAAGATGTAGATTCTTGTATGTAGGCATGAATGCATTGTATATATGCGCATGTTTGTTACTTTCTCTCACACGGAAACTACACACAACTTACTAAATCTATTGGGTTTAGGAAGATAACACCTCTCAACATCCATATATGGCATAACTGTTAAGAGGTTAACGGGGACTGAATGACGCTACACTGCAATGAATATTCAGAATTGTATAACATTATGGTAAAGGTTTGACTGTAATTGTTCAACATTCTATTCTATTCTAAGACACAGTAACCTCGTAAGGGTTACAAATTAACAATATAAAGAAATGGGAAATACAAGTTTATTCTCTTAATTCATATTCAATTTGAAATATGACATTCAAATTCTTTGACGTCGATCGAAACATGTTATCACCAATGACATAAATAATGTTTCCGCCATAACCAACAAACCATGCGTTTTGTATTCTCACTAAACCAATCAAGTGTCTTTCAGTACAGAGACATTGACAGTATGTTATTTTGCATGATAATCAATAGTGTTTTGACCTGTTCAAAGAATGATCAGTGCCGTTCTGTGCACATTTCATGACCGTTACAATTAGCACTGAAATTATTTTTGTCGCTTTTATGTGAATTAGCAGAAAAGGTTATAGGCACTCTACAGTCACCTTCCTCGTGCAGCTCAACAATGACGTGAATCATCTGATTGCAGCTGAAGTTCAGAACATGCTTTGAATACTTATTACTAATTATACATACAAATTGATAAATACTCCATTCATTGAGAGAGTCCGCTTCTTGTATACATGATATTTGGGTGTGAATTTGAAATATCGATACACAAGTTTTGAAACTGAATATGCAGGGAGATTCTTGTTCAATTATCAAAACGAAATGTCTCATTTACATCATCCTGATCGATGAGGCAGTTTTATCCGCATGGCTGATTGTATTCACAGCATTTACCTCATAATGCGAAACGACTGACTACTCGTCGATACTTATAACATCTATTTGTCAGCCTATGAAATGCAGTGATTCGAAAGCCATTGAATTATTGAAATGTACATATATTCATTAACTATTTAAGACATTGTTATTAAATTGTAAAATAAGCGTATAAAAGGCAATGTATTTATATTCGCAGGACAGTGTAATAAATACACAATAATTACATGTTTTGTTTAAAAAAAAAAAATCCCCATGTAAGAGCAGATAATAGATAATAGAAGATTGAAAGGATATATTGATATCACAAAATAACCACAGAAAATGGTAAAATCATAAATATAACACGAGCTTTTCGTTTTTAACTATGACACTGATTTTATAAATCATTGATTCACGTGGTATTGCTGAAAGGACGTTTCTTTGACATACTGAAATGTCCATATGTCCATGGAGTATTTAATATATTATTATTTTCATGCATTTCGTATTTCCATTAGCTAAATGTAAATAAGTCAGTTACAATGAATCACGAGGAAAAATAATTAATTCACAATAACAATATGTGTTTGAGTCTATTATTCAGGTGCTTTTATCCAAATTAATATCCTATGTAAAACCTGAGCATTAAAAATCAATGTATTCATATCCACAGGAAAGTAGAATTAATACACCACACTGGTCTGTGTACCCCTAGCCTACTGCATGTTTTGTTACCATCAAATATTCTTTAGAAGGGCAGAAATTATAAATTCAATATTCGATCGCCACAGGAAAGTTTTAAATCGTTATCATTCATATTGATACTATGAGTCTCTCGTTTCCCCATGTAGTGTTGTCGTGTAATGATAACACCAAACAATGATTCACGTTTGTTTTTTAATTGATTATAAATAATCAGTGATTACACAAACCTTATCTTTGAAAATACATTCATTCATATGGAAGCCATTGACAACCAGTCAACCGATGATTCATTCACATTCACATTCAAAAACCTTTCAAGTAACTGAGAAGATTTATACTTTATGGTATAAGTCGTTATTGTGAGTAGTAGATTTGAAATCGTTGCCTGACTCAAGTGCAGCAATATAGCATTGCTATAGGAGTTATTGTTAAAGATTGTTCAGTGCTGAATCAATTCGTGTATTTACATCACGTCCTTACTGACTGACATACTTGATTTTGGAGGTTGAATTTTAGACCTATACTGAATACTGAATGCTCTAAAGCTATTTGAGAGTGGACTGAGATAAGTCTGGAAAATGTAGGATCAACCTCAAATACCTCAAGATTAGATCTAGACTGGCTTTGAGCGAGTTTCAGATAACTCATATTAGTTTAAAATGACTCATATTCAACCTCCTCTGGCTTGAGAGAGAATTAACATAAGGACATTTTCACAGGACAGGAGGGTTGTTTCAGTGTATCTCTCAAAACTGTAACCTTCTTTGACAATCTTTTTTTTCAAGAAGGATTTTAGTCAAAACGAATTTAAAGTTATTTAATGATAAATTCCAAGTTGAGAGTAAATGAATGAATGATTATAATGTAAACATTGTGGATATATCAAAACCAAATTTTAAATATCCTTTCTAACTAGTGTACATCTTAAGATTTGAATATGTGTATATATGAGCATTCTTATATATATCTTCTTCTTATATACATATCATATGCACAAAACTGATATACGTAGACGTCCACTCAATCAAAATTAGAAACTAAAAATAAATAAACGACTTCAATTAGTTATTTAAAATAGAAGATGATGAAATGAACATTTCGAATACCATTATCTACTTTTCTGGAACCGACAGCAGGCATAATGTTTCTTTTTTAAAAAGTCAGTTTGCTTTGGACAAGGAATATATGGAGTTACAAAATAACAATTATTATTATTATAAATGTATCTCTATATGTGGACTGTATACTCAATAATAATATAAGAAAGAGTCAGGGAGTGTTACGAGAGCTAGCAAGTAAAATTTAATGTTACATTATGAAGAGGCTGCTGTTTCAAATTGTCGACAATTAATATGATTCGAAATAAATAAAACATCCTAAGCTACGTCTTAATAATACAATATGGTTCCCCCAAAATATGTTGTAGAAATACTGTTTAAGTTTTTAATGCTATAAACATAATAGAGTGATAAAAGTACCTTTTAAAAAAGAACCACTTGATCTGTAGCTTAATCGAAATTGCATTATTCATTATCCCCAAGTTTAAACCAACATATCAAATAATAACACACATGATCGTTTTTTTCAGTCACCACATTTCCATTTCCAATTCACACTGGTCAAACCATGTCTGTATTTTTTTTTAACTATTAGCAACCTTTGCATTTTAAGGAACATGAAAGACATCAATGTTTTAGGTGTGACTTCTATTAGTCTCAATAACAGGTTTATTCAAAGAACTACATATCACAAGAGCACACAAGTTCTAAAACAATTTTTTTCTTTTGAATACATTTCCATGTTAGAAATAAATAATCTCTTTATTTGTTCTATTTCAGATCCCTGTCTCACAAATACTGCCATCGTTGATGGTACTATAATGACAGTCATCAACAGTTTTCCTATTGTGGTAAAGATCATTGTCCTCCATAACTACCTGTTCTCGATATTCTGTATTTCGAGGCATTGTCATGATTTCTGGATTTCGATAGCTATGGTATAAATCATTGGTTAACATTACACTTTCATTATCTGCATCATCAACGTCATATTGATCAATACAATCACCAGTAGTGTCACTTTCTAAGGTGTGGTTATGATGGATCATTGAGGTGTCCTTCACAACATCATCATCTTCATTATCATCAGCATCGGTTTTGGCATTTCGTTGTCAACCATGCAGTCGGAGAGATTAACAGAATCCTGATCATCCTCAAACATCTTGTTGTCAAACATCTGTGTATTGCCTTTTTGATTTGTAAAGCCTTGAACATATTCTCTCGAGAGTGTGCAGTTTGGTGTCGTTGTATATATATATATATTAGACATGGATTCCAGTTGTTTTGAGGTAGGTACAAAGTTATGTCCATTATGTTCTGAAGTAGAATTAGCGTCATTAACTTTGTACTTGTTTATCATGGCGAAAATTGATGTAAAGGTTTTTGTTATCAAACTCCCGTGCTTACCTACAAATACACACTGTGATGATGACCAGCAGAACCAACAAGAACACATCTCCAGACACAGCCACAGATATCGGGATGAGATTGTTATCTGAAAGATGAATAGAAACAGTGCTCTATTCACACATTGACCAGCTGTTGAGAACACTGCCAACATTTGTATTTCACCAAAATACATGTAATACATTTCAAGTGGAAATAATTGTTTTTGTCATTCAAGGTGACATGCTCGATATCATATACTTTCATTAGAAAGAACAAAAACAACTACAACAAAACAGCGTTTAACCCTTAGTTTTTAAGTTCATAACATCCTTTTACTTACCAACACAAGTGAAGAAGCGAGTATAAGTCACATACCCCCGCTTCTCCCTTACTTCAACAAATTTAATTATCAGCAAAAGACACATCTATTGGTCTATGTTCAAAAATAATTTGAAAATTAATTAAGTTCTAACTCTCAAAGGCACAACTAGGGATCATAGTTGACATGCGCATGAAATTTGATGAAGCTAGCATGAATAGTGTTGGACAAAGGGTCCGCACAAAATGATTTCCTCATAGTCACTTTTTAGTCACATTTCCATGGCAACCATACAAATTAAAATTCAGAAATAGTTCTAACGCTCAAAAGGCACAACTAGGGATCATGGTTGATATGTATACCAAGTTTGATGAAGCTAGCATGCATAGTTTTGGAGATATACTCTGCACAAAATGACTACCTCACAGTCAGTTTAAAGTCACGTTTCCATGGAAACCGTAAAAATCAAACTTCAGAAATAGTTCTAACCCTCAAAAGGCACAACTAGGGATCATGGTTGACATGTGTATGAAGTTTGATGAAGCTAGCATGCATAGTTTTGGAGATATACTCTGCACAAAATGACTACCTCACAGTCAGTTTAAAGTCACGTTTCCATGGAAACCGAAAAAAATTAAATTCAGAAATAGTTCTAACCCTCAAAAGGCACAACTAGGGATCATGGTTGACATGTGAATGAAGTTTGGTGATGCTAGCATGTATAGTTTGGGAGATCTGCTCCGCACAAAGTTTTGGGACGGACGGACAGACGGAAGGAAAGAATGAACGCTATATACCCCGCTTACGCTGTAAGGCGGGGGTATAATTAAAGAATAGTTGTAACCATTGTTGCATTTGTAACACATGTGAGGATTTAAAAACAACAATGTCTGCTTTTTATTGTATTGACCCATCAGGACAAACATTCAATGATCATGAATGGGTTGTTTAATCACGTTTATTATAATGAACCAGATAATACCTTCTGTCATTCTGTGGTGAGTCATATTTGCTGTCTCCGTTGATTGTACATTGGAACCAGCTGTGGTAGTCGATGAAACTAGTTTAAAAGGATAGGAAAACGATGTCTCATCTATCAATATTCATATAGAGAATAATTATAGAGAAGTGCTGTCTGATATAAAAAATATCACCTCGAATTGATTACACATACATGTACAGAAAGTTTGCTGAAGATGGCTTAACCTTTATGAATTAGTGTTGATAAATTTTACATTCCGCATACATAAAATATTTGTATTATAAAAGAATACATCTTCTCACAAACCTATTAAAATTCAATATGACAACAGATGCTGAATATCAATACAATTTCAAGTGTTGCGTTGATAGTTTCTGTTGAATACCGGATATCTACTGGGCGGTCAATAAGGAAATGAACTTCATCTTCTAAAGAATTACAAAACAGCACAGTGACTGGTTTTGCATAGCGTCCAAATTCTATAGATAGATTTTTTTTATCCTAACCTCTGTTCCTTTTCGCTTGAAATCGAGAGAAGAAGCAAAATCTCCTAGCAGTGGAATGCGAAATCTCATACTGTATCCCTGCTTCTTAACCAATGAAAACTCATCTTTCAGTGGCCATTTCGACCGAGTGACTTTAAAGGTCTTGCTCATTAGCATTATGTTCTTCGAATATGTCTGATGTAAATAATACAACTGAACTATTTTTGGTATTTGTCTCTGATTTGGTCTTCTTTATTTATAAGCAAGATCAAGAGTTTTACAAAATCAAATATCTCATTTCGTGGAAAACACATTAAAGGAGAAAACGTTGGTGTTACGTTTATTTAATCATTATGACGTGTCATTGGCAAATGTCACTTTTACAACAGCGTCACTGAACTAGATTCAATTGCAACAAATCAGGACACTGCCCCCCATTTCAAGCGTACAACAACAGAGGTTAGGATCGGAAATCTGAAGGGAGTAACCTCTGTGGGAAGGGAATGAAGTTATGTGTATTCTAAATTTATTATCATTAATTTAAATATTTCCACAAAGCACAACACCATTGTTCATTACCTAGCATATAGAGCCATGTTGTTGACATTTCTTCTGCTTCACTAATGTTATGACAACCCTTTATAACGTTATTCTTTTGCAAGTTTTTGAAGGTTGACACTATTTTGATTAGCTGGATTGACTGGACTAAATTATATACATGACGCGCAGGGACAGTGCCATATGTCATACCTTCAGCATCAAAATACTTTGTAGACAAATTCCCCATCCCAGGTTGAGGTGAGTGATTGTTAGAAGAGGTTTGGGTCGTCTCACTGCTTAAAACTGAAAATAATTGTCTTTAAGAATGTTTCGTTGTTATTTTCTTTGATTTAAACAACAATATTTTCAGTTGTTCTCTAACATTCACTCTGAAAGCTTATAGTCACGTGTATGTGTACATTAACATGAATATATCTAACGTATTTTAAAATAAGATAAGATAAATTCTTATAAGAAGTTGAGTTTAGAAAAATACAAAGTGTACTTTTAGTTTTCATCACCCTGGTTATGTCCCCCGCAAAACTTTGCGGGACACATAATGTCTTTGCCTCCGTCCGTAATTCTGTCGTTATTCCATCCTTCAAAATGCTTTCGTTTCCGGGGCATATTTCAATATTTGTTTACGAAACTTGGTATGTGCTTAGACCTACTTAGGGTATTCTGATTTGTATATTTTTTCTGGTTTTCATGGAAACATTTCGAACATGTTGGGGTAGTGACCTTTTCCGGCCTCATTCTCATTATTTTTACGAAACTTGTTGTGTGGTAAGACCTAGTGTTTGAGTCATACTTTTAGCTACTTAGGATATTTTAATTTTTTATATTTTTCTGGTTTCCATGGAAAGAATTTAAACCTATCATATATGGGGGTTTGATTTAAACATATTTATTCAATTGAAAGGATTGTTATCCAACTTAGTGAAACCCTCTCCTATGTACAGTGCTGACATATAATATTGAAACGCAATATATGTTCAATGATATATACAGAAAAGAGAAAGATATGTTGCATTCTTACAAGAAAGAAAGAAAACATAAACGTGTTAAATATTAGGAAAGAACAATGAGTAATATTAACAATGATAGATTAAAACCCGGGTTAATTGTCAAATCTTCCTGATAAAAATATATACTTTTTAACTTCCTTAAAAATCTTAATATTGTCATTGTAGGTAAGATCTGCGCTGCCATTTCACAATAAGTCTAAATTAATCAGAACTCTATTACAACATATTATATTGATATATGGGGGTAAGGAACCTTTTCTATTCAGTATTATTTAATGAGACTAGGTACAGTGTATGTATTTATACTCACAGATGGAATGGTGCCAGCCTTTTGCTTCTTTAATCATTCTGATTTTTTTCTGGTTTCCATGGAAACAATTTTAACAAAGAGACCAGAAAAGAGACACACTTTTAACTAAGATGCTACATGGAAACAAGTTCATTTATTTTAATAGATCAATCTTTTTTGGTTGTCCTTTTTGGATTGTCTCTGGCATAAGTGAAAAATATGGGTAAGATGACTATTTTTGATTGAAAGTTGGAACAGGGGACATCACAGTGCATCACATATTTCTAGTTTTAAATTAAGTGCACGTACATGGGTCTGGTGCATATATTAATAATGCAGGAGATCTTTGATATTTAAACATTAACATAACATTATGTTTATTGAACAATAACTGAAATGGATTGCCACTTTTGACAAATCGAAGGAGAAATAAAAATAAAATATATTTTAAGCTTTAAACTGAAGGTATCTAAATTCAATCGGAATTACATGACTACCTGAACTGGTCGCTGTTTGTGTTGTTTCTATTCTTTCAGTTGAGTTGCTGCATGAACTGTGTGTGATGTTTCCTGAAGACAAATCGTGCCATACATGTGAATACTATATCGAAGAAAAATACAAAAGAAACAAGTTTTCTAAGTATTCAACTAATGTTGTACTAGCCTGCTTGTGTTTGCTGGACATTAGCAAAACAGTGTGTTTCTACATAATTAATCGATTCTGCTCAGATAGGTTAATGGTTTTGGAACCTTATAAAGCGTGCTTTAAATGGTTGATGAAAACCTATTTCCTAAAACCTCTTCGTCCTTGATATCATAGAAGTCATATTAGAGTATTTGATGAACCAGTCACCTCACTATTCAATTCATTCATGTTACTGTGTGTTAAATTTTCACAATCAACTACAGGGAACTAGAACTTAACCACCTTAAAAGTGGGTAAAACTGAATGACGGCTATTTTACCCGATATTCTGACCCAAAACTTGCGATCAGTTGTATTAGTAAAGAACACCAAGACGCTTTTTGCAGCTGATGCGATCTTCCTATTAAAGTTGTTGATATTACTCGTCCACCTCTTGTTGTCTTCACCGGTGGTATTTATCTGTAAATCACCATGTGTTCCTCTGTGTTGAATCATCAGCACATTCAGAGATTGTCCAAACACTGTACACTCACAACTCTGCTCCATTTCTGGCTCGTCCGGAAACCTCGGGGAGTGGAGACACAGGAAGGGGACGGGACCATGTTGATTTAGAATACTGCATGTGTCCTTGCTGTCTGCAATGGATTCCACAAGTACATGAACTAGTTCATGCGTCACCATCTTTAATTATACATAATTATATACATTTTGTATTGTTTTATCATCAATCCTGTTTTCATTTAACATATATCCTGGTAAGTATGCTATAATTAAAATATATAAAATACAATAGATAAGCATGGAGGCAATACTTAGGTAAAATTGAGAATCTTTAATGTATATCTACCTCTGAAAGTTTAGTTGTGATTGATGTTATGAATAAGACTAGTAATCAGAAAAAAACGGAATCCCTGTTTCCAAAATGTATGTTAGAAATGGTATCTTTGTAGGAGTGGTTTTAAGTCAAATAGCATGAGTTATAATCTCAAAATGGCAAGTTTAAAGTTAAAGCTACACATAATTAAAGTTTCTTCCTACTCAAGGTTTTGCATTAATTGTGAGTTCATGAGCGACTTCTATATATTATAATATTATAAAAAGTACCTACCATCTACACATCCGTATAATATTTCAAAAGCATGACCAGCTCCATTACAATTGATACCACATTCAGCAAATTCTGTACATCTTGAATGGCCGTTATAGTTAACAACGAGACCATTTCCGTCGCTTGTAAGTAATTTAGCATATGAATTATCTCTCACAACACTACAGTCATCTTCAGATGTTCTCTTTCCGTACAGTTCATGGATGACGTGCATCGTCTGGTTGCTGCTGCAGTCTAAACGTATATCCGCCTTAAGCGTATCCGTGTGTGCACACACTGTGTGTAAGGTACCTGTTGAACCAATAATGTATATTAGCCTATACATCTCATGTATACATGTAGCAGCATGTTGTCAGGGTGTGTGTGGTGTGACCCGTAGACACTACCAGGATGTGAGTGACGACAACAAAACGAATACAAAAGTACTCAACCTTTATTGATATAAATTTCTACTTTTTCAATGTTTTAAACTTAAATACAAAATATTGTGGGCCAAAAACATCTTTAAAAAACGATTTTAGCACCCCATGTCTATTTGAACAAATTTAAAAATAAAAATTGCATACTCTGATGTATGAAATTGTGAATACTTCTTTACAAAACATGTGGCTACCAAATACATTAAAAATCTACTTTCTTCGCCATCAATATTTCATTTTATACTGTTTTCAAAATGTGGGGACGTTTCTTTTGCACGTGAGTTTACTTCATACAGTCATCATGGCATCTGCATGGCATAAATAATAATACATTTTATTACTAAATGTAAGCATCACTCTCATGCCAATATTTAAAACAAATTACTTAAAGAACACCAACATACATTACTCATTAACGACATTCATATGACGCATTCATACATGGCAAGTTTCCTTTAGAAAGTAAACAGATAATGATAACGTTTTATCCATATATATGTGTTTAGATGGATACCTAAAACTATAATTACTAAGAAAGGATTACAAACCAAATCTACTGTACTGTAGATCGACACTTACATTACCAAATCTACTGTACTGTAAATCCATATCTATAATACACACTCATAAATACAACACAAAAGAATCATAAGATACTTATTCCCAACATCATAAAAATAACCACAACACATTAGTATTAAATCAATATATACAAACATGACACTACGACACAATGGATGTAAACTAACCTGAAGAAATATGTGAATTCCTCCGGCGCACAACCAAATGTCCAATGAGTTAAAATGTAGATTGTTAAATAATTTATATACTATTTTATACTTAACTGAACTAACTAATATGGTTTAAACATATTTATTCATGAAATACATGGATAGGATTGGTCAACAAGCTCAGTTGAGCGTATGTAAAGACCGCTCCAACTAACTAATATAGTATGCTATACTAATGTCTTATTCCAGCTAAACTTAACTAAATAAAATAAATAACTCAAAACATTAAAAATATAGGCTGCCACATAAATATGCCAGAAAAAAGTTCTTGATAAATAGTAAAAGATGATGCTAATTTAAATCATCTATAGATAGGATGGTTTTATTTTAACAAAAACACAACGAAAGAGTATATTTTATGATTTTAATGCACTATGATTGACATGATTGTAGGGGTTTACTAATCATTTCCCTAAGTAACCCACCATTCGGCTTCTACTTGCTTGTAGCAACTATCGATGAGCAACCAAACCAAGCACCGTTAAGGAATAAATCCGACTGCACATATGCTTTGCCTCAACGTAACCCTGGGCTCTGTTCCATAACATGCATAACAGCGAGCGCTAAATAATCGCTCATTGAGGGCTGCATTAAACCTCTCTTGAACGCGATTGCTCAATGTAGCGCTACGTAGCAAGGCGAGCAAACTTCGAGGGATTTGCACTGCGACATTCAAGAGAGAAAGATCGCTACTTGAACGCTACATTGAGCGATCAATGAGTAATTTAAGCGCTCGCTGTTATGGAACAGAGACCTGGTGTTTTCTAGTGAAATAAAGGGACTATATGTACGATACATGCTATCATTCAATCAACTGTATTCTAGTATAATATATATTACATTAGAAAATATTCTCACCTTGTACTCTTGGTAACATATATAGAGAAATAACCAAAATTATATTTTTCCAACCATGCACTGTGTCAATAACGAAAAAACTCCTGTTCATAAAGCAAATTGTTTAACATTTGACCATTCAGGCAAAGTCATCCACTAAGAACACTTTGTAAACACAACTAAAAAGGCTTCCTCTCATTATGTCATCCGAAAATATCTGTGACAAATGAATAAAGAAAGTGAAGTAAATAAATTGAAGAGAGTATGTAAATTAAAACTCTTCTCGCGACAAGTAAGGGTACACATGGAGCGTGAGAACAAGGAAGTAAGTTTACTACGGGTGTAATAATACCCGTGACATTGAGTGCATAAGAAGTGAGCTATCAAACAATCGCATTACAATATGTGAATTTGCAGTGCAAAGAGGGACGCTCTAAGTACTGTTGTCACTAACCACGATCAGACATTATCAAAACAATATTACACGACCATTTTGAAGAAAATGATACAATGACAACAAACTAATTGAAGTAGTAAAAAGAAAATAATAAATTCTATAAATTGATGTTCAGGGTAATTAAGTAGTAATTAATTAAGTCATTACATGGCAGTTATTTTGAAAACATGCCTGCATAATGTCTGCTTTGAAATGATAGTAAAACAGGCATGAATCCTTCATTTAGATAAAAAAAAGAGCATTGTTTGTTGATCATCTACCTGTTACAGGATTATAATTAACCTAAGCCTTTTCTTTTGCAATCAATATGATAAACTTATTCCCATTTTGAGTAAATAAGGTAAACTCAGTTTCAAGGAAAATCAGCAAAGAACACGTTGATTACTGTTTGTCGTGACTATACCTTCAATTGAGCTATCAAAGTTTGTTAACCTTATAAATAGCGTTTGATATAGTTCTTTGTATCTAAATATGTTCCTCACTGTCCGTGAGTGTTACTCTCATACGAGGATAATCTTTACCCAGCTTTTAAACCTACTGGTGCGTGCTACGTTAACAGCTTTCAGAAAGCAATACTCCTGAAATTAAAAGAAGACTTAAAGTGACTGAAACTCCCTATAACGGACATTCTCAAATGTCACCCATAAAACCTCCCCTGCTCAAAGTCCTTTTGAATATTCAATAGAAACTTCATGTTCGAACGTGAGGGTTCTCCATAGAGAATACTAAGCGACGTCCCGTTTAATAACATATTAATGAAACGAGTAATGGTTTGGTATGCGAGTTAGATAAAGATATCATTCACGAATTTCATTAATATGTTTCTAAATGGAACCGTGTTAAGTATTTAATCACCGATTTAAATCCCATTATTTGCACGAATAAATGGGACACACTCCAATGTTACCTCAGCGCTGTATGTTGACGTCATATTTATGCCATTATGACGTCACATCAATCGCCAGCACACGATGTTGTTACACTATGTGTTACGGTCATATATGTACTGGTAACAATAAACAAGGCAAGACTATTGGAGAACTGTAAAGTAAGCTGGAGAATGCTGGTGATTTTCATTATCAAGAATGTTTTTCCAGAAATCCTTCTCTTAGCATGTTTTCCAATTCTGCATGTACATCCCAAAATTAACAAGAGATTCTGCGGATTTTTTAGTCTTTTAATTAATATACCAGAAAATGTTAAATTTGTTTTATATACATGTATATAGTAGTTCAAAATCGTCGTTTAAGAATTGCCTTTTCTAGACGAGGTAAGAGAGTGAATTTTGTTTATTATTTGGGATTTGTTTCATGATATCCCACAGTAATGATGCATGAACGAATCAAAGTCCGAGAAAGTTAATAATGTTGAGAACAGATTTCAATAACTTTTCAATTTTTATCTTCTATGTTAAAACCTTGTCGAAAACAAATCATGTTGAGATTTCAGCAGCCCACCTGTACTTTTGAAGAGGTACACAAATTTCAATATCACACTCTGATAAAAAGTACCGGTGTACTTATTTACAAAATATATCCCTACCACAGACATTCAAAATCGAAATTCGGTATAGTTGTATTTAGTTATGTTTTTAAACTACGAACAGGTTTCCTTTTAAGGAGAATAGAAACTGTCTTTCTGACAATAAAGGTTTCAAAGAATACTCGCTGGCAGAAACGTGTTTTTGTATGTGCAGGAAAATAACATCGCTCTTACAAGTGCTCAACATGTTTCTCTTAAATCTATATTCATTTGATATATACACCATTCTTACTGGAAATTCAATTACTGTAAATCGTACAATAGTTCTCCGTTATTATTTTAAGTCAGCAATATTTTAACAACAAATTGAATAATTATTTATAACTTGCATTAACCAATACCATGTAGCTTCTACGTTTAAGTTCATCAGGCCTGAAAGGCTTGATGTGCTTATAAGCATCGCATGGTAAGGCGTCCGTCTGTATGTCCGTCCGTCCGCTCGTCCGTCAATTTTTCGCTTTTGTACTTTTTGGATCTAGAGAGCTGAAACCTTGTGCACAGATGCCTTGGTCAATGGAGATCATAAATTGTATATTTGGGGATATTTGGGGATTATGAGGCACTAAATAAGGGCATGGGACAATGACCTAAAACCCTATTTTCATCTTCTTCTCTAGAATGAAAAGGCCTAGAAACCTTGAATCTTGTAACTCCTTAGCCATTGTAGATTATAAAATGAAAATTTTGAACCATGTAATATGGCTCCAAACATGTGCTCATATTTTGCACTTTCACAGTTGGTGTTAGAACTGTGGTAGATGATAGGCATTACTAGCAATGACACAGTAGTCAGGTCAATATATGGAAAATACCCCCTCAACCACCCCAAAATTGCTACAAAAGGTTTCCCGACTGATTCTGTTTGGGTTTAGTGTACTAAATAACATACTAAACGTTTACCAAAGTAGGACTCCCGGAAAAGTATTTTTGTTCAAGATGGCGTCCAAGATGGCCGCCGAAACCTCTTAATGATCATAACTCTGTATCTCTTGGTGTCCATCAATAGGGTTTTGGGGGCAACGAACACATAAAGATAATAACAAATTATGTTTGTCTGTAATGGAACACATAAATCAAATATGGCGTCGAAAATGGCTGCAGACACCTCCAAATGACCACAAGTTCATAACTAACTAACCGGGGGTCCTACTTTGATAAACTTTTAGTATGTTATAAAGTACACTAAACCCAACCAGAATCAGTTGGGAAACCTTTTGTACCAATTTATCAGCACAACAACCAGTCAACAGCTCAACGACCTTATTTTCACGAGTGTGATGGATACGGCTGTGCAACGAAACCAGTTCGGTGGCAGCGCTTTTACAACGTTACCAGCTCAATAACGTCAACGGCTCTACAATGTTATTAACTCAACAACGAGTCTACATCAATTCGACAACATCATTTACATCATCAAGTCAACATCAGTCATAAGACCAACTATACAGACAAGCAGTAAATCTCTAATAATATTCTTTATTTCATCATTGACATATCAAATAGTGCAGTATCTTTGTCAAAGGTTGAACAAGTTCACAAAACATATTCCATATTTAAACAATATATACAACAAAACATGTCCATTGATAATAAAATATTTGCATTGATCATTCCAATTCATGTACTATCATATCTGCTAAAGGTTAGAATGATGTGAGATATATGTTGTAGTTAAATATGTACAACGTCGCTAGAATTTAATGAACTATTTAATGTATCCAGCTTAAAAGTGATTTGTTTAGAAATGTTTATTATTAAGATGTCAAAATTACACGAATGATTATTCCAAAACAATTGAAAATATGTTTGTAAAATAACAAAAATTGAAATTACAGTAGACAATTAAAGCATATTGAAAAACCTGGGAGTGAGCAGAAATTTACATTTAAACTTAGAGATTCACGCAATGACATGATTTTATTTGCAGAATAATATTTCCCTTTATCCAACCTTTATCTCCTGTGTGTGGAACTCTGGGGAAGCATAAAGATGCAACTTGCCATAATTATTATCTTGATTTTCATATCTGACAAGATCACTATACGTGTTCCACGATTCATTAGACACATCAATATTGTCTTGGTCAGGGTTTTCATAGATGACCCTGTCTCCTGTGTTGTTCTTGCTTTGTCTCTGAGGCTTGATAACCTTGCTGTGAATAACGAAACATATACAATACAAGTGTTATATTCATGGTAATATTGGTAATGATAATAATGTTGTGCCATAAATACTTTCGAGGGTGTGAAACATGTAAACATGTATTCCAAAACTCGTGTGTGCTCACAATAAAGAAGTTGTTGAAATGCCTTTCGTTTGCTATATTTTATTAAATGTAGTGTTATAAATTGTAATCCATCCAATAAAGGCCTCCCAAAAAATAAAAGATTTGTTCGATAATGTGATCCGATATTTAGCAATGTAAGATTGGTTGATACTTAAGCATCAATAAGAATCGATATCGATGTTGATGTTTATCATGCCAAAGTCCGTATTTAAGTAAATTTCATTTGGAATTATGGAATGATTTACTATTCAACTCACAAGTAAACAAGTAGTCCAATGATGACCAGGAGGAGGAAAATGATGACACCACACACTGCAGATACTGTCATCAATGTGATGTTTTCTGAAGAGTGTAAGATTCAAGTTGTCAAGTAGCATGTTTGAATGGTCCTATGTTATAAGAATTCTTATCTTTCCTTACAGTAAAATTCGCGTTTCTGATTGGCTAACGGCCGTTACATTTTTCTTTATGTACCCCGTCAGTCTTACGGTGTACACATTTCATGTACCCCGCTGCCATAGTAACAGCTCCTAGCTGAGAGTAGGTGTCGCATTATGGTCAGATGACGTTATAAAATGACGCACGCGGTGTACGGAGTTTTGAACAGTTCAATCAGCTGTTTATGGGTCTATTAATTACTGACTTAGTTTTCCAATAGTTGCTGCTTTGTTGGAAAAAGAACTTATTTTGCATTGCTTGCATACTCAATTAAACACAGAATAACGCGTTTTACAGCATTTAAAAGCTTGTAGTAATACGTTATGCGACTTTTAACATTGAAGTCGAGACGGCTTACGCCATTTTGTTTACGTTTAGGGTCAAGGTCATTCAACCGATATCTGCTGATCAGTTATCGGCAATCAAAACAAAAGATATAATAATACCATTTATTTTGGTTATGACGGAAAGATAAATACGTTGTATACTTCTCCCTCGGGTAATACGGTCCCATGTGCCATCTTTGTATCTATGTCTTCCCTCGCCTGAAGGCTCGGGCGATACTGTTACAAAGATGGTACATGTGACCCTATTACCCTCGTGAGAAGCATACAACTTATAATGTCTACTTTTTCAATTGGTTCAGCATGCTTATTGCCGAGGTTTTAAGCAACCCGCCCTTGAATACACTCAACCACATTATTCAAGAAGACAAATATTTATGGATGATCAACTTCTTTATTAACAATAGCGACGTTTCGGTATAGATCCTTATACCTTTATCAAGCATATGGGAGAGATGATAAAATCAGAGGTTATATACATGAAACATTTTGGTATGATAATGGGATAACAAAGACAACAAGATGAGATAACAATAAGATGAAAGCTGTAACAAGCAGGTAGTGGTAACATGGATACCAGTGGAAGGTAAGTTAATTAAGTTGGGATGGGGATACAATGCAGCAGTGAGGGTGAGCAATCAGTGGAGGATAATGATGGAAGCCAGAGTGAGTAGAGTGGATTAATTATTTGTGGATTAAGTGGTTGTAAGCTGATGGGATGAAATAGCCTTGATCTCTATTCAAAGAGGGGTTATGTCTCAAAATTTGTAAAGCTTCAGATAAACGGCGGTGGGTGTAATCATGTTTGTTGTTTGTGAGTGTTTTGACAGCGTCCCAATTGATGTTGTGTTGTGGAAATTTGGTGATGTGTTCTGAAATGGCTGATTTGTTGTCTGCCTTGATTGTGGATGTTTTGTGTTCTTTGATGCGTATGTTGAGTGGTCTGGATGTTTCCCCAATGTAGTTACTGCCACAGTTGCAGCTGATGTTGTAAACTACGCCTTTAGGTTGTTGTTTAGCTATGGAGTGTTTCCTACCATTAGCCCTAATGATGGTTTTGAGTGGGGTGGCCGTGGAGAAGTATGTGTCTATGCCTACTTGCTGCTTGAGTAGGCGGCTGATGTGATGTGAAGTTTTACCAATATAGGGTAGTGGGATGCGAATGGGGGCAGGGGTAGGCTTGGTAGTAGTAGGTTTAGGTGCTGGATTTTTCAACTTCACATTATTCAACAGTTGTAAAAAACACAATACTGCTGCCAGTGATAGTAGGTTTTGAATGTATTCGATAGACACATGTTGGATAAAGAAGTACTCACAAGTTCATCAATCAGAGTATGATACTTTTATTATCATGTCTGTCTGAATACACTTGGGGTGCTAAAATTGCTGTTTCAAAATATAATTTGGGCAGATGAAATTTGAAATTTAAGTAACAAATGTGTAATATGTAGAAATTTAATTAATTAAATATGATGTAAACATAAATAACGTTCTTGAACTTACATCTTTACTGTAGGCCGTCATGAAACAAGCCAAAAAGCCATTTTTGACTCTCCTATCTCGTCGAAGATTTTAAGAATTCTTCTCTATAATATGAACTGATTTTTAAAAAAATTCAAGTTTAGTTTTGTTGAATTCTGAAGACATGATATATATGTTTCAGTCATGTGTATCGCTCGTGGATTGACTTATCTTGCATTTTGTATGGTGACGTTTCTTGTATATTTCTAGTGTTTTCATGATACATTTTGTACTAACAGTCAGTCAGTCAAGTCATTGGATCGACCCATGAAACTAAAGCTAAATGAAAACTTTGGTCGACTGACGATCTCCTGTTTCATGGTTTGCTGCAGTCCGAAATATTTTCTTGGTATGAATACAGTAACCGTTTATCGGTTATTCTGCAATGCATATTCCTTGAATTGTAAGGTTCCATATTTTTCATTTTCATACTTCTCCGTTAGTGATCATGATTGCTTCAGATGAGAAAAACGTTTAGATTTATTGGATGAAATGATTTTAAAACAAGTTTGTTACTATGCTATTGACTCTCCATACAATGTTAGCTGACCAAGATATATGCAATTTAGTTCACAAACATTTTGTACACATAATAAGTAATGTAATGAACCGATGCGTACCCTTAGCGTCTTCTTTTCGCGCCATTACTGTTGCTCCAGTTGAAGGTGAATTCGAAACACCATCAGTCCTAGTCGATGATGCTAGTAGAAAAAATATATTAATAATTAATACAGTGTGTCAGATGTTACTGCATCGAACTTTTAAAAAATGCCTACACTACTTACTCATTATATTTATAAACAATAATGGCATTTTGTCCGAGTCATGTTCTTGTTACTTAGATCCAACAAAATTTCAATTCAATCCTGAAAACTGATATGGATGACATAAAGATCGATTGATAATAGTCTTTTAATTAGTTGTCGTGTCATGTCTTTAATTTATAATAAGGCTTAACTGTCAGTTGATATTGATATTCAGACATATTATTGGCACATGTTATTAACGAAAATACCTTCTTCTGAGTGTCCACCGGCATCCATGGTGAGTAAAGTGCTGGAGCCAGTTGAGTTTTCTGGGTCTGTGAAACATGAGGCAGTAGTAAGTACAGTTGTCCAATAAATAAAAACACCCCGTATCTAGAAACTTTTTACTGGAAAAAGAAATCAAAACAAGTAATGCAGTGTATCAGTTGAAAGCATTACCAGTTCAGGGCTTGAGCTTCAACTATTGGCATATCCAACTGCTAGTGAACATTTTCATCACCAATATACATGCAAAACCATATACATTTTATCGAGCGACTTTCCTTTTTTCAAAGGTACACACATATAATGGTAGTTTTGTCCGAGTCATGTTCCTGTTTCTAGGGTCATCAACATTTGAAATTTAAATAGTCCATTGACCATTATCGACATCGGTGGATTAATAATAGTTTTCCATCGAAGCACTTTTATCACGTTCATTATGTCCAATAACGCTTATTTGACATTTTGTATTGATATTCAGGCAAATAACATATTATGGGCACATGTATAACTAATATGGGGAAAGGGGTTATTTACGAGAAATACCTTCTTCAGTGAAGTGAAGTGAAGTGCTTGAGCCGGTTGAGTTTTCAGTATCTGCGAAACGTGAGGTAACTATAAGTGTAAGTAGATTAATGAAATATGACATTAGGAGTTGCAATTCAAACAAGGGACAAGATGGACATTTCAATCGACTTGACAAAGTAACGATGCGTAATGAGTGTTTACATAAAAGAAATATTCATGTATAAACAGTGAATGCTTCGGTATCTAACGAGTGAATAAGATACCACAGCATGCACTATAATTTAATTCTAGTTTAATGGAAATGGTATCAAACGAGACCCTTTTCAAATTATGTGTTATTACCCGTTAACTCATGCTCTTACAACAGAGGTTACTGCCTTCAGATTTCCTATCCTAACCTCTGTTCTACATGGCCTAAATTTCAGTGATCCAGCAAAATCCCCCTGGCGGGGAAAAGGGGAACCTCATACTGTATCCCTGCTTTTTTACTTTTTAAGATCTAAGCATTTGACCCCTAAGGGTCTTGCTCATTAGCATATGTTCTTTGAATATGTCTGTTTTGGTATATGTCTCTGATATGGTCTTCTTTTTTATCAGCAAGTTTGTGATCAATTGTCACTTTTACAACGGCGGTACTTGTTGCACAACTAGATTCAATTGCAACCAATCAGGACACTCCATTTTTGCACTCGGATTAAGGTCATATAGAGAAGATAATGCCATTAACTATATCGAGCTGAATTTTGTTCCTGCTAATACGTCACATCAATCAGAAACACCTGTTGTTACTTACAATATGTTATAACGTTGTAGATTTAGAAAACGACACCTTCAACGGGCAATTCATTCTCTTTCCACAGAGGTTACTCCCTTCAGATTTCCGATCCTAACCTCTGTTGTTTTTCGTTTGAAATCGAGAGCAGAAGCCAAGTGCCCTAGCGGTGGAAAGCGAAAACCCTGCTTCTTAACCAATGAAACTCATCTTTCAGTGGCCATGTCGACCGAGTGACTTCAAACATCTAGGCTTGATTTTGGTACTTGTCTCTGATTTGATCTTCTTTTTTTCATAAACATGTTTATGATTAATAGTTTTCACAAAATCAAAAAGCATATTTCGACAAAAACACATTAAATGAGAAAACGTTGGTCTTACGTTTATTTTATCATTATTACATGTTATTGGCAAATGTTACTTTTACAACGGCGTCGCTGATTGGAAAACTAGATTCAATTGCAACCAATCAGGACACTCCCTTTCTGCCCCCCGATTTCAAGCGTAAAACAACAGAGGTTAGGATCTGAAATCTGAAGGAGGTCACCTCTGTGGGAAGAGAATGCGGGCGATTAGAAAACTGTTTCCTCAATCAACTTGGTTAATTCGCACACTTGTAAAGCAGTAATAATTATCAATTATGAATCAAAATGAAACGATTTCTCGAAAACAACTGTTTGAATCAACGTGCTATAAATACATTTTTTTCCCAAATGTTCCGAGTGAAAAAATTACAATATGTCAAATTAGACAAATCAGTGAAGATAAACGACCAGATTTACCTGTAGATGAAATGGATTTAGTTGTCATCTCTGTGTTATTGGTGGCTGATGATTGGGTCATCTCACTGCTTGATACTGAATATGATAATTCTACTGATAAAATTATATGTTTTGATATTGTATGAAAGTTGTTTAGAATTTGAAATATCCTCATGTGTTTCAAACATTGTTTTGTCTGTTCTGTATCGTTATCTATTAAAATGCTTTCATAATCGTATTGGTTTTTACAATAATTTATAATCTCACCCAGTTGAATAAATGAACAATTAGTTATAGATTAATGTACTCTGTGTACCGTTCACACGTGAATGACACTTTTCATCAACAAAGCTTTGATTAAAAATAATTGCATGTTGTTTAGACATTTATCTTAAGAGATCATGGAACAACATTAGCGTGTGGTTAACAACTTAATCAGGATGCTATTTTCATCCCAATAGAGGAAGAGTAAACATATTAATACCCAATTAAAGTAATACGGGTATCTAAAACTAAAATACCTGTCGTTTTTGTTCTTTCTGTTGATCTCGTATAGTTTTTGCATGAGGTTTGCGTGATGTTCCCTGAGGACACAATTGAACCATTTGGATTGCTATGTCTTGATATATTGTCAAACGTTTAAAGTCAGTTGAAAATGATTGGATTGTGTAGTATATAAAGAATCTCAGCAAACAGTTTTCTGTGAACAATATATAATATTAGTTGGATTGATAAAAATCGTGATATCATGTTCAAAGTTTTATCTCATGATTCAAATAATAATTGGATCGTGTAGTGTATATAGAATCTCAGCAAATAGTATTCTTTGATAAAATATATAATACGAGTTGGATTGATAGCAATCGTGAGATAATGTTCAACATTAAATCTCATGATTCAACTAGTAATTGGATTAATGTTGTACTGTACAGAGAATATCACCCACGAGTCTTCTGTAATAAAACATATAAACAAATTGATTTATGCAACACATTTGTTTGTCTTTAGAAAGGCTTCTTCAACACTTATCAGCAAAAATTACCATACTTGAACCATAACATTAGCTTCTTCTGCAAATTTTCGCAGTGGAATCAATTTGACCTCATTGTATTGTGAATTATGTTTTATGTGATGTCCAAGTGTTGTAATGTCATAAACTTATTGAGTTTATCACTAGCCTCATGTTTGCATGTGCATGTAGTTACCTCACTATTGTTTAACATATTTCCCTTGATATGCTCTATCATAAACCTCGATGAGTGAATAAACATATTTCCCAAAACGACATGTTTTTACGACCATGAATTTGTTATTCTAAATCCTTTGAGGAATAATGAGGCGAATACTTTTTTGCCGTGCATGTCGTGGCCAATCCGAACCCTGGTATGATAGATGATTGTAAGTAACCGTTTTGTTAAAATTACGTTCGCTAATCACCACTTATTGGAAAGTGCATTACCGTGATATGAACATACTGACTATGTGCTTTCTCATGATTTCCGGTTATTTCCAAAAACAAAATAGGTCGTGTAGTCCGTACATACTATTCGGAAGCAATATTGGGAAATGAAATGCAACAATTAATAAACTTACTATAAAATGTATGACGCTACTGCATTATCAAGTTTTACCAATCAACTAATTGAAGAACAGTTTCGATGTTGGTAAAAAGAAGAAATATTGTTTTACCTGATACCATAATCCAAAATGTGCGATTCGGATGATTGATATAGGAAACGTTGATGCGTCTTGCATCTAATGCGACGTTCCTGTTAAAGAATATGTATTTACTCGTCCATGTACTGTTGTCAACACCAATGGCAGTTATCTCTAAACCACCATGGCTTCCTCTGTGTTGAATCATCAGCACATCCAGATCTGAACCAGACACTGTACACTCACAACTCTGCCCCTCTTCTCCAGTACTGTGCTGGAACCCGGGGGAGTGGAGAAACACGGAGGGGCGGGGACCATGTTGATTTAGAACACTGCATATGTCCTTACTGTCTGGAATATATAACGCAAAACATGTTTTTAAAAGCAGGAACAAGTTAAACATATAACATGGTTATTCTTGGGATAACACTACCTTCAATAGTACAAATTATTGTACTTTTTCGGACCGAGTCCCATGCGGGATTCGAACCCACGCCCTCAGAGTAAGGCAACTATCGCCAGCATTGACTGTACCAACAGCTTACCACACGACCATTTCGCCTCGACAAAAATCGAGGTCCAACAATCGATAGTTAAGCTCATATTTACATTCAATACCTCTCTGATAGACGTAAATTTGGCACAGCTCCCTAGGCTGAATGCATTAGAAATACTTGCCATTTAGATAGTGAGGAAATATAACATGGTTATATTTGGGATAACACTACCTTCAATAGTACAAATTCTTGTACTTTTTCGGGCCGAGTCCCATGCGGGATTCGAACCCACGCCCTCAGAGTAAGGCAACTATCGCCAGCATTGACTGTACCAAATTTACGTCTATCAGAGAGGTATTGAATGTAAAAATGAGCTTAACTATCGATTGTTGGACCTCGATTTTTGTCGAGGCGAAATGGTCGTGTGGTAAGCTGTTGGTACAGTCAATGCTGGCGATAGTTGAGGGCGTGGGTTCGAATCCCGCATGGGACTCGGCCAGAAAAAGTACAAGAATTTGTACTATTGAAGGTAGTGTTATCCCAAATATAACCATGTTATATTTCCTCACTATCTAAATGGCAAGTATTTCTAAAGTTAAACATATTTTGAAAATCATGAAAACAAATGTTTCTACCCTGTGTGTTTACCCCTTTACAAATCTAATAATGTTTATGCAATTCGTGAAAATATAACCTACAGGAAATGATAAAATTCAATGATCATCTGCCGCGGCACATTATAGCTGTCATAGATAAGATGCAACATGTATTTCATCCCTAACTTGGTATTTCTGTCTTTGGAAATGAAAAATATATTTCTAAATATTATTAACTTTGCATTCGTGTTTTAAATGATAGAGCACGGACACTGAAAATGGGAAAAACAAAGCTTTCAGTCATTTCGAAATTCTATTTGATTAAAGGATAATCGTGAATACATTGTCTTTAAAAATCAAATAACATGCAAACTGTTACAGGTAGCATGTACTGTCGTTTAGATTGGTATTAAAGAAAATGCTACATCAAAACGTAGCTATGCACCCAATAGATTCACAAGGCATATGAATAAAAAATAAGCTTTGCTATAAAATTAAATACGTATGGAGGTGGGTAGGATTTATTTATTGATTCTGTATTTATCGATTTCTCAAAGTTATCACAAAACAAAAACAATCTTATATCAGCAAATTTTACAAAATGTTGAAAATGTTGAGAATACTCACCTTCAACACATTCATACGTTACTTCAAAAGCAGGACTACTTGCATTACATGGATGGCATGAAGTATGTTCTGTGCATGTTGTCTGTCCGTTACAGGTTACAATGAGTGCATTGCTGTCATTTGTATTAAGTTGATTGTATGAATCAGTTGTCATAACACTGCAGTCGTCTTCAGACGTTCTCTCTCCATACAGTTCACTGATGACGTGAATCATCTGGTTGCTGCTGCAGTTCAGGGGGATGACAGCTGTGGTACTTTTTTCTGTTCGACACGCACTCACAGAATGAATGGTACCTGTTAAAAGTGTTTAGAAAGTGTTAAGAACATTCTATGCGATTTGAAATTATAATCTTTATAAATAGTGACACAGAAAATTCTATATAGAAAAATTGCAACACAAACAAAGGCAGAAAGGATGTATTTATAGTATAAGCAATATCACTGTTTGTAATTGCACATAGCCTTAACCTCAATGCACTATAGATAATTTCTTATCAAAGAAACAGACAATTTTAAAATAAATATTCAGTCAAATATATTTTGTTTGATTGGCATTCTAAAAGTTGATGTTATGAAGAAAGTTTCGACATAGGTTCTAATGTCGTTGTCAAGCAAGTGATGACAACAAAGATTTAAGGAGTTGTATATCCGTAAAATCGTCCCTATTCTTCAAATATATTTGGTTTATCTTATATTGAATTACTATTCGTATAAAACATTTCTCACCGTATACTCTTGAAGATAAGTAAAGTAAAATAACCAAATAAATCTCCTTCCGACAGTGCGTCATACCCATAAAGAAAACACATCTGTTCATCAAGAACCTTGTTTGTTGTTCCATGTCCTGGAAGCGATTAAAAGCCATTTCAAATATGCACAGGTAAATCTAAATAAAGAATAAACACATTTATCTTTCGTTCAAGTTTAACATCTACTCTCATTTTGAAGCCATATGTAACTATACTAGTTTATATCAAACCCGCCTCTCCCCAACTGATGGCACATGTGAAAAGCGAAAACGCGGAAGGATGTTTTACTATATATATATAAGAATATCACTGACAGTGAGTGCATAGGTGAGCAGTCGGGCAATTGTATCATATTTTCTATGTAACGTTGACGGGCTTTCTAAGTATGCAAAGGGTTGATAAAGCTTTAGGATTTGGGTTTGAAACACTTTGGGAGGGATGCGTAACCATGGTATGGCTGTTGCCGAGCATGGTCAATACTTATGAAATATTATCTTACCCCACAGTAAAACATCTGATTCTGATTGCTCAAAAGCAGGGGTTCTCAAACTCTTGTAAACCTCCTATTCTCCTTTCCCCTGCTCAGGCGGGATACAAATCTTCGGTCTATTTGCTGAGCTGTGTAACATTAGTTTCTATGCACGTTTAAAGAGGGTTCGCTGTGTAAAGATTAATACTTTCTTTTGAATTTCCTTTTTCTCTATTTAAATTTATGGTCGGTAAGATAAATTCGTTGTCAGACCGCGCCTTGACTTAGGGTAGGTGAAATTTTGTAACCTGCGTCAGTGTCCTTGTAGACCTCGCCTGCGACGCCGTCTACGAGACCACTGACGCGGGATACATAATTTCATCTACCCCTCAGTGCGGTCTGACAACTTATATTTTGCCACGCTGTTTGAAAGTTAAGAGTGCAGCCTTGAAAATAGTATATCAAGCGACATGTCATTAAAATTAAAATAGTTAATTATATTTTTATATATAGTTAATAGTTACCAACTATTGATGTGATAATTGTAATTATGTACTTAGTGAAACAACTGTGTTCATGTGATGAATGTAATACATGTACAGCACAAATACCTCACTGTAATTAAATAAGCATTGGTTATTGATCAATCCTCTACCGAGATTATAATTTACCTGTTTTTACCCATGTATTTGACGAGTTGAGGGATAAAGTAGTTCATATGATAAGTTCTCCGGGTTATAGAAGGTCTAAAACACTCACCTTCAAAATATATCACGCCCTTGGTGAATAGCATTTACCAGATTTCAAGTCATTTAGAGGTACATGTATCACATCTGTTTTCGATTCTCGTTGTGCCTTATGACTTGTAAAGTTTGTTAGTCACTGCAGAATGTAGATCATTGTACGTACATGTAGGTATGAATGCATGACATTGAATATATTCGCCTGTTTGTTCCTTTCTCTCACACGGAAGCTATACACAGCGTTCTAAACCTATTGATGTAAGGAAGATAGCACCTCTCAACACCATATATGGCATAATTGTTAAGGAGTTTATTGGCACTGAATGAAGCAATACTGCAATGAATATTCACAATTGTATAACATTATTGTAAAGGTTTGACTGAAATTGTTCAACATTCTATTCTGTTCTAAGGCACAGTAAGCTCGTAAGAGTTACACATTTACAATATAAAGCAATGGGAAATTAAAGCTTATTCTGTCAATTCATGTTCAACTTGAACCACTCTGATTGCATTAGAATACTTTCAGGTCGATCAGATCATGTAACATCAATGATGTTTACGCCATTGCCGATAAAATATGCCTTTTGTGTTCTCAATATATCAAGCAAGTGTGCGTGTGAGGTACAGTGACATTGACATTTTGTATGTTATATCAGTGTTTGGACCTATTTGAAGTATGTGAAGATTTGAGTATGGTATAGTCAGATGTCTTGTAATCAAGACTCTTCGAGTGTGAAACATTGTGGTAGCAAGAAAATAGTATCAAGTTTATTTGTTAATGTATGTGAGCTGTGTATGCTTGTGTAGGCTACATGCTTTTGCAGATGTATACATTTTTGTGAATGAATGTACGTTCATGTGCATATATGTATTTATTACCCATATGGTTGAAAATAACCGAGCTAAAATTATTGATATGAGCACATGTGTACATATCACGTTTGCTTAACAACCATTGTTTCACCGCGACCTCCCGTATTTTGTCGTCTGTGACGTCATAAAACTATTGTTCGTGACGTCACTGTAGCTTGCCGTCGCAAGAGAAGTGGGCCATTTCCTGGTTATTTTTACGCGAATCAAATGGAATAACATAGGTAATAAAGAAATTATTTTACACTCAAAAGTGTGTCATATGATTTTGGCGAATTTTTACAAATTTCAACTAAAACGTTCGTATAGTGAAATGTTCGGATTACTGAGTACTGAGAACTACTAAAGATATTAGTTTGGTTACATCTTCCTACCGTTCGGAAACTGCGAGATTCGGATTATCGGTGACCGGATTATCGTGGGTTGACTGTATAACCCTCGCTCTCGCTCGGGAAATTAGAAAAAATCACACTCGTTTCGTAAAAGTCATATGACTTTCTCGGGTAATAATCTCTATGGTTCATGTTATACAATTTTACATTATCATTAGTAGTAAAAGGCGACAGTAAAATATACATTGAAATATGGACAAAAATCAACATTGGATTCGTTGTTTACTGCAGTGGTTGCGAAACTTCAGCTCAGAACAGGCTGTGTGGAATGTTTTTGTCAGCCTATGAAATGCAATGATTTGAAAGTTGACGATCGCCCATACGTTTTCCAATCCCAGCACTGCCAATGTTACTAGATTTTAAGTCATCTCATTGGCTAAGTATTTAAAGCGTTACGAGTCAAATGCTTAGCATACAATCAGGGGAATTGAATACTTGAATTGTACATTTTGTACAAATATTTAAGATATTGTTTTTAAATTGTACAAGAAGGATATAAAAGGCAATGCATTTATATCCACAGGAAGTGGAATAAATACACAATAATAGCATGTGTGCGCCTACTGCCTGTTTGTGTTATCATAAAATGTTCGATAGAAGACCAGATAAAAAATATTCGATGAATTGACATCACAAGGAAAGTTTAGAATCATACATATAACCCGAACTCCAGTTTTGAAATTTCAGTTATGTAGTATTGTCATGTAGTGATCCAATACTCAGTTGCCCATCAACATTAACCAATAATTCAGGTTTTATTGTGAATAATCGGCGATTATCTAGTTGTAAAATATTTGAGTGAGTGAGTTATTGTTTAACGTCGCTTCGGCAGTATTGCAGCCATTAGCGGCGAGTGTAAAATTATTGAAAAGAAGATTCAAGTTCAATTGAGAGTGAGTCTTTCATGTGTAACTATAATTATGACTTATAAAACATTGATTCACGTGGTATTGCTGAAAGGCCGTCTCTTTGACATTCTGAAATGTCCATATATTCATGGATTATTAGGTCTTCAAGACAAATGACAAATTTTTTTCTTCTTATTATGTGTACGTTTTTTGTGATGCGGATTCAGAAGTAACGTTCTTTCTTGAGTTATCTCCCCTTGAAGTCAAAACTTTAAACCTTAATAGCTCAAAATCTAATCAAGATATTTTGATAAAACATTCACCAAAATGTGGGCAACAACTTTACCATCGATTAAGCCTATAGCGGTTTTCAGCCGGCAGAATAGAGTTATTGCTATTTCCAAAATACTGAAAATTTTGTGCACTTTCGCGATTTTGAGGGTACTCGTCTTCAAAAATCTTCTCCTAAATCACAGCAACACATACAGATATGTGTCAAGCTCATCTGAAAGCTAGATGAATTTAGAAAAAAGTGATCTGGCCCGAATTTTGAATTATGGCCTGGAAATTCAGTCATTTGCCCTTGAATATGGACCTTTTTAAAAAGGGCGTTTTTCGGATGCATGTTCAAGGGGACATACTTCGGTAACGAATGACTTTATGTGAAAGTTATCTATTGTCATCTCTTTCTAATACCTTGCTATAAAAATCCATGACATATCATAAGCATATAAAATTTGAATGTTTCTTCACAATTTCGACATATTTCCAAAAAAGTAAAATTTTGTGATTTTTACCATTTTCGAAGGGTCCATCCTTTGGATAATTATTGATCGTACACTACTGAAGATAGGAAGACGTTCAATAGCTCATTTTCAATTAGAAACGTCATTTATGAAGGAAAACAAATGCCAAGCACTTATCTGTCATAGTTTACATATGACAAGTCATAGAAGATTGTCATTTTTCGAAAATCGCCATTTTCAGCAAGGTTCAAATACTCATAAGTGTTTAACTAATTAGGCTATTGAATTTCTGTGCATACCTCCTGATGCACAATTTCAAGAGCAACATCGTTCTGATGTAAAAGTTGATAGTTAAGCTCCAAACATCGCAAATGTTGTCTAGGGGTCCACATTTCAGCATTTATGAGTAATTTCTTGAATATTCAGGACAAGATAACAAATTACTTATGTATGCAATCTAAATGATGATTACATCTACTCACGTGGAAATTAAAGCACAACGATTTCTATGTTACACCTTAGTATGAAAATATTAACCATTTTGTCATAATCGTGAGAACGATCATGTAGGGGTCCATTAATAAGTGATTGTTCCATTTTCAGCGGGTCATTGTCTTTGGAGACATTTTGTAAAAAAACCCACTGAAGATAGAGACATGTTTGATAGCTCACTTTAAAGCAGAGAAACTGGTGAATAACCGAGAGTCCAACATGGAGTTCAAGGTCAAGCAGAAGTCTTGAAGACATAAGTATTGACGCGTCAATCCTAGTTTAATATATTATTATTTTCAGGCATTTCGTATTTTCTTAAGATAAAAAAACAATTGAAATGAATCACGAGGAAAATTAATTAATTCACAATAACAAAATGTGTTAGTGTCTGATGCATATTCAGGTAATATTATCAAATATGCTATGTAAAAGCAGGACATTAACAGTCAATGTATTCATATCCACAGGAAAGTTCCTGTGTGCGCCTACTGCGTGTTTTGTTATCATGAAATGTTCTATAGAAGAGCAGAAATTATATACATGTATTCAATATTCGATAATCACAGGATAGTTTTAAATCTTTGTCATTCATGTTGATACTTTGAGTCTCTCGTTTCCCCATGTAGTATTGTCGTGTAATGATGACATCAAACAATGATTCACGTTCGCTTTTAAATTCATTATAAATAATCAGTGATTACACAGTTAAAAAAATGACTGGAAAGAAAATTTGAATAATACATATATATTGATATCCAAAATAACAATAGAAAATAAATATGACACAAACCTCATGTTTTGTTGATCTTGAAAATACATTCATTCATGTGAAAGCCATTGACTACCACTCTTTCACATTTACATTCAAATGCCTTTCAAAGAACTAATAAGATTTATGCATTACGGTATACGTCTTTATCTAGAGCAGTAACATTTAAAATGTGGCCTTACTCAAGTTCAGCAATATAGCATTGCTATAGGAGTTATTGTTCAACATTATTGAGTGCTGAATCCATTCGTTTATTAACATCACGTCCTTACTGACTGACCTACTTCAATTTGGAGGTTGAATTTTAGACCTATACCGAATATTAAATGCTCTAAAACTATTTGAGAGTGGTCTGAGATAAGTCTGGACAATTAAGGATCGGCCTCAAGACTAGATCTAGACTGGCTTTGAGCGAGTTTCAGATACCTCTTACTAGTTTAAAGTGACCACTCAAATTCAACCTACTCTCACTTGAATAGAGACCTTACATAAAGACATTTTCACATTAAGTGACAGAAGGGTTATTTAAGTTTTAAGTGTTTCGCCTAAAAAATATAACCTTCCTTCACAATGTTGTCATATAAAATACAATTCTGACCAAACGACCCCCCCCCCCCCCCCCCCCAAAAAAATAAAAAAACCCAACAGTTTCATGAGCATGTGAAGGAAATTTAATTAAACACAATTCAAAGAAGGTTTTTTTGTCACAACAAATTTAAAGTTATTAAATAATAAATTCCATGTTGAGGGTAAATGAATGAATGAATGAATGAATGATTATAGGTTAACATTGCGGATGTATCACAACCCAGTTTTAAATTTCCTATCTAATATTATACATCTTAAGATTTTGCATTTGTGCATATATGACTTTTATCTGATATCTTCTTATATGCATATCATATGCACAATACTGATATACATAGACGTCCACTCAATCAAACTCGAAAATAAACTACTGCAATTAGTTGTTCAAAATAGATGATGAAATGAACATTTGAAATGCCATTATCTACTTTTCTGGAAACCGACAGAAGGCCTAATGTTTCTTTTCAAAAAGGACAGTTTGCGTTGAAAGCAACACTAACTTTGAACAAGAAATATATGGATTTACAATTATTTCAAATGTATATTTACATGTAGACTGTATGCTTATTAAAGAAAGTCAGTGTTGTGAGAGCTAGCAAGTAAAATTTGATGTATATAATGTTACATGATAAGACGTTGTTTCAAATTGTCGACAATAAATGTGATTCCAAATAAAAAAACACATCCTTAGCTAGTTCTTAATAATACAAAATGGTTCCCCCAAAATATTTTGTATACATGCTGTTCACTTGTAATACTATAAACATAATAGGGTGATAAAAGCACTTACAAAGAACCACTGGGTCTGTAGCTGAATCGTGATTGCATTATTCATTTTCCCCAAGTTTAAACCAACATATCAAATAATAACACATATGATCTCTTTTTCAGTCACCACATTTAGATTTGTCAAAGCATGTCTGTACAAAATGTAATTATGCTCGACCTTGGCATTTTAAGGAAGATGAAATATATCACTGTTTTAGGTGTGACTTTTATTATTTTGTCTCAGACGCGTGTACAAGTTTATTCAAAGAACAACATATCACAAGAGCACACGGGTTCTGAAAAAAACATTTATATCAGCTTAAGATATGCCTCCCTAAAACAGACACCAGACTAGCTCCCACCCCAAGTCATGGTGGAAGGGCCTTTAATTGTCCTCAAGTCCCCCTTCCCCACAAATACACAGCAACGACTCTTCATCCAATGCCCGTATTTACACCTTGACGAGGACACCGACCCTTACTGTTATAGCCCTGCTAAACCAAACAATTAACTTAATTTAAAAAAATTATAACAGTTTCTTTTTTAATACATTTTTCACATCATGTTAGAAATATATAAGCTCTTTATTTGTTCTATTTCAGATCCCTGTCTCACCAATACTGCCATCGTTGATGGTACTATAATGACAGTCATCAACAGTTTTCCTATTGTGGTAAAGATCATTTTCCTCCATAACCACCTGTTCTCTATATTCTGTATTTTGAGGTATTGTCATGATTTCTGGATTCCGGTAGCTATGGTACAAATCATTGGTTACCATTACACTTTCATCATCTGCATCAACGTCATCAACGTCATATTGATCAATACAATCACCAGTAGTGTCACTTTCTAAGGTGTGGTAAAGATTGGTCATTGATGTTTCCTTCCCAACATCATCGACATACTTATCATCATCATCATCATCATCATCATCATCATCATCATCCTCAACATCATCAATATCTTCATAACCATATCCATTATCATCGGCATTGATTTCGGCATCATCACCTGCATCATCGACATGATCATCCGCATTAACATGGGGTTGAAGTTTACCATCAGCTTTGAAATCGGACCGATAACTGTGATACAGATCATTAGTCACCATTTCAATGTCTTGGTTGCTATCATCCCATTTCTCTTTATTTGTCATGTAATGAATATTGGTTCCTTGATACAGTTCGTTGTCAACCATACAGTCGGAGACATTAACAGAATCCTGATCATCCTCAAACATCGTGTTGTCGTACATTTGTGCATTTCCTTTTTCATTTGTAAAGTCTTGCAAAGATTCTCTCGAGAGTGTGCAGGTTTGTTTCGAAGATATATTAGACATGGATTCCAGTTGTTTTGAGGTTGTAAGACAGTTTTGGCCATTATATTCTGAATTAGAATTAATGTCACCATTATTTTCCATTGCTCGTTTGTCCACCTTCCTCTTCCTGTAGGGAAACAAGAAAGAGAGTTTGATGGAAAAGACCAATTTTGACAACAACCAACAAAACATCAGATTCTTACATTAATGATAAAATATGTTTGCAATTTGTTTTTAGCAACTCTGCACTCCATGACGAAAATTTATCTAAAGTTTTTGGTTTTTGAAACTCTGATTCCTACCTGCATACACACACTGTGATGATGATCAGCACAACCAACAAGAACACACCTCCAGACACAGCCCCTGATATAAGGATGACATTACTTCCTGAAAGTAAAATAGAAAACATATTCTACTCACAAAGTGATCAGCTGTACAGAATACTATGAACATTTTTATTTCACGAAACAGCTCCATCACCGGAAAATTATTTATTTAATTATATGGAGTTACACATACTTTTAACAACAATAACAACAAATTCATTAACCTCCTCGTTCTTATCAAGATTAGTTCATATGAGGAATAGCTGTAACCATCATTACATTAGTTTAAAATATAATGAATTCAAGATAACAATGACTGCTTTTGTTGTATTGACTTCTCAAGACAAACATTCACTGATCAATGATCATTCAAGTTCATTCTCATACATTGGATGCATACCTTTTGTCAGTCTATGGTGAGTCATATTTGTTTTCTCAGTTGTTTGTACATTGGAATCAGCTGTGGTAGTCGATGAAACTAGTTTAAAGGATATAAAAAGATAGTTGATACTTTTCATATACATATCATCTATCAACTTATGGAGGATCTCGTCTTCTGGTATCAATATATCAACACGAAATGATAAAACAAGAGATGATGATCAACCAGTGTTGATTTACATCCAGGTGCAAAAGAAACAATACCCAAAATACAATTATGCAAGATAATTTAACCCATGAGAGATAGTTACACAACGTCTCTTTGAAAACAACGAAACAAAATTTGCAATTTTTTAATCATTATCTGTTCATGTTTTTCAAAAACACAGGTTTTTAAAACTCGTTTTGAAATCTCCTCAACAAGGTTAGACAACTTTTAGTATAATAATTTCTTTATTACCCGTTCTATGCCATTTGATTCGCTTAAAAATAGTCAAGAAACCGCCCACTTCTCTTTACGAACAATCGTTTTATGACGACACAGACGACACAATACGGGAAATCGCGGTAAAAAAATGGTTGCTAGGCAAATGTGATATATGGTTTTATATGGTTGTGTGAAACAATTGGAGATATCAACAGTTTCATTGATGAGTTTCGTCTCAGATCAGTAGACATGTTTAATCAAGAATAGAATTCAACCCTAGATTCAAGCTCACGTTATGAATATTACAGGACCTTTAAATCGTTACTACAACCAGAAAAATATCTAGCAGTAATTACAAACTATAATGTATGGGTTTGTTAGCGTTAATGGTTAATGAGGGAAGAAAAACCTCTATAGAGAAAGAAAGTCGATATTGTCCTTTGTGTGCCCTTGATATAGAAAATGAAATTCATTTCACACTTTCCTGTCCTTATTATTCTGATTTAAGAAAGAAATATATTCCTCATTATTATCTAGAAAACAACCAAGGGATGGATATATTTGTTTGTTACAAAACAAGAATGACCATATTATTATTCAACTGTCTTTGTTTGTAAAACATGCATTATCAAAACGAGAACTTTTACTAAAAGAAAGTGAATATTCTTAAATATGTATGTATTATCAAGAATGTTGCTGTCATTTATATGTAATAATATACTGTTCTGTATATGGGCCGGAGGCCTTACATACAATAAACTTCTTTTGACTTTTGACTTTGATATGTTCAATTATTCTCATATCAATAATATTAACTCAGTAATTTCCAACCATATGGGTAATAAAGTGTAATATGGTTATCTGGTTTGTTTTACGACATCCTACAGCAACGATGTGTCATCAATTCAAAGATGGTACATTATGCCAACATCTTGTCCAAAAATAATTTCCATATCTCATACAATTTCACCTTAAATACAAAACATTATTACTTCTTTTTGAAATAACAATATCAGCATTCTGGTCTCAATCCATTGTGAGTAATAGTTAATTATGTAAAACGTCTCAATCTCATGTACATTTAGTTGACTACTGTCGACAACTCGTAGTTCTCATAGTTTTGGATGATGTAAGTTTCATTTTCAGTAACTTATTAGTTGTTGTCAACTGCGAACTAGACACTGCCCTGTTGGTTACTTTGACCGTCTCTCCCATCATTATCCAGTTGTCAAACACATTCAAATTATTCCCCATTTCACTTGACATATTATACAAGCATTTAACATGTCAATCTTAAGCTAAACTTCCTTAGCAGCCTTATCTTTCAAGTAACTTGTTTATGTTATGTACTGGTAGATCGAAGATAGTCTTTCCATAACAGTTACTCACCTTCATCACCGGTTGGTCTATTTTCAAATGCGCTGAATGTTGTTTCAGAAAGGGTTGAAGTCTCTGTTTCTGGTGAAAACAATGTGGAAATGTTACTCTAAACTATCCTCTGTAATGTTACTCCAAACGTAAAGGGAAGCAACAACTCCTTTGCAAGAAAACCACATTTTTATTTTTTTAGTGAATAAATTGAATATTGATTAAAGAGGAACAGGTTAAAAAATTTAACTACGTTCTTCAGTGGGTCCACTTTCAACTGTAGTGTGGAAAGTGCATGGGTCAATTGAGGGTTCGGTTTCTGCTCAAGATATCAGGTGAATTTAGATTAGTTTTGTAAATGTCATTAAGAGATCTCTGCATAATTAAAGATTATAATTAAATCAACTAAAACATATACGTCGAGGTTGAATGTACATGACAATATAGTGAATTTGTTTACAAAAGTCTCTTCTCATATGCAGTTGCAGAAAAAAAGGCTCGCAATTCAGTTGCACTTAAAGTAACATTATCAAAATCCTACATGTTATCAAAGATTTTGTGCACATAAAGTGACACACTCTCACTCCCTTTCACATTCGACCCTGCAACCTGCAACTTCTGTTTTGAACAGAATTAGATACACTGAATTGGTTGAAACCCCGATGTATGCTCAATAATTCAATATCGAATGGATAAAATAATTGTATAGCTTGGTGAAAATATAATTTCTCATACCTTCAGCATCGAAATATTTTGTAGAAAAGATTGCCTTCCCGGGTTGATGAGAGTGATCGGTAGCTGAATATTGGGTCGTGTCACTGCTTAACACTTAATATTTAAAAAAAAATTCTTCTTAATTTCAATTATTTTGATCATGAAGTTTTTTTTTAGAGATTTACAACTGTGAAAAATAAATTAACACCAGTCCTCAGTTTCAAACATTGTTCAATCGGTTCTCCTGTATCATTGTCACATAGTACATAGTCACGTGTATGTATAGATAAACATGGATATATCTAAGATATCTAATTTATTTATTTTAGATAAAGTACAAAGAGTACCAATAATTTTCATCAAGAAAGTTTTGATACTCTGACTTTTAATATAATGTAAATGCGTCTGACAGATGTAATTACAATAAATTAGGATATCATGGGAAATCTATGATACCTAATCAACATTTTAATTGGAATGACGCTTTGGAATGAAGGCAAGAGAAGGAGAAGTTAATATCTATCTATAAGAACGGGAATAGTTTCTGAATAACAGCTTCTTTAATGTGAACAGTGAACATTAAAGAAGTTGTTATCCAGAAAATATTCCTATTTTTATGTATACCACTTCTAAATGCCCTTCAAAGACTCAAATTTATCTATGTGTAAAAGTCTAAATGGTATCTAAATAATAGGAGAATAAAACGAATACCTGAAAAACTAGCTGTCTGTGTTGTTTCTGTTCTTTTGGTTGAGTTACTGCATGTGATATGTGTGATGTTCCCTGAAGACAAACTTGTTCTATCAAATCGGCACACATTATTGTATGTATGGACATAGACCTTATAAAAGAGACAACATGTAAAGAAACAGTCCCCCCCCCCCCCCCCCCCCCCCCCCCCCCCCCAATCACTCTTATGAAGGCTATGTTGAGGAGGATTACACAAAAGAAACGACATTTCGAATTATTCAGTCACTCCCCTGCTCGAATGCTGGCGTTTGATTAACATATCATATTGCAACCAGATACAATGCGTGTATGTGAGAGATATACCCATACTTTTCCGAGTGTATCGAATGATACACTTTTCCCCGTGGGGCCCTTACGAGGCGCGCAGTCGAGACGGGCTCCATGGGGACAAGTGTAGGGTATCATTTGTTAAAACAAAGTTACGTAAATATTCGGATAGTTGTGATAGTAGTTTGGAGATCCAAGTCTTCAATAGTTTACTAATTTACGAAAAATCTCCGACCCCAAGAATAGTTCCCGTCAGATTGAATGCGCCCGAACGCAACCGCCTGAATCCCGAGAAAGGTTGGGTAATACAAAAGCCCGCGCAAACCTAATGGGGACTGCGCGTAACAAAGGTCATTGAATATCGCAAGCAGTTCAAAGATGACCTTTGAAAACGACAATAACTACCGGCAAACATACATTAGAAATCAAAGCGAAAGATGAACAGATCGCCGTTCGATTCATACTTTATCTTTTTAAAACCAACCTGGTAACAAATGCATTGCAAATAAAATGATTCAGAAACCTTTGTTTTACACTTTTGAATGGTTTATTCATCCGGCCTTATGTACAAAATTATAATACTTTATTGATCAAATTTATGCATCAATAGAGAAACCTTGAATTAAAGGGAATTAGATGAAGGAGTGAGCATATACTCCAAAACGTCGTGTATTTTCACATTTAAGTAGTAGTTGTTTTCCAGAAAATATTCCTGTTCTTCTTCGAAAGTAAAGTAGTTTTGCCAAATTGTAATTACACATATCTTTCTACTTATTATAACAAATGTATAGTGTATAGTAATGATTGTTTCATTTATCTATTTCTAACTCAAAATGTCTTAAAGGCACTGAGGCACGTTCTGCTTACTGAAATAAAGCGTTCTCACAAAAAACCCTAACCATTGTTACCAAGACTAATTAAGTCTGCTGAATAAATAAAAAGAGTTGTAAAACGAATGTACATGGTTCGGTTAAGTCATGCGAGTCGATTTCCGATCGAGCGACGATTTTAATGTGTTTTCAAAGAATTGCCCGCTCGAAAGTAGCTCAGGTGATCTTGCTGAAGTAGCGGTACCAAAACATTCAAAGTAGAAATTTAAATATGGTACAATGATGGAATGGGCTGTCTGAGCTCTCAATATCGCATATGACCTACAAATTTATCTCTCACACTGACGAGTTCCACAAAATTGTCGCTTACGTCGCAGCATTTTCTGCCAATACCGATAACCGTTTTCTATGTATACGACTTACCGTGTCATGTCATGAGATATTTATTAATAGCCAGTTTTTCGGACATTCTCCTATACAAACACGAAGGAAAGTATGGGTATATCTATCTTATACCCAACTTACGGTCGAATGTAAACGGATACTGTTTCATAATATTTCTAAATAAATACAGCTGTAAACAAGCTTGTGTATGAAACGCACAACCCAAATACGGCCTCATTTGTGAAAACCTCGGATACGCTCAGCCCGTGCTGCGTTGTATGGCTACCCTTGTTTGGGGCTCGAAATCTAATTGATATGGTCCAATGACGGTATTGTCAACACAGACGCACGTGCATCTCGCTAACAAGTACACCTAATGCCATAAATGCATGGCTAATGTCAACATGGCTTATGTTTAAACAGAAGCAACTTCCAGTATGCTAAGACATTTTGCATCCAACATTAAATAACATTCTTATATAAAGAAATTTATGATATTATATCACGCATTATAAGGACCTAATTCATTTGGTCATGCAAAAATGTACACGGTTTCAACTGGCCTCGTGGTGTAATGGTTAGTTCTTTCGGCCACAAAGCAACAAAACACAGGTTCGATCCCAGGAGTCTTATATGTTCATATATAATCTGACATTTTATAAAGTATCATCACTTAGATTTGGAAATTTAGAAAATTGACTTGTAACAAAAGAAACCATAGCAACGAGACCGGAAGTGGGCTATAAGTGTATCATGTTTGCATTTTTCATTTATTTATAGGTTTTTCCTTCTAATGATCAAGTTTCCTCGCAAATCTTAATACTATCTTCCTTGTCAACTTTTAATATAACCCTAACCCTAACCCTAACCCTACCACTCCCTTGATAAACAAATACCTATTTCTCTGGAAGGTCGTTCTCCAGGATAAAGTTCCAGTCATACATGTAACAACTTTGTTGGAATTTGCTTATGACATCACATATCGTGACAGCCGTTCCTAGCGGCCGCTCGGCGTGAAAACGACCCTTTTCGGGAGTAATTACCTGGGTAACATCATAAAATAATGATAAATAGAATATCCGTCAATTCTTGATATATACGATGTTGATCTCATCGACTGATATATTTTCATGAGTGTTAAAAATAATTCAATTTATCACCATTAGAAACATACAAATGTAGCACTTAACCACGATAAATGTGGGTAAAAGAAAAACGATATTACCTGATATTCTGATCCAAAATCTGCGATCAGTTGCATTTTTAAAGGACACCAAGACGCTTCTTGCAGCTGATGCGATATTCCTATTAAAGTGTACATAATTACTCGTCCATGTCTTCTTGTCAGCGCCAATAGTAGTTATCTGAAAAACTCCCTCCCTTCCTCTGTGTTCAATCATCAGCACATCCAGAGATTGACCTAACACAGAACACTCACAACTCTGCCCCATTTCTGCCATGTCAGGAAAACTTGGAGAATTGATGTACAGTGAGGGAAGAGGACCAGTTTGATTTAGAACTGTGCATATGTCCTTGCTGTCTGGAATAGATACCACAATACTCAGATCAATAGGATCAAACAAATCAGACATAATACAATGTATTGCGATCAAGCACATGTAACGTTACTCTTTACATGATGAAAAAACGTGTCTAAAATACCCACCTTCTACACATTCGTATGCTATTTCATAAGCATTACCGCTGCCTTTGCAAAATACACCACATGCAGTTTGTTCTGTACATGTCTCTTGACCGTTACAGTTGACAATGAGTCCATTACTATCATCTGTATAATATTTAGCATATGATTGAGTCCTCCTCACGCGACAGTCGTCTTCAGATGTTCTCTCACCGTACAGTTCACTGATGACGTGAATCATCTGGTTGATGCTGCAGGTCAGGGTTATACTTCCAGTTGTGTTTGTATCCGTCTTTGCACAAATATTACGAGGAGAACCTGTTAAACAGTAAAACATTAACTTTAACATCAAAATATATAATTAAGAATCCTTATTGTTGTTGGCGTGTTTATTTTTATTATTTTAAGATATTTGTCCGCAAGATTCAGCCAAAACGGCTGAAGCTAATACAACCAAATTTAACATGCTGATAACCCTTAATGAAGAATAGAACTGCGAAGCTTTTGGCTCAATTGGCTGAACAATTAGAGGTCCAGTTCGAATCCAAATGTCCATTTTTAACATGGGGAAATTTTCAAAATGCACTTAAAGACTTGAAACTTTTTATAAAAAGATGTGGAATACCAATGCAAACAGATAAGTAAATCACGGCGAATTCGCAGCTCATCATGATTTTAGACACATTTTTTAAATTTTCGACCCCATGCATATTTAAAGAAAATCTCCTCTGAAGATACAAGCATTTAAGACCTGAAACTTTGACATTGAAGCATTTTACATTACAGTCTGGTCATTTCATTAGCGAACTCGTAATGTTTTTTTCGCAAACTTCCAGGAGAGATAACTCAAAAACTTACTCACTGAATTTCATGATATGTAATTACAATACGAGCAAAAAAGTAAATCGTGACGAAGTTGTAGCTCGCGTGGTTTAGCCGCCATTTTGATTTTCTTTGCAATTCTTTGATATGACATGCACATATTTAGTATCAATAATCCTAGGGACATGCTGGAAACTTTCAACTCGTTTTAAAAGATGTGCAATAACATTGGAAGGATTTCCTAATTCATTATATTTCAAATAATTGAATCATTTATGCGCTGAATCCTTTTATCGTCACTTGTGACTATATTTTGCGTTGTTGTATATAACAAAAAGTGTATGTAATTTAATCACAGAACCTTGACTTAATAAGTGGCAATACAAACATACCAGACACTTTGTACATATCCGTTGCATTGTTCATAGAGATATAAATCTATTATTTCTTGAAAGATATAAAAGATACATGGAAGTACAAAAATTCAACTCACCTTGTACGGTTGACGATAAACCTAGTAAAATAACGAAAAGGATTTCTATCCAACCGTGTAATGAATCCATACAGAGAACTTTGTGTTTGTCAAGCAACTTGTTTGACATACCATGCCTTTTACACTGAGTCAATCATGTTACCATTCAATAAAGCTTTCTCATCTCCTCTCATTCTGAAACCATCTGCAAATGTCGGTAACAAATTAAACAAGAGCAAAATGAAGTAATATGATAAGAAGGGTCTGTGAAGTAGAATTGTCTTCTCACAAACTAAGGGCACACACGAGCGTGAGAACAAGGAAGTAAGTTTAGAACGGGTGTAAGTAAATCAGTGACAGTGACATACATGAGCAGTCAGGCGATTGCCATGCTTGTATTCTATTTCCTTGTAACACAGACGGCGTTCATAGTAGATCTATCACTGAACACGAACAACCAATACGATATGTATTTTATGAAAGTGAATAATGTCATGAAAACTAACCTATTCAAGTAAGTCAGTAAAGTGAAAGTAGGAACTCTGAGTAAAATGAATGTACCGATTATTGTTGTTACACACCAATGCTGTAAATAATTTAAAAACAAAAAGGATACGTCAATCTTTATCTGTTTATGATATTGAGCAGTGTTTTTCATGTGAAGAGTATATTAACGTAATATAAGCATTTTGCCATATGTATATAATATACCCATTTCCAGGGTTTTTATGAATATACTTCTTTACCACATGACAGTCATCCTATGTATTTTGCGAGTGCTGTGCACAACAAATCAGTTTCACACAATGATTGAATTAAATTGTAGTCGGTTTAAAAGCTCACTTTAAAAAGAAAATCAGCAAAGTAGCCATTATTTACTGATTGCCACGATCATAACTTTCCGTGAGTAATCACATCCTGGTTTTAGATGTTCGCTTTAATCATGCATGTGTTTGATAAACAGTTTATAAATTGATATTTGTGTCTGTTATGTACTTTACCGTCGTCCATGGTTCATAGTCTTGCATACAAGGAAATTGTATAGACAAACCAACTGGTGCGTGTTACATAAACAACATCAACAATAAGTCTTTAGCTAGATGTTACCAAAGCACTATTTGAATGTGAGGGTCTTATGATAGTGTTCCTTAACAAAATAAACAAATTTAAGGTTTTTGCTACCAAGTCAGCTATGTATGTGTAAAATCGTTTCATTGCAGGTTTAAGGATCTGGACAAATGTCGTTTCCGAAACATAGTTCCCTTTTGTGAGAAGACTAAGACCTCAAATGACATTCGAATACTTTGACATTTCATGTATATAAATCCTGACAAAATGACGTTAGTGACGTAACCGCCGAATACATGTCTGCTTTCGTTAATTTTATGATCAAGCAATATTTCCCTTTAAACCTCTTACATATTCATTTAAAAATTACTGATCACAATAAAAGAAAAGGTAGTTAACTGAATAACAACAATTCCATTCCCTAGAGATAACTAATAAGTAATAAGTAATTTAAATTTATTCTCTGTTGTATGTGGAGCATTTTCTCTGGGATAATATATAGCGAATCGTGATTTGTTGCAAAATTTAGTTGTGCAATCAACGACGTTGGTTCCAACCGAGCATTTCAAACTACCCAAATGCCTAGAGTTGCTTCTCCTGTGTAAAGCTCACATGTTGTATACAAGACAAAGGTGGTCGCAGATGTAAAATCTTCGATGGAACAAAAATAAGGACATTACCAGTGTCACAGACTTTCGCCGCCCGAAATATGGCCCATATGTAGACTAACCTCTGTGGAAGATCTAAATATATGTAGACGAAAAACAAGCTATCTATATAACAGCTTCTTAAAAGTGAAAAGATAACGTTTTGACGTATAAGTTTATTCCATCATAATGTAAATGGTAATCAGTATCTGAATGTGTATGTTGGTTCACATTTTGCAAGATCATATAAGTAGGACACATAGGAACAACAAACGTACTGGAGAACATCTTCACATTTATAGTGAAAAGTACGTCATGTCTGATTGAATATTTTGATTTTCATTACTATGATATGATTTTTCCCTTAATTATAATGTTCCTAACATATATATATATATATATATATATATATATATATATATATATGTGCGAACATTTCCTGAATAGTTTGTTTTTATTGTTTTGATTAAGATGTTTGTTTTAATTTTGCATGCATGAAAGTAAACTATCTCCAAATCATGAACTAAAATCCTGTTTTTTTCTTGATATCGATGGCAATTAGTAGTTTTTTAAAGTCTAGGTTATTATTTGTGATTTGCGACCTCATTAGTGTTTTGTGGCCCTAGTGACTGCAAGATAAATGAATATGTTGCTCTTTTCCCAGATTTCAAAATGAATGTAAACAATAGTATGACTATAGTATGTTTTCTGTTGAACATGTGAATCCAACACGTGTGTTCCGAGATTACAATGAGAACTGTGTCATCAACGAAGGTTATTCTTTATTTCATCGCTGTCATTATTACAAACAGTGCAAGCACAATCTGTGTCACAAGCTGAAATATTTATAAAAATGCATCCATATTCAAACATGCAAACATTATTACAACTCAATTATGATAACAATTATTTTTATGTTGATGTTTTTCCTGTCAAACGGAGCTGGTATGTAACTGAATCTTTATATGTAATAAACCTACATGCAGTGCATCACTAAACTACAGCATACAAGTACATAAATAAATGATTATTAAAAGTAAGTGACACCATTGCAGGCGAATAGAAAATAAAAGCATATAGGCAAAAGCATATAGGCTCATTGTTCGTCTTATCTTCATCCTCCTGTAGTCACTCAGGGTTTGCTTAAAGATGCAACTCGCCATAATTATTATCTTAAATTCATATCTGACGTGATCAGGAGAAAAATAATTTTGACATTCATGTTATAAATTTGACAACCATAACAACCATATAGCTGTTCTCTTTTAGTCGTCATTCTCCAGTGTCGAACTCAGGGTTAGCATATAGATGCAACTTGCCATAATTATTATCTTGATTTTCATATCTGACAAGGTCACTGTACATGTTCCTTTGCTCATTAGAACCACTTGTGTTGTCTTGATCAGGACCATCATAGATGACCCTTTCTTCTGTGTTGTTGTTTGTTGCTGCTCTCTGTCTTTTCGGCTTGATCACCATGCTGCGAATAATCAGAAATATACATTATATTCATTATATACACTATTTAGATGCATTATCATAATGAATGTGGTGCCATAAATACATTAGAGGGTATAATTCATATAAACATGTTCTTCAAAAAGTCGTGTAAGTTCACAAAAAGGTGTTATTCAGAGATCTTGCTTTATATTCCCCCAAAAGAGTCACACCGACAAACCTAAACGAATGTGTGTAATTGTCGATACTGTGAGCCGAAATGTAACACTGTTAGAAAATGATTAAGATGGCTTCATAGTTCAGGATCTATTTAGATCGAAATTGATGTTAATGTTTTTACCTTACGTTTCTTATCTAGAGTATTAAAGATTCAACTTATAATCGATAATAGATATTTATGTTCATGTTTATTATGCAAAAGCCCGTATTTAAGTCAATTCAATTTAACATAACGTTTCTTATCTGGAATGATTAACTATTCAACTTACAAGTACACAAGTAGAAGGCCAATGATGACTAGAAGGAGGAAAATGATGACACCACACACTGCAGAAACTGTCATCACTGTGATGCTTTCTGAAAAATGTAAGATTCAAGTTGTCAAGTAGCATGTCTGAATGATCCTCAGTTACAGGAGATAAGGTCTTACACATCAAATATCAACTTTTTTAATGAGCTAAGCATGCCTATATCACCGAGGTTTTCAACTACCAGCCCTTAAATATTAGTTATACTGCAAGTCAGTCAAATCATACGACCGAATCTTCGAACCAAACTAAATGAAAACTTTGGCGACAACTTCTTACGTCGACTGAGATTCTTCTGTTTACATGCATGTATGTTGTGTTGGTTATCTTGGTTCCTATGCCATTATTGGTTATTCTGAAATGCCTGCTAACTAAATTGTAAGTTTTAATATTTTTTTAGCTTATTTTTATTAAGTTTCAGAAATGAATTGTTCATTAAAAGATTTAAGTTTTAAACTTGTATCACAACCTTTATAAAGTAACAAGGCTTTATCTAAAGTCAGTATTACTCTCAATCATCTTCGTTTTCAGTTTGTAGACACTTCAGTCGATTATCGGTCGACTCACCAAGAAGTGATGAAAGAAATATAAATATAGTCGCAATCGACGACAAAGGGCCTCAGTGCATGAGTGCTTCAAATATTTGAAATATAATTAATCAAGAAAGATTTCCAATATTATTGAGCATCTTTCAAAACAAAGAAGTTTCAAATTTCCAGCATGTCTCTTGGAGTATTGAAACCAATAGATTACATGTTAAAATCGAACAATTGTAAAGAAAATTAACATGGCGGCTAAACTATGTGAATAACGAATTCGTCATGATATCCTTCCTTTTTTGCATTGTTATTGTGTTCCTTTTGAAAAAAAGTTTCAAGTCTCTAGGTGCATTTTGAAAATTGTCCCAATGTTAAAAATCGGAAGCCTTATTTTCGGCCGTTGTGTACCCTTTCTCACTAGAATTGACTGTTAGGAATCGATTTTATTATTGAATCATAAAGACCATAGTGATGTCTCACTCTCCTGAAAAAATCTTTAAAATCGGTGTGTAGGTTTTTTTTAGTTATCTCCCCTGGAAGGTACTTTTATAACTATAACATAAATGCTTCAGCTGCATTATGTGCAAATATGAACTCTCTTATGCATGTATCTTCAGAAGAAAAATGTTTCAAAGGTGCATTGGGTCGAAAATTTGAAAAAGATGGCGTACCTACATGTACGACTTCGCCATTTTTTACTTATTGCTCGTATTGTTATTGCACGTCTTTTTTAAAAGGTGCCAAGCCTCAAGATGCACTTTGAAAATGTTTCCCATGTTAAAAATCGAAATTTAGATCGAACTGGACCTTTAATGGTTGCACCGATTAGAGAGATTAGTGAGAGCTAACAATCTGTAAGGTTTCGTAGTAATAGCTGTATTCCTTCTTGCCAAAGTGGCTTGGAAAAACTTTGTGGAATAATAGTAATAATAACACACCAATAACAATAAAATAAAGGTATTGGAGGTAAAGGTGAAATCCTGCTCTCTGTTGGAAATAGTCATTGAAGATAACATAAAATATATACATTTAATTTTTGTACAGGGTGTATGCCACGAATACTACCGACTGTAGTGTGGTATTATTGTGGTATTCTGTTGAACCCATACTAAAAGGTTATAGGATTTATCTTGATCCAGCTTGTACACATTCCGGTTCCTAATGTTAAATTGTCATTTAATAACAACACAAAATTCAATAATTTAATATTGATCAATACAAAAACAACAACAAGTTGTAGATCCATTATTCCTTTTACTTAATCGGGATTTTTTTCATGAGAAATACTTGTAACCATACATACATACATACATACATACATACCCTGTGTCATTCTGTGTTGAGTAATATTTACTGTCTCAGTTGATTGTGCATTCGAACCAGCTGTTGTAGTCGATGAAACTAGTTTAACAAGATATGAAAATGATTATTGATAACTGTTCATTTTCGTCTCATCTATCCAAATATAGATAATATCACCAAAGTGAAATCTGATATAAAAAATATCACTAATTGATAAAAGTTTCACATCTTTGAGGCTTGCCGATGATATTTTTACTTTTATCAACCACAGGTGATATATTTACATCAGAAGAAATGTGGGTGAGGTTCTATTAATTCAATAAAAAAATTCAATAAAAATGTATACATGCATGTCTAAACACAAGACAGCCATTAGACACCCAGTACGGTGCTGTCTTGGTATTGTGTTGTCATCAGATTTGTTTCAAAACACTGAGAGTCATTACTTAATGATGTAAAATATTTTGATCTCATTTAGTTGACTATGGAAGGGTATTGTGGAAAATTAACTGTGAACACGATATCTTCTAGGACATATCGCTTGACTCCATTTAGGGGATATCTCTGTGGAACAAAGTTTTGCATGAAAGATTTAATGTTAAGTAACTATTTAATCTTATCACTATCAGCAGCCTATTTAATTGCTAACTAACTACTGCTTTTTGGCTTATAAAAAATGGGACGAAGATAGTCCCATCTCAACCATTATTCTGTTGTCAATTACTCCTATAATCAATCCTCATTCCCAACTGCTTATTCTTCTCGAATGATATAATGCCATTTTAGGACCGTTTAACAAGTTTATGTGAAGCTTAGGCTAAATTTACTTTGCAACCTTACCATTCAAGTGACTTATTTAATCTATGTACTTAACTTGTATGGGTTAATATTCAGGTAGATCTAAGATATTTGTACTACAGTGTATATTCAAACAAAATCTGTAGTCATCTTCATAATCGTTTGATCTTCTTTCGAGTGAGCTAATTGCTGTTTCAGGAAGGGTTTATCTTTCTGTATCTGATGAATAAAATACGAGCATGTAACTCTATACCGTTCTCTAAAATAAAAGTCCAAACATAAATAAAAGCAGATTAATGTGAATGGAAAACAAATTGTTATGTATTTGACAGAGGATTGGGGAACAGGTAGGATGAATCGAAATACATGTACCTCCTTCGGAAGACCTACTTCTGGTGTCTGTTGAGGATTCTATGTCTGCTGAAGATTATGTGAATTTAATGAAGTCTATATGATATGCCATGAAGAGAATCATCGGGTTTATTACAGATGATGCAACCAATAAGAGATTGTTGTATTAAAATTGACATGTCGCTTTTATAAATGACAAAAATGACAATATGGTGAATTATTAGCATTATTTCTATTCAAATTATGCATGTCCAAAATAGAGGTGTAACACATTTCAATATATACCAATATACCTTTTCTGTGTCATTTGAAGACTGTACCAGCTTGTAAAACTATACATTGTTAGGTTGATACAAAGATGAAATATTGTAAATATTTTAAAATATAGCATGGAACATGAGAAAACAAACGAACCTGTGTCTACTTAGCTTAACTAGACAACTTACCTGGATACAAAAATGACTGTGATGTCATCCCAGGTTGATGTGAATGATCAGCAGATGAAGGTTTTGTCGTCTCACTGCTTAACACTGAAATAACTTACAATGGTTTTGCTGTTAATTTCTTTTATTTTTAGGAACTATTTTTTCAGAGATTTAATACATCAGTCAAAACGTTTCCAGAAGTCATCACTTTAAATTATTGCTGTTTCGGTTTCCCCGTATCAATGTCGCTAAGAGTAGATAGTCACATTATGAGTACAAAAAATAAATCTATCTAATGTGTTTAAGAATAAAATGGATTTAAATTTTGAAATATCTATTTTGAGATAAAGTGCAAAGTGTATCATTCATATAACATATTATACAATTATAGACCTATTTGTATAGACCCGAGAAACTATTGACCGAATTAACCAGTCCATAAGGAAAACAATGAAAAACAGTCAAAAATGCAATTTGATTTGAACAGCTGGGCCTTCGGTCAAATGACGTCATGATAACAAAAGCATGACGTCATGCAACAATCGTTTGACGTCATGCAATAATCGTTTGACGTCAGTCAAATAAATAAGGCTTTTGTACGGACTCGGGCTGGAGTCAATTTGCTTTTTTATTATGTGAGCATATTTTCTCAGCGATCTGATTGGTTTGGAGGGGATCAAGTGAATGTCCACAGAAAAGCATATTGACTGCAGTCAAGTCAGACCAAAAGCCGTGTTGACGTCAAAAGATTGTTGCATGTTATTGTTATCATGACTCTACTTGACAGTAGTCCCAGCTATTCAAACGAAATTACATTTTTTACTGTATTTCCTTGTTTTCCTTCCGTTTCGTTATTAAATATATCATAAAAGAATTTTGGACTGGTGAATTTGGTCAATACCAGTTTTTATGGAGCCAAGAAAAAAATATTGAGCGCGGACTTCGCTCATGGTCAATATTTGTTTTTGGGTCCATCAAAACAGGTATTCACCTCAACACCAGATTAGATTTTGACTCAGTATATATGTAAAGGTATCTAGATTGTATTGGTATTACATGCATACCTGTACTTGTCGATGTTGGTGGTTTTCTTATAGTTGGGTTACCACATGTGATGTGTGTGATGTTCCCTGAAGACAAAATTGTACCATTAACACTGTGCCATCAGAGGATGAAGGCTATACCGAAGAGGAATACAAAAGAACTGACAAAAGTATTCGACTAATGTACCACTTACTTTCTGCTAAAAGGCGCTTAAGCACGATTTTAGCATACCATGTTTTCTCGAAATTTGCAATTTATTTTTAAAGTCTATACAATATATTGTTACGTTAATGAGTAAACCCTCTCATTACACAACTCAATAAAGGTGTCCATAGAAAACGGTTATTCCGTATTAAAGGAAAATGGTGCGACGTATAAAACGATAGTGGTGTGGAACTTTTCATTGTGACAGGTAGATTTGTAGGTCTAATGCGAATTTGAGCATACAGGCAGCAAGATGGTTGACCATTCAACCATTGTACCATATTTAAAACTCTACTAGGTTTAGGTATCGCTACATCACTTCAACTATCTTCCAGCGGCCATTTCAATATGAACAAGCTAAAACTTTATGTATAAACGTAGCATGCATGTACTCTAAACCATAATGTATCGATTCTGCACATAACATATGCGACTTTGCTTCATACACTGTGCGTTGTTCTCTTTTAATAAGTTGACGAAAACTTATTGATCTAAAACCTATTGATCATTGATGTTAAACGAAGTTTCATTTATCATAGTAAGGACATTTGATGAAGAAAACACGTCACTATGCAATTCATAATATAACTGCGTGATCAAATGCATCAATCATCGGCAATATGATTAATGCAATATTTAAAAGAAATCAGATGCATTTGACTGTGACAAGATACAATAATACTTATCTGCAGTAGTTTGGATGAATTAATTGGTGACTGTGGTTACATTTTAGGTAAAATTTCTTTGTTTAATGAAGACAGGGGTAAGAAATGACATTTCCACCAACATGATCCCTACGATTTTTAAAATGTTGTAAATATTTGCAGAACCAGGCACATTTATCAATTTTCACATAGCATATGTCTTATATGTCAATGGACAATTGTGTATCATCAAAAATCATCATTGAAATGGGGAAAAAAATGTTTTGTTAAATTAAAAGACATGCAGAAGTAATCTTTGACTGCTGACTAAACACGTGTATTTTCCTATTTCGAATATCATTTCGAAAACTTGAGATATTTGCAATTGAAAATCATACATATGATAAAATAATTTTTCCCGATGAGTTTACGTGGAACTAGAACTAAACCACGTTAAGTGTACATAAAACTTAAGAAAAGCTATTTTACCTGATATTCTGATCCAAAATCTGCGATCAGTTGCATTTTTAAAGGACACCATGACGCTTCTTGCAGCTAATGCGATATTCCTATTAAAGTGTATATAATTACTCGCCCATGTCTTCTTGTCAGCGCCAATAGTAGTTATCTGAAAAACTCCCTCCCTTCCTCTGTGTTCAATCATCAGCACATCCAGAGATTGACCTAACACAGAACACTCGCAACTCTGCCCCATTTCTGGCATGTCTTTAAAACTTTGAGAATTGATGTACAGTGAGGGAAGAGGACCAGTTTGATTTAGAACTGTGCATATGTCCTTGCTGTCTGGAATATATACCACAATACTTAGGTCAATAGGATCAAACAAATCAGACATAATACAATGTATTGCGATCAAGTACATATTACGTTACTCTTTACGTTTTGAAAAAAGTGTCTAAAATACCTACCTTCTACACATTCGTATGCTATTTCATAAGCATTACCGCTGCCTTTGCAAAATACACCACATGAAGTTTGTTCTGAACATATTTGTTGACCGTTACAGTTGACAATGAGTCCATTACTATCATCTGTATAATATTTAGCATGTGATTGAATCCTCCTCACGCGACAGTCGTCTTCAGATGTTCTCTCACCGTACAGTTCACTGATGACGTGAATCATCTGGTTGATGCTGCAGTTCAGGGTTATACTTCCAGTTGTGTTTGTATCCGTCTTTGCACAAATAGAACGAGGAGAACCTGTTAAACAGCATAACTAAAACATTAACTTTAACATCAAAATATATAATTAAGAATCCTTATTGTTGTTGGCGTGTTTATTTTTATTATTTTAAGATATTTGTCCGCAAAATTCAGCCAAACTGGCTGAAGCTAATAGAACCAAATTTAACATGCTGATAGCCCTTAATGTGAAATATAACTGCGAAGCTTTTGGCTCAATCGGCTGAGCAATTAGATGTCCAGTTCGAATCCAATTGTCCAATTTTTACCATGGGGAACATTTTCAAAATGCCTTTACAAAGTACACCACATGCAGTTTGTTCTGAACATGTTTCTTGACTGTTACAGTTGACAATGAGTCCATTACTATCATATGTAGAATATTTAGCATATGATTGAGTCCTCTGCACGCGGCAGTCGTCTTCAGATGTTCTCTCTGTTCAGGGATATGCGTCCAATTGTGTTTGTAGCACGAGGAGAGTCTGTTAAACACCATAACTTAAAACCTTTACTTTTACAATATTTTACAAAATATTAAACACTTGAATGCACATACCCGTTGCTTCAATGTTTCATTACTAGATAGATAAATATATCATTTCCCGAAAGAGACAAAAACTAAATGTAACTACAAAGAGTACTCACCATGCACGTGTGACGATAAGCCTAGTAAAATAACAAAACTGATCTCTATCCAGCCGTGTAGTGTATCCATTACGAGAAGCATCAATCATCTTGTTCGATATTCCATGACTGAAGAGGCTTACATACATACATGGTCAGTTGTGTACAAAACGCTCAAAATCACGTAAAAATTCAATAAAGCTCTAAAATCTCCTCTCATTCTGAATATAATAAGAAGAGTCTGTTAAGTAGAAATATCTTCCACAAACTAAGGTCACACACGAGCGTGAGAACAGGAAGTAAGTTTACAACGGGTTTAAGTAAATCAGTGGCAGAGACATACATCAGCAGTCAGGCGATTGTCATGCTTGTATTCTATTTCTTTGTAACACAGACGGCGTGCTCACTGAACACCATTAACCAATAAGATACGTACTTTATGAAACAAACTTATTCCAGTAAGTTAGTGAAGTGAAAGTAGGATCTGATTAAAATGGTTGTTGATTGCAATGATCATAACTTTACTTGAGTAATCACATCTTGTGTTAGATGTTCGCTTTTATCATGAAATCGTGTGATAAATAATATCCATATTAATGTTTGTAGAATATATCTTTTTTTTGTACACTGCTGTCCATGGTTGTTAGTTTCGAATATAAGGAAATGTAAAGGCAGCTTTTCAAACCAACTGGTGCGTGTTACATTAACAACTTTAACAAACAACTGTCATTTATTGAAAAGAAGTTATTTGGCATGTGAATGTAACACTCTTTGTAAAAATATTTAGCTAGATGTGCCCAAAGCACTATTTGAATGTGAGGGTCTTATAATAGTGTTACATAACAAAGGAAACACATTTCAGGTTTTTGCTACCAAGTCAGCTATGAATGTGTAAAATCGTTTTTATTGCAGGTTTAAGGATCTGGACAAATGTCTTTTCCGAAACATAGTTCCCTTTGAGAGAAGACAAAGACCTCAAACGACTTTAGAATACTGACATTATACAAATCCTGACAAAATGACGCTAGTGACGTGACCGTCGGATGCATAAGTCTAGTGTCGTAATTTAATGATCAAACATTAAACATCTTATTTATGAATTACTGATCACAATAGAAGAAAATTTAGAAGATCGAAATAAATGCCGAAAAAACACAAGCCGGGCGTCTATTCTTTTCAAACGGTCAACACCATAGGCGTCCATTTGAGGTAGGCTTCAATTCAAGGCAGGCGTCTATTTCGCAATAAGGCTTGTAGAGACAGACGATTACAGTAGGGAGAAGCAATAGTAGAAGTTAAATTCGGTTTACCCGGCGTTTAATTAGGCATGCTTTAATTTGTTTAAGAAAGCCCTGTGGAAGGGCGTCTATTCGAGGCAGGCGTCTATTCAAGGCAGGCGTGTAATTAAGGAAATACGGTAACAGCGAAAAGATAACGTTTTGACGTGTAAGTTTATTCCATCATAATGTAAATGGTAATCAGTCTCTGAATGTGTATGTTGGTTCAAATTTTGCAAGATTATATAAGTTGGACACATAGAAATAACAAACGTACAGGAGAATATCTTCTTTATAGTGAAAAGTACGACATGTCGGATTGAATGCTTATGATTTTCATTTTTATGATTTCTTTCGAAAAATAGTGTTTTTGACATGTCTAATACGCTAAACGAAATTTTCACAAAAGATACTATAATAATAAATTAGGTTTAATTCATGTACCAAGATGATAGTGTGTTAGATGATATGAAATTGGTATTGTTTCATATTATCTTTGCTGTCATTTTGATAAAATGACAGTATGAACTACTGAATACCAATTCTATGTCATTAAGAATATGGTCGAGCAGATATCATTTTAAGACAGAGAAAACTATCTTGTGGAACTTTACATATTGTTATATTGTGGATACACTGAATGCCTTATCACACGCACTATGAATGGTAGCTGTTAAAACAAATTATATCTATTGAATTAAACAACCAATGTATGTTCTTTTATACAAACATTATTACTGACGAAGTCAAAGTATCTAAAAAGTGGATGTATACACACAAAAACACAAGGAGAGGATTTCCGAGAATACATTTATTCACAATATAATGTGATTGGTGTAATTCAACATATCCTACTATATTTAAATCACATTTTACACTATGACTCTCCGACAATTTCTCAAACATGTCCGTATACTGATTGTTAAACTTAGGTAATTTGAACGTTTTTGAGAGCCACTCCATTATCCAATTATATTATCATTATTATTATATTATTAGTATATTATATTATTATTATATTATATTATTATTATATTATATTATTATTATATTATATTATATTATATTATATTATATTATATTATATTATATTATATTATATTATATTATATTATATTATATTATTATATTCACCTATGATCTTTTACATTGCCTTCATTTGATGAATAGTTTAGATCAACTCTAGATTGTAGACATGAATTGCGAAATTACCTATATTATTTATTTAGAATATCAATATATTGACATATTATAGGAGGTTCTGACACCGTTGTCTCATATTATTTGAAACAGAAACTTAATTTACTCATCATCTACGCATGAGTATTTGCATAGTGTCAATACAAAAATTAACTGTGTACAACTCATTGTATCCATATTCTCCTTCTTCAAAGTTCTCCTTGTCTGAAAGTAATTTCAATCCACTCAGAGTTGAAGCAACAGATGAAATGTCTACTCGGACTATCACAACATTCATACATTCGTTTCCTTACATCACTACATGTCTATGATATGAAAACCCGGAAGTCGATAGTTCTATGTACTATTAAACTTGTATATCATTTGCTTTCAAAAAGCAACATACAAATTAAGATGTATCCGCTCACTACATGTTTTACGTAGCAATACATGTAAGTTCTTAATATACCAACTAAAACTGTCATTGATGTCACTAGAATGAGATCAGTTATTACGGTAATACATTTTGTCTGGCACAGAACCCGTTTTCGATTCAAAACACAGTAAAACGCGTGTATGTACCGTGAAGGCTTTTGTGCCCTTAACATACCTATGCATATTTGTGAGGAAAACTTTCCGTGCTTTCAGACATAATTGGTATTTAAATGTTGTTTTAATGTTGGATCTCACTTACAGGAAATTTAGTACTCACTATCTAAAATTATATATAATGTACTTAAAACAAATATCCCGCCCTCTATACAATGTGACTATATATGTTGTTGGAATAATAGCTACACGGACAAATGGGTTCACAGACAAATAGCTACACTGTGTGTTGTATGGGAGGTAAACTGTTCTGTTTTCAATCGACAATGTATATACGCTTAGATAGTGGATATTCTAACTATATATTTGAATATGAAGTTCCAATACTTTAGCCACGCTTAGTTAAGGTTAAACTCACACTTGCTGTACATATTCAGGTTGTGAAGAAAACGCGTGTCTGTCCTGTTATTTCGTGTGGGTAAAGAACCAAAACTTGAAGTCGAATGAGCGTTGAGATTCGTGTAATGTATTGCCTTCTTTCGTGAAAGTGGTGTTCAGTTACTGTAGTATTTACGCCAGTGTAACAGAGTACTAGTTTTCAGCACAGTACCTTAAACTGAAATCACAATTCTTGTCAATATACTTAGATTTATTATCATGCTTATACTTTTAGCCACGTTTCAATACAACTATTGATTAAAGTCCTTAGTAGAACTTTATGTGTTGGTGAGGAAAACTAGCCATACACTTGTGTTATTGTCGGGTGTTTTTGTGTTGAATAGTTTAAACTGTCTGTTGGAACATGAATAAAAGTAACACTACAATGACACATTCATGACTCTCAATACTTCAGATACGAAACGGGCGCTTTCTATAGCGATTCAGGAAAACTAACCATGTGTTCTATCATTTAATGTGGATAGGGATAACCGGTAATGTGTAATATATTTGTGAGACTATTAATCATTGACTTATGACAAATTAAATCCAATAATGAAATTTAGCCATGTTGTATTCATATAAACATAGCTTTCCTTTAGTTATCCTAGTTTTTCAAGTTATTATTGCAGGTAAAGTACAGAATAAGGGAAGAACACACCGAACCCCAACTCCCTCCAAAACTTTTTGGCGGGGTGCAAGTTAATTTATCTCCAATAGACGTTTTTGAAACTTACAGTATAGCGAACAAACTTTACTCTTTTAAGATCTACATTTTGGACCGAATTTCACATTCGAGTATTGACAATAACGACCTATTTTTTCACGGCGTTAATCTAGACATGTGAAACAACAACCCCCTTTAATTAAAACAAAGTTTGTCTTGATAAAATGTTGCATTATAGCTCAAGTTTATTTGAGAACGAGCTGCATTATATTCTTCAGGTGAGGTGAGGTGAGTTGGTGTTTAACGCCGCTTTCAAGAGTATTTCACTTATATCGCGGCTGCTAGTATTATGGTAGGGAGAAAGCCCGCAACGCCATGTGGCTATGCATTGCGGTGAAACCTGCGAGCAACGGCTGGAACTAGCGAGCCATGGGTGGTACTGCACTGAAATTCAGTGTAGCATTGCACCCAAACCTGACTGCGTGTAGAACAGTTCTCTACTGCAGACAAAGTTGCCGTGCCCCTGGCGGGATTCATATTCTTCAGCACATGGTCAATTTGTATACATAATGATAGTGATTAGTTATTAGTGTACATAAGTAGATCATGTAAATTAGTGATGTTTCATGATGAATGTATTTATACATTTCAGCAGGACATAATGTGAAATTTCATTACAGAGGTGCTTCACATTGGGAAAATAACTCGCTGGTCTGTTGAACAAACAGTCATTACTTTCAAGTTCACGCTCACTAGTCAATGTACGGAGCAATCATGAAGCAATAATATGCCTACTAGACATACCACCTGTACATGTGGTGATTCTTTCGAATCTTCTTAAAACAGCGTGCAACCTGCTACATTACATGTACATGATTTAGTTACTTGTCGTCATAATATCTGCTAGAGCTTACTGAGTACTGTATACGTGTACATATGTTGATTTTATGATGCTTCATTGATTTCAGAACCGTGAAACTCCGAAAACCAGAAGACCGAGTAATTAAAATGGAACTTTTATCTCGGGTTACAAGTCTTTGTAATAGATTCCACTTTTTATTGTATATAAATCTATAGAAGATACAAACGTCCTTCCATGTTATATCATGTTTATTATAGCAGTTAATGAATTGGTATCAGACGAACGAAATGCATGCTATATTCTGTCTGTTTGTCAAAACAAGTCATGGAAGACACACATCATTTCCAAATCAGTTATACTTGGATGCAGTGTACTGACTGAATCCAATGTGATGGTGTCACTCTATTGTGTAAACAATCGCCCAGAATCCACTGTTTGTTGATTATAATAATTATCCCAGTAAAGAGGAGTGTCAGAATTGAACAAAATTCACCAAACATAAATTAACCACGTACATATATTTTTTTTTAAATGTATTTTCTCTGAGTTATATCTTAGTATGATCCACAAATGTATCTAAAATGAGAACTCAATGATATTATTTGTTAACTCAGCGTTTTTCATAACACAAAGGCGAGTCGATAGAACCCTGCGTTCCTCATAAAACCATCCTCGGTTACCCATGGTTTTATATATGCTCCGTTACTATCCACTATATCAAGAGTAACGGACCATATATAAAACCATGGGTAACCGAGCCGAGGATGCATAAAACCGGTATATCTCGCAGCGCACGTGGACAACGTGGGAGTGCCGCCTAAACATGTGCAACGCATGGTATTCTCTGTCAATCACGTGGAAGATTTGCGTTGCACGTACTTGGAATAATCAACATTATGATTTGCTCAGAGTCCGATATTCGATGAATAAGCACCGACATTTGCACAATAAGTCATTGTTGCCACATTATTTAAATATAATTGATTCAAATGCAAAATAATCACGAATGCGTGCACATTTGTGACGCCTTATTTGGAATAAGATTGGGGATGTATTAGGAGCAGTGAATTTGTTAAACCTTTGCAGTATCGTGGTTGGTTATTGGGTGCAACTTTTGAACTCGTTGATTATTTGTTACGAATCTACTGACTTTCATGCATTCTCCATAACTTCATAAATTAAGGCTACAATTTTCAGGAACTGCCTTGATGAGCAGTGTTACCGTAAGAACTGGACTACCTCACGAAATGACTAAACCTTCATGTCAGCGTAATTGGTCAGTCATTACTTCATATCGGTCTTAAGTGTGCTCTTTCATATTCCGTGGTATCTATTTTAAAAATAAAACAATACAATACAATTGTATCCCACTATTCAAACATTTTTTACCTCAAAATTGTACTTCATAATATGATTTTCATAATGTAAAATATTTGAAAGCACTACTTATTTTTTCGTAGCTCTTATAACCATCTAGGTATACAATGTATTTGAAAAGGTTTTTATGGTTATGAAAGTCCTAATTCTAAATTTTCTTTATGTAAAGTAACCATTGATGAGGAATTTCCAATGTATCAAACTCTTCGTGATGGTGTACCAGTCATGTTCAATAACCGCAGATATCAACGTGTTTCGTATTCGTGGAGAAATCTTCTGATACGCAATTTGTCATGAATATTGTATTAATGAACCGAATTGTGGGTCAACTGGACATGACGACAATACAGGCAAACCACATGATTGGAGATGACAAACAAACCACATGACAGTTTGGAAATAATTACGACTGTAAACTGTTGTTAGAGAGACAGCAAGCATACTTTTCTGTTGTTCTCATGATATTAAATTAAAATTTAGAATTAGCATAAAGATGCAAGTTCCCATAATCTTCATTCTGATTTGCATATCTCAGCCCACTGTAGACGTTCATTGTTTCATCAGAACCACTTGTGTTGACGTCTTCAGCTTTATTATCTATCCCGGGGGCGTGTATGATGTTTGGGCTGTGTCGCTGTTGTCGACCGACCTTGCTGTAAATAAATAAACCAAGTCAGTGAGTGGATACAGATTAGAGAAAATCGAGAATTATCTTAGAATATCTTACGAGTCACTACATCAATCACTACATTAGTGTTATGTAGTTTGTTATATTTCGTAATTTGGTATGTTTCAATAATACTGGTTTTAACTTGTATAGTGGTGGTTTCCTTCGGGCAGGTCCATATCGTACAATGTTGGTTAACTTTAGCACATTGAATACGACTATTGAATCAAATGTATCAACGTACAGGAAGAGGAACTGAAGACCGATGGTGACAAGGAGGAGTAGAATGATGACCCCACACATTGCTGATACTAACTTCACCGTGAGGGTCTCTGAAAATATAACATGTATGATTAAATATATACGTTTGAATATGTTGATGCAACAGCAATAAAATCGACACGAAATTTAATATGGATAGGTCAGCTTGAAGTCTCTGTGGCTAATGTTAATACCGCTACATCACATTTATACATAAATACAACACTCATTAATAATAAACACCATGAGACGAGAGCAAGTACCTGCGTATTGACCATATCTAAAAGTATTTATTTATATAGTATAATTCAATTCACAGAGTTGGGATTGTAGCCATGTTTATAATAAAATCATTTAATTTTGAGTCCCTTTCCGAGGAGGTAAGCTATTGGTACAGTCAGTACTGGCGGTTGCATTTGGTGCGCGACTCTAAGAACGTGGGTCGAATCCAGCAATCATCAATTCATCACGAAAACGTACACGAATGTTTACTATTGTAGATACAATGTAGCTGGTCCCAAATAAAACAAATTTGTCGTTCTCGAATCTCGTTTAGTAGATGTGATAAGAGTCAAGCGGGATGTTGGGGGTTGTTTTATGACGTCCTGCAGTAAAGAAGAGTCAACAAATTTAAGTCCAAGAATTTTATTTATGTTGATAACATATGTCATTAATCAAATTTCCACATTCTATACTTTTTGAAGTTAAATGCCAATCATTCTGGCCAAAAACCGTTTTGAAAAAGCGAATTCAATACTCAAAGGTGTATTTGAACAGACATAAAAATAAAAGTGTTATACTTTGATGTATGAAATTGAGGGTACCTCTTTACAAATCATGTCCGATAAAAAGCATCCAAAATCAACTTTCTCCGACAGGAGTAGTTCGTTTCCTTACACTATTGAAATTGTGGTGATGCTTCTTTGGGGGTTGAATGTGTGCCGTTCAAACGTGTGCATTCAAATCATTGCACCAAAGTCTCAGGCGTGCATTAACTACATGTATTTTGCAAAAGTATGACCACAATAAATGACTAATCACAGCGGTATCTTATATTTTTTTAGTATTACTGTTACTAAGTCTATGTTTACTCAATTGTGATGCTATTGCTATTAACGGATAAGAACAGTTAAATTATCTCATGAAATTCATTTCGTAATTTTGTATAATACTGATAATTTATTTATTTGTCTGTTGGAGGGTTAGTTCTGTATAGATTACATCATGATTTGTTCCTCTACCTGCCCCGCAAATCGTATGATAAACGTCTAATTATATGGGGTTTTTTTAAATCTCGTTTTCTAGTGCAATTATCCCAAATGTGCAGGGGGCGGGATAGTGCAGTGGTTAGCGCGTTCGGCTTCGGATCAAGAGGTCCGGGGTTCGAATCCCGCCAGGGACACGGCAACTTTGTCTGCAGTAGAGAACTGTTTTACACGCAGTAAGGTTTGGGTGCAATGCTACACTGAATGTCAGCGTAGTACCACCAATGCTCGCAGGTTTCACCGCAATGCATAGCCACATGGCGTTGTGGGCTTTCTCCCTGCAATAACACTAGCAGCGGCGATATAAGTGAAATAATCTTGAAAGCGGCGTTGAACCCCAACTCACCTCACCAAATGTGCAAGCAGTAGTCAAACGTGAGAAGCATGTGGGACCTATAATCCAACCACAATAACTTAAAGCTTAATAACTATGAAGTCCTCATATATCTCTGCACATCAACTTATTCTTTTGTTTAAGCCTACTATCCATCTATGTATATTCATATGAAATGGTGTTTTGAATCAATCATTACAATGCCATTATTTACATCGCAACGTCGCACTATTGCACTACAATGCTAAGTAGTAAGTGCTTAATCCATAAAACTTGTTTCTGATTCAAGTTCGAGTAACTCTAAAGAAATGGATATAAAATTGTAGAACTGGCGTCAAGGTTTTCTTAACTTGCTTCTACACTTGTTTAGGTAACACAACAAAATCATCAAGTGAATATACCATATTATATGAACATGATGGATAGCGTGTCACTGAAAAATTGAAAATTTGAAAATTAAATAAGAGTCTTTGAATATCTAGTCTTTGAACTTCTGACAGAGGATATGAAGATAAGCAACGTCGACACAAAGTTCGTAAAGTTCATACTAAATACAAGTTGCGTCATAAATCTTAATTTGGTCAAATAAATAGTGTAAAATAAAGAGGTAAATACAAATATGCATATGCAAATAAAGTCTCAACAACAAATGTAAGTTAATTAAAAACTGGCGATGGTATATTGAGAATATGGAGCACAGTGGTGTAGTGGTTAGCATGTCTGCCTCTTACGTCAACGGTCCGGGTTCGAATCCCGGTGGAGACACCAAACATTTGTGACCTGGGTCTTATACTGTGTTGTGTCCTTGGGCAAGGCACTTCATCCACATTGCACTCAGTTCACCCAGCTGTACAAACGGGTACCTGGACATGGGAACGTATGAACCTATACGGTCGCACGGAGCGCTTCATTGGCGGCACTGAAAGTACGATTCCTTCAGGGTAATAATTGTGTAGCGCCTTGAGCATGCATTGTGCATGGGTATGTGCGAATTATAAATAAAATATGCTATGCTATGCTATGCTATGCTATGCTATGCTATGCTATGCTATACTATACTATACTATACTATACTATACTATACTATACTATACTATACTATACTATACTATACTATATCTTAGTTTTTTTTACATAGCAGTGCCATGAATTTCAGCAATGGCAACATAGTTTTGTTTAGACAGCTTTCGAAAAAAAAATACCTTACACAATCATATTTCTAATAAAACAATTCTTACCAGTTATAGTCATAGTTTCTGTTTCAGGAACAGCCGTGGATATATACTGCGTAGTTGCTGTCGATGGTATATTTGACGTTGTTTTTGTTGTTGATAAAATTTTGGACGTTGCTGTTGATGTTGATGATGGGTTATTGGGCGTCAGTGTTGTTGATGAATTCAGGGGCGTCGTGATATTTGTTGTTAACGGATTTTGAGTCGTTGTCGTAGTATTTGAAACGTTCTGGGGCGTCGATGTCATTGTTGACACTTGCTGGGATGTCATTGTTGCTGATGACGATTCTTGCGTTGTCAATGTCGTTGTTGATAGGTTTTGGGGCGTCATCGTTGTCGTTGTTGTTGCTGATAGGTTCTGGGGCGTCATAGTTATTGTTGAAGGGCTCTGCGTTGTCGATGTCGTTGTTGACATTTCTCCGGGCGTCATTGTTGATGATGATTTCTCGGGCGTCGTTGTTGTTGAAATGTTCTCTGGCGTCATTGTTGTTACTGTGCCCTCCATCGTATGAGTAACGGTATGATTAACATCGCCTGCAAAATCATGTACAGAGACCTACCTTGATTAAGTCTACAATTGGTAACCATTCAATTTATAAATGTGGATAGAACACATCTTGGCCTCATCTGGTTCCGCTTCACTGGTTATACGGACACTCTGTATCTGTATATGCATACACACATTGTGGATGTTATAAGTTTAATATTGATCAATTTACCAAAGCAAAATATTGAAAACGCACTGAACACATTGTAGTCATTTAGATAAACATGTGAACATGATGTTGATAAAGTACTCATGCCAAATAAATTTCTGTAGTTATTCAACTTGTGCAACTTATTTTACTTGAGATTACTGAATTTCAAACTCTCCCGTAAAATACACACTTCACCCTGGTCGGGTTTGATGAACGCCAGGAGTATCCATAACATATCATTGCTTCAAACGAATTATTTACAAAGAAATGTGACCAGCAAGTACCAAAAACTCACCTTGTAGACTGCCGTATACACATACTAGTGCAAGTAAAACAAACTTTGAACATGTAACGGTATTCATTTAGATTAATTGCCTCCCTAAACGTCTTTCTAAATAAATTGGAAACAAGTTACACTTTCATAGGAATTGAATCCCCAGAGCCAATCCACACACATTATATATTTAAGGTTTAGTACACATTCTCATTGCAGTTGATGCCTTTCGCAAGTATGATATCTCAACTACATGTATCATAAATAAACTGAATTGGTATCAAACACTACCAGATAACAAATCTACGGCTAATATAGCTGATGTAAGTATGGTATTTATATACGCAGAGCAGTCACGTGTTACCTTATATTGCACTCGCTTTCCAGAAACAGGAAATTAATTGATATAGCAATTTTAATTAGAATAACAATAAATAGCAAAGTTCATAGTCCATTGCACCACTAATCTCTTGGAGCCTTACCTAAAGTAATAGTGGACAAGTCCGATTGTGGCCCAAAACTTCTACATACCAAAACCTCTACACTAGACTACTAATACATAATAGGCTATGACTTAACTATCAGAAAACGAAATGTAGACCGTATAACTGTTTATTCACATATTAATGTCATAACATGTCATAAATAAATAGTTCATATGGTTTTGAACCTGATGCCTGATATTCGGTAACCACGGGGCATGGTCTGGTTCTATCTATTTATGCCAGTCATGTTGCACTCTAACGTACAGGTTATAAACTACAGTTTTAACCTTTTCAAAGTGCGAAGACTCAATTTGTAATATCACCTACATTCCTATTGATATTTTTAATAAGGTTATTAATTTGTATTAAATGTTTGCAATCATAAGTATTGCATGTAGTGGACTTGGATCATGTTGTAACTGTATACACAAAACTTATGCATCTTACTTAGTAAGTAATGATTTGTTACTGGGCCAGTTTTTATCCTCTACTCCCAACTACTTCCTCTATATCCGGGCTGTTCCATTACACCCATTGTATAATTATGCCTTGACTGAAAAACTTTTGGCATGTAGAAGTATTAGCACATATACGTTTTGGGAAATAATCTGAACTATGATTTAATCTAACCATTTTACAAACACTAAATGTAGTGAGGAACACGCGATTTCCTACATAACGACTTTTTTTTATTGTAAACATACATGATGGTGAGAAGGACTTCCTTTTTATTTCAGAAATTTTGCTAATTGTATGCATATACAAAAAATAAATACTTTATATAAACCTGCTTGTACATTTTGCAAGTAAAATAACCGTGCCTTTAAGGTTTTCTGTGTTTTGATAGATACAACTGACATAAACACAGATGCGCCTGATAATGATAACTGTGTGAAGGTTACTCTACCACATTTCCTATTCATGAAGGGTAAATTTGGGTTAATATTTAAACAATTTCTACTGAAAATTCCATTCTTCGACATCATTGAACGTTTTAGCTTGCAGATAAACTTAATATATTGGCTAATATGTCATAAAATAATATCAAAGTTTTCCTTGCAGGAAAATGATTCCTACGTGTAGACATGATTGAGTATTTTCCGCCTTAAAATGCAGTTATATGGTTTTACAGTGTTTTGTACCTAAAGTTGTTAAAAACTTCAAACAAGCTCATAAAACATGCCAGGTTTATGACAAGTTATATGACTGCACTTCATAGCTAACATGTTATATCTATATTTCATGAATATGCCATAGCTAAGTGTCTATCTTCACAACTCTGACAAAAATGTTCCTGGTGTAGGGAAAAGTGAACTCTTGTTTGAAACTAAACACACGAATTTTGTAGCACAATAAACTTTTACTTTTTGTAGACTGATCATTAGTTTTTATCTCGATCTCAAGTTCGACACGTAGTTTTCGTAATAAACGGAAAATCGAGGGTAAACAATTAAGAAGAACACATGTACATAGAACAAGCTGGTAGTCGACTTCGGAAAAGTCCGAAGCAATGAACAATTACCATTAAGATTTTTCTTTTAATATATCCCCATTCACTGAAAGTTTACAAGTTCCACACACTAAGTTTCATTGAGAACAGTTCCTCACAGGTGTTTAAGTCTTGAAGAAGGAACAAATTTCGTATATGCATTTCCAAGGAAACGATTTTAAAAAAAACCCCGAATAAGCTGAATATTCAATGGCACATCTACACATCACTGTTCCACATAGCACGTTTCGTTGTGTTATAAACAGGTAAATTGTGTAAACATAGAGACAGTCAAACATGAAATCAAATAAAGCTGAAAACCACAAAAGGCACATATACACATGTTGATTGTTCCACGTACCAATTTTCATTGTGCTAGGCCTTACAGTTTTTTTTAACTTCTGGTCCGGAAAAAACATTGTAAGTGGTGTTTCCATGGAAACAGCTAAATATAAAATTCCAAAGAAGTTGAAAGCCCCAAAAGGTACATCTGCACATAATGATTGTTCCCCATACCACATTTGTTTTGAGATTGGCCTTAATGCTTTTGGTTCTGGTCAGAAAATGAACACCCGACGATGGACGGAGGTAATTTATATATAAAAAGGGAAAATTTCCTATAAGTTTGCAACTTCTTATTGTAATGAACATATATTTGTGTAGATATGTCCGCAGATGATACCAATATATAAAACCTTAGCACAATAAAGAATACAGTGGTTGTAAATTCACTCTATTTTTTCGTCCTCTCACTAATATCTTAAATGTCTATCAAAATGAATTATTTCTTCACTAAGCAGTTTGGAGCATTTTCAACCTAGAACGTCGAATTAGTAAGATCTTACCATTTTCATATTCCTATCTTAAATGTTCACATTTTATACGGTTCTAACCTTAAAATATTGTACATGTACTTATATGGACAACATTTGTTTTGTGATTATTAATTTAAGCCAAAGACAACTTAATCAACAGTCAAAATATTTATTTCCTTACTTCAACAACATGATATATACAAGTTTATTATTATGTTACGTTAGGTTAATACGAAAACTCCTATGTTATGTGTTAAGTATCTAGCATCAATTGGTAAGTACCTTTTGTGAATTTTCCTACTCCAAAGATATGTACACCTACAAAGTGTGTCAGGTTTGGAAACACACTTTGTACGTGTATATGAAATGGTGATTCTTTGGAGTAACTTCTTAGCCAATTGATCTTAGATACTTGGAATTCCGGATGTGATTTACGCCACACATGACGCGGGGAGACCAGTATAACGAGAGTGGATAGGGGTACTGTATACTTTATCTATAACATATTTCTGGTTTCTACAGTGTAACAAAACATTACAACAATTACAAACATTAGAGAAAATATTGTTGTATGCGATGAAATATTTGGTTGGCATATGAAAATATTTGCCTTGCCAACATGAGACAATCACTGTAGTACGCGCTTCAGGGCATTTTCTGGTCGCCAATTAGCGTCCACCGATAAGAAACCCGTTTTCAATGATATCCCAGAATCATTACAAGAGACACAATCGGCTATATCCCTGCCAAATGGGAAAAGTGTAACGTTATATTGAACAATAATCATGGAGCTTTATTCATTAACAAATCCTCAATCGCTGTAAAATGAAATAGGGTATTCAAGTCATTGGTAATACATTCAACCTATACAAGATGATTGTTCCACATCACATTAGATACTTACTTACAGTTTTCAGTTTCTGTTGTGAAAACGAGCATTTTAAATTGTATTTGTTTTCACAGAAACAGCCAAAAATACAAGAACTTGAAATCACAAAACGGTACCTCTACCCATGGCAATTATTTGACACACCACGTGATCCTCTCTCAGTGTTAGAATAAATAATAAAGAGTTACATTCTATTTCCAAGGCTTGAAAGTAAACCCTTTAGGATTTAAAGAGAGTTACATGTACAGCGGTATAATTATATATCAGTGACCTACATGTATATCAAATGCAATCTACAGTTTGAATTGCGAATTGACAGATATAGTCAAGGCATTGCATGACCCTGTTAGGATATACTTTGGATTTGGTAAAAGTACCATTTTCATCTCTAAAGTAGAAAACTCCGTACCCAAATGAGTGGGTCACACTAACTGTAACACTTTAACTGCATTTAAGCAGAGTATCAGAAGCAACAAATATGATTCTCAATGTAAACTTCATCGGTATCATGATTCTAGTTTATATTTTCAGTAATATATTGAAGATTACAACTGCGTTTCAATCTCTCTGAAGCAGATATCGATCAGGATATCGGACAACTCTGAGTCTCTGCATCTCCTCTACGTCAACGTCTTCCTGCAATATATCAACATGAGGGTTACCCCCACCGTGAGGAGCACTTCTCTCACGCTCTGCTACCAGTCTACTTGGCAATGACCTCCTCTGTGCATGTTGCTCCTCTATGCGCCCAAGACTTTCTATTGGACGACCGGAGTTAACTGTATCGGACGCATCCGTTCCGGCAAGTGAGGGCAGATCATAATATGTCTTGTTGTCGGCACATTCGTCCGGCAGAGAAGATGTATTTGAAATGTAATCAAACTTGATGTAGCTGACACCACTGTCCTCCAACCGATGGATGCTGTAGTTGCTGGGATGCTTCTCTCTGAATCTACATACTCTGTAAAAAGTATTGCAATAGCTCAATCTGACAGGGGATACGTTAGAAATGTAAGAAAAATGTATTGTATTGAATCCAAAATTGCATTGTTTTGAATTAAGATAGAGTATGCAACCAATTCAACCTTACGTCAGATGGCCCAGGTCAGCTTATCGATACAGCGTTAATAATCTAAGGGCAAGATCTAATGCCTTTCAAAGAAGGAGAAAGATCTAATGTGTTAACTTTATAATTGTTAATAACTATAAACTTATATTATATTGCTTTTTACATCAATTATTTAATGGAATAATTCATTTACATAATAGCGCTTACCATTTTGACAATTGTTGTGGCATGTATATAACAAACTAGGGGAATAAGAAACATCAAATGATAGTTTACTTACATATATATCAATAGAAGAAGGACGAGAACAGTAAGTATCAGCACAACTATCAAGATCACCAGGGGTACAACTGATGTATCATTGTCTGACGATCCTGTAAACAAGGAGTGAATCTGTCAGTGGATGTACATTGTAATGTTGGACATGATGGACGGATGAAACCAATACGTAATGCTAACGAGGCAAATGGATATATCTCATAACGGTTGCATAGTACCAATCATAACATAGTGTGACATATGGTATCATGGTATGTTATACTTAATAAATCAAAGAATATTATTTGGCAACCGTCATGTTAGCATAAAGAATCATAAATTTTATTTAAACTCTGAAAATACAACAAACGTTAATGGCAAGAAAGGCGATTTTGTAATAACAGAAATCACTGTGACGTTATAAGACAAATATATATGTTATTGAAACGAACAGAATGTTAAATTATAGCATAGTACGATGTTATCGTAAAATATAAACATAATGGATTATTTGACAAGAATATATTGATTGAACATGTATACTCACATGAGGTAGAAAGTTTAAAATAGTTTATTTTACATCTGTCAATAATTATACAAACGGTCGATTGGTGATTTCTCAAGAAACGCACTCATCTATTTAACACAACATTATTTGATTGACAACGCTGTGGTTTTCGACTTTACTAACCTCTTATTGACTCAGCCCTTGGTTGTGCAACAGTTGTTTCTACGACGATTTCAGTACTAATTGTTGTTGACGACCCCTTATTGCAATCAACCTTTTTCAATGATCCTCCTGTCAACAGCATCATTTGTTCACATTTCAAAGAGACAGCAAATACATTAACTGCCACGTATTCAACATATTATAATGACAAATAGAATAAAAGCACTGCTAAAGAAACTCTACGGATATGTTTAAAGAACTCCCGAAAACATACAACGACATTTACCTTTGATTCGGATCCAGAAGACTTGCCCAAAGAGTTGCCTAGAATCGAATGTCAGATTCAATGTCTTTACGGATTCCATCTGAACATCGTTGTATGCTACTGCTTTGTGTCCCTGTGATGTCCAAACTTCTGTATCCGATTTCATGGTGAGGTTAGCCCTCTGTTCTTCCCTTTGGATGAGATAGAGTTCGAGCAATTCAACTGATAGCTCGTCGCCTTCAACAACACAGAAACATGCATGCTGTGGTCCGCGCCTTGCTGGGTTGATGAAGGCGGGAGACGACAGGAAGATATTCTTATTCTGAGGTGTGAATGATATATCTTCACAAACATCAATCAAATAATCTGAAAAACGTAAAGTTCTTGGTTAATGCAGGGACTCTATATACATCTGATTAAAGAGTCATTGGTTAACGTTATAAAGCGGTCAAAAAAGTATGCCAACTGATGTTTATCTTTCTCGTCGTAGTCCATTATTGAAGACATCACCGATAGCATCTATCACGTTTCCCATTTATCAGTTAGATCTGCATAACTAACTTTTAATGATGTATATGTGTTACACTACTCCAGAATTTGTCGTCAGGGGAATTCAATCTTTCCTAAGTTTGACAAAACTGTTAAGTTACGAACGAGTCCTTTAGTATTACTTGAGGAAATTATTTTATTGATTATACATCTCATTCATATACTATAAATATTGCGAACACATGTCACATGGCTTTACAGTGATAACATGGAACATGACTCGGTTATTGTCAAATTTAAGAAATATTAAATTCTTCAATATGAATTTAATAAACGTTTAATTGATTATCTTGTCCACACACGAAATATTCTATAGACGCTGAGAACTGTTAAAGGGTTATAAAGTAATACAATAAATAAGCATATAATATAATAAGCATTATATATAATGATCACTTGGGTCAAATTGTCACAGACGAATAAACTATTGAGACTGATCAGTTGCCCTTTATCGTTTAAACAACAACGTAAGTATACCACAGGCAAGGTAATTTAAATAATAAATGTGTCATAATCACAAATGATGAATATATATAATTGCTTTGAAATTCTCAACATAATATTCCTTGTTATCTGACATTTATAACGAAAGATTTTATCTCAAACGGAATCGCAGGTCCAATGTTACAATTAATAAAGAGCAGATAGAAATAAACAAGCAGAGAAAATTATTTTGTTGAATGTTCAACAGACGTGTCAATTTCAGAGCAACATATAATTTCTACTTGGTAACGTTTTTGTGATTTAAAATAGATAAAAGAGTATCTGATTCTGAGAATGCGAATGCGAATATACATATAGCCAACTCTCTCTCATGGGATATGTCTCAAACTTCATTTTACCAGTATAGTATAGAAAACAATAATGTCCTTTTGATTTAGAAAGTTAGTTTAGTTAGTTAATCGAATTCATACTATATCCAAACATTTAACAATATATACCCCCACCTGAAATGCATTCATAACTGACAGTGACAGAGATCGAAGATTGTCCACACTTTTCTACCATCCAGAAATCATTGATTGTCTCCCAGCATGACGAAAGGCCATTACAGCTTGTGGAGAAAGTGTCTCTTCCCTTCTGGGTAAGCGTTTGACAGCTCTGGGGGGATTCACCTTCACAAGCAGTGGAGTAGGCGGCCCGTCTGGTCTCCCTGAGTAGTTGACATTGCTGCGATGCTGGCAACTCTTCACAGTCTCTGGTTGTCAACTTGTAGGCGATGCTCTGGACGTGGATTCTCTCAGTGTCATTACATTCAAGATACACCACCGGAGGAATTGGGGAACTAGTACACACTGTAGACGTCTTTATAGCGTGACCTACATAGTGAGAAATATTGTAGTGCTCAGTATTTGTTTCTGCAATAGGTCTGTGATATAAAGGGTATTTAATGAGTTCTGTCAAGATCAGGTTTATCCCATACCTTGACATCTGAGTGAAACATCAACTCTAACTATGTCTCGAGATTTAATGAACCTGATGTTTAAAATATCCTCAAGTTTTCAATGTATTACACACATATTCTATATCCATTCCAGGGTAATAGGAGGACTTCCAATATGGTTGTTTGTAGTGATATCTGACATCAACACCGTATGACTTTTACGAAACCTTTGTGAATTTGTGTATTGTCCGATCGAGAGCGAGAGTTATACACACAATTTGCACGAGTTTCGTTAACGTCATATGACACACTTTCGAGTGTAATAATTTCTTTATAACCCAATTTGTTCCATTTTAATCGCATAAAAATAGCCAGGAAACGCCCCACTTCTCTTGCGACGGCAAGCTACAGTGCCGTCACAAAAACATCGTTTGATGACGTCACAGACAGCATAATACGGGAGGTCGCGGTGAAACAATGCTTGCTAGGCAAACGTGATATTTGCACATGTGCTCATATCAATAATATTAACTCGGTTATTTTCAACCATATGGGTAATAAATCTAAATATTTCGCCTTAATAAAACCCCTATCATGTTGAGGGTTCTTACACCGTAAGATGCATTCAACCGTAGAAAGCAATAACAGTGACTAAAATCTTGGACAATTTAGTGTATATACATGTAAGCTTTCATACATACATTGACCTGAGTTAATCTAGCATAAGTTGTTTATAAGGCACAAATATCACTTTTTTTCTTAAATAATCCTACATATGTAAGTAAAATATAATATAATATATAATGCCTTACCCGTAATCGTACACAAGCACGCAAGATAGATGAAAATCACGTTGGTCTTTCTTAAAAAATGTAATGACATTCTCATTATTCACTTGAATGTACAGTAACTCCATATCTGTGAAAATAAATGTAAACCAAATTGTAGTCAAACTTCCTGTAACAGTTCATGTCCAACATTTTATGTTGATAAATGTTATACTGAATTGAAACGTCGTAAAATCGACCACGTTGTCGAAAGAAGGGCATATTGAGTGGAGTATGTTGAGTTTGAACATCATGTACTCGATTGGTATTTAGACTGGGGATCATGTATACTAATTAGTGGTATATCTCCACTTGGACGAAAACCAAATCTTACGTTTTCTCATTTTCTATCAACATACTCAATGCCTCTTTAGTAAATTATCCACTTTCAATTCAGTGTAATACGTCTTTAAATAACAATCCGACTAAAACCCACTTCCAGAAACAAAGCTGAAATATGCTTTGTAAGAGGTTGATTCTTCGTATAGTGTAATTACTTTGAGAATGACAGTAATCGACGGAATAGAAAATTATTTTAAAAGATATTCTCTTCTTCGTAATGAGTATTTTCTGTCCATCCAAAACTATTGTAAAACCAGATTGACATTGCAGCAAATATTCAACACACACGATGTAAATATACTTCGTTTAACATCTATATACCTTTTTAAAATATTCAGGTTAAGATCGTCCTTGAACAATATATGTCATGTGACAACTATGTATTTCTTCATATACAATTGAACCATGGGCCATGCCGCGTGAAATGCGAAATAAACTTGATTGAAATATTCATCACTAATTACACCACCATGTCTTTTCGATAGCCTTTGTTGCAGTTCTAAATTCAACTAAAGGGAGGGGCAACAAACTGTAATCAGACTTATTCAAAAGAAAAGTAAATGCACTTTATATTTTAAGAACAGCAAGTTATTATTTACATATTGGATAGACACAACTTGGTTGTAAATTGACCTACTCACATTATGCATCCTATTCGGTCAGTATACAGGCAGTCTATCCACTACACACATGTACATCAACATGCAGCTTGGCCACAGTTCGGTAACATAGCTTTAGACGTATCATTTGATCATAATTCATATTCAGCGGCATTCACTTGTATACTAATAGAGAAGCATTTTGATTACAACAACGTTATTCAAACTAGTATCAAACTACTAAGGCGAACACGGTGTGGGGGTATTCATGTTCTATAACACCCTCCACAAATCCAGCTATTGAATTCCATAAACGTGATTTTGAAAGGCTAAAAGCGATTGACATACATTTGTATACACAGAGCTGTTTTCCGTTGGGTGTGAAAAGGGTGCGGATAGTGAAAACAGCATAGCTGTAGCTCTAAATATATACATGTATATTCGACTAATAAGATTTGTTTGTCCAGTAGAAGTGCCACTTCCCTTTGGCTAGTAGTCGAGAGGCTTTTTCACATACAACGTTGATATACATCTTTTGTATCCATCAGCTTTGTCTTGCAAAAGCCTGTAGATCAGATCCTCTATCTGATGATCAGCGATGTTACTATTGTGATGGCCTTCACTTCAAATAGTAGTGCTTCTATGCCTTGTGAGATAGAATCTGCCCTGTGTAGTGGAGTCCCTTAGTGTCAAAATTGAAAAAAAATTGGCTTAAAGTATGATATAGTTTATACATGGAATTTAGCTAGTTTGTTAGTCGGTATCAAAATCCTTTCGTAAATACTATCATTGAACAAACATTGAATAAATATACATATAAGTATATTTTTATATATACGACCTGAGAGTTGTAAGATGCTTTAAACTGGTGTTATATATAAACTGGTATACATATATATGAATATATAACTATAAATAAATATATACAAATACTACCGTGCTGTCGATATGTTAATATGTGTCACCATAGTCTTGGCATGGTGTATGAGAACAACCCGGGTGTTAAATATAATAATAAAGATTACATAACGAGTAAGCGTTGAATAGCAAACATATCCAAACGTGACATTTTTTAATGCACGAGCGAAAAAAAAAGTTGGAATATTTCAGTATTCAACATTCACGAGTCTTGTGATCTATTTATTACCTACGAAACTCGATATTCATTTGAGACAACCATTAAACTATGCGCGACATTACCGCGCAATAAAACTAATACTGCGTAATTAATCTAACAGTAAAAATGTAGTTCCGTTTTCGGTTACGCTCTCTTTAGCTTCTCAAAATATCACAATGTTTGCATCCATCATTGTTCTAAATCAGGAAATCAAAACACTGACGCAATTGACGTCGACAGAGGTCGCCATTCCTTTACCGGTGATTTTCATACAACCACCCTTTTCTACACTCAAGCTTCTTATTGTGAACATATACACGTGTATATCTGGACGGTGGTCAAATTAAAAACTGATCATGCATGGCGAACATCATTTATATGCTATATGCATTTACTTCTAAAACACGGAATTCGTGTTGACAAAAACGTTTACGAAAGGGATATATTACTTCCAAGATTAACTTGAAGTTAAATATCATTGTGATTTAAATAAGAAATATTCGAGATCAGAAGACGAGTTCTGTTTTTTTAATTTTCCACATTTATTTTTGCTGTGATGCCCGTTTATTCACTGTGTAATATCGTACACCGGATGTAGAGAGGTGTACATCGATGATATCTTTGTAGAGAGTAGTAGAAAACAAAACACACGGTATGTAACAGCGGATATATCCTATTGCGTAAAATTAACCTTTGTACACAGTAATGCATACATGAGGAAAATGATACATTTTGTGAATGCGGAAGGTTGTTTCAATGTACTGTGGCATATATATATAATCCAAAACTTGCTTTGCTCATCGACTCTATCGACAATTTTGATGCAATTGAGATGTTTTACACGACAATTTGGCCACAATATGTACATTTTTTTAAATAATATTCACTGGTATGCATAACTTGACTTCTGCAGAAAAGAACCCATGCCTGGGAAATGGTTTCAAGTTATTTTCTAGAGCGGTATGTTGTTTTTTGCTTTCGTAGCTTGTGTACTGTTTGTATGATAGATTGCTGCTTCGCTGTACCTTTTGTAGTTTCGGTTGATGTACCGCTTGTAGACATGGTAGATTTACATAAGTAATCAACAAAACATTTCTGACACACAAAAGCCATTCTTCAAGTAAAACATACTGTTTCTGCATCACTTACAGGTTATGTTCGATATCAATGTACTGTGTATGTTATCATGAGCTTCCCTCGAAACAGGCTTATTAGTTTCTGGCACTTCAAACAAAACCAAAAAAAACCTGATGCCACATTGATGGCCAGGTTTGCACTACGAAAGAATATGATTCACAAGGTTGCAACATATGTCCACGAATATGGGACCAGAAAACATCAGTTAAAACAGAAAAAATGTGATATTCAAGATCGGAAACTGGTCAGCTGACAGCACTGAACGACAGATATTTTGTCAATTGCCAATATTATTTAACTGTTCTGTCACACAATGGGGCATTTCTGTAATCCGTGTGACATCATCATTCTCATCAACATCTGTATCCACTGGGTCAAAGTCATCAGATGAGTCTGTAGCAGTATTTTCATTGTTTAATTGTCGCCACTATTTTATGAACTTAAGTGGATCTTATTTGCCATCATGTGATCAATCGGATTTTTTTAAACGTTCACTCTGTGCGTTCTCTGACTTGGAGAAACTCGCGTTGGCATCAATGATCTAGAGTTACCTGTGTTTACTTGCATGTCAAAGCCTTTAGCGTTTTTTAGAACTTAATGGACTTCTCCAAAAAAGACATAATAACAAACAATGCCTTATACTCACATTTAATCAACGGCAACGCTTCTTTTCTATGTAACATCAATTTCCATTCTATAGATATCTCTCGCACTCTTTCTCATTTGGTGTGACAATTGATAGAAGACCAATTGCTAGATCAATCCTTTGTTAGCCAATAATATTTTATCATTATCTTATTACTTTCTATACTCTTCTGATCATTTCTGTTTAACCGCTAGGTAAATGCTCCCCCTTAATGTTTGATTAGTATTTGACTAATATAAACATTCCAGTTTAACGCTCGGAACGAGTAACGTATCTGTGGTATGAGAGGATTTTAAGGTACTCTCGACTACAAAAGCGAGCTTCAGTTACTGAAGTTTTTTCTGTGATGTTCAATCTTTTAAGAATCACAATTTTTTCAGGGTGTGTTTTAAAGGTATTGTTGATAAAAGTCATACATTTTTTATCCTACTTGTCACAGTTCTTAAAATAAAAATAATGAATATATAATGTGTCACCCCTTTGAGACCTGGAAATGAAGGATACGGATGATACAGATGATTTACGTTATTTTGTAAAAATACTACCAACGGTACACAAGATATCTACAAACTGTATACAAAGGAAAATCCACACCGATGTTTGACAGACTGAACTATAACAAACTTGAATAGCTTATTGGTAGAATTCACACTGTGTAAGGTAAATGTGATGCTTAGTTAAGACATTTTTCGTGTGAGTGAATCAGAATGTAACATATATTTTTTTTAAATGATCAAAATATGTGAACATATGCCACCAAAAATACAACCTCCAGACTGCGCAAGGCAAAATACATTGATATACGTATAATAACCCATAGGCGAAAAGAAAAAATCCAAGGCAAAAGTTATTGTAATAAGTATCTTTCCTTGATGTTATTTCAATATACATGTAAAGCTGAAAATGTAGCTATTTCCCTCCTCTCTACAAACATATCATCGATGTACACATCTCTACTTCCGTTGTACGATGATACATGGTGTTATAACTAGTACTAATAACCATTAACTTGACTTGAAATTGTGTCGTTTTGTTATCTTTTTTATTATTATTATTTTGAAATCTATGCTTTTGTGAGAGAATGAAAGAAACTCTTTGTCCATTCAATGCAACTCTTGAGCATGAAATCACGCTAAAGAAATATTGATTTTATAGATACCAAACTGGTTTATAGTTGACATATGACTATCCAAAAAGCGTGTGTACAAATATGTTTACGAGCTTGTGAGTTTGTGAATTCTGTTAACGACACATGACTGTCATTTTATTATTATTGTACTTTTTGTCAAAACTTATAGAAAGAGTTTGATGTCAATATCAATATCTGAAGATCACATAACGTCTCTTCTTATCTGGAGATGAAAAAAGATAACTGAACACTTAACATGTAAATGAGTTATTGAAAAGTATGATCGTCCTATTCTGTAAATACCTATATCCAAATTGAATCCTTTCTTCACTCACGCGTGCATCTTTCCCTGCCCTTTGCTCTGTACATATATATCCATTGTGAACATATGTTTTGAATATCATATGTACATGTAGGCATGTGTTTTTGAATTTAAATAATAAGTAATAATAACTTATGTATGTCGTTATTGAGTAGTATTCAAACCAACATTATTTAATACAACTTTGTGTATAAAGCAAGCAGTTTAATGGGGCCTTTTCGAATTGAGTAACTTTTATTCGCGTGGTTAACGATTTACATATCTATTCATACATGTGTGTTATATACAACATTGATATCATCTACTGTCGGCCATGTTCACAGGAAGAGAATATTGATGGCATTGAACGAAGTCTAGTTTATTTCTCTTGAACTTTAATTAGAGAACTTCTTGTGTTCAAGCGAAGAGTCATCAGATGTCAAAATTGATGCAGTTAAATGTTTAAAAAAGTTTAAGACGGTACAGAAATCTATCCTGATTCATTCAACTATAAACTCTTGAATGATGAATGATGAATGATTTCTTACTCACATTCTCAATTTAAACATGAACAAATGAGTAAACATCTATTCGTTTGCCAATATCATTCAATAACAGACATGCATTTGAATTTATAATATCTTTAATGCATTAACCACGTAACAAAATAAACAATTATTGATTAAATGAAATCACGATGAACTATTCCCATAAACATAGTTTTAAAAAAAAGAATATGGTTATGTAACAAAAGAGATTGTCAGCCTTTTGGACAAGAAAATAACAATTTAGAGAGAGTATGAATGGCATAGATGGACATGAAATGACCATTCAAAGTTTAGAAAAAGCATTATCCACTCAAAATAGAAGCTTGCACAGAAGACCGAGGACAGCGACTCCGAGCAGGGAACTTCTCAGACACGTGGAACCTGGAGAAAAGAACGTATAGACTTACATTAACGTACCAATACATACAACATTATATGTGTAACACTATCGGGACTTCTCTAGTCAATGAATGTTTGTTATGAGTCAATACAATAAATGTCAATATTACTTTATAATGATATAATTAAAAAAGGATTGTAAGGCCGTTTAAATGTTCGTGTCATCTGAGGGGTAGCCGAAGGAAAGGCATAATTTACTGTTCTACCATTGAGGTCTATTTCTTGAAATATTTCACTAAATTTCGGACAAATGGAGCTTGATCAGTGAACACAGTTTGGACGCCCGACAAACAATTCTATCTTAACAATTTTAACGTTATGCATCACATGAACCAAATCCAACACAAACATTTTAACATTGGCAGGAAATTTGGACGGATGGCATGTCCATCCAAGTGACACACTTACCATCAACCTGACCTCCAAGACCCTCGATGCTCTCCTTCACCCGCAGTGCTTCAGCGCTGGTTTTGTCCGTTATTTTGTTGTAGTATTCCTTCAACTCGTTCAGAGCGTTGTCCTTCTGCTCGCCGGTCAGAGACGATAGAGATTCTTGGAAATCTTGAAATTTTTCTGCTGAGAAGTCTTTCATGTTGTTTAGGGCATCCGTAAAAGAGTCTCCAAAACTGCTAAAAGCATTCCCAAGAGCATCCTTCAGGTCATCTAAAAGCCCTCTCTTCACCAGACGTTTTTGACGCTCTTCGTCATTTGTCTTGGCAAAAGCTGTCAGAGCAAGGGCCACAAACATCAGTAGAATGGAGAGTTGAAGTTTCATTGTTGTGCTGAAATTATATATGAACCTACTTCAACACACAGATCGAAATTGAAAGCGTTAGTTTGTACGATAACTTTTTGGACAAGATTTTGAGACTGAAGATATATAGAGATTTGAACTATCTATAGTTAAATGATAATAAGCCTACAATTTCATTACAACAAACGACTATTAGAACCATACCTACCGTTTCACTATTGTAAACAGGTTTTTGTATGTGCAACCCCGAATGAAACATAGTTACGCCGTGTCTCTAAATTTAATTCGTAATTTTCGGAACATGATCAATTCATATTTCTAAAAACACGTCGGTTTGGAATATCCTTAACCAGGCGAGATAGGAGAGTAAAATTTGGCTTTCTGACTTGTTTTATGACATCCTACAACAACGATACGACATCGATTTAAAGTTCAAGAAGCTACGTTATGCCGACAACATCTTGTACTTAGATAAGCATGATCTTAATTCATGAAATGTCACCTTAAATACTAAATCTGATATCCAAAAGGTCAATCGAAAAAGCAATTTCAGCACCCGTGTTTGTTTGAAAGGATATTAAATGATGAAGTATCATGCCCTCATGAATGAAATTGTGTATGTCTCTTTACGGGATATATCCACTTCAGAGACATTTGATATCGACAGAATCCGACAGAAATGTTTTACCCGGTTGAAATTATATATCGTTTGTTTTGGCCCCACGGTGTAAAATACGGTTAGACTGCAAAATTCGCATTGCGATATATTATTACAAGTTGCATAAACTCTCTCTCACTTTCTATGTTTGGCTATGAACATAAATATTGTCTGTCTGTCTGTACATATCTGCAATTGCATGTCTGTCTGTCTCTCTCAGTATGATAATTTCGTTATAATATTCGGCATCGGATGACATCAAGATGTGTTATTTTTAGGTGGTAGGTGTTATAATGGATCTCCCTCTCCCTCTCCCTCTCCCTCTCCCTCCCTCTCCCTCCCTCCCTCCCTCCCTCCCTCTCTCTCTCTCTCTCTCTCTCTCTCTCTCTCAATAATGATAATCATACTTGCTTGTATCCGTGAAATAAAACTTTCAAGCTAGGGAAACAATCAACTCGTCACTCTTCAAATATTTACTTTTCAAGAAAACGTATATCCTCTCGAGCTCAATATCACATCCCGGTTGGACGAACATAACGACAAGGTTAATTTTCATCCTGTAACCAGTTTCAAGTAGCACATTTTGACGCTTTCCGTTTAAATGGCATCAGCAATAAACAATAGTAACATGCGTTGTTAGAATATGTGACTTTATGCTCTGAGTGATGAGACAGATTAACTATGTAATGATCAAGATAATATCGTCCTGAACGACCTTAATATTTAGCAATACCCGCTATTTGGCGTTTATGGATGAATACGCGTTGTATTTCAACTGACTCAGTCACCAGTCAGCTTATTCAAGTTATCACGTATAATGGAAGGGAGACAACCCTCGCTTGTTCAACCGCTTCATGGTCGACTCGTGTGCTGACGGTGGCATCATACACCACATTATGATTAACTTAATATTGATCTTGTGCTCATGTATCATTAAATATCTTACAAGTAGGAATAGTTGTACTTCAAACTGCTGACTGATTGCAATAGCCGTACCATCAACATTACAATAATGTACCCACAAACATATTGACAGTCATATATACATGTATATAATAACAGTGACATTCAAACACTTCATGTTATTCTTTATATAACAAATGTATTGTCATGTACCGTCAAGTCGTATATTTAAGACATATCGTAATCCGATTTTCAAAACATTAAGGTCACAGTGACCCCACCCTGATGAGAGAGTTGCCCTTCGATACATCAGCTTATACTACAAAGGATTGAGGTCAGCCTTCGAAGGTATTTCATTATGAAATGTCGTTTACGTATCAAGTCCGTCACTATAGATTACTGATTCAGTTGACACTGATGTCGGGTACATACCTTATGCTGTCAGTGCTTCTCGCTCGTCCTTCTTGTGCTTCAAACAGCAAGTATGGCAATGGTTATGGGTGCGTATTAATGTCAGGTAGTCATGCGTGAACGTATAGGATTTCGAGTGACTGTGACCGATACTGCACTACTGTATTGCTAAGAAGGTTCGAGACAGTGAACAAATGTTGTGTGAAATGAATATGCACAGTGTTGTTAAATAAATATCTGCAATAGTGAATATCGCTGCAAGTTATTCATATTGTGAAGACACATATAACACCGGGTGGTTTTTTATTATTTTTATAAAGGTACATTTGTTAGGCTTGCCACACACTTCTCATAACATACGGCCACTGTTGTAGAGTGTATACGTATGTTTATAGCTTTGATGACTTCGTCTTTAAAAGTTTGGGTTTTTCTTAAGAAGAATTAATGTTTATCGTTCATAAACGTGTATAGAAAGTTTGATTAAATAACAATGATCACACAAATCTACACGCGTATTATAAATAAATTGATGTTCTATTCATTCAAACAAAACAGTATTAATTTGAATAAAAGGAGTTATGAAAAGAGTATCAATTTCACTTTCTTCAACACCATCTCATATCGTATGATTTGTAAAAACTAGGGATAGGAAACTTAAGGTAAAATGTGAATATGTAAAAACAGTAAAAAAGACTAACTAAAAATACATTGCACTTGACGAAACTAGATCAAACATTTAATATATTATGCAGACGTAGCAGTGAGATAAAGGACACTTTCACATTGATAATAGAGTCACCAAAATTCGTTTTCAAACTGTCATGAACTACTTAGATTATAAAATAGAACAAACCTGTAACTAACACTATGTACTGCATTAAACAGAGGTTACACTGACACAAGAGGTTTTGATAATAACGGAATGTTGATTCATTGCTTCTGGGAAGGCGACATGTGACGCACAGCTTGTTTAATGCATCAGATCTGAGGGTTGGGTGATGAACATTCTCCTCGTGCTTTGTGTTGCTGTGAACCTGCGGCTGACGGCTCAACTGTCAGTCCGGGATGACAAGGTACGCACTTAAACAGTTCACCTTCAATGAGTTTGAATGCAGGGGTACAAGGGCTGGATGTAAGTCAAGTCAAACATGTTAATTGTAGCTTAGTCATCGGGCTCGTATACAAACAACACAGCTTATTCGTGATGCATATGTTACAGTCATACAATAAAGTATTGCCTATATTATTGAAAATAACTGAGTTTATATCAACATATAGCAACCATTTTTTTCACCGCGATTTCGTCCTCTGTGCCGTCATAAAAACACATGTCTGTGACGCCACTGTATATTGCCGCGACAACAGCAGCGGCCGCGAGTCGTGGCTAATATAACGCGATAGCAATGGAAACGAATTGGTAATAAAGACATTATTACACTCGAAAATGTGTAATATAACTTTGAGTAATGTATATGCAAGTAAACACTCAACAGGAACATACTGATCAGACAAGTACCCCTGGTATCACTTCATTTTTTAAAAGTCAGTAATTCTGATTCTGAGACGCCTGTGTGAATGATCTCTTAAGCAAATTATAGTTTGACAATCTTAAGATTAAATTTAATCAAGAGATGAAAATAATATGTCAGTCTGGGGGAATATTAGAAAGACTTATGCGCTTACACTCGAATGTGTTCTGAAACATGATAGATTCCCTGTATCCCCCTCCCCTACGTATTTCTACGTAGATACATGTAAAGTATGTTGAAGGATATCATCATTTATGGAGACGCGTCTGAAAAGTTTAACCATTAACGATATTTTTTAATTAGATAATTGGTATCGAACGAATAGTACATGGGTTATGATTGCGGTGCGCCCGTATAATCAGACACTTCTCAACATGTGTTATCATGTTCGTATTTGACCACGCTATGGTAACATATTTTGATGTGTTTGTTGATGGGTGGTAGTTTAAAAATAAATAGATAGACATTACCATATTTGTTACCTAGAGCCATAGATAATTCGAATTGTGAAATAGCGGTATGCAGTATGTGACCATTATATACCTGGAATATAATTTTGTTGATTTATTTGATTCATCCGTGGTCTGGTTATCAGGGAAAATATCAGAGGTAGTTATTGTTATATATAAGACCTCTATGCTAGCGAGAGGTCGGTTATCAGATAATCAACCTCTTGATAACCGACCTCTCGGTTCGATATGGTGAATATGTCTCGGCTCGCCTCGCCATGTTCATAGAGGCTACTTGCTTTAAAATTTACTTCTTATATTCAAAAGTATTATATTCACAAATGTAAATCATCGGACAACGATAGAGATAATCATGCCATGTATTGTTGGTAATAACATGCTAACTATACTCGAAGTTAGAATTGTAAAGGCAATCAATTCACGCCCTGGTGCAATCATCATTACGATTTGAATTATTCTTCAAGCTGACACGGCGCCAGTAGTAATAAGTTTTATGAATATAACACTATTGTGAGCTTGTTGATACTTCGTTTGATCACTCGAAAACGCCCCATTCCATGTTCCATTCTCATATGTTTACTTTTTAAAATATGAAATTAGATTAAATATCACTGAATGAAGAAGTGTATTATACAATGCAACGTATCTCGGTTTCATTTCGACCGGAACAGACCTTTAAACACGGGATATGAATATTTTTGTTTGAAACATCCGACCACTCCATTTTCCCCACCTCCTCGCGATCACGCACTGTTGATTGTGTGCAGTACGTGAATTTAAAAACACTTGCCTTGAACAAAATATTGGGGCAGTGTCTGGCGTTGTCCTGTTGTCCTACTCCTAGTCCATGGTGTCGTAAGAAGAATCGTCTTTCCTTTTTTGTTTTCAAAGTGTAGCTATTATACAGATCTTGCGGGCTTTTTTCCTTTGATGATAGTAGCCGAAAAGAATGAAACACTAATCGATGAAAATCGGCAAATGACACCACATCCGAATCTCTATCTCTATATTTGTGGCCTCATATGTCTGATTAATCAGTGCAGCATTTAATGTATGATCATGTGATGTTCTTTCGTCTCATAATGCACTGCTACTGAGTCGCTGTAACAACTATGGATTCATGACATGCATTAACACAAATAGTCAATCTGATTATAACTACATAGATGTAAAGGTCCCTAATGAAGGACCTAGGGGACATAAGAACAGGACTATTTCTGGATAACAACTTCTTTAATGTGAAAATACACGCCTACAGGCCATTGTTTATCCACCACTCAAGTACTTACTCCCCTCATGTATGTATTGCAAATCCTCATTGAATACCATTCTCATGCTTTACCACTTTACTTCCTGTTCTTATGTATAACACTTCTAAATGCCCTTCAAAAGACCTAACCTATGGGACATATAACTTTAGAACTAGTTTTAACCAGATTGCACATAGTATACAACCATTTAGTTTATCATTTCTGGCTCACAACCATATCTTTACTTTATAGTGTGCATGTATTCATGCATTTCAGATGATAATCGACATGAAGTGTGACCCCCGGGTAGACAACCGCCTTGAGAAGTGCCCAATGGGCTACTGTTGCGTACGGGACGAGTTCCTCCCTACATATGTGTACTGCAAGAAGATGGGGGTGAAGGACGAGTCGTGTACAACCAAGACCACGGAGTCCGCCTGTCCCTGTACCCTAGGGCTGCGCTGTGTCCCCAACATTCAGCAGGACGGTATCACATCGCTCTATGGGGAATGCAAAGCAGAATTGGGCCCAGTTAACATCGGATAAAACGTTGGCTGGTGGTGGTGTGAGGTGTTCCTGTATTTGTAACTTCAGTAATTAAAATTTAATGTTTTGTTCTGTTGTTTTCTTAGAATGGATTATAATTTAGGAATTGGTTTGATAGATGCATATCAAAGTCGTGAATTTAACTTTAAACATGTTAAATGTTATGTACAGCGCATTGGTGTAGTGGTTAACATGCTAACCCCTTACGCCAAAGGTCCGGTTCGAATTCCGGTGGAGACCAAATATTTGTGATATGTTTCTCATACTGTAGTGTGTTCCCTTGGCAAGGCACCTATCATTGCACCCAGTCGACTCAGCTGTTTAAATGCGTACCTGAACACGAGAAGTATAGCGACCTTGAAGGTCGCACGAAGCGCGAAGTAGCAGCTTTGAAAGTGGAATTCCTTCAAGATAATGATATATGAGTAACGCCTTGAACAAGCATGAGTGCATGGGCCAATGTGCGATATCAATATCCACTATTATATTATCTTCAATATTGGTTTAACTCAATTTATACTGATTGTGATGGTTGCAACTAGCTTCCCGATTCGTTCACGCACGGACTGAAATGACATAAGTAATAGTAATATAATTGCTTTTTTCACCAATACAATAGATTTACATGATTTACATGTTAGTGTATAAACATTAATTTTAACAATACTTCTAATAAGGTTCTTTAAAACGACTATCAAGTTAGGCGTACTAGATTTGCCATTTATATTGATTTAATACTTTTGAATTGTACATGATAATTTACGTTTATTAATGTACTTGAACATGGATGACTGAAAAATTTTCAAAGAATAGATCAATACCAGAGTTCTTTGTAAATGAACATCATGTTGTGTTTAGTGTCAGTGTCAGACATGTAAGCACCAGATGAAGCACCAGTAAAATATTGAATGAAGTTCCTGCCAAGTCTGTGGCCTTGATGCGAATGGGATAGATATTAGCATAAACCTATTGATCTTGATTTAAACATATATAGTTCCGTGAAAGGAACCGGATTGGTAAACAAGCTTACAGCTTATTTTAATACCGCTCCGGAATACATCAATACATTACATGTGGTGATGAATGTACAATATGTATTCCATCTTATATATGAAAAGAACAATAAAAAAACACACCAATTATGGACTTTGGACTATGGAAGGACTTTGCGTAATTTACAGTTTTAGAGTTCTCTTGTTCTTTGACGAAGCTATGTCTCGTATTGATTATAGCCCATTACCCCTACAGCCCATATCCCCTACACTCTATTACCCCTACAATTAGTTAAAACAACACAAGCACTTACCTGTCTGACATACTGAACGAGTGACTAAGTATGGAGTAAGATTGACTTAGAAAAAATATTTTATATCAGAAGACACTTGAGTGAGATTCTCTATGTAAAATTACTTCGATTGACATCTCGATTAACTTGTAGCTGATCCAATATCGCTTCCTTTGTAATTATCTGAATAATATACCTCTGCCCCGTGTAATTATCTTAATAAAGTCCTACTGCGACGAGAAACAATTGCAATATTTAAAGGTGCATCCATTGTGTTTCATTACTTTTTTTTATTAGGCTTTAACACGTTCCAACTCACCATATGTGCCGTTTACAGTGCAAATAAATCAACTCAGCTTGCATATTCATCCCCAATCGCTAAATATGTCATAATTACAAGTTTCTAATTAAACATCATTATGCATGTGCAGAAAGCGAAACTGCACCCTCCATTTACATGCGCAGGAGTTATACATGTATGACATATTAAACATGATCAACCCAAATTTACCATTTCGTCTGTTATAAATAAAATTACGTTTGACTCATTGGCGCACGTCAATCGCGATGCATTGTCCGGTTTTCGATCAGAAATCACTACTTTTACACTAATATAGTCAATATACTAAGTCGACTATCATCAAAATGTTAGTTTTAGGTAACAGTCGGTACTATAAAGTAACACCATTTATAACGTTTGGAATATGTGACCCCAAACAACACAATGGATCTACCTTAAAAAATGCCCCTCTTTAAATATATTTATCTAAACGCTGAGAAGTTTTAGGTGATAGTTAGTGTGTAATGACTTATTAATTGAAATAACGCAAACAATCGGCAAATATCTCCCTAAAAGGCCGTCTCGAACCCAAACTTTCATACTACTGCACACCAAATCAAGCGGTCAGAACTACAGGGGCAGGCAGGTAGGGGGCTTCGGAAGTCAATCCAAATGGGATCGATTCTGCCGTGGTCAAGATACACGTTTCCATAGGGTTTAAGGTACATGTTCAACAAATCAGATCACTCACTGCTTGATCTTCCTCTTGTGAAACTTGTCTCATCTTTTTGGTAATTTCTTGTATGAAAGATTGTTGTTAAATCACAGGGTTATGTCAGTATTTGTCAACCGTGTCGCCATTTTTGGTTGACGTCATGGCATTGAAATTTCTCATCTGATAATTAATTGTCAGAAATAACTACAATTACGTCGCATACTTAGCGAAAATCGTTTTATCCAGGGGGCGACAACCATTATCGGCAATAGTTTACTTGCGTGCCTAACTCCCACTCCTTTGAAACTACCTGAATCCGTCTACGACTTGTATCACTATGTACAGCTTTGTGTGAATTTTTTATCTTCAAACTCTTAATCGTGGTTGTCAATTTGTTAAAGTTCACGTGCAATGCATTTTTCTCAAGAATGACAGATTATTACCTCTACTTACATTATATATCGGAATTGATTATTCAGACGATTTTAATTACCCATTAGCGATGCCGTAATCATAATCCTTGAGGCGTGACTATGATTAACCACAGACGAGGGTTAATGATGATTATCACTTCCGCTAGATGAATTTATGAGGTGTGTTAAAACGCCAAGAAGACATGTTTATGCAATAATTATATCATTGTCATCTGCAGAATTACCTAGTTGCATATCTTATCATCCGAACAATGGAAAATTTAAGTTGTTTTATTGAAGATTTGATTGTGAAATTAACAATCAAAATGTTGCGAAATTACGTTGAATTATGACTATCGTCGTATAAGCCGTATAAGTAATTCATTGGCCGATTTCAGAAATTTAAAATCGAGCAATTGTGAAATTGAAATCCCATTTTAATGAATCCGAATGTGACCATATGGCATGACAACTTATCTTTAAAAGAACCCGTTGATCCTTTATATCAAGCAGGGATTATCCTGCCTAGTTTGAAGTTGGTGATAGCTTGTATTCTCATTGCCTTGATAAGAAATATACTTTTATTGAAAACTCATAACCAGGCTGGCTAAAATATCGGCACGTCATCATGCAACACTCACTATCATTCTTATCTTTGTGGACACGAAATCAGAGGCGCACATGCCAAACAGATTGTGATATTAATAGAACGGCATTTCATGATCAAATTACAACTTTGGCATCTGAGAATATGTCAATACCTCCTCTTTGAGAATACAGATTACATAAACATATAATTAAGCGTAAATCTAAAATGGTTATCTAACCATGCTTATATAATGATAAACATACACGTAGAGCAGCGCCCATGTCATGTGAATCGTAATTCTTTTTCCTGATAAAGAGTTGATAAGAAGCCCAGACAAAATGACGAGAGCAGTAGAAGTTGCTATTGCATTTTTCGTGGGTTATCTAATCGTCTCATCGCATCAACTGCTTGACCAGGTAATCTGCTGCTGTATATTTACCATTATACTCTGTCGAAAATTGTTACGGAAAAAGGTCAAATAGGCCATACCGGTTGTGAATAAACCTTATCTTGTACCATGTCCCTTCAGTGACCTCAGAACGACACTCAACGAAATTCTTGTGGTGTAAAATGTCATTCAAAGACATTGTGTTTTTTAGTTTGTCTTACACAAAAGAGTCCTACGATTTTGTCATTTTAGCTTTTTCTTCGTTGATAGTAACTCGCATCTGTCTTGTACCTTATCTTCACTTCATTTTTTTGCTACAATTGCGCAAATAGAATGTTAACATACTTACCTAAGTGTGTCTGGACCTACCGTTTGGATTTTAACCATAAACGTTTTCTGCACTTGTTCTTTCTCTGTGTGTTTTATAGGCCGTTATTTTCACAATCATTTTACATTTCCTCCGGCTTTGTATGACATTGTATACATTTCCCGTTGGTGCATAACCTTAGTTCTATTTAAGTTAAAATTTGAGGTCACCCGTCTTACTGTTCTTAATGTATTGATTTCGCCATATGGAATGACCGCTTTTGTAGTGACATATCTGAAGAATATTCAAATAATAATAATGAAGATACTTATATGGCGCTAAATCCACAGCACTAAGGACCATGCTCAAAGCGCTACACACATTATTACCCTGGTATAAGGACCAACATCGTTCCATTTTCATTCTCAACTCCTCTTGGAGTATGCAAATACCCTCAATCGCAAAGAACTCGTCGCCATACTAAATATAAAATATTCAATCACCATGTGATAAATACGACTCAAACAGAGTTACATCTTGTCTTCAGGCGCAAACGAAACTAACATTGAATTTTAAAAATAGTCTCTTCATATCTCTGAAAAACATGGGTTTTAAAAAGTTTAAGAAATCGTTGTTATGCAATCTCCTTTTATAGACGAGATAGGAGAGTCGATAAGGATTTTCCTATGTATTATGACCTCCTAGGGTGCATCAATCAATTTAGATCTTAGAAGGTTAATAACGTCAGCGACTACTTTTACAATTTGCATTTCTACATAGTATTTATATACCTTTTTAAGAATATCTTGCCAAATATCATTGTTGAAAATGCGATTTCAGCACCCTAAGTGTGTTTAAATTTTTAACAAAAAGAAGAATAGAAGCACCATAATATGAGTGGACTCTTGACATAAGCTGATGGATGGAATTGAGAGTACGTCTTTACACATGTGTCGATCTGTAACCCATTTAACGCCTCCATCTTGCTCAACGATATGTTATGCAGCAAAATTTTGTGTCCAGATTTGGGTGACCAAATACAAGGACTTTACATCGTTTGCTAATCCACGAATTGCCTCACAGGACAAAAAACGGTTAATTCCTTTGCCGCCAAGCTCAATGCTATCGTAGGTTGCCAAGTACTATCAGTAATCTTTCCGTGAAATTCGAATTTCAGGTGACCATAGATAAGAAATGTGATCCGGCTATCGATCAACGCATGAACGACTGCCCCAATGGGTACTGTTGTGTTCGAGACGAGTTCCTACCAACCTACGTCTACTGCAAGAAGATGGGTATGAAACATGACGACTGCACCTCTCACATCACGGAGTCCAACTGCCCCTGTGTCCTGGGTCTCTACTGTAAACCTAACATTGAAAGCGCCACATTCCATTCGCTCTACGGAAAATGCCAAACTTCACACAACTCGTCAGGACCCACGTCTCCGCCCATAACAGGGTAACTTGAAATTCGACCTGAAATAGAGCTGTTGAAAAGTTCATGTATGGTGTTTTCTTGTTTTTAGTTGTTTTTATTGTATTATTTTTTAACACAAATTAACAAATTCAAAATAACCTAATCTTTATTTATCTTACATGTGGTAGCATCCTAAATCAGTGCACATCTACTTAATAAGACAGACAGACAGACATAATTATTCAGTATAATGCCTTTGGCCAAAAATACAGAAATTTCAGGGTGTGCAATGCTGCGCATTTTGCTTATTTACATAGTTTAAACACATGATACACAAACATATTATATCTTTTTGTGCCTCAATTGATGGTAGTCAGTAGTGATTTGTGTATATAAATAATAGTCTGATAGGTTATTTATTTTTTCAATCCAAGTTTGCTGTAGGTTGTTAAAAAGTCTCTGTTTAAACATTGATAAGAAAATAATTTATTCTCCCACATATCCATTCATATCCAAATCCAAATCTAAATAAAATATTTTTAATGTGGGAAGCCCAAGAGGTGCGTCCAATATCATCTAGGGCTGTGAGCATTTTGTAGCACTGATGGGGTAGTCTCTCAGGGGCCATCTGTATCAGCCTTCACCAGAACTTGACAGCTCTTGTCATATATGTAAGCTGCAATGGAGCTCTACTACATTCACCAAGCACCATTGCATTACAAGTATTGTTGGAAACTTTGAGAAAAGATTTGCACTTTTTCACTTGAACATCTTCAATTATTTTGCTATATATAACTCCCCAGATTTCTGATCCATACCACAGGATAGGAGTAACAATACTGTCAAATATTTTAAATCAATCTTTACAACTGATATCTATTTATTGTCATAATTGCTTTGGAACTCTGTGAAGCTAAGCAAGTTTGAGCCTGTGTCCATTCCAGTTTGGGTGTAAACATAATACCTAAATATCTGTAGAAGGGTACAACATCAATATTTTCACCAATGTAAGTAAAATATATATACATTCACAACCGTCCAAAACAAGATTATTTTACATTAATAAAAAATGTATCATCTCTGAAACATTGAATATCCAGTTTTTCGATGGCAGTACATTGTGACACCATCACATTTATGACGTCGAAAACGTGAGTTATACATTTGATTATGTAAATAGCATACTGATGTCATGTTCGTTAGAATCAACCGTGAAAGCGATATCTCCAAGGAGACATGGCTTGCTCTTACACACTAGATATCTCTTATTGAACACATTTTCGGATGATAAATATACTGTAACTAATATAAACGTATTAATCAAAACTCTAAACCTTTCTTTTATAAGGAATGTTTACAACTTTATTTCAAGACAAAGCATTCGATGTTTGATATCACTTAAACTATACTATATGTACCACATAAACGGTATGTTCGAATAAATTATTGGGCGATTTCGTTTTAATAATTATATTTTGATAAACGTATATTAGGATTTTATAGTGAATTGCATGGCACATTGATGCATTGTGGGAAGATACTAGCTCTGCTTTCCACAATATAAATGTTGAAAAATAGTAAGTAAAAAATCCATTTCAACTTATAATATCAACAAATAGATTCATTGCTTTTATAGTTTGAAACCTTATAATTTCCTTTAAATCGCTTTTAAGAATTTGAACGCTTGCCGACAGTTGTCAGCTGTCCGAATTTAACAGTCATGAACTCGAGTTTCCTGTTATTTTCGTGACCTTCCTTTTTCTGCCTTTACATGGTCCTGTTGTAACCAGTCCAACGTTTGGATAAACAAGTGCTTGTCTCCATGTATACAGACACATTTCAAGGTCTCATCACAAGAGATACACGTGTCATATATCACAGCTCTATCATTGACCAATTAAAAGTTATGATCAAGGTTGATTAATTGAAATTTCGGAAAATGCTCACTGCGCAAAGGTCATGGTAACAAGGTCAAAACATATGACCTCGTTTGAAACGTCTCATTATAAAGGGCGTGTGTGACAAGAGGCTTATTTCGTAGTTTAGCAATACATGGTGAACACTTGTCCAACCTACATCAAGGTAATTCTGCATCACTACAATCCACCAAGAGCTTTAAGATCAGCTGATTCATTCATTCATTAAAGCTCATGTCATTATTCTGCCTTTACCGGAATATACGGCTGTGACTTGTCCAAAAACTAGTTTGAAGTTTGAACTAAGATATTGGTACATGCGATATAACCATACCTTAATGTACAACCAGGGCAGCATTTACTGTAAGATTAATTTGTCCTATCAATCAAAGACTGTTGCAAATCTTGATTAATAATTTTTATCCATTTTTCTGAGGTCAAAAAGGCCCTTATTTACCCTTTCTGATGTCAGTGAATAACCCTTTTCTGATGCTTGAAATCAAGGTTTCAGTACATATTTATTCTGCATTTTATTATATATATTCACAATATTAACTATAAAGCTAATGTGTCACTTACATATTCTATAAATTATATTTAATCTATTATACGGAATAAGGCACAATCTATAAATAACAAACTATATCTTTTGTGCACATCAGTGAGTGTATGCATCTTCAAAACCTTTACTTAAAGACTAGATGTACAATGTCAAATAATTCATATTTTGTTACTGGCCTAACGTCTAATAAACTAAAAAAATAATCTAGGAATGCTATTACATGTATGTAATCTTAGCGATGACCTTTACTTAATGGTATATCCATAAAATCCACTAAAGTTATTTTTATGTCAGGACATCACTCAATATGTATGCTGTGTCCACAAAGCCAACCTTTATAAAAAGGCCAACGCAACCTACGACCTCACATTATCTTTTATGTTTATAATGTTATGAAATCATCTTTACATCGTTTGCCGATTGCACTATTTTTGACAATCGTTTCTAAGGCTAACGACGTGAAGTAAGTTATATTTTATATTTATTAATTTATGAAACCATTCAATACATCATATGCAGGTTCTAATATTTCTGACAGTTTCTACTTAATGGCTAATTTGCCCAACAGAACCCATGACCTTTCTGATATTGAAGTCAAGGAAATCATTCGATTACCAGGTTAAAACTATAGGCAAACTGTTCAAGACGAGCCTGTCTAGTGCGCCGTGCTGGCCGATCAGAGATAAGGGCTCGAGTTAATCGAGGAGGCGATAGCACAGGGAGCGAGATGGCGCAACGAAATTTAATCTATTACTCCTGGGAAAGAACCAGATGGGACCATGGTTAATCATTATTCCCAAAGGTGCTTCAGTATGTTTAGAATAAATTGCTTCGAATAGGTAATAGACATGTAATGTACACATGGAACACTCCACCTTCTCTTGTCTTAATTGCATTTCCCAACATTTCGAATCCGATGAGTGGCTGTTAATTTTGTGGGGAATATTTTGAATATTTTAACAGCATGAATAACATATAAGACTCTTTTAATGGACTACATGTCTGAAGGAAGAATTCTTGTAAAATGTCAACTGGTTTATCTCATCGTGTTAAGGCTTTGTTTACTAGGAGTTTAGGCATTGTAGTTAATCAAAATGGGAAATTGACCGAACACATGTCGAATAATGTTGTAAACAGATCAATATGAACGTATGTACTCCATACTCAAAATAAGATTATTTTGTGACATTGCATGAAATCGAAACAATTATATTTTGTCAGCATACTTGTTGATTACGTATGTGTTTGTTATTCAGAAAAATAAATGCCCAAAAAGAAAGAAATTCAATGGATACCTCGTTCTAAATATGTGTGCATATCATTTGGATATAATCATCATTATGCAATGCCATCCATTTCTGTACACAGTAAAGTAAAAGGAACTGAAACCTAAAGTAAGATTACCAGAACGATGTTCACGTTTCAATGTAGATACTTGGCATACGTATAACCCCTTTACCAATTATCAGAAAATATGTATTTAATATTTATTGCATCATTAAATATACCGTTACACTTTGATAATAACGCTCACATTGTATGTTATAGACTGAACATGTCTACGATAAACTTTACTACCAATTATAGTAGTTTGAAAAAGAACTCAGCCTACGAAAATATTATAAATGGACATTCCCAATTCTATATTCTCGGCACCTCAAAGCATGCCACGAAATACTTGAAGGAATAAAATTAGATATGCAAGATTCACAGACAATGTACTGTGAACATGCTTGGAATGTCGACCACCTTAAAGGCATTTCAACGTGCGTCTACTCATCTGAGTTTCTAGGCAACACAATAAACAGGGCTCGACTAAATTTTGAGTCGATGAAATACTTGTTCTGTGAGATGATACTATGACTGCCCCTTTTTTATATCCAAAAGCTGTGGTACTGGTCACAGTCATAGTGGAGGTCTAAGCTGGAACAAGGAGACCATATGTTCCACGTCTCCTTGTCCGCCAGTAAGCGCCTGTAACAAGAAGAGAAAGACAAGGTTCCGGGACAATATACGTGACGGGATTCCAATACAATCTAATATCTGTCACAAGGATCAGCATGATCTCCGAGGCCAAGCCGCTGGCTCAAGCTCCTATAAAATAAATGGTGGCCGTCAGTCATTATTTGACATCACAGGAAACTGATTTCCAACCTTATTATTAGATCTTTATCGATTTTGCTACTTATTCGTGATACGACATGGCTGGTTGACACCACGCGAACCCTCTGATTAGTGTCTGGGAATTTATGAGAATCTGTCATCACTTTCATTAACGTATGCCATGGAATTGCCAGCTGTTGACGAAGAGTATAGCTTTGGCTTAGTTGACTCATTAGTTAACGTTTGGAAAACGCCAACAGCATTTTAGAGTAGCTTAACAGATGTGCCCATCATAATGGATATATTGTGGACATTAAATGTTACAATAACTTTAAATTTGCTTGTATTTTTTACAGTAAATGAGACATGTATCTAGTTATTCTCCGTAGACCATACACAAAGAAATATGTACATGTGTTTCCACTGGAATTCTCTATTCATTAAAACGTTATAATACGCCTTGAAGAAATAATAAGCGGGATATGCACTGTAAAAAATGTAAAACGCAATTTGTTCAAAATCTATCAATCTCAAATTCTACAATCATAAAGAAATATGCTTCCATTTTTGACATAGTTATATTTGGGACATACTATATGCAATTATAGTATAATTCTTGTATTTTATTAAGGACGAGTTCATTATGGAATTCGAACCCAAAGCCTCAGAGTCCGGCACCGACCGCCACCACCAAATATAACAATGCTAGCATCATTATCTTAATAACATGTATTTTATTGACTAGTCAATTACTCGTGACAGAGACTCGTACAATACCACTCTTCAAACAAAAGTATCAGTCTTTTAAAAAGAAAATCCTCTGTTTGAAACATTATAGAAAAGTGGGTTAATTGAAAGTCAAGAACATCTTTAGGATTAGTATGCTTATGAACGGGACAATGATGCATGGAAGTGCGTTGATTATCTCTACGTATGAAAGCCCGTGAGAGCACCAAGATGAAAGGGACTAAATACGGAAATGACTGCAGAATGATGAATATTATTGGAAATCCCTGATGTCCAGTCTCGATCAGTACCAAAGGAAAGATATTTCCCTGGCATTAAGCTGATTGATTGGTCTGTGGATAGCTGATATGTGAGAAAGTCATTCAGAGCAAATGTGTTTTATATGAAAAAGGAAATAACAGAAATCATTTTACCATTTTATGACCAACATTATGAAAAGACGTAATACTAAATGGCATATATTGCAAGTATTTGCAAATGAAATTGTCCACTTCAATTGACATTTTTTATAGGCTCAATAATGTTATCGACCGCGGCTTCAGGCTTCGTACCTAGATAGTAATTTGAAACCGAATTCAGCTCCTGACGTGAACAGCAAATAATACAATTACATAGTTTCCCGTCAAGTGTATGTTTTATACATTGTCTAAGCTGCCAAAGCGATTTATCATGTAAAAACTCCCGAATCTCAATTTAAACCCTCTCCCGAGCCGCTATAATTGAATTGGCAACAAGTTAGTGTACTTCGTAAGAAAAGCCATTTAACATCGCTGTGCACTTAATTGAAATGAATTGAATAAAGATTATAGCTTTCGGACATTTATTCGCTTCTTAAAACCATGATTAGTTGCAAATGCTACTGGGTTCAAAGTAAATTCACTCATTACTCTTCTAAATTTCATTTCCCAAAGGGGCTATCGTAATCCTATGTTCTTCCGCCTCACATAAAAATCTATTAAGCTTCCTGCAAATGACTGGTCTTTTACTAATAAGATCATCCTTTCGAACTAGAAAGTAGACCCCTCCACCAACGCTTGAACACTTCAAAAGTAATCCAGTTTTAATCTGAGAGACTGAGAGAGATATATTTGTAGACAGCGGCCATTCTGATAGACAAACAGAGGAGACATACAGAAGTAAAGACAGAGAAACAGAGACATAGATGTCCATTATAACACCTAACACCTAAAACTAATAAATCTCGATGTCACCCTTGACGGAATATAATAACGCAACTATCATAGAGGATTATTATTTTCTCATCGGAAATACATACCAAAATGTGCCGAAATCTGCCAATGGGTGAATTTAAACTTTTTTAGGAACTCATCATATTGTTACAATAGTCGTTTTTGTTGGGTATTTTACATTATACATAACTTTGATGTTATGACTAGAGCGACAGAAACTCTTTCACACAATTCTATTAAGTTATGCTAAATTATAATTTAATTAATTTTCATTCTATTTGCACAACATGAAACATTTCATTTTTATTGAAATAATAATTAGAGACAAGATTGGTGAACATATTAGCAAGGGTGAAAGTTGTGAAGCGACAGCTTCGAGCTTTCACCAAATGTGCAACTGCGCATGCTCAGACTAATATTGTCTCGTATTGGCCCTGTTTTTCTCGTATTGGCCCAGTTTCCCTGTAATGGCCCAGTTGTCGAATCATATGCTCTAGGCCGTAAATGCCATACAAGTACCATAACATTGAAAGTTAATTAATAATAAATGGAAGTAATATTAACCTAAAACCAACGACTTATTAGATTAGAGCAAACTACAAACTAGGGTTTTCGAACCTCCAAACCTCACTGTTTTGACACACAAGTAAGATAAAAACTGTGTCTGACATGCAAATGCTGTGGATAACACTTGTTTGGCGATACACACGTTTAAGAGTATAAACATGTGCTCACTCTCTCATGAGTGAATGCTAAGCCATTACTAAATCACTGTTCACCTGTTGAATGAGTAAGCATGTACTTCGAAGAGTTGTATTTTCATAATAAAGTTGTTATCCAGAACCTAATGCTCTTTCTTGTATTCCACTTCTTAATGTCCTTCAAAAAGTTCACTATAATCATCTCATCTTCAGTTTATGTGCCTTATCATACCAATAAAACATTTATTTATTGAAACTTGTATTTTGCCTTGCGACAGATGTGCTCAAAGAATATGATGACTCGAATACTCTTTATTTATTCTGGCTTAAAAGCAACAACTAAATGGTAAATGTCAATGTATATTCATACATATTTCTCCTTCGGATCTTCAATAGAAAGAATAGGTTAGGTTGAGGCTAAATTTATATGCATCAAAATGCTCCATCGCTCTTGTTAGTGTATAATGTTATTAATTATAAGTATTTCCGTATTTGACCCAGTTACAGACGAAGTCGAGGTCCAATACAACGGACCGAGGACCTGTAACTCGGCCAATACGAAAATACTTAATTAATGACAATGTTATTAATTAACCTCTTTTCATTAAATTTGCACAACACTAATATAAACACCTAATTTATATTGAATATGAACATGATAAGTGAACAGACATCATGGGTCAATGTTGTGAAGCGACAGTTTCGGGTTTTCACCAAATGTGCAACTGCGCATGCTCAGACCTTTATTGACCCAGTTTTTCTCGTATTGGCCCAGTTGTCGAATCACATGGTCTAGGCCGTACATACCGTATATATACGTGTCATAACATTGATAGTCAATTAATAATAAAGTATAAAGGACATCACATAGTATTTCTGCACGGCTAATTCTGTGAAGATTGAGTAACTGAATTGTTAGACATTATCCCATAGAAGGTTCAATGAAACTTATCCAAATGACATTTGACAAGAAATTATTTAATTATAACTCTCCCTTTCATTATATCTGACCATATATATTTACCCTAGTAACATGTCGGTATCCTAAAAATTGAACTTTATGTGACAGTTGTTAATTATTAACGGTATCTCAAAACAGTATACCCTCAAGGCAAGGCATATCCTCTGATAACTTTATTGTCATTGATACCAAATACCCATGAAACTATATTTAAATAATAATATTCGAAGAAATTAATCAAACAAATTAGACTAAGTTTTCAATTTGTAATACGCTTTAATAGTCCTTCATGCTCTCCCCTCCGAGGTTACTGATAGCATTCTTCCTATGTAACTGTGAGATATTTCTCTTTTATTCAAATCACCAAGGCATGAAGATGTGCAACACGGATGCCGTCCTCAGTTCTATTTAATCACAAATCATCTCCGACTAGTGTGTATTGTAAGTATGAGCATATCACATGTGTCTTCTCTATGGTTACAGGAACTTATTGACCGAAAACGTCGAAACAACGTCGCTGATTGCACAATTAACTTTCACATGTAGCCAAGCAGGTGCTCTATTGTGAGCACACAGAAACAATATTTTACATGGGAATACATTACTTGAGTAACCGCTATGGGGAGAGATGATTGATCCTTCGTTTTTGTTTCAATAAAAGCTGCTTTTGTCTATATATGCACTTATCTTAAATGTAATACATATTTTGAATTTAAGATGTTTAAATGTACTTAATATGTGACATGTACATAAAACTTAATGTCGTTTGTCACAAAAATAATAAATTCCTTAATGATGTAAACATATTTGATATATATCACTCAACACTTTTCCGGAGAGAACCCCAAGCCGGAGACTGGAAACTATTGAACCGAATTGAAACAGTAGACACTGGTATCTAACTGGGTGGAACGGGTTGAAAAGCGTGATAAAGCGATGATGTTTCAACATGGCTTGACTTGTGAACGGGAAATTAACTTATGTCGCTCTATATCGTCTACTATTTCACCATGCCCAAAATTAAAGCAGCAAGACAGAGAGTTGACTTTGTATGCATGACACATCGTATATCGAAGAATAGATGATAAAACTCGTTCAAGTGCTTTCATCGTTTAGTTTAGTTTGTTGTTCTCCTTTTGAGGTCTGATCCTATTCAGCCTGAATCGGTTGTCTGTAAGACAATTATTTTTAGTGAAATTGAATTCATTAATGTTTTAGAGTGCATAAGCGAAATACAAATAGTGAAATTAGCATTGATGATGTTATACAAGGGAATGACAACTACATGTAATCTTCGGTAGCTGAAATATAAACAGTAGCATAGCAATCACGATTCATGATCAGGTGTTTCAATGGTTTATGAAAACCAAGAATAGTTAAGGATTTTTACTATATCATTATTCAACAATTTACAGCATCTCATTTACACAGGACAAATGTTCCAAGTCTATGTGTTAATAACGTCTTATGGTTGAGCCGGTCGATTACAAAGCATCCCAATTTCAATCAAATTTTGTGTTGATGATATGACATACATGTAAGTTTGTTAGAACTACATCAATTGTAAAGCCATAAGTTTGTCAAAAGGATCCCTCAGGAAATGATCAAAGTTAAACTTTACCTCTTCCGTGTTACATTTGAAATTAACATTCTAATTAGTTGTAACTTTTTCAAAATGCAGTAATTAATATATCCATAAACTTTAATCATAACAACATAAAGCATTAGAATTTATATGAAGAACCAATGGGATTTAAAAAATAATTGAAATGGGTTTATAATGTTTTATATTATTGTTTTTATGTTGTACATTTATGAGTTTTAAAACAACGGTGGCTTATTCAAATGTACATGGTATTAATAACATTATGAATCGAAGTTCCAGAGCTATGACGAGAGTTAGAGGTTATACTTTCTATGAGTTCTGTGGGATTAAAAGTTGACAAGTTATTTACTGGATTATGGAAAGCACAAACGATAACATACATTATCGTTCCATACAGTAAATACTCGGTTTTTTTATTGGCTGACGGTCGATGCAGTTTTCACTATGTACGCCGTGAGTCTCGCCTGAAGGCTCGTGAGACACTGATACAAATATGGTATATCAGCCCCTATCGCCCTCGAGTGAAGCATATATAAAATGAAGCAAGAAAATGTATACCAGTTTTTTAAAGATTTAGATATATTATTCATCTATTTAAAAATGAATTTCATTATATTTTATTAATTCCAATACATTGCTATCATGTAAATCCTTTGAAGTGAAGGATAGAGCTTACTCAATTCAGTAATATCCTTCAGATCGCATTCAAGTAATGCGTTCAATAAAAGTTTCCTTCTTGTGATCTTTGTGTTATTCACAGTGATTCATTTCTTATCCTGTCAAAAAACTTTACAGTAAAAAATAAATGATAAATGAAGCCTGTTGTGGTTAAAGATAATAATAAATATTCATGTCCCTCAGAGGTCGAATTTCAAAATATTATTGAATAACTCTGGAATGTAAATGAAATACAGTAATAACCAGCACGTAGATATTTATTTAAAAAGTCAAATGATTAATTTACGTTTTACGTCACCAGAATGTTCTGGTCTTTATCTTTTACACGAAATCCTAGTTCTACAATTGTGAGATATTGTATAAAGACTATATTAAAATCAGATACTAGTTTACTTATATGATAACATTTGTCCTCCCAGATAATAGATTGAATCGTTTCTTAAAGATTAGAGTTTCATTCCAAGGGGTATCTCAAAAGTTGCCTAGTCAATATCAACATTGAGGTTTACAGCTAGAACTCTACACCCCTCAATAGCATATTGATATCCCTTAGATTATGCGTTGCCTTTTGACATCACTCTGATTACTTTCAATAGCTGTAACTTACAGATTCTCCATGTATAAGCGTGTGTTTCTTAAAACAACTATACTCTGTATATTTTATGGACACTTCAATGTCAAGTCATGACTGACATTCACCTTTATCTGAACTATTCTCTCAAACAGTAGCTATACTAGCAATAACACTGTGTTCATTAATGTACGCATCCTAATAGAAACTGTCAAAACGTTGCAACAATATGTATAACCATCGAGGTATTTCCCAAAAGGGTTACATAATAACTTGCCATAAAAATACCGAAACACAATCATGTGATTTGAGTAGCCAAGGATTAACTTTGAAAGTGAATTGAATACTCTGATTCGTTCATAAAATGAACAAAACAGCAATTGAGGGAGGGAGGGTATGTTATTTTTACAATGAGATTCATCGAAATAGTACTTAAGGGTAGTATTTGAAGAAGGGAATGTTGAAAAAAGCATGATATGGCATTATTGTCTCATCGTCGAAAAGAGCTATTTTATTTCACTTCAATCAACATTACTAGTGCAAATGGTTATATCATGTGGCATATCATGAATAAACGTAGGGTTTGATTCATAAAGCACAAATATTAAACTTCACAATATTAAGTATGACGAGGCTGTGACAGGGTTGATCATAACTCTACGGTTCCTTTCCTTTAAAGGGCGTGTTGTTTAAAAACAAAATCATTGTATGAAATTATACAGTTTGGTGATAAATAATGTAGAAATCACATCTTGTTCCCCTTTCAGATCAAGTGCATCACACTCGTGAAATAAGGTTGCCAAGGTTCGGGACATAGCAATGTGTATTTCACTCGGGTCATAAACCTGATATGAAAAAGGAAGCTCCTATAACTATAACATTTTGATTATTAATTTTCATGATGAAATATGTGAACTGCTAAATTTATCGTTGGCCAAAATAATTAATATGAATAATAAAAATCAACTTATTAATCAGTGTATTATTTTATTATGTATTTTATTTCATTATATAAATTACAATGTTATTCTAACGAAATGAACTTTTTATGCGATAAGTTTTTCAACTATTATATAAAAGTTCAAATGCTTTTAGGTGACTTAGAAATCCGTGAATGGTCTCTGTAATCCCCTGTTTCATGTAATAGGAGACTAAATCTAATTGGCATCTCTATTTGCTTTGAAACCCAGGGACTCGTGAAGACAGTGAGCTCTAACAACCTGGAAGAGGTTGAAAAGCGTGATAAAACCAAGTTGTTTCAACATGTCATTGCTGATGGACGGGAAATTAACTTCTGTGAATCGATACATTCTAATACTTCTATATCTCCTCAATGTTAAAGCATCAGGGCTATGGCATCACTTTTTCGATATTATAGCTCAGGCATTGTCTGGTATAGCATTACCATTGGGAAAACGATTTAACAGCGAATACTGCTTTAGAGGTTAATGTAGATGTTTATAGGAATTAAATATGCACTTAATTGCATAATTCGAATAAAGAAGAATGTTTATTTGGCAGTAAAGAATCTTTCTGATAATGGAAGCATTTGTACGACTTTATTTAATTTCAATTTCAGCACATGTGTTTCTGGTAAACGTTCAGCACACATTGACTTGTTTATATTATATTCAATCTTGTGAATGCCAAAGACTATCACACAAGTATGATTTGTCCCGACTGCAAAACGACTACATGTACGCCTGAAATAACACTGTGTTTTTAGAATTGATACTACACTCTGCAAAAAAAGAAACGCACAGGTGTTTAAATTCACATATCTTTTCACAAAATATATTTTTGATAATGTAAATGTTTGGATATGATTACCAGTGTCATGGGTTAAGTGTGAAGCATGAAAAATCGACGAAAATTGCCTTTGTGAACTTTATATGTGAAACTTGAAAATAGTGCATAAATCGTGCATCGAGAAAATTATTCAAACGCAATGCACGTGAATTGTGAAGGAAACATGATAAGAACCATTGACTATAAAAGGCCAACGAAAACTGCTCATTTCACTCCAGAATTTGACGACTTATACGACTTGTGAAGATGCCACGGTTGAATGCAGAAAATCGTAATATAATTACTGGTCGTTTAGAATCAGGCGAAACACAATCTAGTTTTGCAAGATGATTCAACGTCCACCACAGCACCATATCTCGGCTATGGGACCGCTACAACTGCTTCAACACGACGAAAGACCGTCCTAGGAGTGGCAGGCCAAGGGTGACAAGGCTTCATCCGCGTATATCACCTACGTCATCGGTTTGCCGTTGCCTCTCACTTGGTCAACCAAGTGCCCGGACTACGTCGAATCACATTTCTGAGACCCTACGTCCTTCCACTTATTGACCGCCAGAGGGAGTTGTCTCAGCACGACAACGCCCGTCCTCATACTGAATACAGAACGTCAGTGTTCTCCCCTGGCCTTCTAAATCAACGGATCTCAGTACTATTGAATACTTATGGGATACGTTGGATAAACGTGTGCGACAACGTCGACAACCACGTCAAACACTTGCACAGCTTGCCAACGCATTGCAACAGGAGTGTCAAAGAATTCCCCAGGCAAACATCCACAGACTTTTGGAATCAGTTCCGAGACAGTCCAGAGCTGTGGTTGCTGCAAGAGGTGGTGTAACTAGGTACTGACTTTAACGCCCCCTTGTGTCATTCAGGGAATAGTGGAGTAATTGGACATGACTCTAACTACCTATACGTTTCTTTTTTTGCAGAGTGTATATTCAGAATTCATTTTCATTTATGATCTTCGTCTACAAACACCTAGTCAGGAAAAATGTATACATTCAATGTAATTTACAACATTTAATATATCAAAGGATACACTTACTAACCAAGATTGTTTTTTAGCCCAGAAAATAATAAATCTAAAACCTGCCATTCTCTGAATCAATGAACAAATCTTTTTGTTTAAACACCTCAAGAAACAACTCCATCTCTGCTTGTATCTTCTTGTCATCCCATAGAACTCATCTCATCCAACAGATGGCGGACATGTGTAAATAAGACAGGATAGTTTTTACCTGAAAGAAAGTTTCTTCAAGTCTGAATATTGAAAAATCAATCAATAGACTGTTCTATCTAAAACTGCATCTGAACAACTCTCTAGGAATGTCAACAACAAACTGCACTCAACAACACTCAAAAGTAACATCACTTAATATACAGAGTTAAACAGGCAATACCCTGTCAGAGAAAGTTTAGATAGCCTAAGCTTACATGTATGTTGTGTAAAGACGTACTCACAATTTCATAGTGTGAATGATGTTATTTTTTTGTTTGTAAAATAACATTTGGGGTGCTGCAATCACATTTTCAACAAGGACATATGGCTAAAAGACTTTTTAAATGTAGAATGTACTTAGTTACAGATGTTGCTGGCATAAAAAAAACCTTTTGGAACTTTATTGATTCAGAATCACTGTGCGACGTCATAAACAAAGCAAACAAGCCCTTTTTACTCTCCTATCTCGCCGATATGTTGATTCCGAAACAACGATTCTTTAAAACGCTTATCTTCAATAGATATGAATAGATAACGTTTTAAAAAGTCAAAGTAAGTTATATTTGCTTCTGAAGAAATTATGTAACTCTGTTTCAATATGTTTCACTTGTGGATTGAAAAATCTTATATTTTGTATTGTGACCTTTCTTTGCGGCTTGGAGTAGGTCATTGCTTTTTCAAGCATTTTACCAAATGTAATCACTTTTTTTACCTGTTTATTTTTAAAAGTAAACATTCGATTTTTTAAGAGATACGAGGGGCGTTCAATAAGTGTTGCAAGCGGGGCATTGGTGTTTACATAAACAGTGTCAGCTTATAGCAGGTGTTACTATAGTCAAAACATAACATTGACACATGTCAAAACAATTTCTAGACATAACAATTATTTAGATATAATAGCTGCGCTGACCTAGGGGTCTCCATAATCATGGATTCTCTCAAACATGAACAACGCGCTGTGATCAAGTTCCTTACTAAAGAGGGATGCAAAGCTACAGAAATACATAATCGTATGTGTAATGTGATGGGTAAGGATGCTCCTAACTTTTCAACAGTTTGTCGCTGGTCTCTTCAGTTCAAGCGGGGCAGGGAGTCCTTAGACGATGACCCACGGTCAGGCAGGCCATCTGAAGTCAGCCGACCGGAAGTTATTGCCGCTATCAAAAGACGAATTTTAGCTGACCGCCATGTTAAAGTTTCTGAACTGTCTTTGGAATTCCAGATATCGTTGGAAGTGTTGAAAAAATAATTCATGACCATCTTGGTATGTCCAAGGTATCTGCAAGATGGGTACCCAGAAACCTCACAGCACAAGATCGCCAGAAAAGAACCGAAAGTTGCATGGAGCTCCTGGATCGGTTTAATGCGGATGAAGCCAGGTTTTTGTCTTGTCTGGTGACAGGTGACGAAACCTGGATCCACCACTGGGACCCGGAAACTAAACTGGAATCCAAGCAATGGAAGCACCCGAGTTCACCGCCTCCCCTGAAGTTTCGCACTCAACCATCAGCTGGCAAGGTTATGGCGACAATCTTTTGGGATGCAAAAGGCATATTATTAATTGATTACTTGCCAACCAAAACTACAATGAATGGTCAATATTATGCCAACCTAATGCAAGAATTGCGAAAGACAATTCGACAGAAACGCCGTGGAATGTTGACACGTGGTGTTCTGATTTTGCATGACAACGCTCCAGTCCACAAGTCAAGAGTTGCACAGGCCGCTATACGTGATTGTGGATTTGAACAGCTTAACCACCCACCCTACAGCCCAGACCTAGCCCCCAGTGACTACTTCCTGTTCAGACACCTGAAATCCGCCCTACGTGGAAGGCACTTCCGGGATGACGAAGACGTCAAAGCTGCCACAGAGGCGTGGTTAGGGGGGCAAACGGAAGACTTCTACAAAAGCGGCATCAAAAATCTTAAAGAGAAATGGAATAAGTGTATTGCGGTGAAGGGTAACTATATTGAAAAATAAAAGTAAAAAATTGACTACGCGAGTTGGTTTTATATTGAAGTTGCAACACTTATTGAACGCCCCTCGTACCATGCTCTAAATGCATGCAAATTATGGTGCGAAAAATAAGAAAGTATCATTTATATTTTTGCGCTTTCACATGTCATGTCATGTCAAATGCTCATGTCATTAATGAGCCACTTCTAATCCTTACGATTGGTTAATATTTCTGTAAGTTGATATTGCATGATCTCAGAAATGTGATTAAATTCACAGATTCATGATAAAAGAGAAAAATGATTCGGTTACAATTGTTTCAACACTACACTTTGCATAAACCATTTAGTATCAAACTCGCTTCCTTAAATAATGTAAATACTTTTGTCAACATTCTTTCTCTAATTCTTTTTGTAATCGATGGCACAGTATCATTTTCGTAAATCCTTCATTATTTAACAGATTGAAGCTATTTAGATTTATAAAAGTGGGCAATTAACAAACTCAAATCGAGTATCAAACTCGCTTTCTTTAACAATGCAAACAATTGATGGTGTCTCAGCATGGAAATGTGCGTGCCTTTGAATGAAGAAGTAGTTCATCAACGGAACTAAAGGAAATGAATAATAAGTACTTTGAATACCCAATTAATGGACTTAATGAACTCCGTCTGCTATTTGATCATTTTCAGACCGTAGTCCCATCCAATTAAGTAAGATCAAATTGCAGTGTCTTGCCTATTATCGAGGACATGTCGACATACACAGTATATATGGGTATTAACCACGATATCAAGAAATACAGTGTTCCTTATAATAAAAGTGGTTCACCATTATACATGAATGTATGATAAAAAATAACTATGCATCTAATAATCCGTATTAAGCCAGTTTCTAAATACATATACATACCGACAGTTTTTTCACTTACTTGTCTATTTCCGTGCAAATATCATGTAATTTGGTATGTCTTTAAAACATCGTATCAACGCTCAAACTGAACAAATACTTTGCATATTTGCATTATAATAAGATACTTAACTGTTCCATAACATAAATAGAGATTATTACCCAAGGAAGTGTGTCATATGACTTTTACGAAACGAGTGTGAATTTTTGTATTGAACGAGCGAGAACGTGGGCTATACACAAATTTGCACGAGTTTCGTAAAAGTCATATGGCACACTTTCGAGTGTAATAATTTCTTTATTACCCATTCTGTTCCGTTTCATTCACGTAAAAATAGGCAGGGAGCGGCCCACTTCTCTTGCGACGGCAAGCTACAGTGACGTCACGAACAATGGTTTTATGACGTCACAGACGACACAGCACGGGAAGTCGCGGTGAAACAATGGTTGCTAGGCAAACGTGATATGTGCACATGTGCTCATATCAATAATAGTAACTCGGTTATTTTCAACTATATGGGTAATAATCTGATTTAATACCTCATAGCAAAATTAAACAGTATTGGCAGCTGTTTTGAAGTGACGAGGGGTCAATCTTTTCAAAACTACAGTTTTTATTTTTACATGTGAAATATTCAGTAAGTGATCAACTGAGTCAAACATGCATCATTGTTATCCTCTTATACCTATTTAATGTATTTGTGATGACATTGTTCTCATTTAATTGATATAAAAACTTTTATTCGAAAATTAATTAAATTTGAATTTTCAGTTGTACCCCTCCACTGAATGATGTGACGATTACTTGATATGTTTGAGAATGATTTTACTCATTGATATATGATAATTCATTGTCATTGTATGTGGTGTAATTTTATTGGCGTTACAATGAATGTCAATTTACATGATATTTGCACTAAGATAGGTAGGTGAACAAACTTTCGGTATGCAGCTGTACATCAACATCTCTTTAAAACCTATACACCGATATTTGTCCAACTATGGTATGAATGTTTTGATGGAATTGTTTAAGTTTAAACAGGTTGCTTGTGTTTCTGACATAATTTCAAAGCCTTGAGAGCAGTAGGTTTCCTATTTTGGATCAAAGCTACTGTTGACGTTTCTACATCAGTTATTGAGGGTTTGATATCATGCATGGTAAACTTGAAATAGGCAAAGTTAAAAAACATAAACAAAATTAGTTTTGGAAATACTTCAAAGCAACTGGATATCAATTTTGTTTTTGCATCATTGGCCCTGTGTGATACTTTTTTCGAGATCAGATAAAGTAGATGTGTATGCTTTGAGAATTTATGTAATTTATCTAAAACCTAATGTGAGGGAAGAGATCGCGGTTATTGAATTACCTATTGAGAAAGAACATGAAGTGGAAACCAGACAAATGGATGAAAAAAATGCTTGCATAGATGAGCGGAATTAGCCAGGTGTAGCGGTGAACTTCAATTGTATATTTCGATAGTTGAAGTAAAGTAGAATATGTCTGTCCAAATGTAACTCATCTACATACCGCGCCCATTATACAGACCTACTCTACCCATATTTAATTTTATCAAAATCTGCTGAGATGACATACGTTTGGGTACACTTTGCTCGGACACATCATTAAGGGAAGGAGAATTCAAGGGCTGCATTTGCGTTGTTGATTACTTTTACAAATTAGGATGCTTCTTGGGAGAGATAGAGTCTGACGCATTTTGGATGCAGATATTCGACTGTAATATAAACGAAAGAGCCTTGTGTTGTTAACTGTTTTAATCTTCAAGGATGGCTTCCAGTGGAGGTGCTTGAAAATGAATGGAAGGATCCCTGACTATTGTTTATACTCACCTGCTTAGCGATGATCTGCTCTAGTCATGTCTGAGAGACTATTTATTATTAACACGACGTAGATATCCATAGAAACAACGATTAATAAAGATTCAGTAAAGAGTGTAGAAGAACGTATTCTTGCATACCGAGATTATCTGCAGATTTTGACCATTCCTAGATTGCATGGAACATGTACATGCTCAAAGCGAATGCAAATATGGTAGAAAAAAGTCAATTTTGAAACAATATCTTAATCTCATAACGACATATGTTATGTAAGTGTTTTATGTATATGCATATAAACATTATATTTTAAGGCATTTTTCGAATGTTAAATACGTAGAACTATGATTAAAATCCAGAAAGATTATAAAATAATACAGTAGGTGATACCCCAAATAAAATATGCATTAATACCTTCATTTGTTGTAGTTTTTTTTAGTGATTGTGTTTTAGTCAAAGGTCTATGTACATGTATTAGAATAGTCGACATGAAAGCATGATAGATTTATAGGAATGTTGATTTTAGCCGAGAAAATTAGCATTGTACAGTCAGTTTAGGAAACTCCAAATAGAATATGCATTAAAAACTTACATTTTGTATTCTTGAGCTATGTCATGATTGTTATATATGTTCATGCATTCATGCAATACAGTCAAGCCGCGATAATCCGGCCTCCGATAATCCGAATCTCACAGTTTCCGAACGGTAGGAAGATGTAACCAAACTAATCTCTTTAGTAGTCCTCAGTACTCAGTAGTCCGAACAATTCACTATCCGAACGTTTTTGATGAAAAACGGAAGCGTTCGGATTATCGAGGCCTGACTGTACATGCATTGACAGATAAAATTTGAATGCCTGTATGTATATGTATATATCTTATGTTACACTTCAGTACAATATTATTGTTTGTGATCATATTAAAGGTGACTTTGCGAAAGTACATCTGACATCGAGACAAATCTTGTAACAATTATACCAATAAAACTGACCTGGGAGACTCAACTGTGACAGGAAAAGCATTTCCTGTATGTCTTCATTGTGTTACTCTCACCACACAATGTTACAAGCGAACAAAGAGATTTCAAATTCAGATAATCTTATTACTTAGTCCCAAGGGTAAGTTGGGTCAATTTTGCCAATGGAATCGAAGTCTTCCTAATGTGAAGCCCTCCTCGGTCTATCTACACAATTAGCAGATGCCCTTACCGCCAAGCTGAATTGGATATATTGAATGGTTGATTTGGTCCAGAAATTGAACAGTGTGTACATAAGGAGTTCATTAGATCTTACATGCTTTCAAAGACTCCCATTTGATCATTTAGGCATGTCATTAGCTTTTCAGATTATCTTACAATATCCAAATATTCATGCATAAGAAGAAGCCTTTTGATAGCATGTCGATTACACTGAATTGTTGATTGCCTATTGAAGTCCAGAAATAAAATCAAACGGTAAAGTATATGAGGTCTAGAGTGTTACATGCATTAAACAGACTCATTTAGCATATCTGGAATGTTATAGATTCTCCTCAACATGGACGTGGCATAGCATCAAGTAAATGTGTTCCACAAAATCTCTGTGAGAATATTGAACATCGAAACTAACTCAATCATATTTGCCACCCTTTCTTGACTTTATGACATGGGAAATATTCATTCTGTTCACCCACTTGCATGTTATTGCCAATGTTGACGGCTTCGGATTCTCCTTACAGTCTTTGCATCCATCTCATCAGGATTTTGCTTGTCATAGAGATGTTACTATATCCGGACTGCCTCATTGATGCTAGGAACCGAAACTTGAAATATGCGTTGGAGTGTGGCTAGAGAAGATTGTTTCAGGGATCAATACTCGATAATCTTTCATGCACAGATGAAGTCCAAATGGCGAAAAGCAAACTCTGTGGATAACCCCGCTCTAAAAACACAAAAATCAGTGAAGCTGATGAGTGGACATAAATATTTATCACAGGAAACAGTACTTTGTTCATTTACACATGGACTGAAGGTTAAAACAAGATGTTAAACATCTACTTATATATTAAAGAGATGTGTTCACGATATGTCATATCCTTGAACATTCCATTGCATTTGGATCAATGTATTTTCTCAGAAGCATAATGCTATTGTTCTAGAAAAGTTGAGTAATTCTCACCATTTGTTATCATTATGACAGCCAAGTGATAATTTGCATCTTTAAATTGAGAACAGAAGACGACATTTGTAATATTTATATATAAGACTTAACACAGACAAGAGAAGCTATGATTATTTAAACTCTTACTTATTTTACACTTCAGTACAATATTATTGTTTGTGATCATATTAAAGGTAACTTGCTAAAGTACATCTGACATCGAGAAAATATTGTAACAATATACCAATAAAACTGACCTGGAAGACTCAACTGTGACAGAAAAAGCCGTTCCTGTATGTCTTCATTTTGTTACTCTCGCCACACAATGTTTCAAGCGTACAAAGAGATTTCAAATTCAGATAATCTTATTACTTAGTCCCAAGGGTAAGTTGGGTCAATTTTGCCAATGAAATCGAAGTCTTCCTAGTGTGAAGCTCTCCTCGGTCTATGTACAAAATAAGCAGATGCCCGTACCGCCAAGCTGAATTGGATGACTTCACTTTCCTTCTGTGCCCTGTAAGCTGTTTCTTTCATTATTTGGATTGGAACTTCTCGAGCGTAGCGTGATTATAGGTTTCATTAGATCTGAGATATTCAACAGGCTCGCTGCAAATGCATTGCGAGCTCTCTATTGAAACGCGTTGATCGAGCACTGCAGATCTTGAGAAATCATAACATAAAGGCAAACCAGATTGAGATGGCTAAAGACTATTCGTATATGCAATCTAGAGATACTCTTCTTCTACTTTGGACTCTCAGTATGAGCTGATACCTGCTTAACAATGGTAAAGTTTGAGCTTAATTCGAGCAAAGCATCCCTGGGGACAGTCATGATGAAAAAAGATTATACCTTTGATATTCTGGGAATTAAAGAAAATTATTTTTTGAACGAAGGAAACACCTAAAGCTATTTCCTCACTTTGTAATCTCTGCCACGATTCGATACTTACGCGATACACAAAGTTATATTAAAACGTTGGCCTCAAAGTTCAGAAAGTTTGGAACATTCAGTTTTATGTTTCATCAGACAATTTATTTTAAAAAATCCCAATGTTTTTTTTATGTTGAAACGCTATAATACTCTAATGAGAAAGCATTCACTGGAAAAAAACTACCCATAATGTGAAAATACACGATGTTTCAGAGTTTATGCTCACTCCTTCATCAGGTATCCAAAAAGCTATAGTCTCTAGACTGTTTACATTCATAGTGCAGGACTAGGCAGGGACCAGTGGACCATATGTTCAACGTCTCCTTGCCTGACAGTAAGTGCTTGTAACATGAAGAGAAAGACAAGGTTCCGGTACTATATTCGTGACAGGATTCCAACACAATTTAATAGCTGTCACAAGGCTCAAGCTCCTATAAAATAAATGGTGGCCGTCAGTCATTATTTGACATCACAGGAAACTTATTTCCACCCTTATTATAAGAACTACATCGATTTTGCAACTTATTTGTGATACGGCATGAATCGTTGACACCAAGCGAATCCTCTGATTAGTGTCTGGGAATTTATGAGAATTTGTTATCACTTTCATTAACATATGCCAAGGAATGCCAGCTGTTGACGAAGAGTTTTGCTTTGGCTTAGTTGACTCATTAATTAACGTTTAGAAAACGTCAACAGCATTTTAGAGTAGCTTAACAGATGTGCCCATCATAATGGATACATTGTCGACATTAAATGTTACAATATCTTTACACTTACTTGTATTATTTACAGTAAATGAGACATGTATCTAGTTATTCTCTGTAGACCATACACAAAGAAATATGCCAACAGCAGTTTAGGGTAGCTTTACAGATGTCCCCACCATATTGGATATATTGTGCACATTAGATGTTATAGAGGCTAAATACGGAAATGACTGCAGAATGATGAATATTATAGGAAATCCCTGATGTCCGATTCTCGATCAGTACCAAAGGAAATATATTTCCCTGGCATAACGCTGATTGATTGGTTTGTGGATAGCTGATATGTGAGAAAGTCTTTCAGATCAAATGCGTTTTATATGGAAAAGGAAATAACAAATCATTTTACCATTTTATGACCAACATTATGAAAAGTCGTAATGCTAAATGGCATATATTGCAAGTATTTGCAAATGAAATTATCCACTTCAATTGACATTTTTTATAGGCTCAATAATGTTATCGACCGCGGCTTCAGGCTTCGTACCTAGATAGTAATTTGAAACCAAATTCAGCTCCTGACGTGAACAGCAAATAATACAATTACACAGTTTCCCGTCAAGTGTATGTTTTATACATTGTCTAAGCTGCCAAAGCGATTTATCATGTAAAAACTCCTGAATCTCAATTTAAACCCTCTCCCGAGCCGCTATAACTGAATTGGCAACAAGTTAGTGTACTTCGTAAGAAAAGCCATTTAACATCTCTGTGCACTTAATTGAAATGAATTGAATAAAGATTATAGCTTTCGGACATTTATTCGCTTCTTAAAACCATGATTAGTTGCAAATGCTACCGGGTTCAAAGTAAATTCACTCATTACTCTTTTAAATTTCATTTCCCAAAGGGGCTATCGTAATCCTATGTTCTTCCGCCTTACATAAAAATCTATTAAGCTTCCTGCAAATGACTGGTCTTTTACTAATAAGATCATACTTTCGAACTAGAAAGTAGACCCCTCCACACAACGCTTGAACACTTCAAAAGTAATCCAGTTTTAATCGGAGAGACTGAGAGAGAGGAGAGATTTATAGACAGCGGCCATTCTGATAGACAAACAGAGGAGACAGACAGAGACATACAGAGTCAAAGACAGAGAAACAGAGACATAGATGTCCATTATAACACCTAACACCTAAAACTAATAAATCTCGATGTCACCCTTGACGGAATATAAAAACGTAATTATCATAGTGGATGTGTTATTTTCTCATCGGAAATAGATACCAAAATGTGCCGAAATCTGCCAATGGGTGAATTTAAACTTTTTGAGTAACTCATCATATTGTTACAATAGTCGTTTTTGTTGGGTATTTAACATTATACATAACTTTGATGTTATGACTAGAGCGACAGAAACTCTTTCACACAATCATGCTAATTCATGCTAAATTATAATGTAATTAATTTCCATTCCATTTGCACAACACGAAACATCTCATTTTTATTGAAATAATAATTAGAGACAAGATTGGTGAACATATTAGCACGGGTGAAAGTAGTGAAGCGACAGTTGGAGCTTTCACCAAATGTGCAACTGAGCATGCTCAGACTCATATTGTCTCGTATTGGCACTGTTTTTCTCGTATTGGCCCAGTTTCCCCGTAATGGCCCAGTTGTCGAATCATATGATCTAGGTCGTAAATGCCATACAAGTACCATAACATTGATAGTTAATTAATAAATGGAAGTAATATTAGCCTAAAACAAACGACTTATTAGATTAGAGCAAACTACAAACTAGGGTTTTCGAACCTCCAAACCTCACTGTTTTGACACACAAGTAAGATAAAAACCTGATGTGTCTGACATGCAAATTCTGTGGATAACACTTGTTTGGCGATAAACACGTTTAAGAGTATATACATGTGCTCACTCTCTCATGAGTGAATGCTAAGCCATTACTAATATAAATCACTGTTCACCTGTTGAATGAGTAAGCATGTACTTCGAAGAGTTGTATTTTCATAATAAAGTTGTTATCAAGAACCTAATGCTCTTTCTTGTATTCCACTTCTTAATGTCCTTCAAAACGTTCACTATAATCATCTCATCTTCAGTATATGTGCCTTATCATACCAATAAAACATTTTTTTTATTTAAACTTGTATTTTGCCTTGAGACAGATGTGCTCAAAGAATATGATGACTCGAATTTTCTTTATTCATTCTGGCTTAAAAGCAACAACTAAATGGTAAATGTCAATGTATATGCATACATATTTCTCCTTTGGATCTTCAATAGACAGAATAGGTTACTTTGAGGCTAAATTTATATCCATCAAAATGCTCGATCGCTCTTGTAAGTGTATAATGTTATTAATTAAGTATTTCCGTATTTGGCCCAGTTACAGACGAAGTCGAGGGCCAATACAACGGACCGAGGACCTGTTACTCGGCCAATACGGAAATTTTTAATTAATGACAATTTTATTAATTAACCTCTTTTCATTAAATTTGCACAACACTAAACACCTAATTTATATTGAAATAAAAATTACAAACATGATAAGTGAACAGACATCATGGGTCAAAATTCTGAAGCGACAGTTTCGGGTTTTCGGCATATGTGCAACTGCGCATGCTCAGACCCATATTGACCCAGTTTTTCTCTTATTGGCCCTGTTTTTCCTGTATTGGCCCAGTTTCCCCGTATTGGCCCATGTCGAATCATATGGTCTAGGCCGTAAATACCGTATATATACGTGTCATAACATTGATAGTTAATTAATAATAAAGTATAAAGGACATCACATAGTATTTCTGCACAGCTCATTCTGTGAAGATTGAGTAACTGAATTGTTATACATTCTCCCAGAGAAGGTTCAGTGAAACTTATCCAAATGACATTTGACAAGAAATTGTTTAATTATAACTCTCCCTTTCATTATATCTGACCTTAGTAACATGTCGGTATCCTAAATATTGAACTTTATGTGACAGTTGTTAATTATTAACGGTATCTCAAAACAGTATCCCCTCAAGGTAAGGCATACCCTCTGATAACTTTGTTGTCATTGATACCAAATACCCATGAAACATAATTTAAACAAGTGGTTGTCACTAAGGTGACATAATCCCCCGCCGCAAATTAATACTTCAAAATTGAAAAAAAATAATTTCAAAATCAGCAAAATCGACTGTCAAACATGTCGGAAAAGTCAAAGCTCCACTGTGACCTTGAGAATAATGTCAAGGTCACCAAAATCTAATCAGCGCTTTGTCTTCCCAAGGAGGTGCTTTGTGTAAGATATGATGGAATTCCTGTGAATGGTTCTGGAGATATCCCGCTGACAAGATTTACATGTACATCATCATGTTGAAAAAATCAGTTCCACTGTGACCTTGAGAATGATGTCAAGGTCACCAAACTCTAATCAGCCCGTCGTCTTCCCAAGGAGGTGCTTTGTGTAAGATATGATGGAATTCCTGTGAATGGTTCTTGAGATATCCCGCTGACAAGAATTACAAGTACATTAGCATGTAAACAAATTCAAAGTTCCACTGTGACCTTGAGAATAATGTCAAGGTCACCAAAATCTAATCAGCCCGTCGTCTTCCCTTGGAGGTGCTTTGTGTAAGATATGATGGAATTCCTGTGAATGGTTCTGGAGATATCCCGCTGACAAGCTTTATATGTACATTAACATGTTGAAAAATTCAAAGTTCCGTAGTGACCTTGACAATAATGTCAAGGTCACCAAAATCTAATCAGCCCTTTGTCTTTCCTTGGAGAAGCTATGTGTAAAATATGAAGAGAATCCAGTGAATGGTTCTTGTGATATCCCGTTGACAAGGGTAAAATGACAAAGTCTCGTCGTGACCTTGAAATGAAGGTCAAGGTCACAAACCTCTGTAGGAACATTACTCTTCCCATGATGAACCCATATGCAAAATATGAAAAGAATCCAGAGAATAGTATTTGAGTTATTCCATTTCGTACGGACGTACGTACGTACGTACGTACGGACGGACGGACGGACGCAGCCGAATACTATATCCCCCGCTTCGCGCTAAACGCGCGGCGGGGGATAATAATAATATTCGAAGAAATTAATCAAACGAATTAGATTGAGTTTCCAATTTGTAATAAGCTTTAGTAGTCCTTCATGCTCTCCCCTCCGCATCCTCGATAATCCAGCGCTATTGTTCCGATAAATCTACACACAAGCGCTGGAAAACAGTAAGGGTATTTATCCCTAACCTAATTACCTCCCTTCGCAATGACTCAGCGAAACGCTTGCTTTCTAACAACCAATGAGATCACTTGAAATCAAGGGTGAAATAACAAGCACTCTCGCACAGGATCTTGGCTTTCGCAGATGATTGGGAACGCCTGGTAGCACAGGGATTTTAATCATTTACCTCCACCCGTTTTGATGGACATGAATACACCCTTCTTCTCGTACAGACTTCTTAAAACTTTTTTTTGAGTTTCTGTCAGGTTTTCTACGCTGAATTTGTTACAAACTTTATCGTAATCGAGTGAGTAGACCGCCGCTATGTTAGTTTCTATAAACAGCGGTAGTGATGCGTTTTGATTGGTCGAGTTGTTTACGCAGAAAGTGTCTGCGTTTCGTTTCTGATTGGATAACATGGACCCAAGAGGAGGTAATTAGGTTAGGGATAAATACCCTTACTGTTTTCCAGCGCTTGTGTGTAGATTTATCGGAACAATAGCGCTGGATTATCGAGGATGTCCCCTCCGAGGTTACTGAAGGCATTCTTCCTATGTAACTGGGACATATTTCTCGTTTATTCAAATCACCAAGGCATGAAGATGTGCAACACGGATGCCGTCCTCAGTTCTATTTAATCACAAATCATCTCCGACAAGTCTGTCTTGTAAGTATGAGCATATCACATGTGCAGGAAATCCAGTCTTCTCTATGGTTACAGGAACTTATTGACTGAAAACGTCGAAACAACGTCGCTAATTGCACAACTAACTTTCACATGTAGCCAACCAGGTGCTCTATTGTGAGCACACAGAAACAATATTTTACATGGGAATACATTACTTGAGTAACCGCTATGGGTAGAGATGATTGATCCTTCAGTTTGTGTTTCAATAAAAGCTGCTTTTGTCTATAAATGCACTTATCTTAAATGTAATACACATTTTTCATTTAAGATGTTTAAATGTACTTAATGTTTGACATGTACATAAAACTTAATGTCGTTTGTCACAAAAATAATAAATTCCTTAATGATGTTAACATATTTGATATAATATATCACTCAACACTTTTCCCGAGAGAACACCAAGTCGGAGACTGGAAACTATTGAACCGAATTGAAACAGTAGACACTGGTATCTTACTGGGTGGAAGGGGTTGAAAAGCGTGATAAAACGATGATGTTTCAACATGGCTTGACTGGTGAACGGGAAATTAACTTGTGTCAGTTGATATCGTCTAATATCTCACCATGCCCGAACTTAAAGCAGCAAGACAGATAGTTGACTCTGTATACATGACATATCGTACATAGAAGAATAGATGATAAAACTCTTTTTGAGATCTGATCCTACTCAGCCTGAGTCGGTTGTCTGAGTCGGAAGTTCCACAGCTATGACAAGAGTTAGAGGTTATACTTTCTATGATTTCTGTGCGATTAAAAGTTGACGAGTTATTTACTGGATTATGGAAAGCACAAACAATAACATACATTATCGTTCCATACAGTGTAAATACTCGGTTTCTTATTGGCTGACGGTCGATACGGTTTTCCTCATGTACCCATGAGTCTCGCCTGAAGGCTCGTGAGACACTGATACAAATATGGTATATCAGACCCTATTGCCCTCGCGTGAAGCATATATAACATGAATCACGAAAATGTAAAATGTTTTTTTAAAGATTTAGAAATATTATTCATCTATTTAAAATAATTTTTTATATGATTATATAATTTCCATACATTGCTATCATGTAAATCCTTTGAAGTGAAGGATAGAGCTTATTCAATTCAATAATATCCTTCAGATCGCATTCAAGTCATGCGTTTAATAAAAGTTTCCTTCTTGTGATCTTTGTATTATTCACAGTGATTCATTTCTTATCCTGTCAACAAACTTTACAGTAAAAACTAATGGATGCATGTAGCCTGTTGTGGTTAAAGATAATAATAATATTTATGTCCCTCAGAGGTCGAATTTCAAAATATTATTGAATAACTCTTGAATGTAAATGAAATACAGTAATAGATAATAATAGTAATAGATATTTGTTCGAAAAGTCAAATAACTAATTTACGTTTTATGTCACCAGAATGTTCTGGTCGGTATCTTTCACAAGCAATCCTATTTCTAAGATTTTGAGATATTGTATAAAGACTGTATTATAATCAGATACTAGTTTACTTATATGATAACATTTGTCCTCCCAGATAATAGATTGAATCGTTTCTTAAAGATAAGAGTTTCATTCCAAGGGGTATCTCAAAAGTTGCCTAGTCAATATCAACATTGATGTTTACAGCTAGAACTCTACACCCCTCAATAGCATATTGTGATCTCTAAGATTAGGCGTTGCCTTTGGACATCACTCTGATTACTGTCAATAGATGTAACTTACAGATTCTCCATGTATAAGCGTGTGTTTCTTAAAACAACTATACTCTGTCTATTTTATGGACACTTCAATGTCAAGTCATGACTGACATTCACCTTTATCTGAACTATTCTCTCAAACAGTAGCTATACTAACAATCACACTGTGTTCATTAATGTACGCATCTTAATAGAAACTGTCAAAACGTTGCAACAATATGTATAACCATCGAGGTATTTCCTAAAAGGGTTTCATAATAACTTGCCATAAAAATACCGAAACACAATCATGTGATTTGAGTAGCCAAGGATTGACTTTGAAAGTGAATTGAATACTCTGATTCGTTCATAAAATGAACAAAACAGCACTGGAGGGAGGGAGGGTATGTTATTTTTACAATGAGATTCATCGAAATAGTACTTAAGGGTAGTATTTGAAGAAGGGAAAGTTGAAAAAGGCATGATATGGCATTATTCTCTCATCATCGAAAAGAGCTATTTTATTTCACTTCAATCAACATTACTAGTGCAAATGGTTATATCATATGGCATATCATGAATAAACGTAGGGTTTGATTCATAAAGCACAAATATTAAAATTCACAATATTAAGTATGACGAGGCTGTGACAGGGTTGATCATAACTCTACGGTTCCTTTCCTTTAAAGGGCGTGTTGTTTAAAAACAAAATCATTGTATGAAATTATACAGTTTGGTGATAAATAATGTAGAAATCACATCTTGTTCCCCTTTCAGATCAAGTGCATCACACTCGTGAAATAAGGTTGTCAAGGTTCGGGGCATAGCAATGTGTATTTCACTCGGGTCATAAACCTGATATGAAAAAGGAAGCTTCTATAACTATAACATTTTGATTATTAATTTTCGTGATGAAATATGTGAACTGCTAAATTTATCGTTGGCCAAAATAATTAATATGAATAATAAAAATCAATTTATTAATCAGTGTATTATTTTATTATGTATTTTATTTCATTATATAAATGACAGTGTTATTCTAACGAAATGAACTTTTTATGCGATAAGTTTTTTAAATATTATATAAAAGTTCAAATGCTTTTACGTGACTTAGAAATCCGTGAATGGTCTATGAAATCCCTTGTTTCATGTAATAGGAGACTAAATCTAATTGGCATCTCTATTTGCTTTGAAACCCAGGGACTCGTGAAGACAGTGAGCTCTAACAAGCTGGAAGAAGTTGAAAAGCGTGATAAAACCAAGTTGTTTCAACATGTCATTGCTGATGGACGGGAAATTAACTTCTGTGAATCGATACATTCTAATACTTCTATATCTCCTCAATGTTAAAGCATCAGGGCTATGGCATCACTTTTTCGATATTATAGCTCAGGCATTGTCTGGTATCGCATTACCATTGGAAAAACGATTTTAACAGCGAATACTGCTTTAGAGGTTAATGTAGATGTTTATAGGAATTAAATATGCACTTAATTGCATAATTCGAATAAAGAAGAATGTTAATTTGGCAGTAAAGAATCTTTCTGATCATGGAGGCATTTGTACGACTTTATTTAATTTCAATTTCAGCACATGTGTTTCTGGTAAACGTTCAGCACACATTGACTTGTTTATATTATATTCAATCTTGTGAATGCCAAAGACTATCACACAATTATGATTTGTCCCGACTGCAAAACGACTACATGTACGCCTGAAATAACACTGTGTTTTTAGAATTGATACTACACTCTGCAAAAAAAGAAACGCACAGGTGTTGGAATGACTTTAAATTCACATATCTTTTCACAAAATATATTTTTGATAATGTAAATGTTTGGATATGATTACCAGTGTCATTGGTTAAGTGTGAAGCATGAACAATCGACGGAAATTGCCTTTGTGAACTTTATATGTGAAACTTGAAAATAGTGCATAAATCGTGCATCCAGAAAATGATTCAAACGCAATGCACGTGAATTGTGAACTATAAAAGGCCAACGAAAACTGCTCATTTCACTGCAGAATTTGACGACTTATACGACTTGTGAAGATGCCAAGGTTGAATGCAGAAAATCGTAATATAATTATTGGTCTTTTAGAATCAGGCGAAACACAATCTTGTTTTGCAAGATGATTCAACGTCCACCACAGCACCATATCTCGGTTATGGGACCGCTACAACTGCTTCAACACGACGAAAGACCGTCCAAGGAGTGGCAGGCCAAGGGTGACAAGGCTTCATCTGCGTATATCACCTACGTCATCGGTTTGCTGTTGCCTCTCACTTGGTCAACCAAGTGCCCGGACTACGTCGAATCACATCTCAGACCATCAGGAACCGTCTCTGTGAAGCAGGCATTCGTGCTTATCGACCTAAAGTTCGGACCAGTTTTGCGACGTCTGCACTGACTACGACGTGTTCAGTGGTGTAACAGAGTGTGAGAATGGGACCTAAGGAACTGGCGACGTTTCCGGTTTAGTGATGGGTCGAGGTTCCTTCTGCACAGAAGGGATGGGAGACAACGTGTCTACGCGTCCGACAGGTCGACCGATTTGGTGGAGGCAGTGTCATGGTGTGAGGGGGGCCATGTCCTACGCTTGAAAATGTCAACTGGTGATTGTCCATGGCAACCTTACGGCGAATCGTTACATTGACCAGATTCTGAGACCCTACGTCCTTCCACTTATTGACCGCCAGAGGGAGTTGTCCCAGCACGACAACGCCCGTCCTCATACAGCACGTGTGCCAAGTGCCTATCTAGCGACTGAGAACGTCAGTGTTCTCCCCTGGCCTTCTAAATCACCGGATCTCAGTCCTATTGAACACTTATGGGATACGTTGGATAAACGTGTGCGACAACGTCCACAACCACCTCAAACACTTGCACAGCTTGCCAACGCATTGCAACAGGAGTGTCAAAGAATTCCCCAGGCAAACATCCGCAGACTTATGGAATCAGTTCCTAGACAGTGCAGAGCTGTGGTTGCTGCAAGAGGTGGTGTAACTAGGTACTGACTTTAACGCCCCCTTGTGTCATTCAGGGAATAGTGGAGTGAATTGGACATGACTCTAACTACCTATACGTTTCTTTTTTTGCAGAGTGTATATTCAGAATTCATTTTCATTATGATCTTCGTCTATAAACACCTAGTCAGGAAAAATGTATACATTCAATGTAATTTACAACATTCAAGATATCAAAGGATACACTTACTAACCAAGATTGTTTTTTAGCCCAGAAAATAATCAATCTAAAACCTGACATTCTCTGAATCAATGAACAAATCTTTTTGTTTAAACACCTCAAGAAACAACTCCATCTCTGCTTGTATCTTCTTGTCATCCCATAGAACTCATCTCATCCAACAGATTGCGGACATGTGTAAATAAAACAGGATAGTTTTTACCTGAGAGAAAGTTTCTTCAAGTCTGAATATTGAAAAATCAATCAATAGACTGTTCTATCTAAAACTGCATCTAAACAACTCTCTAGGAATGTCAACAACAAACTGCACTCAACAACACTCAAAAGTAACATCACTTAATATACAGAGTTAAACAGGCAATACCCTGTCAGAGAAAGTTTATATAGCCTAAGCTTACATGTATGTTGTGTAAAGACGTACTCACAATTTCATAGTGTGAATGATGTTTTTTTTTTTGTTGTTGTAAAATTACATTTGGGGTGCTGAAATCACATTTTCAACAAGGATATATGGCTAAAAAACTTTTTAAATGTAGAAATGTACTTAGTTATAGTTGTTGCTGACATAAAAAACCTTTTTGAACTTTATTGACTCAGAATCACTGTGCGACGTCATAAACAAAGCAAACAAGCCCTTTTTACTCTCCTATCTCGCCGATATGTTGATTCCGAAACAACGATTCTTTAAAACGCTTATCTTCAATAGATATGAATAGATAATGTTTTAAAAATTCAAGTAAGTTAAATTTGCTTCTGAAGAAATTATGTAACTCTGTTTCAATATGTTTCACTTGTGGATTGAAAATTCTTATATTTTGTATTGTGAAGTTTCTTTGCGGCTTGGAGTAGGTCATTGCTTTTTCAAGCATTTTACCAAATGTAATCACTTTTTTTACCTGTTTATTTTTTAAAGTAAACATTCGATTTTTTTAAGATATAACATGCTCTAAGGCACTGGGAAAACAGAAGCTATTTATTACCTTTACAAGTATTTATTATTTTGTAAATATCATCTTTAATAGATATTTAATCTTTGTAAACATCATCTTTAATCTGTATTAAATATTTGTAAATATTTGTAAATGTTTGTAAATATTATTAAACATTTGTAAATAACATCTTTAATCTGTATTTAATATTTGTAAATATCATCTTTAATCTGTTTTAAATATTTGTATATATCATCTTTAATAATGTTGTAAAGGTTTGTAAATATCATCTCTAATCATGCTGTAAGTTTGTTAATAGCATCCTAATGTATGTAGTAATTAGTGAAGGTGACAGATACCATGGGGGATGGGTGAGTGGGGAGAGTCTGCGCGGGGGTAGGGGGAAGGATGGAGGTGTGGGTTTGGATTTTGGCTTTTTGGGTCAGGTTCTTTTTGGGTCGGGGTCGGGGTCGGCGGACTGCAGGGATTGGAGGGGAATGGGCGGTCTGTTGGTTAGGGGTTGGAGGTTTGGGGTGACTTATGTGGACTGAATAGAGATTGAGGGTAAGAAGAGGGAGTGTATGTTGGAAGTGAGGGTGGTTAAGTTGTGAAGTAGGGTGACTGGGGTTTCGTTGTGGTTGGCGTTTGTGTGTGGGGTGGTGCAGGGGATACCATTTTTCTGTGTTGAGCTGGAAGGCGAGAGGCATGGGTGCGCGTGTGTCTGTAGGGATGGGGTTGGGCGGCAGGCGTTGCCTGTGTTGAGTTGGGGGTGATAGGCGAGTGCATTTGTATGTATGTTTGAGGGGGTAAAACTGGCGAGGTGGGTGGCTGCCGAGTTGGGGATTGCGGGTGTTGACTGTGTATAACTGGAGGGTGATGGGAGGTAGCTTTGGGTTAGAGTTAGTTGTGGCGGGCGTTGCCTGTGTTGAGTTGGAAGGTTGGAGGGGAGTGCATGTGTATGTATGTTTTCGAATGTTGACTGTATAACTGGAGGATGAGAGTGGTGTAAGTGCGTGTACATTAGCCAGGATAGTAGCCGTTGATTGTGGGTCAGTTGGGGTTGTGGTATATGGTACTTGACAGGTTTAGGAGTGCGTATTTGAACAATGGTTGAATTTCATTGTAGATGTACATGTAGAGCCACAGTTTGTAATCTGCCCTAATTTTAGGAGTTGTGAAGAGGTCGATCTAGGTTGGGTGATAAAATGATAGGTGAAGATGGGAGCTGGGGATAGTCAGTAATGAATATAGTGAGTGACTGGGGGTTGGGAGAATGGATCGAGCCGGCCTATGGTGCAGATGAGGATGTAAGATGACTAAGGCAGGTTGGATATGGGGAATTTGATGTAGGGAGAATGCCAGTCACGGGATATACTGGGAGCTGGGGATACATGTGCCTAGCGGTAGACACAGGTGTGAGAGCTTAAATATCTATGCTGAGAACATAGACAATGACTAAGACATAAAATGTAACACATAAATGGTTTGTTTAGCGTATAGTTGTATTCAGTGAAATTCATAGTTGATTATCGGTGTGACATGTCATTCAACAGTTATATCAGGGTCAAAAGACAGTTAACATAGTCATAGTCAAGATGTATCATGGATTTATCGATCAATGTTTGGGTTTCAAACATCATTTTAATTTCGAAAGTGCTACATTGCATTCTTGTATAATTTCAAAGATTACAGACGCATGCTAGATTTATTATACAAATACGTATAAAAGCTTGAAATATAGTAAATGTGATTAGTCTTAACATAGGAAGATTAATAATTATTCTTATTAACCATATAAATGGTCTTTTCATACTATTTTCCTCGTTTTATGCGTGAGTAGTTGTATAGTATATGTCAATCCAATGTCATTCTGTTCTCAAATACAAAGCTGTACTACCATATTGTAAATGTACCCAGTATCGTTAAGGATTAACAGTATTTAACGAACCCTATTGGAATTGTGAACTTCATAGATTATGTAGATCCTTTTGAAGAGCGAGTTTATTGGGGCAATAAATTAATTAGGGAATAGTTGTTTGTACCGATAACAGTGATTAACGATCCGTAACGGAAATGTGAACTGCCTAGATTCTAAACATCCTTTTGGATAGCTTGTTTATTGTGGCAATAGATTAATTACAGAATTAGTGCTAGCTTCATTGCCAAATTAATTGTTGCTTATTCATATTAGTAAAATTTGTGCAGAAATTAAAAATGTCAGTGTTTCAGTGTTGAAAATCTATATTAGCTATATAACATAAGAACCATTCGTAAAATGCATTTGTTCAAATACTTGAACTCGATATACTGTCTCTACTGAAATGTGCTTATGTGTAAATAATAGTATTTCAATCAAAATGTGTACTTCCTTAAGATTTAGTTTATTTCATTTTGGGAGCATATTCCTCATATAAACATTAGAATAACGACTTTGCTTTTACCAATGTGTTACTTTTCAAACATGAACTCTTTTGATGTTAAGTCATGTGTAGCCTTGTTTAGAGATATCTTAATTTTATGTTTGCATATAACATTTATAACTGTACATAAACGAATTTAAATATGTGAGCGAATACAGACAGAGTCAACAAACAGGCAAAATGATAATCAATGGAGAGTTAAATGCGTTTAATATTCCCTCTAATTACAACATCAGATAAGCATATAACGATGTGATTCATATGGAGCTTAGTCCAACCCAAAAACTCTATTTCACATTAACAATATTTGTCTACTGCGGTTAAATTCACTTTCATTATATATTTCTGTAAATGGTCAGGTAAATCTAGTTTCTAATTAGCATAATGTATTAACTAGTAATTGTAGAAACACCCTTGTATTTTTTCTTATTACATACGAAAAGCGTTTGCGCAAAGAAAATATGTCAATTCATAGTAAATAATTAATGTATTTGTAAAATGTTATTGTTTACTCAACAAAATTGTAATGTTTAGATGCATTGTACATGGGCCGAGGACCTATAAAATAATTGATCTATAATATACCATATAACAAAAACAGAACACTATTTATAGACAGGCAAGTAAATAAACATTTGTTCGGTGTCATTGTAATTGTGTAATTTTTTAATGATATTCTTTATCTTAGAGATTTCTTTTAATCTCTCATTTTAAACAAATGTCGGGCTGACAGAAAGATAATGTAAAAACCTAAAACTTGTTACACAATGCCATTATTTTGTCTCTCTCTCTCTCTCTCTCTCTCTCTCTCTCTCTCTCTCTCTCTCTCTCTCTCTCTCTCTCTCTCTCTCTCTCTCTCTCTCTCTCTCTCTCTCTCTCTCTCTCTCTCTCTCTCTCTCTCTCTCTCAAATATAAAGACATCAGTTCAGTTTAAAAGAGTACGTCTTTTTGTAAGTTTTGGCAATGGTTGAATACCAGAGCGACCACACTGCAATCAGTACCGGTAAATATATATGCAACCCACGCTAACGTTATCACTACCCTATTACTATGCACATAATATAGAAGGCGAAGAACAAACTCATTTACTATAAAAGGGTAGTGTCACTGAACATAATTATAACATACAAACGGATATGAATAAACATACAACATGTGCTAACCCGTCAGGTTTGACCTATGAGACACTCAATTACTAACTACGTGATTAACATTAATATTATTTTAATAAATGTCCATCCGCATATCATATCATTACAGTACAACAAGAATGATTGAAAAAGTTTTTATCTTTAGGTATTGAGTCCTGCACAGATAATAGGTAGACAACGTTAAATGTGTGATGACTAGTTTGTAAAACAGTAAGATATGAAAAAGGAAATTTCATAATGTTAGATAAAGTGCCGTATGACACATACGAGCCCATAACACTCATAAAAATATAAATAACATAAAACCATATTTTTTTTACAAATATGAGATAGTGTTACTACAGTTAGTTAGAACAGATTACATTTTTCAATTACTAACCATTCTCGTGTATTGCACAGGATGTTTTATGACCCGCAATTGCTATCTTTAGATGGGCTCAACAGCGTGTATTCGCGACTTCGCATACATGTATATTCGGTGTATTTGTGAACTCTGATGAGAGTAGTCTCTTCTTTGACCAATACGCATTCACGTGTACACTGTATATGGGACAAGCATTCATTCTTCAACAAATTAAATTGTATTATCAAGATAGCTAACATAGGTTTCCTGTTTTATTGTTGTCCCGTATGTATATACTGTCTGTTTTGCAAATGTGTCAGGGTGTGATTTGTAAGTATTTTAATATTTTCAATAAAAATAATAAAATATGTCATCTTCTGTCCATCGTTCTACGTTTTCGGATCACAAATTAAAACTGGTGGAATCAATAAAATATTTACGTGTACATGACGCAAGAGTGTGTCTACTGATTTTAGATATTTAAAATTATTATAAAAAAAACGGAAAATAACGATGATATGTATCGTTTGTGGAAATAAATGGAAACCGACTGAAGATGTGACAGCAATTATGAATTTGTATTTGTAAATGATAAAACGTATAAATGTATGCTTTGTTTATGAAGCATATTACATTAAAACTGAATGCGTGTGCTATGTAGTACGTTCGCAGCAAACGGCCTACTAATAGCTTTAATATATATATCATACTGATGCAAATAAACACAGCTGGCAAGTTCGTATGAAATGTCACATGCAGAACATTAAAGTATATCATGTTTGTTTTCATATTGTTGCAGACAAATCCAAAAAGCTCACAGTTGTCATGTATACAGCTTTGATTTCTTAAAATTAGTTTAAAGATACATTTTCAATAACGAGTACGCATCCTTAAATATGTCCCGTTAACACGCATTAGTTAGCTGATATGAGAAATATGTATTGTCAAGTGGATTGTCTTATATTTGGTTGAATCAAAATGTTGGTGACAGGTAAATATATTTGTTTATGTTTAAAGGATATGTTTATACAAATTGGTCCGAAACAATTAATTCAAGTTATTTAAGTCATTACATCATTTCAAATCAGGGTTTTGGCCAGACTAGTATTTAAGTTTTCTTAGTGATAAGTCACTCTTACGAAATCTATGAAAATTTAGAATCGCATTACACTCCTTAAAAATACAACATTTTAGAAAGGACTATTACATACTGGATGATCTATGATGTTCTAATGATTATTCTGGTCGTGCAATCCATAAAGGATGTATAATCTACTAATTTATAATGTATCTGAAAATACGTTGCCACGTTTATAAAAGATTTGATGAAAACTCCGGGGGAAAAAATTATCGAAGTAACGTCATCTCAAGCCGTCATGCTGAAACGTGAATTGTACTTTGGGCCAGATTGTTTGGGCCTTATATATTGAGTAAACCTGTCTGCATGTGCTCCTTTCACAAATAGCTATTGCATAAACGTACATCAATAAAACATGCATTAATTTAACCGTCCGTCTGTCCTACCAGACATTTTATAAATGGCATTACAAACATATCAACAGTATCGATTCAGGGTAATGAACCGAGAAGACGTTTTTACAAGGTTTAAAACAATCCAGTATGAATGAGTACATTGTTTACATATCACGCATACCACTGCAGGGTATACACGTTTACGTTCCAAAGACAAAAATTGATAAACCAAAGCTTCGAAAGAAGAATCTGTAGTAAAATGTAAATAATATAAGTGATGATAAGATATAGAGATAGCATTACAGTATTAACGGACAGCTAATACACGCAAAATTTAAGATTATTGTCATTATTCATTTTAGGTAACATAAGAACAGGAATATTTTCGGGATAACAACTTCTTTAGTGTGAAAATACAGGACGTTTCGGAGTACATACTCACTCCTTCATCAGGTGGAATGTAAGGAAATAACAAAATACTAAAGAAGTTGTTATCCAGAAAATCTACCTGTTCTTATGAATACAACATCTAAATGCCCTTCAAAGACCTAAGGTAACATACATAGCGATTTTCTAATTACGAAGTATTCAATGTAGTACGCGTATTTTCTCGCCTGGTTTATGACCGGCAATTAAGCTAACATTGTCATGGTGACTGGGCGACTAGCTGTGGTTGTGTATTCGGATGTATATTCGTCAACTCTGACATACACAAAGAATTGTCATTGACATAAGCAGAGGAAAATGAAATATCTAGATATATCTAGCGTAGGTATTCGAGTCTGCAATTATGACCATGTATATATAAATCGCCTTCCATGAATTTATTTGAGCAGGATAATATGAAACATCACCCCATCCAAACTGTTTTAAACCGGAACACGAGACTTTGGCACATGTGTGCTTATTTTATGTTTTCATTTGATTTTATGATTTGTAGTAATACATGTTCAACTTCTATACATACCTTATAGTATCGTTGTTTACACAACTGTGACCAGTTATCTAGGTCTATATTGTTTATATATTTTATTTAATAATTTTATTTGTAGTTTAGAAAATAGTCATACCTTTCACATCTATAGCGTATAAATGTCATTGCAATTTTACAATTCGACATTCAAATTTTGTTTTAACAGATAATGAAACATTCATGGGCTAGTGTACAGCAATAAATTACCTAATCAAGTCAAATTGCAAAGCTATTTGATGTTCAAACAATGAACGTTGATACAAAGGCGCATGCTGGTACCTCTTTGTCATCATAACAATTAGTTTAGATACCCATATGAAAGTGTCTATAGCAGACAGAGACAGAGACAGACAGACAAAATATTTTATTAATGTGTCACATGTTTTGTATATAATCGGGTACAGTGACAGTTTAAAAACATAAAGTAGTATACAAACATCAGGCCATATGGCCAATGAGACACACAAGACAATGATATACAAGTACAAAATGAAAGATTAAGATATGAGTTAATATAGCGATTGATGATAGATGAATAGCTGAATATGGCTGCAGTACAAGATAACCGAATCAAGTGTAACAGTCCACCAGGAGACCCGTTCGAATACACATGTTACATAACACCGACCGGAACGCATAGTTTAACAGGTTGTTCTGATAGGCATTTACATGTGACGCTTGCTCCTGCATATAGCCAGGTACTCCCATCTGATTACAGAGTCCCTGGTTGACCGCCGTCAGTGAAGCTCAGCAAAAAGGAGATTGACAAAAAGAGTCATTGCAAAATGAAATACAGATGTATATAATGTTACAACTTGACAGCATTATTATCATGATAACCGCTGCATTAGCTTGCGACATAACAATACTAAATTTAATTTGTATTATGGCAGTATGAAACTTCCTCCAATAACAGAAACTCTTCCGCATACAATCTTGAAAATAAAGAACAGGCGGAACAACAAGTATTAGTATTTTAATTTAATACACTTAAACAACATGTGTTGAATTTCTATCATTAATCATGAACATTCAAACGTATACACTTTAATAAGAGTTAGTAGTGTGATAGTTGTAATGAGCCTATTGGCTTATGATAAATTGTTTAACTCAAAATGATAAATTACAATCGTGATACCATTTCACCTATTCATTAAATATAAGACTGTGAAGTGATCATGTCAAAATAACCGGATGAAACATCATGGAAATAGCTAATTTCGTAACTGAAAGTTTTAAATAAAACGTTTGTTATAAAGAACAAGTGTAAAGGTATTGACATTTAAAGCTTTAACTTTACTTAAACCACAATCGTTGTTGGCCATTCTTGTAGATGCTATCTGTGTTTGAATTTGTCATAAAAAATAGTGCCGAGATACTTATACTCTGGGACAACTTCTATGATGGAATTGTCAATGAGAACAGGTTTATAGTTGTCTTTCTTCACTGTTTAATCTATATTTAATCGCATTGCCTTTATTTTCCGGGTATTAGAACTATAAGGTTGTCTCAACACCATATACAAAGACGTTATATGGCCTTATGGCAAGTGAAGTATACATTTATTTAAAATCGTAACCAAAAAATATTTAAGAATAAGAAAGTCAGCAATTACAATATTTTAATTATAGATTTTAATATAACATACTTCAAATTGGTAATTAGTTTCTTTTCTCTCTGTGTTAATGAGCGTAAGCACGAAAAATGACCATGATATATGGGGCCGCGGCCGCGGCCGCTTTTGATGAAACTATTACGTAATTCATTGGGACACATCGTGTGTGCAGACGGCATAATGCCGACATATGATCGCTAATTGGTTTATAACCCTCGTACTGTTTATATCAAAGACGACGATCGTTTTCAAGTGTCACAGGTATGAAACCATCCATCTAAAATTTATCTAGGAGATACTAAACGTCACTATGGAACATTCTATACATAACAATACAGTATGACTGCAAGTTACCCATTGCTGTGAATGTCGATGTGAACAGTTGAGAACAGCTTTGACATAACAGACATATCTTTATGTACATGATCTTATATCTCTTCTTCATCACCTTAACTTAAAGAATGCCAGTCAAATAAATGTACATGCTCTTTGAATATTTCTTCTTTAAAATGTACACCTGGTCAATACGATCGTTTTTGCATAGCTTTTAGTGAAAAAGAAATAGTTAGTAGTAAAGAAACCGATATTACCCCACATAACAATAACATGACTAATTAAGAGGTTAAGTGAACAATCTAATGTGATTGATAATATGTAAATTGATGTAGGATAATTGAAAGGCAGTCCTATGATAAACACTTAGACATATTTCTAAAATCTACCAGTAATTGAACTTAATTGATTATCAAATGTCGAAGTTAAGAAGCAGTAGTGGAGCAGTAAACATACTGTAAGATAGGTTATCATCAAGTTGACACAACTTACTTTGTCAATAAAAGTTGTTTTAAGCTTGCTCTAGTTCTTAATATAACTCATCATTTCACAGGTGTTATGCTATGTATTTTTTGTGATTCAGGTCGAACGAATATAAGATTATCTTTTGGGATATGTCTGTTATACTTATGATAATTTAGATCACTACTGCTTGGGTGAACATGCCAATCTTTCATTCATTCTCTCTGTCGTTCCATCATTCAGTCAAACACTACTTTTTAAATTATTAACTTATTAACTTATGGTTAGCTAATGAAATTAAGGAATGAAATAAAAATTGTATCACCTTCCCCTGTTCTATCAGTGATTAGTTACATTTCAAAGATAACCACATTACGCCCGGAGTAGCGGTAATGCCCTGTAGGATCATGTAGTGTTTAGACATGGTTATAGTGATAATATTATACATGGTTATCTTTTCTTATGATAGCATCAGGCTGGTCGGTTATTTATCTTATCTTTGAACACACCTGTGCTCCTTTTGTACATGCAAATAGTTCCAAAATATAATATGTAAAGGTAGTGAGATGTTTGATACTTAGAAATGAAACGTTACCTGTAAATGTGGTCATATGCAAACGTATTCTTTTAAAGATGCATAATCAGTTTTGCATGATACTTTATATGGTTCTAAAATGTACATATTACAGTAGGTGCTGGGTTACGTTATATCATCTTACTCGACTTTCTATCAACTATATATATATATATATATATATATATATATATATATATATATATATATATATTTCAATGGAAACTAAGGAACAGTCACATGCACATGTAGTATCCGACATATACAGTATCTACACGTTATCAGACCTATTAACAACTATAAGAGCAAATCTGTCTTCCTATCGATTTCATGAAAGTTTCCAAATATATATTTGACTTAATGGCTGCAGCATGCCAATGTTCTATGTTCTGTTTTCGATCATGACCCCGACTTTGAATAGTTGTATTTTCTTTATAATGAACTGACTGACCTTAAACTGGTTATTTTCGGTTAAAGTTGATCAATCTCAATTAAATAACACAAATTGTAACATTGGACATACATGTGACCTCACCAACATCATTTAGTCGCTTTATAGATATGTAATCAAATTGGAGACCCAGTTTGAGTATATTAGCGTTAGTGACTTTGAAATACATAATATATTCTTGCTCGAACTACATAAAAACTAAGTGAGCAAAATTGATTAATGACAGAAAGAAATTAATACTTCAATTTATCAATGTTTTTTTCATTAAATACATTTTTGTCATCAAAGACATTTTTGTCATCAAAGGCCATTTTTTAAAATTCAAAGTCATGCTATCATCAAAGTTTTTACCATCACAGTCGGTTTTTCAATCAAAATCATTAATTAATGAAAATAATTTTGTTTCATTAAATTCATTTTTCTCATTAAAGTCATTTTTTTAATCAAATTAATTTTGTCATCAAATTTAATTTTTCATCAGTCATTTTTTAATTCAAAGTCATGTTTTCATCAAAGTCATTTTTGAAAATCAAAATCATTTTTGAAAATCAAAGTAATTTTTGAAAATCAAAGTAATTTTTGAAAATCAAAGTATTTTTTGAAAATCAAAGTAATTTTTGAAAATCAAAGTAATTTTTTTAAAATCAAAGTCGGTTTTTTAATCAAACTCAAATCAAAATTAAATTCATTTTCGCATTAAAATTATTATTTTTCATCAAATTATTTTTTCATCATATTCATTTTTTCATCAAATTTATTTTTCCATAAAATTTTCTTTTCATCAAAAGCCTTTTTTCTATTATTCAAAGTCATTTTCTTCATCAAAGTCAGATTTTCCATCAAAGCCATTTTTTTTACATCAAAATATTTTTTTTATTAAAGTCATTTTTCTTATCGAAGTCATTTTTCTTATCAAAGTCTTTTTTAATCAAATTAATTTTTTCATCAAAGTCAATCTTTTCATCAAAGATATTTTTTCTTCATCAAAGTCATTTTTTTCCATCAAAGTCGTTTTTCTCATTAAAGTCTCCTCTTTTTTTATTCAAAGTCATGTTTTTATCAAAGTCATTTTTTTCATAAAAGATATTTTTTCTTCATCAATGTCATTTTTTTCCATCAAAGTCGTTTTTTCTCACCAACGTCATTTTTTCATTAAAATTATTATTTCATTATAGTCATTTTATTAATTAAATTCATTTTTTCATTGAACTTATTTTTTAATCCAAATTCATTTTTTTCGGTAATTGAAGTCATGTTTTCATCAATATGAATTTTGTTCATCAAAGATATTTTTTATTCATCAAAGTCAGTTTCTCCCATCAAAGTCGGTTTTTAATCAAAATCAGTTTTTTTCATTAAATTAATTGTTCTCATTAAAGTCTGATTTTCAATCAAAATCATTTTTCGATCAAATTAATTTTTTCTCATTCAAAGTCATTTTCTTCATCAAAGTCAGTTTTCTCACCAAAGTCATTTTTTAATCAAATACATTTTTTCATCAATTTTTTTTTCATCAAAAGTCATTGTTCCTTATTCAAAGTCATGTTTTCATCAAAGTAAATTTTTTCATAAAAGATATTTTTCTTCATCAAAGTCATATTTTTCCATCTCACCAAAGTAAGTTTTCCATTAAAATCATTTTTTTCATTAAAGTAAATTTTCTCATCAAGTCATTTTTTAAATCAAATTCATGTTTTTTATTCAAAGTCAAGTTTTCATCAATATCAAATTTTTTCATCAAAGATATTCTTTATTCATCAAAGTCTCTTCCATCAAAGTCGGTTTTTAATCAAAATCATTTTTTTCATTAAATTAAATTTTCTCATTCAAGTCTGATTTTTATTCAAAATAATTTTTCCATCAAATTTATTTTTCCCATTAAAGACTTCTTTTTAAAAAAAATTATAAGTCATGTTTTCATCAAAGTCAATTTTTTCATCAAACATATTTTTCCTTCATCAAAGTCATTTTTTCATTAAAGTTATCTTTTTCATTCAAGTCATTTTTCTCATCAAAGTTATTTTTTTTCATCAAATTCTCTTTTTTAATCAAAGTTAGCTGTTTTCATCAAAAGTCATATTTTTTTTTATTCAAAGTCAAAGATGATATTTACAAAACTTTTCAACGATATTAAAGATGATATTTACAAAGCTTTACAAAGCTTTACAAAGCTTTACAAAGCTTTACAAATGTTTACAAAATAATAAATATCTTGTAAATACCATCTTTAATAGATATTTATTACCTTTATTATTTTTGTAAAGAAGTATTTTAATATTTGTAAATAGCTTGTAAATACCATCTTTAATAGATATTTAATCCTTTGTAAATATCATTATTTCATGTAGAGATGCATGCAAATTATGGTGCAAAAAATAAGAAAGTATCATTGATATTTTTGCGCTTTCACATGTCATGTCAATTCACAGATTCATGATCAAAGAGAAAAATGATTCGGTTACAATTGTTTCAACACTACACTTTGCATAAACAATAAAGTATCAAACTCGCTTCCTTTAATAATGTAAATAATTTTGTCAAATTCTCTTATTCTTTTTGTAATCGATGGCACAGTATCATTTTCGTAAATCCTTCATTATTTAACACATTGAAGCTATTTAGATTTATAAAAGTGGGCAATTAACAAACTCAAATCGAGTATCAAACTCGCTTTCTTTAACAATACAAATAATTGATGGTGTCTCAGCATGGAAATGTGCGTGCCTTTGAATGAAGAAAGTCGTACATCAACGGAACTAAAGGAAATTAATAATAAGTACTTTGAATACCCAATTAATGGACTTAATGAACTCCGTCTGCTATTTGATCATTTTCAGACCGTAGTCCCATCCACTTAAGTAAGATCAAATTCATGCAAAACATGCATTGACAGATTAAATTTGAACGCCTGTATGTATATGTATATATCTTATGTTACACTTCAGTACAATATTATTGTTTGTGATCATATTAAAGGTGACTTGCGAAAGTACATCTGACATCGAGACAAAACTTGTAACAATATACCAATAACACTGACCTGAAAGACTCAACTATGACAGAAAAAGCCTTTCCTGTATGTTTTCATTGTGTTACTCTCGGCACACAATGTTATAAGCGAACAAAGAGATTTCAAATTCAGATAATCTCATTACTTAGTCCCAAGGGTAATTTGGGCCAATTTTGCCAAAGAAATCGAAGTCTTCCTAGTGTGAAGCCCTCCTCGGTCTATCTACACAATTAGCAGATGCCTGTACCGCCAAGCTGAATTGGATGACTTCGCTTTCCTTCTGTGCCCTGTAAGCTGCTTCTTTCATTATTTGGATTGGAACTTCTCGAGCGTAGCGTGCTTATAGGTTTCATTAGATCTGAGATAATCAACAGGTCTTCTCGGTCTAACTACACAATTAGCAGATGCCCGTACCGCCAAGCTGAATTGGATATATTGAATGGTTGATTTAGTCCAGAAATTGAACAAAGTGTACATAAGGAGACTTCAGATCTTACATGCTTTCGAAGACTCCCATTTGATCATTTAGGCATGTCATTAGCTTTTCAGATTATCTTACAATATCCAAATATTCATGCATATGAAGAAGCCTTTTGATAGCATGTCGATTACACTGAATTGTTGATTGTCTATTGAAGTCCAGAAATAAAATCAAACGGTAAAGTATATGAGGTCTAGAGTGTTACATGCATTAAACAGACTCATTTAGCATATCTGGAATGTTATAGATTCTCCTCAACATGGACGTGGCATAGCATCAAGTAATCTGGTTCCACAAAATCTATGTGAGAATATCGAACATCGAAACTAACTCAGTCATATTTGCCACCCTTTCTTGACTTAATGACATGGGAAATATTCATTCTGTTCACCTGCTTGCATTTTATTGCCAATGTTGACGGCTTCGGATTCTCCTTACAGTCTTTGCACCCAGCTCATCAGATTTTGTTTGTCATGGAGATGTTACTATATCCGGACTGCCTCATTGATGCTAGGAACCGAAACTTGAAATATGCGTTGGAGTGTGGCTAGAGAAGATTGTTTCAGGGATCAATACTCAATAATCTTTCATGCACAGATGAAGTCCAAATGGCGAAAAGCAAACTCTGTGGATAACCCCGCTCTAAAAACAAAAAAATCAGTGAAGCTGATGAGTGGACATAAATATTTATCACAGGAAACAGTACTTTGTTCATTTACACATGGAGTTGCATCGTATGGCTTGAGGATGTTATGTCTAGTGAATGGTTGCAATCGATAAGTACCACCAACTTATCAACAAACATGTGTGAAGACGGGTGCCGCCGGTAGGGCAGACTATGTTTACTTTTTTACCTTGTGTCCTCGTTGATATACATGTATGCTTGATTGATTTCGTGTCCCACGTGATCCATTTTAACAGATAGTTTATTTTAAAAACTTATATCAATCCTACTTTATTACTAAAGTCCATACCACACCTTAAAGTCGACGATAAACATTAATCAAGCCATGATAGCAATTCATGTGAAATAGGGAATATAGTTGAAAGAGCACAAGAGATTCAACACGCCATACATACATTGTACATGTATCTTTGAAACCATCTTAGTACACATTTTGCACACCATGCTGTATACTTGTTGGTAAAATCGGTCATCCCTTGTATTTACGTAAAAGTAATTCTTTCCGGTAGCTGAATCTCTTGAGAGTAAATCAATCATTGGTAACGATTTCTCTATGTAACACTGCATCATTGTAAACAACAAACAGGCTGCCAGACAGAGGGCATAAGCCGCTAGACTACACGAAGACACACAGGAGACATCTGAAGTGTATTTCTGTCAAACTGCAAGGGAAATCAAGGAAATCCATTTGCTGCAATTCTAGGGACTGAAGGTTAAAACAAGATGTTAAACATCTACTTATATATTAAAAAGATACGTTCACGATATATCATATCCTTGAACATTCCATTGCAATTGGATCAATGCATTTTCTCAGAAGCATAATGCTATTGTTCTAGAGAAGTTGAGTAATTCTCACCATTTGTTATCATTATGACAGCCAAGTGATAATTTGCATCTTTAAATTGAGAACAGAAGCCGACATTTGTAATATTTATATAAAAGACTTAACACAGACAAGAGAAGCTATGATTATTTAAACTCTTACTTATTTTACACTTCAGTACAATATTATTGTTTGTGATCATATTAAAGGTGACTTGCTAAAGTACATTTGACTTCGAGAAAATATTGTAACAATATACCAATAAAACTGACCTGGAAGACTCAACTGTGACAGAAAAAGCCGTTCCTGTATGTCTTCATTGTGTTACTCTCACCACACAATGTTACAAGCGAACAAAGAGATTTCAAATTCAGATAATCTTATTACTTAGTCCCAAGGGTAACTTGGGTCAATTTTGCCAATGAAATCGAAGTCTTCCTAGTGTGAAGCCCTCCTCGGTCTATCTACACAATTAGCAGATGCCTGTACCGCCAAGCTGAATTGGATGACTTCGCTTTCCTTCTGTGCCCTGTAAGCTGCTTCTTTCATTATTTGGATTGGAACTTCTCGAGCGTAGCGTGCTTAAAGGTTTCATTAGATCTGAGATAATCAACAGGCTCGCTGCAAATGCATTGCGAGCTCTCTATTGAAACACGTTGATCGAGCGCCGCAGATCTTGAGAAATGATAATATAAAATTTAGGCAAACCAGATTGAGGTGGCTAAAGACTACTCGTATATGCAATCTAGAGATACTCTTCTTCTACTTTGGACTCTCAGTATGAGCTGTTACCTGCTTAACAATGATAAAGTTTGAGCTTAATTCGAGCAAAGCATCCCTGGGGACAGTCATGATGAAAAAAGATTATACCTTTGATATTCTGGGAATTAAAGAAAATTATTTTTTGAACGAAGGAAACACCTAAAGCTATTTCCTCACTTTGTAATCTCTGTAAATCTTTTTCATTTTATATTCACGCAATATTATAATTCTTATACATTTCAAATTGCAAAATGACCCTACATGCAAATATGTGTTAAAGTTCTAATGTCAATAAAAAAAAAGGGGTGCAACCATTCAGGTAGATCACGATGCGTTACATATCTCGATACAACTGCCACGATTCGATACTTATCGCGATACACAAAGTTATATTAAAACGTTGGCCTCAAAGTTCAGAAAGTTTGGATCATTCAGTTTTATGTTTCATCAGACAATTTATTTTTAAAAATCCCAATGTTTTTTTTTTATGTTGAAACGCTATAATACTCTAATGAGAAAGCATTCACTGGATAAAAACTTCCCATAATGTGAAAATACACGATGTTTCAGAGTATATGCTCACTCCTTCATCAGGTATCCGAAAAGCTATAGTCTCTAGACTGTTTACATTTATGGTGCAGGACTAGGCAGGGACCCAGGGACCATATGTTTAACGTCTCCTTGCTTGACAGTTAGTGCTTGTAACATGAAGAGAAAGACAAGGTTCCGGTACTATATACGTGACAGGATTCCAACACAATTTAATATCTGTCAAAAGGCTCAAGCTCATATAAAATAAATGGTGGCCGTCAGTCATTATTTGACATCACAGGAAACTTATTTCCACCCTCATTATTAGAACCATATCGATTTTGCAACTTATTCGTAATACGGCATGAATCGTTGACACCAGGCGAATACTCTGATTAGTGTCTGGGAATTTATGAGAATCTGTCATCACTTTTCTTAACGTATGTCATGGAATTGCCAGCTGTTGACGAAGAGTTTTGTTTTGACTTAGTTGACTCCTTAATTAACGTTTAGAAAACACCAACAACATCTTAGAGTAGCTTAACAGGTGTGCCCATCATAATGGATACATTTTGGACATTAAATGTTACAATATCTTTACACTTACTTGTATTTTTTACAGTAAATGAGACATGTATCTAGTTATTCTCTGTAGACCATACACAAAGAAATATGCCAACAGCAAATTAGGGTAGCTTTACAGATGTCCCCACCATATTGGATATATTGTGCACATTATATGTTATAGAGGCTAAATATGGAAATGACTGCAGAATGATGAATATTATAGGAAATCCCTGATGTCCAGTCTCGATCAGTACCAAAGGAAAGATATTTCCGTGGCATAACGCTGATTGATTGGTTTGTGGATAGCTGATATGTGAGAAAGTCATTCAGAGCGGAAGCGTTTTATGTGAAAAAGGAAATAACAGAAATAATTTTACCATTTTATGACCAACATTATGAAAAGGCTTTATGCAAAATGACATAAAATACAAGTATTTGCAAATGAAATTGTTCACTTTAATTGACACATTCTTTTTAGGCTGAATATTGTTATCGACTGCGGCTTCAGGCTTCGTACTTAGATTTTTGGCAATTTGAAACTGAATTCAGCTCCTGACATGAACAGCAAATAATACAATTACACAGTTTCCCGCCAAGCGTATGTTTTATACATTGTCTAAGCTGCCAAAGCGATTTATCATGTTAAAACTATCCTGAATCTCAATTTAAACCCTCTCCCGAGCCACTATAATTGAATTAGCAACAAGTTAGTGTACTTCGTAAGAAAATCCATTTAATATCGCTGTGTACTTAAATGAAATGAATTGAATAAAGATGATAGCTTTCAGGCATTTATTCTCTTCTTAAAACCATAATTAATTGCAAATACTTCCGAGTTCAAAGGAGAGAGAGAGAGAGGTACACATAAGCAGTCATTCTGTTAGACTAACAGATGAGGCAGACAGAGACAAAAACAGAGAGACACAGAGACATATATAGAGATTATAACATCTTACACCAAACACCTAAAACTAATATATCTTTGTGTCTCCCTTGAAGGAATATTATAACGTATATCCATACTGAATGTTTCAACTTCTCATCGAACATGCATACCAAAATGTGCCAAAACATTTTTTTATCAATACACCGAAAGGGGATCAATGCTACAACATACAGCACCAATCGCATTTATACTCAGTACCTAGGCTAGGGAATTGCGATCCATGAACAGAAACGACACTGTATTTATTTCCTTATGCCGCGTATACATTGACAATAATAAGTAAATTCAAACCTATTTAGTAACTTTCATCAAATTGTCACCAATCGTGTTTTTTGGTTGACTATTTGATATAACTTTGATCTTATAAATAGAGCGACAGAAACACTATCACACTACTCTATTACTTCATGCAAAATAAGGATGTAATATCAACCTAAAACCAAAGACGTACTAACTTATTAGACACAAACATGATGTGTATGAAATAAAAATTCGGTGTATTACAACTTTTTTGTAATGAAACACGTCATGTCATGTCAATGTATATTGATACATATTTCTCCTTCGGATCTTCAATAGACAGAATAGGTTACTTTGAGGCTAAATTTATATCTATCAACATGCTGGATCGCTCTTTTAAGTGTACATTATAAAGGAGATCACACAGTATTTCTGCACGGCTCATTCTGTGAGGATCGAGTAAGCGTATTGTTATAAATTCTTCCAGAGACGATTCAGTGAAACTTATCCAACTGAGATTTGGTAAGAAACTACTGTTTCATTCTATGTGACCAATTTACCCTAGTAACATGTCGGTACTACATATTGATTTTTATGTTCCAATAATTAATTAGAAACACTATTAACCCCACCCTCAAACAGTATTTGGCAAGTCATAACCTCTGATTATCATTGATGCCAAATACTAATGATACATAGTTTAAAAGATAAGATTCGAAGAAATTAATTAACCAAATTAGACAGCGTTTCCAATTTGTAATAATCTTTAATCGTCCTCCATGCCCTCCCCTCAGGAGTTACTGAAGTCATACTTCTGTTACAAAAAATGCAACCTGGACTTAATTCTCGTTTATTTAAAAAATCCCCTTGGGATGAAAATGTAAAACATGGATGCCGTCCTTAGTTCTATTTAATCACAAATCATCTCCGACTAGCATATGTGAAGGAAATATGTGTGGTAACAGGAAGATATCAACTGATCACTTGGAAACAACGTCGCAAATTGCACAATTAACTTTCATATGTAGCCAACCAAGAACTCTTTGAGTGTAACAGAGGTTACGTGGAAATAAATTACTTGAGTAACCTCTATCGGGAGAGATGATTGATCCTTCAGTTTTTTTGTTTTTTTTGTCCTTTTGTCTAAGAATGCACTCAATTAAATTTATGTTTGACATGTACATAAAAATAAATGTTGTTTGTCATAAAAAAAAATGTATTCCTTAGTGATGTTAATAAAGTTTTTATACATCACTCAACTCTTCTCTACTGAACCGAAAGGAAATAGAAGACACCAGTATCTAACTAGCTGGAAGGGGTTGAAAAGCGTGATAAAGCGATGATGAACATGGCTTGACTGGTGAACGGGAAATTAACTTATGTCGGTCGATATGGTCTCATTACTCACCATGCCCAAACTTAAAGCAACAAGACAGAGAGTTGACTTTTTATTAATAACAGATCGTATATTAAAGAATGAATGATTAAACTCTTTGAGTACCTTCATCGAATATATTTGACTGAAAGAAAAATGATATTGGAGAGTTTAGTTTCAATTGTAATCTCATTTTTAGGCCTGGTCCTCCTCAGATATCTGTGAGGCAATTACTTTTAGTGAAATTTAATTCATTCATATTTTAAGAGTGCATGAGTTAATACATACAGATACTGAAACTTGCATTGATGATATTGTACAAGGGAATGACAGATACTCTAACAACTATATGTACTCTTCGGTAGCCGGAAGTATTAAATCGTAGCATCGCAAATTGGATCCCGGCGTATCATTGGGTTATGAAAACCCAGAATAGTCATTTTTCCTTATATATCATTATTAAACAATTAACAGCATCTCATTTAGACAGCACAAATGTTCCAAATATATGTGTTAATAACGTTTCATGGTTTACCGGTCGATTATATAGCATCCCAAGTTCATTCAATATCTATATTATTGTTACGACATAGCTTGTATAGAACTACATCATTTGCACAGCATCATGTCTGTCAATAGGATCCCTCGGGAAATTATTGAAGTTAAACTTTACATCTTCAGTGTTAAATAAGAAATTGACGTTCAAATTGCTTGTATCTTTTTCAAAATACATTAATTTTTATATCCATAAACATTAATCATAACAACACAGCCATTAGAATTGATAAGAAGAACGAATGAGATGTTTTAAATAAATAATTAGGTTTATAATGTTTTACATATTTATTATGTTGTAAGAGTTTTGAAACGGCGGCGTATTAATGAAAAAACATACACTGTTAATTTGTTAATGTCATTAATGACATTATGAATCAAATCTCTGCTTAGATGACGAAAACGACTAGTATTTTGGTAAAGTTTATAAACAAACCAACAACAATGTAAGCTCACGTCGTACATCTTATTATACACTCAACCACAAAAGAACCTCACCATACAAAATACACAATATTTAAATCCACATGTCATAAATACGACTCAATCAGAATTACATTGTGTCTTAAAAAGCCAACTAAACTAACTTTGAATTCGTAGGACACTGTCTGTTAATCTTCTTATAAACGCGGCTTTCAAAAGGTTTTAAGAAATTTGTGTTTTGGAATCACATTCACATAAATAAATACATACATTAATATCTACTAGATATTTATTCCCAAAGTCTAAGCCATTAATGTTCGTTTAACCTAAATATAACGGTAAAATGGTAGTTTTCTTAAATGATAACATTTGTTCCCCCAGAAAATAGATAAAATCGTTTCTTAAAGTCTAGAGTTTCTTTCTAAAGGCCGGTTCACACCGTCCCGAATATGACAAACGATGCCAACACAAATTAGATACATGTAATTCTAATTTCGCACGAATTTGGTTCCGATTTTGCTTGAAAACCAATCAAAATCCAGAGCAGGTACGATGCACTCAGAAGGGAATATCACGTTACACGATGAAACACGATGAAACACGATGAAACACGATGTAACACACGACTAACTTGCGAAGGCAATGCGAATGTCGGGTTGGCCGTTGCATTGGCCTAACGTTATACAGTCTATGTGAATACAACACGATGCAGCATGATGGCAACACGATGTCATATTAAGAGTTCGACGAGTGTGCTATGAGAATGCGAAGATGTGCTTGGTGATACGAGCACGTGACATCCACATTATATAACTCTGCTGCTGTGACGGTTTGCCTCTTGGTGTCGGCCCAGGAAAGCTTTAATTCATAGTTAAGAGAGTTCCGGGACAGCATAATATGGACTTTGTTGTAGTATGGAAGAGAAAGCCCGCTTTTCTCGTTTAACTCATTTAAAACATGTTATATTATATGGAAGATGGTACAAGGTTATCCATATCAAATGTACATACAACATTTTACAAATTTAGGAATTTTTTGTCTAATTTAAATTTTACATCTTTAACAATTTCGAACCCATGAATCCCCACTACCCCATTATCACTCTGGATAAGCTTGTGAGTTAATTATATAATTAGGATTACTACTGAGTAATGACGCAAAGAAATAGTCAATAAAGTTGCGGAAACCAGTCTAGTAGAGTTGCCATGACAGCAGGAAATCACGTGACCCATTCAATTCACTGTTCCGGCTTCGGCTGCACCATCGGCGGATGTTCGAAAATCTTTGCGTGTAAAACTGAACTTCCGAACTTCATTTTCGTGGTCAGCACGTGTCTCAAACCGTTCTCTTCGCACAACCATCGAGATGCCATCTTGTTACTTCTTGTCATTATCGTATTGTCTTCATCTGTCCATCAGTCATTTTGTACCATCACCAAAATATGAAACAATTTGCTTCCTGATTGTCATAAGAAGGCAAGGCGACTATCTACAATCCTCGTGATACCTGCGTATGACCATCATTTAGCATTATGATGCTATCACGATGGAAGTAAAGTAAGAATATATTATATGTATAGTATATATTGTACATATGCACTATTCAGATGTATGTACATGTATACCTCCGTGATAAATAATATAATATACTATATATTTCATACTCGTTGTGATATATAGAGTCATTGTTACATATATTACATATATCATTACATGTCTCATATTGATATAAAACTTTTGATGTAGTAAATGCCCTCATCACCTAGTCAGTATGACGTGGTATACTCACCATGTGCATTCTTGCAAGTATCACGAGGTATGAACCCAATCACGTTCCCGTCTTATGACTTCGGTCATCTTTGTGTTACTTTAGTATGGCCTTCGTTTGTGAAATCTGCCCTATGGCCCCGATGAACAGGGGAATCTAAATGTGTTGATGATACGAATCAAACGATGCCATATCGATACATGTACGAAGGGCACGGTGTGGACACGAATGCATCACGAAACTAACATGTCAAATATTTTGCTCACTCACCCGATGTTGCTGCCTAACAGAGAAGAACTCCGCCGATGACCAAACGAATGCTTAAGATGCGTTTACGATTGTCCCGATTGCTTAAGGTTCTTTGCGAATTTAAACATTTTAAAATTCGTGTTTCCGTATTTGGCAAATTCGGCTCAGTGTGAACCGGCCTTAACGGGTATCACAAAAGTTGTCAAAAAGTTATACAATATTTAGGTAAACAGCTAGAACTCTACACTCCTCAAAAGCATGATCTCTTAGATTAGTAGTTACCTTTTAGAAAACAACTATAAACTGTATATTTCATGGACACTTCAATGTCAAGTCAGGACGGACATTCACTTTTATCTTAACTATTCTCTCAAACAGTAGCTATAACAGCAATAACACTGTGTTCATTAGTGATCAAATGTACGCATCTTAATAGAAACTGTCAAACTGTTGACAAACATGTGTATTACCGTCATGGTATTTCGTAAATGGTGTTCATAATAACTTGCCATAAAAATACCGAAACACAATCATGTGATTTGATTAGCCAACGATTAACTTTGAAATTGTCTGGAATACTCTGATTCATTCATAAAACGAACAAGACAATTGAGGGAGGGAGGATGTGTTATTTTTAGAATGTTAAAAATTGAAATCGTTCTTAAAGACAGGGAAATACATGTAGAAATTTGAAAAAGTCGAACGCCATGATATGGCTATTTAAAGCACATATAACTCTTATCTCTCGTCCTCGAATAGAGATATTTTATTTCTCTTGATTCAACATTACTAGTGCAAATTGTTATATCATATGGCATATCATTAATTAATCTAGGATTTTATTCAGTAAGTACAAATACTTAACTTGGCAATACTAAATATGATGTGTAGGGTAGATTATAACTCTGCTGTCCCTTTTCTTTGAAGGGACAAGCTGTTTTCAACATCATCATTTGAAATTATATAGTTTGGTGATAAATAATGTTCTCCTTTCATATCAAGTGCATCACACTCGTGAAATTCACTTGGGTCATAAACTTGACATGAAAAAGGAAGCTCCTATAACTATAACATTTCGATTATTTATTTTGCGTGATGAAAAATGTTAATTTACTAAATTGACCATTCGCTAAAATAATTAATATGAATAATAAAAATCAATTAATTAGACAGTGTATTATTTCATTAAGTATTTTATTTCATTACATAAATTACAATGATATTCTTACAAGAGCACAGTTTTTCAAATCTTATATAAAAGTTCCAATACTTTACGAAATTTTGAAATCCGTAAATGGTCTCTCGAATGTAAAAGGAGTATACTCTAAATTGGCATCTCTATTAGCTTTGAAAGCCCAGGGACTCGTGAAGACAGTGAGCTCTAACAAGCTGGAAGAAGTTGAAAAGCGTGATAAAACCAAGTTGTTTCAACATGTCATTGCTGATGGACGGGAAATTAACTTCTGTGAATCGATACATTCTAATACTTCTATATCTTACGAACCTTAAAGCATCAGGGCTGTGACTTAGTTGTGTCGTTATTTTATCTCAAGCATGTGTCTGGTATAGCATTAGCATTGAGAAAACGATTTTAACAGCAAACTTTGCTTTGGAGGTTAATGCAGCTGGTTATCTGAATTACATGTATACTTAATTGCATGATTCGAATATAGAAGAAGCTTTATTTGGCAGTAAAGATGTTAATGGAAGAATTTGTATGACTTTATTTCAATTTAATTTCAGTATGTGTGTGTATGTGTATGCGCACATTGATATATTTTATTACATCTTGCGAATGCCAAGGAAGAGCTTAGACTATATCGGTTTGCCCCTACTTTATAAATGTATTGAGACTAAACTGGCAGGCACAAGACAGTGAACACCTCTTTTTAAATCACCAAAATTACAAAAATAAATATGGTAGAAGTTAGAGATAAGATACATTGGGTAGTTCATTCATTTCCGAAAACATCAACATCCTAAACTTAAATGTTTTATTAGTCAGTTTTGCACACAAGAAATCCAAAAGATGTAGGGGTGAAAAAAACACAACCAAAACACGTTAATTTTAATTATTTCTATTCCCTGAAGTCGTTCAATTTGTTAAATTTGCCACATGACTGTCAAATGTGGTCGATTCGTGTGTCAACGCATTATGAAATGCATCGAGAATTCAAAATGTATTATGACGTCACCTGACAACTGTTTCTGTGTTCATCTAAACCTGCATCGACTCGTGTTCATTAACTGGAGGGTGTGGTTTGATTCTAACACGCCATTGTGAACCGTCTGACAGTTGTCCAATCAGTGACATGTTTTGAGAAAATAGAAATTATTGTACAGCTGTAACGTTGCATGTTGTCACAGCAATAATGACATTAGCCATACATCAAAGCTCAGTGGTCAGTACCTGTCTATTGCGCAGTCGAAAATCTTCGACTCTACCAGTTCAAGATCTTCTGGTGCACGTGTCCATAGCGAGACGTCGATCTATGGTGGTCGCCGTCAATGACGTCACTCAGAGATAGCGTTGACGATTGTCTAACGCAAGCAGATATCAGCCTTCATGGGCAAAAAGACCTTTTTTTCGTGTTCTGGGATTGTCAAATGTCTCCCCAACTCGGTTGTATTATGACAACACATTGACATATTAGAAATGCAGGAACATGGGCGATTCTTGTAACTTTAGTATCCATTGTCCAGCTTTTGTCAATTTCAGAAGTTATTCACGTTTTCTGTTGTTACTTTTGACTGGTTTTAGGTGTGTTTTCACAGATGGGATGGCCAACATTAATAATGTGTAGTACTTTTACCTATGTTTCACATGACTTTACACTAGTATGAAGGTCACGTGATTATCAATATTTTCCAATTTTCTCCAAAATGTGTAAATCTGGTTTTAATTCAACTTTTAAAAAAACAAAAGATAATGTTAAGGCCCTGCGTATCCGAAGCTTACTGTCAACGTCAATAATATAAATTTTCCATAATTTCATTTTAAAAAGTATACTTTCATTTGCCTGTCAGTTTAGATACAGAATTAATTTTCATTAGTGCCCTTTTTCTACAAACATCCAGTCAGTAAAAATGTATACATTCAGTGTTATTTACAACATTCAAGATGTCGAAGGCTACACTTGCCGATCTTTTTTTTAAGAAATCTAAATATTTTGCCAAGAAAATAATCAATCTAAAACCGGACATTCTCTGAATCAACAAACATAATCTTTGAGTTTAAACAAATAAGGCAACAACCCCATCTCTGCTTCTATCTGCTTGTCACTCCAAAAATGATCTAATCGACCAAATGGTGGACATGTGTAAATAAGACAGGATAGTATTTATGCGAGTGAGTTTCTTCCAGTCTGAATATTCAAAAGTCTAACAATTAACTTCAACCATTTTTCTCTCTAAAACTGCACCAGACCAACTCTCTAAAGTTTCAACAACAAACTAAAACACGAAATGCGTCTGTCAGAGAAAATCGATTTTGAATGTCTGTAAAAGGTACATGTACATGTTGTGTGAAGACGTTCTCTCAATTTCATACATCACAGTACACTCACCCGCAAAAGAAACGTCACCACATTTTCAACGGTTCAAAAAAGTATCGATTTTGAATGCTTTTTATAAGGATATGATTTGTAACGAGGAGCCCGCAAGTTCATACTTCAGGGTATAACACTTTTATCTTTTTATCTGTTCAAGTACACTTGCAGTGTTGAACTCGTTTTTTTTTCAGAATGGTTTTTGACCAGGATGTTTGGAATTTAACTTAAGAATTTAGACAAACAAATATTATTCTGTATCGACTGATTTTACATTTCCTTCACATCAAGAAAGGAATACAGAAGGCGAGGCATGAATAAAACACCAAAAACATATTTTATTTGAACTATCATTCATACACACATTCATTCATACCCTTGCATACATGTACCTACATTACGGTGTAGATTTAGAATTTAGAATTGTGATTAATAAAGAATGGTGTCGACATAAATTACCTTCTTGGACTTATAGGACATAAAACAAGCCACTTATGACTTACATACGAGGGGCGTTCAATAAGTGTTGCAACTTCAATATAAAACCAACTCGTGTAGCCAATTTTTTACTTTTATTTTTCAATATAGTTACCCTTCACCTCAATACACTTATTCCATTTCTCTTTAAGACTTTTGATGCCGCTTTTGTAGAAGTCTTCCGTTTGCCCCCCTAACCACGCCTCTGTGGCAGCTTTGACGTCTTCGTCATCCCGGAAGTGCCTTCCACGTAGGGCGGATTTCAGGTTTCTGAACAGGAAGTAGTCACTGGGGGCTAGGTCTGGGCTGTAGGGTGGGTGGTTAAGCTGTTCGAATCCTGGCTTCATCCGCATTAAACCGATCCAGGAGCTCAATGCAACTTTCGGTTCTTTTCTGGCGATCTTGTGCTGTGAGGTTTCTGGGTACCCATCTTGCAGATACCTTGGACATACCAAGATGGTCATGAATTATTTTTTCAACACTTCCAACTGATATCTGGAATTCCAAAGACAGTTCAGAAACTTTAACACGGCGGTCAGCTAAAATTCGTCTTTCGATAGCGGCAATAACTTCCGGTCGGGTGACTTCAGATGGCCTGCCTGACCGTTGGTCATCGTCTAAGGACTCCCTACCCCGCTTGAACTGAAAAGACCAGCGACAAACTGTTGAAAAGTTAAGAGCATCCTTACCCATCACATTACACATACGATTATGTATTTCTGTAGCTTTGCATCCCTCTTTAGTAAGGAACTTGATCACAGCCGTTGTTCATGTTTGAGAGAATCCATGATTATGGAGACCCCTAGGTCAGCGCAGCTATTATATCTAAATAAATGTTATGTCTAGAAATTGTTTTGACATGTGTCAATGTTATGTTTTGACTATAGTAACACCTGCTATAAGCTGACACTGTTTATGTAAACACCAATGCCCCGCTTGCAACACTTATTGATCGACCCTCGTATCTCGTCTAGTTAAGGAGATTAGAAAACGACGATTTTAAGATTGTTTTCTCAGATATATGAACAGGTAATGTTTTGAAATTTGAAATTTTGAAATGATGGCATGATATATCTCTATTTCAGTCATTTATATCATTTGTGTATTGAATTATCTTCTATATTGTATGGTGACGTTTCTTTTGTTGTTGAGTGTATGGTGCTTCTATTCTTATGTCAATACAAAGACACTTGGGATGCTAATATCACATTTTCAACAATGATATTTGGCCAGAACTTTGGCATTGAAAGCACAAAGTTATGAAATTGAGAAATGTAATTACTTAATGATGTAGCCGACATAAATAACCTTCTTTGACTTAAATCTATTTACGCAGTTTTACTGTATGACGTCATAAAACCAACCAAAAACCCCTTTTGACTCTCAATATCGAATATGATATGTCGAAATTGATGAGGTGAGGTGAGTTGGGATTATGCTAGTATTATGGCAGGGAGAAAGCCCGCAGCGCCATGTGGCTATGCATTGTGCTGAAACCTGCGAGCATCGGCTGGAACTAGCGAACCATGGGTGGTACTACCCTGAAATTCAGTGGTGTATTGCACCTATACGTCACTGCGTGTAGAACAGTTCGAAATTGATGAAATATGATTCACATTGCTATCTGTTTTCACTTAACCAAATTGGAAATCAACGCATTTAGTGTTTAGTGTTTTATTTTATGAACCTTTATCTTAATAATTTTTTCTTTACGACCATTTATCTTTATTTTGGTATTTTAAATCAGTGTATAACATAAGTATTTTAATATCCTACAAACACTTGCACTAAAATATTTATGTTAGGTCTCCTGTAAGTGTGGTAAGAGAGGCTCAATGCTTTACATGTAATATGTATGTTTATGTATGTATGGATTTTAATCATATACAATCATGGAGATTTTTTTCTAGTGGAATGTAGCGACAGGGGGATTTGTTTATTTGCTGCTTATGGACCCTCACTGTTTTTCTGAATGTATCCTTCGCTTGCAATATTTAAGAAAAGCTTTCTAAATAAAAAGTAAAAAACTTGTACATGTGTGTACGCTTTTCTTTTCAAGAGATGTATTTACTTCATTTAGAAGATGACAAATAAGGTTTCTACAAGTTTGAACACCCCTGTCATATTGTGAATATGCTTACTTTTACTGTAGTGATATCAGTGTTCATGGAGGCTAGTGCAGTATAACAACTATGCAGAAATATTAAAATAGTGTGTACTGCTGTACATATGACATGACAATAGTTTGCAGTTATGAGGTAAGGTGAGTTGGGGTTTAAAGCCGCTTTCAAGAGTATTTCACTTATATCGCGGCTGCTAGTATTATGGCAGGGAGAAAGCCCGCAACGCCATGTGGCTATGCACTGCGGTGAAACCTGCGAGCATCGGCTGTAACTAGCGAACCAAGGGTGGTGCTACGCTGAAATTCAGTGTAGCATTGCACCCAAACCATACTGCGTGTAGAACAGTTCTCTATTGCAGACAAAGTTGCCGTACCCCTGGCAGGATTCGAACCCTGGACCTCTTGATCCGAAGCCGAATGCGCTAACTACTGCGCTACCCCGCCCCTTTATGACGACACAATGTTTGAATCGGCGACATATTAACAGTATCAGCTCCATAACTCTTTCACCATAGTAAGTTATTTAGTTTTATTAAAGTGGGCAATTAACAAACGAATATGTAATGCCAATTGTTGTTGTTGTTCTTTTTCTCCTTATCAGTAATGTGCGTATCTTGAATAAAGAAGTAGGAAATCAGCGGTACTAAAGGAAATGAATAATTAGTAATTTGATAATCCAATTAATGGACTAATGAACTCAGTCTGCTTTTTGATTATTTTCATTCCATAGTCCCATCCAATTAAGTAAGATCAAATTGCAGTGTCTTGCCTATGACCGAAGACATATCGACAAACACAGTATATCATGGTATCAAGAAATAAAGTGTTCCTAATGACAAAAGTGGTTCACAATTATGCATGAATTTATTATGAACAATTAGCAATACACATAATAAAATGAATTAAGAGAGTGTCTAAGTAAAACTTGCCAGTTAGTATCCCTTAAAACACATACGCAGATATATGTTTCACTATGGTATGATATTTCGTTTGAGTTATTTCAGTTTCAACATTTTGTTTCTGTTTCTGGTATAATTTAAAAGTCTCAAGGGCAGCATGTAACTTACTTTGAATCAAAGCTTCTTTTGTAAATGGACTTTCTACATCAGTTATTAAGGGTTTGATTCCATGCATGGTAGATTTGAAATAGGCAAAGTTTGTAGTTTTGAAAAACTCTTTGAAAAATAAAAAATTGTTCGATGAAACGAAATACTTTAAAGCAACAGGATATCGTTTGGGTTTTTTTCATCATTGGCCCTGTTTGACACTGTTAGATCAGATAAAGTCGATATGTATGCTTTGAAAGGTTATGTAAGTTATCTAAAACCTAATGTGAGGGAAGGGATCGCGGTTGTTGGATAACATATTATTGAAGGAGACGAAGGAGAAACAGACGATTGCATAAAATAAATGCTTGTAAGGAAGAGTGGAAATAGCCAGTACCGAGCGGAATTAGCCTTCTCGCGTACTGCATCATTCCCACTCTTTTATTATTAAAATAATCAACAATTTTCAGTAAAACAGGTGTAGTAGTGAAGTTCAATTATATGCTTTTACAGTTGAAATAAAATAGAATATCTCTGTCCAAATGTCGTGTCCAACGGTGACCAAAGGTGTCCAACAGTGAGTGGAATAAGCCATGTTTGTGAGCAGACATACGTTTGGGTACACTTTGCTTGGACACATCATTAAGGGAAGGAGAATTCAAGGGCTGCATTTGCATTGTTCATTACTTTACAAATTAGGATGATTCTTGTGAGATACAGAGTCTGTGATAAATACTAAAGTGTAAAATTGTGCTAGAAGGACAGTTAAGAGGGCGGATCAAAGGTCAAAAGGTCATTACTTTTAAGCCAACATAAGTTCTAGAAATCTAAATTCATAAAACAGTTTTGAAATTAATATATGAGTGTTGTGAAACAGCATTTCAAGTTATTTCAGCGTTATGTATCAACTAGTGTTAACTGAAAATGTTCATGACGCATTTTGGATGCAGAAATTCAACTGTACTATAAACGATAGCGCACCGTGTTGTTGTTAATTGTTTTAATTTGCAAGGATGGCTTCCAGTGGAGGTGCCTGAATATAAATGGAAGGATTCCTGACCGTCCTTTATACTCACCTGTTTAGCGACGAGCTGCTCTATTCATGTCTAAAAGACTATGAATTATGACCACATCGTGATTCTCCATAGAGACAACCATTAATGAATATTCAGAAAAGAGTATAGAAGAACATGTTCTTGCAAACTGACATGATGCTATCTGCAGATTTTCATCATGTGATTTGATATGTGATATGTATATTAGTAAATACAATTTTGTCAGACTTTAGAAAGTCATGAATGTCAATGTTAAATGACTTTATTTAAAAACTAGAACAAATCAAATGTTGATGTTTCAACTAGTACAAATAGCAATGCAATGAAATTGAAAAACTTGAATTACATCATGTTGGAATATTCATGTTAGTCGAGAAATTAAATAGAACTTTTTATGCGAATGCAAATATGGCAACAACAAAAATACCATTATCTTATAAATATCTCATTACGATATAGATTTTAAGATTAAAAACACGTTATAATATTGTTGTATGCATATGCATATGCATATAAATAATAGAATTAAAGGCATTTTGCGAATGTTTAATATGTAGAAATGTGATGAATATCCAGAAAACCTAAAACAATATGTGATAGTCCAAAAAGCACATACACTGAGATCTTCATTTTCATTAAATCTCAAACATTTTAGATTGTTTCATAGTCAAACATGAATTAGAGGAGACGATTTGAAAGCATGACGAATTTGTAGGAGTGTTGATTTTAGCTGAGAAAAGTTGCAGTGTACAGTGTACGAAATTCCAAATGATACATGCATTAGAAAACTATTTTTTGTAATCAAAGAGAAAGCATTAAAAGTTTCAATTTGAATTATTGTAATTGATGTTATAATTAGAATGGTTTGATTATAAAGGCATATCATGAGCTTTATAGACTTGCATACGACTCCTACATGCTCCATGCACATGCATTAACAAAATCATGTTGGTAGCATGTCAATGATGTTGAATTATTGTTTATTGGGTATTGAAGTCAAGAAATAAAATCAAACATTAAAGCATATGAGATCCAAAATATTACATGCATTAAACAGAATCATTAAGCTAATCTAGAACCTTATAGATTCTCCTCATCATGGACGTGACATAGCAGCAAGAAAACTCATTTCACAAAATCAATCTCTGTGAGAATATCGAACATGGAAACTAACTCAGTTGCATTTCCCAAAGTTTCTTGACTTTATGACATGGGGAATATTCATTCTGTTCACCCAATTGCATTTTATTGCCAACGTCGACGGCTTCGGATCTCCTTACCGTCTTTATATTGTGCTCATCCGCATTTGGCCTATGGTAAAACGGGTAAGATGTTACTGTATCTGAAATTCCTCATTGATGCTTGGACCCGAAAAAATGCATTGGACCGGGCTGGAGAGGATTGTTTCAGGGATCGATAATCGAGAATCTCTCCTACACAGATGGAGAAGTCCAGATGGCAAAAAGTAAAGTCGGTGGATAACCCCGCCCTGAAAACATAAAAATCTGTGAAGCTGATGAATGGAAATAAATATTTATCAGAAGAAATAGTTGGGGGTTTTTCATGTACGCATGGTTTTGCTCTGTATAGCTGGAGGTTGTCTGCCTGGCTGCAATCGATAAGTACCAATAACGTCCAGATTTAGAAAACTTTCAAGTGCAAGACATGATGAGTGATATCTACAAACCTGCGTGAAGACGGTTGCCGTTGGTGGGGCAGACTGTGTTTACCACTATACCTTGTGACCGTGTTGATATATATTTTAGTGATCTGCCCTTTGGTGTCCCAATTGTGATTCATTTTAACAGATAGTTGATATTTTTAATAATTATAATGAGCTGATTTAGACTTTCATCACATTTTCTTTAAAAACAGACTGGTACTTTCGAAAATGAATTGACTCCTAAACAAATATATTGATGGTTTTATCAAACATTGTGTATTTTATGGCGGGATGGGGAGGGGGTCGAAATTCGATATGGAGAGAAAGATTTGAAAGCCATATTTAAATTGTATACAACATGGGAATTCTTTGAGTAACGAGGATAACTTGAAAACTTCTTGAAAATAATTTCACATCACAATCCATAAATGTATTTTTAAAACCAACTAAGCACACAATGTTCCACACCATGCCTAATACTTGCTGGTAAAAACGGTCACCCCTTGTGTTTACTTAAAAGTAATTCTTTCCGGTAGATGAATCTCTCGAGAGTAAATCAATCATTGGTAACGATTTCTCTATATAACACTGCATCAATGTAAACAACCAACAAGCTGCCAGACAGAGGGCATAAGCCGCTAGACTACACGAAGACACACAGGAGACATCTGAAGTGTATTTCTGTCAAACTGCAAGGGAAATCAAGAAAATCCGTTTGCTGCAATTCTAGGGACTGAAGGTTAAAACAAGATGCCAAACATCTACTTTACTTAGTATATTAAATGGTTACGTTCACGATATAGTAAATCCTCTAACATTCCATTGTTCTTGAATCAATGTATTTTCTCAGAAGTATAATTATATTGTTCTAGAGAAGTTGAGTAGTCCACAACGTTTGACAGCCAAGTGATCATTTCCATCTTTCAATTGATATACAAGCCAACTTATGTAATCTTGTTAGAGTAATTTGTGGTGTCGAAGACTTAACATAGACAACATACATAACAAAATACTAGTAAAACTGAACTGGAAGATTTAATTATGATAGAAGAAGCCTTTCCTGCATATTTTCATTGTGTTCCTCTCGCCATACAATGTAAGATGCGAAGAAAAATATTTCACATTCAGATGATCTAATTACTTAGTCCCAAGGGTAACTTGGGTAAATTTTGCCATTGAAATCGAAGTCTTCCTAGTGTGTAGCCCTCCTCGGTCTATCTACACTTTGGACTAAGAGTGTGAGTTGACACCTGCCTCACAATGGTACATTTGGGCTTAATTCGAGCAGAGCATCCCTCGGGACAGTCATGATGAAAAAAGAGTAAACCTTTGAGATTCTCGAAATTAAAGAAAAGTTATTTTTTTAACAAAGAAAACACTCACTTTGTAATCTCTGAAAATCGTTTTTCATTGCATGATCACGCCATATTAGAATTCGTTAGCAACGTAAGCATCTGATCCTACAAGTGGATTTAACTATTAATGTCAATAAAAGCACTTCATGACACATTAAAATAAGGGTTCATTTCTAATTTTGAGTTTTACGAATTAGTTTTCCATTTACTTCAAAACTGTACACATGAAATTGTAGCAATAATATAATACTTCGTCAAATAAAAGAACATACATGTATAAGCATACCATTTTGGAAGTGATTAAGTAATAATAGAAGTATCACTTTTTGTCCATCCATGGATAATTTATAGTTTGAACACTTAGAAATATCCGTCCTTTCATACCAGAGAAACAGTTTACAATCAAATGTACAATGTGTTCTTCTTTAAAAGCACATAAACACTGAATTAAGGGTCTATTACTAAACCTAAAGAGCAACATTCTCAAATACAACTATTGAAATGGATGCTTCAATTAAGCATTGTTTCCTCGTTTAATTTGATTTTAAGCGTGGAGATATTGCACATAGTATTAAGTTTCTAAATGTAAATGTTCCACATTAAACAATTAATGTGTCTTGTCTGTTCTCTAAGATAATTCTGCCCCTTTTTTAATCCGTTTTTGTTCGGTTTGCAATTCCATATCTGTATCCGAAAAGCTTTGGTCTCTAGACTGTTTCCATTCATGGTGGAGGATTGCGCAGGGACCCAGGGACCATATGTTCATCGCGTTCTTGCCTGACAGTAAGTGCTTGTAACATGAAGAGAAAGACAAGGTCCCGGTACTATATACATGACGGGATTCAAAAACAATTTAATATCTGTCAGGAGGATCAGCATGATCTCCAAGGCCAAGCCATTGGCTCAAGCTCCTGTAAAATAAATGGTGGCTGTTAGTCATTATTTAACATCAAAGGAAACTGATTTCCACCCTTATTATTAGATTTTTATCGATTTAACTACATATCCGTGATAGGACAGGACTGGTTGACACCACACAAACCCTCTGATTAGTGTCGGGGAATTTATGAGAATCACATCACTTTCATTAACGTATGCAATGGAATTGCCAGCTGTTGACGAAGAGATTTGCTTTGGCTTAGTTGACTCATTAGCTAACGTTTAGAGAACGCCAACAGCATTTTAGAGTAGCTGAACTGATGTGCCCACCATAATGGATACATTTTTCATGTTATATGTTATAAATCTTTGAAATTGCTTGGATTTTTTTAGTAGTAAATGATACAGAACCACCAGCATCAAGTTAACCTCTGTAGACCATACACACAGAATATATGTACATGTGTTTTGAACTGAAATCCTCGCTTCATAAAAACTGTATAATACCCCTTGAAGTCATATAAACGGGATATGTACTGGAAGGAGTGTAAAACTCGATTTGTTCAAAATCTATCAATTTCAAATTCTACAATTATAAAGAAGATGGTTCCATTTTTTAACATTTTTTTTTATTTGGGACTATATTATCTGCAATAGTAGACGTCTAGTACATTTTTAAGCACGAGTCAATTGCTGCAACCATCATCTAAATAACATGCATTTTTAAATGTGACTATTTACAAGTGACATATCCTCGTGCAATACCCCTCTTCAAACACCACTCGATGAGAAGTATCAGTCTCTTACATAGAATTCGTCTGTTGAAGCAGTATGAAAGAATGGGTTATTTGAAAGTCAAGAACATCTTTAGGGTTAGTGTGCTTATGAACGAGACAATAATGGAAGTGCGTTGATTATCTCTAGGTTTGAAAGCCTGTGAGAGCGCCAAGATGAAAGGGGCTAAATACGGAAAGACTGCAGAATGATGAATATTATAGGAAATCCCTGATGTCCAGTCTCGATCAGTACCAAAGGAAAGATATTTCCCTGGCATAAAGCTGATTGATTGGTCTGTGGATAGCTGATATGTGAGAAAGTCTTTCAGAGCAAAAGCATTTTATATAAAAAAGGAAATAACAGAAATCATTTTACCATTTTATCACAATTATTATGAAAAGACGTAATCCTGAATGACATAAATTTAAAGTATTTGCAAATGAAATTGTTCACTTCAAATGACAATTTTTAGGCTAAATAATGTTATCGACCGCAGCTTCAGGCTTCGTACTTAGATAGTAATTTGAAACTGAATTCGGCTCCTGACGTGAACAGCAAATAATACAATTACACAGTTTCCCGTCAAGTGTATGGTTTATACATTGTCTAAGCTGCCAAAGCGATTTATCATGTAAAAACTATCCTGAATCTCAATTTAAACCCTCTCTCAAGCCGCTATAATTGAATTGGCAACAAGTTAGTGTACTTCGTAAGAAAAGCCATTTAACATCGCTGTGCACTTAATTGAAATGAATTGAATAAAGATTATAGCTTTCGGACATTTATCCGCTTCTTAAAACCATGATAAGTTGCAAATGCAAATGAGTTCAAAGTAAATTCACTCGTTACTCTTCTAAATTTCATTTCTCAAAGGGTCTATCGTAATCCCATGTTCTTCTGCCTCACATAAAAATCTAATAAACCTCCTGCAAATGACTGGTCTTTTACTAATAAGATCGTCCCTTCATACAGAAACTCAGACCCCTCCACGCATGGCTTTATGCACTTCAGACGTAAAGACATTCTTATAGACAAACAGAGGAGGCAGACAGAGCCATGCAAATACAAAGACACATAGACATATATATATATAGATGTACACCATAACACCTAACACCTTAAAACCAATATATTCCGATGTCGTCCTTGACGGAATATTATAACATAATTATCATACTGAATGTTTCAACTTCTCATCGAACATGCACACTTAAATGTACTGAAACCGTTTTATCAAAACACCGAAAGTGGATCAGTGCTGCAACAGACGCGTTCAGTGGCTAGATGTTATGTCATGGGAGTGTTGTTGTGAAAACAATCGAATGAGTACTCAGTATCTTGCCAACGGAATTTCGCTCCACGAACAGAAACCACATAGTATTAAATTCTTCTAATATCAATCAAACATTGAAAACAATGAGTGGATTTAAACTTTTTGAGTAACTTTCATCATATTGTCACCAATCGTCGTTTTTGTTGGGTTTTTTTTACATTGCTTTGCTGTTAGGAGCGACAGAAACATGATCACAGTATTCGTGCAATATAAGGATGTAATAACAATCTAAAACCAACGAAGAAGTAGGTTTAAAACATTATGTATATGTAATGCAAATTCTGTGGATAAACAGGTTTAAAAGTGTATGCAGGTACTCATTCTCTCATGAGAGCATGCTAAACCATCAGTAAATCACTGTACATGTTCACCTGAAAGAGTGAGCATGTAATTCAAAGTGTCGTATTTTCATAATAAAGTTGTTATTCAGAACCTTACTCAATTTCTTGTATTCCACTGCTTAATGTCCTTCAAAGAGTTCAATATAATCTTCTCATCTTCACTATGTATGTGCCTTATCATAGCATTTAAACATAATATTGATTTTGCCTTGCGGACAGATATGCTCAAAGAACATTCTGGCTTACAAGCAACAACTAAATGGTTATTATCGATGTATATTCGTACAAATTTCTCCTTCTGATCTTCAATAGACAGAAAAGGTTACTTTTATACTAAATTTATATCCATCAAAATGCTGGATCACTCTTGTAACTTTTGTTACAACATGGACATGTTTCTTGTTTATTCCAGAAACCAGAGGGACGACACTGTGCAACACGGATGACGTCCTTAGTTCTATTTAATCACAAATCATCTCCGACTAGTCTTCTTTTAAGTATGTGCATATCGCACATGCAGCCAACCAGGGCCTCTATTGTGAGCAGAAACAACATTTTTTTTAGTGTAAAAGAGGTAACGTGGAAATGAATTACTTGAGTAACCTCTATAGGGAGGAATGATTGATCCTTCAGTTTTTGCATCAATATATAAACGCTGTTTTTGTCTAAAAATACACTTATCTTAAATGTAATACACATTTGTTTAATTTGAGCTGTTTTAATTAACTTACGGGTCGACATGTGCATCGTTTGTCACACAAAAATAAATTTGTTAATGTTGTTAACATATTATTTATATATCAGTCAACTCTTTTCTGGAGAGAACACGAAGTGGGAGACTGGAAACTAGTGAACCGAAAGGAACAGTAGACACTGGTATCTAACTAGGTGGAAGGGGTTGAAAAGCGTGATAAAGCGATGATGTTTCATCATGCCTTGACTGGTGAACGGGAAATTAACTTATGTCGGTCGATATCGTCACATATCTCACCATGCACGAACTTAAAGCAGCAAGACAAAGAGTTGACGTTTTATACTTGACAGATCGTATATCGAAGAAAAGAAGATGAAACTCTTTTGAATGCTATATTTTTTACCGAAAGTAACATGACAAAAGGTTTCGATATTGGTCACCTTCAAATCAATGGTAATCTAAATTTTAAGACTGATCCTACTAATATATCTGTAAGCCAATGAATAGTGAAATTGAATTAATTAATAGTTTTAGAGTGCATAAGCTAAACACACATTCTGAAACTGTCATTTATCATATACAAGGGAATGATAGATAGTCTAATAACTACATACAATCTTCGGTATCTGGAAATCTAAACAGTAGCATAGCAATCAAGATCCTGACATGTCAATGGGTTATGAAAACCCATAGTAGTAATCTTCTCATTTTGACGGGACAAATGTTCCAAATATATGTGTCAATAACATCTTATGGCTTACTGGACGATTATAAAGCATCCCAATTTCATTCAATTTCTGTATCAATGTTATGACATAGGTTTGTATAGAACTACATCATTTGTACAGCTTCCGATAGAATCCCTTGGGAAATTATCATTATAAGTTAAACTTTACCCCTTCCTAGTTACATTTGAAATTAACATTCAAATTGATTGCAACTTTTTCAAAATGTAATAATCTATATATCCAAAAACATTAATCATAACAACATAAACCATTAGATTTTATAAGAAGTACTAATGAGACTTTTAAAAAAAATAATTAGGTTTATAATATTTTACATATTTATTATGTTGTATGACAAGGTTACATTTGGGATAACACTACCTTCAATAGTACAATTTCTTGTACTTTTTCCGACCTAGTCCCATACGAGATTCGAACTCATAACCCCAGCACTTACCGTACCAGCAGCTTATCACACGACAATTTTACCTCGACAAAATCGAGTTTCAACATTCGATAGTTAAGCTTATTTTACATTCATTACCCCTCTGATAGACGTAATTTGGCGCAGCTCCCAAGGCTGAATGTATTAGAAATACACGCCATTTAGATAGTTTCTTATGTTGTATGAGTTTTTAAACAAGGGCGGCTTACTAATGAAAAACATCCACCATTGAAATGTTAATAACATTCTGAATCGAATATATGTTAAGATGACAAAGACGAGTAGTATTTTGTAGTATAAGTTTACGAACAAACCATCAACACTATAAGCTCACGGCGTACATCTTTATATACACAAAACCGCAAAAGAAACGTCATCATATAAAATACAATATATTTAAATCCACATGTGATAAATACGAATTACAGATTTACATTATGTCTTCAAAAGCCAAATAAACTAACTTTGTATTTGTAAGACATTATATGTTCAACCATTGTTTTGGAATCTCCTAATCTAGACGGGAAATGACAGTCGAAAATGACTTTTTAGCTGTAATGACTTCCTACAGTAATGATAGCTTATTAGCTGATAGCTGATTTTCTACATTTTATGATTTAAGTGTATAAAAGTTTGTAACCAAATACCATTGTTGAAAATGCGATTTCAGCAGCCAAAGTGTATATCAACTAACATAAAAAAAAGTATGACGCTGTGATGTAGGAAACTAAGGACATTCAAAATCGACTTTCTCTGACAGAAGTTTTTCATGGTGCACTCTGTTGAAATATCAGTGACGTTTCTTTTGCGGTGTAGCTTGTACGTTGCACATAACATGTTATATTTTTCTAATTTCTGTGGAATTAAGAGAAGACGATATATTTACTTGATTATGGAAAGCAGGTAGAATAACATTCATTATTTGTATCCCACCGGTATGTAATACTGTGGGATATAGTAATCGCCCCGTCCGTCCGTCCGTCTGTCCGTCCTTAAAGGCCGGTTCACACTGTGCCGAATTTGACAAAAGATGGAAACACGAATTTAAAAATGTTCAAATTCGCAAAGGAACGTAAGCAATCGGGCCATTCCTAAATGCATCTTAAGCATTCGTTTGGTCATCGGCGGAATTCTTCTCTGTTCGGCGGCAACATCGGGAGAGCGAGCAAAATATTTGACATGTTAGTTTCGTGGTGCATTCGTGTCCTCATCGTGCCCTTCGTATGTCTATCGAGATGACATCGTATGATTCGTATCATCATCGTATTTGCCTTCGCCTGTCCATCGGAACCATAAGGCATATTTCACAAGCGAAGGCCATACGAATGTAACACGAAGATGACCGAAGTCATAAGAAGACAACGCGACTGCGATCATACCTTGCAAGAATGCACACGGTGATTATACCATGTCGTATTGACTAGGTTACGAGGGCATTTACTACATCAAAAGGTTTATGTCAATATGAGACATGTAATGATATAAATATTACATATTATAACCTGTGTAATATATGTAACAATACCTCTATATATCACAATGAGTATGAAATATATAGTACCTTATATTTACCACTTAGGTATACATGCATCTGGAAAATGTATCTGTACTATAAAAAAACTCATTACGTACATCTATAAGCATGCATTATATTAAACATTGAATGTATTCATATAGGTATCGTATATAAATACATATATGTATTATATATATAGATATGTATGTGTGTGTAATGAATATATTCTTACTTAAGTTCCATCGTGATAGCATCGTAATGCTTAACGATGGTTATACGCAGGTAATCACGAGGATTGAAGATAGTCGCGTTGCCTTCTTGTGACAATCGAGGAGCAAAGTGTTTAATATTTTGGCGATGGTACCGATGGACAGACGATGAGAGTACGATAATGAAAAGAAGTAACAAGATTGCATCTCGATGGTCGTGTGAAGGGAAAGATTGAGACACGGGCTGACCACGAAAATGAAGATTCGCACGCGGGTTCGGAAGTTTTTTAACACACAAAGATTTTCGAACATCCGCCGATGGTGCAACCGAAGGCGGAAAGGGTCACGTGATTTCCTGCTGTCATGGCAACTCACGCTAGACTGGTTTCAGCAACTTTATTGACTATATGTTTGCTCCATTGCTCAATAGTCATCCTAATTATATAATTAACTCATAAGCTTATCCAGAGTGGTAATTGGGTAGTGGGGATTCAGGGGTTCGACATTTTGTATTTTTCTTTTTTAAATTAGAGAAAAACATTTTAAAATTTTAAAAACTTCAAAAATGTTGTATGTAACTTTGATATGTAGCACCATGCACCAAGTTCCATATAATATAACATGTTTTAAAATGATTCTCCATGGTGTATAAAGGAGTAATCAGAGTTAAAAGAGAAAAAGTGCGGTTAACTCATTTCGGCAATCTCTTGTTTTCATAGCAGTAATCAGGTTTATGCTTTCTCTGCCATACTAAAACAAAGTCTATATTACGCTGTTCCAGTATTTCCTAACATTTGAAATTAAGCTTTCCCGGGCCGACACCGACAGGCCAACCGTCACAGCAACAGAGTTATATAATGTGGATGTCACGTGATGCTTGTATCACCAATCTCATCTTCGTATTCTCATCGTATACTCGTCGAACTCTTCATACGACGTCGTGTTGCCATCATGCTGTCATCGTGTTGTATTCTTACAGACTATATAACGTTAGGCCAATGCGACGATCAACCCGACATTCGCATTGCATTCGCATTGTAGTCGTGTGTTACGTCGTCTTACATCGTGTTACATCGTATTGCCTTTTGACTGCATCGTACCTGCTCCGGATTTTGATTAGTTTTTAACCAAAATCAAAACCAAATTCGTGCGAAATGAGAATTTTCTGATTCGTGTTGGCATCTTTTGTCATATTCGAGACAGTGTGACCCGGCCTTAATCATTTCGTTTCCGGAGCAGAACTCGAAAACCGTTCATGATATCTTTCTGAAACTTTCCATGTGTATTACCCACCAACTGAAGTGGTGCCTTTTGATATTTTCAGATTTCTGAATTTTTTTTTTTTTTTCGTTTCCATAGAAACTCTTTGAATTTGAACTTTGTTCAGAGACAGGTTCGTTTCCGGAGCACAGCTCCAAAACCGTTCATCATATCTTCCTGAAACTTTGCATGTGTATTACCCACTAACTGAAGTGGTGCCTTTTGATATTTTCAGATTTCTGAAAATTTTATTTTTTTCGTTTCCATAGAAACTTGTAGAATTTGGACTTTGTTCAGAGACAGGTTCGTTTCCTGAGCACAGCTCCTAACCCGTTCATCATATCTTCCTGAAACTTTGCATGTGTATTACCCACTAACTGAAGTGGTGCCTTTTCATATTTTCAGATTTTTTCTATAAAATAATGTTTTTTCTTTTTCCATAGAAACATGAGAGGGCTGTTTGTTGTTGTTGATTTTGACTGCTTCTGGAGCAGAAGTCTGAAACCCTTAACATACCTGAAACTCAGCATCTGTAATACCCACTAACTGAAGTACGGTAGTAGATACACAAGATGTGTTTTACAAATTTTGTGGAACCGCTGGGATATGTCATCTTCTGATGACTCTTGTTCTTTTCTGTTAAGTACTCATTTTGAGTGTCTGTTGGTCGATACATGTTTATTTACATTGTATGTACGCCGTGAGTCTTGCCTGAAGTCTCGTGAGACACTGATACAAAGATGGTATATCAGACTTTATTACCCTTTAGATAAATTTGTTGAATTCTGATTGGTCAATAGCCAATGCATACGAAACCGTGTAGGCGGATTTGACAGGGTCTACCCTCCGTATGACCCGTGAGACAAGTCATGTGACTAACTACACAGGTCGTACGGATGACCTTGACCTTAGATGGAATGCGGAAGTAAAACGGTTGCTCGACTCGGAATTTCAGGTTCGAAACTTACCTTAACGAACATAAGTACGGTGATTTGAACCTATATACATTATTTATTTTGTTTGCGTCAATAAACTTATTCAATAAAAAACATGTGTCTCTCTATTATTCATAAGGTAATAATAATTTAAAAATCGATTATTGTTTAGCCGCAGAGTTATCTCCCTTGATATGGAGCGGTACACTCTTTACAGTGTTTTTACTGTTTCACACTGTGTGGAGTTTTTATCAGAAACGGAAATAGCTATGTAGCCTTTATATTTGTATCGAAAATTAGTGAAATAAGTACAAATAATATATCTAAAGGGTAATAAATTCGTTACACGGTGTTTTGACAGGGTGTACGGGACTGTAAGACCCTTGTATATTGCGCATTTCCTTCGGCTGCGCCTCAGGAAAATACGAAACATACAAGGGTCTTACAGTCCCGTACACCCTGTCAAAACACCGTGTAACTAATAGTATTATCCACGAGAGAAGCATACAACATGAATGACGAAAATGAATACACAGTTTTTGTAGATTTGAATATATCATTCATCTATTTAAAAATCAATTTCATGATATTTAGATAATGTTCCTATAATGCTGTCATGTAAATTCTTTGAAGTTAAGGATAGAGCTTATCCAATTGTATCTATTTTGAAAATCCTTCATTCAGCAGTTAAGTCATGCATTCAATAACAGTTTCTTTCTTGTGATCTTTGTATTACTCAGTTATTTATTTCTTGCCCCGTCAATAAATTTTATAATCATAAATAATGGATAAATGAAACTGATATTTGTACTTGAAAAATGTATGTGATGCTTGGTTCTATTAAGTCTATTGTGGTATAGGATAATATTATTCACGAGCTTAAGACGGCGACTTTCAAAATCGTATTGAATAACTCTGGTATGTAACTACACACATTAATAACAGGATATTTATTCCCAAGGTCAAAGCATTAATCGTCGTTTTATGTCACTAGATTGTTCTGATCTGTAGCTTTCACACGATTGGGAAATGTTATATAAAGACTGTATTTATGGTAAAATCCTTTACTAATATTGTAAAATGTGTTCTCCCAGATAGTAGACTGAATATTCTGATGCATTCATAAACCGAACAAGACAATTGAGAGAGGGAGAACGTGTTACTTTTACAATAATATTCAACAAAATCGTACTCATTGGCGTTTGGAGAAACTTGAAATAGGTGTTATAATATTCAATATGGCGTTATTTAAAGCACATGTATCTCTCATCTCTCGTCCTCGAGTAGAGCTATTTTATTTCACTTAATTCAACATTACTAGTCAAAATTGTTATATCATACGTCATATCATGAATAAATGTAGGATTTGATTCAAAATGTGAATATTTAACTCCGCAATATTAAGTATTATGAGGCTGTGACAGGATAGATGAAAACTCAGCAGTTCCTTTCCTTTAAAGGATCTATATATATATATATATATATATGTTGCCTAGAAAACAATTAATTAATCAGTGTATTATTTGTTTTCATAACATAAATTACAGTATTATTTGTACGAAAAGACACTTTTATACAACCACATTTTAAAAAAATGTATATAAAAGTTCAAATTATCTTACAAATCCGAGAATGGTGTATGGAATCCCTCGTTTCATGTAAAAAGGAGACAATCTCCAAATTGGCATCTCTATTTGCTTTGAAAGTCCAGGGACTCGTGAAGACAGTGAGCTCTAACAAGCTGGAAGAAGTTGAAAAGCGTGATAAAACCAAGTTGTACCAACATGTCATTGCTGATGGACGGGACATTAACTTCTGTGAATCGATACATTCTAATACTTCTATATCTCCCCAATGTTAAAGCATCAGGGCTATGGCATTGTTTTTTCGATATTGTAGCTCAGAGATGTGTCTGGTATCGCATTACCATTGGGAAAACGATTCTAAACCATCACACTTTGCATTGGAGGTTAATGCAGCTGTTTATAGGAACTAAATGATTCGAATATAGAAGAAGCTTCACTTTGGCAGTAAAGTATCTTTGTGTTTATTGAAGAATTTGTATGACTTTATTTCAATTCAATTTCAGCATGTGTGTTTCTGGAAAACATTCAGCACAAAATGAATTATTTTCTTAAATCTTGCAAACGCCAAAGTCGAGCATACAATTGTGATTTGTCCCGACTGCATAACGACTACATCTACACCTGAAATAACAATGTTTTTAGAATTGATACTATATACAGAATTAATTTTCGTTTATGGTCTACAAACAGCTAGTCAGTAAAAACGTATACATTAAGTGTAATTTACAACATTCATAATATCGAAAGATACACTAACTAATCCTTGTTTTTAGATATATAAATATTTTGCCACGGTAACAATCAATCTAAAACCTCACATTCTCTGAATCAATGAAAAATATTTCTGTTTAAGCAACTCAAGAAACAACTCCGTCTCTGCTTCTGTCTTTGTGTCATTCCATAGAACTTCTCATTCAACAGATGTCGGACATGTGTAAATAAGACGAATTATGAAAAATCAGTCAATAAACTGTTTTTTCTATCTAAAACTGCATCTGAACAACTCTCCAGAAATTTCAACAACAAACTACATTCAACCGCAAAAGTAACGTCACCTCATCAACAGTGTTAAACAGGCAATACCCTGTCAGAGAAGGTCTAGATAGGTGCTGAAAATCAATGGTATTTGGCCAAAAACTTATTTGCATTGGTTATTTACTCGCCGCTAATGGCTGCAATATTGCCAAAGTGGCGTTAAACAATAACTCACTCACTATTTGGTTATTTATATTTAAGTCCAACAAATTTAAAATGTAGAAATGTAATTAGTTAAAGATGTTGCCGACATAAAAAAAAAATAATTTTGAAATAAAATTCATTGACTCAGAATAACTGAACGACCTCATAAACAAAGCAAAAAAGCCCTTTTTCACTCTCTTATCTCGTTGATAAGATGATTCCAAGATGACGATTTCTTTAAAACGCATGTCTTCAATAGATATAAACAGATAATTTTTTAAAATTCAAAGTTAGTTTAGTTTGCTTCTGAAGACATGATGTAACTCTGTTTCACTATTTCTCACTTGTGGATTGAAATATTGTGTATTTTGTATAGTGACGTTTCTTTGCGGTTGAGTGTAGGTCATTGTCTTTCCAAGCATTTTACCAAATGTACTCACTTTTTTTACCTAAATACTTTACTTTAAAACTAAAAATTCGATTATTTAATGGATTACATGCTCTAAATGCATTCATAGATAAATTGTGGCAGAATGTATCATTGATATTGTTGGGCTTTCACATTACTTTTTTTATGTCAGCAAATTTTCATGTCATAAGTGAGCCACGTCTAAGTCTCTTACGATTGGTTAATATTTCTGTATGTTGTTATGGCATGATCTCAGATATGTGATGGATGAAATTCACAGATTCATGAAATTCATGATTCAAAGAGACAAATGAATCAGTTAAAATTGTTCAACACTATACTTTGATTGAAACATTTCATTTTAGAAATGTATTTAATAAAGATTGTGTTAATAAAAAGTTGAAATAGATGTCTAGAATAAATCCGTATTGTCAATAGCGTTTATGTTAATAAATGAACCGTGACAAGCTTGAAGTATGTCCTTCCTATTTAGGAATAAGAACTGATTGATAATCAATAAGTATATTACAACACAGACATAACTGACATAGATGGAAGATGAGTATTACTCTATTTGAATCAATACATGATAGATCACACACAAGTGGAAATCGATGAAACTCAGTTGTGTTCAAGATCGAACATTATACATTCCTGTTCCATTTTAATTTTGTGACAAAATCAAAACAGAAGTAGATGAAATATGGTTTACATCACTATCTGTTTTCGCTTAACCAAATTGGAAATCAACGTGTTTAGGGTTTGGTGTTTTATTTTAAGTACCTTTATCTTTATCTTTTCTCTCTCATGACCATTTATTTATATTTTTGTTTCTTAAATCTGTGTATAACATGACAGAGTATTTTGATAGCGTGTATACATTTACACTAAACTATATACTAACCTTAATTTTAACCATAGTAATATCAGTGCTTATTACTCGTCCATGGAGGCAAGTGCAGTATAACAACTATGCAGCGACATTAAAATAGTGTAATACCTCTGTACCATGAGGGCGTAACAATAGTTTGCAGTTATGACACCACAACGTTGAAATCGCCGGCACAGTATCAGTATTGTAAATCGTTCATCTTTTCAAAAGTATTAACACATTGAATTCTATTAAAGTGGGCAAATAACAAACTCAAATCAAGTATCAAACTCGCTTTCTTTAAAAATGTAAATAATTTTGTCAACATGTTTTTACTACTTGCTTGATGGTGTGTAGTAAATCAGCGGAACTAAAGGAAATGAATAATTGGTAATATGAATACCCAATTAACGGACCAATTAATGAACTCTGTAGTCCCATCCAATTAAGTAAGATCAAATTGCAGTGTCTTGCCTATTAATGAGGACATGTCGACATATACAGTATATATGTGTATGCATCACGATATCAAGAACTACAGTGTTCCAAAGTGTTTCACAATTATACATAAATTTATGATGAAATATCAATGAGACTTATGATAAAACCTATTAAGCGGGTGTCTTAGTACATCACGACAATAAATATCCCTGTTATACATATACTTCGAGATATGTCCCACAATGGTATGAAAGTATCGATTGATTTATTTAAGTTTCAACATGTTGCTTGTGTTTCTGACATAATTTCAAAGCCTCGAGAGCAGTAAGTTTCCTTCTTTGGATCAAAGCTACTATTGTAAATTGACGTTTCTACATCAGTTATTAAGTGTTTGATATCATGCATGATAAACTTGAAATAAGCAAAGATAAAAAACAAAAAATTGGTAATTTTGAAACTCTTTGAAATATAAAAAGCATTCATGTATTTTGATGAAACGAAATACTTCAAAGCATCAGGAGATCATTTTTTTCTATTTCATCATTGGCCCTGTGTGATACATTATTCAATATCAGAAAAAGTAGATGTGTATGCTTTGAAAGGTTATGTAAGGTTTCTAAAACCTCATATGAGGGAAGAGATCGCGGTTATTCAATAACCTATTGAGGAAGAAGATGAAGAGGAAACCAGACAAATGCATGAAACAAATGCTTGTATGGGAGAACGGAATTAGTCAGTACCGAGTGTAATTAATCTTTTTTTACTACCAAAATAACGGCCAATTTCAAGTAAAACAGGTGTAGTAGGGACGTTTAACTGTATGTTTTGATAGTAAAATAGATTATATCTGTCCAAATGTAAATCGTCTACGTCACATCGGGTCCAAAGGTGAGCAGAATATTTGACTTTTATCAAATTCTGCTGACCAGACATAGGTTTGGGTGCACATTGCTTGGACACATCATTAATGGAATGAGAATTTAAGGGCAGCATTTGCATTTTTTATTACAAATAAAAATGATTCTTGGAGAGATAGAGTCTATGATAAATAATGAAGTGTGTCATTGTGTTAGACGGGAAATTGAGAGGGCTTGGCACAAGTCATAAGGTTATTACATAAGTTCTTGAAATCTAAATTTATTAAAGGTTTTGAACTTAATAGATCAGTGTTATGAAATAGTGTGAACTCAAAATGTTCATGATGCATTTTGGATGCAGATATTTGACTGTAAAAGAACAGATAGAGCATTCTGTTGTTATTAAGTTTTAAATCTGCAAGGATGGCTTCCAGTGGAGGTGCTTGAAAAAGAATTGAAGGATCCCTAACTGTCCTTTAAACTTATGTATTTGCATATAAATATTTTATTTTAAGTCACTTTTCGAATATTAAATACGTAGAAATGTTATTAATATTATAAAATAATACAGTATGTAGAAAATAGAATATCCATTAACACCTTAAATTTTTAGATTATATCTCACAAATTATTGATGGTTTTATAGTCAATGGTCATGTACATGAATTAGAAGAGTAGATTTGAAAGCATGATACATTTATAGGAATGTTGATTTTAGCCGTGAAAAATAGCAGTATACACATTACGAAACTCCAAATTCAATACGCATTAAAAAAAGCTCACATTTTGTATTCTCTAGCTATGTCATGATTGTTATATGTGTTCTTAAAAACATTAAGTTACATGCATTTGCAGATTAAATTTGAATGTCTCTGTACTGGATGTTTATATGGCGAATGGTTGATGTAAGTCTAGAAATTTAATCCAAGGGAATATAAGGAAACTCCAAATGTGATATTTATTCAATGACTCATATTTGATCATGAAGGCATGTTATGAGCTTCATAGATATTCTTACAACATCCACATGTTCATGCATAAGAAGAACCTTTTGGTAGCATGTCAATTATATTCAATTGGTGATTGTCTATTGAAGTCTAAAACTAAAAGTAACCGGAAAGTATGAGATCCGTAATGTTACATGCATTAAACAGATTCATCAAGCAAATCTAGAATGTTATAGATTCTCCTCATCAAGGAAGTGACACAGAATTAAGGAAACTCAATTCACAAAATCAATATCTGTGAGAATATCGAACATGGAAACTAACTCAGTTACATTTGCCACTGTTTCTTGACTTTATGACATGGGGAATATTCATTCTGTTTGCTCAATTAAATTTTATTGCCAACGTGGACGGTTTCATATTCTCCTTATGGTCTTATGGTCGTGCTCATCAGGAGATGGGCTATCGAAAACGGCTAAGATGTTACCATATTCGAACTGCCTTAGTGATGCCTGGGCCCTTAACTTGAAATATGCGTTGAAATGTAGCTAGAGAAGATTGTTTCTTGGATCAATACTCAAGAATATTTCTTGCACAGAGGAGAAGTCCAGATGGCAAAAAGTAAACTCGGTGTATAACCCTGATCTGAAAACACAAAAATCGGTGAAGCTGATGAGAGAAAATAAATATTTATCAGAAGAAATAATTCTTTGTTCATTTATGCATGGAGTTGCTCTGTATAGCTGGAGGATGTTATGTCTAGTGCCTGGTTGCAATCAATAAGTACCAACAACGTCCAGATTTCAAATTATAAGTTCAAGACATGCTGAGTGATATCCACAAACCTGTGTGAAGACGGGTGCCACCGATAGGGCAGACTATGTTTATTATTTCACCTTGTGTCCTTGTTGATAAATGCTTGATTGATCTGCCCTTGGTTGTCCCATGTGATTCATTTTAACATATAGTTGATGCTTCTGATAATAATATCGATCTTACTACATTACTAAAGGTCGCAACAAAAGTATAATTGGTAGTCAGTCAGGATTTATTATTTAATGCCACATATGCCTACATATTATTAGAGAGTGCGACTTTATATCCATACCATAGGTTAAAGTCGACGGTTAACGTTCATCAAGCCATGAAGAGGAAATATAGTTAAAAGAATAAAAGAGCTTCACCTCATCATACATACATTGTACATATATCTTTAAAACCATCATAGTACACATTTTGTACACTATGCATTATACTTGCTGGTAAAATCGGTCACCCCTTGTGTTTACGTATGAGTAATTCTTTCTGAGCTGGTAGCCGAATCTCTGGAGAGTAAATCAATCATTTGTAATGATTTCTCTGTATAACACTGCATCAATGTAAACAACAAACAAGCTGCCAGACAGAGGGTATAGGCCGCTAGACTACATCTACACAGGAGACATCTGAAGTGTATTTCGGTCTAACTGAAAGGGAAATCAAGGAAATCCATGTTCTGCATTTCTAGGCCTAGGGACTGAAAGTTAAAACAAGGTGTCAAACATCTACTTTACTTAGTATATTTAACAGTTAGTTTCACTATATGTCATGTCTTGAACATTCCATTGCACTTGGTTCAATACTTATTCTCAGAAGCATAATTATATTGTTCTAGAAAAGTTGAGTAATTCATACCATCATTATCATTGCAACAGCCAAGTGATAATTTGCATCTTTAAATTGATAACACAAGCTGACATATGTAACATATTTATATTAAGTTGTGGCGTCGAAGACTAAACAACACAGACAAGAGAAGCTATTATTTTAACTCTTACTTATGTTACACATCATTAATGTCAATGATTTACTTTGCACACGCTGCTGTTTACATGAGATACAAGATGAATACCATGTTATTCTCGTATGTCCATATTTTAAGCATCTTAGAAAATTGTATGTACCATTATTTTATACCAATAATCCTACAAGAATGAAATTCTGTAAGTTAATATCCTGTGAGAATTTGTCATTAATTAAAAATGTTGCTTTCTTTTTTAAAAGAACTCAGGTATTTACATGATGCAATTGTAACACCACATCGTATTATCGCTATTATGATGTAGTCTGGGCCATGAGGCCTTTAATTCTGAATAAAGTCTGTCTGTCTGACTTCATTACAATATCACTGTTTGTGGATATATTAAAGGTGAATTGCTAAAGTTGCGAGACATATCTTGTAACAATATACCAGTAAAACTAACCTGTAAGACTCAACTGTGACAGAAAAAGCCTTTCCTGTTTGTCTTCATTATGTTGCTCTAGCCACACAATGTTACAAGCTAACAAAGAGATTTCAAATTCAGATAATCTCATTTCTTAGTCCCAAGGGTAACTTGGGTCAATTTTGCCAATGGAATCGAAGTCTTCCTAGTGTGTAGCCCTCCTCGGTCTATCTACACAATTAGCAGATGCCCGTACTGCCAAGTTGAATTGGATGACTTTACTTTCCTTCTGTGCCCGTAAGCAGCTTCATTCATTATTTGGATTGGAAATTCTCGAGCGTTGCGTGCCTATATGTTTCATTAGATCTGAGATATTCAACAGGCTCGCTGCAAATGCATTGCAAGCTTTCTATTGACACACGACGATCAAATGCTGCGGGTCTTAAGAAGAAGAAAGATAACATGAAGTTGGACCAAGTTGAGATGGCTGGACTAAGAGTATGATCTGAGACCGGATTCACAATGGTAACATTTGGGCTTAATTCGAGCAAATCAACCCTGGGGACAGCCATGATGATACCTTTGAGAATCTCGGAAACACCTGAAACTTTTTCCTCATTTTGTAATCTCTGTAAAAAGAAATTTGTATTGCATTATTGCGCTATATTAGAATTCGTTAGCAACGTTAGCATCTGATCCTACATGTAAATTTGGATTTAAGGTGTAATGTGAACTAAAGCACTTCATGACACATTCAAATAAGTGTTCATTTCTCATTTGAGTGTCAAGAACTAGTTTCCGTATATACTTCAAAATTGTTCACATGATTTGTAGCAATGGGATAATAATAGAACATACATGTACATGCATACCATTTCAGAAGTGGTTATGTAATAAAATAATCATCGCTTTTTCCCTTCCATGGATAATAAAGAATGACCCTTAAGAAATATGTGTCCTTAAATGCCAACGAAATAATTTATAATTAAATGTACAATGTATTCTTCTTTATTATTGGTTTATCACAGTAATTGTAAACTTGAATATAGTGTCTCTCAATAAACCTTAAGAGCAATATTCTTAAATAATTATATTGAAATGGATGCTTGAATTATGTATCGTTTCTTCATTTAATCCATTTTATTTTAAGCATGAAGATATAGCGCAGAGTATTAAGTTTCCAAATGTAAAATTTTCAAGTTAAACTATAAATGTGTCAGTCTGTTCTTTACGATAATTCTGCCCTTTTTTTATTCCATTTCCTTCGGTTTGCAATTCCATATATGTATCCTAAACGCTGTAGTCTTTAGACTGTTTACATTCATAGTGTAGGACGAGGCAGGGACCAGGGGATCATATGTTCAACGTCTCTTTGTCTTCCAGTAAGTGCTTGTAACAAGAAAAGAAAGATAAGGTTCTGGGACTATATACGTGATGGGATTCCAACACAATTTAATATCTGTCACGAGGATCAGCCTGATCTTTGAGACCAAGCTGCTGGCTCAAACTCCTATAAAATAAATGGTTGCCGTCAGTCATTATTTGACATCAAGGGAAAATGATTACCGGCCTTATTATTAGATCTTAATCGACCTTTACTACTCATAAGTGATAGGACAGGGCTGGTTGACACCACGTGAACCCTCTGATTAGTGTCGGGGAATTTATGAGAATCTGTCATCATTTTCATTAACGTATGCCATAGAATTGTCAGCTGTTGACGAAGAGTTTTGCTTTGGCTTAGATGATTCATTATTTAACGTTAAGAAAACGCCGACAGCATTTTAGAGTAGTTTTACAGATGGGCCTACCATGTTCGATATATTGTGCACATTAAATGTTACAACTCTTTTAAATTCCTGTGTTTTTTTAATTGTAAAATATACATGTCCACCCATCATCTAGTTATTATCTGTACAATATACACACAGAAAGATGTTTATGTGTTTCCACTGGAATTCTATCTTCATTAAGATTTTATAATACGCTTTGAAGACATATAAGCGGGATATACACTTGAAGAAATGTAAAAGTCAATTTGTTTAAAATCTGTTTTTATTTGGGACTATACTATCTGCAATAGTTAACTTCTTGTACATTTTAAGGCACGAGTCAATTGTGTGTCAGACACCGAACGCCAGAAGCAAATAAAACGATGCTGCAATCATCATTTAAATAACATGCATTTTAAAATGTGAATATTTACATGTCACTTATCCTCGTGCAATACCCCTCATAATCACCACTCGATGAGAAGTATTAGTCTCTTACATAGAATTCCTCTGTTGAAGCATTATGAAAGAATGGGTTAAATAAAGTCAAGAACATTCTTATGGTTAGCGTGCTTATGAACGAGACAATAATGGAAGTGCGTTGATTATTTCTACATTTGAAAGCGGAAAGACTGCAGAATGATGAATATTATAGGAAATCCCTGATGTCCAGTCTCGATCAGTACCAAAGGAAACATATTTCCCTGGTATAAAGCTGATTGATTGGGCTATGGATAGCTGATATGTGAGAAAATCTTTCAGAGCAAAAGCGTTTTATATAAAAAATAACAGAAATCATTTTACCATTTTATCACAAACATTATGAAATGACTTAATGTTGAATAACATAAATAACAAGTATTTGCAAATGAAATTGCTCACTTCAATTGACAATTTTTTAAACTCAATAATATTATCGACAGCTTCGTACTTGGAAAGTAATTTGAAACTGAATTCAGCTCCTGACTTGAACAGCAAATAATTCAATTACACAGTTTCCTGTCAAGTGTATGTTTTATACATTGTCTAAGCTGCCAAAGCGATTTATCATGTAAAAACTATCCTTAATCTCAATTTAAACCCTCTTCCTATAAGCTATAATTGAATTGGCAACAAGTTAGTGTACTTCGTAAGAAAGGCCATTTAACACTGCTGTGCACTTAATTGAAATGAATTGAATAAAGATTATAGCTTTTGGACATTTATCCGCTTCTTAAAACCAGGATAAGTTGCAAATGCTACCGGATGCAAAGTAAAATCACTCATTACTCTTTTAAATTTCATTTCCCAAAGGGGCTATCATAATCCTATGTTCTTCCGCCTCTTCAAAATTTTATCAAAACACCGAAAGTGGATCAGTGCTGCAACAGACGCGTTCAGTGCTTAAATGTTATGTCATGGGAGTGTTGTTTTGAAAACAATTGAATGAGTACTCAGTATCTTGCCAATGGTATTTCGCTCCTCGAACAGAAACCACATAGTATTAAATTCTCCTAATATCAATCATACATTGAAAACAATGATTTAACTTTCATCATATTGTCATATAATTCGTGCAATATATAAGGATGTAATATCAACCTAAACGCAACGAAGAAGTAGGTTAAAAACATTATGTATATGTAATGCAAATTCTGTGGATAAAAATTTGTTTTTATGATAAACACGTTTAAAAGTTTATGCATGTACTCATTCTCTCATGAGAGCATGCTAAACCATCAGTAAATCACTGTTCACCTGAAAGAGTGAGCATGTAATTCCAAGAGTCGTATTTTCATAATAAAGTTGTTATCCAGAACCTTATTCTATTTCTTGTATTCCACTACTTATTGTCCTTCAAAGAGTTCTTCTCATCTTCAGTATTTATGTGCCTTATCATAGCATTAAAACATAATATTGATTTTGCCTTGCGGACAGATATGCTCAAAGAACATTTCATTTCTCTGATCTTCAATAGACAGAAAAGGTTACTTTTATACTAAATTTAGATCCATCAAAATGCTGGATCACACTTTTTGTTACAGCTTGGACATATTTCTTGTTTATTCCAAAAACCAAAGGGACTAAACTGTGCAACACGGATGACGTCCTTAGTTCTATTTAATCATAAATCACCTCCGACTAGTCTTCTTTTAAGTATGACCATTTCGCACATGTAGCCAACCAGGGCCTCTATTGTTAGCAGAAACAAAAGATTTAGTGTAAAAGAGGTAACGTGGAAATAAATTACTTTAGTAACCTCTATGGGGAGAGATGATTGATCCTTCAGTTTTTGCATCAATATATAAAAGCTGTTTTTGTCTAAAATACACTTATCTTAAATGTAATACACATTTTTTTAATTTCAGCTGTTTTAATTCACTGAAAGGTGGACATGTACATCGTTTGTCCACAAAAAAAAAGTTGTTAATGTTGTTAACATATTATTTATATATCAGTCAACTCTTTTCTGGACAGAACACGAAGTGGGAGACTGGAAACTAGTGAACCAAAAGAAACAGTAGACACTGGTATCTAACTAGCTGGAAGGGGTTGAAAAGCGTGATAAAGCGATGATGTTTCAACATGGCTTGACTGGTGAACGGGAAATTAACTTATGTTGGTCGATATCATCTCATATCTCACCATGCCGAACTTAAAGAAGCAAGACAGAGAATTGGCTTTTTATACATGACAGATCGTATATCGAAGAATATAGGATGAAACTCTTTTGAATGCTATATTTTTGACCGAAAGTAAAATGACAAAAGGTTTCGATATTGGTCACCTTCATATCAATGGTAATCTATTTTTTAAGACTGATCCTACTAATATATCTGTAAGGCAATGAATAGTGAAATTGAATTAATTAACATTTTTAGTGTGCATAAGCTAAACACACATTCTGAAACTGTCATTTATTACCCATATAGTTGAAAATAACCGAGTTAATACTATTGATATGAGCACATGTGCACAAAGACGAGTAGTATTTTGTAGTATAAGTTTACGAACAAACCATCAACAATATAAGCTCAGGGCGTACGTCTTTATATACACGAAACCGCAAAAGAAACGTCATCATATAAAATACAATATATTTAAATCCACATTTGAAAAATACGAATTACAGAATTACATCATGTCTTCAAAAGCCAACTAAATTAACTTTGTCTTACAGACATTATATGTTCATCTTCTTCAAAATAAATCATTGTTTTGGAATCTCCTAATCTAGACGGGAAATGACAGTCGAAAATGACTTGTTAGCTTTAGAGACGTCCTACAGTAATGATGGCTTATAAGCTGATAGCTGATTTTCTACATTTTATGATTTAAGTGTCAAAGTTTGTGACCAAATACCATTGTTGAAAATGCGATTTCAGCAGTCAAAGTGCATTTGAACTAACATCATTGAAAAAGTATGACGCTGTGATGTAGGAAACTAAAAGTACGTCTTTACATAACATGTGCCTATCTAGGACATTCAAAATCGACTTACTCTAACTCTAAGTTTTTCATGGTGCACTCTGTTGAAATTGCAGTGACGTTTATTTTGCGGTTGAGTGTAGCTTGTACGTTACACATATCATGTTATATTATTCTAATTTCTGTGGAATTAAGAGAAGACGAGTTATTTACTGGATTATAGAAAGCAGGTAGAATAACATTCATTATTTTTCTTTTCTGTTAAATACTCATTTTGAGTGGCTGTCGGTCGATACATGTTTATTTATGTACGCCGTGAGTCTCGCCTGAAGGCTCGTGAGACACTGATACAAAGATGGTATATCAGACTGTATTATCCACGAGAGAAGCATACATCATGAATCACGAAAATGAATACCAAGTTTTTGTAGATTTGAATATATCATTCATCTATTTCAAAATTAAATTCATGATATTTAAATAATGTTCCTATAATGCTGTCATGTAAATTCTTTGAAGTGAAGGAAAGAGCTTATCCAATTGTAACTATTTTGAAAATCCTTCATTCAGCAGTTAAGTCATGCATTCAATAACAGTTTCTTTCTTGTGATCTTTGTATTACTCAGTTATTTATTTCTTGCCCCGTCAATAAATTCTAAAATCATAAATAATGGATAAATGAAACTGATATTTGAAAAATGTATGTGATGCTTGGTTCTATTAAGTCTATTGCAGTATAGGATAATAAAATTCACGAGCTTAAGACGGCGACTTTCAAAATCGTATTGAATAACTCTGGAATGAAAGTACATTCATTAATAACAAGATATTTATTCCCAAAGTAAAAAGCATTATTCATCGTATTACATCACTAGAATGTTCTGATCTGTATCATTCACACGATTGGAAAATGTTATATAAAGATTGCATTTATGGTAAAATCCTTTACTTATATTGTAAAATGTGTTCTCCCAGATAGTAGACTGAATATACTGATGCATTCATAAAACGAACAAGACAATTGAGAGAAGGAGGACGTGTTATGTTTACAATAATATTCAACAAAATCGTACTTATGGGCGGTTGGGGAAACTTGAAATAGGCGTTATAATATTCAATATGGCGTTATTTACATCACATGTATCTCTCATCTGTCGTCCTCGAGTAGAGCTATTTTATTTCATTTCATTCAACATTACTAGTGAAGCTTGTTATATCATACGGCATATCATGAATAAATGTAGGATTTGATTTAAAGCGTGAATATTTAACTCCGCAATATTAAGTATTATGAGGCTGTGACAGGATAGATGAAAAATCAGCAGTTCCTTTCCTTTAAAACAACTAAAAATGTTATTAACCAAAAACACTGTATGAAATTATACAGTTTATACAACTTGGCATCTCTTTTCGCTTTGAAAGTCCAGGGACTCGTGAAGACAGTGAGCTCTAACAAGCTGGAAGAAGTTGAAAAGCGTGATAAAACCAAGTTGTTTCAACATGTCAATGTTGATGGACGGGAAATTAACTTCAGTGAATCGATACATTCTAATACTTCTATATCTCCCCAACCTTAAAGCATCAGGATTATGACATTTTCGATATTATAGCTCAGGCATTTGTCTAGTATCGTATTACCATTGGGAAAACGATTAAAACTGCAATCTTTGCATTGGAGGTTAATGCAGTTGGTTACAGGAACTAAAAATATAATTAATTGAATGATTCGAATATAGAAGAAGCTTCACTTTGGCAGTAAAGTATCTTTGTGTTTACTACATGTACGCCTGAAACAACAATGTTTTTAGAATTGATACTATAAATATAATTATTTTTTGTTGGTGAGCTACAAACAGCTAGTCAGTAAAAACGTATACATTCAGTGTAATTTACAACATTCATAATATCGAAGGATACACCAAGCAATCCTTTTTTTAGATATCTAAATATTTTGCCAAGAAAACAATCAATCTAAAACCTGACATCCTCTGAATCAATGAAAAAATATTTTCGTTTAAACAAATCAAGAAACAACTCCGTGTCGGCTTCTGTCTTCATGTCATTCCATGGAACTTCTCATCCAACAGATGGCGGACATGTGTAAATAAGACAGGATAGTATTTACGCGAGTGAGTTTCTTCAAGTCTGAATATTGAAAAATCAATCAATAAACTGTTCTATTTAAAACTGCATCTGAACAACTCTCTAGAGAGTTCGACACCAAACTACATTCATACGCAAAAGTAACGTCACTTCATCAACAGAGTTAAGCAGGCAATACTCTGTCAGAGAAAGTCTAGATAGCCTTATCTTACATGCATGTTATGTAAAGACATACTCACAATTTTATAATGTGATTGATATCATTTTTATGTTAGTAAAATACATTTGGGGTGCAGAAATCACATTTTTTACTGAAGGACGTCATAAACAAAGCAAAAAAAGTCCTTTTTCGCTCTCCTATCTGGTTGATAAGATGATTCCGAAACGACGATTTCTTTAGAATGCATGTCTTCGATACATAGATCGATAGATATTGTTTTAAAATTTCAAAGTTAGTTTAGTTGGCTTCGGAAGACATGATGTAACTCTGTTTCACTATTTCTCAATTGTGGGTTGAAATATTGTGTATTTTTTGTTAATGTTTTTTTGCGGTTGAGTGTAGGTCATTGTTTTTTCAAGCATTTTACCAAATGTTATCACTTTTTTTACCTGTTTTTTTAAACTATTAATTCGATTTTTTAATAGATAACATTTTCTAAATGCATGCATAGATAAATTGTGGTGCGAAAATATTTCTGAGGCAGAATGTATCATTGATATTATTGCGCTTTCACATTACTTTTTTGATGTCAGCAAATTTTCATGTCGTAAATGAACCACGTCTAAGTCTTACGATTGGTTAATATTTCTCTATGTTGTTATTGCATGATCTAAGATATGTGATAGATGAAATTCACAGATTCATGATCAAAGAGAAAAATGAACCAGTTAAAATCGTTTCAACACTACACTTTGATTAAAACATTTCATTATAGAAATGTATTTAATAAAGATTGTGTTAATGAAAAGAAACTGGAAATAGATGTCTAGTATAGAAAAGCAGTTTGGGCATTATCCGTATTGTCAATAGCGTTCATGTTAATAAATGAACCGTGACAAGCTTGAAGTATGTCCTTCCTATTTAGGAGTAAGAACTGATTGATAATCAATAAGTATAATACAAAATATAGACATATTTGACATAGATGGAATATGAGTATTACTTTATTTGAATCAATACATGATAGATGACTCTAAGTGTCAATCGATGAAATTCAGTTGTGTTCACGATCAAACATTATACATTCCTGTTCCATTTTAATTTTGTGACAAAATCGAAACCGAAATTGATGAAATATGCTTTACATCACTATCTGTTTTTACTTAACCAAATCGGAAATCAACGTGTTTAGGGTTTGGTGTTTTATTTTATGTGCCTTAATCTTAATATTTTCTCTCTCATGGTCATTTATTTATATTTTTGTTTCTTAAAATATGTGTATAAATGACAGAGTATTTTGATATCGCTCATATATTTATACTTAACTATATACTAACCCTAACTTGAACCATAGTAATATCAGTGCTCGTCCATGGAGGCTAGTGCAGTATAACAACTATGCAGCAACATTAAAATAGTGTCATACTTCTGTACATATGAGGGCGTAACAATAGATTGCAGTTATGACGCCACAACGTTGTAATCGCCGGCACAGCATCATTATTGTAAATCGTTCATCTTTTCAAAAGTATTTACACATTAAATTTTATCAAAGTGGGCAACTAAGAAACTCAAATCGAGTATCAAACTCGCTTTCTTTAAAAATGTAAATAATTTTGTCAACATGTTTTTACTACTTGCTTGATAGTGTGTCAGCGTGGAAATGTGCGTGCCTTTGAATAAAGAAGTAGTAAATCAGCGGAACTAAAGGAAATGAATAATTAGTAATATAAATACCCAATTAACGGACTTAATGAACTCTGATGTCCTATCCAATTAAGTAAGATTGTCTTGCCTATTAATGAGGATACGTCGACATATACAGTATATATGTGTATGAATCACGATATCAAGAAATACAGTGTTCCAAAGTGTTTCACAATTATACATAAATTTATGATGAAACCTATCAAGCGTGTGCCTCAGTACATCTCGACAATAAATATCCCTGTTATACATTTACTTCGAGATATGTCCCACAATGGTATAAATGTATCGATGGAGTTATTTAAGTTCTAACATGTTGCATGTGTTTCTGACATAATTTCAAAGCCTCGAGAGCAGTAAGTTTCCTACTTTGGATCAAAGCTACTGTTGTAAATTGACGTTTCTACATCAGTTATTAAGTGTTTGATATCATGCATGGTAAACTTGAAATAAGCAAAGATAAAAAACAAAAAATTGGTAATTTTGAAACTCTTTGAAATATAAAAAGCATTCATGTATTTTGATGAAACGAAATACTTCAAAGCATCAGGATATAATTTTTTTCTATTTCATCATTGACCCTGTGCAATTCTTTTTAAGTGGTCAAATGAATTAGATGTGTATGCTTTGAAAGGTTATGAGAGTTATCTAAAACCTACTGTGAGGGAAGAGATCACGGTTAGTGAATAACCTGTTGAGGAAGAAGATGAACAGGAAACCAAACGAATGTATGTTACAAATGCTTGTACGGGAGAGCAGAATTAGTCAGTACAGAATGGAATTAGTCTTCTCACGTACTACCCCGTTCCCACTTTTTTTAATATTAAAATAACAGGCAATTTTCACTAAAGCAGGTCTAGGAGTCAAGTTCAATTGTAAGTTTTGATAGTAAAATAGAATATTTCTGTCCAAATGTATATCGTCTCATATCGTGTCCAAAGGTGAGCAGAATTAGCCATGTACTCTCCACATATTTGACTTTTATCAAAATCTGCTGAGCAGACATCGGTTTGGGTGTACTTTGCTTGGACACATCATTAAGGGAATGAGAATTTAAGGGCCATATTTGCATTGTTCATTATTTTTACAAATTACGATGATTCTTGGGAGATAGAGTCATAGAGTAATTAAGTATGTAATTGTACTAGAAGGGCAATTAAGGGGACCAATCACAAGTCATAAGGTTATTCCTTCTAGAAATCTGAATATATTTAAATGTTTTTAACTGTATAGATCAGTGCTATGAAACAGCATTTCAAGTTATTTCAGCGTTATGTATAAACTAGTGTGAACTCAAAATGTTCATGACGCATTTTGGATGCAGACATTCGACTGTAATAGGAAATATATATAATCGTGTTGTAATTAAGTTATTAAATCTGCAAGGATGGCTTTCAGTGGGGGTGCTTGAACGTGAATAGAAGGATTCCTGACTGTCCTTTATACTCACCTGTTTAGCGACGAGCTGCTCTATTTATGTCTAAAAGACTATGGATTATGAACATAGCGTGATTCTCCATAGAAACAACCATTAATGAAGATTCAGTAAAGAGTATAGAAGAACATGTTCTTGCAAACTGAGATTAGCTGCATAATATCTCGATTGCACGGAACATGTATATTAAATGTGCATGTAAGAATGATTATATTTAAAAACCAGAACAAATGAAATTTAGCAGTTGGAACTGCTACAAGTAATGACGCAATACAAACGATGTCTTAAATTATATAAAGTTAAATAAAACACTTTATGCTGATGCAAATATGGCAAAAAGATTTAATTATTAAACATTATCTTTATCTCATATCGATATAGATTTTCAGATTGAAAATAATTATTGTTTCATGTATATGCATATAACTATTATATTTTAAGACATTTTTCGAAAGTTAAATACATAGAAATCTAGAAGGATTATAAAAAAAGTTGAAAAATTCATGCCCCCAAGAAATTAAGAAGAATAGTTTAAGCTAATTCAAATATGGCAAAAAGATTCATTTTGAAACAATATCTTTTTCTCATAACAATATGGATTTTCAGATTGTAAAATACTTTATATTATTGTTTTCATATATATGTATATAATATGATATTTTAAGACATCTTTCGAATATTAAATACATAGAAATATAAAAAAAATCCAGAAGCATTATAAAATAATACAGTATATGATGCTCCAAATAATATGTGCATTAAGATGGGCTTTAGTAATAGATTGTTTTATTGTCAAAGGTCTATGTACACGAATAAGGAGAGTCTATTTGAAAGCATGATGCAATTAAAGGCCGAGAGAAAAACGCATTGTATAGTTTACAAAACTCCAAATGCGATAAGTATTAAAAAAAACTCATATTTTGTATTCTTGAACTGTGTTATGACCATTATATATTTTCTTAAAATCATTAATGTACATGCATTGGCAGATTTAATTTGAATGCCTGTTCGGGATGTATATATGTAGAATGGTTGATGTCCAGAATTCAATCAAAGTGTATATAAGGAGACTCAAAATGTGATATGGATTCGAAGACTCATATTTTATCATGAAGGCATATGTTATGAGCTTCATAGATTTTCTTATGGCATCGTCATGTTCATACATATGACGAATCCTTTTGGTAGCATGTCAATTATATTGAATTGTTGATTGTTTATTTAAGTCCAAAAATAAAATTAAACCGTAAAGTATGAGATCCCAAATGCATAAAACAGACCTCTTAAGCAAATCTAGAATGTTATAGATTCTTCTCATCAAGGACGTGACACAGAATTAAGGAAACTCGTTTCACAAAATCAATATCTGTGAGAATATCGAATATGGAAACTAACTCAGTTGCATTTGCCACCGTTTCTTGATTTTGACATCAGGAATATTCATTCCTTTCGCCCAATTGCATTTTATTGCCAACGTCGATGGTTTTGGATTCTCCTTACAGTCTTTGCATCATCCTCATCAGGATTTGGTCTGTTGTAAAACAGGCTAAAAATGTTAGTATATTCGAACTGCATCATTTATGCTAAGAGACGTAACTTGAAATATAAGTTAGTATGTGATTAGAGAATATGGTTTCAGGGATCAATACTTAATATTCTTTCATGCACAGAAGAAGAATTCCAAATGGCGAAAAGCAAACTCAGTGGATGACCCAAACAAAAAAATCTGTGAAGCTAATGAATAGTAAAACATATTCATCACAAGAAATAGTTATATTTTGTTCATTTACGCATGGAGTTGCTCTATATAGCTGAATGAGGTTCTGTCTAGTGCCTTGTTGCAATCGATAAGTACCAATTTCCAGATTTAGAAAAACAAGTTCAAAACATGATGAGTGATATCCACAAACATGTGTGAAGACGAGTGTCACCGGAAGGGCAGACTATGTTTACTATTTCACTTTGTGTCCTTGTTGATATATGCTTGATTGATCTGTCCTTTGGTGTCCCATGTGATCCATTTTAACAGATAGTTGATTTCCAAAACTTATATCAATCTTATTTTATTACTGGTGGCAACAAAAGTATTATTGGTAGTCAGTCAGAACTTGGTAAATAATGCAACGTGAGCGTATATATCATTAGAAATGAAAGTGAGACTTTATATCCATACCATAGGTTAAAACTGATGATAAACGTTCATCAAGCCATGATAGCAATTAATGTGAAAGAGGAAATGTAATTAAAAGACCAAAAGAGCTTCACCTCTCCATACATATATTGTACAGGTATCATTAAAACCATCTTAGTACACATTTTGCACACGATACTTGCTGGTTAAATGGGTCACCCCTTGTATTTACGTAAAAGTAATTCTTTCCGGTAGCTGAATCTCTGGAGAATAAATCAATCATTGGTAACGATTTCTCTACATAACACTGCATCAATGTAAACAACCAACAAGCTGCCAGACAGAGGGCATAAGCCGCTAGACTACACGAACACACACAGGAGACATCTGAAGTGTATTTCTGTCAAACTGCAAGGGAAATCAAGGAAATCCATTTGCTGCAGTTCTGGGGACTGAAGGTTAAAACGAGATGTCAATCATCTACTTAACTTGGTATATTAAAGGGTTAATTTCATGATATATCAAATCCTTGAACATTCCATTGCACTTGGATCAATGTATATTCCAAGAAGGATAACTTTATTGTTCTAAAGAAGTTGAGTATATCGTTTGTTATCACAGTGTCAGCAAGTGATAATGTAATATCAGTGATGTATAAGCGATCTGTAATATGATGTACAAGCTGACATATGTAACATTTTAACAGCAGAACTGGTGTCGAAGTCTTACATGAACAAGAAAAGCTATGATTATTTTAACTCTTTCTTATGCTACACTTCAGTAAAATATCACTGTTTGTGATTAACAGGAAAGTCATTATAAACATTACGACCACTGTACTATTGGTCTCATGGCAAAATATACGAAATAAACTCTGTTCTGTTCTGCTCTGATTAACATGAAAGTCAATCTGTAATTTGACATCGAGACATCATGTTACGTTATACCAGTCAGATACAAGAAGCCTTTCCTGTATGTCTTCATTATGTTACTCTCGCCACACAATGTTACAAGCGAACAAAGAGATTTCAAATTCAGATAATCTCATTACTTAGTCCACTTGGGTCAATTTTGCCAATGGAATCTAAGTCTGCCTAGTGTGTAGCCCTCCTCGGTCTATCTACACAATTAGCAGATGCCCGTACCGCCAAGCTGAATTGGATGACTTCGCTTTCCTTCTGTGCCCCGTAATCTGCTTCTTTCATTATTTGGATTGGAAATTCTCGAGCGTCGCGTACCTATATGTTTCATTAGATCTGATATATTCAACAGGCTCGCTGCAAATGCATTGCCAGCTCTCTATTGACTCAAGTCGATCGAACGCTGCAAGTCTTCAGAAAAGATAACATAACGTTGGACCAGGTTGAGATGGCTGAAGACTGCTGGTGTCTGCCATTCAGAGATACTTTTCTTCTACTGTGGGCTAATAAATATCACATGAGACCTGCTTCACAATGGTAAAGTTCGGGCATAATTCGCGCAAAGCATCCCTGGGGACAGTCATGATGAAAAAGGATTATACCTTTGAGATTCTCAGAATTAAAGAAAAGTTATTTTTTGAACGAAGGAAACACCTAAAGCTATGTTCTCACTTTGTAATCTCTGTAAATCTTTTTCTTTGCATCCTAACACCATATGTGAATTCTTATACTATTCTTATATATATTCTCAATGTAGTTTTCGAGCGTAACGATACATATTTGAGTTGAGTTGAGACCACAGCGTTAAAATCTGATCATACATGCAAATATGGGTTTAAGTTTTATTCTAAATAAAAGTACTTTAAGACACATTCAATCAAAGGCTTAAATCTAATTTTGAGGTGCAATAACTATTTTTCAAAATTGCACACATGAAATAAAGACAAAGTAGAAATGAGGTAATGCTTCTTCAAATAATAGAGTTGAGGTGAGGTGAGTTTGGGTTTAACGCCGCTTTCAAGAATATTTTACTTATATTGGGCTGCTAGTATTACGTGCAGCGAGAAAGCCTGAAACGCCATGTGGCTATGCATTGCGGTGAAACCTGCGAGCATCGGCTGGAATCAAATAATAGAACATGCATGCAAACATAGAAGAAGTAGAGGAAAGGTTGATCTTTCTTCAACGAATTTTCCTCACAGGATAATTTGTAGACTGAAAGTTTAGGAATATCCGACCTTTCAGGCCAAGGAAATAATTTATAATTGAATGTACTTAGTCTATCTCCCGCATTATTGTTGTTATTGTTGTTTCGTAAAAAATAATATTCTTAAATACATACTTTGAAATGGATGCTTCAATTCAGTCATGTTTCATATTTTTAAACATTTGAAGATATTTTGCATAGCATTCAGTTTCAAATTGCAAACCTTTTAAGTATGTCTACGTATAATAGTAATTCTATCTCACTAGCACACAAGAAAAGAACCGTTAAGAGAAATGCTCTTGATCCAATAACAAAATACTAAAGTAATGGTCCATAATGATAAATGTATGTGAGTTGCATCGGGAGTTTAGGAACTAAAACATACAGTTTTTCATCATTTAAATATTGAAATTCGGATTCCTTGTATGTTTAAGTGAGCAACGACCACATGTCCACATGCAAGGTAATCATATGTAATTCTCTTCTATTGATTTACATCTGGAATAGCCCGACAAAAAGCATGGAAAACGAGAAATTTCAATTTACTGCTGATATATAGTTGATCGAAATTTAATGACCACCATTTGCGCTGCTTAAGCCGATTTGTGAAATATGATATTGCATACATTGATCACTACATTAGTTCCCGTTGAATTTTGCAAGAACTAATCTACCAACTGAAAAGCTGGATAATTCCCGAAAAATTAACTGACATCATTAAGTGTTAATTTGGCATAAATTTTTTTAAATCCATACATACCATTAGTAGGACCATAAAATAATGTTGTTGGATAGGTAACTGTAATACATTTCTTTATCACAACTTATTTGTTTATCTCGCGTTTATATTTATTTATTGCTTGATTAATTCTACTAAGAATGGAGACATTTTATTGATATGTAGCTTCTATATTCTCTGACCATATTTATTTTTTATGAAAATATAACCTTGAGCAAGTTAGAAATACTTGTGTTAGATGTATATGTAAGATTGCTATATATCTAAATTGTCAATTTGTAACTAACAGTGTAGTCGAGCCACTGGTGAGGCGGAATATGCACACTCATACATTATTCATGGAATACCAACTTTTATAAGAAAGTGATTCTTTGAAATAGTTTTATAATGATTTTCAACTTTACTTAGAACATTTTACCTGTCAAACAGACAGCAGTCTGATTAAAATCGACTGTTTTCAGAGGAATCAAAATTACAAAATAGTGCATCTACTAGATACGAACTTATATTGTCCGTAAGTTTCCTCGCAAAACTTTCTGATAACAGCATGTAAGCTTGCATGTTCTGACGTAATTCAGTTAGCCAATAACAAAGCCTCCAAAAAATCTGTCAGTGCGAGAACCTAAGGGCAGATAACTGCAAACAAATATCCTTTCGTCGTTTCCGAATGCTTCCAAAATGGCGACCGTTTAAAAACTATCATGTGATTGGTCAGCTATTTGACTGGGCTTCGTCTGAATTAAACTGGTTCGTAACACACACCTATATGGATGTTCTCAGACCTTGTGGCGAGGAATCTACAGAACCAGTTTGTATACCGGAAGATGCATTATGAGAGTGAGAAACTCATTTGGTCACGAATGATTGAGGGTTATGCATGTCATGGGGATCCGAACCTAACCTAGAGAAGGCTACAATCAGTAGTCAGTCAGATTTTTGAATTTAATGCAAACTATTCGTACATATCATAAAAAAAAGTTGAAGTTGATGATTACGGTTGATCAAACCATGATTAAAATTCCATTTGAAAGCGGAAATGCAGTTTTGATTGATAAGTGACCGACAGTGACATATGTGTCATAACAGTTTGTTATTAAAACCCCTTTACGAGGTACCCCCTGGGTAATAAAAGCACTTTATGACACATTCAAACAAGGCTTCATTTCTAATTTTTAGATTTAAGAACTAGTTTTCTAATTACTTCAAAATTATACACATGAAATTGTAGCAATGAGATAAAACTTCGTCAAATAATAGAAAATACATGCATACCATTTCGGAAGTGATTATTTAATAAAAGAAGTATCACTTTTTTCCTTCGATGGATTAAATTTAATTTAGATTGACACTTTAGTAATACCCGTCCTTTCATGCCAACGAAACAGTTTACAATCAAATGTACAATGTATTCTTCTTTATTATTTAAAGCGTGAAGATATTGCGCTTAATATTAGGTTTAAAAAATGTAAAAGTTTCAAATTAAACAATAAATGTGTCAGTCTGTTCTTTAAGATAATTCTGCCCTTTTTCTTATTCTTCTTTTCTTTGGTTTGCAGTTCCATATATGTATCCGAAACGCTGTAGTCTGTAGACTGTTTACATTCATAGTGTAGGACTAAGCAGGGACCAGGGAACCATATGTTCAACGTCTCCTTGCCTGACAGTTAGTGCTTGTAACAGGAAGAGAAAGACAATGTTACGTTACAGGATTCCAACACAATTTAATATCTGTCGCGAGGATCAGCATGATCTCCGAGCCCAAGCCGCTGACTCAAGCTCCTATAAAATTAATGGTGGCCGTCAGTCATTATTTGACATAACAGGAAACTGATTTCCACCCTTATTATTAGATCTTAATCGATTGTGCTACTTATTCGTAATAGGACAGGACAGGTTGACGCCACACGAACCCTTTGATTAGAGTCGGGGAATTTGTGAGAATCTGTCATCACTTTCATTAACATATGCCATGGAATTGCCAGCTGTTGAAGAGTTTTGCTTTGGCTTAGTTGACTCATAAGTTAAAGTTTAGAAAACGCCAACAGCAGTTTAGATTAGCTTAGTTTAGATGTGCCCATCATAATGGATAAATTTTGGACATTATATGCTATTAATCTTTTAAATTGCTTGGATATTTTTAATAGTAAATGAAACATATGTCCCCAAGCATCTAGTTAGTCTCCGTAGACCATACACAAAGAAAGATGTACGTGTGTTTCCACTGGAATTCTCTCTTCATTAAAACTTTATAATACACCTTGGAGACATGTAAGCGAGATATGCACTGAAAGAAATGTAAAACTAAATTTGTTCAAAATCTATCAATCTCAAATTCTACAATTATAAGGAAAGATGGTTCGATTTTTAACATTTTTATATTTTGGACCATACCGTCTGCAATAGCTCAAATTCTTGTATTTCATTAAGGACGAATCCATTTTGGGATTCGAACGCAAACCATCATCTCAGAGTTTGGCACCGACTTCCAGCACCCAAAAAAAAAATGCTGCATTATCTAAATTTTACTGGCTATTTACACGTGACAGAGACTCGTGCAATACCACTCTTCGAACACCACTCGGTGAGAAGTATCAGTCTCTTAAAAACAATTCCTCAACAATGATGGAAGTGCGTTGATTATCTCTACGTTTGAAAGCCTGTGAGAGTGCCAAGATGAAAGAAGCTAAATACGGAAATGACTGCAGAATGATGAATATTATAGGAAATCTCCTGATGTCCAGTTTCGATCAGTACCAAAGGAAAGATATGTCTCTGGCATAAAGCTGATTGATTGGTCTGTTGATAGCTTATATGTGAGAATGTGTGCTGAATGACATAAATTACAAGTATTTACAAATGAAATTGCTCACTTCAATTGACAATTTTTTAGGCCTAATAATGTTATCGACAGCGGCTTCAGGCTTCGTACTTAGATGGAAATTTGATACTGAATTTAGCTCCTAACGTGAACAGCAAATAATACAATTACACAGTTTCCCGTCAAGTGTATGTTTTATACATTGTCTAAGCTGCCAAAGCGATTTATCATGTAAAAACTCCTGAATCTCAATTTAAACCGTCTACCGAGCCGCTATAATTGGATTGGCAACAAGTTAGTGTACTTCGTAAGAAAAGCCATTTAACATTGCTGTGCACTTAATTGAAATGAATTGAATAAAGATTATAGCTTTCAATCATTTATTCGCTTCTTAAAACCATGATAAGTTGCAAATGCTACCGAGTTGAAAGTAAATTCACTCATTACTCTTCTAAATTTCATTTCCAAAAGGGGCTATCGTAATCCTATGTTCTTCAACCTCACATAAAAGTTTATTAAGCTTCCTGCAAATGACTGGTCTTTTACTAATAAGATCGTCCTTCCGTACAGAAACTCAGACCCCTCCACGCAATACTTTAAACACTTCAAAAGTAACCCAGTTTTAATGGGAGAGAGATAGAGAGAGAGAGAGAGAGAGAGAGAGAGAGAGAGAGAGAGAGAGAGAGAGACAGTAGGAGAGATATAGAGAAAGAGACAAAGAGACACACACATACACACACACACACACACACACACACACATTTACAGACAGGGTTCATTCTGATAGAAAAACAAAAAGGCAGACAGTGACATATGCAGGTAAAATGGAGACACAAAGACACAGGTATGAATGTACATTTTAACAAGATAACACCTAAATTAATAAATCCTGCTATATCATGCTCTCCCCTCAATTGTTAAGTACTGTAGTCATTTTTCCCATGAAACTGGGACATATTTCTCGTTTATTCCAAAAATCTCTTTGAGATGAAAATGTGCAACATGGATGCCGTTCTTAGTTTAATTTTGATTTTATCACAAAGCATCTCCAGTTAGTCTGTATTTTAAGTATTATTAACACGTCGCATATGTGAAAGAAATCCAGTCTTCTGTATGGTTACAGGAACATATCGACTGATTAGTTCGAAACAATGTGACTGATTGCACAAATAAATACTCTTTGAGTGTTATAGAGGTTACGTGGAAATAAATTACTTGAGTAACCCCATCAATATATAAAAGCTACTTTTGTTTAAAACTGAACTTATCTGAAATGAAATATACATTTTTAATTTAAAATCTTTTACGTCGAAATAAATTACTTGAGTAACCCTATCAATATATAAAAGCTACTTTTGTTTAAAACTGCACTTATCTGAAATGAAATATATATTTTTAAATTTAAAATCTTTTAACTATAATAACTTAATGTTTGACATGTACATAGATATAAATGTCGTTTGTCACAATTAAGTTAGTCAGTCAATATCGTCTCATATCTTAGCATGCCCGAACGTAAAGCAGCATGAGAGAGAGTTGACTTTTTAAACATAACAGATCGTATATTGAAGAATAGATGAGAAAACTTTTTGAGTGCTTTCATCAAATATATTTGACCGAAAGTAAAATGACAAAATATATCGATATTGGTGAGTTTAGTTTCAATGGTAATCTCATTTGTAGGCCTGATTCTACTCAGATATCTGTAGGCAATTACTTTTAGTGTAATTGACTTCATTTATATTTACGAGTCATTAAGCTAATACATACAGATACTGAAATTGGCACTGATGATATTATACAAAGGAATGACAGATAGTCTAAAAACCGCATGTAATCTTCGGTATCTTGAAATCTAAAGAGTAGCATAGCAATCAAGATTCTGGCGTCTCAGTGGGTTATGAAAACGCAGAATAGTTAAGTTCTTTTTTGCATTATTCAACGATCTACAGCATCTCATTAAGACAGCACAACATTTCCAATGATAAGTGTTAACCTGTCGGTTATAAAAGGTCACATTTTCATCTAATTTCTGTATGAATGTTATGACATAGTTTTGTATAGAACTACTTATTTGCACAGAAGTCTTCCGATAGGATCCCTCGGGAAATTAAACCATGTTACATTTGACATCAGCATTAAATTGCTTGTAACCTTTTTAAAATGCGATAATTTATATATTCATAATCATTCATCATAAAAGAATTAAAAATATTTAAAAGAACTAATGAGATCGTTAAAATATAAAATGTTCTATATATTGATTGTGTTGTATGAGTTTTGAAACAAAGGCGGCTTATTAATGAAAAACATCCACTGTTAAAATGTTTTGAGTCTAAAGTGTCTGTTTAGATGACATACAAAAAACAGGATAAGTAATTCCACATATGATAAATATGACTGAAACAAAATAACATTATGTCTTCAAAAGCCAAATATAGTAATTTTGAATTTGTAAGACATTATCTATTGATCTTTGCGAACAATTTAAATAGTTAAGAAATCTTTGTTTTGAAATCTCCTCATCTAGACGAGATAGGACAGTCGAAAATGGCTTTTTTCGCTTTCTTTAATGATAAATGCTGCAGTAATGCCTAAAGTCCAAGAAGGTTATTTAGTTTGGCAATATTTTTCACTGATTATTTTCTACTTTTTCAAATTTGGTTTACTTAAATGTGATGGCCAAATACCATTATTCAAAATGAACCGATGAGATGTGATAAACATGAAAAGACAGATATCTTCTATATATCATACGGCATGTCATGAATAGAGGTAGGATTTTATTTATGAAGTGTGAATATCTAGGTTCACAGTATTACGTATTACAAAGCTGTGTCCTTGTAGATTATAACTCTGCAGTTCCTTTCCGCGGTACACTACAAAAATGTTTTGACAACAAAAAACACCATATGAAATTATTAGGCCATGAGCGAGACACTTTTTTGGTACCACTCAGAGGGACCAAGCAATGTTATGTTTTTCTTATTGCTATGTGTGTCCACATTACTAAAAAGTATGATGGACTTGCCAATTTGGTAGCTCAAGCTCAAAACGAGGCTATATCCAAGATGGCCGCCAGGAAAAAGCCAATTTCCCCGAAATTTCCATTGTTAGGCTGTGGAAGTAAATGTTTTCAGTCAATTACGCAATATATTAAATAAGGGAAGGAAAATAACCTAAATTGTTAATAAATTTCTATAACTGAATGAAAACAATTACGTTTAATCATTGAAAAAGGGAACAATCCAAGATTTCCGCCAAGGAAAAGACAATTTTTTTTAAAAGCTTGACCCTACATCAGGGTTAAATGATAACAATTGGATAAATTTATTATTACACGGGATTTCTATGTACTAGTTAGGTAAAGAAGTTCGTAAAGCATTGAAAAATGGACAGATCATACAGAAATTATATTCTGTCCCAATGCATGGGATAACACAAAATGGGCAAAGAATTTAATCTCTTGAGAGTCCTAATTTTCTACCTTCTTCTATCAATTAATTATGATTTGAACATCTAAATGTTGTTAAAGTAATTATGTATGTTCGGATTTTTACAATGGACAAGTACTGTTCATAGCCAAAAACTACTTTTACAATTTTATACAATTGAAGTTTGGAGTGTTTCAGTATTTCAAAACACTAAGATATATTAGAGATAAATTAAATTATTAATCCATGGTCATGACGTCACTCTATTGTGTTTTCAGTTGATTATTATTTAGAAATCAACTGTTCATTGACTGTCCCAGTCAGGAGGGGTGTTAGGTTTAGACATTTTTAGCAATGGCTAATCGAGTACATTTTTCGAGACTGATGTATTTTGTCTTACATGAATAGGATCTTAAAATATCTCTCAACGAGACAAGTTAATTTTTGAAATGCATGGACCTGGATTCGAACATGCAACCCTTCGCTTGGTAGTCAGCGCTACTAACCATTAGGCCACAAGACGCTGTTAGAGACCTTAGGAATGTTTGTCAGTAAGAATCCAACGTTCTATTCAAGGCACGGAAGGCATGGAAAGGCAGAGTTTCAGCTGTCAATCACTTCGCTTCGCGTGGAGTTTTGCGCTGCATGTGCGTGGAAGAATCCATTTCATGGGGGCCGCAGCTACTTGTACCATATCCGATGAATGAGCACCGAAATTTGCAAAATAATTGATTTTGGTGTCCCATAATTGAAATATATTGTTTCATATGTAATATAATCACAAAAGCTTGTTTCGTGACGTCATACATCGATTAAGATGGAGAATGCATTCGGAGTAGTGGATTCATTTCAAATATTCAACTCGCCCCTTTGGGGCTCGTTGATTATTGATAACGAATCCACAGCTCCGAATGCATTCTCCATTACATAATCTAGATACAACACAAACTAAAAGGACTGTCGAGAGACACTCTTGTGTGTCATTTTACGACTAGATGACTAGGTGAAAGGTAAATGAATATTCAACTTGAAAAGGAACCTCATAAAAGGAGTTATTACAATGAATGATGTCATTTCAATTTTAAAAAATTCAAATGGGGACCACCAAAGGTCTTAATCACTACTTGAATCAGCGTTTTAGTTGTCATTATTAGAAAAAATATATAGTGTTATTTTATTTTCATTCAATCCTTTACTGTTTCCCGCCGTCTCTGTTGTAAACAGCATAGCAAACACAGTCCATGTGCTATAATTCGGATCATGGTATTTATAAAGGAACCGTAACGAAACCTGATTGTGCGCCAGGTAAACCTTTCAAAATGACAACTTTAGTTCTTTTGAGAGAGTGAGTTATTGTTGAACGCCATATACCTTTTGAATTGGAAGAACTAAGTCACTATAAGTCTAGAGGGTAATGGCAAGTTATCTTTCTGTTAGTTTGAACTCATTGTCCAATAAAGTGACCGTTTGTGCAAGATAATATTCAGATCTGAAATCTGATTGAACTTATTCAATAATTGTAAAGACCTAGCAGCCTGTATACATCATTTCAGCTTTCAGAGACGTTTAGTTTTTGACAAAGAGATGAGACAGGTTCTGAGGGTCTAGCTTCCTTGATCCTTATGAGGGTAACATGGCAGCCTTATACGGCCACAGAGGCCTCGACCTGAAACTTATTTTCATCTTCTTATTCAGTATGAAATGCCCTAGAAAGCTGAACTATTTGTTTCACCTTGGTAAATGGATATTATAATTGTAGATCAATATGTGGTCCCCATTACGGACAATAGAGGCGATATACCTAATATAACCTATGTCATTTACTAAAACCTAGAAGCCTTAGAAAGCTGTTAAGTACATTCGCATTGTCCAATGGGGATTATAAAACTTGTAGATTTGTTACCCCCTTGACAAATACTTCTGGCAAATGTAAATTTGCAACCATATAAAGCGTATTATTTAAACTCTTATGAGCTACATACCTAATGAATCTATTTTAAGGTTGTGTTTTAAATAATACCACAAAGAAGGATGTTGCATTTTAACAATGCCCGCAAAACTTATTATTTCATTGCTGGTCTTCAACTTTAGATAATAAGACTGACGCGTTACAAACAAATGGCTCCATATTTGAACTGTTATCCTGATATAAAAACTACATAAAGTATTTACTATTTACTTGTTTTATTATGTTATCATACATTAATTAATGCAATATGGCACACTTGAACGGAAAATGTTGTTTGTATATAACGGCAATGGAAATTAACTAAATTTTCACTGCAATTTTTTCCTTCAACTATTATTTTACAAAGAATTGTTGGAACATCATTTCCTCATTAGATTCAATAAGTTGGAAAATATTTTGCAAAAACAATGACAAAGTTGACATGTATTTGAACATTTTGAGTGGTTGAAGTTTTCATTATAATGAAGGATAGATTTTATAAATATTCTGTTCGTCATTTCAATCACTATAACATTTTTGTACATAGATCCTAATACAGTTTTCAAATATTTCGGTGTATAAAGATACTTCATCGCTTCTGTTGCAATTGAACAGATGACCGAATATACTTCAGATACTTGTTGAACTCTATCTAGTTGATCAAATAAAATAACATTACTTCATGTTTTCCCATTACACTAATCTATTAACTTTAAAAGATTGAAATAAATTCGATTTATAAAATTTGCATAGGTTAAGAATTGTTTGACAAGTCCTTGTACCTCTCATAACTGATCGCTCAATGGGGCAGAGATAAAAATTCAAATTTATCTTCCATAGCAACGTTCGTTACATCAATAGTTTAGGTGTCCTTTTGGACCAGATTTTGCTAACAATATATTCGCAAGAAGCATGAAGTAATCAATATGATAAAATATTCTGTAACTGAATTATTAGATATTACCAACAATAAAGTTACACTATTGTCTATGATCTAATGACTTTTAACCAGTCACAATTAATGAAAACAAATTTGCTTAGAGAATGGAAAAAGGATTTTCATTTACATTGAAGTAACTATTTCCGATAGTGAAATTTACTTTTTTGCTGCCATCTTGGAATTATTAAAGGGCAATCAAACTGTTATATACCTTTAACCTTATGTATTTATTTCCTCTGGAGAAGTTTTAACGTAAGCCACCTGGCTAAACTAATCACCACATCAGACTGATTCTATCCGGGTATTTTTCTGGAAACGAAATTCGAGGTGACATTTCTATATACACATACACATTCACATACATGTATATGTCATTAATACATGAAACATACTACTGAGGGTTATATTTTGATGACAGCTGGTACCTAGTGCCTGACAATTTAATTGAGACCAGCAGACATAAATTAAAAATTAAAACAATGAGAAGTGAAGTCATTCATCGGCACTAGTAGTCTGGAAAACTTCACGACGGCGTAACAAGACATTACTATGTTGATATTCTTTGTTTATTATATCTTAAGTAAATAATTTTTTAAAGTAAAATTACAGTGAAATAAAGTGAAAAAGTATATCAATTAAATATTAGGCATTAAAATGTGCAAAACAACTTTGACAAATTGATCTTTTTCCTGGCGGCCATCTTTGATTTTTCATAGTTTTGACGAATAAAACTTAAAATGCGTTTGTCAATTCTTTATTTTATTGATATGGTAGATCTATTATGCACCTCTTTATTGTATTCTAGCCTTTTTGATTGAAGATATTGACAATAATCCATTTTAAGGGGCATTTTAACCAAAAATATCATTATCTTGGCGGCCATCATGGATTTAGCCTCGTTTTGAGTTTAAGCTACCAAATTGAGATGTCCATCATACTTTTTTAAAATACAGAGACATAAAGGAATATAAAAAACACCAAAACCTTTGGTCCCTCGGAGTGGTACCAATATGCCAAATCTCAGCTCCTGGCTCATGGACTATATACCCTTTAGTAATGAATAAATGTACAATTCATTTCTTGTTCCCCTTTCATATAAAATGTATCACCCTCGTTAACAATGTTTGCCAATGTGTATTTCACTCGGGTCATAAACTTGATATGAAAGGGGAAGCTCCTATAACTATAAGATTTTGATTATTGATTATTGATTTTCATCATGAAAGATGTGAACTTACTAAATTTATCATTCGCCAAAATATTTATTATGAATATGTATATGTGTATTGCCTGAAAATCAGTTAATTAATCAGTGTATTATTTGTTTCATTTCATAAATTACAATGTTAATCTTACCAAATGAAATTTTAACACACATTTTCTCAAATCTTTTAAAAAATTCTCTTAAGTGACTTAGAAATCCGTGAAAGGTCTCTGAAATCCCCTGTTTCATGTAAAAGGATACTAACTCTAAATTGACATCTCTATTTGCTTTGAAAGCCCAGGGACTCGTGAAGACAGTGAGCTCTAACAAGCTGGAAGAAGTTGAAAAGCGTGATAAAACCAAGTTGTTTCAACATGTCATTGCTGATGGACGGGAAATTAACTTCTGTGAATCGATACATTCTAATACTTCTATATCTACCAAATGTTAAAGCATCAGGGCCATGGCATCGTTTTTTCGATATTGTAGCTCAGACATGTTCCGGTAAAACTGTGCATTGGAGGTTAATGCACCTGGTTATAGGAACTATATATGTACGTAATTGCATGATTCGAATATAGAAGAACTTCATTGTGGCAGTAAAGTATCTTTATGTTTATGGAAGAATTTGTACGTCGTTATTTCAATTAAATTTCAGCACATGTTTGTGGGAAACAAAATTATTTTTTTTATCAAATCTTGTGAATGCCAAAGACGAGCATGAATATTATATACAGATTCAAAAAGTAAAAAAAATAATTTAAAAGTCACGCAAAAACTTATAGAATTTTTTTCAGGTGAGATAAGTATCATTGATCATTTTGTAGTTAAACCTTTCTTCTTGACGTCAGAAAATGTTTATGTCATAACTGAGCCACGTCTAAGCCTAATGATTAAAAATTCTACAAGTTGATATTGCATGATCTCATGAGAAATATGTTAGATTAAATTTACAGAGTCATGATCAAAGAGTAAAACGAATTGGTTAAAATTGTTTCAACACTACACTTTGATTAAAACATGCCTTTTTAGAAATTCAATTTAATGCAGATTTTGTTCATAAAAAGTAACTGGAAATAGATTTCTAAGAATAGAAAATCAGAATGGGCATTATCTTTATTGTTATTGTAACCATAGTTATATCAGTGTTTATTATTCGCAAATCGAGGCTAGTGCAGTATAACAACTATGCGGAAATATTAAAATAGTGTAATGCTGATGTACCTATGATGTACCAATAGTTATCAGTTACGAGACCAAAATGTTGGAACCGCCGACACAGTATCAGCATTGTTAATTTTTCATCATTTCACATGCACTAACACATTGTAAGCTATTTAGATTTATTAGAGTGGGACATTGACAAAAGAATATGTAATATCCATTGATATTTAACTCTTGAATGTTTTGGTATCAAACTCGATTTCTTTAATAACCTTGTCAACATTCTTTTTCTCCTTGCTTGATGGCATGTCATCTGGAAACGTGCGTGACTCTACATAAAGAAACACAAAATGCGCAGAACTAAAGGAAATGAATGATTAGTATTTGAACTCGGTCTGCTATTTGATTATTTTCAGACCGTAGTCCATTCCAATTAGGTAAGATCAAATTGTAGTGTCTTGGTATCGAGGACATGTCGACATACACAGTATATATGGGTATTAACCACGATATCAAGAAATACAGTGTTCCTTATAATAAAAGTGGTTCACAGTTATATATGAATGTATTATGAATAATCAATGAAACATGTAATAACACGTATTAAGCGACTGTATCAGTACATACCGACAATAAATATCCCTGTAATACATATACTTCGAGATGTGACCCACAATGGTATGAATGTATCGATTGAGTTATTTAAGTTTCAACATGTTGCTTGTGTTTCTGACATAATTTCAAAGCCTCGAGAGCAGTAAGTTTCCTTCTTTGGATCAAAGCTACTTTTGTAAATTGACGTTTCTACATCAGTTTTTGATATCATGCTTGGTAAACTTGAAATAGGCAAAGTTAAAAACATAAAATTGGTAATTTTGAAACTGTTTGAAATATAAAAACCATTCATGTATTTTGATGAAACGAGATACTTCAAAGCATCAGGATATCAGTTTTTTTATTTCATCATTAGCCCTGTGTGATACGTTTTTCGAGATCAGATAAAGTAGATATGTATGTTTTGAAAGGTTATGTTAGTTATCTAAAACCTAATGTGAGGAAAGAGATTGCGGTTATTGAATAACCTATAGAGGAAGAAGATGAAGAGGAAACCAGACAAATGCATGTTAGAAATGCTTGTATCTGGGAGAACGGCATTAGTCAGTACCGAATGTGATTGGCCTTCTCACGAACTAAACCGTTCTCACTCTTTTACTTTTGAAATAACGGGCAATTTGTACTAAAGCAGGTCTAGTAGTGAAGTTTAACTGTATGTTATGATAGTAAAATATAATTTTTCTCTCCAAATGTAAATTGTCTACGTCATATCGGGTCCAAAGGTGAGCAGAATTAGCCATCTGCTCTCCACATATTTGTCTTTTAACAAAATATGCTGAGCAGACATCGGTTTGGGTGCACTTGCTTTGACACATCATTAAGGGAATGAAAATTCAAGGGCCGCATTTGATTACTTTTACAAATAAAAATTATTTTTGGGAGAGATACAGTCTATGATAAATGAAGTGTGTCATTGTGCTATACGGGAAATTGAGAGGGCTGGTCACAAGTCATAAGGTTATTACATAATTTCTAGAAATCTAAATTTGAATTTAATAGATCAGTGTTATCACAAAATGTTCATGACGCATTTTGGATGCAGAAATTCGACTGTAATTTTGTGTAACATTGTGTTGCTATTAAGTTTTCAATCTGCAAGGATGGCTTCCAGTGGAGATACGTGAACAAGAATGGAAGGATTCCTAACTGTCCTTTATACTCATCTGTTAAGAGATGAACTGCTCTATTCAGGTCTGAGAGACTATGCATAATAAAGACGACGTGGATATCCATAGAAACAACCATTAATGAAGAATCAGAAAAGAGTATTGAAGAACGTATTCTTGCAAACCAACGTAAGACTATCTGCAGATTGTGATTATTCTTAGATTGCATGGAACATGTACATTAGTAAATGCAAATTCACCAATCTTTAGAAACTCATGAACGTGCATGTGCAAGAAAGGTAAAACTTTAAAATCAGAACAAATCAAATTTCGCAGTTCCGACTGCTACAAGTAACGATGCAATACAAACAGTGACTTGAATTATATAATGTTGAAATATTTATGCTCGTCAATAAATTAAATAGAACAATTTACGTAAATGCACAAATGCCAAAAAGATTCAATTTTGAAACAATATCTTTATCTCACAACCAAATATATATTCCGAAGGAAAATACGTTGTGTTAGCCTTTCATGTATTTGCATATACATATTAGATTTTAAGTCATTTTTCGAATATTAAATACGTAGAAACCTTATATATTTTATAAAACAATACAGTATGTAGAAAAAAGAATATGCATTGATACCTTCAATTGCTAGTATTATGGCAGAGTGAAAGCCCGTAACGCAACGTGGCTATGCATTGCAGTGAAACCTGCGAGCATCGGCTGGAACTAGCGAACCATGGGTGGTACTACGCTGAAATTCAGTTTTCACCCAAACCTTACTGCGTGTAGAACAGATCTCTACTGTAGACAAAGTTGCGGTGCCCCTAGCGGGATTCGAACCCCGGACCTCTTGATCCGTAGCTGAATGCGCTAACCACTGTGCTATCCCGCCCCTATCATGAAGGCATATGTTATGAGATTCATAGAATTTGTTACGGCATCCTCATGTTCATGAATATGAAGAATCCTTTTGGTAGCATGTCAGTTATATTGAATTGTTAAATGTCTATTGAAGTAAAAAAAAAAGTATGAGATCCCAAATGCATTCCACAGACTCGTTAAGCAAATCTAGAATGTTATAGATTCTCCTCATCATGGACGTGACATAGCATCAAGGAAACTTGTTTCACAACAAAATCAATCTCTGTGAGAATATCGAACATGGAAACTAACTCAGTTGCATATGCCACCATTTCTTGACTTTATGACATGGGAAATATTCATTCTGTTCACCAAATTGCATTTTATTGCCAACTTCGATGGTTTTGGATTTTCCTTACAGTCTTTGTATCATCCTCATCAGGATTTGGTCTGTGGTAAAGCAGGCTAAGATGTTACTTTATTCGAACTGCCTCATTGATGCTAGGAACCGTAACTTGAAATATAACTTAAAGTGTGGTTAGAGCATATGGTTTCAGGGATCAATACTCAATAATCTCTCATGCACAGAAGAAGAACTCTATATGGCGAAAAGGAAACTCGGTGGGTGACCCCACCCTGAAACCAAAAAAAGCTGTGAGCTGATGAATGGTAAAAAATATTGATCACAAGAAATAGTTATCTTTTATTCATTTACGCATGGAGTTATAGCTGGACGTTGTTCTGTCTAGTGCCTTTTTGAAATCAATAAGTACCAATTTCTAGATTTAGAAAACAAAAAAATAAGTTCAAAACATGATGAGTGATATCCACAAAATGTGTGAAGACGGGTGTCGCCCGTAGGGCAGACTACGTTTACCATTTCACTTTGTGTCCTTGTTGATATATGCTTGATTGATCTGACATTTGGTGTCCTATGTGATCCATTTTAACATATAGTTGAATTCCAAAGCTTATATCGATCTTACTTTATTACTTAAGGTGGCAACAAAAGTATAATTGACAGTCAGTCAGAACTGGTTATTTAATGCAACGTTAGAGTATATGTAAATGACAGTGAGACTTGATATCCATATCATGGGTTAAAACTGATGATAAACGTTCATCGCGCTACGATAGCAATTCATGTGAAAGGGGAAATGTTGTTAAAAGAGCAAAAAAGCTTCACCTCACCATACATACATTGTACATGTATCTTTAAAACCATCTTAGTACACATTTTGCCCACCATACTTTATACTTGCTGATAAAATCGGTCACCCCTTGTGTCTACGTAAAAGTAATTCTTTCTGGTAGCTGAATCTCTCGAGAATAAATCAATCATTGGTAACGATTTCTCTATATAACACTGCATCAATGTAAACAACCAACAAGCTGCCAGACAGAGGGCATAACCCGCTAGACTACATTTGCACACACAGGAGACATCTGAAGGGTAACTATGTCTAACTGCAAGGGAAATCACGGAAATCCATTTACTGCAATTGTAGAGACTAAAGGTTAAAACAAGATGTCAAACATCTACTTATTTTAGTATATTAAAGGGTTACTTTCATGATATATTAAATCCTTGAAGGAATAATGTACATCTGGAGCTTGATATACAAGCTGACATATGTAACATTTTAATAGCAAAACTGGTGTCGAAGTCTTACATAAACAAGAAAAGCTATACTGGTGTCGAAGTCTAACATGAACAAGAAAAGCTATGATTATTTTAACTCTTTCGTATGTTACACTTCAGTACACTATCACTGTTTGTGATTAGCATGAAAGTAAATCTGTAATTTGACATCGAGACATCATCATGTTACGTTTTACTTGTAAAACCGACTAAATTATGATAGACGAAGCCTTTCCTGTATGTCTTCATTGTGTTGCACTCGCCATACATTGTTACAAGTGAACAAAGAGATTTCAAATTCAAATAATCTCATAACTTAGTCCCTAGGGTAACTTGGGTCAATTTTGCCAATGGAATCGAAGTCTTCCTAGTGTGTAGCCCTCCTCGGTCTCTCTACACAATTAGCAGATGCCCGTAACGCCAAGCTGAATTGGATGACTTTACTTTCCTTCTGTGCCCCGTAATCTGCTTCATTCATTATTTGGATTGGAAATTCTCGAGCGCCGCGTGCCTATATGTTTCATTAGATCTGAGATATTCAAAAGGCTCGCTGCAAATGCATTGCGAGCTCTCTATTGACACAAGTTGATCGAACGCTGCAGGTCTTGAGAAAAGATAACATAACGTTGGACCAGGTTGAGATGGCTGAAGACTGCTGGTGTCTGCCATTCAGATATACTTTTCTTCTTCTTTGGACTAAGAGTATCAGCTGTGACCTGCTTCATGGTATAGTTTGGGCATGATTCGAGTAAAGCATCCGGGACTGTCATGATGAAAAAAGATTATGCCTTTGAGATTCTCAGAATTATTATTTTTTGAATGAAGGAACACTGAAGCTATGTTCTGATTTTTTAATCTCTGTACATCTTTCAAGAATATTTCACTAATATTGGGCTGCTAGTATTACAGCAGCGAGAAAGCCCGCAACGCCATGTGGCTATGCATTGCTGTGAAACCTGCGAGCATCGGCTGGAATCAAATAATAGAACATGCATGCGAAAATAGAAGAAGTAGAGGAAAGGTTGATCTTTCTTCAACGAATTTTCTTCACAGGATAATTTATACAACTTTGGGAATATCCTACCTTTCAGGCCAAGGAAATAATTTATAATTGAATGTACTTACATACATTGAAATGAATGCTTCAATTCAGCCATGTTTCATCTTTTAAACCATTTGAAGATGTTTCTCATAGTATTCAGTTTAAAAATACAAACGTTTTAAGTATGTCTACATATATAGTAAGTCTATCTCACTAATAGCACATAAGAAAAGAACCCTTAAGAGAAAAGGTTCTTTATAAAATAAATTGAATTTTTCATTAAGTAATTGAGAATACATCAGGAGCTGGGGTTTCGTTGAAAATAATTTTAAGTTTTAACGAATCCACTGCTCCGAAAGCATTCTCCATCTTAATCCATGTATGACGTCATGAAACATGCATATGTGATTATTTTACAATAAATTTCAATTATGGGACACCAAAATCAATTCTTTTGCCAATTTCGGTGCTCATTCATTGTATATTGTAACATGATTTCAGTGTATCCTATGTTGAATGACAATGAATACCCGCAAATTACTTGGGGCGAATCACGGCGAACATATACATCATGTTCACCCGACTCAAAATTTTATTTTTCTATTTCTCTTAATATTTGCCCCTTACTCAAATTTGACAGTTGGCATTGTCATTTTATAACTTGTGTATAGCAGTATAGGTAACAAATAATTCTCAAAATTAATTAATTTCAAGTAACTAAAATGATTTCAACTAGTAAGATTTGTCAAAGTTTGACGCCTTCTCCCATGTGGTTGTGTTTACCGAATGCCGTTGCCATGGCATGACCTCATAGTGATCAACCGTTTTAAAGTCACAATACTAGCGTCATTGTCACGATTGGTTAGGGCAAGTTAAAGATTTTTGTTCCTAGGTATTTTAATGTGTTGATGTCGTAGATAAATGTGTATCGCCACCTAAAAGGATATGTGAATATTGTGAAGTGAACATAGTTGAGTGACACTGTTTGAGCGTATGTGTAAATTGTTGCTTATGTACATATTAAGCCGAGTATTTACATTTGTTTTGACCTGACCACGCCTATTACAAAAATGGAACAGTCGCAAAGTCCTTTCCACTCGGAAAAAGAGAGTTCGTTTCAAAACGCCTGATAACTAACGGTCATGTTACAATATCAATAAATAGTTGCGTTTGTAAAAATAGTTGCGTTTGTAAAATTTCCAGGATTCATTGCTATTCAACACCCGCAAATTTCAGCGTTTAAAACCTCCGGCTAACGCCGTCGGTTTTAAACTAAATTTGCGGGTGTTGAATAGCAATGAATCCCGGAAATTTTACAAACGCAACTATTTATCTTATAATAGTACAAGTAGTTGCGACCCTCATTACATGGATTCTTCCACGCACGTGCAGCACAAAACTTCCACGCGAGGCAAAGTGATTGACAGCTAAAACTTTGCCTTTCCATGCCTTCTGTGCGTTACAAGTCTTGAATAGAATAGGGATTCTTACTGACAAACAATTCTAAGGTTTCTAACAGCGTCTTGTAGCCTAATGGTTAGGAGCGCTGACTACCAAACGAAGGGTTGCAGGTTCAAATCCAGGTTCATGCATTACAAAAATTAATTTGTCATAGTTGTCATCAGTCTCGAAAAATGTACTCGATTAGCCATTGAAAATGTCAAAACCTAACACTCCTCCTGACTGGGACAGTCAATGACCAGGAGATTCTCAAATAATAATCAACTGATAACACAATAGAGTGAGGTCATGACCATGAATCAATGATTCATAATGATAAATATATATGAGTTGCCTCAGCCAACTCATAGGATATCCAGTTTAGGAACAGAAACATACAGTTTGTCATCATTTAAATATTGAAATTCGGATTCCTTGTATGTCTAATTGAGCAACGACCACATGTCCACATGCAAGGTAATTCATATTTAATTCTCTTTTATTGATTTACATTCTTGAATAGCCCGAAAAAAGCATGGAAAACGAGAAATTTCAATTTACTGCAAATATATAGTTGATCGACATTTAATGATCACATTTGCGATGAACGGCTGCTGCTTAAGCCGATTTGTGTATTATGATATTGCATTCATTGATGACTCCATTAGTTTCCTATGCATTTTGCAAGAACTAATCTACCGACTGGGAAGCTAGATAATTAACTAACATCATTACGTATTAATTTGGCATGAATCTATTATTTTAAATTCATTTATGCCATTAGTAGCACCGTAAGAAGATGTTGTTGAATTGGTAACTGTAATTTATGTTTTTATTACAAGTTATTTGTTTATTTTGTGTTTCTGTATATTTAATGTTTGATTAATTCTACTAAATATAGAGACATGTTATTACTATGCAGCTTCTATATTCTCTGACCATATTTATTGTATTATGAAATTATAACTATGAGCAAGTTAGAAATACTTGTGTTAGATGTATTCTAAGTAAGCCTTATATCTAAATTGTCAATTTGTAACTAACAGTGGAGTCGAGCCTACGGTTAGGCAGAATATGCACACTCATACAATATTCATGGAAAGCTAGCTTTTATTTTATAAGTAACTGATTCTTTGAAATAGTTTTGTAATGACTTTCAATTCATTAGAACCTTTTACCTGTCAAACAGACAGAAGCAGTTATATTTAAGAGAAATTAGATGATCAGCTCCTGATAAGGCCGAGTTGTGTTATATGATATCGCTTTCATTGATGACTCCATTTGTTCGCTCTTTTAAGAACTAATTTACCGACTGGGAAGCTGGATAATTGAGGAAAAATTATCTAACATTTTACCGTATTAATTTCTGAATATTCATTTTTTTGGGGAAATAATAACTTTTAGCAAGTCAGAAATACTTATGTTAAATGATATGATTATGACATGATATGTGAGTTTGATATATATCTAAATCGTCAATTTATAACTAACATGGGAGTCGAGCCAGCGGTTCAGCGGAATATGCACATGCGTACACTATTCATGCAAAGCTAGCTTTTAAGAGTAAGTGATTCTTTGAAATAGTTACGTAATAATTTTCAACTTTACTCAGAATCTTTTACCTGCCAAACAGACAGATGTAGTTGAATATTCAAGAGAAATTCGATTTAGGAATCTTCACCCTTTTTGACAATAAACAATTTGTAATGGCTATTGACTATATCGTAACATGCTGCCAGGTCCACTTTGAAAGTCATTTACTTTAAATCAAGTGTTTTAACGTCATCGATTACCGAGGGAAGGTAGACAGAGAAGTCCAAAATCGAATCATCAATAGCGAGAAACTCATTTGGTCACGAATGATTGAGCGTTTTGCATGTCATGGGGATCCGAACCTAATGCAAGTTTGATGACTGTAACGTGCCTGGGCACACTATCTGTTGAGCCACTTGGAAACTCTTAACGCCGATGTCTGACCTTTCCATCAACACATGTGAATCTGGGGCGATGGGAATTTGACAACCAAGTGAGAAGCTACACAATGTTATAACAAGCATATATTGCATCAATATCGCATCAAACAAACTTAGTTTAGTTAGTTAGGACATGCTGCACCTTGTGTATTTCAGATGATAGTTGACGTGTCTGAAAGTAATGGACTGTTGATATCCTTATCCTGATGTGGAAATGACATTAAGTATGAGGGTAAAACCGTTAAGCATTATGACTGAATATAACGGCAGACTGGTATTTAGAATACTACATATACTTGTATGTGATGTAAGGGCGATGTTGGTATTCAAATATCAGGATAAAATGTGTGAATCGGGATACAATGTGTGAATCAGATACAGCGCGTGAATCAGGATAAAGTGTGTGAATCAGGATACAGTGTGTGAATCAGGATACAATGTGTGAATCAGGATACAATGCGTGAATCAGAATACAATGTGTGAATCAAGATACAAGATGTGAATCGGGATACAATGTGTGAATTAGGATAAAATGTGTGAGTCATATACAATGTGTGAATCAGTTTATAATGTGTGAATATGGATACAATGTGTGAATCAGGATACAAAATGTGAATCTGGATACAATGTGTGAATCAGGATACAAAATGTGAATCATGATACAATATCTATCATATACAGCGTGTGAATCAAGATACTGTTTGTGAATCGGGATACAATGTGTGAATCAGGCTACAATGTGTGAATCAAGATACAATGCGTGAATCAGGATACAAAGAGTTTATCAGGATACAATGTGTGAATCAGATACAATGTGTGAATCAAGATACAATGTGTGAATCAAGATACAATTCGTGAATCAGAACACAAAGTGTGCATCAGGATACAATGCGTGAATCAGGATACAATGTGTAAGTCAGATACAATGTGTGAATCAGGATACAATCTGTAAATCAGGATACAATATGTGAATCAGGATACAAAGTGTGAATCAGGATACAATGTGTGAATCAGATACAGCGTGTGAATCAGGATACAATATGTGAACCAGGATACAATATGTGAATCAGGATACAATGTGTGAATCAGGATACAATATGTGAATCGGGATACAATGGTTGACTCAAAATAAAATGTGTCAATCAGATACAGCGTATGAATCAGATGCAGTGTGTGAATAAGGATACATTGTGTAAATCAGGATAAAAAGTGTGAGTAAAGATACAGTGTGTGTCAGATACAATGTGTGAATGTGTGAGTCAGGATACAATGTGCTCATGTGAATCAGGATACAATGTGAGAATCAGGATACAGCATGTGAATCAGGAGACAATGTGTGAATCAGGATACATTATTTAAATCAGGATACAATGTGCACGTGTGAATCAGTATACAATGTGTGAGTCAGATACAATGTGTGAATCAGGATACAATGTGTTAATAAGAATACATTGTGTGAGTCAGGATACGGTGATTGAGTTAGGTCCAATGTCCAATAGCTTATGTTAATCAATAAAGAATAACATTCTCAAGAATATATGTTTTTATTGAACCAGTTTATATAAGATCGATTACGATTTTATTTCCCTTTCATTTTGCAAGTTTATGAAATTTTAGAAACTCATGGCAGCACACATAAGAATGATTGAATTCGTGATTTGTACTGCTACAAATAACGACAAAATGAAAACGATTTACTTGAAGGTTTTCAGAGTATCAGTTTTTCATGTGTATGCATTGAGATATTACATGAACAAAATCCAGAACAATTTAAAAAAATAATACACCATAATGAAACTTCAAGTACGATGGTGTAAAGATCGTCATTTTTGAAAGCATGTATCACACACAAAATACTTGTTTAAAGTACATGTACATGAATTAGAGGACTCGATTTGAAACTTTATGAATTTGCAGGAATATTGCTTTTAGTGCCAAAAGGTCACACTGTTTGCTCTTACAGTGTAGGAAATTCCAAATGTGACTTGCATTAGTAAACGCTTATTTTGTAATCTTGCTCTTTATCAGGATTGGGTTTTTTTTAAAGCATCAATGTAAATGCATCGACATATTCAATTTAAATGCCTGTACTGGATATGTATATAATTATGTAGAATGGTTGGTGTCCAGAAATTCAACTAAGTGTACATAAGGAGACTCCAAATCTTACACAATTCGGAGACGCACGTTTGATCATGAAGACATATCATGAGCTTCACAGACTTTTTTTACGACATCCAAATGACCATGTATAAGAAGAATCCTTTTGCTAGCATGTCAGTTATATTAGATCGTTGATTGTCTATTAGAGTCCAGAAAAAAAATCAAATGGTATATGACATCTCAAACACTACATGTACATGCATTAAACAGACTCATTAAGCAAATCTAGAATCTTATAGATTAGCTTCATCATGGACATAGCATCAAGGGAACTCGATTAAAAAATCAATCTCAGTGAGAATATCGAACATGGAAACTAACTCAGTTGCATTTGACACCGTTTCTAAACTTTATGACATGGGGAATATTCATTCTGTTCGCCCAATTGCATTTTATTGCCAACGTCGACGGTTTCGGATTCTCCTTACGGTCTTTGTATTGTGCTCATCAGGATTTGGACTATCGTAAAACGTCTAAGATCATATGATGTTACTATATCCGAACTGTCTCAATGATGCTTGGACCCTTCACTTGAAATATGCGTTGAAGTGTGGCTAGAGAAGATTGTTTCTGTAATCAATACTCAAGAATATTTCATGCACAGACGAAGAGGTTCAGATTGCAAAAAACATACTCGGTGGATAACCCAGCTCTGAAAACATAAAAATCGTTGATGCTGATAAATATTTATCAGAAAAAAATAGTTCTTTGTTCATTTACGCAAGTAGTTGCTCTGTATAGCTGGATGTTAATATTCTAAATACAATCAACGTCGACATAGCTGGCCGATGTTCTGTCTAGGGCCTTGTTGCAGTCAATAAGTACCTATGTCCAGATTTATAAATATAAGTTCAACACATGATGAGTGATATCCACAAACATGTGTGAAGACGGGTGTCACCAGTAGGGCAGACTTTGTTTACTATTTCACCTTGTGTCCTTTGTTGATATATGCTTGATTGATCTGATCTGATCTGATTGATTTGTTGTCCTATGTGATCCATTTTAACAGATAGTGGATTTCAAAAACTAATATCTATCTTACTCTTTTACTAAAGGTGGCAACAGAAGTATAATTCGGTGTCAGTCAGAACTTGGTATATAGTGCAACGTATTCGTACATATGACGAGAAACGACAGTGCGACTTTATATCCTTACCACACCTTAAAATCGACGATAAACGATCATCAAGCCATGATAGCAAAATGTGAAAGATGTGAAAGAGGAAATAAAATTAAACAGATCAAAAGAGCTCCACCTCTCCATACATACATTGTACAGGTATCTTTAAAACCATCTTAGAAGAACACATTTTGCACACTTTGCTTTATACTTGCTGGTAAAATCGGTCACCCCTTGTATTTACGTAAAAGTAATTATTTCCGGTAGCTGAATCTCTCTAGAGTAAATCAATCATTTGTAACGATTTCTCTATATAACACTGCATCAATGTAAACACAAACAAGCTGCCAGACAGAGGGTTAAGGCCGTTAGACAACATCTTCACACACAGGAGACATCTGAAGTGTATTTCCATCTAACTGAAAGGAAAATCACGGCCATCCATTTGCTGCAGTTCTTGGGACTGACGGTTAAAACAAGATGTCAAACATCTACTTTAGTCAGTATATTAAAGAGATATTTTCATGATATGTCATATCCTTATACATTCCATTGCACTTGGATCAATGCATATTCTCAGAAGCATAATAATATTGTTCTAGAGAAGTTGAGTAGTTCACACCGTTTGTTATCATTGTGACAACCAAGTGAATTTACATCTTTAAATCGATAATACATGTACATGTACATAAACAGATGTAAACAAATTATGATAAGTTGTGACATAGACAAGAGAAGCTATGGTTATTTTAACTCTTCCTTATGTTACACTTCAGTACAATATCACTAGTTGTGATTATATTAAATGTGAATTGCAGTGAAGTGTATCTGACATCGAGACTTATCTTGTAACAATATACCAGTAAAACTTAACTGAGGGATTCAACTGTGACAGAACAAGCCTTTCCTGTATGTCTTCATTGTGTTGCTCTCGCCATACATTGTTACAAGTGAACAAAGAGATTTCAAATTCAGATAATCTCATTACTTAGCCCAAAGGGTAACTTGGGTCAATTTTGCCAATGGAATCGAAGTCTTCCTAGTGTGTAGCCCTCCTCGGTCTATCTACATAATTAGCAGATGCCCGTACCGCCAAGCTGAATTGGATGACTTTACTTTCCTCCTGTGCCTGTAAGCAGCTTCATTCATTATTTGGATTGGAAATTCTCAAGCGTAGCGTACCTATATGTTTCGTTGGATCTGAGATATTCAACAGGCTCGATGTAAATGCATAGCAGGCTCTCTATTGACACAAGTCGATCGAATGCTGCTGGTCTTGAGAAAAGATAACATAACGTTGGACAAGGTTGAGATGGCTGAAGACTGCTGCTGGCTGCAATCTAGAGATAATTTTCTTCTACTTGAGAATGAGCTGAAACCTGCTTCACAATGGTAACGTTTGGGCTTAATTCGAGCCAAGCAACCCTGGGGACAGTGATGATGAAAGAAAATTTTACATTTTAGATTCTGGGAATTAAAGAAATGTTTTTTTAACAAAGGAAACACCTGAAGCTATTTTCTAACTTTGTTATCTCTGGAAATCTTTTTCATTGCATCGTGTCACTATATTGGAATTTACGTTAATGAAAGTAGGTATTCTTTGGTGGCCACATAGCAACGTAAGCATCTGATTCTCACACATATATTGATTTACGTTTTAATGTCAACCAACTCACTTCATGGCGCATTCAAACAGGGGTTCATTTCTACTTTTGAGGTTTAAGAACTATTTCTCAATTTATTTCAAAATTGTACACATGAAATACAGACAGAGCAAAAATGAGATAAAACTTTTTCAAATCATAGAACATGCATGCGTAAATAGAAGAAGTAGAGGAAAGGTTGATCTCACTATAACGAATTTTCTCAAAGTATAAGTTATAGACTGACAGAAATATCCGACCTGTCAGGCCCAAGAAATATTTTACAATTTAATGTACTTATTCTATCTTCCGCATTTAGTTGTTACATAACAATAATATTCTTAAATACATACATTGAAATGAATGCTTCGAATCAGCATTGTTTCATCTTTTAAACAATTTCAAGATATTTCGCATAGTATTCAGTTTCAAAATGCAAATGTTGAAAGTATGTCAACGTGTGAGTCTATCTCACTCAATAGCGCTTAAGAAAAGGACGTTAAGAGAAATGTTTTTGATCCAATAACGAAATGCTTAATTACTGCTCAATGATAATGAATGTATATGCGTTGCCTAAGTTACCTCATAAGAATCTAGTTTAGGAACTGAAACATAAAGTTTGCCATCATTTAAATATTGGAATTCGGTTTCCTGTATTTCTTAGTTAGCCAAGATCAAATGTCCGTCTGTTAACACATGCAAGGTAATTGATTTACATCTGTTATAGCCCCGAAAAAAGCACGGAAAACGAGAAATTCAATTTACTGCAAATATATAGTTGATCGCAATTTAATGACCACCATTTACAATGATCGGCTCCTGATTAGGCCTAGTTGTGTAATATGATATTGCTTTCATTGATGACTCCATTTGTTCCCTCTGTTTTACAAGAACTAATTTACCGACCGGGAAACTGGAAAACTTATCTAACATTTTACCGTATTAATATCTGACAATATTCATTTTTATTGTGAAATAATAACTTTTAACAAGTCAGACATACTTGTGTTAGATGAAATGTTTATGATATGATATGTGAGTTTGATATATACCTAAATCGTCAATTTGTAACTAACATTGGAGTCGAGCCAGCGTTTAGGCGGAATATGCACATGCATACAATATTCATTGAAAGCTACCTTTTAAGAGTAAGTGATTCTTTGAAATAGTTACGTAATAATTTTCAACTTTACTCAGAATCTTTTACCTGCCAAACAGACAGATGTAGTTGAATATTCAAGAGAAATTCGATTTAGGAATCTTCCCCCTTTTTGACAATAAACAATTCTAATGGCTATTGACTACATCGTAACATGCTGCCAGGTCCACTTTGAAAATCATTTACTTCAAATCCAGTGTTTTAACCTCATCGATTATCAAGGGAAGGTAAACAGAGCCATCAAAAATCGAATCTTCAATAGTGAGAAACTCATTTGGTCACGAATGATTGAGGGTTTTGCATGTCATGCCGAACCTAATGCAAGTTTGATGACCGTAACGTGCCTGGGCACACTATCTGTTGAGCAACTTGGAAACTCTTAACGCCTGTGTCTGACCTTTCCATCAACACGTTAATCTGTTATATCTGTTATAACAAGCATATATCACATCGATATCGCATCAAACAAACTTAGTTTACTTATATCCTTACCCAGATGTTTAAATCAAGGTTGATGTGGAACTGACGTTAAGTATAAGGTAAAACCTTTAAGCATTATGACTGAATATAACAGTAGAGTGGTATTTAGAATACTATGTATACTATTAGGTGATTTATGGCGATGCTGCTATTCAAATATATCAAATAAGGAAACAGTTTGTGTAACAGGATATAATGTGTGAATCAGGATACAATGTGTGAATCAGGATACAATGTGTGAATCAGCTACACCGTGTGAATCGGGATACAGTGTGTAAAAATGGCTACAATGAGTGAATCAGGCTACAATGAGTGAATCAGGATTCAATGTGTGTATCAGGATACAACGTGTGAATCAGGATAAAATATCCTTTCTGACACGGAATAATAGCTCATGTTAATTAATACAGAATAACATTCTCAAGAATATGTTTTTTTATTTTGCAAGTTTATGAAATTTTAGAAACTCATGAAAGCACACCTAAGAATGAGTTCATGGTTTGTACTACAAAAATAACGACACAATGTGAACGAATGACTTGAATGTTATAATGTTGTATTCATCATGCAAGTTCAGAAACTAAATAGAATTTCAGTGAACTATATAAGTGAATGCAAACATGGCCAAAAAATAACAATAACAAAAACGATATGGGTTTTCAGAGTATCAGTGTTTCATGTGTAGCAATTAAATATTAAATTCGAAGGCATTTTCTCTAATTTTTCAATCAAATATGTAGAAACATGATAAACATCCAGAAGAATTAAAAAATAATACAGCATAATGAGACTTCAAGTACGACAGCATTAAGATTGTCATTTTTGAAAGCATGTATCACACGCTATATATTTGTTTAAAGTGGAAGGTTCATGTACATGGATAAGAGGACTCAATTTAAAGCAAGAAGAATTTGAAGGAATATTACAGTGTAGGAAACTCCAAATGTGACATGCATTAGAAAACACTTATTTTGTAATCTTGCGCTTTATCAGGATTATAGTTATTTTCTTAAAAACATCAATGAAAATGCTTGTAAGGGAGACCGGTTGGGCCACTAAAACTTATATTCGCTATATTTCAAAATGTTAGTGAAATAACAACACCATGTCGGGTTAAATGTTTACTTTATTCACATAATAACCTAAAAAAATGTACTTTGCTTGAAATACTTTGAAGTTATTTTGAAAAATCAAATTTAAAAAAATTAAAGAATTGGCCCAACCTAGCCCGCTAACGGGGCAGGTTGGGTTTAGGACTGGGGCAGGTTGGGCCACGACATTATTCTTTAAATAATTAATTAACTTCATCACAATGTCAAATACAAACACAAACAATGTTAAATGTACTGTAATACAATAATTGCACGAATTTTTTGTCAAATTTTGTGATACGCACCACAGCTTTTACAATATCTAAAACTGTTAAGGTCCATACACAAAAAGGACTTTCGTATTCTTAATGATTTAAATGCAAGGACTTTTTTTTGTGATACTGAACTCTTTGTTCTAAACCTGATTATGGTACCAAAAATGTACTTTCGGTCAGAAACTAGAGGGGGTACTTTGATTTCCTTATACACACATGTGTCTCCTTTTCCAAATATGGTGTCTGAGGAAGATCAGGTTATTCAAACATGAGGAACGTGTTAAAAACGGAAATAATGTCTTATTCTAATAGAGAAAAATGAGGTGGCCTAACCTACCCCATGACCCAACCTGCCCTGGTCTCCCCTACTGGAAGTATTTAATTGGGGAGAAGGGTTGATGTATGTCCAGAAATTCAACTAAGTGTACATAAGGAGAATCCAAATCTTACATGATTCGAAGAATCACGTTTGATCATGTAGGCATATTATGAGCTTCACTTTTTTTTACGACATTCAAATGTACATGTATAAGAAGAATCCTTTTGGTAGCATGTCAGTTATATAGAATCGTTGATTGTCTATTAGAGTCAAGAAAATAAAATCAAACGGTAAAGTATATGATATCTCAAATGCTAAATGTACATGCATTAAACATATTCATAAAGCAAATCTGGAATCTTATAGATACTCCTCATCATGGACATAGCATCAAGGAAACTCGTCTCACAAAATCAATCTCTGTGAGAATATCGAACATGGAAACTAACTCAGTTGCATTTGCCTCCGTTTCTTGACTTTATGACACGGGGAATATTCATTCTGTTCACCCAATTGCATTTTATTGCCAACGTCTACGGTTTCGGATTCTCCTTACGGTCTTTGTATCTCGCTATCAGGATTTGGACTATTGTAAAACGTTACCAATGTTACCATATCCAAACTGCCTGAGTGATGCTTGGACCCTTAACTTGAAATATGCCTTGAAAGAAGATTGTTTCTTGGATCAATACTCAATAATCATTTTTTTCACAGAGGCAGATGGCAAAAAGTAAACTCGGTGGATGACCCCGCACTGAAAACACAAAAATCAGTGAAGCTGATGAGTGGAAATAAATATTTATCAGAAGAAACAGTTGCTCTGTATAGCTGGAGGATATTCTTTCTAGTGCCTGGTTGCAAACGATAAGTACCAACCATGTCCATATTTAAAAATATAAGTTCAGGACATGATGAGTGATATCCACAAATCTGTGTGAAGGCAACCGGTAGAACAGACTATGTATATCATTTACCTTGTGTCTCTGTTGATATATGTTTGATTGATCTGCCCTTTGGTCTACAATGGGTTCCATTTTAATGGATAGTTGTTTTCTGATTATTATATTGATCATTCATTATTGATAAAGGTGGCTACATAAGTACAATCAGAACTTTGTGTAATGCAAACTATGCGTACATATCATTATAAATACTTAATATCCATACCATAAGTTAAAGTCGATGATAAAGGTTCATCAAGCCATGATAACAATTTTGTGTAAAAGAATAATGCAGTTTTGAAAGATAAGTGACCGACAGTGAAACAGATAATGATTTGATATAGACATTCATCATTTTTTTAAAAAAAAATACTTCTAAACAAGTATATTGATGGTTTTATTAAACGTGATGTGATTTATGGTAGGATGTGTGGGGGTCGATAAAGAGAGAATTATCTCAAAGCCATATTTAAATTATATACATCGGAATTCTTTGAGTAACGAAGATAACTGGAAACTAGCTTCACCTCACCATACATACATGTATTTTGAAAACCATCTCATCACACATTATTCACACCATGCCTAATACTTGCTGGAAAATCGGTCACCCCTTGTATTTACGTAAAAGTAATTCTTTCCAGTAGCTGAATCCCTCGAGAGTAAATGAATCAATGGTAACGATTTCTGTATATAACACTGCATCAATGTAAACAACAAATAAGCTGCCAGACAGAGGGCATAGGCCGCTAGACTACTTTTGCACACTCACACACACGAAACATCTTAAGGGTAATTATGTCGAAGTCTAACATGAACAAGAAAAGCTATGATTATTTTAACTCTTTCTTATGCTACACTTCAGTACATTAGTACAATGAAAGTCAATCTGTAATTTGACATCGAGACATCATCATGTTACGTTTTACCAGTAAAACTGAACTGGATGATAGTCGAAGCCTTTCCTGTATGTCTTCATTGTGTTACTCTCGCCATACAATGTTACAAGCGAACAAAGAGATTTCAAATTCAGATAATCTCATTACTTAGTCCAAAGGGTAACTTGGGTCAATTTTGCCAATGGAATCGAAGTCTTCTTAGTCTGTAGCCCTCCTCGGTCTATCTACACAATTAGCAGATGCCCGTACCTCCAAGCTGAATTGGATGACTTTACTTTCCTTCTGTGCCCCGCAAGGTGCTTCATTCATTATTTGGATTGGAAATTCTCGAGCGTAGCGTGCCTATATGTTTCATTAGATCTGAGATATTCAACAGGCTCGCTACAAATGCATTGCGAGCTCTCTATTGACTCAAGTCGATCGAACGAACGCTGCGGGTCTTGAGAAAAGATAACATAACGTTGGACCAGGTTGAGATGGCTGAAGACTGCTGGTGTCTGCCATTCAGAGATACTTTTCTTCCACTTTGGACTAAGAGTATCAGCTGAGACCTGCTTTACAATGGTAACGTTTGGGCTTAATTCGAGCAAAACATCCCTTGGGACAGTGATGATGAAAGAAGATATTACCTTGGAGATTCTGGGAATTAAAGAAATCTTATTTTTTAACAAAGGAAACACCTGAAGCTATTTTCTAACTTTGTTATCTCTGTAAATCTTTTTCATTACATCGTGTCACTAGACATGTATTTGAATTCTTATACTTTGTTCATACATTGTTGTAAATTTCGAATATATATGTTAATATAAGTAGGTATTCGTTGATGGTCATCTTGGCCATATGGCAACGTAAGCATCTGATTCTCACACAGATATGGATTTACGTTTTGATGTCAATCAACTCACTTCATCGCGCATTCCAACAGAGGTTCATTTCCACATTTGACGTTTAAGAACTATTTCTCATGTTATTTAAATTTTTCTCAAAGGATAAGTTATAGACTGACAGAAACATCCGACCTGTCAGGCCCACGAAGTATTTTACAATTTAATGTACTTATTCTATCTTCCGCATTTTGTTGTTACATAAAAATAATATTCGTAAATACATTCATTGAAATGAATGCTTCGATTCAGCATTGTTTCATCTTTTAAACCATTTCAAGATATTTCGCATAGTATTCAGTTTCAAAATGCAAATTTTTAAAGTATGTCAACGTGTGAGTCTATCTCACTCAATAGCGCATAAGAAAAGGACCGTTAAGAGAAATGTTTTTGATCCAATAACGAAATGCTTAATTACTGCTCAATGATAATGAATGTATATGCGTTGCCTAAGTTACTTCATAAGAATCCAGTTTAGGAACTGAACCCTAAAGTTTGCCATCATTTAAATATTTGAATTCGGTTTCCTGTATTTCTTAGTTAGCCAAGACCAAATGTCTGCCTGTTAACACATGCAAGGTAATTGATTTACATCTGTTATAGCCCTGAAAAAAAGCACGGAAAACGAGAAATTCAATTTACTGCAAATATATAGTTGATCGCCATTTAATGACCACCATTTACAATGACCGGCTCCTGATTAGCCCGAGTTGTGTAATATGATATTGCTTTCATTGATGACTCCATTAGTTCCCTCTTTTTGCAAGAACTAATTTACCGACCGGGAAGCTGGATAATTCAGGGAAATAATCTAACATTATACCATATTAATTTCTGACAATATTTATGTATTTATGAAATAAGAACTTTGAGCAAGTCAGAAATTCTTGTGTTAGATGAAATGATTATGATATGATATGTTAGTTTGATATATATCCAAATCGTCAATTTGTAACTAACATTGGAGTCGAGCCAGCGGTTAGGCGGAATATGCACATGCATACAATATTCATGGAAAGCTAACTTTTAATAGTGATTCTTTGAAATAGTTACGTAATAATGTTCAACTTTACTCAAAACCTTTTACCTGCCAAACAGACATATGTAGTTATATATTCAAGAGAAATTCGATTTTGGAATCTTCACCCATTTGACAATAAATAATTTGTAATGGCTATTGACTATATTGTAACATGCTGCCAAGTCCACTTTGAAAGTCATTTACTTCAAATCCAGAGTTTTAACCTCATCGATTATCAAGGGAGGTAGACAGAGCAATCCAAAATCGAATCATCAATAGCGAGAGTTTCATTTGGTCACGAATGATTGAGGGTTTTGCATGTCATGGGGATCCGAACCTAATGCAAGTTTGATGACTGTAACGTGCCTGGGCACACTATCTGTTGAGCCACTTGGAAACTCTTAACGCCTGTGTCTGACCTTTCAATCAACACGTGTGAATCTGGGGCGATGGGAATTTGCCAACCAAGTGGGAAGGTACACACTGTCATAACAAGCATATATCACATCAATATCAGATCAAACTTAGTTCCAGGACATGCTGCTCTTCATGTATCTCTAATAATATTTGACATGTCTGGAAGGCAATGGACTATTTATGTCCTTGTCATGATACTTGAATCCAGGAAATGATGCTATGAAGATAAACTTACTAAACAGTAACACAGAATATAACGGCAGATAGGAGTCCAGATTCTGTGATTTAAAGGCAATGAGAATTTGATGTTTACTTCGAAATATATCATAATTTATAACAAGCTAATCTCAGATCAACATCAGATAGTAAATATATACGACCCGCCATGTCATGATATTCGTAGTACATATATATGTACCGTAATAAGAAACGTATTGCTTTTCACTATGTGTGACTCAGAGTACAATGTGTGAGTCAGGGTACAATGTGTGAATCAGGGTACAATGTGTGAATAAGGGTACACGGTGCGAATAAGGATAAAATGTTTGAATAAGGATAAAATATTTGAATAAAGATAAAATGTTTGAATAAGGATACAATGCTGAATAAGGATACAATGTTTGAATAAGGAAACACTGTTTGAATCAGGAGGCATTATTTACATCTTGTCATAATTATTGCATGTAAACTGTCAGCAGTCGGTACCAAGAATGTTGGCAACTGAAAAGAAGACTAGATCGGTTCCGGTTCAACCTAGATAATTGTTTCAAGAGACGAAACATATATCCCTCATTTTGAACCTACATCAACGATCAAGAGCAAATATTGACTATACCATGGTTCTCGTTTTTTAAAAAAAAACCTTCAAGCATGTTCTTCAGCTAGGACGACAGCGACGTCTGCTGTTTCAGGATTCACAGAGTGTGATTCTATTGACTATTTAAAAAAGGGTCAACAAGTTAATGAAGGTTTCTATTAGAGTTTATTTCAGGACAAAACGAAAAGCTTGTGTAGGACTGCTTCAATGTGATGCTCCTGTCCATACGGTTCGTGTAGGACTGCTTCAATGTGATGCTCCTGTCCATACGGTTCGTGTAGGACTGCTTCAATGTGATGCTCCTGTCCATACGGTTCGTGTACGACTGCTTCAATGTGATGCTCCTGTCCATACGGTTCGTGTAGGACTGCTTCAATGTGATGCTCCTGTCCATACGGTTCGTGTAGGACTGCTTCAATGTGATGCTCCTGTCCATACGGTTCGTGTACGACTGCTTCAATGTGATGCTCCTGTCCATACGGTTCGTGTACGACTGCTTCAATGTGATGCTCCTGTCCATACGGTTCGTGTAGGACTGCTTCAATGTGATGCTCCTGTCCATACGGTTCGTGTAGGACTGCTTCAATGTGATGCTCCTGTCCATACGGTTCGTGTACGACTGCTTCAATGTGATGCTCCTGTCCATACGGTTCGTGTAGGATTGCTTCAATGTGATGCTCCTGTCCATACGGTTCGTGTAGGACTGCTTCAATGTGATGCTCCTGTCCATACGGTTCGTGTACGACTGCTTCAATGTGATGCTCCTGTCCATACGGTTCGTGTACGACTGCTTCAATGTGATGCTCCTGTCCATACGGTTCGTGTAGGACTGCTTCAATGTGATGCTCCTGTCCATACGGTTCGTGTACGACTGCTTCAATGTGATGCTCCTGTCCATACGGTTCGTGTAGGACTGCTTCAATGTGATGCTCCTGTCCATACGGTTCGTGTAGGACTGCTTCAATGTGATGCTCCTGTCCATACGGTTCGTGTAGGACTGCTTCAATGTGATGCTCCTGTCCATACGGTTCGTGTAGGACTGCTTCAATGTGATGCTCCTGTCCATACGGTTCGTGTAGGACTGCTTCAATGTGATGCTCCTGTCCATACGGTTCGTGTAGGACTGCTTCAATGTGATGCTCCTGTCCATACGGTTCGTGTAGGACTGCTTCAATGTGATGCTCCTGTCCATACGGTTCGTGTAGGACTGCTTCAATGTGATGCTCCTGTCCATACGGTTCGTGTAGGACTGCTTCAATGTGATGCTCCTGTCCATACGGTTCGTGTAGGACTGCTTCAATGTGATGCTCCTGTCCATACGGTTCGTGTAGGACTGCTTCAATGTGATGCTCCTGTCCATACGGTTCGTGTACGACTGCTTCAATGTGATGCTCCTGTCCATACGGTTCGTGTAGGACTGCTTCAATGTGATGCTCCTGTCCATACGGTTCGTGTAGGACTGCTTCAATGTGATGCTCCTGTCCATACGGTTCGTGTAGGACTGCTTCAATGTGATGCTCCTGTCCATACGGTTCGTGTACGACTGCTTCAATGTGATGCTCCTGTCCATACGGTTCGTGTACGACTGCTTCAATGTGATGCTCCTGTCCATACGGTTCGTGTACGACTGCTTCAATGTGATGCTCCTGTCCATACGGTTCGTGTACGACTGCTTCAATGTGATGCTCCTGTCCATACGGTTCGTGTCGCCATGTCTGCTTTTGACCAATTGTATTTTTGAAGTGTTGCCTCAGCTCAAATGGGACCCCCGTGGTTGTCATTTTGAGAGCAATGGTGAGGTGATATATTGTGGGTATCCATACATTTTCAATTTCAGAACATATCAATTCATGAGTAGAATGCATCATATCCATGCAGGATCCATATCAGATTACAGTAAATTGATATCATTACATTGTAGATCAATATCAGAATATGGTAGACCAATACAACCATTTATTACCCCTATGGTTGAAAATAACCGAGTTAATATTATTGATATGAGCACATGTGCACATATCACGTTTGCCTAGCAACCATTGTTTCACCGCGACCTCCCGTATGTTGTCGTCTGTGACGTCATAAAACGATTGTTCGTAAAGTCACTGTAGCTTGACGTCGCAAGAGAAGTGGGTCGTTTCCTGGTTATTTTTACGCGAAATAAATGGAATAAAATGGGTAAAAAAAGAAATTATTACACTCGGTAGTGTGTCATATGACTTTACGAAACTCGTGCAAATTTATGGATAACGCTCGCTCTCGCTCGGGAAATACAATAATTCACACTCGTTTCGCAAAAGTCATACGACACACTTCCTCGGGTAATAATCTCTATGTATGGTCGCAATTCTATATCTAGACAGACATCGCATATAATTTCGCCGACATTGTCTCTGTTTTTGGAAGTAACAAAGACGGGTCACCACGATTGATTTAAAGGTTAACATTGAACATTGACAGAACCAATCACATTCAGCTCAAATGGATGAGGCTATGCTATGAATATACACGCAGTATAAGTAATGTGATATTTTTATTGACACTTATTATACCTCTATTAAATTTATAAGAATATCATTGGCCAGTTCACACCACGTGATCGAAAATATATTTGTTCATTGACCTCCGATTCCAGTGATGAGGTCAGTTTTGTGACAGAAATTTCTGTCACTGACCTGAGATATTGACTCGTCACGTGATTTGTCACGTGACTGTTTTGACGTTCGCTTTCAAGATGGCTTCAGCTGATGGGTTCCCTAATTTGACAAATAGGAAAACGTATACTATAGTCGGGGGAAAAAAAAACAAATTTCGGTTTAATAAAACACATAAGTGTACAAAGTGTATTCGATGATAATGCTAAGTAATTGAAAAGCGATGAGGTATGGTACAACGTGTCACACAGGTGAGGTGAGGTGATTTGGAGTTTAATGCCGATTTCAAGATTATTTCACTCATATCACGGCTGCTATTATCATTACAGGGAGAAAGCCCGCCCGCCGTGGCCGCTTTGAATTGCGGTGAAACTTAGAACTGTTTAAACTGTTGCAGAAAAAGTTGATGAGCCACTCACGAGATTCGAACCCCGGACCTCTTCATCCGAGGTTGAAAGCGCAAACCACTGCGCTATCCCGCCCCGCGTGTCATGCATAGCTAACACTTACGACACTAATCCCAGTTATAAAACGTGTTCACACGTTACTAACTTTATGTGGATATGACATCCTTATTGTCAGTGTCTGCTATCAGTAATTATTTCTGATCTGCATATCTAATTTAAAGCAGCGGGATATTGTTGAGACAGTAAGAAAAGTCATATGAGGCTTAGCAATATTTCCTTTCAGGACATTATGCTAAATGTCAGCATTGACCTCTAACGCTTCCATCGAATTTCAAACAGGATGGCATGTAGCTTCATAAACATTATTCTTAGTTGAGAAGAGCAGGTTTTTGCAACTTCTTTATTGTGAACTCACACGACGTTGACGATAAAGACGTTGTTTTCGAGAAATATTGATTTTCTAATATATTTAATTTGAATATGCCCTCAACGAATTCTTACATAATAAATTTAATTTACTTAAATCAATACGGTTTCGAAGATTAAATTAGGTAATCAAATTTGTCCAACATCACATGGAGACTTGTATTGACATTTGTAATGAAGCATCCAAGTTGCTCTCTTTGTTCCAGTGCAGAAGTCAACGGGCGTATTGAGATGGTCTAGGACATGTGAAGTCTCTTATAACGAAGCAGCGATTGATCGTTATCCTATTCATGGGGTACATTGACCACGCTCTGCTTGTGATTAATCGCAATCTCCGCAAGCTGACCCGTGTTTCGCCAAACGCTCTGAAATCAAGTACGTCATTATGTCGTCCTGCGGTACCAGAGGCAGAGAGAACGTTGTTAGTGAAATCAGGGGAACTCAATTAGAAATACAGGTGACCTTTGAATTTCACTTCTTCTCCTTCTTTATGCCCCAGTCACACTTACGTTTATGAACGTAGTGATACAGAACGTACTTTAACGCAGTTAACTGTACTGAAGCCTAGTTATCCGTAGTTATACTTAGTTATCCGTGCTCAAAACGTAGACATAGACGTGAGACAAACGTAGTTTGTGATTTAACTTTTGGACATGTTCAAAGTTTAGCATTTCCGAACTACGTTTCCGGAAACGTAGTTCAATGTAGTTGGACGTAGTTAATTGAAAATGTGAACTTAGTTCATCGTAGTTGAACGTAGTTAAGAACGTTATTTAACGTAGTACAACTTTTCCACGATTTACTACACTTTACTAGGTATCCCAGTACGTTTTCGTACGTTTAAGTACATTCTAGAACGTTGCACTACGTCTGACTACGTTAAACTACAATAAACTACAATAAACTACACTAGTTTCATCTGAGTTGAAGAACGTTTTAGTACACAAAACTAGGTATTAGTACGGTTAACTACGATATCAAATACGTGTTACTACGTTTTGGTACGTTTCGTATTTAGACTTTGACGTTTAAGTACGTTTCCCTAAATCTAACTACACTTAAGTAAGTATAAGTACGTTGAACTACGATAAACTACGCCTAACTAGGTAGATTTATTTATGTACCTCGTGTCACAAGAGAGTGAGACACCTGGTTTGCATTTTAATACTATTCATTTCACAACTGAGAGAGGATGAGTGGAAGGAAGGTTAAAATGATACAGCATTTAGCTGCTATCAATAGAGAAATGATATGGTTTGCTCAATATTTGAACAAAATCGAAATGGACGACGAAACGAAGAGAAAACAAAGAAGATGGTGGGCCCGTGACTGGCTCCTACGTAGACCATTACACGGTCAATACCATACACTCATGTCCGAGTTGGAGGTAGAAGATCCTGAAGCATTAATGAATTTTATCAGAGTAGATTAAGACAATTAAGAGAAATAATGAAATACATAAACGTGTGTCTTTATATACCCTACCACTGTAGTGCCGTGATTTACCCTACTTTAACGTACTTTGACGTACCTAAACGTGTTTCAACGTAGTTCAACCTACTTAGTTGTACTAACAAACGTTCTTAAATGTAGATCAACGTGGTTAAACGTAGACGAACGTAGCTAGAAAGTTGTTCAATAAACGTAGTTATCCGTTGTTAAACCTAGTAAAACTTACTTATATGTACTTACTCGTACTTACACGTAGTGAACGAACTGATAATGAAACGTTGTTTTACGTAGTTACTAATAATGCACTCATTTTCGGCATGTTAGTGGTTTTGTGGCTACGTTCAATGAACTACGTTTAACTAGGTTAATGAACGTAAGTGTGACTCCCCCATAAACAAGAACATCTCCACGTCTTGGAGGGAAATTTTATTGACCTTAGTTGTAAAGTTTGATTCGCAAATAGCAAGTCTTCAAGTTGATTTGTATCGAACTTAATTTTACATATTGATTCGCGAGACCGAAATGTCGAATTGGATGGCATAGTGGTAAGTTTTAAAAATAGATTTGCAATTACCGAAATCTTCCATGTTGAATTGTATTGAACTAAATTTTAAAGATTGTACGTAAATACGAAACTCATGTATATTATGGAAGATTGATTCGAAACATTCAAGTTGTTTTTTTAAACTCAGTCTTAAATATTGATTCAATACCAACATATATATTCCAAACATTTGTTAATATGACTTCATCATCATTTCATAGTGTAAATAATAAATAAAACGTAAAATACATATCACCTTTTCAGATCAACTGTGTGTGTTTCTATTCTACAGTTAATGGTGATATTGTTCGCAATGTTCTTGTTTTATCGCAGTTTTAGATTTCCTGAAACTCAATCGATATGTAATCTATAAAAGGTTTCGTTCATAGCTCAAATATCATTTATTACACTCCAAATCAATATCACAGCACTTACAAATTCATTAACCGATTTGTCTTATCAATATCCGTGGTTAAAAAAATGCTTTATTTCTTGAGGCGGTTTATTTCCAATCAAGCCTCTGGCCCTTCCCAGTTTTACTCGAACTGTGCCGCACAGCTAAGCCGCAACCTCTGGAGTTGTGGGCAATTTTACAGAACTCTCGATTTATCGACAGTCGGTGCTTGATGTCTGCAAAAACGGAATGCCGAACTGTGTTATCTAATTTGCGGACATTTGGATTGTGATGGCAAATTTATCCAGACCGCATGGGGTCGATCAATTATAGCAGAGCCCGATGAATAGTGACCAGACAAGCACGTCCAGTGCCGCTGTCCAAGTCTGTGGACTCCCTTCCATGTGTCCTTGGTGTGTTGGACAAGCGTGGTGTGTGTAGATAGATGGTCACTACTGGAGGTAGCGGCGTCTTGTGACTGAAGATATGAAACAGTTCTGTCTGGCTTTACTAGCTACTTTCATGGTACAGGTGAGTCATCTTGTTGGAGAATGGGAACCTTCTGTTTACCTTTTTGTTTCATTCATAATAGCTTTGCTCCGGGCCTTGTTCCATTCATATCGATACGATGTGCTCTCTCTATAGTGACGTCTGAATTACTGTGTGTTCATCTTCTCGAAATAACCATGTTGGGCTTCTATTAGGCCTCTTCCGATTATTGTTTCCTATCAAAGTGTTAGACGTTTCAAAAGTTATATATTAAAACCTGAGATATTAAATACAATAGTTGATTGTGGTTTTAAATAGTTCGCATTTAACCAACTGTTTTAATTAGTTAACTATGATTAAGATTTGAAGATTATAGCTTGTACACAAGATGTTTATATAAGAAAGACGTAGTGCAAGTTTCCTGCCTGACTGGAATCGATATTATCACAATAGGCTGATTCCAATATGATTATCATCAAAGAACTATGCCTTATCAATCACTGCATATGCTTTCCTTGCGTGTCTCTATTCCAAGTCGTCTCACATTATGATTGATTTGCGGTAAAATACAACGTTCATTACTCTAAGATATTTCGTCCAAATTAATAAAAGTCAGTTTTTGCGCTCCAAATCAAATCAATAGTTGTATGATATTGTTTCTTTATATTTAAATATAATATTTCATCGTGATTCGAGGACGCCTTAAGGCGTCATCCTGCTCCGAAAGTAAATCGTATGGTTAAATATGGTTATTACTTGTATTTCCCAATACATATATACTGGAACACATGACTGGCATATAGTGCTGTAGCATCATTCTAATTAACCCCCGTAACACTATATTTGCTTCTTTACTACATCGTATTGCTTGTCCAGACATAATGATATTAATTGTTAACTCCTTGTCTAATATATCAAAAGGAACGTTATAACATTGTGTTGTCATTTACGTTGGATATTCCGACCAAGTAGATTTATTGAGAAGAAAGCAAAACACACACACATAAATCGGGGTTTATTTCGTTTACTCACAACATATAATATGTACTAGAGTGCCCACTCTAGTTATGTTGGTTTAATGATATTAACAATCACAAATCTTGATATGCTTTTAATACAAATTGTTATTTTGTTAAACATTACATATATTATCAGTCGACGTTGTAACATACGACAACACGATAAAAAATATACACTCAATATCCATATCACACTTTGCAATAATACAGAATTTAATAACTCGTGTAGTTTTTGCCTTAAAAATGTTGTCTTCTATGGGACCAGTAAGCTGAAGATGATGATATTCATTATCAAAATAACACAATGTTTTACAAAAATGTCAATATTTTTTCCAGAATTATTAAGATACCCTCCCGTTGCGATATTTAAAGAATCAGAACTACAAGTAAACGAATCAAGATTTATCTTAAAGGGGCAGTAGCACGTTTTTTCGCTCAAATAAGTCGATGAAATGTATTTGAAAAATAATGTCACCAATAGTAAAAGACCATTCTCTCTTCGGAAAATCAAGTTAAAAATGATTGTACATGGTTCGATAATGCCATGGGAATCTTTCTTGTAATGATTAAATTGTGTTCACAATAAAATGGCCGCCATGCAATTTCTGTTTTATACGCAACACCGTTATTACCACTACGGATAATTGGTTTGTGTAATAAGATGTTTTACCCTCTAAAGTTAATATAAATGACATAAACTATCAATATAAATAGGAAATTTTAAAAAAAACGTGCTACTGCCCCTTTAACATATCTAGATGTCATGAATATAAATTGGGTAATCGGTAAAAACTCAAATAATGGGTTTATAACCCAAATAAAATATATGTTCATACCGTATAAAGGATATATTTAAATACCTCTAACCTGAGGCAAGCTCCTGTGATTTAGTCTTCGCTATAAGATCCCTGTACGTCCCAATACATCCTTCTTAACAGAGCAGTATTACAGGCCCAACTATCTGTCATTATATGTCATTAAATCGTGTGCAATTATTCACGATGTAACCTCCTCACGTCACATGGAATTTGTTTTGACACAAAATCAATCTGGTTATTACATCTGTTTCAACCTCAAACATTTCATTCCTCTAGCTCTGACTGCGTCATCTGACACTCGATGTCAACGTTCACAAGACACGGGTCGTCAATTTAATTTTAGTACGCGCGTTTTCCTAATATGAGATCACTCAAAACGTTTTAACGAATATTTTATCATTTATTGATAAACCATGCCCCTTTTCCTTTACACAACTTGACAGACCAAAACATCTTGTTATTGACAGTGCAGTTATACGTGTTCATATACATGTACTTGTTGGTACCGACAGTGTCCATATATTGCAATGCCAAGTCTATAAAGGGAGTCTGTGTGTCTGGGGTGTGAAATCATCAGTAATATGTTCCAGGGAATATGTTGGACCGTTTCATTTACATGACAATTTCAGCTAAATGGAGCAGCAATTATGTATCCAATATCGAATTCGTTCTGCAGACATATAAAGATTTCTTTCATCATTAGGACAGTATGTACACACAAAGTTGTGAACGACTTTCCCAGAGGGAATCTGACTAATACCGCATCTGTCTATGCAAGCAGTACGGTAACGATTCTCCCATGCTGTTTTCCATATGAATAGCGCCTAATGCCGTGACTATTTGACATAAACCGTGGTTTTATAAAATAGAAGACTACTAATATATACGACCTTTATAAGCACTATACATCTTTCTTTAATGACATTATCAACGCTCATGAATCAGACTATAGTTCACTAGACAGTTATTAAGTACAATCTCAAGAAAAAAGTTGAAGACTCAATCTGTGAAAGAGGTTTTAATGTTTGTAGTGATTACGCCAGTTCCGAAAGGTTTTATTTTTGTTCATTCTTAAACTCATTATAACGTATACCTGTGAATATATTCCGCATCAAAATACACGCGTGCCTAACTCAGGTTCACTGTCATTGAGTAACTCACAAGTCCATGAGTTTAGACTTGGCCAGGCTCCTCATTCACGCTGCATTGCGATTCTATTAGAGACCAGCTAACGTCTAAAGAAGTTTATTTCAGCCCTTAAGACATTACAGCCGCGATATAAGTGAAATACTCTTGAAAGCGGCGTTAAACCCCAACTCACCTCAACTCACCTTAAGACATTAAGTATGATAGTGTTTCAAATACAAACATTTGTTTTTCAAAACCGTACTCATGTTATCAATCGCTAGATAAATCTATCATCTACAACATGACATAATGATAATCGTTTTCATTATCGCGACAATTCGATGAACTTTTGTTTCAAAGACACCTGCGCTCTCGTGTGATTATAAACGGATTTTACTTAATGATTTCTACGTAGTTAATGGTGATGCACACAGGGGTGTCTGACAAGGCTTGTCAATTCCAAAGTTGCCATAGCCACCTACGTGGAAGTGAATTTTCTCAGCTGTCTTCGCCCTGCAGGTTACTGACGTCACACATTACTGACTGTGACGATTGTTTCTAAATGTTCTGTAAATATTATTATTAGTTATTGGCATTTAAAGTGTTAAAGGGTATTTTATTGTGATTATATCAGCAAACTATGACACATATACTTGTATATTCTCATTGATTATACAATTCAATCAAACTTTCTATAGTTGGGGAAAACAGATATTTTAATATATATATAGGGATTACATATACGTTATTGAATTAAATGATAATAAATAACCGCCAATATCTGTATACATATATTTTCATATCCGCGAGTACCCGTACATTGTGTTTCCCCTTCGTGTGCTTGTTCACAGTGTGCGAGTTGGACATGATGCTTGAGAATAAGAGACTTTATGTAAATTGAAGAATGTACACACCCAGTTTGTTTATCATATGTATGAATTTCAGTTACAAATATCTTACATTTTAACGTCGTACTCTAAAACTGAATAGTGCGGGTGTTAAGTCAAAGAATACTTCTCCGTGTATTTTTTTAATTTTAAAGCAATAAATGTGCCTCTTTCCGCATACATTAACATGTTAAACAAGTTAGGGGTCATGTTGGTGTAAATGCCATGTCTTACCCCTGTCTACAACAAACACAGATATGTTAACTAAAAATAAACGAGTCACAAATTATTTCATTCAGATATGTGTTATTGTAATCGTGCCATAATCAAATGCATCTCATTTCTTTTGAAATATTGAATTACTCGAAACTAACTGAGTTGTCACATACTTTCTTGTGTACTTCAGTTTATATTAAGACTGGAAAATACATCTTATCATTGGTGTTATTTCTCAATAAATGGGTCGAAAAAGTCTGCGAGAAATAGGTGTATATGTTTCAATGCCATAGAGTTTTGGCAATGTTTCGGTTTGTTTGTAAATATACTCAATGGCTCCTTAAGAGGGTAATGCTCATTCTTGAGTTTTAGTTTATGTGACCTACATGTATGTCTATTAAACTATCAGTTAAAATTTAGCAGCAACAGATGATGCAATCAGACGTACATGGGGACTACATGCTACTAACGGCGTTGTCGTCACTAACTGGGGATTTGATCCATAGTAAACAAACTACAATTGGATTCAATAGGGTACGAACTTGATCCTGTTGGTATCCTTATTAAGTAGTCGTAAGCGTTGAGAATGCCCCGAGTACATTCACTGATAGTTCTTGATCAATTGGATGTTAGAATTTGGCACCCATCACTGATTGGTTGATTTGATTTATTCAATGTTTGATAAAGATTGATAAATGAGTTGACACGATACTGTTGCTAATCCATTATTCTGATTTATGATATATCGTCTCTCCATCCCAACCCCCCAACCCCCACCCCCCACTTCACACACACACACACACACACACGAACATGAAGACCCTTCCCCAGCCAGAGTAATAACTCTGATACGTTTTAGTACCATTTAATATTGGGATGAATATTATCTAAGGGTGAACTACTCTCTTAGTCAATTCCCAATCGCCGATCACGTCATTTATATATTGCTGCCTAAATGACCGGAATATGCTACAGTGGTATAATGGATATCACTTGATCACATCAACATTTGATTACCCGAGTCATTATCGCATTCGATCATCTCACCCGAAAGATGAGCCCCATTGAAACTCAACCCGTTAATACGATTCCATTAGATCACGCCAGATTATTTCACTTAAACGATCTGATAAACGAGATTCTCTCTACTCGAAGAAACCATGGCGAGAAGAACTACTCTAACAAGAACTAGAGAGAGGTGGCATCGATTTCACGACAATCACAACAAAATAGCACTTCAACTCAGCATCAGCTATTCTAGGTCCAGCCCGCCTACATCGACTAGGTACTCCTCGTCCATGGTGTCTTAGATATCCATGTTCTGAATGACGGACAGTGCAACACAATTACGTGTCCCTGGGGAGACGATTTATAGTGACACTGATAAGAGTGTCGGTATCGCAACCACAACGAAGCATCATTGCTTTATTGATGTTGACGTGTCATCTCCAGAACCTGCTGTAGTCCTTCTTGTTGTATTTTAAAATGCTTTAAAAGGTCAGAGATACCCATTTGAGATGGTTAAATGTTGCATGTTATATTCATCATACAATAGAATCAACCTTCAATGTTAAATATTCAATATTGCGACAATAGAATAGTAATAAATTAGTGAATTAATCTCGTAGTTTTACTGGACCACATGTGTATCTCAAATATGTGTTGTTGGAATGGTACACTGGAAAACCGTCGTACTGACCAAAATTAGACAATGACCAAATTGATATATACAAATATATTATTTAGTATGAGGGATATATTGATTATTAAATATATGTGGGACTTTTTGGGGTCATGACTCATTTCCTTCTTCTCCATTAGGGGAATAAGAAACGTTTTTTATGCAATAAAGAAAAGTTGTCTTCAATAATATTTTGTCTTACACTTTAAAGCAAACTAAATTCTTTCAAGATCTATATTATATAAGAAATATGGATTACATATCATATTATGTAACATAAATCTATAAGAAATAAAACATGCAAAGACAAATCAATAAGACCATACGAACGGAATATGGAAGGAGAATTTCTTTTTTGATACTAAGCTGAAAGCGTACGTAATTGATTTCAACTACACAAAAGATGAACTAGTCAGTATGTGGTGCTTGCAACGATTTCAATGAAGAGAACTTTAGGGCACGACTACCATGATTGGGAGGCATTAAGGTCTGCAACATCAGATTATATGATAATCATACATCAAAATCTCCTGTAAGGTACTTGAAAGAAGCTGACATTAAATTTCAATTACGGAAATTTGCAAAGGACACTAGGAATAGTTCATCTACCGGAGTTTGAAAAAAAAATTGAGCAAAATGACATTTGCATTTGAACCCGTTTCTCAAAATGGTAAGTTGTGGTCAATATGCAATATGGTTAAAAAACGTTACACACAACATTGTTGATATATTTCACCGTCTCACACAAGGTTAATTTGGGTTAATATTTTGATTAGTTTGGTGTAAGTGTTACATTAATTACAGTCATTTCCTACTTGCATTCAGTTTATATCTATTAATTCCTTCTTCATTTAAGAGAGGCCATGATTTAGACAGGTTGTGTGAAAGAGAAATCGGTATTAGAGGTTTTACTCATAAACTAGCGAAAAAATGACATCATATTGACACTGGTTGTGTGGGTGGCCGCTCTCCTTTCTTCTTTGAAACATAGCGTTTTCAGATATATGCAGGGCCCATATTTTCGAAGCTCTCTTAGCGCTAAGATAGTCGTAAGTGCCATATATTAACATTTGCTTACGACTATCTTAACAATAAGACAGCTTCGAAAATATTGGCCCTGATCTGTTCATTCAGTGTAACTTCATTTTCTGAAAAAAGATTTATGTCCGAAAAACTTCCATTTACTTTTTAGTAGTGTCCATTATAGACGGAATATTCAGTGGCAGATTGCACCCTGGGTGAAACAAAAGTAAGTTTTAAGAAGAACTGTTCAATACAAAGTTAATAGTATTCTGTTTATACTGCAGATACAATAGTATGGCCTCATATTATATCATTATACATGTATATCTCCGTTTTGAAACGCTAGTGTACTGCTTATAATGCTGGATATTCAGTACATCTAACGGATTCATTTTAGTACACATGTTTTACACTTAGTCTTCTGCTTACACTCCTACACGTCCTATCTGGTGGATTTCAGTACATCCTGTATTCATTCTTCATCTTTCTAACGGATTCATTAATTGCATCAACGTTTTATACAGTTCTGCCTATATTTCCAGATTGTCCTGCACAGCTCTCTGGTGGATATATATTCAGTACATCTCATATTCTTTCTTCATCTTTGCTATAGGGTTCATTTACACTTACGTATTCTACATCATCTTCTACCTATACTTTCAGATTGTCCTGCAAGTCCTCTCTGCTCCCTCTGGTGGTGGGTGGGATGGACATTTCCAGTACCCCGCCATGTCCTGTGATGATGCAAACTCAACCTGTCCAGATGGCTTCTGTTGTGTCAAAAGGGTGCTTATCTTACATTGATGATTGTTTTGTGAATCCTTTAATTTTCTAGTTCTGATACGTCAATTCATTAAGTGTAACAACTATCGCGATTATTAATGTTCTAATACATGCTCTATCCATCCAATGTTTTATGAAAATATGAATAACATGAAAGTTAATTCATATTTAGTTGGCCATTTCACCATATTTAAGAATATGCTGCATGTAGCGTAACATTATAGTGTCGCTTATTTTGTGTTGGATCCCAAATATTTGCAATACCCCCACTAGGGTAGTATGGGTTTATAGCGGTCAGCGTGTCAATGTGTCCGTCCCTTCGTTTTGTTCCGCTGATAACTCAGGCACGAATTGTTCAAATGTTAACGAAACCTGATACATATAATCACTATGTGTAGATATGCCTTTTCGTATGTTTAATATCCTTATTTGCATAATTTATACACATTTTCTCAAATTTGTTATTTTATTGTATGACACACATACAGTCTTACAACCGACTCTATGTGGATATGCTAGATATCAACCATGATCCCTAAATGTTCCCTTTGTCGCTTATACAGCCATGTTAATTAAACTTTTGCGGTTTTCATGGAAACAGAACATGAACTGTGTAACACAAAGAGGAGGTCATTGTCCGGTCATAACTCGGACTTGTATTGTTCGAATGCATTGTTTTGCATTTTATTTTCAAGACTAAAAGTTCATATAGTTACATTTTCTTCTGTTGCAGGTTATAACATATGCAGATGTAAGCAAATTTGCCATCGGAGTCATGCAATGTCAACGACTGCGGAAACCATTTCAGTTCTGTCTAGTGAACACTGAAAACTATATGTGCCCCTGTCAACCAGGCTGGTACTGTCGAACAGAGGAAAAAGAAAATTTTGGAACCTGTGCAAGTGTTGAATGAATTGACACCTCTTTCATTTAGAGATAAAGCATGATATTCTATGAAATATGGACAGCATTACACCTCGTATCACCTGCTAAGATGCCGACCAGTATCAACTGATATGCTCCACAAATGACTACTGTTTGATGAAAATATGCAAACTGGAAATCACAGGGAAAATGTTTACATTGCAAACCTCATGATGTGTACAAAATATGAGACCATGTCATTCCAAGACGCTTTGTGCTGCAGTTTGTGGGAGTCATAAGTTTGAACATCCAACGAAAATATTCACATATGCACAAAACATTCAACAATGTTTAATTTGTTATATTTTATATGGAAAATAGTGTATGTCATCTGTATGTCAAGCCATTGCAAAACTGGTAACACAATCATGTCATGAAACATGGCGGCCGTCATTAGAACACCATAGAATCATTCGGTCATTGACGATAGGTTTAAAGTGAGTAGATGTGGTTTATCAATACTTTGCATGAAGAATAAAATTGAGCATTATTCTGTGTATATATGAAATGTTCATTAGTTGCAATATCTGAAATAAAAGTATAAGGAATGGTTTCTTTTTTATGTTTATGTAGATTATGATGAATCCATTTTATTAAGTATGGTATGGATTGACAAATGTGTTATTTACAGCACGGCGTGTCTGTGTTTAATTCCTGTCAAAGAAAAATCAGAGTCTTCGAAACAAGTTTTATAATGTGAAACGTGAATATTTAGAAAGAAATTCTAATCCTGAAATACTTCATTTCTTATTTATTCCACTTCGTAAATGATATTCAAAGATTTACTTTGTGTCAGAATGACAGAATGTGATTTTCAAGCACTTAGATACACAGTTAGATTCTTATCCATTTTAAATCTGATTTTATAACGTGCTCAATATGGTTCTTTGCTATAACGGTATCATTATTAAAGCGCAACACCACAGAGGCAAATACAAATATTGGTCCTGTGGTCTGCCAGTCGGAATAAATGACAAAATAATTTCTAATGTGTAATTCAATTTTAAAGTTGAAATCCCACTTATTCTTTTGAAATATAATACGATTTAAAGTTATATGCATTCACTATAAGAAGGCCACGAGTTGCAGAGATCACGAAGTTATAAGCGTAACAGACCCGTCTTGACGTCAGACTTGGCTTAGGTTTACTAAGAAGTATGACATTTCAATACAAGTAATAGTGAATGGTCTGGGCTATTCTAACTTCTGACTATTGATACGTATCTTGTGTATAAAGGATCCACTTTACATTACTGATGATGAAGATTAACATTTAAAAAGTTGCTACAGAGCAGAAGCAATCCATATCACAGAGAAGAAAGCAAATGGAGTTATGAAAGAGAAATTTCCAAAATGTCTTTACATAACTGATGATGATTAACGTTTGAAAAGTTTCTACAGAATAGAAGCAATCCATATCACAGAGGATAAGAAAACCAATAGAATTATTAAAGAGAAAATTCCAAAATGGTTGGTTCCCTTCGTTTGATTCCCAACAAAACAGGCTTGATTTCTCGTCACTGTATACAAGAAAATATGCATTGACTTTGTAGTTCAGCACTTAATTTCAGATTTCATGAACCATTAGAAACTATACTGATCAATGAAACTGACCTTTACTAAAGCTTCTACAACACATTCTTCTCTTAGAAGTCCTACTATTTGGATATACGTATTATTTCATCTGCGGTCTGGATACAACACTTTAAAAGAAAAGAATCATGAAGATAATTATTAACATTTCCTATTCCAAAGGTTGTCTGCCAGGAAGTGGCAAACAAAGAATTCAAAATATTATGCCATTCACCAACAATCACGTACGAATTTCATGAAGGTCTAACGGTACCATGTCAGACAACTTGCAGCACCAATGGTCACAGAGACACTCGGAGAACTTGGTCACAATGCAGATACATGTACAGAGCCGTCAATGTCATGCTCGTTTTGACATTGACATGTAATTAACACAGCAAGACATTGGTACATTAGAGACTCCTCATTAATAACACGGAGCGCTGAAAATTAACCCTTTGTCAAATCTCTTATCGTTGTTTCATGTCACGTGTCGTTACCGATAAAAACAAATGCTGAAGCTAACAAATAATTTATATTGGAGAACTTTGTCCTTGACAGGTGAAAACAGTGAAAGCTTTCTTCAGCTAATGCTTGACAGCAAGCTTCACGCAAACGCTGCAACAATATATTCATATTGGAGAACAAGTCCACAGGTGACCGTGACATGACGTAACTACACTAGAGTCGCAGGACATTCAAGAATTCTGTGGTAGGAGTATAGTAAAGCACAACAACAACATCTTTAACATTGAACTATTGTTGTCTTATTGCTTTGGAAGCACCAATGGCCAGTTTGATTACATATTGGAGACTACGATAATATACTAAATGACGTTGACAGAGCCACTGTGTTTCTTCTACAAAACTAGATTCTCTAGAGAAATGGTTCATCAGCAACATGACATTTTGGAAATACGTTTCAATAATGACAAGTCTAAATTCTTTGTTTCAAAGTAAAATGCCCTTCACGATCTGCTTCAGCCACGGAATATGATGTCATCAGTCGGACTATTTTTTCGTACCACGCGAATCATGACGTAGAACAGAATAATAATGTACGGAGTGAACATAGGCAGTGCAGTCGTTACTAAATATGTTACATCTTGTGTCTCCATCTTTGTTTACAGTGTCGACCGCCATGCCGTGCACAGTAAAATAAACGATTATATTATTTTAATATTTGGAAAGGCCTACTAAGTAACATTATTTCGCTGCTTCTTTGGAGTAGAAGAAATTGGTTAGGTCAATAAGATATTGGCAATGTTTCTAAATTTTATCAATATAGTCAACAGCTCTTCAATATGCATGTATTGAAACATATATGGATATCAAGTTACATAAAAACAATTTGACAATTATTATGCAGAGCTAGAAATGAGGAGTCTATTTTAAGTATATACATTACCGATGATGAAGTCCACAATGTTTCTATGAATTGAATCATTCCACTACAATAAGTCCGAGAAATCAACTAGTGTCAGGTCTGCACTCATTGAGTCTCCTGTCTATGTATCCTCCACAAACAGTCCTGGTTCATTCTCTTTGAATACAAGAAATATGTAATAACGGTGCAATCAATCCTCAATGTACAATTTCATAAAACATTACAGGCAATATTGATGCGTGTAACTTCTTTTTAGACTCCTTTTCATCTTATTTAACCAAATGGCTATTTGAGGAAATGTTTATTGAAGGTGTAATCTACCCAAAATGTATAATGAGGTGAAACAATTCAGACAATATTGGTGCCTGGCTTAAAACGTATTGCCATCTGAGAAATATTGTATTTACGTAATAAGAATACCACAACCAATTTTTATGATGATCAGATCATGTGCAATTATCTCATCTGCCACTAACAAACCATATAATTGCCATTGACAATACTTGCAATGACAGAGCACTAAGGAAAGAGATAACTGAAGTGTTAAATAGTATGTTTCCATCAAACACTGGATGGAAGGTTTAGCACATTGTATTTTATCTTACATAACAACAAACTCTTTACTCGCCTGCACACATTTGTAACTTGAGATAAGACGATGTGGTAATTTGACACCTTGCATGTGTTATTCGATGCAATTGTACAGGGATCATTGGCTTACAATATGAAATACACTTGATTTATGAACGATTTGGCACAGAGATATATATATATATATATATATATATACTTCTCCTGATAACGGATTTAAACTCTTTAATCAGGACATGAACACAATTGAATATAAATTGCAAATAGAAATGTATGTTAGTCTAGTACAAGTGAGAAAAGTACTCTAGGAAAACTTTATGAATAAATCTAAGGGAAGACACGGGAATAAATTGAGACGTGAAATTTAGTAAGACTGAGTGTAAGAACAGTAGAGAAAATCACACTCATTGCTTGTTTCCCCTCTCAATCAATTACTTACATTACATGACAAATCATAATGTGATTGTAATAATTACATTAAAGATGCTTGTGCATGTAGCATCAATCATTTTGTTATGCCTATGGGGTGTTATTGGTTTTTCAAAGAGATCAATTACTTCTAATTGATTTTGCTTCCTTACTCTAATTCAAGTTGAAGGATGTGAATTGATTCTCTTAAAGTCTCTGATGAATGAGATATTACACACTTTGCAAAAGGGAGACGGAGCATCGATTTCATGACAATCACCACAAAATGGCTCTTCAACTCTGTAACAAATTTTCTTGATGTTGCGCATTCCAAGTCCCCTGAAACATAGACGCCAAATTTAAAGATCAGATCTATATTGAAGTAAATAACGTGAAATACGTCAACACCAAAGAACATGGTATTCTATTGACAAACGATTTAATGGAATGTTACCCACCATAATCACCCAATCTCCATCATAGTTATCTCGTTTAAACATCTGAAGAACGATATGTTTGCAACTTGGATTGAAACTTATTAAAACAGAATACGACTCTGCATATAAAATAATGTAAAGGTAAAAGATGATCTTGTGAATAATGATATTTTATGTAAGAAAAAGGGGAAGCGTTATGCTATATTTGTTGATTTAAAAAAAAGCTTTTGATTTCATTAACAGGGATAAATTATGGACCATTCTTAAATCTAAAGGTGTATCACCTAAGATGCTAAAGGCGCTAACTTCTATCTATACTTGTATTAAGGGGCGGGTACGGGATACTTCTCTGTCTCAGGTATTTGATTGTCCACATGGTTTACGACAAGGATACGTTTTAAGCCCAATATTGTTCTCGTTTTTTATCAATGAATTAGCTTTAGAAGTTGAATCCAAATGTTATCCTGGTATTCAGCTCCACCCTGATGTTGTACAAATGTTTTTTATTAATTTTTGATGATGATATTGTACTTTTTGCAGACTGAGTGTTTGGATTACAAAAACGTATACATATTTTAGAAGGCTTTTCGAAAAGTCACCAACTAACTGTCAATTTGAAAAAACCAAAGATCGTTGTATTCAAAAATGGTTTTAAATTATCAAACCATGAAAAATGGTATTTTCAAGGAAATCTTTTGGAAACTGTTTGCTCTTATAAATATCTGGGTATTTCATTTACACGCTCTTTATCTTGGTCTCCTCACGTGAATAACGCAGCCTTGTATTGTATACGGTATTCTAAAATCACTTTACATGCTTAATCCATTACCTTACGATTTATGTTTTAAAATATTTGATAACAAAATCAACCCCATTCTTTTGTATGGAGCTGAGATATGGGGAGTTGATATATTCAAAGAAGTTGAAATTGTACATATGTTTTGTTGTAAACGGTTTTTAAATGTCAAACGGTCCACTTCCAACAATGTAGTTAGGGGAGAATGTGGACGTTATCCAATGTATATTTGTATTTATAAAAAAGCTGTCAACTTGTGTAAAATATGTAAAATGCCAAACTCTAGATTTGTAAAAAGAAATGTTATGACATGTTAGTTTCAGACACTTGCAATGGTAAAACAAAAAATAAGAATATTCTCTACTCTTTTGGATTTTGTTACACAATTTATATAATGTTGATAAATTCATATCAGAATTCGTTTTTAGACTAAGAGTTAATTATGAACAGGAATGTCAAACATCTCTTGTAAATAGTTAAAAAATTTCATTTTATTCTTGTTTTAAAGTCACATTTGGTGTTGAGAATTACATTAAAAAATTATCAATTTCAAAATTTCAATCAGCCCTTGCTAAATTCAGGTGTTCCTCACTACGTCTCCAAATTGAAACCGGTAGATATGTTAACCAACCAAGATCAAATAGATTATGTATTCTATGCAAAGGTAACGCTTTTGAAAATGAATTTCATTTTATGCTGGTATGTAATTGTTACAAAAATTTAAAATGCTTGTATATACCATATTAATTTTACTTAAACCCAACCGTTCATAAATCAAAACATAGCCATTTATATACACAGTGCAATGAATCTAAGAGGTTCCCTCCTTTGTCAATAATAACTTAGTATCTGCTTATTTATTATTTATTATGTAAAATATCCTATATTATACATTACGTTGTCGAATATACACATACATGTATTGCCCTGTTGAACCAAAATGTAGCCTGGGCCTATGGCCTCCACTACGAAATGAATAAAGATTGATAATAATACGATATTTTAGTTTCAGTTATATAATGTATAAACATTATTTCAGCTTGGATAACTATGAAGTTTCACTGGTGATGAACTGTTCTTCAAATGCTCTGACAAAGAGATATAGAGATGCATGAAATATGGCAGCGCCTTCACTGGCAACATGGAGAAAAAGACTCCACCGTGATGTCAACCTCTTTTCTCGTCTAGATCACTTTAATCTTCTCTTGTGACTCGAAGGTTTCAGATACGAGATATCTTTTGTTCAATTTGCTGATTATGAGACAGAGTAACTGAGTTAAGTGTCTCTGTAGCTAAGCAATGAATGAACTGGATTACATTGCATTATCCACATGAATTGTAATGGTGAACACTATAAAGATTGACCTTTGAAGTATATGATAATTTCCCTTAAACTGATTACATTTGCGCTCCAATTCCATTAACTGTACGTTAATGAACTTCAGTGTTAGTGAACTGCTTAGTTAAATGATTAAATGTTGAACCAAATATTAAAAATAGAAAATTCTATATACTTTTGCAATTTTATACACTTCCTTGACCTTATTATCGGGTCATTAATAATCGTTACTGTTTGAAGATTATGTACTCCAGTAACACGGCTTACAGTGCTAAAGTCAAGTAATTCAATGCACATTCAAGACCAATTGCACTGCATAACTCTATCAATCGATTGATCCCATGGTATCTTAAAATTAAGTCATTTATTCTTAACATTAACTTCAATCTTCACATTTGACGCAGTTTCAGCTTCAAGGTCACGAAATACCATACTTTTACTTTGTGTTCATGTACATTTATATAACAAGAACCATAGTACAAATTTAAAACATCAGGAAATCCAGGTGTTGTACTTCATTCATACCAGTCTTCTGGATAACGATTTCTGTGTGTTCCTCGCGACGTTTCTGGGCTATTTCTTTCCCCTTCTTCAGGTTGCTAATGAACGTAGTGAATAGTATTCTATTAACGCTCGTATTGTGACTGACAGAAAGCCGGAGTTATAATGAGGTATGTCTGTATACAATCACTAATGAAGACAGAAAAATAATTTGATTTCATGTGATTTTAACAGGAAAATTGTATATATATATAACCTTAACCATTTCAGTCTTGTAAATCATTTACAAAAAGACATCTTTACAATTAGAATTATTCGCGAACGTGTCTTTACCGCAGTAGGTGATTGGTGTAAACATATTTAAGCATTGAACTTCGAAACCTTTAAACTAAATTAACATACCGGGTACATGTAGACAAATATAGTTGGCTTATTTAGGGTATAATTAAAGAGTTATAATTGATAAGTATCAGTATACTTTAGGTTTACAGACACACAATCGATCATTCCAATAGATAATAATTAAGTCATCCATGAAAAATATACATGATTTTCCATTACAGCTCACTTGTTATGGCTTATGATAAAACAATGCACTATTGAGTTTAAGAGTCGTTAACCTTGTCCGGTAAACGACAGTTTGTCAGGGTGAGCAACTTTCCAGTTCATTGATATTGATCTGTTTCTACTTGGTATGTATATGAATGTACTAAAGCAGACAATATGTATGCTATGGAAAAGGTTGTTGTATCTCTACGTAATGTTAGAGGATGTTTCAACTTTATTCATGAATTCAGAAAGCAATTAAGGCAACACATTTGATTTATTTGTACTATATGTAGGAATGTTGAATGATATATATGTATGTCATGTGGATAATGATCAAGTGTATAATACAGGAGGTATACATGTCTTCAGAAACACCTACCCGTGGGTAAAGAACACTGTATGTGGTCCAAGGTGAAGAGAGATTCTGAACGTCACGTGGATTCCTTTATGAATCTAAAACTCTACAAACAAACATTATTGCATTCTATTATCTTTCACGTTGAACAGTGAGTGCTTAACTTGAGATAAAGAACAAAGTTGCTATAAATGCTTGTTTATGCTGACAAAAGTACATCATGAATGCATTTATTTTGTTTAAAGCACATGAAGAGTTGAGATTATTTGGAATCAAGTGCAGATTTCGGGATGATATAAAGGATAATTAACTACCTTCGAATTCCATGTGATGCCATTCTCATTAAAAGAGTTAATGATTTAGTATAAAACAAGTGAAAGGAAGCTAAGTATTCTGTTCCCGCCCACATTAATCGTGCAAATATATCAGACAGTGTGATATTACCGAACTCGATACCACGGAGACAGCGGTACACACATTGAGAGGTCTTGCAGTGTATTCCAGTACTTTAATATATCCCTCGAAATATCGCACTGAATAATAGTTCACTATAGAGTAATAATGTACTTAAAGTATTAATGCAGGGGAAAAAACTGCAGTATATTTATAAATTGGAATAAAACATGCAACCAGTAAGATATTTAGCATTTATCCGGTAAGTTTTGTATTAAAGGTTTTATCAAGATAGATTACGTTATTTGTCTTGCTTGAAAAGGGCAACATCGGTTTCCTGTTTGTGTACAATCAATAGCTTAGTGCCTCAATAACTATCCCGATAAAACCAAGTAACATTAATGTCATCTCATTCGCGTTCATTCTCTTTCTGACAAATTCAAGAGCAAAAGTCGACTTTTACAGATGCACTCACTTCCTCCTAAATGTCATGGTTAATATTTGATCTGCAAGTAAATGTCTGATAAGGGTTATTTTCAAACCAAGATAAACCAATAAGAAAACGTTATGTGTGTCTATGTATTGATTTTGATATTTGCACTTACATTCAATTCTTATTCATATTTTGAGTAAGATCTTGAGTTGATCATTCAACATTTTCACAACAAGTTGTCCTTTAAATATCTATTAATACATTTTGAATATTATGGCTTGTGTTATATTACATCTGATAATATTTCCATATTTAGAAATATATATATAGTGAGAGAGAGAGAGAGAGAGAGAGAGAGAGAGAGAGAGAGAGAGAGAGAGAGAGAGAGAGAGAGAGAGAGAGAGAGAGAGAGAGAGGTATACGGGATAGCAACTATTTATTTTGAAATTGATTGTGTACAGGAACATATTTCATCTTTTATAATAAACAAATTACTCACCATTTGCTAACGGTCAACACAAACCCATATTAGGGGGCACATTGGATTTATATCTAGTCTGGGTTATTCTAAGCATGTGTCCTTGTTTTCAGAATGTCATTGCATCTCGTTTACCCAATACCTGCTGTAGACAAGTGTAGTGTAAAGGTCATTCCGTGATAGTTGGCAAATGAGTTTATTGGCCCTTAGGTTACCACATTATGATTACTCCTGAACCAATTGTTTATGTTTACACTTATTTGTTTACATATGCCTTGGATTTGTTTCTACATTGTTATATATTTATGATGAAATCGATAAATGTTATGTTATGTTCTAAAATGTTGTGATTTCCACCGACATGATTACTTGTATAATGTTTTGAATTATAAACACTATATATATACATATACACTTGTCCTTGTAGCCTTAAACTTTAGCTATTGCTTGGATGAAAGATATGTTAAGGAACAAACATACATAATCAATATGCCAATTTCCATTCTGTCAGTTAAAACTAATTATTTTGTAATTTCAAGTATGTTGGAGTTTTGATTTTATATTTTTCATCCACATTCTCCATTAACACCAATGTTTCTAAACTATTCAAACGTAAAGTGTAAACATATGTTTTATCATGCCTTTGATGTTATTTTCTCTTTAATGCATTTTGCATTTTCAGATTTAATTACAATTATTCTTGCAACTACTTTTAAAAAAATAGATTATCTTGTTAGGACATTTTTTCTTGTGTCCTTTTAGTTTGAATAAAGGATTTATTTTACATTCTGTAAGTTTTCATTCACTCTTCTATTATGCAACTGGGGCGGAATAGCGCAGTGTTTAGCGCTTTCGGTTTCAGATCAAGAGGTCCGGGGCTCGAATCCCGCCAGGGGCTCGGCCAATTTGTCTGCAGTAGAGAACTGTTATGAACTCCACGAAGGCGTCATTTTTAAACATGAATGTGTCGGAAGAGACGTTTTGATGGTGTTCTGACGACAATGTGGATTGCATTAGCATTTAGAGAGACCCTGGGACATGTGGTCATTCATAAAAGTTGGTCCTTGAGGAGGAATTTGTGTGAATCATTTGAGTAAATTTCTGTGAAATGTACATGACAATATTATATTTACAGTTAATTGCAATCAATTGAATAATCACACAGTTTCACAAACAGATAACTCTAAGAATATGAGTAATTTAAGACTTATAATGCATTTGAAGAAGCTTAATGTACCTCAGATGAGACAGTCAGTAAGAGTGAGTGTAAGGAAAGTAGAGAAAATCACAATCATTGCTTTTTTACCCTTTCAGTCATCTACATGTACTTACATTACATGACAAATCATAGAGTGATTTTAATAATTACATCACATATATTTTGTGATGCCTATGAAGTGTTATTGAATTGTGCAAAGAGATCAATTACTTCTAATTCATTTTGCTTCCTTACTCTAATTCAATTTGAAGGATGTGAATTGGTTCACTTAAACTCTCTGATAAATGAGATATTACCCGCTCAGCAAAAGGGAGACGGAGCATCGATTCTATGACAATCACCACAAAATGGCTCTTAAGCTCTGTAACAACTATTCTTCTTCCATGTCCCTTGAAACGTTGTCGTTAAGGATCAGATCTAGCTTGAAGTGAAATGCGTATCATCAATATTTAATGGAATGTCACACACCATAATCATCAAATCTTCATCATAGTTATCTCTCGTAAACATCTGATGAACAAACAAAATAAAACACTTCATATAAAATAATCTAAAGGTAAAAGATGATCTCGTTAAATTTTTCAAATAGTGATATTTTTAGTTTTTAGTTTTTAGTTATTATTTCAGCTAGGATAACTATGAACTTTGACTGGTGATGAAGTGCTCTTCAAATGCTCTGACAAAGAGAAATAGAGAAGTAGAAAACATGACAGCGTCTTCACTGGAATCACAAAGAAAAAGGCTCCACCTTGATACCAACCTCTCCTCTCGTCTAGATCAGTCTATTCTTGGGGCGGGATAGCGCAGTGGTTAGCGCGTTCGTCTTCGGATCAAGAGGTCCGGGGTTCGAATCCCGCCAGGGGCACGGCAACGTTGTCTGCAGTAGAGAACAGTAAGGTTTGGGTGCAATGCTACACTGAATGTCAGCGTACCACCAGTACCACTCATGGTTCGCTAGTTCCAGCCGTTGCTCGCTGGTTTCACCGCAAAGCATAGCCACATGGCGTTGCGGGCTTTCTCCCTGCCATAATACTAGCAGCCGCGATATAAGTGAAATACTCTTGAAAGCTCACCTCAGTCTATTCTGCCTATGTGACTCACAGGATTCAAATACAAGATATTTGTGTTAAAATATGCTTATTATGAGACAGAGTAACTGATTTATGTGTATACTTAGATTTAGAAATATCGTGTTGTACATTAAAGTTACTTTATAGAACGCTGTACGTATTCATTCCAAATGTAACTGTATGTAACTGGAATGTATAGTGCCATCCTTGACTACGTGTATATGTTTATTTGATTTCATTTGCCATGTATTTGTAAAATTAGCTATTAGCTCTGCAAATCCGTTTGTTTCAAGATTCCATAGGAATTAAAATGATCGAAACGAGATTTTAGTGGTGCAAAAAAGGTTTCTCATTTTGTATTCTTTCTGTTACCTGAAAACAATTTTTTTTGATCAAATATACACTTTTTAATTGCTGTGATACGGATATACCAGTATTTGGCTAAGTACTGGAATGATAGGCGAGAAAAGATCCAGATCCATATCTCTCTGGCACACTATCCGGGAAGGTCAACAGATCTTATATTCTGTATGATCCAACCTTTGCCGTGTCGTGCATGTTGTCATTGTGAATATGTGTGTAAACCAACTTAAATACCACTGCCTGAATAAAATGTCAGATATTATGAACAAAGTGAGCTTCATTTCAGTTAAATTTATAGTAATGGAAGCTGCTGTCAAATGTCTGACAATATTGATAATGGAAAGGTAATGTTCATCAAACGAAGCCCCATAAAATTACCACGTACTATGCTGATAGTATTCCTAATACTGGAGTAAATTATCTGTGTTAAAACATTGATATATACATGTTACTTACACGTAATAGAATGCTGGTCCATTTCAATAATGTTATGAGTGAGATGAATGTAGGGATTGAACTTCACAGAACTAATTTCTTTCCCTTTTTAATTTTACAGATAATAATGCGATGATGCAATGTAGCAGTTGTAAATTGCAACAAATCCGGTCCACCTATTACTCCATCTGTTAAAGATTTATTCCTGACGGAATGACACAGGGAACAGTCTCTGGAGGGTCAGTGTTGCGGCTACGCTTCTTTAGATCAGATACCGCTTCCTCCCTTTCTTACCTCTATAAGAAATGTCTAATCTCTTATGACCAAAAGTGAAATTACATTTTATGAACTTTATGTATGGACAGTAGAAGTTATATAGAGAATAATTGAAGTAAACAACTGTATTTAATAATTATAATTGGCATAAATATCAACATAAACTCATTAGACCTCAGCCAAACTCTAGCTAGTAAGAGGCCACTTATATGATGTAAAAGTTCAACTAAAGTTATGTTGGTTTTTCATTTCATGTCTATACATGTCTAAAAGAACAAAATAAGAAAAAAGAGAAAGGGAGAAACATTGAAAGGTAATGGATGAGAGAGAAAATCAAATTTATTACTCACCTGTGTAATACAGCAGCAAGTATGATAACATTGTACAATTGTGACGCCACATTGGTTGACCGTCATCACAATAGTCCATGACTCGCGGAAGAAGTTTTAGTCTTTGTATCCTGTCGGCAATTTCGCTTGATAAATAGTGGGATGTGATAAACAGAATACTAAACTTCCTTCCATATAATACCATGTTTATTAAACTCGTGAATGATTTGGTATTTGACTTTCGCTCGTTTTATAGCAAATAATTAACTCGTTAAAAATGGTATTAAATCGAAGATCGTTTAGTATCCTTTATAGAAGATATGAAAGGAAAGAACCACACATGGGTACTTTATAACATTATTTGATTTTTAAAATAAGAATACAACGTTTCACAATGATTTCCTCACCTGAAAGAGGAACAATAGCAACCACTGTCTGTTATATTTAGCTGATAATTGCACTCTCTAGTTACAGTAATCAGCTCACCTAAACAAACACATCAGTTGTCAGGATATCAGAATGTGTGTGATTGAAATTGATTTTATATTTGCAGCTGTTTTCCAACGCTTCCATTAGAAACCTAATTTGCTTGCTCTAGTATCACTTCAATGGAAGAATTTGACTAACAATCGTTTGTTATTACATCAAATAATGCTCTTTTACACGTGAATCCCCTTTAAGGCGATTTCAAGGCGACCATATACATTTTTTATGTTTCCTGTAAAATCGTGATGTGATTATACATTCAAACTGTCAGGAAATAATGCAGTGTAACAAAAACTGATGTTTCATGGAATAGCAAGCTATGTTTAAAGTAGATTTGCTAAATAGGTATATGGTTGGGTTTTTTAAATATTTTCGTTGAAATCATAAGTCTTTACCCGTCAATCTAAAAGAATTCGACAATAAAACAAATATGCAATGGAGAAAATTACTGAATAATTAGAAGATATGTTATTATCAAAAATCAATTTAACTCAGATGTTGCGTTACCGAAATGTCAATACTGACATGTCAATCGGTATGATACACTTGGTATTAAACGAAATAACACATGTCCACAATTCTTTTAAATGTCAGAGTTATTCTGTTTTTTTACTCTCTCTTTCAAATGTAATAATGATTAATAAAGATATGCAAATCAAAGTTTGTTAACTATATGTTAATATAATCTTGAAATATAGTCTTCCAATTTTATGGATATCTACTGTATGTTATGCATCTCAGATTGCAGGTTTTTCTCATATGTACATTGCAAATATGGCAAATTACTTATTAACCTGACATGTGATGATATCCTTTTATGTAAAAACTTTTCAGTTCATATGAGGTGCTACCAACATAGCAAGACAAGCACCTGCTGTTATCATTAATGATAATTGATTCATTCAATTTCTAAATGTTCTTTTGTCACTTTATGCTCCTTGTTTATAACAATATATATCATTTTTGTTATTGCTATTAAGTTTTTTTTATTTTCCAGAACTGAAAATCTCAGCTTTGGTTCAAGATTATAAGTATTGAGCCACGAAAAGTGTATCCTAACTCCAAAATATAATTTAGTGCTAAAATGTATTAATGGCAATGGTAGATTCTTTCTGGTTTATTTTATTGTTAATGAACCAACAAGAACTGTTGCCATGAGGAAGCAGGTTATATTATTAGTGTATGATTTGACATGGGGATTGACACAATAATTGTGTATTCTGGCAGGCTATGAGTAAAGTTTGTTTCATTAAGTTGTTTTTAAATACAATAAGGAGTAAAAGTTTTATAATCAATTTGTTTTCAGCGTGCCTTTGATGTCATTTGTTTAGCTGACATTTGTCCGATTTCATGACACTCGTTCTTGCCATTTGTTTATTAAGATTACCTTATATTACAACCAATATTCTTGTCTTTTTTAACATATTCTTTCAAAAGCCTCATTTCATTAATTGGACTTGAGTCCAGGAGGAACCAGAAATGTCGAAGAAGGTTTAAAACCTACCAGTCCAGTTCTACGCTTCAAGAGTACCAGGGAGAGTTGGAACAAGATTATTTTAACTCTATGCAAACCGTAACATCTTCTACATTAATTTCAGACTTACTGTTTCTAGAATCACGACTATGTCCATTTGACGTTTATATAGAAAGCAGTGACACACGTGTGCTCTCTTAACTTATTATTTTTTCCTCGGGAACCATTATGATACCTGGGTTATCTTAGTTAAACTCTCTATCATATCTTTATTCTTTTCTTCCAAGAATATAAACGTAATTATTTCAACAAGAAACATTTTTGAAATTTAAAGACAAACATTACATGCATTCGTCTACTATTCAGCATCAATACCTTACAATGAAAACATGTGTTTTGTAGAAAGTTCCATCTAACACTACATTTGGTTGCATTACTATTAGCAAAATATAGGCGACTGTTCATGATGAATGTAATCGATCATGCGAGAAAACCATTTCTGATAAGATACAGTAAAATACATAGAGGATATTTGGCTTTTCTTGACAAATACCATGTTTATCTCATCAAGTGAGGTAGAAAGTTTTTATTATCACGAGTGGCGCAGCCACGGGTGATAATATTTAAAGTTTCTATCTAACGAAATCGACTTGCATTTTACGTTAAGTCGGCTCGAGAATGAGCCTGTCGACTCAGCAACAATGTGACGTCATGGACGTGCCATGACGTCGGAACATTATTTTATGACGTCAGGTCATTGTTATATCAGTCACTAGTGACTGATAACACGTTCCATTGTTATTTTCACAAGTGACTGATAACACAGTTTATTTTCATTGATAGATCCCAGTATTTCACCTCCAATCATATAATACAGATGGGCAATACATATTGCACACATAGAGTGATACCAGATCTTTTCGGTTCTGGTGCTATCGCAAACATGGTCGAAAATATCTGGCTTCTTTTTCACTTTGTGAGAGATTGTGAGATGGAATCTTCTGCACAACTGCATTGATTCGAGGACAATCACATGCCGCATGACATTTTCATCAATACAAACTACTTAATAACTTTGAAATAGTGCTCTCAGATTCAAATCAATGGATAGTCCAAATGCTCCAGAGTTAAATTCAAATGTACAGCAACATAAATCTCTCAAGAAATACCATGAAAGAAAGAGCATTGATATTTCTTCTTTAAGTTGCTTGACACATCTACAGTTTCAAAAATGATAACTCTCCAAGACGTCCTGAAGAAGATTGCATCTGCATATATATTTGATTGAAAAAAGATTTAAGAACATTATCAAAGGCACAACTTGATGAATTGAATCAACAATATACATAATCAGATATTTGTAGATGTCATTTATAATCAAAGAAATATGTGTTTTTTAAAAGCAGTAAATATTGATATATTACTCTGCAATTATATCATGTCATTAATTCACCACTACCCTGAAAAGGAAACGAAAATGGAATTTCTGAAACACGGGTTAATTCATCAAGCAGGAACTTAAAAAAAGTTTTTCAACACCTAAATGTCATCCCCATTTGTGAAAAAGCCTGTTTATTTAGTCTAAAGTGTGCATGTACTTTCATCTTGAAACTTGACTTTATTTACATTGTGACTCTCCTTATCTCCATTTCTGTCAGTCACAATGTAGCCTGGGAAGGAGAACAACTGATCTGAGAAATAACCGGAAACCAGTACTGTGACACCTTCCGTGAACCGGAAATGGAGCTGTTACAGACACAGCGTCGACTCTGAATCTCAGAGACAATGGTTGTCGCGTTCCTCCAATGATATAAACGCATTTACTATAATAACTATGAAAGAATTCATCTAACGGATAAGTAAGGAATCGGAAATACAGCTTTACTTTAGGTGCAAGGAAGATCCTTGTCTCAGATGTGTTTGAAGTTCTATAACCTTCATAGGACTATTTCAATCGGCTCGACATTGTCACCTAATGTCATGGATACAATTGAATATCTGGATAATGTCTGGATAAGTGAATCCTCATTTGCATATAAATGCAAAGAGATGTGAGATGCTTCTGTGCGGATGGTCGGGTTTCCGGATATACAGGGGCCGACTCTAAATCATAACATATTATATATGTGCAAGATTAGCACATTGGTAAAATATTTCTGATAAGATACTTAGAGGATATTTGTCTTTTCTTGACTAATACCATGTTTATCTCATCGAGTGAGGTAGAAAGGTTATATTTTCACGAGTGGCGCAGCCACGAGTGAAAATATATAACATTTCTACCTCACGAGATGAGATAAACATGGTATTTGTCAAGAAAAGACAAATTTTCTATTTATTATATGACCAAATCTTTGCATATTCACCGAAATAGACTTGCATTTACGTTAAGTCGGCTCCAGAATGAGCCTGTCGCCTAAGCAACAATGTGACGTCATGAACGTGTCATGACGTCGGAGCATTGTTTTATGACATCAGGTCATTGTTATATCAGTCACTAGTGACTGATAACACGTTCCATTGTTATTTTCACTAGTGACTGATAACACGGTTTATTTTCATTGATAGATCCCGGTATTTCACCTGCAATCATATAATAAAGTAAAATATTTCTGATAAGATACAGTAAAATACATAGAGCACATTGGTAAAATATTTCTGATAAGATACAGTAAAATACATAGAGCACATTGGTAAAATATTTCTGATAAGATACAGTAAAATATTTCTGATAAGATACAGTAAAATATTTCTGATAAGATACAGTAAAATATTTCTGATAAGATACAGTAAAATACATAGAGCACATTGGTAAAATATTTCTGATAAGATACAGTAAAATACAAAGAGCACATTGGTAAAATATTTCTGATAAGATACAGTAAAATATTTCTGATAAGATACAGTAAAATATTTCTGATAAGATACAGTAAAATACATAGAGCACATTGGTAAAATATTTCTGATAAGATACAGTAAAATATTTCTGATAAGATACAGTAAAATATTTCTGATAAGATACAGTAAAATACAAAGAGCACATTGGTAAAATATTGGGAAATTATATAGAGCACCTATTGAAAATCTGTAACTTGTAATAATAATGTGAATGTGACATGAAAAGCCTTAGCTGGAAAAATATATAACATACGACAGCAACACTTGTTTTGATTATCCGGTAAATGTATCTGTATATACACACATTCCATTACAACATAACAACATCATTAAATAAAATATTTATCAAATGTTGAAAGGCAGTACATTTCACTGGATTCAGTGGATTGTGCCATGGCAAAACGACCCAATGACACAGTTTAGTAGATCCTACAGATTTTGAAAGAGACTGAATCGATTTCATGTCAATCAAAAGAAAACAAATACTCCAGCCTGTGACGACTTACAAGCGACTTTTTCGAGGACTTGCATTAAATAAGCGCTAGCAACGTAACTGTCTGAAATGAGATTAGTTTGTACTAGAATGACAGACAGCAAGACACAGATGGCTGACTAACCAGCTAGTATTTGTAAAGGTTTCTAAATATTTCAATAGTTTAAACATTGCTTTGAACTGAGCATAAGGAATATATATTGGTAATCATTTCATGCATAACTATTTATTGGTATATCACGCTACAGCAGACATATGTACGTTTTGTTCAGTAGTTTTAAAATTACTTTAAACTAAGAAGGAAATGTATTGTTAATCTTTTCATGCAAAACTAAGTATGTATGTATAACAGTACAGCAGACACATTTACATTTTGCTCATATCTTTGAAACACAATTGTGTGACTAAGCTAAACAAATACAAAATATTGTTTATTATGATGTACATGTAGTACAGTGGAATATAATATTAAAATGTAAAGGGATATATTTATAACAGGTACGATTTTTAATTCAGGGAAACAACAATGACAATTTGTTTGAGCTTGCAATTAATTTTAAAGATGCGTAACACGTTCTTTTCTTTTTGCTTTAATTCACTTGAAACCAGTTATATTGCCTCATGATAACAGACCTCTCGTTAGCTTGGAGGTCGGTTTTATAAAACTAACTACCTCTGATATTGACCTGTTAACCACACAACGTGGTGTATACGGTAATGTTGCCCCCACGAAGTGACAACTTTAATTTGTGGCCATTTACAAATAGATAAAGATTATCCATAATGAAGTTAAATAACAAGCGTGTGTTTCGATGGTATTACAATCCTCAACGATCAACGTTTTGAATTAAGAAAGCCTTATAGCCCGAAGTGGGTACTGAGCGAAGGCTGACAATAGTCTATATATATTTATTTTTTTGTCATTTAAAAAAACATAATCACGCCTTTGTAGGCTTATGGGTAAGTTTATTTAACACTGAATAACAGAAAATAAATGGTATGGATGTGTTTAGTATATATAGTTGTGCAGGTGTGCCGATATATTTCAAACTAAACAAAAGTTTATCCATTTTATCATTTTCAAAGCAACAGATATTTGTAGTGTGTATATATCTGCAGGTGTGACAAACCAAAATTGAATGAAAACAGAAACTGCTGCTGGAAAGTTCTTCTTGTGACAGATGTCCATGTGAGAAGTTTCAGCGAAGAGGTTCTTGTGCAATATACAAGATCCAATGCTCAGGTTAAATATGAGTTTCTGTCTTTCTTTCTGCTTCTATTTCTACCTCTATCTGGTACATCATATATCAGTTGTCAATGTCAATATCCATGTCATAATATTCATTTTGCTAGATATCTAACGGTAAAGGTTTATTATAAACCAGTGCCCATGGTACGTTTTGCATGCAAAACACATCAGTTTTCGGATGATATCAGTAGAGTCGTTGATGCACAAAGACATTAAATTGGCATCTGTGATCACTTTCCAAACGATATTGATGGCCTCTCGGATTCTTTGAAGTTGTAAAAGCCATTTATTAAGGACAGATGGTGGCATGTTCAATATGAGTTTTGTGATTACTGCCGGAGTCTTTCATTTGATAAATGGCCATATGATATATCCGAAATCTGAAACTTTTCACTGTATTTCAAATATTTGCAAATTACTGCTTCTTATTAGAATGATTAAATAGGAATGAGTTTGGTATTAAATTTTGGGTACTGGTTAAAGTATTTAATGAATGCCAGAAAAAATAGACAAAACGTATAGGATAGGGATAGCTATAATATGTGTTCATTTGTTGAATTCTACAGTACAAACTGATCTAAAGTTGTCTATAATCGCTGACATAATTCACTTAATTTGGTGGATAAAGTATTATTGAAAAAGGCTTCCTGTTTTGTGATACCAACTTCTCTTGGCTTATTATCTATTGACAACGGTTATGATCAATCCATCGTCTTCAGTTTGACGAGGTTAATACTAGCATGTCTTAACATGACGACAAAATGCAATATAGCTTCATGATTACCTTAGGTTTTATATTACAAGAACAAATACTAAATATTTGTATCATTTAGAAAACCATGATGATAAGAAAAGAAATAAAACTTTCTCGTTAAAATTGAACCTTTTTAAGAAGAATGATACTTTGTTGTGATATTGATGATTTTCTTCGAATTGTCACCCTTTGTTTTTAGCACAGACTTCTTCTGAAGAGCCAATTGGACATCCCTGTGGTGTCTGCAGTTTGCCCACCATTCGTCTTTGAATAATTTGTTGTAGGGAATTATAAGGAAAACATGAAACATGAAAATAAATCCTATGTTGTTGCTCGGCCCGCGATGATTTTAACAAAATTTCAACGTTTGCTCTTTGCACCTGTGTGCTATGAACATTTGATCAAGGTTTTTGTTTAAAAAATCGACCCAATCAAGTACTTGAATTATATTATGTTATTCAGATAACTACGCCATCCAGTAAATTAGGAAGCTTGAACATAAACCTCGACAGATACGAGTTTAAGTATCTAATTTGATTTTCATTGAAAGTTTACCGCTTGAATGAAGTAGGCCTGCTAATATTTCTAATGAGAGGTTCATTACTTGGAGCATTTAAAAGCTTTAGTCATCCCCATGTAATGCATTTAATGAAGCAAATGGAAATTGAGGTTGTGTATCATAATGAAATAAAATGAAATTTGTATGATTAATCACCCATTGTAATATTATTGAATTTTCAGGTAGTAATAGACCCATATATAGCCTCGAAACACCCATGACATTGGGCTCTTAAACAATGAAATGTAAGAGTCACATTGAACTAACTGGGACTTTGCAATTGTATATACTACAAAATTAATGATAGCTATCAATTCAATTCAATTTATTTCCGGTACTGAAATGCCACAGGCCTGTAGTACAATACATTTACAGCATTGAAAATACACGCATGTGTAACACACATGAAGATGATACTAGTTACTTGTAACTTATATTGTTTTTTTACATATATTCTGTTCTAAATAACATTGCATGATAAATGAACATGACAAATTTTGAGTAAGTGCATTATTTTTGGTATTCAATATTTCTGTGAATTTATAAATGTTTGGATGGACAATATAATATGTTTTAATATACAATTTTCTCAGGGAATCATAAACAGGGCAAATTAAAACAAAGTGATATTCATCTTCTATTTCATTAAGATCACAAAGTCTGCAAATTCGATGTTCTCTTTGGACTGAGTTGAATCGTCCATTTTCTATAAATAAATCATGTGAAGAACATCTCAGTCTGCTTAAAGCTGTCCTAAACTTTTTTACATTTACACATGAAAGATAGATTTCGGTTTCAAGAGTATATTTAAACATTTTGTAATAAAAACATTTACTAGAAAGTGATATCTTTTCCAGCCATTCTTGTAAATGTATGTCTTTTAATCTGCTTGTTAGTTCAAAAATAAACTTATCATCTGATTCAAAATATTGGTTTATCCATACAAAACCGAAGCCTTTTGTGAATAGAAATTTTCTAACAGAACTCACCCAGTTCTTTTGCCCATTTTTATCATATAACATCATTATATTATAGCATTTTTTTTGGAAGTCGATATGAAGGCATATTCAATAGTTTCAACCAATACTTTATCGCTTTAATATTTGTAAATAGCTGTATTGGATATCTACCACATTCACCATAAACCATGATATTAGGAGTATTGTATTTAACACCCGGAAACCTTTTACAGGCTTTCAATTGTACTTTTTCGATTTCTTTATAATAATCAAAACCCCATATTTCAGCCCCATATGATTTTGGCATCGAATATCTTAAAATATGAACTTATATTTAAATCTCCCAGTACATTAAGTTGCTTAAAGATACCAATCATTACCTTTTGTGCTTGTATGGAAGCGTAATTAACATGCATTGTCCAAGATAAACAATTACTACAAAATAATCCCAAATATTTGTATGAACTAGCAGTGTCTATTTCTTTACCTTTGAACCACCATTTTTCTTTCTTTGATAAACGCCCTCCCTTCTTGAACACTACTACTTTGGTTCTTGTTCTATTTACTGTTAACTTGAAATTGTCACATTAAATCTCTAGTTCTCTGGTGATTCTTTGTAAACCTGCTACAGAACTAGAGAATAGCACGATATCGTCTGCAAAAAGCAATAAGAAAATATGTACTATATCTGGATGTAGTTGCATCCCATACTCACAATTACTCTCAATTTGGGTTGCCAATTCATTTATGAAAAATAAGAATAGAAATGGACTTAGTATACAACCTTGTCTTACCCCCAGCTGTAAAACAATTCGATAATTCATTGTTATTTTTAACGCAGGCTTTAACATTTTCGTACATATTATGGATCAGTTTTCTCATTTTTGGACTAAGGCCATGGTTATTAAAAAGAGACCATAACTTTTCTCTATCTACTGAATCAAAAGCTTTTTCAAACTCAACAAAGAGAGCATACAGTTAACCACCCTTGATGTTGAAATATTTTTGTATAATACTTTGCAAAATAAAAATATTATCAGTAGTAGTATATCCATTCCTAAATTCTGCCTGAGATTCACTGAGTTTATCCATTGCCTCTCCCCATGATACTAGTCTTTTGTTAATGATAAAAACCTTGCTAAGAATACTCAAGAGTGTAATGCCTTTATAGTTGTTTGGATTATCCTTGCTGCCTGTTTTATGGATCGGAACGATAATGCCAACTGACCAATTAGTTGGAAATGTGCCCTTTTCTAATATAATATTGAATAATAATTCTAAATACGGTACTGTAATATCTGCTGAATTCGTAATGAGATCTGGTGTTATGTCATCAATACCTGGTGACTTATTGGGCTTTAAGCGTTTTATGCTGTTTAATATCTCATCCCTACTAATTGGGGAATCAAGGATGTCTTCTGATATCTCCAAGTTAGGATCTGATGACGCTTGTGTATTTACATCGTCTCCGAAAGTATCTGCACTATTCCCATAATCAGTTTTGAAGTTAAAAAGTTTACTAAAATGCCCAAACCAGTCATTCATGCAAATATTGTTTTTCGCTACAGTAGAAGTGTTCAACTTTTTCAGTTCATACCAAAACTTTTTCGAGTCCGATATGCTATTTTCTATATCTACCTGTTTTTTTCTAAAGTAATCCAGTCTCTTCTGCTTACACACTGCGGTATAATCATTTCTTATCTGACAATATTCTTCGAATGATTTCTTATCTTTCCATTTTCTAAACTTGTTAAGCAGCTTACAAGGTTTTATTTTTAGCACCATAGGATATGTGGGTTGCCAATTATTGTTTCTGATTCTTTGAAATTTTTCGGGCATATTAGGATTTTCAGTAGTCGACAAGGAACACTAAAATATCCTTAGATGTTGAGAAGATCATACAATCACCTTTGTAACCAGCTTCAATTACATTTGAGTTTAACCAAAACACTTGAGGTCAAATTTATGTCTCAAACAGGGGTTTGCCGTTTATTATTCCCAAAACTGTTATTGATTACATTAATGTTGGTCAAAACTTCAATGAATAAATGTTCATGTGTACATTGATGGTTCAAAATTGTTTTCAAAAGTTCACACAGTGCTGAAAATGTATCTCCCTTTGAAATATATTAATCAATTAATACATTATGTATGAACATGACAGAATATATGACGCTGACGCTGAACAAAATCTAAATCAAAACATCAAAAGTTAAACACGTGGATGATTACAGATCTTATTTAAGAAACGTACAGTAAAAAGTCATTTTCGTAGCAAATCAAGATAAAACTTTGACATGTACTTTACAACTGAGGAAACTAAGAAATTTTACTACCATCATAGGACATTTGAAGGAGACATTTCTGAAGGACTAAATATGGATAATTTCCGTGAGCACAGAAGTTTGTTTATGTATATATTTTACCGTATACAACCTCAATACATTTACCATGTAATGCAAATGTGATTCAATGCTTTACATGAAACCATATTAGATAGATTTCCTTTTCATATATCTAATGACAATTTGTTCAATATTTATCCAAAAATAATTTTAAGTTCTTGGCGATGCTTAATTGAGGGAACATTTTCAAACGGATTGCTGATGACCTTTGGATCTAAAGGAATAATCTATTTCTTTCGTGCCTAATTGTAGATTAATTAAAGAGTGATATGTGATTGACGTTTATTTGAACATTTACTCTGACAAATCAATTATTTAATATGAAGTATGACATTGTGACTTATTCATGTCCAGATACCCTGATTCTAGCTGCTAACAAGATTATGTTGTTTATAGAGGGCAACGCAAACTGGCTGATGTGTAAAGACGCAGTCACAGCACTGATAACAAACATGCTATTGGAAATCGGTGCTAATAAGATTACACAGGAAGCTTCAGTGAACTCTGTCATTTAAAATCAGTTTCATATCCAAAGGGTTGTACTGATTTTCTAAATGTGCAGAATCAACATGTTTTCTTGTTATTCTTACCGCAAATATCTTATTCAGATCCTAAATACATATTTGAATAACGTTGTATAAGGAGACAAATTCAAGAACTTCTGTTTTCTGAATGATTAGAGCTCTGGGTCATAATTAGGGCATATAACTTTATTGTATAGTGTATATAAAGTACATATAACTGGATAGATCTACTTGCAAAGCTTTTTCACCTTTTGTAGAATCCACTTTGATTACGCTTTTAATGTCTCGAATTATAGCATTATTAAACATAACAAAGTTCTCTTTTTGGTTGTTTTTAACATATTAGCTTTATTTACAACTCACCAAACATGCCTAGAGAGTTCAAACCTCCTTCGACTGATGATTGCAGTTAGGTAATGGACATGTCGAACGATAATGAACAAACTTAATACAGTGTCAAGGTTATTGGATTGTGTTTTTGCATTATTGACCATGATTATGATTTTTGTAAATGCAGTTCATGTCGTGTTTGGTTCATGTGAAAACAGGTGGTTTGTATTAGAGTATTGTTAAAAATGTTGTTAGAGGTTTTTTACTATCACATAAATATTTCAACTTTATTTTACTTATCAAGGTATATCTATATGTATATATTTGTCAATTAAATTCGAAATTATTCAACTTTGTATGTTTCTCTTAAGTTAACATTAGTCTTGACATGATGAATGGCGAAATGGAAAATAACAATGTTCAGTAATTGAAATCCTTTGACAAAAGATACTTCAATATCAGAATAAGCTTTACATTTCAACACAGTCACTAATGTCGTTGTCAAGCTAACACAGCCTACAAAAAATAAAGAAGTTGTATATTCATAAAATAGTCATCCTTCATCATATCAACTTCTGGAATAGCCATCAAAGATGTTTACATGTAAACAAAGTTTTTTTTATCAAAAGGAGTTTGAATAATCAATGATTTTCATGATCAAAGGTTCGTCTATGTTCATATAATGAGTTATTGTAGAACATGCAAAGTAAATTATTCCTTCCTTTAAAGGGGCACATTTTATTTTTTCAAATTTCCCATTTTAACTGATAGTTTATGTCATTTATATTTACTTTAGAGGGTAAAACGTCTTATTACACAAACCAATTATCCGTAGTGGTAATAACGGTGTTGCGTATAAAGCAAAATTGCATGGCGGCCATTTTATTGTGAACACATTTTATTATTTCGAATGACAAAAACGATTCCCATGGCTTTACGGAACCATGTACACTCATTTGTAACTTGATTTTCCGAAAGGAGAAGGGTGTTTTACTATTGGTGACATTATTTTTCAAATACATTTCATCGACTTATTTGAGCGAAAAAACGTGCTACAGCGCCTTTAAGAAGTTGGAGACACAATTTAATGATTGAAATGGAAACAGTTTGAAAGACTTTAAATTATCAGAAATAATTGACTATGAAAAGTTGATAAATTTCAATGAAGAGTCAACATTTGACAATGGAATGTATTATATTTGCTGTATTGACATAATGTGAAAACTATGACAACTAAGATAAGTAAACAAAGATCCCGGGGCATTGCTTTCTTAACAGGTTTAGGAATATTTTTAATCACATCATCAATCTAACGTGAGCAAAAGTCTATTACAAATCTATTTCTATGTTAACAAAGCAGAATGGTATAATTATTCAAATATAATCTTCACATGACGTGCAATCGTTTGATCAATCACATAACATAGCGTGACATAATAGAAGAGTGAATCAATGAAATTGAATTTAAAAGAAATCAGTTACCCTCTGTTACAGTCTCTAAGGACACAAATTTGTGTTCTAACAAACGATCTTTACTAAAAACCGTTCGCAAAAATAATTGTACCATATACCAACTAAATTGAAGAGAACATGACATGAAAGGCATGATAAAATATATTCATAACATTAAGAAACAATTGTGATAACGGAGAATCTGAACGAAAAGAAACTTAAAATCAGAACCTCATCTCAACTTACGAAATAATCGGAATAGGCATATTGATGTATGTTTGTTTTGAAACATCGAACTATTGCTAATATGATTGATTTTGTTAAAATTACATGTTCAGTTTCAACTTTAAGGCAGTCCCCTTCTCTTCGTACAAGCAATGGTTAAACTTCCAGACTACAGAGAAACACACACAGACACACACACATTTGTGTATATCTTTCAAAAACTTATATATATATGTAAGCACTAATCATTTCGTTTCATTTACAACTCTATTTAAACAAATCATAAGGCAAAAGCAAATGCACATTGATATCATCATATGCACTTAATCCAATAGTAAACATACGAGATATGGTTATCACAGCACCAATCAACCCATTTGCATTGATCAGAAACAAGTAACCAGTTACCAGTATTTGGTTATCAGGATGAAATGACAAACTGATACCCAGGATGCATACTTAGAATCAACTCGACTAGATTTAGATCAAATATACCCCCATGACATGAATTTTGTAGATCTTTATCAAATTGCATGAATGATGACAACTTGTTTGTTATAAAAGATGAAATACGTACAATAATCATTTTCAAAAAAGAATGAGTGTCATCCAAAAAACTTGATTCTCTCATGTATTTCACATGTAAAAGCACTTCAAAGAGTAAAGACAGATTAATACTTAAATATAGGGGGTAAACTATAAGGTAAGTTGATATGAAAGTATGTTTTCAATTTTTAGAATTAAACCAAAGATTTTGTTGCCTTGAAAGTACATTTTTATGATTAATATCTACACATGATGGAAATATAATGTTTATCAGATGTAGAAGAGCAGAAGTCAGAATATTCAAAATGAATAAATAATAGTTAAAGCGCAATTACTTTTTGCAGCACAAGATCTTACTCAAATATAAATATGAAATGAACACAAGAGCAATTTTCCAAATCAATAAATAGACGAATTTAGCTTTTCTTATTGATTTATCTTTGTTTTGAAAATATCACGTAGCTGACATTTACCGGAATATCAAATATTAACCGTGACAAGATGAGGAACTGGCGTCATATGTAATAGTCCACTAATACTCTTGAATGTTACAGATACGGGAAGGAGTCGATGAGAGTTACATTAATTTTGCATTGGTTTTATCGCAAAGTGTATTGAGGCACCTCTAAGCTATTGATTGTACAGAAAACAGGAAAGAGGATGTTGCCATTTTCAAGTACTAAAACAGTGTAGTCTGCTTTCATACAGCATCATACATTAATTTGAATCATCCTATAGTGATTTTATCACAAAATGTCGCATAGAATAAAAACTAACCCGTTTCAGTACATTCAGCACAAAACGACATGACAATGTAAATACATGATGGAGTTAATAGATTGTTAGAGTGATGGATTGTAAGCAATTGGATTGATTGTGTATTAAATTAATGGCATTGATAATTATAATATATATTACTCTTGCTTAAATTGTATCTAACAAGCTTACTGGTTGTGAAAGATCAGTTAATTAATGATACATAAATAGTTTTAAATGCAATCAAGGGCACATCGATACAAACGCAAAGGAATTACCATCTTTACCATTTGATTTCAACCGACGCAAATATTTAAAAATTTAAGGGAAATTATTCAATATTTTAAAGTTCAATCTTACAGTATTGTAACATTACACTTCATGTAGACAAAGCAATCTATCACAGTTTATCAAGTGTTAACTTACAGAGAAACATAATTCAGATATTATGTCTGTAATAAGCCAACAAAATGTCTTAATCTAACGTTGGCGAGAAGAGAGGTTAACATCAAGATGGACAGTTTTTCTTGGTGGTTACCATGAAGTCTGTGCTTCATTATTTCTCTAAAGCACTTGAAGAAAATTCTGAAAGTAAAAATATTATTATTTGATAATTTCACGAGATCATATGTTACCCACACGTTCTATATATGCCGTGTTTTGTTCTGTTTTATTAAGGTTCTCTTGAATGTGCACATTCTCTTTATGAGTTGGTTTAAGAGAGATAACTGATGAAAATTGGATGGTTTTGGTGTGTGGCATTCCATGAAACCTTTTGCAGACATAATATCATGTCCTTTGGTGTCCATGAAGCATTTGAAGAGAAATCATCATAATTAACCAAGCTGAAATAATGTTGATACAGTTTATTACTGGAAATAAAATCATCATGTTTATGGTACTCATTTCACTTCATTTACTTCGATATGGATCTGATGTATACCGTCTGCAATTTGGCACTAGCTCTACATTTCAACGAGATGCGTAATATCAAGGATAGTTGGAACAGAGTTGAAGATATTTTGTTGTGATTGTCATGAAATCGATCGTCCATCTCCCTTTTGCTGAGTTGGTAATATCTCATTTATCAGATTTTTTTAGAACCAATTAATATCCCTCAATTGAATTAAAGTAATGAATCAAAATGAATAAGAGGTAATTGATCTCTTTCCAAAAACCAATTACACTTTATAGGTATCACATAATACTTTATGCTACAATGATAAGCATCTCCAATGTAATTAATAAATCACTTTCTGATTTGCCATGTAATGAAACCAGATGACTGAAATGATAGACATAATGATGATAGGCAGGAACCAAGCAATGCATGTAATCTTTTCTACTGTTCTTACACTTAGTCTTACTTACTCATAGTGTTTGAAGAATTTTGCAAGACCACACATATTTCAAACAATACTTAAATACTTTTTTTTGTCAAAATGTTGAGATACCTTAAACTTGTTCAAAATATGTGAGTGTTGCTCAGAAATGACTCGTAATTTACTATAAAAACAACTTGGAATATAATATCTTAATATTTCATTATTTAAATACCTATCTGTTGAATAGACCTACTATGCCTTGCCTAGTCAGGCAAGGGCTATTCCAACCTTGACACAGACAAAACTTCGAAGAAGTGTCGGGGATGGCAAAATAATTCCCAAGGGGCAGTAACCTGCGATCCCATGACGTCACTCCCATGATTCCTCACTCTCCTCTAAGTTGTCAGGCCAAGTGGTACAGGTCTCGACTTCAGGGTTTTCTATCGTGGTTTGTCGCTGCTTTTTCTTCCTAGTGCTTTCTTATTAAAGTAGAGGTATTTGTTAGTATCTCTATTGTGTTGTTCTTGCAGTTTACCCTCGGTAAACGTTTTGGTTTGAGGTGGCTTGGGTGACATGTGCTAGACTTGACCTACTTTCTCACACCGCGAACGTGCTTCACTCGCTCACCTCACCCACCTTTCTTGTCAGTCTTGTTGTGTTGGTACGGCTTTGTCTTCGTACCTTCAGACAGTCGCCCCTCCCTAGTGTTTGGCACCGCCTTCCGATAGTTTCGTCGTTCACTATCGGATGGTATTCAACTGAGCTCTCCCTAGTGGTTTGGCCTTTCGGACCCTTCGATAGTCAGAGCTTCCAGTAGGTGGAGCCTCCGACAGTCAGGAACTCTGATAGTCAGACCATCCAACAGCGTCTCGGTTTCGGACGGCCCTCACTATAGCGTAGTTTCATCTGCCTCTCGCTTACTGGGTCGACTTCACCCCTAAGGGGTTTGACTTCGGACCCTCCGATTGTCTTTCATCTTGCTTCCGGGTCACTCGCTATCATACGGCCGTCACTTTAGCGTGTCTATCGTCGGCTGGTGATCTGTCTCTCGACATTTTTTGGTGGAGGCATCTTGCTATAAAATGTGCAATCGTCTCTCACCTTGTGTAGCCTCTGCTCTCCATTAGCCTCGATGTTGCTCTCGGAGGGTTGGCGCTATAGCCCCTCTTCACCCTATGTTAGTGGTTTGTTGTTGACATTTGCTACCAGGTGCCTTTGCTTTAGCTCGTTTCACGTGTCTCGATGGTGAGTTGTCTTAAAAAATGAGTCACCTCTCACTAGTTACCACTAGTGAGTTGACTCTCACTTAGCGTCTATCATGCGCGCAGTGAATGGTCTTCACCTTTCACAAGTGAGTCTTACAGCACTTAGCACAGATAGTTCTCCATAGAATGCGTTGCGTCCGTGTCTCACTTAGTGAGCTTACAACTGTTGCTACCCGTCTGCTCTCGTTTAAAGGGTATCTTCGCCTTCTGTGTGTGGGCCTCGCTCTCGTCCACTGACTTCCACGCCTGCATCGCTGTGGTAGGTGGCTAAATTTCTGGCGAATCGAAGCTCACTCTGGAGTACTCACTCACCTCTTAGACATCCGTTCCAGGATGCTGAAGTTGACTCTCTGAGTGAGCGAGTCATTCCCAATGCTTGCCCCCCTCGGCTACCGTCACCGTCGGGAAGAGAGGGCGTGGCCAACGAACCACGAGTCAATACCCTTAACTCCCCTCGACTAAGCCCTGAGCAGGGTACCCCTCTGCAGCGGAAGCGAAGGATGTGAGGCACAATCACTCTTGGACCATCCTTTGGGCCGCCTCAAGCTGGTTATAGACAAGTGGAGTCAACTGGGGTTTGACCCCTTTGACTGTCGAATACTGGGTCAGGGGCTTCTGCTTCTCCTCCATCTCCCTGAGGGAGCGTCCCCTGTGTCGGGACCGGCTTCTACTAACCTTGGAGCAGGCAGAGGTTCTAACTCCATACCATTTATGTTCTGCTTCATGTTATGCAGTGTTCAATAAGCTTGTCCATAAACCTAAACAATGACGGGACAATGCGTATTGAAGTGACAAAATAAAACCAAATCATAGACGACAGACAGCCTTCCCTTAGTACCCACTTCGGGCTATTAGGCTATTCTTTATTCAAATGTTGTTCATGTAATATTATCTAACCTCACGCTTTGTTAAGAACTTCATTATGGATAATCTTCATAATGTTATTGGTTCATCTAGTTATTAATGAATGTAAATGGAACCACTGTACGTTGGCAGATGGTGTAATTTAATCTATGGGGGCATCATTACCATTTACCATATTGTGTTCGCACCATATTATACTCCGTGATGTTAGTATTCTACTGAAGGATTGTTGTTTAAAATAATTGTCATGGGTTAATATAAACTAAATAATCCCTCATATAGGGTAAACTATGTTACGTTGGTTTTGAATCTGAATAAAATTAATCCGCATTTATATTGAAGGAATACCTCCAACAAAACCGTGAACATAACCCAAACTATTAAACATGTATAAGTCAATATTGACACTGTACGATTACTGTTATCAACGGGCTTTATACAAACACTTCCGGTGTCAGGATAACATTGGGTGTGTGATTGACATTGATTTTATTCGAGCATCTGTTTACACACGTTTCCATTGGAAACCATATGTCCATGCTCTTATACATGCACTTCTTGAAGACATTAAAGCGATTAAAGCTTTTAGTACATTATCATTCATTATAAATACAGAAATACGAATATGTGAATGTAGATATTCATAATGTAAAATTTTGTTGGTAGGTATTATTCTGGATTTCGTGGGGAAAAACAAAAGGGGGAATGATTTCTTGTATATAGTTAGAGTAGAAATTGTGTTGTTATGGGGGAATGATTACTTGTATATAGTTAGAAATTGGGTTGTTTGAGCTAAACAGTTTTATAAAAGTTTTAACGTTTGCTTAACTATCCTAAATGTATCGATAAAACATATATTGTGTTATAAGAAGATATACATTCTAAGGATTTATTATTTATACCAGTTATAATCAAACGATGCACTATTTTCATTGAAATAAATATTTCTGTCATAATGTATTGCAAGCCATTCTGAAAGTTGTCTCTATATCTTAATTCTTTTAACTCAGGAATATAACTGGGGTCAAGTGCATACAGACCATACATACGCATCTTTAAGATTCATTGCAACCTCAATAACATTGCTGTTTCCCTGTATTAAAAATCCTAACTGTTATAAATATAATCTTTCCAATTTTAATATGATATCACACTGTACTACATCATACAAAATTTATTTTTGTAACGATCTTACTGTGAACATAGTATTTCACAAATGGAACATTTCGCTGTAGTTACCAAATTGTGTTGCAATGGTAATTAACGGTATACATTTTCAAAGATTTGTGCAAAACGTACATATGTCTGCTGTAACGTGATATACAAATAAATAGTTAGGCATGAAATGATTACCATTATAATTACTTATTCTCAGTTCAATGCAATGTTTAAATTATTGAAACATTTTAGAAACCTTTACAAACACTAGTTGGTTAGTGAGACATCTGTGTCTTGCTGTCTGTCATCTGGAACAAACTAATCTCAGACAGTTACGTTTCTAGTGCTTATTTCATGCAAGTACTCGAAAAAGTCGTTGGTAAGTCGCCAAAGGCTTGGGTATTTGTTTTCTTTTGATTGACGTGAAATCGATGCAGTGCATTCTCAGAATCTGGTAAGATCTACAAAACTGTGCACAATGGAATTAAAACCACTTGATAAATAGTGCATGTTAAACTTATCACAGTCTGATTAATCTTGTTGTTCTATGTATATACAGATTGATAATTTATAATATAAATAGTTGCGTTTGTACAAATTCCGGGATTCATCGTTATTCAATAACCGCAAATTTATATTTAAACGCTGAAATTTGCAGGTGTTGAATAACAATGAATCACGAATATTTTACAAACACAACTATTTATCGATATTGTAACATAACCGTTAGTTATCATGCGTTTTGAAGTGAAATATCTTTTTGCGTACCTATCTCTGAGTGGAAAGGTCTTTGCGATTTTTCCATTTTTGTAAGAGGTGTTGTCAAGTCAAAACAAATGTGAATACTCTATGTAATATGTATATTAGCAACAGTGTACACGTTACCCGAAAAGTGTCATTCAACTATTGTCACTTCAAAATATTCAATATCCTTTTAGATAGCAATAAACATTTATCTACGACATCAAAAAACACCGGAAAACCCATAGGAACAAATACTTAGACTTGCTCTAGATCATTGTGACAATGAGGCTAACATAACGATTGATCACTATGACGTCATGCCATGGCAACGGAATTCAGCCGCATGGAAGAAGGCGTCAAACTTTGTCAAATTTAACTAGTTGAAAATATTGTAGTTACCTTAAAGTAATTCATATTGAGAGTTAGTTGTGACCTATACAGGTATACACAAGTTACAAAATGACACCTGTCAAATTTGAGTAAGGCACACATATTCGAGAAATAGAAAAGGAAATTTTGAGACGGGCCGAATCTTGTGAACATGATGTATAGGTTTGCCGTGATCCGCCCCAAGTAATTTACAGGTATTCATTGTCATTCAACATAGGCAAATCAACCAATCAGAATAAAGGATATACTGAATTCATGTTGCTTCCCAGGTCGCATTCACATTGAATCAGTTTACTTAATTGTCTACTTATTATAAGTACTTCATGGTTTCGAAATGGCAGAATAAAGAACGTGTCTTAAAGGTGATATGGAGTAAATATCTCTGCTTTAGAATTGTTGATAGAACAAACCATTTGAATTTACCTTGCACAACCTAAATGCTTCATGGACACCAAAGGACATGATATTCTATCTGCAAAAGGTTTAATGGAATGTCACACACCATACTCATCCAATTTTGATCATTTATCTCTCATAAACCAACTGAAAAAGAGAATGTGCACATTGAAGTGAAGTTTAATTCCTCAGAAACTTTTGACTTTGAACTCAAGGGATTCAGATATTTTGTTAAATTTGCTGACTACAGACAGAGTAACTGAATTATGTTTCTCTGTGATTTAGCAATTGGTGAACTGTGATGCATTATTTTGCCTACATGTAGTGTAGTTGAAACACTTTAAAGATTATACTTTAAAATATTGGATTATTTCCCTTAAAGTTTTCCTTTGCCTTTATTCAATTTGCTGTATACTCATCAACTTCACTTTCGATAACTTTATGCGTAACTTAAGAATACTCCCGTAAAGAAAGTAAAGTTGAAATCAAATGGTTAGGGTGATATTTCCTTTGCGTCTGTATCGATAAATAACTGATCTTTCACGATCGGTAAGATTGTTAGATACATTATCGAGTATAGAGTAATATATAGTATAATTCTCAATGCTATTAATTCAATACACAGTCAAGTCAATAGCTTTGAACAAGATAACTATTACAATTAATTAAATGCATCATGTATTTACATTGTCATGTCCTTTTGTGGCTTCATATGATAAAAGGTTTTATAAACACAGATTACACTGTTTTCCTGCTTTAAAAAGACAACATCTGTTTGTGTTCAATCAATAGTTTAAAAATGCCTCAATAACTTCCGTCATAAAACCAATGCAAAATTAATGTAACTCTTATTGACGCGTATCTTTATCATTCAAGAGTAGTAGTCGACATATGACATAATACCCCAGTCGCTCGTAATGTACGGGTTAATATTTTATAAGTCAGTAAATGTCTGATAACTGTGATTTTTTTTAAACCAGCATAAATCAAAAAGGAGAATCTAATTTCGTATATTTATTGATTTGGAACATTGCTCTTCGTTGCGTTCATTTCATATTTATATTTTGAGTAAGATCTTGTGTTGCCAAAAGTATTTTCTCTTTAACTATTATTTATTCAATTAGAATGTTCTGACTAATGTTCTTCTTCATATGATAAACATTATATTTCCATCGTGTGTAGATATTAATCAAACAAATGTACTCTCAAGGCAACAAAGTCTTTGATCTATTACTAAAAATTTAAACAGGACATCATAGCAATTTACCTTATAGTCTACCTCCCCATCTTTTAGGAATTATTCTTTGAAGTGCTTATACAAGTGAAATACATGAGAGAATCAAGTATTTGGATAACAATTATTCTATTTTGGAAATTATTATTGTCATATTTTATCTTTCACAATAAACAAGTTGTCGTCATACTTACAATCTGCTATAGATCAAGACAAATCCATGTCATGAAGGTATATTTAATTTACATTTGTTCTGGTTGATTCTAAGCAGGTACATGTGTCCTGGGTATCAGTATGTCATTGCATCCTGTTAGTCGAATACTGGTTACCTACCATTGACAAGTGTTGTATAGTATCATTGACTTGTTCCTGATCAATGCAAACGGGTTGATTGGTGCTGTGATAACCATATTAGGGTTACTCGTGCATGAAGTGCATATGATGATATTAAATCGCATTTGCTTTCATTTGCCCTATGATTTGTTTCCACAATGTTATACAAATTTATGTTCAACGTTTAAGGAGTTGTAAATGTAACGAAATGATTAGTATTGATATATACACTTTTTTTAAAGAGATACATATATTTGTGTGTGTCCAATATTTACATGTTACAGAATAAACATAAATCATTATCTCAACTTCGATTATATGTATAATTTGAGTTGAGGTTCTGATTTTAAGTTTCTTTTCGTTCAGCTTCTTCGTTATCACAATTGTTTCTTAATGTTATGAATATATATTATATATATACCTTGATACGTAAGTCAAAAGTTGAACTCTTTATGTAATAATAAAAACCTCAATGTTCACATGAACCAAACACGGGAGGAACTGCATTTACAAAAAAAAACATAATCCTTGTCCATAATGGAAAAAAGCAACCCAGTAACCTCGACACTGTATTAAATAGGTTCAATATCATCCAAACATGTCCTCACTATGCAATGCGATCATCATTCGAAAGTGGTTGGAACACTGTAGGCATGTTTGGTTGGTTTTAGATAAAGCGAATATGTTAAAAACAGCCCAATAGATCTGTTAAATACATTTTCCGAAGGAATTTGATAATGTTATAATTCGAGACATAAATATCTTAATCAATGAAGATGTTACAAAAGTCGAAGAGACTTTGTAAGTAGACCTATCCAGTAATATGTCGACAGTACACAATAGAATTCTATAATATGACCATAATTATTATCCAGGGCTCAAATCATTCAGAAACGGAGGTTCTTGAATTTGTCTCCTTGTGCCTCTTTATTCTCAGATCTTTTCAACATCTGAATACTATTTGCTTTAGCCAGTAAAGTAATATGAGTGCGATTAACAAGAAACCATTTTGCTTCTGCACATTCAGCAATTCAGTACAACCCTTTGGATCGGAACCTGCTTTTAAATGACAGAGTTCACTGAAGCTTCCTGTGTAATCTTATTAGCACCGATTTCCAATAGCATGTTTGTTATCAGTGCTGTGACTGCGTCTTTACACATCAGCCAGTTTGTATTGCCCTCTATAAACCACATAATCTTGTTAGCAGTTCGACTCACGATATATGGACATAAATAAGTCAAAATGTCATAAATCATATTAAATAATTGATTTGTCAGAGTAAATATTCAAATAAACGTAAATCACATATCACTCTTTATTTAATCTACAATTAGGCACGAAGGAAATAGATTATTCCTTTAGATCCAAAGGTCATCAGCAATCCGTTTGAAATGTTCCCTCAATTGGTATAGAATAAAACTATTCAGATTGATTTTGAAATATCTGGCTATTAAGCATCGCCAAGAAATAAAAATTATTTTGATAAATATTGAACAAATTGTCATTAGATATATGACAAGGAAATCTATCTAACATGGTTTCATGTAAAGCATTGTATCACATTTGCATTACATGGTATATGTATGCAGGTTTTATATGGTAAAATACATACATAAAAAAACTTCTGTGCTCACAGAAATTATCCATATTTAGTCCTTCAGAAATGTCTCCTTCAAATGTCCTATAACAGCAGATAAATTTCAAAGGTTCCTCAGTTGTAAGGTACATGTCAAAGTTTTATCTTGATTTGCCACGAAAATGTCTTTTAATGTATGTTTCCAATATAAGATCTGAAATCACACACGTGTTTAACTTTTGCTATTTTGATTTAGATTTTGTTCGAGTATCAGCGTCATATAGTCTCAAAATTCATACAAAATGTATTAATAGATCCGTGTTTAATATTTGTCTAGATCAAAGGAAGATAAAAAAAAAATCAGCAATTTTGAACAGTCAATGTAAACATGAACATCTATTTATTTAAGTTTTGACCAACATTAATGTTATCAATAACATCATTTTTGGAATACTAAATGCCTAACCCCTATTTGAGACAAAAAACATACCTCAAGTGTTTTGTTTAAACTCAAATGTAATTGAAGTGGGTTACAAAGTTGATTGTATGATGATCCTTAAATCCTTAAATCCAGTTGTTAGATGTTAGATTGGACATTGGAAAAATCAGAAACAATAATTGGCCATTCACATTTCCTATGGTGATAGCTATCATTAATATTGTAGTTTATGCAATTGCAACGTCCCAGTTAGTTCAATGTGACTCTTACATTTCATTGTTTAAGAGTCCAATGTCATGGGTGTTTCGAGGCTATATATGGGTCTATTACTACCTGAAAATTCAATAATATTACAATGGGTGATTAATCATACAAATTTCATTTTATTTCATTATGATACACAACCTCAATTTCCATTTGCTTCATTAAATGCATTACACGTGGATGACTAAAGCTTTTAAATGCTCCAAGTAATGAACCTCTCTTTAGAAATCTTAGCAGGCCTACTTCATTCAAGCAGTAAATATTCCATGAACACCAAATTAGATACTTAAACTCGTATCTGTCGAGGTTTATGTTCAACCTTTCTAATTTACTGTATGGCGTATTTTCTGGTTATCTGAATAACGGAATATAATTCAATTACAAACGTACTTGATTGGATGGATTTTTTAAACTAAAACATTGATCGAATGTTCAGAGCCCACATTTGCAAAGAGCAAACGTTGACATTTTGTTAAAATCGTGGAGGGGTCGAGCAACAATATACATATCAATAAATATCAATTTCCGTCCCCTTCATGAACAAAACCCTCAAATCACTGTAACACTTGTGATAATTTTAGCTTACGTGATTTAAAAATGACACTCGATATTGAAGAGAATTGTTTACAATGTTCCTGAAAATGATTTGATTACGATAGCATAGGATGTATATTTTTCGTAAATTAGGTACCTCAAAGGTTTCCATATATAATTTCCTACAACAAATTATTCAACGACGCATGGCGGGCAAACTGCAGACCCCACGAGGGATGTTTCAATCTCCAATTGGTTCTTCAGAAGAAGTCTGTGTTAAAAACCAGGGAGACAATTCGAAAAATTCATCATTATTACAACAAAGTATCATTATTCTTTTATTCTTTTCTAAATGATACAAATTTACTGAACAGCAAAAGAAACGCAAGTCCACTGTAACAATTTTGTAATTACTAATTACGCTGTATTCAGCAAATATATATATCAGAGCATTTAAAATATGTTGGCATGATGTTAATAACGTGTTGAACAGCATGCAGACATAACGAAACGTCAATACTGGTGTAGAATTTCTGCAGAGCATTATCTTGTACCATATTCATTCTCGGCGAAAACAGCCACATTGCTGTTCAAATGATGACGGGCCCAATGTGCTTTTAAATGCAATTGGAACTTGTGAAAACACTCCCATGAAGTTGTTTGATGCAAAGTCCCTGCCTTTGCTGATCTTGATTTGACGTTATGATGTCATTTTGAATTTCATTCAGAATGGTTCTATGTTTCTCATTGTGGTAAAACTTCAAGGTATTGCATTCTTTTTCGGTACCAAGGTGTTCCACGAACATATTTACAATCCTTGCAAACTGTTCAGCATGCAACCGGTCAATATCCCAGTTTCCGAAACGTTTGTTTTGCCATATATTAACCTCTTAAACATTGAGGCTAGAGTCACAATTTGGGGTCCTTTTCATAGAGAAGGTCTCGGATTACGACACGGGTCATTTGAATTTTACCAGGCCTTTTTCAATAATACTTTATTCACCAAATTAAGTTAATTATGTCAGCGATTATCGAAACCTTTAGATCAGTTTGTACTCTAGAATTCAACAGGTTTATTAGGATATGAGATTGCTTTCAAATGAGAGATTTCTCTGCATGTACATTTGTAATCTGAGTTTTAACGATTGTCCAATATCATATTCAGTTCAGAGTCATATGGCTTCGTCTGTAAACATTAGCCAGTTAGAATTGTCCTCTGTAAACATTATAACCTTGTTGGAATCTTTGCCTTCGAAATCCGAATCAAAATGTCATCGTTATCAAAACTAAACTAAACTATAAAAACTAAAATTACTGTATACAAATGAACACTTATTATAGCTATCACTTTTACAGGAATTCGGTAATCATTTTTACCAGCACCCAAAATTTAATACCAAACACTTCATTCCTAAACTGTGGTATTATGTTGTATGTTCCTCCTTCCTGAGAGACATGTTTCAGCAGTGAGTAGAGTCAATGACGGTTTATATTGGGTGAACATTTTAAGCACTCTTCAAGCATCTCCCGAACACCTCTCTTAGTCGATGTCCCTGCAATGATTAAGCACTGTAATAACGAAGTATCTAGGGGGCATTTAACAGAGGAACGCATTCGAAAACAATATTTGGATAACAACTTCTTTATTGAAGATACACGACGCTTCGAAGTATATGCTCACTACTTTATCAAGTAAATTCGACATCCTATATGATGAAGAAGTAAGCATATACATGTACTCAGAAACGTCCTGCAATTCCATAATAAAGAAGTTGTTATCCAGAAACATTTTAAGTAACATTAGTAACATTCCAGTGTCCAGTATTCTCAACTCTTTCTGTCAGTAGTCGGGAGTCGGGAGTCAACACTTACTTACAAAATAGAACTAGGATTGCCAAGGCAATACTTAGGTCTTTAAGACTTCTGCTTGACCTTGAACTCCATGTTGGACTCTCGGTTATTCATTTGTTTCTCTGCTTTAAAATGAGCTATCAAACATGTCCCTATCTTTCACAAAAATTATCCAAAGACAATGACCCTCTGAAAATGTAACAATCGCATATTAATGGACCCCTACATGATCTTTCTTACGATTAAGACAAAATGGTTAATATTTTCATACTAAGGTGTCACATAGAAAAAGTTGTGCTTTAATTTCCAGTTAAGTAGATGTAATCATCATTTAGATTGCATGCATAAGTAATGGGTTAATTACATCTGAATATTCAAGAAAATACTCAAAAATGCTGAAATATTGACCCCTATACAACGTTTGCGATGTTCGGAGCTTAACTATGAACTTTTTGATGAAAGGTTTCAACAAAAAAGTTGTTGTCCTTGAATTTGTGCATCTGAAGGTGTAAATACAATTTCATTATCTTAATTAGTAAGGCAGTTATGATCCTTTGAACTTGGCTGAAAATGGCGATTTCTGAAAAATGGCAATCTTCTATGACTTGTCACACATAAAGTATGACAGAAAAATGTTTGAAATTTATTCCCCTTAATAAAGGACATCTCTACTTCACAATGATATATTAAACATAATTGTATCTTTAGTGGTTTACAATCGAAAATTATACAAATAAAGAACCCCTCGAAAAGTCTCAAAATCACCAAATTTAAATGTTTTGGGAATATGTCCAAATTGTGCCAAAACTATAAATTTTTACATATGTTATGTTATGGAAGTGTTGAGCTGGTTATTATAAAGAGATTGCAATATATAACTTTGAAATAAGCTAATTTATAACAGAGTTATGCTCCTTTGAACACGTAGTCGAAAAAGGAACATTTAAAAAAGGACCATATTCAAGGGCAGATAACTCAAATTACAGGCCAAAATTCAAAATTCGGCCCACAGCACGCTATGGAGCAGGTATTCAGCTTTCATATGAGCTATCATAGATAGCTGTATGTATTTCCCTGATTTAGGAGAAGATTTTCAAAGACGCGTACCCTAAAAACTGCGAAAATTCACACAAAATTTAGTTTTTTCGAAATAGCAAAAAATCTATATATACGGCCGAAAAAAAGTCATTAACCTTTTTGATGGAGAATGTTATTGCGCACATTTTGGTGAAAGTTTTAAGAAAATATATTTATAAGTATTCGAGCTATGAAGGTTTAAAGTTTTGACTTCAAGGGGAGATAACTCACGAACGAAGAAAATCAAAAAAGTGACTCGTCTGTTTCCAGAGTTAGCCAAAGGCTATCATTCCTGAGAATATCATGGGAATCAGCCCAGTGGTTACTTGGGAAAAGTCTGGACAAGAAAAGTACAAATAATAATGAAGAACCAGGATAATAACAATAGGTCTTCCAGGCGTAGTCTTGAAGACCTAAATACTATTCCTCGATAAACATCACAGTGTTGAGTAAAGCTACATCTTGTCTTGTTTCACAACCTAATAAGGCAATTTTCTCTATTTTAAATTTCCAAAGAAAGAAAGATTTTTTAGTGTATGATATCACCTAGCCTCTGTCATGGATCTAAAATATGGGGTACATCCTACTGTAATACTATTGAATCTATGCATGTGAAGTTTTGTAAATATTTTTTAATACTTAGGAAAACATCGTGTAACAATATAGCATTGGGTGAGTGTGGAAGTTTGCCTTTACGATCAACTTATACAACCAATGCTGTGAAAGACTGGTGTAGACTTTTAAACATGCCTGAATATAGATTACCAAAACAATGTTATGATTTGTATGGATAAGCCAGGAAATTGGTGACAATACATTATTTATTAATTTATTTTGACATAAATTACATAATAAATTGTCTCATTCCTGGCAATCATCCATGGATAACAATAATAAATGCCATTACTACAAGCATTTCAAATCTTTATTAAATGTAGAGAGAGAGAGTAATGACATCCCTCAATATTTAAAAAATTATATTTGCCAGATATCGATTATGTAACTTTAAATTAGCAGTTGAAACTGACACAAATGTCGTATATATTGAGAGGCATTATCTATTCTGTAAATCAAATGGTATCTATGCTGTTGAAGATGCGTGGCTTAATTTTATATTTGTGATGCATACTGTGATATAAGAATTAAATAACATTCCAAAATATGCCAGGGCCGGTGGCCAGTACAAATACCGCCACGCTGCACACCAAATTCAACATTAACAAACAATATAAGTATAAAGTACAAATACCACCACAAAGACCACCTTGCACACTGGTCACTCACCTTCTCCCAATATAGATCTACAGTACAAATTCGGTCTCACTGGACACTCACCATCTCCCAATATAGATCTACAGTACAAATTCGGTCTCACTGGTCACTCACCTTCCAACAATATAGATCTACACTACAAATTCGGCCTCACTAAACACTCACCTTCTCACAAAATAGATCTACAGTACAAATTCGGCCTCACCAGACACTCGCCTTCTTACATTATATATCTACAGTACACATTCGGCCTCACTGGACACTCAACTTCTGACAATATAGATCTTAAGTACAATTTCGGTCTCACTGGACCCTCACCTTCTCCCAATATACATCTACAGTACAAAGTCGGTCTCACCTGACACTCACCTTCTCACAATATAGATCTACAGTACAAATTCGGTCTCACTGGACACTCGCCTTTTCACTTAATAGATCTTAAGTACAAATTCGGTCTCACTGGACACTTACCTTCTCCCAATATAGATCTACAGTACAAATTCGGTCTCACTGGTCACTCACCTTCTCACAATATAGATCTACAGTACAAATTCGGTCTCACTGGACACTTACCTTCTCCCAATATAGATCTACAGTATACTAGTACAAATTCGGTCTCACTGGTCACTTACCTTCTCCCAATACAGATCTACAGTACAAATTCGGTCTCACTGGACACTCACCTTCTCCCAATATAGATCTACAGTACAAATTCGGTCTCACTGGTCACTCACCTTCTACCCAATATAGATCTACAGTACAAATTCGGCCTCACTGGACACTCAACTTCTCACAATATAGATCTACAGTACAAATTCGGCCTCACTGGACACTCACCTTCTCCCAATATAGATCTACAGTACAAATTCGGTCTCACTTGTCACTCACCTTCTCACAATATAGATCTACAGTACAAATTCGGTCTCACTGGACACTCACCTTCTCCCAATATAGATCTACAGTACAAATTCGGTCTCACTGGTCACTCACCTTCTCCCAATATAGATCTACAGTACAAATTCGGTCTCACTGGTCACTCACCTTCTCCCAATATAGATCTACAGTACAAATTCGGTCTCACTGGTCACTCACCTTCTCCCAATATAGATCTACAGTACAAATTCGGTCTCACTGGTCACTCACCTTATCCCAATATAGATCTACAGTACAAATTCGGTCTCACTGGTCACTCACCTTCTCACATTATAGATCTACAGTACACATTCGGCCTCACTGGTCACTAACCTTCTCACAATATAGATCTACGGTACCATTTCGGCTTCACTGGACACTCACCTTCTCACAATATAGATCTACAGTACAAATTCGGCCTCACTAAACACTCACCTTCTCACAATATAGATCTACAATACAAATTCGGCCTCACTGGACACACACCTTCTCACAATATAGATCTACAGTACAAATTCGGCCTCACTAAACACTCACCTTCTCACAATATAGATCTACAGTACAAAATCGGCCTCACCGGACACTCGCCTTCTCACATTATATATCTACAGTACACATTCGGTCTCACTGGACACTCAACTTCTGACAATATAGATCTACAGTACAAATTCGGTCTCACTGGTCACTCACCTTCTCCCAATATAGATCTACAGTACAATTTCGGTCTCACTGGACACTCACCTTCTCACAATACAGATCTACAGTACAATTTCGGCCTCACTGGACACTCACCTTCTCACAATATAGATCTACAGTACAAATTCGACCACATTGGACACTCGCCTTCTCACAATATAGATCTATTATAGTGCAATTTCGGCCTCACTGGACACTCGCCTTCTCAAAATATAGATATACAGTACAAATTCGGTCTCACTGGTCACTCACCTTCTCACAATATAGATCTACAGTACAAATTCGGTCTCACTGGTCACTCACCTTCTCCCAATATAGATCTACAGTACAAATTCGGTCTCACTGGTCACTCACCTTCTCCCAGTATAGATCTACAGTACAAATTCGGTCTCACTGGTCACTCACCTTCTCCCAATATAGATCTACAGTACAAATTCGGTCTCACTGGTCACTCACCTTCTCACAATATAGATCTACAGTACAAATTCGGTCTCACTGGTCACTCACCTTCTCCCAATATAGATCTACAGTACAAATTCGGTCTCACTGGTCACTCACCTTCTCCCAATATAGATCTACAGTACAAATTCGGTCTCACTGGTCACTCACCTTCTCCCAATATAGATCTACAGTACAAATTCGGTCTCACTTGTCACTCACCTTCTCCCAATATAGATCTACAGTACAAATTTGGTCTCACTGGACACTCACCTTCTCCCAATATAGATCTACAGTACAAATTCGGTCTCACTGGTCACTCACCTTCTCCCAATATAGATCTACAGTACAAATTCGGTCTCACTGGTCACTCACCTTCTCCCAATATAGATCTACAGTACAAATTCGGTCTCACTGGTCACTCACCTTCTCCCAATATAGATCTACAGTACAAATTCGGTCTCACTGGTCACTCACCTTCTCCCAATATAGATCTACAGTACACATTCGGTCTCACTGGAAACTCACCTTCTCCTCTCCCCCGGCCACTTGACGTCTGTACTCAGCTTTGATTAAACCTGCAAAATGGTAAAAGGCGTTAGGTATTTTAATTGTCAATTTGATGATTGCTCGTGGTTATTTACACTATGCTTGACAATAAAACGGGGATCTTTACAACAACGGTGCAAATGAATTATTGAAAGGAAGTCGAATATTCGGGGAACGTGTTCAGATAAAAGATTGTAAATATAACATTCTTGACTAGACCATCCACCATATACAGTCAAGCCGCGATAATCCGGCCACCGATAATCCGAATCTCGCAGTTTCCGAACGGTAGGAAGATGTAACCAATCTAATCTCATTCTCTCGATTGACACTATGACGGATTACTTGACCATCCAACATATAGCATTCTCTCGATTGACACTATGACGGGTTACTTGACCATCCAACGTATAACATTCTCTCGATTGACACTATGACGGATTACTTGACCATCCAACGTATAGCATTCTCTCGATTGACACTATGACAGATTACTTGACCATCCAACGTATAGCATTCTCTCGATTGACACTATGACGGATTACTTGACCATCCAACATATAGCATTCTCTCGATTGACACTATGACGGATTACTTGACCATCCAACATATAACATTCTCTCGATTGACACTATGACGGATTACTTGACCATCCAACGTATAGCATTCTCTCGATTGACACTATGACGGATTACTTGACCATCCAACATATAACATTCTCTCGATTGACACTATGACGGATTACTTGACCATCCAACGTATAGCATTCTCTCGATTGACACTATGACGGATTACTTGACCATCCAACATATAACATTCTCTCGATTGACACTATGACGGATTACTTGACCATCCAACGTATAGCATTCTCTCGATTGACACTATGACGGATTACTTGACCATCCAACATATAACATTCTCTCGATTGACACTATGACGGATTACTTGACCATCCAACGTATAGCATTCTCTCGATTGACACTATGACGGATTACTTGACCATCCAACGTATAGCATTCTCTCGATTGACACTATGACGGATTACTTGACCATCCAACATATAACATTCTCTCGATTGACACTATGACGGATTACTTGACCATCCAACGTATAACATTCTCTCGATTGACACTATGACGGATTACTTGACCATCCAACATATAACATTCTCTCGATTGACACTATGACGGATTACTTGACCATCCAACATATAACATTCTCTCGATTGACACTATGACGGATTACTTGACCATCCAACGTATAGCATTCTCTCGATTGACACAATGGATTACTTGACCATCCAACATATAACATTCTCTCGATTGACACTATGACGGATTACTTGACCATCCAACGTATAGCATTCTCTCGATTGACACTATGACGGATTACTTGACCATCCAACATATAGCATTCTCTCGATTGACACTATGACGGATTACTTGACCATCCAACGTATAGCATTCTCTCGATTGACACTATGACGGATTACTTGACCATCCAACATATAGCATTCTCTCGATTGACACTATGACGGATTACTTGACCATCCAACGTATAGCATTCTCTCGATTGACACTATGACGGATTACTTGACCATCCAACATATAACATTCTCTCGATTGACACTATGACGGATTACTTGACCATCCAACGTATAGCATTCTCTCGATTGACACTATGACGGATTACTTCACCATCCAACATATAGCATTCTCTCGATTGACACTATGACGGATTACTTGACCATCCAACATATAGCATTCTCTCGATTGACACTATGACGGATTACTTGACCATCCAACATATAGCATTCTCTCGATTGACACTATGACGGATTACTTGACCATCCAACGTATAACATTCTCTCGATTGACACTATGACGGATTACTTGACCATCCAACATATAGCATTCTCTCGATTGACACTATGACGGATTACTTGACCATCCAACATATAACATTCTCTCGATTGACACTATGACGGGTTACTTGACCATCCAACGTATAACATTCTCTCGATTGACACTATGACGGATTACTTGACCATCCAACATATAGCATTCTCTCGATTGACACTATGACGGATTACTTGACCATCCAACATATAGCATTCTCTCGATTGACACTATGACGGATTACTTGACCATCCAACGTATAGCATTCTCTCGATTGACACTATGACGGATTACTTGACCATCCAACATATAACATTCTCTCGATTGACACTATGACGGATTACTTGACCATCCAACATATAACATTCTCTCGATTGACACTATGACGGATTACTTGACCATCCAACGTATAGCATTCTCTCGATTGACACTATGACGGATTACTTGACCATCCAACATATAGCATTCTCTCGATTGACACTTTGACGGATTACTTGACCATCCAACGTATAACATTCTCTCGATTGACACTATGACGGATTACTTGACCATCCAACATATAGCATTCTCTCGATTGACACTATGACGGATTACTTGACCATCCAACATATAACATTCTCTCGATTGACACTATGACGGATTACTTGACCATCCAACGTATAACATTCTCTCAATTGACACTATGACGGATTACTTGACGATCCAACATATAGCATTCTCTCGATTGACATTACAAGATTACATGACCACTAAAACGACAGCCTACTATTCTATCTAAAGATAAACAGAAAAAATACTATTAGGAAGTATGATTAATGAAGCTGAATGTGACCATATGGCAAGACGTTCCATCACACCATAAGTGCTGTTTACAGAACAAATAAATTCACTCAGCTGGCATATTCCTCACCAATCGCGCAAAAATTATCATAATTACTATTTTCCAATTAAAATCGAGTAACATCATTGTGCATGTGTAGAAACCGAAACTACACGTCCCATTTACATGCACAGTAGTTAAATGACCAATTAAATGTTATCACCTAAGATTTGGCATTTTGTCTGTTTTAAATAAGATTCCAAAAGAACCTTTGACTCATTGGCATTAATTGTACGGTTTTCGATCAAATATCACTACTTGTACCTTCATTTCGTCAATATATGTGATATGTGATGATTTCAGTTCAAACTAGATGATACCTTCTTGGAAAAAAGGTATTTAGTGATTTCAGAACTGGTGACCTTGACCCTATCTTGTGACCATGACCTTTGATATTCAAGGTCAATTAACACAATCAATTATTACTTTTCATTGTATATAACAATCATGTAATGATTCAAAGTGTTAATAGTTGAAATAAGACTTTTTTGCAAAAACATGCTTAAGTCGTGACCTCGTTCTGTCCTTGACCTTTGACGGACCTTAGCGAAAACCTTTTCAAATCTTGGCCTTTCTCCATAGTTGATATACACCAAAGAAGAGCCTGATAGCACACATACTTTTCAAGTTATCGTGTTTATTTTAGGAATTTCAGAACTCTTGACCTTGACCTTTGACCTTTGACCCCAGGGGTAGAAGTAAGAAGTTATGTATATGAGTTCTTAAAACCTCTAGGAAAAAAGTTATAGCCAATACAAAACGGGGCGGCGACGGAAACTGCGCAAAAATGGATAGCAGCTCCGACTTAGTCGGAGCTGCTGCTAATAATTTCACTCAATTTGCATATTCATCCCCAATAGCCAAATATATCATAATAACTAGTTTCTAATTAACATTGTATAGTAACATTATGACGTCACACCGTCAAACTATGCAGAGGTATTACAATAATGACGTAAACCTATTAGACTGCAGTAGTTTCCACGGACGAGTGTCCCGAGTGCAAAATCAGCTCTGCTGGAAAAGGCTCGTAAAATCTCCAACATAAGTAAGTAAACGGAGGAGTAATAGAAATGAACGAAGGTAAAATGAAAAGTCGTGTACCCGTCATGAGGGTTCCAAGAAGCAGTACACCAGACACTGTGATGTTAGCCCACAAGACGTCCACTCTGTTCATCATAGCCCTCATCCCCAGGGTGAACACGATCCCAAATAACTATAACATAATGGACACTATATCATAATTCGGTATGTGAAACAAAATAAGAGTAATCTTAGGTATATCTGTGGGAAGTGCCTGGCACATCAGGGATACATTTTCACTATATATATTAGTCAGCAGTTATGTTCTAAAGACTCTAAAGAATTCTTAATTGTTAATATTGGGGTACTGTTGAAATAGTAGGTGATGTAATGGACGTATCAACACTCCTTGAATTAAATCATTTAATGATGATAATTGTTGTTGATGACAGACGAACATTTACAATCGTATCTCAACATAATTGTGGCATTAATACAATGAACTTATCAACATTCTCTGAGGCAAAATGAATTACATCATTTCAGTGATGATAATTGTTTGAAATTACTGATGAAAAATTGCAATCGTATCTCAACATAATTGTGGCATTAAGTGTATTCAATTGGCATGACCTTTAACTTACACACATTTTACCCTAATCTGCAGTACTTATCTGTACAGATGCACCCCAAGTAGGAAGTAATGTCAAGGATTAAACTGATTCAACATTCCTATTGCTAAACCATCACAGGTTCTGCATACGCTCCTGTTTTAATTCTTCAAAATGGTTATCGTATTTTGGTCGCTTATACATAGTTACATACACAGTTAGTTACATACACAGTTAGTTACATACACAGTTAGTTACATACACAGTTAGTTACATACACAGTTAGTTACATACACAGTTAGTTACAAACACAGTTAGTTACATACACAGTTAGTTACATACACAGTTAGTTACATACACAGTTAGTTACATACACAGTTAGTTACATACACAGTTAGTTACATACACTGTTAGTTACATACACAGTTAGTTACATACACAGTTAGTTACATACACAGTTAGTTACATACACAGTTAGTTACATACACAGTTAGTTACATACACAGTTAGTTACATACACAGTTAGTTACATACACAGTTAGTTACATACACAGTTAGTTACATACACAGTTAGTTACATACACAGTTAGTTACATACACAGTTAGTTACATACACAGTTAGTTACATACACAGTTAGTTACAAACACAGTTAGTTACATACACAGTTAGTTACATACACAGTTAGTTACATACACTGTTAGTTACATACACAGTTAGTTACATACACAGTTAGTTACATACACTGTTAGTTACATACACAGTTAGTTACATACACAGTTAGTTACATACACAGTTAGTTACATACACAGTTAGTTACATACACAGTTAGTTACATACACAGTTAGTTACATACACAGTTAGTTACATACACAGTTAGTTACATACACAGTTAGTTACATACACAGTTAGTTACATACACAGTTAGTTACATACACAGTTAGTTACATACACAGTTAGTTACATACACAGTTAGTTACATACACAGTTAGTTACATACACAGTTAGTTACATACACAGTTAGTTACATACACAGTTAGTTACATACACAGTTAGTTACATACACAGTTAGTTACATACACTGTTAGTTACATACACAGTTAGTTACATACACAGTTAGTTACATACACTGTTAGTTACATACACTGTTAGTTACATACACTGTTAGTTACATACACTGTTAGTTACATACACAGTTAGTTACATACACAGTTAGTTACATACACAGTAAGTTACATACACAGTTAGTTACATACACAGTTAGTTACATACACAGTTAGTTACATACACAGTTAGTTACATACACAGTTAGTTACATACACAGTTAGTTACAAACACAGTTAGTTACATACACAGTTAGTTACATACACAGTTAGTTACATACACAGTTAGTTACATACACAGTTAGTTACATACACTGTTAGTTTCATACACAGTTAGTTACATACACTGTTAGTTACATACACAGTTAGTTACATACACTGTTAGCTACATACACAGTTAGTTACATACACTGTTAGTTTCATACACAGTTAGTTACATACACTGTTAGTTACATACACAGTTAGTTACATACACTGTTAGTTACATACACAGTTAGTTACATACAATGTTAGTTACATACACATTTAGTTACATACACAGTTAGTTACATACACAGTTAGTTACATACACAGTTAGTTACATACACTGTTAGTTACATACACTGTTAGTTTCATACACAGTTAGTTACATACACTGTTAGTTACATACACAGTTAGTTACACACACTGTTAGTTTCATACACAGTTAGTTACATACACAGTTAGTTACATACACAGTTAGTTACATACACAGTTAGTTACATACACAGTTAGTTACATACACAGTTAGTTACATACACAGTTAGTTACATACACTGTTAGTTACATACACTGTTAGTTTCATACACAGTTAGTTACATACACTGTTAGTTACATACACAGTTAGTTACATACACTGTTAGTTTCATACACAGTTAGTTACATACACAGTTAGTTACATACACAGTTAGTTACATACACAGTTAGTTACATACACTGTTAGTTACATACACAGTTAGTTTCATACACAGTTAGTTACATACACAGTTAGTTACATACACAGTTAGTTACATACACTGTTAGTTTCATACACAGTTAGTTACATACACAGTTAGTTACACACATCTTTTGAAACATGCTAAACTATATAAGGCTTACTGCATATAAACTGACACCAAGCATCGAATCATCATACGTTTCGCAATATCCGGTAAATAGACTGACACTTTTTATCTTTTATCCAGTTATTTTTTTATTTATTCATAGGTAAAATAAGTTAATCGGGAATTGTTTTCAGAAATATATTTTTATAAAAAATATAATACGAAGACCGGCTGTGGGTATTACTATTGTTGATGTTGAACTGATACATCTGTATTTCCAACTGTAATGAATGAAGCTTATTTGTGATTACTTGAACTACAAATAGAATACGGAACGATAAGGTGTGGGTTTCCGGCACCTGCGCAGACGCATTGAGCAGTCCCGAAGAAGTCCCTTCTGGCTCCGGAAACGTTAGTTCAGCAGCAAACTCGAACCCGACCGGAAGATAGCCGGTCATGAAGAACCTGATCGTGAATGTAAAATTGTGGACATTAACTTCAAATGTTCAGTTTCATTGTCAACTTTCAGTCAGGTTTGGGCAAACATCAATATAGACATTTGAAGACATTTTGCTCTAAACCCTAAATTGTCCCAAAATGATGTTAAACAAATCTCAGTGTTATACCATTTTTGCATTTAGTTTCTCCATATTGTGGTTCAGCAGAGGAATTTTATCTCGACATTATTCGTGCACATTCTGACATGGAACATGTTCAGATGTCAGATTAATCGTTGACAAGTCCAACTGATGTTGCTGTTTTACCCCATGGCACCTGCAGTGATGAATACGACCCAGATGTAGCCCGTGTCCATTGTGAAGGTAAAGATCACCATACACGCCATTGACAGGAAGTAGATCCCGAGTGACGTCCCCCTGAAGTATAATTCGTTATGTGATTAATATCCAATTTCTTTACAGTGACATCTGATGTGTACAGATTTACTTTGAAGAAAGTTCTATCTAGGTATTTTATGAAGAAGCAATCCCAAAAGGACAATTCTGTTTATGCATACTGTATGTTATCAAAATAAGATTATACACAATAAAGAACATACAACACAGAGTAGTTCTGCTAGTTTGATGACTTGAGATTTGACAATTTGACCAAGACGAGTACACATGTACTTTGAAAAACCACTAAGAACTGAAGCCATTCGTTTTCGTTTAGCTACGGCAGAACAAAGCATTAGTCTTACTATTTGTTATTTGTTACAATATAAATGTCTTATAATAAAAAAAAAATTCAAATTAGTTGAAATACGGCATGTAATGCACAAATAAAATGCCAGATAGTCCGATAGAATCCTCCCTTTAAACTGACTTATTAGTGATTTGTCAACGACACGACTAACTTGAATGTCCTTGTTTTGTCCAGCCATATTCCGGCCAAGATGGCGCCGACGATACCGACTATAACAATCATGAGTCCGATTCTCCCAGCATTCACTTCTTCGCCCTAAAACAATTAGGTCAGATTTTCTTGGGTTTAGGCGAAAAAAGTTGCCAGAACTTCATTCAATTATTGTAAACAGGATGGCAACTGACAATACGTATACAAATCAATCAAGACAAAAGTAACGTGACCTGCTTGTTTGTTTCCCTCCATGTTGTATGACAACGCCATTTTCAACACATTGTTGATTTCAGAGTATGTGACATTTTTAATTAAGTTGATCGTTTAGTTTGTACATACCGGAAAGTAATGAAGCACAATGGCGTTCAGCAGCGTGGCAATAGCGTAGTAGCATCCTACATTCACTCCTGCAGGAGTTGGGGAGTTGTTGAAATTCAAATAAAAAAAAGAATAATAAAAGGCTTCATGACATATGAGAAATTAAACGAGACACGGCAGTTTCTAGAAAAATTTTAAATTTTAAATAAGTGTATCAATTCAAATGATGAGGGATAAGTTTGTGACACTGTAATTTGATGCTGAAAAGCATTGTTTAAAGACAATAAGAATTAATAGGATACATATTTCCATCTGGTCGCGTATGTTAGAAAATCGGTTCATTAAATCAATAAATATATTATCAAAAGAAATAACATCCTCATAATATTATATTATTTGAATAAGTTATTCAGTATATGTTGCTTTTAAATGTAATCGAAACCTGCTTGCATACCTATATATATATATATATATATATATATATATATATATATATATATATATATATATATATATATATATATATTATATACTTATGTATAAACATTTTATTCTACATCGCACGTACATGTGTAATTACCATACAGTATAATTAACAATTTGAGCATTATCTCTTGATTTAGAGTATGAAATAAAACGATTAATTAAGGATGATATTACCGTACGAAATAACGAGCAATATAAAGGGTCCGGATTTTAGAAGACGTTTTAGTGAACTGATGTAATGTTGTCCCTCTGTTTCCTGTATAGCGACCAGCTGTGCCCGACTCGGTGGTTTGGGTGGGTGGTCCCGAAATCCTGTGAACGAGAATAATTAAACTAGCATTAATTCTACTAGTTACTAAGTTTTTATTATGATTTTGTTAAGGACAGCAGCAGTATTACCGATGAGTATAGCGATGAAGATGGCGGTGGTGGTCCCTGCAGTGATGTACATCATGAGACTTAAACCAGCTCCCACCACCTCCAGATCAGGGTCGTTAGGAACCAACATCGGCGGTAAGAGGAACCCGACTGCAGCGCCCAGCTGGAAATCAATTGCGATAGGTTGATAGTCAGAGCTTACAGTTGACAGTTACGTGTGTCTCGGGTTATTTCATGTCCGTATCAAGAACAACTCATTCATCGGCCAAATTCAATGAGACCATCACTGGTATCACGGATACGTAGAACACATATTTAGGACATTTGACACAATATAAAATACAAATTGTTTAAACATTAGATATATACACAGCTCTAAGTTGAATACATAAGCTTTATCTATCTATAGTTGTAACAATACTATGACCCTTTTACTTCCTTTTAGTTGCTGCTTGTTTATGGTTACCAAGGAGATGATAAACGCTTTGCAATTGGTTTATGTTTATACGAATACAAAGCGGATAGAAGAAAAGAAGATAGAAAACATAACTATGTAAGAAAATGTTTCCGGGAAAACTCGAAATAATTGTATTACCTGATTACCGAACACGCCGATAGATGTGGCAGTGGACACTTCATCCGGACCAAACCAGGCGGCAGCAAGAGGTGCAGGCATTCCTAGTACCCAGATTTGAGCCACAGAACATATTGCCTGAGCGAACATAAGAACACCGAACCTATCAGGACTGACACTGCCACACTTAATCCAAGCACCAACAGCGTTGAGGAAGGATCCTACGATGTTACAGACCCGCAAACCCTTGGAGTCCATCAACCAGGTGGCCGGGAAGATCAGGGGGATATAGGCCAGCATGTAGACCATAGACAACCAGTCCACAGCCGTCTCCTGTTGGAGGGAGTCCCCTGGTAAACTCTCGTTGTAGTAGCTGAGCATGACGTTGGCGATGATGTTGAGATGGATCCACTGGAAGTTGTTGCTGAAGGAGTAGAGACAGAAGAGTCCGAGCATCACCCACCGTTTCTTGTACACATGGATCTCGCATTCTCCATCAGTTGGAGGTTTGTCCGGCAGAGTTGGTTTGAGATTCGTGTTGGGGATATCAGCGTTAATCTCTCCCTTGTTATCCATGATTTAAGTCTCCTAACTGAAGTGGATTGAAAACATGAAGAAATGTTTGAGAATCATATACAAACTTAAGTTATATTTCTGACATAAAAACGTGTTATTTTATGCTTCTATTTTGTTTCTTACGCACCTTTGTCACATCAAATAAAGACGTTGTTTTACACAAACTATTAAGTAGATGTATGAATACATGAGTATATAAGACGAATGATAGTGACACAAACATGACGTTGCTGGTGACAGAGGCTCGTGGTTCAAGCATGATGATCTTTAGGGTCTCATTCATCGGAATTTTAAAATGACTTCGAGTACATGTATGTAAATGTTTCTATAATTCAGCATTAATTTGTATTATATTTGTTAACAATGTGGTGTATGACGTAAAACACAAAAACGACTTGAAAGATTCTCGAGGCAGCACAATCATGGATTGCAGAATCATTATGACAACGCATGTGAAAATGTATCTTCGACCCCGATAAGAGAGTACTGAGTGTTGTTCTTGCCACTCAACGCAATTTTGTGACATTAACAAAATATGTTTCTGTAAGTCTTTGGTACAATGATTTTACTGTATATAATTATAATGAGGATACTTATATGGCGCTAAACACACAACTCAAAGGGACGTGCTATTACCCTGGTATAAGGACCAACATCGTTCCTTTTTCATTTTCAACTTTCCTTGGGTTATGCAACCTGAGCTACCAATTAAAATACATATATACAATTTGAATACACGTTTATCTATTCATTGCAACTTTAAGTTTGGCGCGCACTCAGGTGGACGACCATCAGGTATATGAGTAGTGTCTTGTACACAGAGTCTTTTGTTGTTCCAATGTCGACAGCTTGATGGAAGTTCGCTTCTTTTGTTCAAGATGTTCCCTCTCAAGCTGAGTACAGAAAGCGTGTCCTCGATGCACATACTGCAGTTACCAGAGTCTCTTTTGTTCGTGTTTGATTCTTTAGCAATGTCCCATTTGATTTTTAATTCTTTGTTTTTTCACTTTAGTTTCCAGATGTGTTTTGAAAGTTCTGTTTCTTTTTCCATATCGTTCCAGACGAAATGACTTGGTGTGGTACTGTGCCTTGTCTTAAATGGACCCCTCACACGACCGATATAAGGCATGGTGCTTGTCAGTTTCTACAGCTGCCTTGTAGATTATGTCATTAGTAAAGCATTTCCCATTAAGAGGACAGTTGCTCTTTTGTCTACAGTTATATTGCTTTTTTTTGGTTCTTCTGAGTTACTTGTTTTGCTTACAGCTACTTGTAGCTGATCTTTATTTTGAATAGCTTGGCCACGCGGAAATGTTGTCGATGGTCCTGGGGAAAATTTACTTTAAATTAGGTCTTTGATAAATTCATAAGTTCTATGGTTGTATACATGTAAGCAACCGTTAATACGAGTCATTCACATTGAAACTTTATTCTTAGTCTGAAGCAGACTAGTCTTCATTGTCATGAATATCACGTTTACACAAACTTGTATGACTTGGGGTTCTTTTAATTTGGTTGACTGTATAAAGTTGAAATGTAATTATTATTAATAATAGCACACCATTTGTTGACGGGCAAGTGTATTATGTTCCGTGCAATCTAGGAAACATTACAATCTGCAGATTGTCCGAACAATCTAGGAATGTTTCACCATTCCTAGATTGTTTAAATACTCTGCAGATTGTGAAACCTGAACAATCTAAGAATGATCACAATCTAGGTATTTGTTTTACTTGCAGTTATATGTTGTAGATTGTAAGCATATTCAACTCATTTCCTGTCTACCTTAATACATATGGAATTAATATGTAATTGTGAAATCTTCTACCGACTATAAGGCCCTTTTTTAGATTGTGGAGCGTGTTAATTCGTTTCTCTATCCTTTCTACCAACAGTAAGGTTTGATTACTAGATTTTGAAAATTCTGATGTTGATTTTTAAAGAGTGGTAGGTTTTCATATTTAATCTGCCAACTATGGGGGTCGATTCCTAGATTGTGAAGGGTTTTCTTATAGCTTTTCTATCTTATCTACAGACTATATGGACCATATTCAGCTTCCCGGGCCTACGTTCTCGCTAGAAGGTCCAGGAAGCTGAATATGGGATACTCTGGGTCAACTGAATGTCAAGGTCATAATGGCTGACATTTAGTGACGAAGGCACTGCATGGCGATGATTTGAGACAAAATGCCGTAGTACAGTCGGAGAAATTATATGTAGGTGTTGTAATATTTTTTTAAATCTGTAGTTTCACTCTGCGGTTCGAATATGCCGATTCATAGGTGCTGTCAACATTGATGGAATTAATAAACGATTTTAAAAGATGAGTTTTCGCTGATTTTCGTGAGCGTCTAAATTGGCTTGAAATGTGGAGGTAGCAATATATGGACTGTTTTGTCGCATAGCATTTGAAATAATGATCCGATTGTGACCATTTATAGCCCATTTCGTAGGGAAATCATTTAGCTTTCGTACCGTAGTCAACGACTGTGCCATAAAAATAGTTTTTGATGTGAAATATGAGTTTGAATGAGCATGGGGTGGTTTCGTCGTTACATCCCTTTCCTTTTATATAGTAATAGGGTAGGGTCTATATAGGTAGATGTCTTCCAAGCGCTGTTTCTAAGCGATAAACGCCCCTGTGCCGACTATAAGGATCTAATTTCTTTCAGACGATAGGGGTCGGTTCCCAGATTAGAAATATCATAACCATCACTAGGACCCCCTTCGGTTATACCCCAAACTTTTAACAAACGAGTTAGATAACCTTTACAAACACATTCTTAGATTGTGAGCATTCTCAGATTGTTAGGGTCGAACAATCTACAGATTGTTTAAACAATCTAGAAATGGTGAATTATACCTATATTGTGAGATCACAATCTGCAGATTGTTTGAACAATTTACAGATTGTGACATACCCTAGATGGTTCGTAACATGAAAACCTAACATAGCATTTTTCTTACATAGGTAACCAACTCTGAGGTAAGATATAACACACTGACAAGTGTTTATGGGACATATCACACTAACAGCATTCTCTGCACATAGAGGTTACTCCACTCAGTTATTAAAGACACTGTAGCACTTTGTTGTGCATATTAATGTTTCTAACATTGATGATTTATTATTAACATTTATTCAATATATTGTTACATTAGAGGGTAAAACATCTCATTACAGGACCCGATAACCCGTATACATAGAACACGGTTATCGAGACTTTTGATTGGTTGCAGTTTGTTGTGTAATCAACGACGTTCTTTCAAACCGTCTTTCCCCATAACTGTCGAAATGACCAGGGTTGTTTCATTTGTGCGATGCCAATATCTTGTTTAAAAGAAATAATTTGATCACAGATATTAGAGTATGGTTGATTAGATTGAAATAAGGACGTTACCAGTGCAGAAAACTTTCACAGCCAAGGAGTTAAATATGCTCAATGTACCACAGAAGTTACGAGTACTGAGTGAAGTAACAGATCAGTTCCAGTAAACTGACGCATATTTGGATGTCACATTTTAATTCTTGATCCACGTGTGTTATCCTTGATAAATTGTATCCATGGTAACCTGACATTCGAGTACAGCTCTTTTCTCGAATGACCAATAGATCGAACAGATTACAACCATAAGATAATACATCTTATGAATACATGCAAAATGATTTCATGTTTACGATTAAATGGCTCACTTTAAGATACGAGCCGTAAGGCCATATAAATGAACATCTACAAGGTGTTATATCAACAATCCAGGCTGACAAACGCGTTTAACCTAGATATATATACTTCACATGTAAAATAAGTAAACATCATCGGATATATCGCAGCTCCTAGAACGTGATGTCGAACATGAAAACAGTGGATTTGATGTTGTCAAGATAGGTATGTTTTTGTCTCACACTGTTTCCTATGTCAGTTTAATTTGAAGGCATGTCCTACTTTCTCTATGAGGTGCATTGACTTGAACGGCATCTATGACACTCGTTTATGTTTTCTAGTTATACCAGAATGTCTTTGTATGATATGAAAGCCTTCCATATTTTAATTCATTATTCACGGACTTGCATGAGCCCTAGTTTATTATAGAGCTGTGTGCTTCCAAATTCACATAACAATCCTTTAACATTACTGTACGTTGAACAGTTGCTCGAAAAGCGTCAATTCGATATAAAAATGTGTTTTGACGTATGATATGTCCGTGATGTCTTGTATCGAACCTGTGACGAGTTGTATTGACTAGCTATGTGACAGGTGTAATTTTCCATACGATGTAAAATGGTGTGATGTAAAATGCTGTGTAGTCAGGCAAAGACAAAGGCTCTGTGGATAGTTGATCCCTCTTTTTAGCAAGCTGTGCGCCATACCTCATCTCCATACAGTATTCCGGACAAACGAGGTATTATAATTAGTGTACTGAACTTTCCATCCCATGCAACTATAGGGAGCTAAACAACAGAGTGTACATCCGTCTCGTCAGTAGGTATTGTGTTTACAGTACGCATTGTTTACATTCATGGCTTGGAGATAGGACAAGTTATATCTCTCTTAAACACTGATAAGTGACATAGAATCATGACAGACTGACAAGGTACTTACCCTCTGTCAGCTAGGGAATTCCCGACACCGCGCAGTGCATGCTGGTACAGTCTGTATCCGCCTTCACTGATAATTAACATCCAAGATCAAAGTTCACATGTTGCCGAAAGATCCCGGCTTTATAGGCCTTCCTTGGGGTTAATATTTTTTGTCTCGAACCCCCTTAACTTCTCCTCTGAATCCGCCACTCGGCTTAATTGTTATATAATCATTTTATATTTGTAATCCACAGTCTCTTTGAAATAGAAAAACTGAAATGCGTGTATCGGGAAGAAGAAACAGAAACATTCCATTGTATATTTTACTTAGAAATCTAGAAATGGTCGATGGTATAACATAATGTTTAAATAGAAAATCATAATCCTTATTAAACATATGATGTTTGCAGAAAAAAATAACAACGCTTTTACCCTAACTATCATTGCAGCATTCCGTCAAGCAAGAACTCTCGCTACAGTGTGATTGCATGAAATGTCAGTCCTATAGCTTATTATTCAAATGTATTATTTGTATTCACTGTTCTGACGAATACCAGTTTGTAGTGCTCTAAATTGTAATAATTTCTCCAACTTGTCAAAATTGACCCTAATTAAAAAACTTGCTCCAAAATGCAACAACTGCTCCGAAGTGTAATAGTTGTTGCAAAACGTACCATGGGAACTGGGTTATGATGAATTTGACATACCGCTAACTATTTGCAAAATGAATATCAATATATTGATAATGAAAATGTTTATTTGCTGTGTAAATCACATAGAGATAGAATAAGAGTCAGAGAGTCACAGATCACGAGGTCTGGTATGTTCCCTAACCTATTAAATGTATAGCTGAAATTTCACAAAGGTTTATGTGTCACAACTACAACTTGGAACTCCGCTTTTCAGAAATAATGTTGAAGTGCATCCACTTTTTGTTTCTTTAAGCCTGCAGATATATACACGCTGTCAGTATATCCAGTTTGATTCATTTCTCTGCATTCACGTTTGCTGCGAGTCATTTCAAGATCGCTAAAATAGGTTTAGTTTTGAGAACTATTTACAACTGCAAGACTGTGAAATAACCAAACTATTTCAATTGTAGCTTCATGTTAATCATCTAAGGGACAAATGAACCTGACCTTTACCGTTAGATATTTTTTTGAAAAATGAATATTATGACATAGATATTGACAATTGATATACGCTGTCTACCAAATAGAGATCGAAATAGAAGCAGAGAGAAAGAAAGAAATTAAGCTCATATTTGACCAGAGCACGGGATCTTGTATACGGTATATCCTTCAAAACAAGAACCGCATCGGTGAAACTTCTCACATGAACATCTGTCACAACATGAACTCAGAACGACGCCCCTTTCCAGCAACAGTTTCTGTTTTCATTCATGTCTAGTTTCATGACATCTTCAGATATGTATAGATTGTTGGTGTAGTCAGTTTGATTCATTTATGTCAATATTTCCTTCAGTGTGAGGGGGCGGCATAGCGTAGTGGTTAGCACAGTGGTTAGCGTAGTGGTTAGCGCGTTCGGCTTCGAATCAAGAAGCACGGCAACTTTGTCTGCAGTAGAGAACTGTTCTCCACACAGTAAGGTTTGGATCCAATGCTACACTGAATTTCAGCGGAGTACAACCCATGGTTCGCTAGTTCCAGCCGTTGTTCGCAGGTTTCACCACAATGCATATCAACATGGCGTTGCGGGCTTTCTCCCTGTCGTAACACTAGCAGCCGCGATATAAGTGAAATAGTCTTGAAAGCGGCGTTAAACCCAAACTCACCTCACCTCACCTTCAGTGTGATTTCTTTGTGTGTATTTACGTTTACTGCATAATTGTTCAAATCACTTAACATTATCCTTTATTTTGTCTGTGCGTTTTATATATTATTTTTGTAACCACTGAAGTAAAGTAGCATCCAGTATATTGAGGATATTGCTTTTGGCTTTGATACGTGCAAAATTACCAATTTGGACGATTTCGGTTCTACTAAGTTTGCTTATTCTAAATATTCATTCCAAATCGCCAAATATATGATAAGTGTTTGTTTCCCGTGAATTTGAGTACCGTATTTATACAGTGCAGACACGGAAACTTTAACATGGACAGTAACATATCGCCACTAGACTGAGTCGACTATAATTTAAACAGTAATTTTCGGTAACAGTCAGTACTTATAAATAAGATAACACTATTTATAACGTTTGGCAAATTTGATTCAAACAAAACACTGGTTGTTCGATGAAATAACGTTTTTTTTCTGACAGCAACATGTATCCATATGGATGAAATTTATCAAATGTATATCTGTTACTTTTTTGTAATTTAATCTATGGGAGTATCGTTGCCATTTTCCACATATTTTACACACAATATGATACTCCGTGTTGTTGGTATGGTACTGAACAACTTCTAAACGCAAGGCATAACTCTTGCCAGTTTCCATTACTGGCCGATTTAAGCCTTGCAGTATTTCCCTCGCTTTGTTGTGCCAAGATAGTGAATCGCTGCACCAGAAATGCATAGTGGGCCTTGATTTTCAAGCACAGATATCTTAAGGAAATACTGCAAGGCCTAAATCAGCCAGTAATGGAGACTGGTAAGAGTTATGCCTTGCTTTGGGAAGTTGGGTGCTGAAGTATTGTTGTTTAAAATAAGTGTCATGCGTTAATATAAACTAAATAATCCCCCCATATGGGGTAAATTATGTTAAGTTGGTTTGAATCTGAATAAAATGAATCAGCATATATATTGAACGAATACCTCCAACAAAACCGGGAAAACTATTAAACATGTTTAAGTCAATATTTACACTCTCTGATTACTGTTATCAACTGGTCTTACTCAAACACTTCCGGTGTCAGGATAACATCGGATGTGTGATTAAATTGATTTTGTATTAGCATCTGTTTACATACGTTTCCATTAGAAACCGTATGTTTATACTCTTATACATGCATTTCTTGAAGGAATCGATTAAAGAAAGAACAGAGGTTTGCGATTCAGTTCCATTTAAGTTCTTTATTATTCATTTCAAATACAGAAATACGAATATGTATATGAAGATTTATCATCCAAAACTCTGTTCCACTCTGTTCTCTGTTGTGTGAGATCAAGCGATATCTCCTAGCAGATGTCGTTTTGACAGTAGAGTTTGCACAATGCCCTGTAAAGTATTCAGTTCCATTTTAGTATATTATTATTATTCATTTCAAATACAGAATTACGAATATGTTTTTGTAGATTAATCATCCAAAACTCTGTTTCACTCTGTTCTTTGTTGTGTGATATTGAAATGAACGTGTTATACATCATTTCGGGATTAACTGGAACCCCATAAAGACGATGAATATTTAAGATGTCAAAATGTTCGGAGTTATATAGAATTCAGTATTTCCCTGATTATAAATCCTATCGGATATAGATAAAACATTTCTCTTTGAAGCATTATTTCACACTGATGATAGTACTAGACTTCAACAGTCTTTGTGTAATGATTTTATTATGAACATAATATTTCACAGAATTACATTTTGCTTTAGCTGCAAAAGTGCGTTGTTTTGATATCAATATGCACTTTTCAAAGAAATTAGCAAAAAGTGCATATATCTGCTGCATCGTGATATACAAATATATAGATATGCATGAATTGATTACCAATTGTAATTCTTTCTCAGTTCAAAGTAATTTTTAAACTATTGAAACATTTAGAAACCTTTACAAACACTAGTTGGTTAGCCAGGGCATCTGTGATTTGTTGTCCGTCATTCTAGAACAAACTAATCTCATTTCAGACAGTTACCTTGCTAGTGCTTATTTAATGCAAGTCCTCGAAAAGTCGCTGGTAAGTCGCCACAGGCTGGCGTATTTGTTTCTTTTGATTGACATGAAATCGATTCAGTCTCTTTCAAAATCTGGTAAGATCTACTAAACTGTGTCATTGGGTCGTTTTGCCATGGCACAATCCAGAAAAATCTACTGCCTTTCCACGTTTGATAAATATTTTATTGTATAATGTTGTTATGTTGATATGTAATGTGTTTTTATACAAAAACATTTATCGGATAATCAAACAAGTGTGGCTGCCGTGTGTTATATACGTTAGCTTAGTCTTTCCATGTCGCATTCACATTATTATTACAGCTACAGTTTTTCAAGATTTCTCTATAGTTTCCTAATATTGTTTTCCAATATGCTAATCTTGCACATATGTAATAATTATTTACATTAGGTGCCAATGTCGAGTCGATAGAAATAGTGCTATGATGGTTATAGAACTTCAAACAAATCTGAAACAAGGGTCTTCCTTACATCTAAAGTAACGCTGAATTACCGACTTCCTTACAAATCAGTTAGATTAATTCTTTCAAAGTTATTGTACTATATGCGTTTATATAGCTGGAAGAAGGCGACAACCATTGTCTCTGAGATTCAGAGGCGACGCTCTGTCTGTAACAGCTCCATTTCCGGTTCACGAATGTGTCACAGTACTGGTTTCCGGTTATTTCTCAGATCAGTTGGTCTCTTTCCAAGGCTACATTGCGTCTGACAGAAATTGAGATAAGGAGAGTCACAATTTATATGAAGGTTAACAAAACATGCACTTTTAAGGCTAAACACAATGGCTATCTTTTCTCAAATGGGAATGACAGTTCGGTTCTGAAATTTTTGTTTGATGAATTAACCCTTGTTTCAGAAATCCCATTTTCGTTTCCTTTTCTGGGTAATAGTGAATTCAAGACATGATATCACCGCAAAGTAATATAGTTATATTTGTCAATAATTAGTATTAGATTCAGAAGGGGGCATATACCGCTTGTATATAACTCATGTATTTCTTTGATTATAACTGGTTGAAACACCTGTCATCAACTGTTGCCTTTGATAAATCTGTTTCAATCTAATATATTACGCAGATGCAATCTGCTTCAGGACGTCTTGGAGAGTTATCATTTTTGAAACTGTAGATGTGTCAAGCAACCTAAAGAAGAAATATCAATGCTCTTTCTTTCATGGTATTTCTTGAGAGATTTATGTTGCTATACATTTGAATTTAACTCTGAAAAATTTGGAATATCCATTGATTTGAATCTGAGAGCACTATTTCAAAGTTTTTAAGTAGTTTGTATTGATGAAAATGTCATGCCGCATGTGATTGTCCTGGAATCAATGCGGTTGTGCAGAAGTTTCCATCTCATAATCTCTCACAAAGTTTGAAAGAAGCCAGATATTTTTGTCCATGTTTGCGATAGCACGAGAACCGATGATCTGGTATCACTCTATGCCGTATGTGTGCAACATGTATTGCTGATCTATATTTTACTGTATCTTAGCAGAAATGGTTTTCTCGCACAATCGATTACATTTATCATGAACAGCGGCCTATTTTTGTCTAATTGTAATGCAATCAAATGTAGTGTTAGATAGGACTTCTTCTTCTTCACTGTAATGTATTTATGCTGAATAATAGACGAATGCATGTAATGTTTGGCTTTAAATTTCTCGAAATTAAGGTTATAGTCCCATAAAGATCTGATAGAGAATTTAAATAAGATAATCCAGGTATCAATAGTATTGAAAATAAAATGTAGAAATAAAATCATGAGTCAAGACAGCACACGTTTGTCACTGCCTTCTATACGTAAATAACGTCAAATGGACAATCCTGATTCTAGAAACAGTCTGAGGTTCAAGTAGAAGATGTTACAGTGTCTGTAGAGTTTAAATTATGTTTGTTTCAACTCTCTCTGGTAATCTGTAAGTATAGAACTAGACATTTCTAGTTCTTCCTAGCATGGAATTGCTAGAAGTTCAGCAGAGTAGGTCAATCAGATAAGCGTTCAAGAGGACTTCAAGATAATATTAACAGATAGTTAACAAACTTTTATTTGCAAAGCTTTATCTGTTACAATTTAATATTTTATGATTACATGATGTATCTTTTTACCATAACTTTGTGTTTGTCCTTAATCTACAGGACAAGAATAAACGCGTTGCCTGTGACAAACACTATCGTCCTGTAAATATACCACATCTACTCATTTTCAATGCACTCTAATATAAAATCAAATATTCTCATCAATAATAGCAAATTTGAGCTTATCGATATTACATTTGAAGGGGAGAGTAAAAAGACAGAATAACTTTGAAATTTAGAAGAATTATTGTGGAGATGTATTATTTCGTCTAATATAAATGTACCTTTGAAATTTCGAGTTATCTTGAAAGAAGGTGATGAAATGGGGAAAGTGAAATTTCCAAAGGATCCAACAAGACTCATTGAAGTGTTCAGTTATTGATCGTGCTTAAACAAGAAAGTGACAAGTCTTCTACTCAAGCAAGAAAAAGAAACTCTTAACTGACATTGTAATCGGTATTGATAAGTATTTCATTATTTGCAGTTTGCTTCGGGGAAAAAATGATAGTAAAAATGTCACTACGAGAGAATAGTTTCAAAGATATTTGAATTGGAGCAATCTAAAAATGCTTACATTGGAAAATCTTGTTTTTTGCTTATATTTAGTATAAGACAAAGCAAGCATATGGTAACAAACAATTCTAATCGGTTAGCATTGTTTGTAGCTCCGCAATTGGTTGTAAGGTTTAGTAAGCCGTTGCTCGCAGGTTTCACCGCAATGCATAGCCTCATGGCTTTGCCGCCTTTCTCCCTGCCGTAATACTAGCAGCCGCGATATAAGTGAAATACTCTTGAAAGCGGCGTTAAACCTCAACTCACCTTACCTCACCTAGTGTAAGGGCCTCTTGGGCTACAACTTCCTCCACCACAATTCAAACCTGATGAATGTCGATACCCTAATATTTTAGCTAAATTGATTTTGATAACAACTTATCTACTATTTATTAAGCATTTTCCTTCAATGCATATTTGTTTCATTGTCTAATTCTGTTAGATTGATGAGTAAAGATTTTATTATTTCATGAAAATTTTTTTTTTAAAAGATACCTATTCAGCATATATTCTTAAAACATAATTTGCTATTCTATGTATCATCAGGTTTTGCTACACTGCATTATTTCCTGGCAGTGAGAATATATAACATGTAGATATATTTGTACACACATTCCCTCAAATATCACATCACGATTGTACAGGGAACATGAAAAGTTTACATGGTCGCCTTGAAATAGTCTTAAAAGGGATTAATGTATAAAGATCAGTATTGCTGTAGTAACAGTCAAATTCTTCCCTTGAAGTAATACTTGAGCAAGCGAATTAGGTTTCTGATGAAAGCGTTGGCAAACAGCTGCAAATAAAAAATCAATTTCAATCACACACATTCTGATATCCCGACAACTGATGTGTTTGTTTAGGTGAGCTGATTACTGTAACTAGAGAGTGTAAATATCAGCTAAATATTACAGACACGTGGTTGCTAGTGTTCCTCTTGGAGTGATACTTATTTTAAAATAAAATGTTATAAAGCCACCCAAGTGTGCTTCTTTCCTTTCATATCTTCTATACAGGATACTAAACGAGCTTTTATTTAATACCATTTTATTTAACGAGTTAAAAACGAGCGACAGCGAATTTGATACCGATGAAATCATTCACGAGTTTGATAAAAATGGTATGATATGGAAGGAAGTTTAGTATTCTGTTTATCACTTCGCCATATTTATCAAACGAAATTGCTGATACTGAAACTAAGACTTCTGTGATGGCGGCACGACCATTGTGACGTCACAATTGTACAATATTGTGCCATCATACTTGCAGCGGTATTGCACTAGTTTAACATTGCCGAATAAATATTACACTGCGGTATCTTCCACAGGCGAGTAATAAATTTGATTTTCTCTCTCATTCATTACCTTTCAATGTTGCTCCCTTTCTCTTTATTCCTTTTACTTATTTTTTCTTTCAGACCTGAATACATAAGGAATTACAACTATAGTTTGACTTTTACATCTATCGGTGCACCTACCTACATTTAATTTCGTGTTTTCACAAGACTTTTTATTTGATAGCTCTTAAAAAAATGTATTCATCAAACATTGTTTAAACGAGGACCACCATCTCTTACTAGCTTTGATGTTTAATGTGTTTATGTTGATGTTATTAACACTTAAGCCAATTATACCTATGAAATACAATTGATTACCTTCAGTTACTCTCTATATACATGTAACTTCTACTTTTTATTTTCATCGTTACTCTGTCTCTTTATAGATTGTTGCACAACAAAATCCATACATGAAGTTGAGATTCTGACTTCAGAAGGTTCATAAAAAGGTTCATAAGATATAACACACTGCCGTATTAGGTAGGAAAGGAAGGAAGGGGTATCTGATCTAAAGAAGCGTAGCCACAACACTGACCCTCCACAACACTGACCCTCCACAACACTGACCCTCCACAACCCTGACCCTCCACAACCCAACAACACCGACCCTTCACAACACCGACCCTCCACAACACTGACACTCCACAACACTGACCCTCCACAACACTGACCCTCCACAACACTGACCCTTCACAACACCGACCCTCCACAACACTGACACTCCACAACACTGACCCTCCACAACACTGACCCTCCACAACATTGACCCTTCACAACCCTGACCCTCCACAACACCGACCTACCACAGACTGTTCCCTGTGTCATTTCGTCAGAAATATATATTTAAAAGATGGAGTAACTGGTCGACCGGATTTTTTGCAATTTACAACTGTTAACGTTGCATTGCATCATCGCTTGTTTTGACTGATTCACAAGGGGATGAGGGAATTTCTTTTAGACACATTATTTTTGTAAACTTAAAAAGGGAAAGAAACAAGTTCTGTGAAGTTTCATCACCTGCATTCATCTCACTCAGAAAGAATCAAAGACAAATTATCACTGAACTGTTACAGTGTATATCTGTACATGTCAATGTATTAACACAGAATTAAAGATAATAGAACCTCTCAGTTGTGTTCGATGTTAATTCGTTTATTCATATAGAAAATACTTTCAAGTAAACAAAACACTGACTTTTATTTCGAAGCGTCACCTACTCAGCCAGATATCGCGGTTCAAAGTGAGTAAATTTGGCCTGCTCATTATCTCATTCTTCAAACAGTTTTCCGCAGCCCCTCGGTGTCGCATAACCTTCGTTAGCGATGTGACGTCATACACAGGAGTTGCTACAATGAAATCCTTAGGCGATTTGTCGATTTTTACCATTCGAACGGAGCGTTGGGTTATTTTATAGGCTACAATATGCTTTGAAATGAATAATTTCAGTTGTAAACGTCACTATTATTTTTTTTTTGTGCTTGATTTTAAGTTTCAAGAGGCCTAGCTGTATAGTTTGAGGTCTACTGAGTCAATATTTCTGATGGCGACGCTTTATTCATATTAGAATTATTGCATTATAACTTAGAAATTATCAACATTGTAACTGGTTAACAGTTTTTAGAGGGAAAAAAATCGAGCTATCGTAAAATTTATAATCTTGTACATTTACAGTAACTTACATTGAAACAGTTATTTTATTCAGTGTAATACAACTGTAGAGAAATGTGGCGGGTGAAAATGTCAAAAGATTTTAAAGTCTACACTGATGTATCTATGATAAGGAATCATGATTAATTTCAAATTGAAATGAAAAGGGCGGGGTTTTTTTTCGGTAAACATATTCTTTCAGATTCTGTTCAATAAATATCATGTTATTTGGATAAAATCGATAAAATGTTAATGTAGAATGCAGAAAATCTAGCTTTTAATTTCTATATTAATTCTATATTGTTCAGAAGTTAGTCACGTAATCAACACTCACTAATTGCGCTTAATGCATTAACACCTTTGCTTTGATGTCAGATATCGGTCACTGGACCGGTTCAATTATATAAGAGGTGGCGCGTCAAGATATTGCCAACGTCCTGTCATATGACGTAACTGGTGATTCTGAAGTGGTCGTTAGTTAAATAAAGATACACATATAGGCGACATTCAGTCTGGACATAGTGGGCCAATCAAAATTAGGAATGTTATATTCAGCCAACGAAATTTAAGAATATTATGTTCGTTGTTTCGTCGGTGATAGCAGCCGGTCATTCACTATTGTGTATGATGCACACCGATGGACATGGATTATCAATCATATGGTGACAACAGGTTAGTTATTTAAATCAATAATGTTTACATGCGAACTAGTTAGAAAACCATCACAATGTAGTGCAACAAGTGATATGTATTTATTTTAATATGTAAAATGATATAGATATATACGTCGCATAAGTCTCGTTTTTCGTTGAGTAGGATTAACATGAATTCTGCTTTGTTTGCCGATCCAATTTTGTATAATTGTGGAAACACATTGTTTAATGAATTGTTATATTGAATCAAAATACTTTGAGATAGTATCCTACATAAGTGCAGTTCATTTTCAATTGTTAAATAATGGAATAGATAAACGTGAGACATAGTAATGAGATATGTATCCCGATCATTTGGTACATTCGCTTGTTCTTCATTCAAATCTTTGTTATCGCTTGACTTACGTTGTTCATAGCGAGATCTCATTGCTAGAATAAGAGTCTGACATAACGGAAATGGTCAGTGATGGACATTCACGCAGTAACTCTATAGAACTGACACTTCAAAATGACACAAAGAAAAGACAATGGCAGTAGATTTACGCTGAAATATCCACTCGGCATTATCGGAGACTAAACCATTTAAACACATGTGTACAACAACCCAAGTTATTTACGACTGAACAGAATATGCCGACATTGTTTCTGAAAGCTTTGATCACATTTAGGCTGTTTTGACAAGTGAGATCAGTGAAAAATACGTGACGGCTATACGAGTGTATAATGTAAACAATAACATAAGCCAGCTACTCGTTGAGTAGGACTCCTGAGTAACACGTCACACCTCTGCTAGCAGCTGATTGGCTAATGAAACGTTTGCCGGCTGTAAAAATGAAGTATTTTTTAAAAACGTTTTTTCTACTATTTTGGGGCGGATTTGTAATCCAATACTTTTGTGTCGTTATCTTTACTGTTGTTAGAATCATTTCCGCGAACCCTCCCCCCTGAGGTTAGCATATCTTTAACTCCAGAATAACGGTGATATCAGGATAGCATGTGGTATTTTTATGGGGCTTCGTTTGATGAACATTAACATTCCATTAACAATATTGTCAGACATTTGACAGCAGCTTCCATTACTATAAACTTAACTGAAATGAAGCTCACTTTGTTCGTAGTCTCTGACATTTTATTCAGGCAGTGGCATTGAGGTTGATTTACACACACATTCATTTGTCAACAATGACAACAGTCACGGCATTGCAGGAGTTGGGTTATACATAAGATAGGATCCCGGAGCGAAACGAAGTACTTCCAATAGGGTAAGGCACTGGCATGAACAGAAGGAAAAGGATTAATCTTACTTTATGACATTAACATTTGCTCATATCAAGCTGTTGACCTTCCGGAAAGTGTGTCAGAGAGATTTGGATTTGGATCTTTTCTCGCCTCTCATTCCAGTACTTAGCCAAATACTGGTATCTTCATAGCTGTGCAATCAAAAAATGGATATATAAACAAAATCACTCCTTAAGAAAGAATACAAAATGGGAAACCTGTTTGAACAACTGAAATCTCCTTTCGGTCATTTTAAATTCTATGGAATCTTAAAACAAAAGGGTTTTCAAAGCTAGTTTTACGAATCTTTGGCAATATCAATATCAATATCATTATCAAATAAACATATACACGTTGTCACTAATGGGACCACAAATAATATTAATAAAGTTACATTTGGAATGAATATTTACAATGTTCTATAAAGTAATTTTAATCTATAACTCGATTTTTTTAAATCTATTTCTTCGTCATTTTTACTTCAGAAAGTATGTTATCTTAACCGTTTTCCTCCCAGTGTTCCCAAATTGGAACATGTGCTTTGAACCCTCGTAAAACAATTCACATTTTTTAAATTATATGTTATTTAAACAGTCTTGATGTTGACATAATTACCCACAACTTAGTAGGTCATATCAGTTTGTAACATTTTTTACTGTATAATGACAATGTCCCCAAAATGGGTAAAAGTGAGGTTTTTTTAGACGAAAACATAAAAAGGTTTATTTATTAGATTTGAAATTTTATGAAAATTATTGTGTTAATATTTTCTGATAGACAAATGATTTCGTTTTAAAAGTAATACAAAGAGTATAAATGAATGGTTAAAGTTGTCAGTTAAAGTTATCAAAATGGGTAACTTGACTAAAAGAATAAAAACATGACAAAATATCGGTCTTATAATTTATTTCAAGGTTATTTGGGTTAGTATGGATTGCTTCTTAGTACTTTGCTGGCTTTCGCTTTTTTCCATCTTGTGGGTTACACTGGCAACATGACTTTGGTTTCTGGAACTTCAATGCAGCAATTTCTGCTAATATTATGTACCGACCCTAAAGGGAAAAGAATAGTATTGCAGATATTGTCATTTATATTGAAGCTAAATGATTAAATGTAAAACTCTGTTATTGTTTTGTTATATAATGTGCGAAATACTTACAGTTGGAATGACATGTACTGCTTGTCATAGCGTCCAGTATCTGTGCTAAGGAATCGTTCTCTCACACTAATATTATCTCCTCTGAGTAGATGAGGCTTAGACCGAGTGTTGCCAACTGTTTCTATACTGAAAACAGACAAGAAAATAGTATATGAGGCATATCGAAAATAGACACATGATGAATACAAGTGTAATGTGTTATTTTGAAATATATACCAAGAACCCTGTACAGGCTTTTCTGGTTCTGGTTCTGTGTGAATCATGGAATGATTAAGCAAGACACAAATTATGCAATCTAATTATTATATATCTATTCTAAATAGTTTGTCTGATTTTTCCATGTTTGGTTTGTTTCAATTATTATCAACAAAACATAGCTATGTTCTTTTCTATGAATATCAACAATGTCAAGATATAGGCAGGCATTAATATCAAAGGATGGTGTGTTATGGGATTAAGAACGTTATATGGCGATGGATGAAGCTAAAAGAGTATTTCACTAATTTTGCATTTACTATTATAATTGTAGAAATTATGCTTGCCGTTGTGCATAGTTGTTAAACCTGTAAACGCTTGAAGGAACTATGAGTCCTCGATAATACTGTTTTGGGGTTGGGGTTTATTTTCAAATTTATCACATTAACAAAACATCATAAACACATTTACACGCAACGAACATAATGGATTCTATATAAACAAGGGTTCGTTATTATTTCATAAAGAAATAAGACAAACATGTATACACTTTAATTTTCTCAATATGGTATGGTACATACAATGGCCGGCATATCATGTCTCCACAACAAAACAAACCAGAAGAAAATAAATATTTTTTCACAAGTCTACATCATCACATTACATGTCATCAATAAATATCCAAGAGTGGAAAATCGAGACTATTCAAATACCGATAAGTACAATGTATTTCCAAATGTGGCAAGGATTTGTTTGATTAACTCGTATTCCATCTGCTATGTTGACATACATTTGACAGAAATCCTCTTTATTGGACTTTGCGTTTGCTCTTATTAATCATCTCTCTCAAGAGGACGGCCTGCAGACAATAGATACACTACAGATGAAAGCTTGAGGTTCTGAGCATATCATGCCCTCGCATTTGTTCAGTTCTCGCATTGGTAATCATATAGGTAATCATAAAGGTAATCATATTGGTAATCATATAGGTAATCATATAGGTAATCATAAAGGTAATCATATAGGTAATCATATAGGTACTCATAGACGAAACTAATCACGTTGGTGCTCAAATCATATAATACATTCACAAAGTTTCCACTGATTCGTTGGGTAACCAATGCTTCTCAATTAATGTTCTACATGTATACTTACAAAGCGTGAACATAGACTGTTAATACTTCCTGGTCAATAATCCAGCCTTCTAAATTGCGTGTCAAAGCTTTCAGTTGGGTTATCCTGAAAACCAGGCCACTTTGTTTCCGCCCCTGTAAATTGTGATGCGGGTTAAACATTTATGCCTATGCGAGTTTGTGAGTACATATAGCAAATATATACAGTAATGATTCTCGGTCTACACAGGTCACTTATGTTATCTGTCTTTGTCTGTCGTCGGTTTCTTGGTTGCTTCCTAAGTTAACTATTTGAAATAACTTGTGTCAGCTCAGTCGTTGGAGTTGAAGGTATTCGCTAAACAAATGGACTTTAAAAGAAGGTGCAAAAACATTTGAGGTATACATTTGTTTGAATCAATTATAACTGATTTACACATTACCATTTATAAGCACTGTACATTGGAACATGTTGACCAGTCTTCACATGGTGTAATGGTTTTTTTTTTTCGATTTTAAGCTTTGTTGTCACACTGGTTATTTACTTTTTTCTATCGTGTTTACCGTCTGTTTGAACCTACATATCCTCACTGTAATATTCAACTGACATTAACCTGTACACATACCATAGTTAAAGCTTCGTAATGGAAAGACAGTATAACGTGTCAATAAGAGAACATAAAAAGACTTTGCATTGAGCATGATCTACACTCTAACCATTGACAAGTTTGATTGTGCATCAATAAAGTACATAAGGATATGGACGAGACACTTTATTCATCAGGAAACCTAACAATTGACATTTGGTTTCAAGCATATCTTGGGCACATTGAATTTGAATACAATATGCTTTATATATTTATTCAGCATTTATTTCACTGCATAACATTTATGAATTATGCTTTAACGAAAGTACCATTGGAAATAGGTATTAACCATCAAATCTACTATAAAACAGACATACATATTGTGAAACTAATTTATGTATTTTTTATTATTTACAATTTTCCTTTCAACACGAAGTCATACATTTCGTTGAAAATAACACAATTTGCTTTGATAACAAACGACAGTCTTTGTTGGAATTCATCCTTTGAAGAAACATCAGAGCAGAGCAGAGAGTTTCCTTAAAGAACCGTTTGGAAACAGTTTCAATAATTACCTTTACCTAAGGAGTTTGTTTAGGTGGGCTAGTAACGGTTACAAGAGAGTGTAAATATTAGCTCAATATTACAGAACACGTTGTCCTCTTTGATAAATAATCCTAGAAATTCTTATTTGATAAGCTTTCTAATCAAATAGTTTTTTCTCACTCAAGTTTGGTAAAAATGTATTTTTTTAAATACTGTTAAGCCTATAAATGTTGTATCTGTTGTGCTTTACCTTCATTCTCTTCAATGTGACCTTCTTCCTGATTCATTTTCTTCCACTGTCGCTCTCTTTCTCCTTCATACGTTTTTTGCTTCAATCCAGTCAAGTATAAATATAGAATGAAGTTTATAACATAATATATACTGTCAATATAGTCTGGTCCTTACATCTAGAACGAAACGATGTAGACATGAAGTTGACATTCTGACTTCAGAAGGTTTATATACAGCTACAATTAAATGTAAATATCGACAAGTACAATGCATTTCCATGGGGGGAGAATTTTGTATTAAATCGTATTCCATCTCCCATGCCTACATGTCGAAAGAATCATCTCGTTTCAGAAACCTTTCATAAGAGAACTAAAAATTAGTTGTGACCAGGTTATCTTTCTTCGTAAACCAAGGAAAAGATACGTTATAATGAAATCTGACAAATGCTAACTACAATTAAGGGAAAATAACATCAGAGGCTTTCACAAAACACATTCAGTATACAAGTTATTTTTTCCATGAAATCAATGCATGAAAAGAACTTGAATTCTATCCTGTCTGACAGCACAATTATGGTGTCAATCTACACATAAAAATAAACAAAAAGACAATAACTTGCCAACCGATTGCAAATGTTATGGTAGATTGATTAAAATCTAACGTTACCATTACTACATTGAAACACTGAATGATATTATAGATAAGTTTAATGCATTTTTCGTAGCTCAAATGCTTATCATCCTAGACAGATGTTGATTTTTTTCAGTGATGGAAATTTGAAAACTTTACTGTAACAATTTGGTCGGTGTTATATCTAGTAAATTCGAAATGACAAATGCCTCGCCTTATAAAAAAAAAAAGATATTATAATAAACACGGGACATTGGATGTGAACAGAATATTAAAAAATATGAATGAATCAATGATTATTTGGGATGCCAGCCGGTGTTACGATGGCATACGAAGTCATGGCATACATGCATAACGATAGCAAACCCAATCACGAGACTTCTTTGCTAACATAACCTAAGAGTGTTCACATAAAAGGATATCAACACTCATCATGTTTAATACGCAATATACAGTATTTGCTATGAGCCCCTGGATACAGACCCAAAGCTTAAAGTTTAATTTTCAACACTCTCTTCCTCTTTGTTACTGCCCTCAAAACCCAAAGCATAAACATTTTGGGGGGATTTGTATGTAATACATTTAATAATCTATAGATGGTGTCATTCTATTAAACACGAGATGTTAGTGCTTGTGATAGTGATCTGTAGGAGAAGCTGGAGAAAAACCTTCAATCTGAGATACACATGTCTGAATAAAGTAAATATCCACCAATTTGGAACACTTTATTTTTTGACATCGATTTAACATAGAAAAACAAAGCAAGCAAAAACAATTTTATTTCCATATCTTTAACAAGTAACAGACTATTTTAAAAATTCGATGATATGTACTTTTTAAACAAAATGCTGGTTTCTGAATAGGTAATCAGTTATCTGTTTCCTTAATCTACTAAGTGAGACTAAATATTTTTTATTACTCACCCGTTGAAGATATCGCGGCTTAATACATCTACCGTGTTATTACACTTAGTGTAATAACATTGCGTGCTTTTGATTGACGTGACGTCATAATGGCAAAAATATGACGTCACAATGTCAGCGCCGCGGTCGCAATGGAATGTGTTCCATTTACTGACGAGTTTGTGGAAATAAGTGGCATTTAAATCAGTGAGTAATAAATAAAATACTAAACTCGTTTCCATTTAATAACTTATTTATGAAACTCGTGAGATGGTATTTGTATTTAACAAACCACTCACTCGTTTCATAAATATGTTATTAAACGGAACGTCGCTTAGTATTCTCTATTTATATGACTGTAGGTGAAATACCGGGATCTATCAATGAAAATAAACAGTGTTATCAGTCGCTAGTGAAAAATAACAATGGAACATGACATATAAAAATGACGTCATAAAACAATGCTCCGACGTCATGACACGTCATGATGACGTCACACTGTTGCTGAGGCGACAGGCTCATTCTGGAGTCGACTTAACGTAAATGCAAGTCGATTTCGGTTAATATACAAGGATTTGGTCATATAATAATTAGAACATTTCAATTCATCTCATCTCTTGAGATAGACACTTTAAATATTATCACCAGTGGCTGCGCCACTCGTAATAATATAAACATTCTACCTCACTCGATGAGATAAACATGGTATTGTCAATAAAAGCCAAGTATCCTCTATATATTGCCTGTGACAAACAATATAATCTTGTAACTATAGCACATCTAATCACTTCCCATAATGCACTCTTAAATTAAAGCAAATATTTTCATCAATAAACGGAAAAGTTAAGCTTATCGATCTTACATTGGAAACGGAGAGTAAAGAGACATATTTTTGGCATATTGAAGATTAACTTTGACATTAAGAAAAGTTTGGACCTGTGTTAATTCATGAAATATCTTTGAAATTACGATTTACCTTGAAGGAGGATGGAAGATGAAAGTGACATTTCCAAAGGATCCAACCAGAACTCTTTGAAGTGTTCAGTTATTGATTGTGCTCAAAACAGAAAAGTAACACGTCTCCTACTCAAGCAAGAAAACAAAACTGACAGTGTAATATGTCTTGATAATTCTTTCATTGTTTCATTCAGTTTAAAACAGATACTATTTAGCAAATTTACCATATTTGAAACCATGTACTATGTCCCAATAGAGAGATTGTATAACACGCCTATATATTTATATATTTATTTAAGTAATATTAAAGCAAGCTACTAGGTTTCTAATGGAGGCAATTGCAAAACAAGTGCAAATATAAAATAAATTTCCATCACACACATTCTGGAATCCTGACAACTGCTGTGTGTGTTTAGGTGAACTGATTACTGTATCTAGAGAGTGAACATATCAGGAATATTTTACAGGAAACATGAACAGTTTACATGGTCGCCTTGAAATAGCCTTAAAAGGGATTAATGTTTAAAGATCATTATTCGCTGTAGTAACAAACGATTGTCAGTCAAATTCTTCCCTTGAAGTAATACTAGAGCAATCGAATTAGGATTCTAATGGAAGCGTTGGCAAACAGCTGCAAATATAAAATCAATTTCAATCACACACATTCTGATATCCTGACAACTGATGTGTTTGTTTAGGTGAGCTGATTACTGTTACTAGAGAGTGCAAATATCAGCTAAATATAACAGACACGTGGTTGCTATTGTTCCTCTTTCAGTTGAGGAAATCATTGTGAAAATGGTGTATCTTTTCTATCAAAATCAAATAATGATATAAAGTCACTCATGTGTGCTACTTTCCTTTCCTTTCTCTTATTTAACTTTCTCTCTTATTCATTACCTTTCTCGGTGTCTTGTTCTATTAGAACTTTTCTTACATCTATTGGTGTACCTTCCTGTGTGTTTTCACAACTTTAAAACAAACTAAACCTTAACATCATCACTGTCAAATATTACCTTTTAAGTCTATTCATTATCTTATATAATTTCAAAAGACTATCTTCAAGATAATAGAGTATCTATGTTTCCCAAAACACCATGAGCTAAGGAAAGTGATTATTGGGCATGAACCATCTGCTACATTCAAGTTTTGATTGATGCCAAAGTTTATGCATCCTCGGTTATCAAAGGGTTTTATATATGCCCCGTTACTCTCCACTATATCACATCAGAGAAATCTGTACTCAAATTACCTGCCCTTGGCCGGCGTGAGCTAATCAAACCGCTACGCAGCTTGGACCTGCGAGCCAATGACAATTCATATCACTTCGTTGCAAAGCACGCGAGGTCATTTTGTTAGCCATCCGTCACCGGTTATCTCCCTTGAACATTTCCGTCTTATCGTATTGAGTACTTTCTTTGGTTACTAACTTCGTCACGTCGGCCAAGGGCGGGTAATTTTAGTACAGATTTCGCTGACAGAGTTTCCCATGGGTGATATGGTGGAGAGAAAACGGAGCATATATAACACCCTGGGTAACCGAGGATGAAGTTCATGTTGCTCTTATTAATACTTGCCTGTCACATATGTTAACTGCAATTTTCGTTTTAATGTAACTTTTCTCAAAGCTTTTGACATGTTTCTGTGTTTGTTTGTCATCGATTTGTCTCTTATAGATTACCGAATAACAAAATTCATACATGACTGCAGTAGGTTCATATACATTGCACATGTATTCCACTTTTAGTCCTAAGACATACATGTAATACGCTATCGATTTAAGATAAGAATGGAAGGAAAGGATACCTTACCTGAAGACCAAAGGTAGCGACAAAACTGACACTTCACAACATGTTCACTGTGTAATTCATAAATATTGCAACGACATATGGACTAGTTACTAGAACAGATTTGTTGAAATGACAACTGTTACGTGTTTTTATTGTAAGTTTGAGTATTAACTGAAGATTGGAATACATTGATTGGTCCTCAATTTGTCAGCACTTTATCAACGTGAAATGAAAAAAAAGTTTTGTGAAGTTCTTACATAATTCTTACATTGTATCACATTTAATATAATTTTTAAAAATAAATTTGTAGCTCATTGAGAAAACATCAAAGACAATTTATCATTGGACGTTTGAAATATATATTCACAATATTATGGAAAGGGCCCAACATTCTTTTGAGTGTTAGTTACATGTGTAATCAATGTTTCAACACGAGATTACTCCAGGATGAATTGTAATATCAGATTATAACATAAAATGTTATGGGACTTAACATTCCATTATCAGATATTTGACAGCAACTGCAATCACTACCAACTCGATAAGTGCTCATATATAACTACTGGCTTATGGTGTGTGTGAGAGAGATCTGATCATGTGTCGTCATTTTCTCGACTCTCATTCCAGCGCTGGCCCACAGGATTCGTATCATCGTCATAAGATGCCATTCAAAAGGTGATATTTGAACACGGCCTTCCCTTGGTAGAAATGAAAGAAGAATACCAAACCCCCTTTGCATTTACTGAAATTGTTAAGTTTAATTCCTGCGAAATCATGAAACGATTTGCACAGCTCAAATCTATTTCAACATTCTATGACAAATTATACAAAATAAATATATACACGTTGTCAGTTATGGGAAACATTGCAAACAAGTTTCATATCCAGAAGCTTTAATATGTAAAATCCTTTTCTTTATTTCTAATTTACGAAATTATGTAATCTAAAATCACAGCTCATGCTAATGTTTTTTTAAAGTGCCTCCATTTGTTGAATAAAGAAATCAATAGATCACTAAATGATATCGACCACACTGGATACAAATAATGTCGGAATCATGGGGAACGTTCAGTTGAAGCTCTAACGAAAAATAGTATTTTAAGGTAACAAATAACAAAACTGTATTTCCTATAATCGTACTGCATTTAATCGACAATGTACCATGGAGAGTTCAACTGATTTGTTTTAAATGGATCATTAGTTGAGTCAGGTGATACCCAAGGAGAACTTCTCAAAGAAATAATTCAACTTCTTATCAATAGAGGTATGTTGTTTTGATATGAACATCAACGATCGCAAACCGTAAAAACGAACTGACACATATCAAGCGATATGTAGGATTTGAAGAGGTATTTCATTGAAATCGTAATAACTAGTAAAATTATACTAATAATGCTTGGTAATGCACACCGAGCAATTTTCTTCAAATTAGCTGCGCACTTAATAATCTCAATGTGTCATCAAAATATCACAACAATGAACACAGATACACAGGGGTTCGTTATTACTTCAGACAATTGCATACTACTTGCATATTTCCCGAATGTGCAACGCATCTCAATCACGACTGTATATTGTCTCCATATATCATTTGAACATTGTTACAAAACATGTTTTCCACAACAAAGCAAATCAGAAATACGAAAAATCATTTTTCACAAGTCTACGGAATTCGTCACATGTCTCTAACAGATCTCCCAGTGTGACATATCGAGACTTTTCCAATACCGATAAGTACAATGCATTTCTAAATGCGGTAAGGATTTGTTTGATTAACTCGTATTCCATCTGCTATGTTGACATGTATTTAACAGCAATCCTCTTTATTGGACTTTGTGTTTGCTCTTATTAATCATCTCTCTCAAGAGGGAAGACCGCAGACTGTGAGATGCAGACAATAGATGCAAACACAATGTTCTGATCTAATACGCTTGTATACAGCTTCGTGGGATAGCTAGAAGATAACACTTTGTCGCTCAAGACATCAAATTCCCAATGCAAGCCATAACTCTTGCCAGTCTCCATTACTGGCTGATTTAGGCCTTGCAGTATTTCCTTTAAAATCTGTGTTTAGATATCCAGGACCGCTATGCCTTTCTGGTGCAGCGATTCACTATCATGACACAACAAAGCGAGGGAAATACCGCAAGGGTTAAATCAGCCAGTAATGCAGACTGGCAAGAGTAACGCCTTGCGTTTGGAAGTTGTCAAGACATATACTTTATACACAGAGGGCTATGTTCACTTCCACGTGGTAATAAAAACTTGTAGAGATCACCTTGTTGCTAAAATTATATACTGTATTTTAAAACGGTAATATGCCTTTTCTTAGGGTTGTCAAAGCATGGATATACATTGTTGCAAAAAATGATTGCTACCTCAGGCATAAGTGTTGGTAACCTACTGTACATTAGTCAGTCATATTGTTGAAGTCGTTCGCACAGTCAAGATAAAACCAATAATACAGCCACATGGAACACCGACTAGTTTCAAGTTTCCAGTCATATCGTCTTCACAACGTCACGGGCGTATCGAAGTCTTCACAACGTCACGGGCGTATCGAAGTCTTCACAACGTCACCGGCGTATCGAAGTGTTCACAACGTCACCGGCGTATAGAAATCTTCACAACGTCACGGGCGTGACGAAAAGTTCCCATTTATTATATTTTCATCGGTGAAATACGGCGTTTATCGGTTAAAATAAAACCCGTATTTTCACTGAGTGAAATAACATGTTATTCTACTCAGTGAAATAACACTTTCAATCATATGACGTCATCGTAACAATAGGATGACGTAATAGGATGGCCGTGGAAAGGAAGGCGATCTCGGGGGGTCCGTTTATAAAATGAACGTCATTTACCAACTATGCATGGTTTGTTAAATCTAATAAATAGAACATTTGACATGTCACGTCGAATACCATGTGTATCGCATCTCATGAAGAAGAAATAATATATTTACACTCGTGGCTGCGCCACTCGTGAAAATATACATTGCTACTTCACTCGATGAGATATACATGGTATTCGACGAGAAATGTCAAATATCCTCTATATCTTCTCTCTCCGCCCTTAAAAATGGATAGATCTCGATACATTTTCACCTTGCCTTGGGAAGATGAGTCATATTTGACACGTGAATTGTTTGATATTGAGAAAAATCAAACTCCAATTATAGACATCCTTATTAGGGCAATTTCACAACCCTGGCTCGTATAATTCAGATTGTTTCCAGTGTCGACATATAACATTTATATACGTTATATCAACAGTGACTGTATTTACAGGGTGAAATTATTCTAAATGAGAGGGAGTCGATACATTCATCATCAAATGTTTAAAGGTCGCTTAATATCAAATGTACATGAATTTACTTCCGTGTTGTTTGCACCTTGATTTTCATACATAAGAATAAACGAGTGTTATGGGAGTCGGTTAATTGTGACTTCTGAGTTTTGTTCTGAGCAGGTAGGTTTTGGATTGCAGTTGCGTTCCAGATATATGTATACTCCAGCTTCGACATGCAACGCTTAATTACAAGATAAACAATCCCTGTTTCAACTTATGATTTGCCTTTTTTATCAACACGGCACAACTCCAACAAAGTTTAGTTCAGCACGAGTTGTCTCCCCTGAGTAGTGTCAGGCGCAGGCAGCATTCAATATAACTGATTCATACTGAATAAATGGAAAACAGTCACAAACTCCCTGACATCAAATGCAACACAGTTAACGATCCTAACATTAATCAAATACTGATAACGTGATAACGTGATAACGTGATAACGTGATAACGATGTAACACCTAGCTCCTGTTCCTCGTAAATATAAAATACTGGTAGGTCTAACATGATAACGCAGTCTGATTAAAATCGACTTTGTTCCGAGGAATACAATCTGCAAAGTAGTACATCTATCTGGATACGAATTGGTTCTATAGATTCCGTTGGAAAAGAAACCGCCGAACGATATGAGTTCGTATCGTACTCGGTTATCACTAAGAACCATCGAATGTATACACATATACATCTAGATCGCGTCTTTTATGTTTGTGTGACACAGCATTAACAAATACCTTTGACCTGTGTTATCAGTTTGTGACAAAACGTAATTTCAATATAAATCCTAGTATTTCTGTTATTTCTTACTAGATTTACTGATTACGCAATTCAGCCGCTTACCACAACTTGCCTGATATTGTAAAATACTAGTGTAAAATGTTCTCATATTACCACCGTTTATGAAGAAAGCTTTAACTTACGTCCCGAATTAAAATTTTAAACACTACCTATACATTTTAGCATCAGGCTGAGTGACATATTTGATGGTTCCGTTGTTACTTCCAAATACCAATTTTCGTAAATCCTTGAATAATCAATGTATATAAAAGTGTACATCTAAACATGTAATCATTGCTCCCTGGACTGACAACATCACATGTAAGTAGTCTATCGTTTGACTCGCGAATACGTACATTCAGGATTCTTCTATAGAGTCATATCTTGTATTTAATGGTTCCGTTGTTACTTCTCCAAATATCAATTACCGTAAATTATTTAAATAATCGCACAGAGATTATTAATTTCCAACACCGTTTTGACCCGGCGATTATTTGAGACAGGCGATTTATTTCGAACCCATAACATAATCATTTGTATATACTTTCTAAAAAATGAAACAAAAACTTCATTGCCGTATATTTCAAATAATGAATATTGTAAACGAAGTTCTTGTCATGAGGTTAAACGTCGCATAAATGTGCCTTTATGCCGGAATTATTTAAAAAATGAGATACTCACTAATTTAACCCGGCGATTATTCAAGGCAGGCGATTATTCTATTGCTATTTTGAGAAATGCTGACTGTCCGAAACCGGGAGTAAGCAGTGTTTATAGATTAGAAATCTGAAAAATACGGGACAGCGAAATTAACATGTACACAATAATTTACACACGTTAACAAATCTGGAGTCGACATATGTTAAATCAATTAAAATTATCCGATTGAATTCAAAATAAGCAAATCCAAATTAATACAGTCAACAATGAAGAAATTATGATTCTATCACACGTTTTTATACATGCATCAAAGGGCATTACCGATAAGTTCTACCGCGTGATCATGAGTGAGGCACTTGACATTATATCATCACATGTATATAAACGTATACATATTAAAGATGTAACCATTGCTCCCTGGACTAACAACATCGCATGTAAGTAGTCTTTGGTTTGACACGCGAATACATACATGCAGGCTTCTTATATATACTCATATCTAGTACATAGTGTACTTGATATAATATATTTGTCAAAGACTGTTATTAATAATATTATTTCTGGCTGTCACTTTTTGTAATTTATCTTTGATTATGTATGTCGCGTAATTACACATTTGTCTTCCTTTAACCCTTGAATAATCCCCAACAAGTATTAATTTCAAAAACAGATTTATTACCGGGGATTATGCAAGGCAGGCGATTATTCAGGGATTAATTGAAGTTTCAATTAAACATTAATTTAATTTACTATTGATTTACGTTTGTATCACTGTTACCTGAAGCTAGTACAAATGGAAAACAGGGGTAACTATGAAATGTGGTCAATATAATCTACGTGTCTAAACTACGGTGACAGCGGGTGTCTTATGTTCATTAACGATAGAGTATACAGAACACAACATATGTTTTTCAAAGCCAAAATATTTGTTTGCATCATGTCCTGGTTCATGCACTGGGTGCCGTTTCTAGAACCGATCTTAGCCCTAAGATCAATCGTAAGCCCACCCCCTAACATTGGCTAAAATTGATCTAAGGGCTAAGATTGGTTAGTGGACTTTTTCGGTTTTCTAATGGCTGTCTTAACTAAATACTGGCTTAAACTTTAATGCAATTCAAGTGATATCACTATTTGTAATTGTTCAGTCAACTCTCTATTCTTCATATCATCTTAACCAGAATGATCCAGATAATAAAATACATAATTGATTTTACAGGTACTGATGATGAGCGGAGAAAGAAAGGAAGAGTGTGGGATTTGTTATCATTCAATTGATGAACATCGACAACCAAGAATAATACATGAAACTAACGGCGGGAGTGAGCATGCTGCATGCGCTGACTGTATAGCTAGACATCTGGATAATGAAACCCGTATTATAGAATGTCCATGGTGTAGGGTAAGGGTTAAAATCAATGGACCGATTAGTGACCTGCCTATAAGCTTTAATCAAATCAACAAAGAGACAACCACTCTCCCTGTGCCTCCGAACTGCGGGGACTGTCTCAAGGCGACAGCGCAATGTGCATGTACAAAATGCAGGATTTATATGTGCGAGTCGTGTGCCAGGCATCACAAAAACACCAACGATGGTCATGACCAGAAGGACATTTCTGAGTTCACCGAGGAAGAGAAAGGGAACTTCATCGCAAGCCAAAAATGCAGTGAAAAAGATCATAGCAATATTCTCAACAAATATTGTCGTTCTTGCAAGACTCCATGTTGTGACACATGCGTAGTTGAGAGACACCAAAAATGTGAATCTGTGGACATAAGAACATTTCTAGCAGAAGACAATGTAACTGGAAAAATCACAACGGCCGAAAAAATGTTGAAAGGAATCGAGGCAAATCGAAGTCGTATTGAAGAGGATATTGAAGAAATCTTTGAAAAAGCAATATCAGGCCTGAACGATCGGAAGAAAGAACTGAAAGTAGAAGCAGCTCGGAAAACGGATGAACAGAGAGAACCCATAAAGTCCATTCTTAAACAAATTAATGATAGCTGGATACTAGTAGACACTTGGCCGAAATTTGACATGGATTTGATAAAATTTGGAAGGGAACATGAAGAAGAATTGAAAAGTCTGTCAGAAATAACGAATGATGGTGATGGCAAGGAGAAATCTAAGAATGGGTGTAACTTTGTCCTGGGGGGAGATCCTAATATCGTTCAATCCTTCCTTGCAGCAACGATCGAGAGCCAAGGACGCCGTGGAAGCCGGGAACGTCGCTTGAGTGCAGGTAATGTTAATGTCGTTTAAAACAGTAATTTATAATTAAATTAAAGCTAATCGTATAAACACCGGGTAAAGTACCAGATATCCACTTATATTGTTGTGTCAATGAGAACAAAATGTCGTATTTCAAATAAACCATGTGCTAGAGAACAGCCATCCTGCTTCGTGTCGGTCATAGAATAAGAACGTTTACTATTGCAGAAAACGTGTTTCAAAATATATGTTCGTTTGTTTACTGTGTAAATTGTATTGACGACTGCTATACATATATCTGTCTTTCTTTCAGGGAGTCAAATAGAAACACAAGACACAATCCGCATCCTTGTCATAGGAAAGAAGAAGAGCGGTCGAGGAAAGACTGCCTACAGTTTTATGGACCCTGCAAGACCAAAGAGTGATCGGGGAGCCAAGACGTGGATTAAAACTATTCAAAGCAGAAAAGTCAAGCTAGTATATACGGCTGGTCTCGATAACCCGAACTATAGAGGTGGTCAGAAAAGGGAGAAAGAAGATATTCGACACTTTCTTAGTCCTGGGCCTACTGTTGTTCTTTTTGTAGTCAAGGATGACTCTCAAGAACAGATCAAATTTCTTGAGGAGTACCGAGCTATGTTTGAGCGAGATATATCCAGCCACATCATTTTGGTCTACTCTGGAAAGAAGAGTCTTGACGAGAGAGGAGTATCAGTCGTGGAATATCTCCAAAGTCGAACGGGGAGTATGAAGCAACTGCTTGAGGCAACTGGACACAGATTTGTTGCTTTCAATCCATCTGCTGACAAAGAGGGCTTGCAGCAATTTAGAAAAGAACTCTTGGAGAAGATTCTAAGAATGTGGGAACAAAATATGGATACCCCATTATGCTAGAACCCCCTTCTGACTGTGCCGCGACCGTTCTGTCTTCTATGGACATTCTGAAAGTAACCAGGACCTTGAATGGTCGCCTAAGAAAACTGTTTCAGTGTCATGCGTTCACTGTGAGTTCCTCGAACGATCAATTTGACATGTCATTCCTTTACATATTTCAAATCTTTTTGTAAGCCACCGCATGTTGGCTCTATTTTGTTAAGCTGTACCTTCCAGCCTTTTTGTGTGAATAAAACTTGCCAATTTGTATCTCTCTCTCTCTCTCTCTCTCTCTCTCTCTCTCTCTCTCTCTCTCTCTCTCTCTCTCTCTCTCTCTCTCTCTCTCTCTCTCTCTCTCTCTCTCTCTCTCTCTCTCTCTCTCTCTCTCTCTCTCTCTCTCTCTCTCTCTCTCTCTCTCTCTCTCTCTCTCTCTCTCTCTCTCTCTCTCTCTCTCTCTCTCTCTTTTATATCATGTTAAATTGACTTGTACCAGACGGGAGGTTATGAATTCAAACTTTGAATGAGCTTCCGTCCTGTCTGTGCCTTCTTCTACCGTCCTTTGGGAAATCTGCTAAAATCGGCGACCTCTCCTTGTTTGTTTTGGACATGAATCCATGTGACATTCCATCAGAAGTTACAGAAACTTATTCTACGTTTCTTACGAACGTTTAAATGTCAAGCTGATGGAATGCTTCATAAATACATATAAGGATCTTGCGAATTCTTCCCACTAAAGACACTCTTTGCACAATGCATTATCAGTTCACGCACGAATGAGTGCATGATCCATGATATATATACTCAATGAGCCCCATGTGAATGCATATCATTCTTTTGATGAAAGTACCCAACACCGTGTATTACTTATGTTTACAACTGTTGACATCTGGATAAATTACGCTTTAGATAAATTTGTTGAATTCTGATTGGTCGATAGTCAATGCATTCAAAACCATTGCTCGGTATACAGTGAATGGCAGCAAAGGTATTCATACATTGAGGTTATCACAAAATAATTTACATGTTGTATTTCTAACATTGGATATCAAAAAGAAGGACAACACTACGGACAATAATGTGTTGAATTGACGTTTTTTCACGTTAATGTGTCTTATTCAAGTTATACTTGTATCTCGTTTTATTTCATCCGCGATGATCCAGGTTATATATATATATAGTGTACATTATCGGAACGTATGCCCTGGATTATCGAGGATGGTTTTATTTGGGTAAAGAGGTTATTGCAAATGAGGTTCCTTTTTTTTATCTCCATTAATCAAGAAACAAAGACATTATTGTGCCATCAGGCGTTTGATTATATATTTCAAGCAATATACCTATTTGGGTAATACATGTATTTCAATATCTGTAGGAACTGCATAATTGGATCATATATTGTAAGAAAATAAACGTCAAAAAGTGTATGTTTCAATTTCATTCAGTACACATAAACTGTGTTTCTCTTTTGTTTGTTTGTTTACAAGGGGGAGTAAACCACAATGCTTTCCGCTTGAAAATAATATACGTTTGTATATGTTAGTGTTTATCCTACAGCTCTAACACTAACGCAGGTCTGATAAATTACGATGTCACCCTCCACTGAATGTTATAACTTATATTGTTCTATTTCGTCAAAACCACCCATCTATAAGTTATTTTAATAACTAGTGTAGAATCGCTGTCATTCCATTTGAGCCACCGCAGGTGTATATTTAACATCTTCAAATCGATGTCAACAACAGAAATAAACACACATATATTAGTTAACACACAGCAGTTCCGTTACAGCCCGCGTGTGCCAGCTCATATCTATTTGAGTAGCATGGAGCCCCGTTCAATGTATGACCTGGATTCACAGTCACAGTGACACTATCAACATGGCAGACGGGACGGGAGTTGATAACTCTCAGCTGTTATCATCCGGTGGTCTCATCTCCGTGTTCCGTGTTGTTAGGTTGCACCAATAAGGTCAGTTATCATTAAGATAGGAATTTCATCTCGATCGTAGAAGTTAGTTGTGTAGGGTTGGCCGTGTTCGGGCTTAAATAGCGTCGTTCAGGGTTAATGTGAAATATACACATACAGATGTATGGAATTCTACAGTGGATGACATCAAATACAGCACAAGATGACAATTAACCCTACAGATATTGCACCAAGGCATTTTCAAATGAAAGTGCAAACTAATCGTAACATTAATTTGAAAGTGTTGGCCGTGTTCGGGCTTAAATAGCGTCGTTCAGGTTTAAATTACACATATAGGTGTGTGTTGTCGTTACTGTATGAAATAAACATGTTGTGATTTGAGGTGTTATATAGAGATGATATATGATTATGGTTGATATCTGGGTCATATGTGTTGATAACTTCTGAGGGTAAACTGATGACTATCAGTTATGGAATATATTTTATCAAGTTAGATAGAGTTTCAGATATGTTAGTGCATTCTGCCTTATGTGCATATGTAAATGATTGGTATGTACAGGCCTTGCATGTTGATTCTACTGTAGACTTAAAGTCAGTGATGGTAAGCAAGTTCTAGAATATATCTAGGTATTAGTCAGTGTTCGTTATCGATGTATCACATATAGATATAGAACGTTATAAATGTTAGTTCTGGGATACCGTATTTCCTCTAATAGAACCCGGGCCTCTATTAGAACCCGGGCCTCCAATACAATCCGGGGGGTAAGGGGTGCTGAGGTAAATACAACCCGGGTCTCCAATAGAACCCGGGTCTTTATTAGAACCCGGGTTTTACGTAACAACTGAATACCCCGTGTTGCAATATAAAATAGTTATACACTCGTTTTGAGGAGAAATATTGGTGTGACCGTGTGAGATTCAGCATAACACGTCCATGATAACAAATATCCGCCATGTTCAGTTAATTTTGCTTTTACAATAATTGACCCCAAGAAGATTATAAACGTCAATTCATGTCTAAAAAAATATAACCCGGCCTCCAATACAACCCGGGTCTCTAATAGAACCCGGGGGTAAGGGTGTGCTGAATGAAATAGAACCCCGAGGTTGTATTAGAGGAAATTCGGTATATAATTGTAGCTAATCGGGACCATGTTCAAAGAGGTTGTATGTTTGTATATAAGGTCCTCAACCAAACTCATTGGCCCAACCCAATGTAATTGAGTGTGAGAGGCAATGCCAATAACATCTTTACACGTAAACGATAAACATTTTTCTCCAAAAATGGGAAGGTCGCAGTTATAAAGAGAATAAAATCTGGTTCATGTAGATTGAGATCTTATAGTAATGTCCGTAATGTGTAAACATTAAAATGGCCACTCGAAGGCAGTTCGAGTGATCTTACTGATGTAGCGATAGCTAAACACCCAGAGTAAAACATTAATTATGGCACCATCGCTTTATACGTACCACAACTAATTCAAGTACGAATAACCATTTTCTATCGATACGGTTTATACGGTCATTAATGTGATGTTTTACCCTTTAACTAAGCATTATATTATATAAACTTGAATATTAAATGGAAAATAAACTTTGAAACAAAAAAACGTGCTAAAGCGCTAATGAATAAAATAATAAATCGAAATCAAATGAGGTATGTACTTCCTTTTGCCAGGTAGTTAGTGTAATGATTTAATTGAAAATTGGATGAGTAGAGTGACATCCAATACAGAAAAAGATTAAATTAACCTTACAGATATTGAACTAAGGCCTTTACTCATAAATATGCATCCAAATAGAATTTATTTAAAGGACTTACTGACAAAAGACACATTATGTGATCGTGGTTGTCGCGCGTGTCAATGTTTGCTGAAGTCTAGGCTATAGCTTAGGAGATGAGATCTGGACATAAGGAGAATATTTCTGACTTAAACTAAAATCACGCACACACATTATATAAGTAAAATGGTATCATTTATAAGTGTAAGTAACATATATCTCTGAGAACTTCTACACCAGATCTTAAAGACTAAGCACGGGTTCTTTTTAACATCAATAAACTAAGTCGGAAGTGGAGTCGGAATATCATTTCTGTATGGAATGTGACTTTTATAATAATCTTCGCCAGAGCTTACTCCCTAAATATTATATTCAGTATCCTAATACGTGTACATTTCTATAACTTATGTCATCAAATAATACTTCCATTGTCAATAACCTAGCTAAATATGTATTTCTAGCACTTAAGAAACGCGCAGGGTTTCTCAACTGTAATATCTCTAGCCTATAATAATACGGTGCTTCACTAACATTTTGCATTCATATTGTATGTACTTGTATAATGGGCCGGTGTCCCCTTGACGGAAATAAACACAGATTCAGTCGCTTGTCCAAATTTCAAATGTGTGCATCCTTGAATGATAACCAATAGAACTGAAAGGCATTACGTGAGTAACTTAAATACTATCCAACCAATCTCGATAAATACGCGCTCATACCCTAACTGGATTCATCTGTTTTAACCTGCACCCTATGTATTATCAAGAATGCTTCGATGCTGAATTTCTTAGTTTCAAGTTTCTTAAAGTCATATCGTTATGTTCCGAAACTATTTCGAACGCAAGCAGAACTATATACACTACATGTACGTTGTATAGCTTGTGTTTAATTTCGTAGTGGCAACGTTAGTTCTACCCCATGACTGTAAAAAATAAGAGTCTTTAGTACAGTTTAGATTATTCAGCAAGTCTAGATTAACTGAATACTGAATTCATGGAACTGAAAGTATTTTAAAATATATATATTATCAGACGATGAAGGTACACTTATAACAACAAAAATTAACTCCATAGACTGAATTTTAGTCTATTTCAATATCTACAGTTACATTTAAATGATCTCATTACGCACAAGCTGGATGCAACTGAGTAACACATATTATGTTAGTTGTCGTTGCCTCTTCAGTTACATGACGATTATGCAAGATTTCCTATATCCATGGTATTGTTCGTTCCTCTGATAGCGCCTAACATCAATTGATAATCGATAAGCCTGCACGTTCCAAAACACTCTCATAGATAAAACCGGTTTCGTACAAACAATGGCACATGTACAGGTAAAGGTGTGTAGTGTGTCGAGGGGGTCTCGGTCTGTTGACGAGATAGGTCAGCCTCTCTTACGAGTTAGAACTGAGTTGACTGTTTTCGTCAGGTAGGTTAATCTTTTGGCCGTCAGACAATACATTTCTATACATTTAGTGAGTTTATGTTTGATTTAATGCATCCCGATTCACGGGGGATGGGCAGTAGCCTTCAATCTTTGAGTTTGTGTGGAAACAGTGGGAAATTACTGTTATGCATTTGTCATGTTATTATTGTATAGTCATATCTATTTTAAGCAATGATTACAGGGGTATTTTGATGAGCACTGATAACAAACATACATTAAGTTTTAAACCCCCTCCTTGGTCAATATTGTTTTCTCGGGTCCTTAAACTCAAAAACCGTCCTCTTAACCAGTCTTTAAGTGTACAATATTGCAACGAGTTTCAAAACCCGTATATAACAGGTTCGAGTTACATATTTGTGGCGGGTGATGATAATTCACCAAGAACGAGAAATATTCATGATAAAGCACTGAAACTCAATCACATTCGTCATATTTATTACTTCCGCAAATGAATAATATATGTTTTTAAAAATGTTCGCGAATGTATTGTTTCACGTTTGATTCTGAAATCATTACCAATGTTTTCTGATAAGTTTCAAGAAACCTACATCTTATCAAACAACACATACACAACATACCGATTAGGTCGTCAATGGGACACTGGAATCACAGGTTGTATATACGATTTTTAAACAAGTGTCATCCGAAAACAAATAAGCTGAATAAGCTGTGTACATGTAGCTGAGATAATATCAATAACCAATCTGTCTATAAACTGTGACAGTAAAGGGACTTTTACACGGAAATGTATGGGAATTACCCACGTGTGCGTAATAATATGGCCACCCGCGGTGTCTGATCTAAATGCTGAGTAAATAGGTCTATGAGTAAGGAATGCTATATACCCTAGACCAGTCTCCGCATTCTTTCTTTCCCGGTGGTTACCTTACACATCTACAGTGACATTGATAGTCAATGTTTAGTGACGGTCCCGCTGTTGATCATCCCCGAGTATTCAGGCTTCCAATTACCGTATTTCCTCTGATAACCTCGCATGTATAGCACAATAATCGATTACCTCCACCGTGTTGTGTTTAGGGACCGGTCATGTCAGGAATCATAGCTTACTGCTAGATACTTCGGTTTATTGTTTGTAGCTTTCAATGTCAAAATAGGCAAGGCTTACATTACTGCAATGACAAATGTCGTGAATTATCGTACTTCTTGGTTCGCTGGTAAATTGGCGACTATTCATCCTGTATGGACCATGCCTTAAAGGATATCCATTCTGTTGTTGGAGTCACATATGCCAAATGTTAAAATGGGATTATTGTATCGAGAAGTGCTGACTGTTTCCGAAAAGTACCATGTTGATGATAGTCGACTCGTTATAGTGACGATATAAAGTTAATGTAGTTCTGAAGCTGAATAATGCACTGCTTATTTACAACAGACAAAAAGAAAAATTAGGATTGGTAATGTTTAGTAGGTCATACTACTATACTATTCATGTAAATGGGACATGTAGTTTCGGTTTTGTACAATCAAATTTCCATTGGAAACAAGTAATTATGATATATTTGGTGATTGGAGATGAATATGCAAGTGGAGTGAAATTATATCAACTAAAATAAGCACATATACTATTTTGGCACGTCTTAAAGTTAAATAAAATATTATGAAACACAATGGATGCCAATTCAAATTCTGAAATTATATGTACAGACGTCTAGGTCACTGGGGATTATAAAGTGTAGATGTGGTGATTCCGTGGACAAATAGTGGTTAAGCCATAAATAACTTTTGTCTTTTTTTCAAGAACTTAAAGCCTGAGGAAAACCAAATGTTGTGAACAAATTTCTGGCCAACTATTTGTCCAATGTGGATTATAAATTGAGGATTTGTTACAATTTTGACAACTTCTGAAAAATGTTAAACTGCAACCTTACACATCGTATTTTTTAAAGTCTGAGTAATTCAGAAACGCATATGAACAAACTTGTTAAATTCTTAAGAGCCAGATATTTCACAGATTCCAATATTGAACCTCGATTGTAAATGGTCTACTCGTTGATTCGTGAGTTTTAATTATGATCTCCATTTTCGTTTCAGATTGTGTTTCATCAACAAGTACGGAAAATTATAAAATGGCTGACTCTACAGAAACGAAATGTGGCATTTGTTTCGAAGAATATGATGCCATTGATAGAAAACCAGTGATCTTACATGACACAGGAGATGCACGTAATCACATGATGTGTGCCCACTGTCACAAGAAATGGGTAAAGGATGGAAACAATAAAAAATGTCCTGAGTGTAACTCCATAATAAAGGAACCACAGGTGCATATGTCACCACTACATCATTCTGACGATGACATCACCCATGCCAAACAGGTCGTGTCTTGCAAGAGGTGCTCAGACTGTGACGATGAAGCGCTCAGCAGGTGCACTGATTGTAGGGTTTACCTGTGTAGAGATTGTAAGACTGCTCATATCAAGAAAAAGAGTTTCAGAAATCACGAGGTCCAGGATTTGGCGAGCCTTTCACTCGAGGAAATGGAAAACTTCCAGGAGGCTTCAATATGTGAAGATCATGGCTTAGTTCAGGATGTGTACTGTACTAAATGTGAAGTGCCTTGTTGTTTGAGGTGTGAAGAACATTCCTGTCATACAGTGAAGAAATTGGCTCAAGTCCTTAAGAATAATGCTGTGAAGATCGTGAATGCAGCTAAGTTTGTGCTAGAGCGAAAAGAAGATATTTTGAAACAAGTTGATGGGTTGGAGAAGAATCTTCGAGAGGTCGGAAGCAAGACTACACTTGAAGAAGACGCCATCAATGGCTTGGTCCAGGAGATAATCCGGACGGTTCAAAACCAGGGGAAGATCCTGCAACAACAATTACGGCACTACAACAGTGAACTATCGACATCGTTAGAAACTGATATCAGAAAGAGAAAGGTTATCTTACAGGCAATGACTCCGATCGAAAACTTTCTTAACGAACGGAAACCAATGGGTGATGTAGCTGCTTTAAACTTGCAAAAGACAATTCTGAAGTGCGCGTCAGATATTGATGAAATCGGACATGCCGAGGATGATACGAGTCAAGGAGCTGCTAAGTTTGTTCCATGTTCAGACCTGGATGTGACCCGATTCAGAATCGGTTATGTTCACGGATCTGTTCTAGACGACGACAAAAGCTCACAGAAAGGTAAGTCAATTCTAATGTTTAAATAGAACGATATGACAAGTTCTTGTTAGAGAAACTATTATCGTCAAGGCTTGTAGAACTGCCTATACTTCTAGGAACTACATGTCTGTGTCATTTTATCACTTAGCACGAGTTGGGAGGGTAATAAACATTTTAATGGTTAATGTTTTCATAACAAGATTCAAGGGTGAATAACATGAGTCCGGATCCCCTATGAATTATCTTAAGTCTACTTAAATAAATTTTAAAATAAATAAATCTATTCTTTTCGTTTAGGTTATGCTGGGTTGCCATCTCTGGAAAATGACATTCGCATGTTGATCATCGGCAAGAAGAACTCAGGAAGAACAAGGACATCCTTTGCTCTCATGGGACAAGAAACCAAGCCGTCCTCAAGACTCTTCACAAGGACCTTCAGGAACAGGTCGTTCTGTTTGAGGCGTTCTCCTGGAATTGTACAAAGAAACGTTATTGACAAGGAGAGGGAAGACATTAAACAATTTGTGAGTCCTGGTCCACACATTATTCTCCTTTGTGTGAAGAACCCTGATGAGGATGTTGCCCTTGTCAGCGACTACGCTGATATATTTAACGGAGATATGACAAAACATATGATTGTGATCTTCACCGGAAAGAAAGATCTTGTCAAGAAGAAGATATCCCTTGAGAAATATGTCCAAGGTGTTTCTGATGGGCCTTTTGAGAGAATTCTGAAATCTGTGGGTAAACATATGGTCACAGTCAGCACAGACGACAAAGACAGTTTTGATGTTTTCAGAGAAGACGTGTTTAAAATGGCATGTGATATCGTCCACAATAACAGATTGCAATATCTGCCTCTTCGTTAGAATGATGACAGTATTTTCACAAAGGGGCGTCAAAGAGGCGCGGTTATGTACAAATGCTCAAACTTGTATGTACTGTGATATTACCTGTAATGATGTGTTTCCACACTTGCTATTGTGGTTCTAATGTTTGTTATATTGGCCAATATCACTTGTTTATGTTGAAGACTTGGCACGACATTAAATTATCAATATTTGACATTGTATCAATAATTGAGGTTGATTATGAATGAGATTCTGAATTCCTGTCAATCAATCAACCCAACTTATATGATGGTATACTCCTTAGATAGTAAATATATTGGAAACAGAAACATTATCCGAATCATATGATGAATGGTTTTCTTTCGCATTTCCTCTTTTTTCAATTTGTCCATTTTGAAGTTTTTTTTAAATCATGTTTTCATGTAGTTTGTAAATTATCCAAATCAATTAACAAACATCCTAGTGCCACATCATGTTCCTAGAAATAATATTTACAAAATGATGTGGATTTAGATATGTAACGTTATTTCAAATACGTGTGATTCACAATTTTATTTTATAAAATCAAGTGTTCAAGTCTCAACATAATTGAATGTTTTAGGATGTACTGAGGTGGTTTAACATGTCAAGGTTAGTTTAACTAATGGTTTCTCTTGTGTCCGCCAGGGTCATTGGTCATTTGCATTGGCCATCCCTTGTAAGCACACAGCCATTCAACTTCGTATTACCTGTTTTACAGCCTTACAAGCGATCCATTTCAAGAGGTCACGGCTAACTAATAACGAGAGTCTCTGTGAGACGTTACACGGGTATACTAGTATTTCCAGCTCATTGCCTCTGCTCAACCCTGTCGTCACTCTTAGATCAGATTTCATGCGGAAAAAGCATCGAATATCCGCTGATCTTGCGCAATAGAGAAATGTATACTACAGCTATCATTGTCCTCTTTTCAACCTTGTCGTGTATAAGTACGTGACTCAGTAAATCATTGAATATATTTCTTGTTAAAAAGTTTATTGTTTTATCGAATACCGCCGATCTGTTACCGAAAAGTTTGCAATATCTGAGTCACTTTGCATTTAACTTGTTGTACACAATTTTAGATAAACCTCCTCTATAAAATGTTGAACAATGGAAAAGAAATGATATGATTACGGGAAATGACTTTAACTCGCTAGATACATGTTACAAGCGAAATTTAAATTAGTTCCTTTAGTAATTATTTTCGTTATCGGACTAAGTAGCTGTTTTGATGCTCTTTTAGATTAATAATTCATCAAACAACAAAATATGTATTACTTGTTATTGAATCAAGGAATAAAAATACATATACATCGGATATAATTTGACTTCATTTGATGTGATGAAAATTCTCACCGTTTATGACATCCCCCATTTGATAGTGTATGTTTCAGTGTCTCAGCATCAGCATCACCATCATCACCACCACCACCATCACCATCATCACCTCCACCAACATCACCATCTTCACCACCATCATTATTACCACCATCATCATTACAATCGCCACCACCAGCATAATCAGACTCATCACCGCCATTTAAGTTCGTACCAAGATTCGTATAAATCTCACAATGTATAACAATAACTGGGGTATTTAAAGTTTGTAACATCATATGTATCTGGGTGAATTCTAGTTCTATTACACTGCTTCTTTCTCTCAAATAATTTCAACGTTATCTTCATTATCTGGAGGGAATTGTTCTCAATACATTTATAGTGTGTGCTCCTTTCCGTTTTAGACACCAGTAAAAACAAATAACAGCTTTTGCCTTCATCTTGTTTAATATTACAGGGATGTTTTAGAATCTGAATGAATGACAGTGTACAAGTCGAAAAGCTGTTCGCAATAATAACATATTCATTTACATATAAATTTGTAACAAAATTTATTAATTTACAAAAAAAGTTAATAAATTACATAAGTAATTCAGGTTAGAGACGTATAACACGAGGATCAAATATAACTCCAGTCTGTCACGCAAATCTCTATCTTTACAATTACATTCTTACTCGTCCTCGTTTGGCAAAACAACCTGTTTTTCAGTTAAAATGATTTCTTTCATGTTTTTCCAACTGCATAATCACCATAAAAATCTAAACCAATGTCTACCAAAAGAACTTGTGAAAATAATTTTGTTTGGTTATTTAAAAGTAGAAAATTCCTCACTTCTTTTATTGTAAGCGTATTTAGTAAACACATCAAAACTTTTTGTGACGCATTAGTATGGTTTAAACAATATATTTATTCATGTATTCGGGTACAAGAGGATCAACAAACAGGGTTTCCCTTATGTAAATGTTTATCCCCAACATAACATTAAAGAATGATATTATCATCATACATCAAACATTAATCATTAATATCATCACGATCTACATTGATGTAGAAAACAAAACAAAAGATTGTTATTCAAGATATTTCATGAGAACCGTTTGCTAAGACAAATAAACATGAAGATGGACAGTGTTAGGTAAGCAATTTAAGCGTATTTAATGAAAAGATTAAAACAATAGGTGACGTCATTTGTGTACACACATCAACATGAAGATGGACAGTGTTAGGTAAGCAATTTAAGCGTATTTAATGAAAAGATTAAAACCATAGGTGACGTCATTTGTGTACACACATCAACATGAAGATGGACAGTGTTAGGTAAGCAATTTAAGTGTATTTAATGAAAACATTAAAACCATAGGTGACGTCATTTGTGTACACACATCAACAGGAAGATGGACAGTGTACGGTGATCCCACCCTCTCACATGTCGATAATTTTGAGGATTATGAGATACATTATCTAGATATATTATTCAATTATGACCAGTGGTGACCAAGTCACGTTCAAGCTTCTGGTCATTTGTACATCTTGGTTGACATTTGAATCTGATTTAAAATGCTCCTGAATACGTAGCCAAATATCCTCTAAATATTTCATACGAATCAATGATTGAAGCCTAACATTGGTTTTGTACAAGGAGGGTTAATAACGATGCGACATGGGGTGTGTTTTTGTCTTAGCTTTATAGTTTCAAGCGATTGTAAGCCTGGTTATATTACATACAATGTTAACTGAAAGGAAAACTGAGTATTTCTTTGTTGGCATTATTCACTAATGAGCTCGTACACTCGTATATGCTATTTGATCACACATATCCCAATGGAACCGTGATATGGTAAACACTTCGTGCTGTCATAGGTAGTTGGTAGTTACCTATATGAACAGAGGTCAAAGCGCACGATAACAAACACGTTACGGTTCAAACCCATATAATGGCACATAGGTAATGTAAGTACATTTGGTGTTATGATGGATGTTATTGCAATCGATATTGGGTAAACACAATTGTCTAAAGCCTTGTTGGGGAGTATAAGTTTACACCATGTGCAATATTACTCACGTGAACGTTATAGCAAATCTATATGCTTAAAAGTTAGGTTAGAACATGGTTTAGTAAAGCTAATTTGTTAATGGAGAAAATACGTTTATGTTCATCATTCAATCGTTATCGTGGTACTCAAAATGCCTCGGACAAATAGTACATTTTATAGGCATTTGCTTATGTATTTGGTGGACAAATTAAAATTTGCAAGGGATATATGTAAATGTTAAAATTGTAAATAATGATAATATATATTCACCGACACGCTGACGAAATTTACACTCAGTCTGGGAAAAAGGTTAAGCTATGGATATGTTAGGCAATTTCTCTCTCGCCATACAAAGTAGACTATGTGACTAAGTTCTTAAAAAACAAATTATTCATATTTGCATTTTACGAAATTACAACTCATGTAACGGTACTGATATTTCTCCAAACATAACTACTGTCCTTGTGACGAAACTACGTGATAACCTTTGGGTTTTAGTTGACAAAAACAACGATGTTGTTACCAAATTGACTTCCACATATCAAAACATCTTTCATCATCATTCTTTTGTTACAACACTTCCAACAATGTTTAAAAAAGGCTATAGTCAAACGATTTAGGAATGCTTTGTGATTCATTTAGTTCAATCCGTTAATAAACGTTTCTCTGTTTTAAAGGGTTTATTACAGTTAATTCTGACCGTATTTCGTCATTGGGCAACTTTTATTTTAATTTTATATTATAGTATTATGATATAACTAAACATAAAATGGCCAGATCGGCATATCTGATGACATAGTGTCTGATGTCTGTCCGTCCTTACATCATCTGCAAACTTTTCGCTTTTTCGACTTCTCAAGAACCGCTGGCTCGAGAAAGGTGAAATGATTTAAACAGTATTTATTCATGACAAATGAATGGATTGGTAAACAGGCATATAACGCCTATGTAAATACCTCGCCAATACAAAAGAATGTATAATACAATATTCATTCATCAATACCGAGAAACATACAGCATTGGATAACATATTCGTAATAATATGATAGTAATTACATGATCACGTTAGTATTGACATAATTAAGAGAAACGTTTAGTTTGGGTAAATAGTAATGCAATGAAGTGACAATATTTTGGTTAATTTCATCAGATAATGACTTATTTCCATATAAGATTGATTGTAAATCAAAACCATGCTCGTAGAAGAAACATCTTGATCGGACTTCAACAAAATTTGGACATATAAAAATATAATGAATGGTATCCTCATAATGATAGCCACATTTACAAGTGGAAGTATTTTGAAGGAAACGGTCAAATTTATGGACATTTAGGTCACTACAACCCAGTCCTAGGGTGAAATCTTGTGTTCAGACTCAATGATCAATGGATATTATAAATTGTAGATTTCATGACCATGTAGTTTCAAGCTAAAATCTGACTCTTGAAAGCTGAAATTGTGTATGGGGATTATAAATTGTAGATTTGGTGAACATGTGACATCTAATAAGTACCACAGGGCCCATGACCTAAGTACCTACATTCATCTTCTCCAGTGTGAAAAGCTTTAGAAAGCTTATTTCTTGTGTACAGATTGCATAGCAAAATTGATATTACAAATTTGTAGATTTCATGATCATGTGATTTCAACCTAAAATCTGATTTTATCTCTTTCTCCAATACAGCCCAAGAAAGACCTTTTGCCCAAAAGAAGATTCACCAGAAGATGACATATCCCACCGGTCCCACATAATTTGTAAAACACATAAGTGTACATCTTTCAAGTACCACTTCAAATAGTACATGGGTAATACACATGCAAAGTTTCAAAAAAATATTGTGAACGGTTTTTGAGTTCTGCTCAGGAAACGAACCCGGTGGGATAATAAAGGCCATAGGGACCATTACCTAAAAGCTTACTTAATATTCTTCTCCAGTAAAAATGTGATAGAAATTTGTTAGGCCTCTGAAAAACTTTTTTTTTAAATTTACATTTGAACCTTAATTAATACACACGATCTCCACTATCCTTTCATAGGATGCAAAATAACTATTCGCGTGACATGATTTACAACTTTGACCAAACTACATACATGTGTAAATTTTGATAGTATGTATAAGGGTACATGCGAAGAAGGCTTTAACATTCAGCAGAAAATTATAATTTACTTTGAAGGAAATGAATTTTTAGAATTAAAATAAATGGCTTTGAAATATTAACCAGTCTTTCAAATACATTCTCATGATGTTTATGTAAAACTTAATTTGTGAGAATAATTTTGTTTTCGTACTCAAGAACATCCACTAAATGCAATTAACCTTTTGAATAATACATTACCCAGATTACCTACATGGCAATTCTTCTTATGTCTCTTCTACACTATTTATCCTGCAACATGGGTCAGTTGTGTGAATATTTACAACTAGTGGAAAAGCAAGGAATTAAAAAATCGTTGCTCCTTCTTAGAAGATATTGCCACTTGTAACATTACTATTGCCAATGGCATTGGGATGTGACTTTGTCTAACTTGCAGATACAATTTAATTGATATCCAACTTTCCTGGTATCCATTTATTTCCATTTCAGTTGTTTACATTACAGAACCTATACCTGCAGTTAACTGAATTCTTGGATAGCCTCACTTTGGGCAGTGTCACTGTGACTTCGACTGGTTTATACCCTAAGTTGGAGTGTTTTGATTTCTGTACATTGGCAACTCAGAATGATTTGGCACTAATCAATTTAAACAGCTTCAGTGTTAAGATATTTCTAAGTTTTGGTTAATCACTCAGGTTTTCTACTCTTTGTTATAATTTGTTCACATTTACTTCACCTAAAATGCTAATATAAAATTGCAGTAAAAAGTCAAGAGAAAATGTTTAATGATAAAATATTTATTGTCCTCATTTTAATGTACATGTCAAAATGACCCACCATTCTGTCACTGTCACTGGGTACACAATTGTCTGGTGTCTTTACAAAACTAATGAAAATAACAGTTACTGATGTACATCACATGACAAACATTACATGACACAACACACATCATATAAAACAAACAATCACGTATTTATTCCTCAACCTATTGTCTATGTTACCATTTTTTCAAATGTCTGTGATTTTTACAATCATGTGTACAATAAACGTACATGAATACAACAAAAGCCTTTTTACAAGAATGGTTTATAATATATTGGTTTACAAAGAAACTGAATGTGAGGACAGAAATTTCTTCCATAAAGTTTCATACTTGTTATCTATTCTTTGCAGATTGAAAACCTACCAACCAACTTGTTTTCCTCTTAGGTTATCCCTCTTTTTGTGAGGAAATATAACAAAATATGTTTCATCTGATCACTTTGATTTAAAACATAAAGCAGAAATAATTAAACTTAAAATTAAAATTAAAATAAATTGATAAATACTGAACAATATTTTCTTCACCTATGGTTTTCTATTTCACATTACCGGTAAGTGAAGGTGATAGTCAATTTTTACTTGAGAAGAGCTTCCTTTCACAAAGCACTAACTTGATGGTATGGCTCTAAATAAACCTTAGTGTAGTGTTGAAGAACAGGAGTTGTAAGTTAGTCTTCATAAATGCTTAGTGAAAACAGCCCATAAAATCAATCTGTAGCCACTATATTCTGTATTCATGATGACTTATAAATCACAATAAACATGGTTTACAGAGACAATATGCTGGGCATAATGCTTTCAGTACACAAGATAGTGGTCATAACTCTAAACCTAACATTAACAGTTGACTCTGTCTAGTTAAAGCAGTTCACATCCATAAATTCCTTGGCTTCTTCATCACACCAACTTCTAGAATGCCTCTCAAACAGTTAACAGAAGAACTGCACCTTTCTTAATGCACTTTCCTTACGATATTCCATAAATAAGCACCTGGGATCTTTTATCATTCAACCTTGGACGCCTTCCTCAAACCTTTAGTATGGTTGGAATGGGAGTTGAGCTTAGCCTTCGGAGAAAATTTTGTGAAAGGAGGCCCTTGTACATATTCCCTAAACTTTTGTTCTACACACAGTGTTTATAAGATACTAGTTTGTTATACCGGGTAAGAGGAAATACAGTAACTCTTTGGTTATCTCACATCAATGGTTTAATTGTTTTATTTGCTGACAGTATGCTCCACGTTGTGCTAAATGAGAAATGAAAGATGTTGACGGTGGGTGGAGCTCTGATGGTCACCGGAATCAATACACCAAACCTCTGGAGATTTGTCCACAGGCCTGTCGTTTGTACAAAGATGAAAACTTCTTGATAGTATAAGTGGTGGGTTAGTTCAAGGGTTTTTAACAGCCATTTTTCAGTCTACCAAGAAACTTTTATTACCATAATCAACAAAATAAACCATCCCACCCTTAGCACTTCCATCTTATTAAGCACATCCTCGTACATATATGGCACTTAAGAGTTGCCTCCCTTGCTCCTGTGTTCCAGTTAGTGACCACATTGATATATTGTACTAAGCGCATGTACACTTATTATACTGACGATGGAACTTGATATATCGGTGACTATGTATATCTACAAATGCTTCACATCAATGTACACAAGGAGTTACAATACTGAAATGATAAGAAGTTGATTTGTGCTTCTATGTCTAGTCTCTAGAAGGATTGACATATGAAGGAGTCAATCTTTTACAATGTCTACAGACTTGCCAAACTGTCCAAAGTCTGAATGAAATGCAATGGTGATATTTTTTTTCAAAGTCTGAATTAAATGCAAGGGTGATAATTGCCCATCTAACACAAAATTTTCAACTTGATACAGTGAATATATAAAAGTGATACATCATGAACAGTTGTGAAAGTTTAGTCAATGAGGGGAATTGTTCATTGATGAAATGATAAACAACTACACATGCTTGACTAAAGTTAAGATCATTCTCAAATATATACATTCTTGAAAGCATGTGATCAGTCATAAAACATTTTCAGATTTGATATTAATTTCATGACAAGACTCAAGAGATTATCTATGAATGAAAACAGCTATGTCACAGAGTCTTTGACGATGATGATCGTAAATTATTATTCATCAATGCAATCTAATCAAAGGAATTGCATTATGTCTATGGTGTAGGTTGTACAACAGATACATAACATGTTGAGTTCCCTATCTGCACGTCAATACAATTCATCTGACATGTGAACTCATCGGTATAACCCACCAAATTTTAACACAGAATCATATACATCTGTACAGTGATATTAAAATTAACTGCACTGAAGTCTATGCAGGCCGACTGCTGTTACAGAGGCAAAGCTTGATCTAACTTTATTTCTGCCACATTGTCATTATCATAGCTTCCTTATTTAACTTTCTTCTGTTGACGACTTCTGTAAATATCGTTGATGGGAGCGGTCATCTCCATCGGCTGTTCATCATCACTTTCCTCATCGTTAATCTTGCGCTTCCTCTGACCCGTGGCTATCTCGATGGAGAACTGTGACCCTGGGTCAATCTTGAACTGTCCCTCCAAACCGTTCTGTACACCCACTGGTCCTGCAAGGTCAAATTATCATCATCAAACTTACATAACTCGTCAACTCACTAGAGGCCACCCTGGCAACAAAGCTACACTTTTGAATACCTTGAAAAACAGATACTTAAACCGTTGAACTTAGTGTCTAATAAATGGCAAACATTAGTGAATAGCCAATTTAGCGAAATCACAACACGTTAACGCAATGTGGAAGTAACCACGAGTTAAATATCAATTCTCCTGGAACATTCAAGGATGTGACTGTGAATTGTTAAGATCTTTCCCTCTACACAAGAAAGTGGGTTTGTACTGTTGCTTAATTAGCACACAAAGAGAAAGAAACCTCTCAAAGTTCTAAGCATGATTGGCCAGCCTACAGTTATACAGGAGAGAGCTAGTAATCAGTAGAGACTTACCTTCAGGCAACTTCAACTTCTTCATACTTTCAATGAACTTGTCAATAATAACAAATGGACCCTGAAACACAGAATAACAAATCATCAGAAAAAGCACCTTAACTTGCTGAAATCTGTATCAATGATTTGTGGCCTTGCACGGGTCATCAACAGGGACTTTGAGTCCCATATTTAAAATTCCCAGAATTAAAACACAATACTGATATAATTTATTTTCTGACATTATGACTTTGACATTGAAAACATTGGAACATCAGTGCACACTACGGTGATGCTTGATTTGAAACAAGTTTATGTGCATGTTTATACTTAGTATCCGATTAATATCGAGTTGTCACAACTCTGCTGTTCTCACTAAACTAAGGAGTGTGTTTACTCGAGTTTCAAATTGTCCAGTTCTTGGCGTTCTAAGCCAGAACTTGACACTTCTGTCAACAAATAAAACATAACCCAGAAATATCACTATACCAAGAATGAATTAAGACATGTGTTTGACATGTGACTTGACCAAAGTATCAAATTGTCAAGTTCTAATAAGTAACAACTGAAATAGATATTTTTATCACCAAATCAAACACACTAATGAGATGCCAGTGCATTCTAAGAGTTTACAAAGGGAGATAAGAAGGTGGAAGGGAGACAACTGCAGTACTCACGTGGAAGCAGTCAGGTGGGGGTAGAGTAGCGATGAGATCTGCAGCCTCTGGGGGAGGGGGAAAAACTCCCCCCGGAACAACATGAGCCCCTACAGCTGAACAGACATTGGCAAATCTTTTCAATGGGTATGCTCTCACAACTGTATTTATTACATCTTCTATCACATAAACCAACCAGATTGATTCAATGTCACTATGAGTTAAAATTAAACTTTAAAATTTAGAAGAATCATATTACAGAAATCTCCAATAACTATTTTCTTGTAAAAATGTATGAAATTTCTCAATTTCAAAGATTTCAAAAACAGTTAAACTCTGAAATTTTCCCACATCAAAATATTGTAACTTTTTTCAGATTCATAACATTCTGTTGAGTTATTTTGAGAAGTGGATTGCAGAAACCCCCAATAACCTCATAAATATATGGTAGAGAACATTAAAACAGAAATAAGGAAACGAGAAACATAATTCTCAGGGAGTTTCTGGTACCTATCAACCATAACAGGTTGATAATCTATTGCTGAGTGCGCTGATGAATGATTCAAAAGAGACTCTTCATCTCAGACGAACACCTGCGCATTTTGCATGTACCAAACAAACAATCAATATCAAGGAACCCTCTATTCTTACTTACGGACAATAGCTTTAGGTTTGAAGGGCAGCATCTGTTCGACATCAGGTTTGGGGTAGTGCGGTCTCCTGGCCTCGTCATCGTCATCCACCATGTGTTTCATGACCTGCTTCACTCCACTCATCGGCAGCTGTACTACATGGTGGCGCGCCAGGTCCTACACAGCAATACATACATGACTTAACTAATTAACTCTTTTTACTCTCAGGCCACAGGCAACGGCATATGAGGATACATTATATTGTATAGATAAATACATATATACAAACATTTACATTTGACCTAAAAAATACAATTTTAAATGCGACACATATACAAATAAAAAATGGTCAAGAAAGGATGTATTACACATTCTGATATACAAAATTTAAAAAAAGAGCCATTGGCTCTGTAGCTCATCAGGCTTTATATAGGCTACATTAACTAATTCAAAATGTCAACTTCTAGGTGAGAGGCATCACCTGAAATGGAGAAGATGAAATAGGTCTTAAGGGCCTTACCCCTCTGACCTATCTTTGAGGCCAGAAATAAAATCCCTTACAAATAAAGACACACTTGAAGATTTAATTCATCACTGTTGTTTTCTTTAAATTACCTCCCTTTGATGAGAACATAAAATCTCAAGATGAAAATAGCTTTTCAGGTAATGACCTCTGTGACCTATATTTGGGGTCGCAGGATCACACAATCTATAATTTAGAATCCCAATTGGCCAAGGAGTGTGTACATGAAATTTCAAGTCTCTAGGGTCAGTGGTTCTTGAGAAGATGAAAATAGGTTTTAAGGTCATGACCTCTATGACCTATATATGGGGTCGCAGGGTCACGAAATCTACGATTTAGAATCCCCATTAGCCAAGGAGTCTGTACGCAGCATTTCAGCTTTTGGTACTCGAGAAGAAGATGAAAATAGGTTTTGAAGCTCGTGACCCCCCGTGACCCTATTTTGGGTCACAAGTTCACCATGCAAATTTACAATTTATAATACCTCATTGGCCAAGGAGTCTGTACACAAAATTTCAGCTAACTAGACCAAGTGGTTCTGGAAAAGAAGACGAAAAAGTGAAAAGTTTCCAGACGGATGGACGGCCGGCTGGTCGGACACCATGCCAAGCCACAAGCCCATCGGGCCTTCCAGGCCAGATGAGCTAAAAAGCACAATGATCAAGTTATGATGAATTTGCACTTGCGCTGCATGGACACACACACATTTATTTCCAACAAACATACCCAGTATCCGAGCGCCTCTAACTCCCTCTCCGAACAAGGCAAGAGGTCCAGGTACTTGTATCTGTCTATCAACAGCGCCGTCTCCTTCTCTTCAAAAGCTTGCACCTGAAACAAACAAACAATAATAGTATAATTAAAGCAAAGTCCATACAAATTTTGTTTATTAAAATAAACTTTTAATTCAAATAATGTGATCACTGTTACGACTAAAGTATCCTAATGAACTGTACACCAATGACAATGACTCTCATCACAATTAAAGAATTTGTTTTACCATCTAAGCACTAAGAAATTACAAATAAAAACCATGATAGATGAAGTAAACCTTTTCAATAGATTGTGTGTGTGAGCACTGATGGGAGAAGCACAATTTCAATCTAAAGTATGGAGATTATTATTTGTTCTCACAACCTAGGGAAGAATCAGTAACTGTTCTCCTCTGTAGTAGCAGCACCTGCCATAAATAAGACAAACCTTTTCGATGGCTTGAGCTCTTCGCTTTTCCACCTTGAGAATACTGGCGAGGTCTCCAACTGCAGACTCAAATGCTAAGAATTTGCTCCAGATTTCGCTGTGAAGGAAAAGAATCTATAATATTGATGTCTCTTGTCATTCACCAGTGGTTGATTTTCAGTAATAACTTACGCACAAAGGGTAAAACAATAATTCTGGGTAGTTATACTTTGATTATTTTTTATGAATACAAATTCGAACTCTAAATTCATCACATAATTTCACACAAAAATGTGCTTACAATGCATGAATACTAAAATTGATAACAAATATTTTGTCATTTATTAATCACTCAGATGATTAAATACTGTTTTCAAGGTTAAATTTTCCATTTAGATCATAATACAGTCAAGCCGCGATAATCCGGCCATCAGTAATCCGAATCTCGCAATTTCCGAACGGTAGGAAGATGTAACCAAACTAATCTCTTTAGTAGTCCTCAGTACTCAGTAATCCGAACATTTCACTTTCCGAACGTTTTTGATGAAAAACGGAAGCGTTCGGATTATCGAGGCCTGACTGTATACATAAGAAAACAATGATATGAAAAATGCTCATTCTTACGTGGATTTTTCTGGTGGAATCTGACCTGATGACAGCACTCGTTCAAATAATACCCTTGTGTTATTGTCCTCTGAAAACATGGGAAATGTCATAATGATTTAAACAGTCATTTTGAAAAGAATATCAATGAACAACTTTTGAAGAGGAAAGTGATAATCAGCAAGACAAACTAAAGACATAACATCAACGAAATAACTACTTTAGATACTCAATGTTACATTATTAGTAGACAATTCAGAGATAACACAACAAATTACAAAGGGATAATATTGGAATTGTTCAATAGCTCAGTAGGCTCCAGATTATTTGACTGCATACTATGTCATCTGAATTTTATAAAATTTGAAAGAAAAAAAATACTAACACTAAAGATTTAGAATCAATTACTTCCAAAACATTCTGAATAGCCAAATTACAGGAAGCACCTACAGGAAGCTCCTCAACAACGGCAATAATCCAGGAATGGTTATTAGTCACATGGTAGAGGATTATATTGGTAAAAGAAAGTAGAAGTACAAACCATTAAGGTGTGACATGAAGTCGATGTAGGATATAGCATATTCAGGATGTTTGCCAAACTTCTTCAAACCCAACTCAAAAATCTTCAAAGCCACTGTCTTTTCCTGTAAAAACACAAGAATGAAATAAGATTTCATATGAAATCTGAAACTGAAAAGAACTAGGTTAAATTCAAAACTACAAACAAATAATTTCACATACATCACCATCAGTTTCACTTTCAGAGGATTATTCATGATATTGCATTAAATAAACGATGAATAACTGAGTGACAACTCACTCCAAGTTAACAACATGCAAAAAGATGTGTGAAGTTTATCCCTGCAAAGTGTGTTACCTCCCTTGACAGAGTAGCTGCTTGGCTGCGGATTTGTGGAATTGAGTATTGAGTTTGCAAGAGCTAGAACATACTCCCCAAATTTGCGAGAAACAATTCTAGTTGTAACGTGACAATGCATTATGGGTAGTGCAGATTCCTTGCCAACAGAGTCACACATACACATTATGAATGAAATATTAAATATTATTACATAGATACATGTTTATATTGAGATGAGTTTTGTTTTTTTAAACGTTCAATTTTAATTGCTACTGTTGATAGCTGAGGGGACTTTTGATACTGGCAGTGAACATTTGAGTCCTGTTTGATGCGTTTGATTTGAAACGTCAACGTGCATGCTTTGACTCAACCCTAGTACTGTTAATCAAACACAGCCCTGCAGTTGAAGGAGATCTGGGTACACTTGATTTGCACTCAGGTCATCAAATTGCAGAAATTCTATTTATCATATTACCTCTGAGTTTAAATTTGAAAGGGACTCATAAACGGTAAATTTATTGCCTTAGCATGCTTACACCAAATTGTCAAAACATTTAATTTATTGCCATTCGGTATACATAAAGTAACGATGAATGTTATTGTCGCGATATTTCAATGATACAACCGAATATCCAACTTTCAATTATATAACAGTAAACATTACTACCCACCTTACTACAATAATACTCCATGAGAGCTGCGGCGACGTACACGTGATGTAGACTTCTCTTGTCCTCTCTGGCCGACTTGAACACGGTCCTCGCTGTCTTGATCCCCTCGGCTCTCCTGGCAAACTTCATGTATTGGATATACGCCTGCAGCACATCATTTCATGAATTTATAAACTATCTGCCCAGACCCAAGAGAGATGTTCGAATAATATTTCATAAGAAATACATGCCGTTTAGATAATGGAAAATGTAACGTATTAATAATAGAGATCACACTATCATCAATAGTACACGTTTTTTTACTTTCTTTCTGGACTCTGAGGGTGTTGGTTTGAATCCAGCAAGGCGTTCGTCCCAAAAAAGTATAAGAATTTGTACTTTTGCAGATAGTGAGATCTCCAATATAAATATGTTACATTTGTTCTCTATCGAACATGTTACTCAACTCATGTCTCTATGTTACAATCATTCATAAGGGAGACAACTCTGAGAATGTATTTGCATTGAACATTGATTACTCTACCATACAATGTGTATAAATAAGTACATGTAGTGGGTGAGTGAATAATTGTTTAACACTGCATCGGCAGTATCACAGCCATTGGCAGCGAGTAAGGACATGTAACAAAAGTTTAAATATTCACAAATTTTGAAATTAAATAAGTTTTCCACTTACGAGTGTGGGATCCACATCCTCCAAGGCGATGAGTTTCTTGTAAATGTTGTGAACTTTGTCATATTTCATTCGGCCCTAAAGAAACAAAAGAATTTATGAAGAACATTTTCAATGAAATAAGCTTTATTCATACACTTCATATAGTCACTACATAGAGAATATATTCATCGACATTAATAGATTTATTAACTAAATTTAGCCATGGGCATAGTTAGTCTCACATGAAGGATGACACAACTTTGAAGAAATGACTCAGGAAAATTATTTCCCCGCAAATATTCGACTTATAATGTAAATAGATTATGAATATTTCTTACTTCTTCAAAATCTGCATAAGCAAAGTAGAGCAGCATATTCCTCTTCATAAGAGACGAGATAGCTCGCTCGTAGATAGCCGCAGCTTCATCGGCAAACATCTTCCCAGCATTCTGGTCCTGCAGACACAACAGGTTCTTGTTGATTCAAAGTTGGTTTTACTTTAAATCCCCCCTCCCCCCATCAAATCTTTCTGAACTGCTCCTGGACATGTTCAGTAATCACTACTTCAGATAATCCATTAAAGTTGTTAAATGATTGTTTGATAATTTTAATAATTAGAAATAGTTATTTTTATTAGTCTAATATCAGGAACTTCTCTATGGCATTCAAACAAATCCATTTCTGAATAGGCAAGATTCTGAATTTGCGAACAAAGATGTGATGCTGAACTATAGATTAATCTACTTGTAACACTAAGGAATAAAAGTGTATAGTTTGATGCACTTTATACTACACGTGACCATATGGGGCTAGGGATATTAACTTTCAAGTTGTTGGGAAGATACTTCAATTGGTAGACATCTTACCCCTTTCTCTGTGAGAATCTTGGAGGACTGTTCGAGGTAGGCTGCAGCTTCGTACCAGATGTCGGGGTGGAAACCGAGACACAGCAGACACTGCTCATAGGCGAACATCACTACAATGAGGAGGGAAGAACCTTTATATACACATTCAAACTTTGAACTTACTGACTTTGAATGGAGCCACAGAACACAGCTTAAACCTGCATGTCTGCACATTGAATGTTTATTACTAAAAGCGACTTTAAAAGTGACAGTAAGAGAAGTATTATTTATGGAAACATAATACTAGATTAAAATTTAGTCTGTGAAATATTTTTGTAAACAATGATAATGCAAAACATTTAGTTAATGTTTATTTTTTTATATTGAAGTTTGATATCCACTGGAGTCTAGACTTGTTAAATGAGGACCTAGACTGTATTAAAGACTCTTAGTTTATACACCATCATGGAGAAAGACTACATTTTTATTAGTGGTGCATAATAAAAAGCCTTCTGAACTGTGTTGCTTTGGAAGAGGAATATTCTTCAAATTACATTTCAACACCAAAAGACTGGAGTTATTTATTAATAATCATTGTTGCTTTACAAACCCTCCTGTAAAGCAGTGTACAAACCTCTCTTGGTGATGAGAGCGTGGTCCTCGGTTCTCAGTGGGTTGCCCTTCTCCCAGGCAATGTACTTCTTCCACAAGTCAACCTGTCAAACACACCAAATTTATACCCTCAGTTTCCATTGGAGCAAATGTTTGGAAGATTCATGTGAGTATAATTTGATTTCAAATAATCTTGATAAAACTGTGATTTTAATTCTTAGAAGTACAAACTACAATCTGAAGTATAGATTTTGGATGAGACACACCTGAAATAAATTTATCTTCAAAGATATAGTCACTATTTTACCATGTTTCCAATTTAACGACAAAGGATAAATCAAGAACATTGAAATTATTTTTTTACTCAAGACAGTGATGGTCACTTACAAACAACTCTCTATTTGGCCTCTTTCAATTTAATAAACGAAGGGTATTGCTAACAGATTATCTGTAAAATAACAACAAACTCCTACCTGTTTGGCCTCGTTGACTGTGTTCTGTGGAGGCACTGAGGGCTGACTGCGATCTAGACCCCTCGTTACCAACTCGTACTCCTTGGCAACACGTCGCGCATTCATGTAGTCACGGGCTCGGTCCTCTGTCATCTTCTTGGCTATCAGTGGGTTGATGCTCTGTTACAAGTACAGTAGAGGAAATGTTGAACAGCATGACACTAACTAGAGCCAAAATAGTCCTTGGATACATCCAAAATGCTTAGTCAATTTCAGCGCTTTAATTCTGAACCTAAACAACTGATTTACATGAACCATTGGGCAGAGATGATTTTTCCGACGATTTCTCATTCAGCATTAATTTGCTATCCTCCATACTAAAATTCAGTTTTGCAGTTTGAATTCAGAATTCACTTGTAGCAATTCGAAATGTCAGGAGAAAAAATTGAATTTTTATGTAATTTAAAAGACTGAAACCAAAAATTACTTGTAAGCATAAATTTGCTGGCTGTTAAACTCAGCTGATTCTAATACACGATCTGTGTTAAGTGAGCAGGTCCTTCACAATATGTGAAGGACAATTTTTAGGTTAATCTTTGTTTAGGGCTCAGAGTAAGATAAAAGATGCCTTAGCCGTACGAGCTGAATATCAGAATTCTAACTCATTTTCAGAGTGATAATCCATTTTAGTCAATGCACACATCAGCATAATAAATCAACATGCAAAGGGAGAATAAAATAGATTCCAACAATGAGTTCTGCAATTTGTTTTAAAGGCTACATGTAATGTGAGTTAAGTACTTACATTCTCATAGTTGCAGTAGTCCTTCCAGAGAATCTCGATGTTGATCATGGGGTTGACCACGCCCCTTTGGTACACCTTCCTCACTGCCGTGATCCGCTGGTTCTCTGCGTACGAGCCCACGGCCTCCCTGCACGCAACATCATTAGTAATTAGTCGACTTACTCAGTTACAAATGACAGAAATTACAAGGGGGTGTATTTAACAAACATATAAGTGATTAGAGGACAATATCTTTATTTTAATGTTGTTTCAAAAACAAAATGTTCTTAAAAGTTTTCCTTGAAGGTGTTTCTTCTTTTTATCTACGGTATATGTCTGGTTCCTGGTGTTTTACTACTGAGCACTTCACACAGTCTGAATCCAAAATTTTATACCTGGTAGAAATGGACAGTTGCTAAATCACTGAAATAAGAGATTGAGTCAATCCTTGTTTTATGGTATGCCTGAAAGTCAACAGTTCACTTTACTTGAAATTAATTAGCAAAATGGGATATTAAACGTGACATTCAGTTTTAGGTTTTAGGTACTGTTATGTTATCACCATGACACCAGACCCTTGGATTGTATCGACTTTTCTCATGTTGCATCCAACTTGTGAAGGTGACAACACTGTGCCCAATGGACATTAATGACCTTATGCTCCAAACGGAACTTGGAGAATAAGTAAGTAAGAAAAGGACATATGACTTCCTTAAGGCAATCAGATGGGTCTGTATGCATATTTGAAAACATATTTTTTGTATAATTTATTCAATGTTATGGTGTCAACATATATTTTTGACTGTCAACGTGATACATGTCATGCTTAGATACCAGCATAAACCTTGTTCAAGTTCAGGAATTTATTACATTTACCGGTATTTCTTTTTATCGAAATGAATTTAACCTTTTGTATGAAAAAGGCGCTAGTACAATATCCGAGAGTACTCACACAGACTTGAGAAAGGCAATATATTCGGTCCAGATCTGATAAGACATGATGTCCATACCAATCTTCTCCAGAGCAAAGTCGTACGCCTGGGCCATCTTCTCTCTGCAAGGTCACAATACTTCCCTCAAAAATGTATTTCTCATAAATTTATAAAAATAACCCATAGAGTATGAAATATCTTTGGTCTTCATCGACAATGGGACTGTATTGAAAAAGCAACAAATCCTTAGAATTAGATAAGCCCAAAATAAAGATGCTTAGATTTTCACAAATCAAAACAAGCCAAATGGACTTGCTAGTCATTTTTGCTAATGGCTCAATCTGAAATTACCAGCAATTTGCTGGTGACAAGCAACATTTTCAACATTTTCAAACACACTGGATGTAAAAAAGTTAAGTTAAGTAAAGTAATCCACAAAAGCGCACATAAAATAAGGCAAGTCAAACAATTTGTAACATTTTCAAACAATTTCGGGATTGCTTTTTGCAATGCTCACTTCACAATCTAAGCAAACTTTACCTGTAAGATGGCAGACTGCCCTTGGTTTCCTTGATGTAGTTGAGGTAGAGTTTCCACAACTCTATGTTGAGTACCTTGATGAGACATCTCTGGAACAACTGCAACAATGTGTACAAGGAGGTGTTCAGCTTCAGGGTCAACAAGTTACTGAACATACTGTAGCTGCTGACAGGTGCCTAGTTGGGCAGCGTGATGTTGAGGGTTTACTTTCAGTATTAAAACAAATATTTGGAACAGAGAGATTGTCAAGGGATAATGATTGGCTTATTTTGGAATGATGGTATGTTGTACAAATTTGATCTGGTTGGCCTCGTTGGTCGACCTCATGATGATGGTTTACTTTCATTATTACGGCAATTTTACAATTGGGTTTTGACATTGTTGTTAGCAGCTAAAGTTTGAAAGGAAATTATTACATCTTATAAATGGACTTTAGTGAAGAGTTTCTGTCATCCAAAAACAAACTGAGATACAAACTTTAACAAAGCATATCTCCAAAATTAAAAAACATCTATGAAGACAAACATTTGGTGTAACTACAGTTTTTCCAATGAAAAATATAACACCTTGTATGATATAACTAATTCTTATTGGCTTTTGATAATAAATGTCATTTCTAATTTTCACATTTCACAGAATAAATATCATTTAATATCTAGACATATGTCAGAAATGATATGCCCATAAAATGTGTAGTTTGCAGGCATGACATTCTCTAAACAGTTATCTTACATATACAAATACTTACTTTTTCTACTCTCTCATAGTTCTTCAATTTCAACTGAAAGCAAAAAGAAAAAGTGTCAAAATTGTTTTATGACATTGAATTCGGAAATTTCAATATTAACCATATAAATCCTATAAATATATATAAGTACCCTGGATGCATCCATGGCTCAGCTAATTACTTTATTTCCTTCCTCCTCAAACCATCATCCAATCAGGTGTCTACACTGTGATCCTGAGCTGACCAATCATACAGCTTCTATCATAAGTCAGTTTCACTTCTTCAGTACAGCTTTGAAGCTGAGGACACCATCTATGTTGACACAGACAAACTTGATTGTTAAGGCTTATCTGGATAGGGACAGGAAGAATGAGTAGTCAATCAAGGGAGGTAATCAAAATATTGGGTCACGGCATGTATGTGTCCAGGGTGTCAGTGGAGATTTAACCTGGAAATTTTTAAATTCAGAACAGAGCTGTGTCATGTCTTCCTAATAAATAATTCAGATCAAGTAAATGAGTGATTATCACCAAGGTTACATGATCAAACTTACATTATGATTTTGAAATTAGAAAGAAACAAGCAGTTGTCACCAAGGTGACCTGATATAGACTGGGCGCTGTGTTTTCCCACAGTAATGTCAGTATGAAGAAAATCCAGTGGATTGTCTTGGAATATCCAGCTGATAATCTCAAAATAAAGTTTACTGTACTGAAGTGTTCCATTCTTTGCTGTGATCTTGAGGATAATGCTGAGTCATCATCATCATCATCATCATCATCTTCCCCAGGAAAAGATTTATGTTTGATATGAAGAGAATCCAGCGAACAATACTTTAGACATACTGCTGGTAAAGTCATGTTTAAAATTAAAGGCAATGTTGCACACTTTTTGACAATGTTTCAGACAATCCAGGACTTATCATGCACTGTGCATGCCTCAAAGCTTCCTATTGATGCACTGAAATAGATATATATTCTCGTCACTAACCTGTAGCTGATAATTGAAATGCCTAGCGCACAGCTTTATAGGCAAGAAATTTCCTATATGGAGTGTAAACATTTATATCTGTACAGCGAAAACTGTAGCATGCATTGTTAGGATAATTACCAAACTGGGTACAATCAGAATTTTATGCATGTTATTACATGTGTCACTTGTTAAATACACAATTTTGATGATAACGGTTCATAGATCCATATGTATGGTTTGTAAAAAGAACCATCAGCTTAAAGGCTATGTAGCATTGATTTTTTCACAGTATGTTTTCTCAAATTTGTATTTTATTGTTAAAGTTTATACAATATTTTGGTATGTCAATGGGTAAAACATATCCTTATACGACCCAATAAGCTGTATCAATAGAAAATGGTTATCTGTAAAGAAAATAATGCGATGTATGGTGTGGTGTGCAACTCTTCAGTGTGTGAGGTAGACTTGAATTTGAGAGTTCAGACATCAAGATGGTTGACCATTCAATCATTGTACCATATTTAAAACTCTACTTTCACTGTTTCAGCATCGCTACATCAGTCCGATCACTTGAACTAGTAAGATGAAGAAAGTAGTGACCGGATAGGCGAGGATGGGCTAGTGGGCTAGCGGTGGTGGTGACTAGTTTTGTCCTGGATTGGACTCATCAGACGAAGTAAGCTAGCGAGGAGTGTGCTATATATACCCTGCTCTAGGGGGACAGGTATAGGACAGGATGTCTACTGGTGTTAAAGCGGTCCCATCTTCTACTACCTTTAGTAGCATGATAGAAGCAGAGCCCAAGCCAACTTCCAAACTCAAGGCATAACTCTTGCCAGTCTGCATTACTGGCTGATTTAACCCTTGCAGTATTTCCCTCGCTTTCTTGTGTCGAGGCAGTGAATCGCTGCACTGGAAATGCATTGCTGGCCTGGATTTCTAAAACAGATTTCTTAAGGAATTACTGCAAGGCCTAAATCAGCCAGTAATGGAGACTGGCAAGAGTTATGCCTTGCATTGGGAAGTTGAGCCCCAGCAGAGTCTGCCCACTTCTTAACACAGAAGAAATCGCTTCTAATCTGAAGTGGCCACCGGTACAACACCGACTGAGTCCAAAGAAGCCTTCCCACCGGCATACTCCATGCCGGTTTATTGGTTGAGAGTCTCCACACAACGCACACTCCAAAACCATTAAACCAGGAGTACAGATGGGTTTCAAACGTTACTAAACTCCAAAAACTGGAGTTTACTTTTAATCGTAAATCAACCAAATTTCACTCCTTTCTGCTTCACACCTCTTGTCATCTCACGCATGGCAAATACTAGGGACCATACAGTCCATTCCTTCAACTTCGGAGAATCTGCTCCTCTAATGTTGAACATGAGAAACACAATTTGAATCTCATCCAGTAATACCTGAAACAGGAATACTCTTAGAAAATCCCATAGCAGAACAAACTGAAGTCGGTTGATACCACCAGGAAAAACATGCTCCTGAAAGGGCCCAAACCATTTGAAGACTAACAGCTTCATGTGTAAGTTTGCGACTACAGAACTCAACATGTTCCAACCGCATGGACTAGTAGTTTTATTGATTCAGGAATTGGTAACACTTATTTATATTTTTGTGAGATCGCTTTATTTCAGTAAGAAAAACATGCTACAGCGCCTTTAAATATGACTTACATAAACTGTCAATCCTTCATTACTTACTCACAAAAAGACATAATGAGTGAGTGAATTACTGCTTAATGCCGCTTCAGCAGCATCGCAGCCATTTGCAGCGAGAAAGGCATAATGAAATTGAAATGGTATCAACAATAAGATTTGACCTGGTATTATAAAACTGCCTTTACTGAATTTACAAAATGGTTTTTGCCTCTCACACCAAAGACTCTGGTTCAAATCCTGGTGCAGACAACAAAAATTTCTGACTTGATTGTACCTCCAACGATTTTAAAATTTTGACTGATTTGCTCATAGTCTGAAAGACAAGATATGCTTAAGGCATGGGCTGTTGTCCGGCGCGTGTACGTAAACTTTTCACATTTGCAATTTCTTTTCCATAACTGCTGATCAAAGTTGGAGACATTATCCCTGAAAATTTTAAAGGACTTCTCCGAAACCAGTTGACATAGGAAGCCGACATTTTCGGAATGACATCTTTGTTAATTCGATCTTGATGTAAAAGTTAATGTCCAAGTAACTCTCCATTCCTTAGAAATAATGGAGTACAAATTGACTTTTAAAAGTCGAAATTAATTAAATTCCCAGCAAAAAACTTGATGTAGTGTGCAACTGTTCATTACTGAAAAACAATGGAGCAAGAGAACAATAGGATGAGGTCACAGGTGTAATCGCTCAAATATGGACATGGCAGGGGGTCCATCCCAAATTCTTAAACGACTTGTCCCAGAGAACCAGTAATGCTAGAAAGCTCAAATTTGGGGAATGTGATCTTCGATGGATGGAGACCAAGACTCGTAATTAATTTCCTCACCCTATAGCCATAACTAAGTGTGTGACAGGAGCACAACATAAAGTTGTTCATCATTTTAGGGCCAAGATTAATTACAGAAGGTAGTCATGCAGCTCTTGTTGTGATTGCACTAGAATTAAGGATGTTCGCTCCTCAAATTTATAGAATTAAACTTTTTTTCTAACTTATATTTTTTAAAAGATCAAAGTATATGATTGAAAAATCAGCATTAAAAATAGGGGGTAGTGTTTTTTTTTCTTCGAAATATGACACCTGTAAGATAGTGGGGTGAAGTATAATTTTAACATGTGAGTCTATGGGAAAATGAGAAAAAAACTGCTAAAAACTTTAAAATACTACATTTCTAGTATTAAACTTTTTTTCCTTTATTGATATGTTACAAAGTTCATTTTACCCTACCGAAATCGATGAAAAAATATATATGGTAGTGTACCTGAAAATCCCCTTTTTTAGTCAAATTTAGGCCATTTATGCTGTTTAAGCACTTTTTAGATGTTCTAAAGTCACATTTTCTTTATTTCATATGTTTTTTAAAAGTATGTAGATGATGTAGAATATCATGAAGTAAATAAAGATGAGAAAAAATTATTTACTTAATCATATTTCATTTTTGAAGTTCAACCGGAAGGAGCGGACATCCTTAAGCGAAATATAGCTTATTTACTCTTACTTACTTGAGTTTGGTCATGTCTGCATACAGCAGGAAGTAGGGGAAATACTTTTCTTTCTGGAGATATTTGAGGAAAGATTAATTGACTGTGCTAAAAAAAGACTAGCATACAGAAAGAGGCTTTATAATCTTGCTCAATTATTAAACCATCATTTACCTCTGATTTGTACATATATGATCTTGATAACATAAAATATCGGAAAGCACTACTTATTTTCAGAACCTGATATAACAATCTAGGCATACATTGTGTTAGAAAAGGTTTTCATTATGAAAGTCCACATTCTTAATGTCTATTATGTATCCGGAGAGGAATTTTTTTGTCTCTATTTTTTACATTTCCATACATTGTAAATATAACAAAGTAAAGTACTGTGCATATATTGTATATAGGTAAAATATGGCATTTATTGTACATGATTTTTTAAAAGCATATCGAGTGTTGACCAGAATGTATGAAAACTTGCATATTTAGAATTAGAAAATGCAATTATTTTTGTTATTTGATAACAGCTAATAATTTCTTGCTGCATTTGTTTAAAGTTTGTTTAACTTTGTTGATATTGCATTTTTAAAGCATTGATTTTGTAATAAGAACAATCGTATTCAATGGGTTTTTGTTTTTACCCTTAAATACAAACAAAATATTCTCTTCAGTGAGATCAATGTTTTCCTGGAAATATTAATGATTATAATTATTCAACGATTTTAATGCTTTTAATTTCATGACAGGAAAATTCTTGTAAAATGTGTTTTGTATATATACAAGACAAATTCTTTTGAGAAGTGTGTATTTTCATGTTTGGAATTATGGGACAACTGACCTTGAAATCAATAAACTATGGAATTGGATTGTAAGGTTCTCTTTTTTCAGTTCCTTTGTCAGAGTAAGTATTCAATCTATCTTATGAGCAAATTTCATGAAATTGTAATGGCTTTTACATAGTGTGTGGAACCCTAAAGCAAATATACCAATTTAATTAGGACAAATATTTTCATGCAAAATGTATTATGGTTTTTGAGCGACAGTTCTTTGAACATTGTCTTCTTATTTTAAAAAAATCATCTTTTTATCGAAAGAACTGCCTCACCTTAAAGCAAGCCACCATCAAGCAAATCATTATATACCCAGACTGATTAGCCTTCCTGCTGCTGAGCCAAGCTAATTTCACTGCTGATTTTATAATTATGGGTCCCATGGATTAAACTGACGGTGACTCACTTTAACTTAAAGGTTAGATGAAATGACATATGGTCCAAATCGGATTCATTAAAATGGGATGTCAATTTGATGATTGCTCGATTTTAAATTTCGGAAATCGGTCCATAAATTACTTATATACGGCTTTTTAAAAAAACGCCTGATTCAGCCCCGGCGATCAGAATGAAAGTCTGCGGGGGTGTGACCCGTGAAGGGATGACTTCTGTGACGTATGTGAAGGGATTTGATTTTCGGCGTTAGTCACAATTCAACGTAATTTCGCAACATTTTGATTGTTAATTTCACAAAGATACCTTCAATAAACCAACTTAAATTTCACACATATCGAATGTTTAGATATCCAACTAGGTAATTCCGCAGATGACAATTACACAATTATTACATAAACATGCCTTTTCGGCGATGTAATACACCTCATAAATTCATTTAGCGGCAGTGATAATCATCATTAATTAATTACTCAGGTCCCACGGGCGCCAGCTGACTGGCGGGCTTCGCCTGTGTTTAATCACAGTCACGCCTCACTGATTTTTCAAAGTGTTCGGCGTGCTAATTTTTGCATTGTTAAAATGGGTAAATTAAAATCGTCCTAATGATCAATTGCAAGTGTATATTGTCTCGATTTTATGCTCAATTGATTCCGATATATAATGTCTGTAGAGGTAATAATCTGTCATTCTTTTGAAAAATGCATTTCACGTGAACTTTAACATGAAAATAGAGCCATTGGCTCGTTAGATCTTCACTTTTTGTAAGATTTATAATCAAGACTTACATGTTAAATACAGGCTTACAATGTAACTGCAATGAATCGTCACCAAACATGCAATTCAAGTGATCAATGTTTATTAGGAGTAAGAACAGAGATTTTAGGTAGTCATCTTGCACTCAATTTATCCACTCTCATAAATTTCCTCCCAAATCTCAAATCTCAAATCTTATGAAAATGTCTTCCTAAAATGCTTACATGATTTAAGACATCTGAAAAAATATGCCTGATACAGGAATATTATATTATATTTGCCACTTACGACCAATGCCAGACGCCAGCCCATGCGATAAACCCAACTGGCCTTTCAGGCTATGAGCTAAGCATTATCAGTTACATATTTGAGTTTTCTTCATTTAATATTGATTTTCTCAATTCTATTTATTACCCTCGATAGGAGAAGTTGCACAAACCCCAGACTCTATGGAATGAATATAATCGATGAGACAAATTCAAACTCACGTTTACAAACACATTATCAGGTGTACATGTATATTAAGCTTGAGGCAGGCATCATTTTCATTTTGTGAAAGAAATTAAATGAACATGCGATTCGCACAGCCTTGAGTACCTGTCTGTAAAATGTGTTTGTCCTGTAAGTTGAGGTGAGTTGGGGTTTAACGTCGCTTAAAAGAGTATTTCACTTATATCACGGCTGCTAGTTTTATTGCAGGGAAAAAGCCTGTGACACAATGTGGCTATGTATTGCGACAAAACCTGCGAGCAATGGCTGGAGTGAGTGAACCATGGGTGGTACTGCACTGAAATTCAGTGTAGCATTGCACCCAAACCTGACTGTGTGTAGAACAGTTCTCTACTGCAGACAAACTTGCCATGTCCCTGGCAGGATTCGAACCATGGACCACTTGATCTGAAGCCGAAAGTGCTAAGCACTGTGTGCCATCCCGCCCCTTGTTTGTCCTGTAATTTGGCACTTGTTAATAATGTGTCATCTTGAAATACAAAAGCTATGTTTGTTTTATCATTATTAAATTATTACCTACAAAGTATTATTGATTCCCGTTTGACGCTATTCACTGCAGATAAACACCTGGTAAATACATTGTTTTTTTACTGTTGGTTTATACCTGAAATAACCGGTATGGTCATATCTGGACCAGTCAAAGAAGAAAACTATCTGTATCTCCCAAATCAAATTTGTACATGACATCGTTACAGATGACTTTCACTTAAGATGGAATATGGTTGCTATACTTGCCTCGACTTTCAGAATCAATACTGGCAGAAACAAACATCAGAGTGAAGATTTCAATGTATATATAGCTTTCGCTATTGTTCACATCTATATATACAATTTTAAAACCATGCGTTTCTCTTTTTTTTCTTACAGTGTTTGGAAACAGTGTATGAAATAGTTTCAAAATGCAACAAGCCAAAAGGGCTTGTTAACTCAAAATCTTACAAGCCCCCATCAAGCTTAGCAAGCCTGCAGGGGTTTAATCAAAAGTCGGGTACAGGGGAAACTTCTCCACCTGCAAATGTAATTACCCGGCTATGTAAAGTCAAATTTATTATATTTCAATCTTAGCACACTGTTCAGCAGCCTGCTTTCCCTGCCTGTAAAAACTTATACCCTGTTATCTTATAAATGAATGAAACCCCTGCTAATTTAGTCCTCACATTTTAAAGTGATATTAAAAAGAACACATTATTTAGTTCACACGAACGACTAATATGAAATCAGAAATCGACTTCCAGGCGATTCTACAACTTACAGGTTACTAGACTTCATTGCAAGTGCTTTAGATAAGGATAAAGAAGTAAGAGCAGTGTTTTGTGACATAAGTAAGGCTTTTGATGAGGTATGGCATAGAGGACTTTTGAACAAACTACAATTTGGAATTAGTGGAAAATTAATAGACTGGCAAGTTAAGAAGGTAGTAATAAACGGATATAACTCTGAATTTAAACCTGTTTTGACCGGTGTCCAACAAGGATCATTTTTAGGACTTTTGTTATTTTTAATATATGTTAATGACCCTGTTGATTGATGTGGGCAAATAACTGACAGGTAAAGTTTAACCCCAAAAAAACGGAAACTATTCAATTGAGTCAAAAGCGGGTCCCTACTTCCAAACCTCAGCTATATATGCAAGTAACTCCTATAACTGAAGTTGAAGAACATAAACATCTATGTGTTATATTTCAAAAGGATGCCAAATTGACTGCTCACGTTAACAGTGTTGTAGATAGAGTTACTCCCATGAAAAAATTGCTTAAGAAGTTTGAAATCGCTTCACAGTATGTATCAGGCCTCCATTTTACCGCTTTTATTTTACTATTGTAGTCATGTTTGGAATAACTGTATTCATGCACATCTGGAACAATTAAAATTAGATACATTAAGGACAATCTGCGGGGCAACAAGGGGCACAAGTCATATTAAACTACCGGTATATGCTGAACAAATTCCATACCCCTTGACCCTTGTTGAAACAAAACTAAGACTTGTTTTCATAAAATGATAAACTGCAAAGCACCGAATTACTTGTAACCTCGTCCCTGACAGCATTTCGGCCACCAATTCGAAATTTACCAAATTTACCAAACCTTCATGTTAAAACATCTATTTATATAAATCCTTGTTTTACTTGACACAGTAAACCTTTGAAATGCATTACCAAACGTCATCAAAATGATACAATCTAAAAATTTATTGATCAAAAAAGTAACTCCCCAGTTTTGATACATATTTGGATTTGATCTGAATTGTGGAAGTCGTTAACTCACTGTTGGCTCAATTTAGACTGCAGTGATTTAGACTATCATACATTTGAAAAACATATTATCTAAAAACGATACGTCATGTTCCTGCGGGTCAAATCGTGAAGACACATCACATTACTCCTTTTAAGAAATGATGCATAATTTTACAAAAATGGCTTAAGTCTGAAAACATTTTGGTATGGAAATCGTGAAATACTTGAAGCTGAAAACTTTACAATTTTACAATATGTTTTCTTCTTCATCATCGCTTTTTGTAGATTTGATAACAATTAAAATTGAACAAATGTGAGGTTTAGATACATTGGCGTGATGTAATATATATTTATTGATAAATGATCATGTTGGTTTGCAATTTTGGAGCGGCATTTACATAAGCTCTCAGCTCGTTTGCCAATCCATTTCAATGATTAATAAAATATGTTTAAACCAACAAGCACATAAAGTTTCAAATTCAACCCTGGACAAACGCACCTTTCTTGTATATCTCGTAGAATGCTGTAGGTATTCTAATAGTTACAGAGAGATAACCGCAGCGAGCTACGGATAAGCTAGTGTGACAACATTTTTAGAACAAGGAAGTAAATGTTCCAGGATTCAATAGTTAAATTTTCAAAATTAATTTTGTAAATTTCTAATTAATTTTCTATCACTCACTACTTTGGAAGTCTTTCATAGATAAGCAAAAAAATCCAACAAACCAGTCGGGCTTGCTTGTAAGATTTTCTACAAGCCCGATCAGAAAGCAACCAGCAATTGGCAGGCGGGCAGGCAGCTATTTCGAACGCTGTTTGGAAAGGGTTTCCATGACTGTAAGATCCTTGTAGATTTTGTTTTTCCTGAGGCACAGCTTAAGGAAGTGCGCAAATTGTATTCTTTAGGAGAAGCTTTGTGTAAGATATGAAGAGTACCCTGCGACCGAAAGTTCATATGCTGAAAAATGCAATGTTCCGTTGTGATCTTGAGAACAATGTCAGTCACCAAACTCTAATCAGCCCTTTGTCTTCCCTAGGAGAAGCTGTGTGTAAGATATGAAATGAAGGTCAAGGTCACAAAAACCCTGTTGGAACGTTACTGTGATGAGCATAAATGCAAAATATGAAAAGAATCCGGTAAAGAGTAACACCATTTCGTAGGTATGTCCAAGAAACAGACACTGCAAAATAATATATCCGCCTTGGGAAATCCGGAGTTTCACATGTATTGGCTATTGACCATCAGAATTCAGCAAATAAACCTAAAGGGTGATAATGTTTAATATATCATAAACTAAACCTACAATATGTTTTGGTAAAAGAGTTAAGAGGGGTGTCCCAAAGTTTTTTGCCTGAATATGAACTGTCAGGATAAATTTCCAGAACGCAAGCATATTGATTGAGGGGAAGCCAATAAGATCATAAAAGTGAGTATTGATACACCCGGAAGACACCATCGTTGATATCATTATTGAGGCCATCTGACGACGGTTTACAGACATAAACAATACTTTTCGATCATTTACTTGAGATTTACAGCCTGTTGAACACAGGTACACTCCTTTAATCATGGAAAGTTCTAAAACTCAGCATCGTGCGGTTATCAAGTTTCTCCTGAAAGAAGGGGTGAATGCAACCAATGTGTATGGGAGTGTGTGAGTGGGAAAGAAGCCCTCAATATTCTACTGTTGAAACTTGTCAGCTGAGTTTAAACAGGGTCGCAGCTCCTTTGATGATGACCCACGATCAGGAAGGCCTGTTGAAGCCATTACAGATATGGTTGCACGGATCCGGGGCTAAATCATGTCCGATCGTAGATTAAAGGAGTGTGGCATTTTTCATGGAAGTGTTTGCACCATAATTAATGAGCACTTGCACATATATCCAAGGTGTCTGCAAGATGGGTGCCACGAAATATAAATGCACAAGATCGACACCAGGGAGTTGAATCCAGTTGTGAGCTCTTGGACATCTACAATGCTTATCCAGATAACTTTTATGCCCGTCTGGTTACAGGGGATGAAACGTGGATTCATCACTGGGATCCTGACACCAAGCAAGAATCATTAGCACTCTTCTGCACCAAAGATGTTCAAAACTGAGCCTTCTGCCGGCAAGAGCATGGCAACCATTTTCTGGTATTCAAGGGGAACGATACTATACTATACTATAAACCATCTAAAACTACAATAACAGGAGCCTACTATGCTGACTTTTTGAAGCAATTGAGAGCGGTGATCAAGGAGAAGAGGCGAGACATGTTGACTGCTGGAGTTATGCTTCTTCATGACAACGCTTCAGTGCACAAGAGTAGTATTGCACAGTCTGCACTTCAACAATGTGGCTTTGAACAACTTAACCATCCCCCCCTACAGTCCAGATCTGACCTCAAGCGACTTCTATCTGTTTCGAAATTTGAAATTACGCTTGCGTGGTACAAGATTTGGCAATGATATTGAACTCAAGGCAGCTAATGAGGCGTGGTTGAGGGGCCAGTCAGAATACTGCTACCGCAAGGGCATGGATAGACTCAAAAACAAATGGGCAAAGTGCATCGAGGTCAAGGGAGATTATATTGAAAAATAAAATATATTTCACAACCATTGGCTTCTGTTTTATATTCACTTCTATGAACTTATTGACTTCCTCTCGTACATTCATGAAGAACATTCCAATGGGGTGTAAATGGCGCAAAAATAGAGCCATGGGCTCTGTAGCTCACCAGGATTTGTATTGTTTGCAAATCCGAAATAAATTGTTCTCAACTTGTTCTAGAGCTTTTCATACTGGAAAAGAAGTCGAAAATAGGTTCTACAATTTAAAATACCCATTGGCCAAGAAATCTGCACACAACATTTCAGCTCTTGAGACCAATTGGTACTGGAGAAGAAATTAAAAGAGGTTTTTAAGGTTGTGACCCCTGTGACCCCATTTGGGGTCATGGGATACCGAAACGAACAATTTAGAATCCCCATTAGCCAAGGAGGTTGCACACAACTTTTCAGCTCTCTAGACCTTTTGGAACTGGAGAAGAAGATGAAAATAGGTTTTTAAGGTTGTGACCCCTGTGACCCCATTTGGGGTTCACGGGGTCAAGAAATCTACAATTTAGAATCCCCATTAGCCAAGGAGTCTGCACATAAAATTTCAGCTCTCTAAGAGTCATTGGTTCTGAACAAGAAGTCGAAAAAACGAAAAGTTTACAGACGGACGGACGGATGACAGACGCATGCCATGCCATAAGCTCATCAGGCCTTTCAGGCCTGATGAGCTAAAAATCAAGATATGCATACACTTTAGTTTCTTGTAAAAGCCTTCATTGGTACCCTATATGTCACAACATTAGATGATTCAGCATTTCAGCTCCATCATATAGCTGTGTTGAACAGTGGTGGACTGAATTTACTAGGTAGAGTAAGCATCGAAGACGAACCACGCCCGTTATCCATCTGATGTCACCACAGAGGTTAACATTAACACTGTGCTTGATCCAATAATGCAAGACAGGCGTGTGACCATTAGATACTTAGCCTCTGCTTACCACATAGGTAAAACATCAGTTGAATGAATTTTACATCAGCATTTGCATATGAATAAAGTATCAACACGTTGGGTCTCAAGGATGTCATCTGAAGACCAAAAGTGAAATCATATCGTGGTTATTCAGCACCTTTTTTACGAATACTGTGTAGATCCAGAATCACTGTTGGCCATTGTTGGATTAAACAGGTTACGTCTCCAACCCAAACAAATTCAAAACATGTTCCTCTAGTCTTAGGGTCAAGGCATCCGTTTTTTGGAACTTGCATGATGTAATAATGATTACCCCTCCTAACTCCCTTGATACCTTACATCAATCTTCATTCTGAGTTTTGATGTTTCATAGTGTTAGCAAGTTTTTATCACAAACCGACATGGTTATATTTAGGCAAAAGAAATAACAAATCTAAACGCGTAATGAACTTGTCACAAGGTGTTTTGAAAGGGTGTCAGGACTGTAAGACTGGTTCATTGAGCATTTCCTCAATAAATAAATGTCACTTTGTTTTCAGTTCATATTTTGACATTCTGATGAAAAATAATGTTTCAAGCGAGTTTAATTTTGTTGCATTTTTGGTACTGTACAGAACCCAAAACAAGAGGACAAAGTAATCAACATCCCAAACATACCAAATTTGGTGAAGATCGGTCAAGAAGTTTTGGAGATCTATTTGGGGTCACAAGGTCACCAAATTTACAATTTAGAATCCGCATTTGCGAAGGAGTCTGTACACAAAATCTCAGCTCCCTAGACCAAGTGGTTCTGGAGAAGAAGACGAAAATGCGAAAAGTTTACAGTTGGACGGACGAACGCCGGACACCATGACGTGCCATAAGCTAAAATTCTTAAACCCCCAAAAGGCACGTATGCATGATATGGGGAAGCTGTGTACCAAATTGTAAAGATTGGTCAAGAGTTTTAAAGATGTGCTCCGGAAACAAACCCTACCCTTTAAATAGACGAAGTCCAAATTGTTACCATGGAAACAGAAAAAATAGAATTTAAAAGAAGCTGAAACCCCAAAAAGGCACATCTACATGATATGGGGAGGCTGTATACCATGGCGAAGATTGGTCAAGTAGTTTTAGAGGTATGCTCCGGAAACTATGGGAACGCCAACGCCAACTCCAGAAAAAATAATTTCACCCTTTCGAACACCATCAAGGTATTTTTATGCCCTCAAGCAACACACAAAAATTGGTAATCCTATCTTAAACAGTTTCTGAGAACACCTAGTGAACCCGACCCCAAAGTGTAGTTTCATCCCTAGATGTACAGTTGAGTCAGTCAGTGGAGATAGTGTGTGTTAGAAGTTTTTAATTTACATTCCTAAAATTTGTACAATAAGCAATATTGTTAGGGTTAAAGATGGTTGGCTTCCTAATTGTTAAGAAATGGAGTTACACAGACAAAGGACTATATACAAATCAGACATTTAGAGCACAGTAACACATTTGGGGAAAAAATGTCCATGAAAATACCCCGGTCCTTCTTTCCCTTTGAAATTAAAGATGCATGATCAGTTTTGCATTATATTTTATTTGGTTCTAAAATGTACAAAATTACAAAAGGTGTTGGTTTAGGTTAAGTCTTCTTACTCAACTTTCATATTCACCCCAAAATACTTAATATATCAAATATATATGTTTCAATGAAAACCAAGGAATGGTCTCATACATGTGTAGTAGCCGACAATTATGGCTCTCTCTCCTGTATGTACTCTTTAAAGGCCTATAAAACACTATAGAGTAATAGTATAGAAGCAAATCCGTCTTCCTATCTACTTCATTAAAGTTTCCAAAATTACGTTTGACTGCAGCAAGCCAAGGTCCATTGTCCGGTTTTCGATCGTGACCACGACTTCGAAAGGTTGTATTTTGGTTATAGTGAACTGATTGACACTTAAACTAATTATTTTCGGTTAAAGTTGCTAATTCTCAATTAAATAACACAAATAATAACATTTGACATACAAGTGACCTCACCAACATGATTATGTCCCTTTAATGAGCTTTCACACTGAACAGAACTTGGCTTTGGCTAAACCTAACCCCAAAAGAACAAACTTTGATCCCCTAGGTAAAAGGTACCTCCCCACAAAATTTCACATTTGGGGGTGTAGCGGTTCTGGAGGAGAAGCTGAAAGCTGAAGTTTACAGACAACGCCGGCCGGACACTGGATCATGCCATTACCTCATAAGGCCTGATCAGCTAAAAATGGTAGTGTCAATACATGAATGATGCGTATGAAATGAGACCAAATGAATGTGTGCATTAATCACACTATTATTGTCAGTGCTATGATAAAAAAGATCCAGGTGCTTTTGAAGCTCAGTAATGCATAATGTCTCAAAACCACAGGGGGTAAATCTGTCCATGCTAAACCAGAAGTTGGCAGTGGTCTTCAAACATTTTCTCAACAGAAGGTGGTTTTCAACTGAGGTTGGTCCCGTAATATGTAAGTTTTGAATATTTTCAATTGAATGATGTTAGCAATATCAAGTTGATTCAACTCTTGGATAGCTATAGTTTATAATCGCTACATCTTTGGAACATGACATGTGATATATATTTTAATTTAATTGATGTAACGCTTTCAAAACCAAGCGGGTGCCAATTGTTGAACAATTTGTGATGGCTTGCCGATTTAATAGCTCAATTTGATTCAGGACAAATATTTAGAAATTACGCAATTTCTTGAAACATGCAAAAAAAGGTTTGCTCTACACACACATACGTTAACACCTGTTGAAGCAAATTCCGATACACACAACGAAACTTCGGTGTTTGATAATGTTTTATGGTTAAATGAATACAAACATACTTTGTACACCAGCTTTTCTCCTGTTCATAGTCCCAAATATTTTTTACCCTACCACTCTTTAACTGACCATCGCTTTGCCAATTTTTATGATAAGTTGATGATAATTGTTTTTATTTTAAAGGTTAGATATCCTTTTCTATGAACCTGTGCCCAACTCAATACCGACCAGGCGGTCTCTTTTCCGGTAGCCTTCCATCTGATGAGTCCAACACAGGACGAAACTAGTCATCACCGCTAGCCCACTAGCCCCTCCTCGCCTATCCCGGTCTCTACTTTTTGCATCTAGTATACTTTTGTTGTTTCGATATTTATGTCACAATTGGTACCTTTTCAGGTAATATTAACCCCTACAAAGTGGAGAAAAGGGTATCAAATAATGTTTTGGTGCTAAAGTCCTAAATTACCATAGTCTACTTAAAATTACACAAAATATGTAGATTTGCTTTTTTCATGTAGAAAGTCAATTTTTGTGACTTTTCTTAATGAAGATGATTGACTCGTTCTGAAATGTAAAAATAGAGCAATGGGCTCTGTAGCTCATCAGGATTTCATTGATTTATTATCTAAGGTTGAATATCTAAGTTATCTCAAGTAATACATTGTTAACAAGCAAAACTTAGGTTTTCAGATCATGACCCCTGTGACCCGTATTTGGAGTCACAGGGTCACCAATCCTACAATTAAGAATCACCTTTGACCAAAGACTCTCTACACAACATTTCACCTTTCTAGAGCTTGACATACTTGAGATAAAGATGAAAATAGGTTTTTGGGTCATGACCCGTGACCTAGATTGGGGTCACAGGGTCACAAAATCTACAATTTTGAATCCCCATGGGCCAAGAAGTCTGCACACAACTTTTCAGCTCTTTAGACCTTTTTGAGGTGGAGAAGAAGATGAAAATAGGTTTTTAAGGATGTGACCTGTGACCCCATTTGGGGTCACGGGGTCACGAAATCTACAATTTAGAATCCCCATTGGCCAAGGAGTCTGCACACAACTTTTCAGCTCTCTAGACCTTTTGGAACTGGAGAAGAAGACGAAAATAGGTTTTTAAGGATGTGACCCCTGTGACCCCATTTGGGGTCACGGGGTCATGAAATCTACAATTTAGAATCCCCATTGGCCAAGGAGTCTGCACACAACTTTTCAGCTCTCTAGACCTTTTGGAACTGGAGAAGAAGATGAAAATAGGTTTTTAAGGATGTGACCCCTGTGACCCCATTTGGGGTCACGGGGTCATGAAATCTACAATTTAGAATTCCCATTGGCCAAGGAGTCTGCACACAACTTTTCAGCTGTCTAGACCATTTGGAACTGGAGAAGAAGATGAAAATAGGCTTTTAAGGATGTGACCCCTGTGACCCCATTTGGGGTCACGAAATCTACAATTTAGAATCCCCATGGGCCAAGGAGTCTGCACACAACTTTTCAGCTGTCTAGACCTTTTGGAACTGGAGAAGAAGACGAAAATAGGTTTTTAAGGATGTGACCCCTGTGACCCCATTTGGGGTCACGGGGTCATGAAATCTACAATTTAGAATCCCCATGGGCCAAGGAGTCTGCACACAACTTTTCAGCTGTCTAGACCTTTTGGAACTGGAGAAGAAGACGAAAATAGGTTTTTAAGGATGTGACCCCTGTGACCCCATTTGGGGTCACGGGGTCATGAAATCTACAATTTAGAATCCCCATGGGCCAAGGAGTCTGCACATAAAAATTTCAGCTCTGTGGAGTCATTGGTTCTGGAGAAGAAGTCGAAAAAGTGAAAAGTTTACGGATGGACGGATGGACGGATGGACGGATGGACGGACGCCGGACACCATGCCTTGCCATAAGCCCATCGGGCCTTTTAGGCCTGATGAGCTAAAAATAGAGCCATGGGCTCTGTAGCTCTTCAGGGTTTATATTGTTTAACGATGAAGACTGAAATAGATTTTAGGTCATGACCCTTGAGGCCCTTATTTTGGGCACCACAGGTCGATCTACGATCTACACACTATATCACAGCCTTCTAGGTCTTTTCTTTCTGGTGAAGAAGATGAAAATAGTTATTTAGGTCATGGCCTATGAGGCCCTTATTTGGGACCACAGTGTCACCATATCTACAATTTAGAATCCTCATTTGCTAAAGAGTATGCACACCATATTACAGCCTTCTAGGTCTTTTTGTTCTGGGAAAGAAGATGAAAATAGGTGTTTAGGTCATGGCCTGTGAGACCTTTATTTGGGGCCCCAGGGTCACCAAATCTACAATTTAGAAACCCCATTGGCTAAAGAGTCTGCACACAACATTACAGTCTTCAAGGTACTTTTGTTCTGGAGAAGAAGATAAAAATAGGTTTTTAGGTTATGGCCTGTAAGGGCCTTTATTTGGGGCCACAGGGTCACCAAATCGTAAATTTAGAATCCCCATTGGCCAAGGAGTCTGCACATCAAATTTCAGCTCTCTAGAATTTTTGGTTCTGGAGAGGAAGTCGAAAAAGCGAAAAGTTTATGGACGGATGGACGGACAGACGCCACACCATGACATGCCATAAGCCCATCGGGCCTTTCAGGCCAGATGAGCTAAAAATTATAAACTATATATTATAATTACATGTCATGTTCCAAAAATGTAACGATTATAAACTATTGTGATTACAGGCCAAAACATTGCCTTTCACATGTTCTGGTCAAAAGAAGGTGGAGTTTTAAGTCAGTAGGAACCTATGACAAAAAAATCTTAGTAATTAAGAAGGAGCTTGATCGCTACACCCCTTCTGATTCACTAAGATTCTTATCATAGGTTCTAACTGTTCCCATTTCATAAAATCAGTTCCTTTCAAACAAGATTAACCAGTCACTAAGGTCACATGATCCCCCAGTAAAAGAATACTTTAAAATTGTAAAATAATGAAAAGAAAAATCGACTGGGCCCTGAAAGAACCATTGCCATGATTCGTGTAACATTATGATGAGAATCCCATGAACAGTTTATGTGATATCCCACTGACAAGCTTAAAGAGCCATCAAGAATGTTAGTGTTTCAAATTAAAAATAATTTTTGGAAAATATACTTATAATGTCATTCGCCAGAGAAATCTTTTATCCACAACATGGCATATGTTAAATAATTTTCATATCACGACAATGTATTGCAATTTGTTTTCAAAGAGAAGTACCACTTCGACTAGCCCGCGCTGACGTCATGTAACAGAATCCCATTTTTTGCGTAATACATACTACACAAACAGTTAGCACTTCCGAAGCGTGAAGACTCGTCTCTAGCGCAAGTCGCCATAACAACCTATGTGCTGCACGTGTCTCTCTTGCAAGTTACCCTTGTCACACATTACTGAATGTGACGATTGCTTTACAAACAATGTTTCTAAATGTCCTGAGAATATAAACATTATTTCCTGTTTAATGTACTTTTTATTGAGATAAGACCAGCAAATTATGACAAATTTTTACTCTCATTAATTATAAAATTCAAGAAAAATACCTAGTTGGGTAAAACAATTATTCCAATATCTGTAGCAAATACATAATTAAATGAAATGGTAAACAAATAACCGCCAAAAATATATATATTTCGATTTCTTTCATTGCTCATAATTTTTGTTATTCTTTCGTGTCTTTGTTTACTGTGTGTGAGCTAGACCATAATGCTTTGTGCTTGAAAATAATAGACTGGATCTATATTTAGACTGGAAAACACCTCTACTAATTAATGCAATTTCTCGGCTTCTTTTAAGTTGAAAAAAATTGGGAAAAATTAAGTGTATTTATTTGACGGAGATAGATTTTTGGAAAATTTTCGATATGTCCATCAACATCCTTGATGGCTATTTAACATTTCAAAAGGCTCAAGTTTCTGGTATGACCTTGAGAGTAATGTCTAGGTCACCAAATTCTAATCAGTTTTTTGTCTTCCCTTGGATAAGCTTTGTGTAAGACATGATAAGATTCCAGTGAACGGTTCTTGAGATATCATACTAGTGGCAAGCTTAACATGTTAGTTTATTTTGCCAAAACTTATTTTGCCAAAGTTCTGCTATGACCTTGAGAATAATGTCATGGTCACGAAAAATCTAATCAGCTCTTTTTGTCCTACTTAAGCAGTATGTAAAATGAGAAGAGTATTTAGTCAACGGTTCTTGAGATATCCTGCCAACATGGATAAAATGACAGTCTTGTTGTGACCTTAAAATGAAGGTCAACGTCACAAAAGTTTGTAGGAACATTACTCTCTCTATGGTGAACCTATATGCAAAATATGAAATCTATTTAGTTATTCCCCCGCCGCAAATTAATGCTTCAAAATTGAAAAATAATGTCAAGATCAGCAAAATTTACTTGGCCCTGAATTGGCCCTAAAAGAACCACTGGTGTAAGATAATGATGAGAATCCAATTAACAGTTCTTGTGGTATCATTTCCCCTGACAAGCTTAACATGTCAAAGTTCAAAGTTCTGCTGTGACCTTGAGAATAATGTCAAGGTTAAAAAGTATATAAACAGCCCTCTGTCTTCACTGGAAGGTGCTTTGTGCAAGATATGATGAAATTCCAGTGAATGGTTCTTGAGATATCCTGCTGACAAACTTTACATGTACATTAACATGTCGAAAAAATTCAAAGTTCAGCTGTGACCTTGAGAATAATGTGAAGGTCACCAAAATCTAATCAGCCCGTCGTCTTTCCTTGGAGAAACTATATGTAAGATATGAAGAGAATCCAGCGAATGGTCTTGAGATATCCCCCTGACAAGCTTTACATGTACCTTAACATGTTGAAAAAATTCAAAGTTCCACTGTGACCTTGAGAATAATGTCAAGGTCACAAAAATCTAATCAGCCCTTTGTCTTTCCTTGGATGGTTCTTGAAATATCCCGCTGACAAGGGTAAAATGGCAAAGTCTCGTTGTGACCTTGAAATGAAGGTCAAGAACGCAAACCACTGTAGAAACATTACTTTCCCTATGATGAACCCATATGCAAAATATGAAAAGTATCCAATGAATATAATATAGAATAGTATTTGAGTCATTCCATTTCATACGGACGGACGGACAAAGCCGAATACTATATTCCCCGCTTCCCTGGCGAAAACCTTTTATCTTATTTATATATTGCTCTAATAGAGTGCACTCAGTCTACTTGATATCTCTCTAATTTGAAACTACCTCAAGTCGATATCTCTCTAATCTGACACTTCCTTTAAACCGATATCCCTTTAATCGTACACTTCCTCCAAGTCGATATCTCTCTAATCTGACACTTCCCTTAAGCCCTGTTTATACAGCAAACTTTGCACATGTATATGCAATATTGTTTATGGTAGTAATATATACACGTGAGTAAAAGTAAAATAACTATCAACATCCAAACGCAAGGCATAATTCTTGCCAGTCTGCATTACTGGCTGATTTAACCCTTGCGGTATTTCCCTCGCTTTGCTGTGTCAAGATAGTGAATCGCTGCACTAGAAATGCATAGCAGGCCTGGATTTCTAAACACAGATTTCTTATTACGGAAATACTGCAAGGCCTTAATCAGCCAGTAATGGAGACTGGCAAGAGTTATGCCTTGCATTGGAAAGTTGAATTACTATGCGTTCATACGTGTTTAATTTCTGCCTAAGCAAATGGGCTTCCAACTAATCTAGATGTAAACTAAATAAATGACATAAATGTATTGTCTATCAACATTGGTTTGACTATATCGGCCTAATTATAATGAAAATCGGATAGTCAGATGGATTTCGAAGGTCACCGCGTGCAAGGATATTATCCTATATAGAGAATTTGAAAAAAACAATATTAAGAGTTTCTAAAGGTCTATATTTTCCCAACCTGTGTGAAGTCACTATGTCTGTTTACAACAAACTTTTACTAGAATAGTGAAAATACCATATTTACTCACGGTAGTACACATTTGCACCTGCCCTTGACTAGGTGCAAATTTGCTTACGGTAGTGAAATATTTGCTTACGGTAGTAAAATATACATATGTGCAAATGCGTCCATACAGCGAATTTTGCTCATATGAGCAAATTTGCATATGTGTAATGCTTTACTCATATGCAAATGCTCGCCGTATAAACAGGGCTTAAGTCGATATCTCTATCACAGTGCTAACACATGTATAAATGTATTATTTGTAAGGTTTAATGGTTTATGCTTCAGTGATTAACTATTCTTTATTGTAGATCACTTTAGGCATTGTAAATACAGCAATTGTTTTATTTAGAAATAGGGAAGTATCTTGTCAATCAGACCCTATGGTGACATTCTATTTGCTTTAGGGCTCTATAGCCAATGGTCATATGAGTCCCTTAAATAGAGCCTTCTCAGTTACAATAGGAGAAAGAGAGAACGAGATGGTAAGGGAGAGAAGGAGATAGAGTAAGACCAGAGGATGAGCGGAGACCAGACCCCAAGCTTCCTTGGTGGTCACTATGTCTCTGCCGCCCTCATCATCATCGGCTGACCTTCAACTGTATCTGTAATTATGTACAACTACCATGATGCAATAGCCAAATAAAACATCTCCATGACGTCATCATCTTATGTGTATCTCATCATGTGCTCTCCCCAGAACTTCCGAGGTTGGCTCCCATAGCGTCAATCTAATTCCCTGGGATAAACGATGCAAACAGGCGTTGGCTTGCAGGATGATAACGCCTATTGTCTTGCGGGCCGGCGCCCACTCTGTGTTATCTCTCTAATCGGACACTTCCTTTAAACCGATATACCTCAAATCTGACACTTCTTCTAAACCGATATCCCTTTAATCGGACACTTCCTTTAAACCGATATACCTCAAATCTCACACTTCTTCTAAACCGATATCCCTTTAATCGGACACTTCCTTTAAACCAATATACCTCAAATCTGACACTTCTTCTTTACCGATATCCCTTTAATCGGACACTTCCTCTAAACCGATATCTCTCTAATCTGACACTTCTTCTATACCGATATCCCTTTATTCGGACACTTCCTCTAAACCGATATCCCTTTAATTGGACACTTCCTCTAAACCGATATCCCTTTAATCGGACACTTCCTCTAAACCGATATCTCTCTAATCTGACACTTCTTCTATACCGATATCCCTTTATTCGGACACTTCCTCTAAACCGATATCCCTTTAATTGGACACTTCCTCTAAACCAATATCCCTTTGATCGGACACTTCCTCTAAACCGATATCTCTCTAATCTGACACTTCTTCTATACCGATATCCCTTTAATCGGACACTTCCTCTAAACCGATATCCCTTTAATCGGACACTTCCTTTAAACCAATATACCTCAAATCTGACACTTCCTCTAAACCGATATCCCTTTAATCGGACACTTCCTCTAAACTGATATCCCTTTAATCGGACACATCCTTTAAACCGATATCTCTCTAATCTGACACTTCCTCTAAATCGATATCCCTTTAATCGGACACTTCCTCTGAACTGATATCCCTTTAATCTGACACTTCCTCTAAACCGATATCTCTCTAATCTGACACTTCCTCTAAACCGATATCCCTTTAATCGGACACTTCCTCTAAATCGATATCCCTTTAATCGGACACTTCCTCTGAACTGATATCCCTTTAATCAGACACTTCCTCTAAAACGATCTCTCTAATCTGACACTTCCTCTAAATCGATATCCCTTTAATCGGACACTTCCTCTAAACCGATATCCCTTTAATCGGACACTTCCTCTAAACTGATATCCCTCTAATCTGACACTTCCTCTAAACTGATATCCCTTTATTCGGACACTTCCTCTAAACCGATATCCCTTTAATTGGACACTTCCTCTAAACCGATATCCCTTTAATCGGACACTTCCTCTAAAACGATCTCTCTAATCTGACACTTCCTCTAAATCGATATCCCTTTAATCGGACACTTCCTCTAAACCGATATCCCTTTAATCGGACACTTCCTCTAAACTGATATCCCTCTAATCTGACACTTCCTCTAAACTGATATCCCTCTAATCTGACACTTCCTCTAAACCGATATCCCTCTAATCCTATCCTCAAATGTAGAGTTGCGTAATATAACTGGTTAACCGGTATTAACCGGTTCAAAGATGAAATCGATACATATTGCGATATGCTCATTGAAAACCTGTTGTTACAATACATTTAGAACACATTGTAACATTCGGAAATTTTCTGATATATTTCCCTTTTTCCACATCGAATATCATGCTTTCTCATAAAATGTTGATTGTAGACGATTCACATTTACTGGCATGCTATTTACTATAGTAAGGCTTATTGTGTCGCAGATTTCTTCAGCTATCAAAGTAAATGTACGATTGGGACTGATGTAAGCCTTGACGTTTTGTAATGAGTGCATAAACGTTAATTAAGTCATGTAAACGGTGAAGGATTACACGGATTATAACTTGGTAGCAGCTTCTATATGACTGTGAAGTTAGAAAATGATGTCTGCTTAACATTTTGATGTTTTTCTGTATGGAAATAGTTCTCACAAAGTCCCTCATCAGGTGGAATATCATCTCCCCTGAAGAAGGAGTTGTTAACAAGAAAATATTGTTTTCTTTTGTATTTCTTATGGTTTTATATTCGCATTCACCTTCTCCTTAATATAAGATACACGTGTATCTATTGCAAATCACAAACAGGCTACGAAGTAGTTATAATGTCATTTGAAATTTAAAATTGCTCTGCAATTGACACGTCTGTTGAACATTTAACAGCAAAACCTCTTTTTCACAGCTTGCTTTTTTCTATCTACTCTACTGTAATTGCGAATGACATCGGGCCTGTAATTGTCCATTTGAGATCAAATCTATCATCACAAATGTCAGATAATCAGAAACATTATATAGAGAACTTTAAAATAATTACCATACATAATACGTACAGTTATCAACATTTAAATTTTCTTTTTAGCAGATTACTTACGTTGTTGTTGAAACGGTGAAGGACAATTTCTGAGTCTCAACAGTTGCTGTCACTTTCTGACTATTATATACTATTTAGTATATGAACTAAATACTCAATAAAATAGTTGTTTAATTCACACGAACGAATTCAATATTTTAAAAATTTGTCATGCAATTACTGTACAGCCCTGTAACATATATATTCCCATCAATCTATAGTATATGAATAGACAATCAATGAAATTTTCTTTCAATTCATACTGACGTACTCATTCGTAACTTAACCATTATTGTCAAACTTAAGAAATATTGATTCCCCAGGCGACACATGTTGGAGATATATAACACCTACTTTTATTTAAAGTCACATATCTAAGTGATAAATGGGAAACTTAATTATTGTAACGTTATTCGCTGCTTATTTCACTGTATAAATTATTCATATTATAAACACAGTATTCGTGTGTGTCCCCGATTCGAATGTGATTTATCCTTATTCTTTAAAGAGTCTCAGTCAACGTCCAGGATTAGCAAAGATTGCTCCTTTCACCCCTTGGGAAATTATTTCTTTAGTTTAAATTGCAAGCTATATGCCATAACCACCATCTGCGCAGGTTGGTTATCTCATAATCACCATGGTCAGTTATGAGATATTCAACCAAAGGAAATAACTGGATTTGTAAAATATGCGAGCCTTTGTCGAGCAATATACATTATTTTTTAAATCCTTTTTATATCCTTAATAATTTTTAAATCCTTCATTCCTTGCACAAAGCAGGGACTGGGACTGTAGATCAGATGTTACTGTTGATAAGTGCTTCTTGTAAACTCATAATGATATAATATTTCTTGTATAATTATTTCATTATTTGGACTATTAGACTGACCAGTCCAGTTGACTAAAATGAAGTTTTGTCTCGATTAAAATTTCTTTAGAGAAACTAGACTAAGTGCAAATTTTGAGGATAATGGATTTACTATAGGAGAGTGGGCCGTTTTGGTATAAATGTTGTACTAGGGGAGGGAGACATTTGAGGATAATGGATTTACTTTAGGGTGGTAGGCCATTTTGGTATCAATGTTGTACTAGGGGAGGGAGACATTTGAGGATAATGGATTTACTATAGGAGAGTGGGCCATTTTGGTATTAATGTTGTACTAGGGGAGGGAGACATTTGAGGATAATGGATTTACTATAGGGTGGTGGGTCATTTTGGTATTAATGTTGTACTAGGGGAGGGAGACATTTGAGGATAATGGATTTACTATAGGAGAGTGGGCCATTTTGGTATCAATGTCGTATTAGGGGAGGGAGACATTTGAGGATAATGGATTTACTATAGGAGAGTGGGCCATTTTGGTATTAATGTTGTACTAGGGGAGGGAGACATTTGAGGATAATAGATTTACTTTAGGGTGGTAGGCCATTTTGGTATCCATGTTGTACTAGGGTAGGGAGACATTTGAGGATAATGGATTTACTATAGGAGAGTGGGCCATTTTGGTATCCATGTTGTACTAGGGTAGGGAGACATTTGTGGATAATGGATTTACTATAGGAGAGTGGGCCATTTTGGTATTAATGTTGTACTAGGGGAGGGAGACATTTGTGGATAATGGATTTACTATAGGAGAGTGGGCAATTTTGGTATTAAAGAGCCATCACGGATGTTAGTGTTTCAAATTTTTTGAAAATATACTTATAACGTCATTCGCCAGAGAAATCTTTTATCTACAACATGGCATATGTTAAATAATTTTCATATCACGACAATGTATTGCAATTTGGTTTCAAAGAGAAGTATCACTTCGACTAGCGCGCGCTACGGGTATCTGACGTATATAAACAGAGTCCCCTTTTTTGCGTAATACGTACTACACAAACAGTTGGCGCTTCCGAAGCGTGAAGGCTCGTCTCTAGCGCAAGTCGCCAAAACAACCCATGTGCTGCACGTGCTCCACGTTTCTCTCATGCAAAGTTCCCTTGTCACACATTACTGAATGTGACGATTGCTTTACAAACTATGTTTCTAAATGTCCTTAGAATATACAAATTATTTCCTGTTTAATGTTCTTTTTATTGAGATAAGACCAGCAAATTATGAAACAATTTTACTCTCATTAATTATAAAATTCAAGAAAAATACCTAGTTGGGTAAAACAATTATTCCAATATCTGTAGCAAATACATAATTAAATGAAATGGTAAATAAATAACCATAATTTTTTTTATATATTTCGATTTCTTTTATTGCTCATATTTTTTGTTATTCTTTCGTGTCTTTGTTTACTGTGTGAGAGCTAGACCATAATGCTTCGCGCTTGAAAATAATAGACTGGATCTATATTTAGACTGGAAAACACCTTTACTAATTAATGCAATTTCTCGGCTTATTTTAAGTTGGAAAAATTAGGGAAAAATTAAGTGTATTTTTTTCACGGAGATAGATTTTTGGAAATTTTTGGATATTTTCATCAACATCCGTGATGGCTCTTTAATGTTGTACTAGGGGAGGGAGACATTTGAGGATAATGGATTTACTGTAGGAGAGTGGGCCATTTTGGTATCAATGTTGTACTAGGGGAGGGAGACATTTGAGGATAATGGATTTACTATAGGAGAGTGGGCCATTTTGCTATAGTAAATCCATTATCCTCAAATGTCTCCCTCCCCTAGTACAACATTAATACCAAAATGACCCACCTACCTATAGTAAATCCATTATCCTCAAATGTCTCCCTCCCCTAGTACAACATTAATACCAAAATGGCCCACTCTCCTATAGTAAATCCATTATCCTCAAATGTCTCCCTCCCCTAGTACAACAGTGATACCAAAATGGCCCACTCTCCTATAGTAAATCCATTATCCTCAAATGTCTCCCTCCCCTAGTACAACATTATACAAAATGACCCACCACCTTATAGTAAATCCATTATCCTCAAATGTCTCCCTCCCCTAGTACAACATTAATACCAAAATGGCCCACTCTCCTATAGTAAATCCATTATCCTCAAATGTCTCCCTCCCCTAGTATGACATGTATACCAAAATGGCCCACTCTCCTATAGTAAATCCATTATCCTCAAATGTCTCCCTCCCCTAGTACAACATTAATACCAAAATGGCCAACTCTCCTATAGTAAATCCAATATCCTCAAATGAGTGAGTGAGTGAGTTATTGTTTAACGCCGCTTCGGCAGTATTGCAGCCATTAGCGGCGACATATCCTCAAATGTCTCCCTCCCCTAGTACAACATTAATACCAAAATGGCCCACTCTCCTATAGTAAATCCAATATCCTCAAATGTCTCCCTACCCTAGTACAACATGGATACCAAAATGGCCCACTCTCCTATAGTAAATCCATTATCCTCAAATGTCTCCCTCCCCTAGTACAACATTAATACCAAAATGGCCCACTTCCCTATAGTAAATCCAATATCCTCAAATGTCTCCCTCCCCTAGTACAACATTAATACCAAAATGGCCCACTCTCCTATAGTAAATCCATTATCCTCAAATGTCTCCCTCCCCTAGTACAACATTATACAAAATGACCCACCACCTTATAGTAAATCCATTATCCTCAAATGTCTCCCTCCCCTAGTACAACATTAATACCAAAATGGCCCACTCTCCTATAGTAAATCCATTATCCTCAAATGTCTCCCTCCCCTAGTATGACATGTATACCAAAATGGCCCACTCTCCTATAGTAAATCCATTATCCTCAAATGTCTCCCTCCCCTAGTACAACATTAATACCAAAATGGCCAACTCTCCTATAGTAAATCCAATATCCTCAAATGAGTGAGTGAGTGAGTTATTGTTTAACGCCGCTTCGGCAGTATTGCAGCCATTAGCGGCGACATATCCTCAAATGTCTCCCTCCCCTAGTACAACATTAATACCAAAATGGCCCACTCTCCTATAGTAAATCCAATATCCTCAAATGTCTCCCTACCCTAGTACAACATGGATACCAAAATGGCCCACTCTCCTATAGTAAATCCATTATCCTCAAATGTCTCCCTCCCCTAGTACAACATTAATACCAAAATGGCCCACTTCCCTATAGTAAATCCATTATCCTCAAATGTCTCCCTCCCCTAGTACAACATTAATACCAAAATGGCCCACTTTCCTATAGTAAATCCATTATCCTCAAAAGTCTCCCTCCCCTAGTACAACATTAATACCAAAATGGCCCACTCTCTTATAGTAAATCCATTATCCTCAAATGTCTCCCTCCCCTAGTACAACATTGGTACCAAAATGGCCAACTTCCCTATAGTAAATCCATTATCCTCAAATGTCTCCCTCCCCTAGTACGACATTAATACCAAAATGGCCCACTCTCCTATAGTAAATCCATTATCCACAAATGTCTCCCTCCCCTAGTACAACATTGGTACCAAAATGGCCAACTTCCCTATAGTAAATCCATTATCCTCAAATGTCTCCCTCCCCTAGTACGACATTAATACCAAAATGGCCCACTCTCCTATAGTAAATCCATTATCCTCAAATGTCTCCCTCCCCTAGTACAACATTAATACCAAAATGGCCAACTCCCCTATAGTAAATCCATTATCCTCAAATGTCTCCCTCCCCAAGTACAACATTAATACCAAAATGGCCCACTCCCCTATAGTAAATCCATTATCCTCAAATGTCTCCCTCCCCTAGTACAACATTAATACCAAAATGGCCCACTCTCCTATAGTAAATCCATTATCCTCAAAGTCTCCCTCCCCCAGTACAACATTGATACCAAAATGGCCAACTCCCATATAGTAAATCCATTATCCTCAAATGTCTTCCTCCCCAAGTACAACATTAATACCAAAATGGCCAACTCCCCTATAGTAAATCCATTATCCTCAAATGTCTCCCTCCCCAAGTACAACATTAATACCAAAATGGTCAACTCCCCTATAGTAAATCCATTATCCTCAAATGTCTCCCTCCCCTAGTACAACATTGATACCAAAATGGCCAACTCCCCTATAGTAAATCCATTATCCTCAAATGTCTCCCTCCCCTAGTACAACATTAATACCAAAATGGCCAACTCCTCCATAGTCAATCTGTTTTCCTCAAAAGTCTCCCTCCCCTAGTACAACATTGATACCAAAATGGCCAACTCCTCCATAGTAAATCCATTATCCTCAAATGTCTTCCTCCCCAAGTACAACATTAATACCAAAATGGCCAACTCCCCTATAGTAAATCCATTATCCTCAAATGTCTCCCTCCCCAAGTACAACATTAATACCAAAATGGTCAACTCCCCTATAGTAAATCTGTTTTCCTCAAATGTCTCCCTCCCCTAGTACAACATTGATACCAAAATGGCCAACTCCCCTATAGTAAATCAATTATCCTCAAATGTCTCCCTCCCCAAGTACAACATTAATACCAAAATGGCCAACTCCTCCATAGTAAATCTGTTTTCCTCAAAAGTCTCCCTTCCCCCTGTACAACATTGATACCAAAATGGCCCACTCCCCTATAGTAAATCTGTTATCCTCAAATGTTACATATAAATAAGTTTTTCCTGCAGTACATCATATTCTTCCCACAGAGGTTACTCCCCTCAGATTTCCCATCCTAACCTCCATTATATTGTATCTGAGTTCCAGCCAAATTCCCTCCAGGGAGAAGGGGTACCTCATACTGTATTCCTGCTTCTTATCCAATGACAACATCTTTCATCGACTATGTCAACCGAGTGACTTCAAAGATCTTAGCATTTGACTGTAGTGAATGAGTTGGGCAATATCGCAGCCATAAGTGGCAACATTTGACTGTCTTGCTAATGTCTGATGTAAATAACACAAATTAACTATTTTTGGTTTTTGTCACCGATTTGGTCCTCTTCCTGTATGAGCTTGTTCATGACCAATTGTTTTCACAAAATCGTACACCTTATATTGAGGGAAACACATTGAATGAGACAACATTTCTGTTTACAAAAATAGGATGTGTCATTGGCAAATGTCACCTTTACAACGGCATCGCTGATTGCACAACTAGATGCAAATGTAACCGATTAGGACACTCCATTTTAAGCTGAGAAAGTCCTCATAGTAGAACACTTTTACAGAGTTTAGGATTGGAAATCTGCAGGCAGGAAACTCTATGGTAAGAGAAAGAAAGTAGAAAGGTTTCCAAAATTACGTCCGACTAATTGATGTGCAACAAAAATTTTATCAATATATTTTACAATATACAAGAAAAAAAGTGAGCATGGCTCACCTACCCCCGCCATCCGCTATCCGTCCATTGAGAACTATAGATGTGAAAGGTACTATGTTTAAAAAACAGCTTCAAGTATCATAATATTGTCCAAAATAATTTTAGGAACTGACTGTTATTACAAAATCTCATTCAACCAGATGTAATATTTTTCAGGTAACTTAATTTTTTCCATTAGAGCATCGCACAGGTAATTTGTACCAAGTTCAATTACAGATTCAAGGGCTTCAAGGACTCCGTAAAATAATAATATTTCGGAACTGGACTGTGAACTCGATGAAGAGTATCATCTGGACTACCTAAATGTTAAATTTCATTCACCTAGATGTAATCGTTGCCGGGAAAACTTGTCCCAATTGGAGCATCACAGCTCTTTTGGTACTAAGTTAAATTTCGGATTCAAAGGCCATAACTCTGTAAAAAATAATATTTCGGAACTGGTTTTCGAACTCGATAAAGAGTATGGTCATGAGTACTCACAACCAAAATTTCATTCACCTAGATTGAACAGTATCAGAGAAAACTTGTCCCCATTGAACACAATAAAACTAAGTCCAAAATGTGACGTTTCCATGGAAACGACAAAAAAATAAAATCTCAGAAATTGAAAATTTTCTGTGCGTGATCGGAAGAACATGGTTAACTGTACAAAGTTTGGTTGATGTACCTTTTACGTTTTTTTGAGAAAATTGACCGGACGGAAGGACCGCTATATACTCCCGCTTACTTCGTAGCGGGGGTATAATTATATATATTTTTTAATATTTATTTTATTCATTTAACAAGCAATTATTTGATTCAAAGTTTTCAAGCTTGCAACTACCCAGGTATGTTCATTCCCAAAGGACTAAATGAAAGTATTACTTTCAGTCATCATGATCATTTACCTTGTCTGTTTTTATATGATCTCATTTCAAGCTTTGTATACAAATACATATAAGCAAAGGTTGCCTGTATGTATAGATATATACAAAACCATCCACAAGTACGAGAGACTGACACAAGACTAAAGATAAGTAACATATGCATTTACCGTTTGTATTGTTTATTCGGCCAATACCAGTTTTATCAACATTTTGTTATTTCCGTACAACATCAACGCTTTTGATGTAAACTTGTATTTGTATCAGAATATGTCATGAAAAAAGTATCTTTCATCTGTTACGACTGAAAATACATATAAATATATATCAGTACATATCTGAAACAAATAACATCACAAGGCAAAAATAATATTGAATGTTAATGTAAGCTTAGCTGTAATGAATGAAATCTGAAAGAGAAGCATGTCAAATCTCTTTCTCTCTTCTTCCAGTCACTGTTCTATGTAGTGTGGGTGTGTCAACTTCACTTACCTTCGGCCTGCCACAGCTCGGCTTTTCATATTAGGATCTCAATAGGTCATGTGCTAATGGATGGCCAACCATTCTGTACAGGTTCTCATACTGTTATCAAGCAAAGATGAAAGCAGAATAACCTACACCATAAAGACAAGTCAATAATTTTGATACCCTTTGATTGCCATGTTGTTGTTTTTTTTATCAGAATCAAAATAACAAAATTAAGCCTTTCAGTAAAGTCAAGATAGAAATCAATTTTGAGAAATGATAGATAGCCCTTTGTAGGCTTGCACACTGTAATTTTACATCAAGTGATTGGATATTTCTAACCTTGTAAGATTCTTTACAGTTTTTAACATTAAAAACTTGCACATGGCATCCAAAAATATAAAACTCCAAAGCTTTTTACTTTCAAACATCTTTCCTAAAACTTTGGTCCATCTTTGGTTGAACTTTTATACATTGTTCTGAACATTCAATACACCAGTATTATTCCTAGGTGTCCAGCTGAGGGGGGCATTTTGGCCAATTCTGAACAGATGAGACCATTTGCAATGGTAAAAGTATCCCAATTCAGAGTTATTCCCTAAACTTTTAGGGACACCAAGGGTGGACAAATATTGCCAAGACTCCCTCTAGGAAAAAGGGTGGACTCGCTCCAGGAATACACTGTAACGCTCAATCTGATTGTATGATGTTAACAGACTGTTACAGTGCATGTGAATAAACTATGATCAGTTTAGCTAGTGAGGCAACTCATATAGAGATACACACCAACATACAGTATGTGTTCATGTTTGTGTTATGTTGTGCGATTCATCAAACATTTCTCTTGTAACAATTAATTTGTAAAATAACAACAGTTTCTATCAAACGTTCAATTTCTATTGTCAGATAGTATTTTCTCAATCATCAGACATGTATTGATAATCCTGGATCATTATTAACAGTGTCAGATCCAGAGAGGGGGATTGAGGGGTTCGACCCCCCACCCCCCTCTAAAAACATAATTATATGCATGTAAATTTGATTGACCCCATTGTGAACCCCCCTTTTCAATGAGACCCCCCCCTTTCAAATTTATTCAAAGACTTATCTGTGTAATTGAGAATTCCTGAGAGTAATGTTATTAATATCAGTTATTTTCCCAATGTATGACATAACAATCTTTAATGTCAAGCATCAATCATGATGCGTCATGACTGTTTCCAAGGTAACAGTATTTTCCAAATAGGCCTTAGTTCGTTGAAACAGACGACCAGACTATGGTCTTCCTTTAACAAATGAACTTTAAAACATGGAAAAATTTCCAGATGTCACAAGTGGAATGTTTGATGAAATTAAAACCAGTCACACTTCATTCTCTCTGGTTAGGAAGAAATGAACCAACACAGTAAAAAGTCAAAGACCATCTCAGTTTGGAAGTGGTTTATAGCAAATCTCATCTTGAGAAATAAACCCACACGGCAAACTGTTGAATATGAAACAGTAATAACTTTCTAGCGTCATTGCTTAGATTTAAAAATGACGTAACACATAAAATACCACAAAAAACAGTATGAACAATTAATGCTTATATCAAATACAGCAGATGTAAAGTCAAATATACATGATACCTGAAATCATCCAAGCGTCTCATGTACTGAACATCTATACACCTGTTCGGTAGCGGTTTAATACAGGATCTAAAATATTCAAAAGGTTGTGATTTTTTCGTAATTTTTAAATTTCATTTTTAGGTTTAAAGATGAATCCTCCACATTTTCAGATTTTACTTTTTTATCTGGGAGTAAATGTTGCAAAGAAGACTTGAAAGAAATTTGACTTTACAAGCTGCTATGTTTTCCATTGGTGAAAGAGCTCAATAGTAACCTCTTGTTCTATATAGATCTTCCAGTACTTCCCAGCGTTCGGAAACTGTTCCACTAAGCGTTCATACACCAAACGGGCATCTTCAATTTTCTTCATCTGAAAAGAAAGATTTTTGTCAGTTATTCAAAACACAAAAAAGTTTTCACTACGGTCATAGGCGGATAAAGGAATTTTCAAAGGCACACCACATAGATCTATTAAGTCTATGGATTATAAATTAATCCATTCACAATTGTTTCCCGATGTTACAGTTACATTTTAATATTATAAACAAATCAATGGGGACTGTCAGGTTAATTTCAGGTGACCTTTCATTTTGCTCCATCAGTGTATTTTTTTCCTCTACAATAATACAATACCCTCATTCCCTGAGCATAACTCTTGTATTGCTCTCAATAACGAACCAATCAAAGAACTAAAATTTGAGCAATATAGACAGTACCCGGATGAGAGATCCAATGAGCAATCATCGACGTTCAAATCATGACATTTCATTGGCTGAATAAAATACACGCTGTATATAGTGGTGACTGATGTGTAACAACCCTACAGCAAAACGAGAGTTATTAGGCTCGGGAAAATTAGGGTATTCGTAAACAGATACAGAACCACGGATGGGGCACGATGGCGAACTTTCAACACTGATTGAATTCTTATGTTGTTATCAAGCAAGAAGATATTCAACACTTTGTGTATAATTGTTTCGCAGGTAATTTCAATGTTTGAGTTACCTGTGCATCTCTGATGAGAATACTCCATGCTTCGGTGTCGGAGGGGTAGGCTCTGATCCTCCTCTCCGCCTTCACAATCTTATCGGCTATGTAGCCTTGCTCCTGTAAACAACCCACACACCTTGTGAAATACTCATTATTTTATAGGTAAAGGCGGTTTTATAAAACTACCAGCCATAACCTTGAATTTTAAAAAAATCATTACCAGCCCAAAATGTTATAGTATTCATTCTGTATTCATGTGTATAAATAATGGATCTATTTCTTAGAGAAAAATACTTTAGTTTTCATTTCACACCAAAGTTTTCGATTGGATAATACAATGTTATGGTTTCTTGTTTCTGGTTAGAAAAAACTAAGTTCATTTCTATTACCGATTATATTCCAATAATTAATCACGGACACTATCACACTTCTGATTGTCAAACAAAATTAAATTCTTTAACTCATTAACACCTAGGAGTCTTCAAAATTATGAAATAGATACTTTTTATATACAGATTTGTTTTACTGCGTTTGAAGGGGATGCAGTCAATTAGTAACCAAAACAAACTCATACCCACAAATTTCAGTGAATTTTAGGCGTTTTATTTCCTTGATTAATAGTTTCTCATTTCATGTTTTTTTTCTCAGTCTGCATCCTGCAGTTTTCAGTCATGTAAGCTTAATGGCTTGTTTGCCATTCCAGTTGTCACTTTGTGCAATAAAATAGGTAAAACCAACCTGCGTTGACAATTCCTGACAGGGCGGAAAAAAAATGATGAATGGAAATATGGTTTACCAGATAAATTTAATCAGTGTCAAACCTCAAATCAAGATGATCCCCTTAGTTAATTCAGTAAGTCAAAATAAAATAAATTGTTATCTATATTGTTATGTTGATGTAAATTGCCTTCGGTCACAACAGTCATTCCCTTCACACACAGGTTACTCCAGTCAATTCTTCCATCCTATCGTCTGTTGCATGCCAAGCACTTTCTTAGCTAGAAATAGTGAATCTTGATTAGTTGCAACAAGAGTTAGTTGCACAATGAGCGACGTGGTTTCAAACTGACTCAGTGAGCATTCCTCAATGGTTAAAATAGTTGCTTCATCTGCACACTTCACACATTGTTTGCAAGACAGAATTCCATCAATGATCATAGAATATTAGATGTAAAACGATGTCTGATTGGACAAATATAAGGACATTACCAGTGTTACTGTCAGGGGATTTTGGGAGAATCGTGAAATATTGCCCATATGCAACAGAGGTTAAGATTGAGGAAATGAATGGAGTAACCTGTGGCGAGAGCATGCGCAACAGTATAAACAGGCTAAATTAGCCTAAATATAACATGAAAATAACTTAATCGTTAATCATGACTAGGGTGAGTATCTGTGATTGAGAGATGTACAGTGTATTGCTGTAGTCAGATATGTATTGATTTGGATAATATGTGAATTGACAAAGAGGGATAATTTAGCAATCAATCAACAACATGCAGTGTGAAACTTTATAGCTCTAATTACCACCTTGCAGGAGGAAAAATGTATCCCCGGTGGTAGCTTCACACTAAGTGTAATGACTTAGACAGACTACAGTTTGAAGTCGAAAATGCCATCATTTAAAGTATTTAAATAAAATTAGAACGGCTTGTAATTATTGTTTTGTTACAATTTGGGAAGAGTATTAGACGATCTTAATAATTTGAAGATGGAGTAGGAATCAATAACATAGGTGTGTCCAGCAAATTTTTGCTGGTCATGGTTAATCAAAAAGTTTAGACTGACATTAATTAGCCAACTCGATTTGAGTGGACACATTGTTGCAAATTTGACAACAGTGTTGTAATAGTAAAGCCATTAGCTTTAGGCTTTTTGTCTAGCATGAGTTGAATTATATGTGGTTTGACTTTGCTTAAATAGATGCTTTAGTACTGTGAAAGTCCATCATTACATGTACTTTTGGTGTGTTATTACTTCACATATAGCATACTATCAAAAGGGAAAAGCAAGTATTATCATCCAAATAAATTGTTACACACAGGGCTGATATTGCTGAAACCTAGTAGCTGTCAGAGGACAAAGTTTTTTTTATTTAGCACGTATTGTTTTCAGCAATACCAGCCCCTGTGTTGTTACTGATGCGAAATATGTGCAATGTTGATTACTTTGTTATAAATGTTACAATAACAAATAATTTTACACTGAATACATTGATAATGTATGAAATAATTGTTTATCAATGCCAGTAAACAGTCAATATATATTGAAATGAAATGTGGGTTATGAGTTCATTTGGGTATGAATTCACTTGAAGCAATTTGATGAGTATTTGCCAATTTGTTCTTTTCATTAAAGGTGCGTCCATTGTATTGTTTTTGAACCACATAATTATGCAAAAATGAAAATCACATAAAACAGTGTTTTTTTATCAGGAGAACTGACTGTTGCCGAAAATTATAATTTTGATGACAGTCGACTCAGTATAGTGGGGATATAAAATAAAAGTAGTGATTTATGATTGAAAACCTGACAACGCATCATCAATTAGTCAAACGTTATTTGTAAAACATATTTACAAGACTTTAAAGACTTATTTGAGTTGATATTTAATGGGTCATATTACTATGTGGTTTCCCATTCTGCACATGTAATTATTAATCATTTTTCTAGATTTTAATTGGAAACTAGTAGGCCTAATTGTAGTATATTTGGAGATTGAGGGAGTAAGTTAATGTTTAACACCGCTTCAGCAGTATATTGCAGCCATTAGCAGCGATTGGAGATTAAGGATGAATATAAAAAGGAGATGAAACTATTTGTACTGACATCATTTGATATAATTTGGTATGTATTAAAACCAAATTAAGCTAAATATTGTCAATGGATTAATCTTTAACTTTACATGGTATGTTTCTAGAATTTGCATAACACAAATTAACTCATTATAATATAAAAACAGTCCAGGTATCAAAACGCGTCTCATTTCATACCTTCAAATCTTTTCAAATAATTTGTGGAGAATCCAGACAGGCTTTACAAAAATTACAGACCAATTTGATCAAATATTTGCTTACATATCAGGGCATAAATAAACATTCTGAAACTTGGCAAGTTTAATTTTTAAAAACACATAACACAAGCAAGCTTACCTCAGGTGGAAGGGCTCCAAGATGCGCCATCGTTATTGTTTATGACGCACTGCAGCTCTTTCCCCCCGAAAATTGATTCCCAAATAAAATATTCTGAACCCTCGCTTCTGATCAGTTCGACCAAAGCACGAATAAAGAAAGACAACAACCCTAGCAAAAGACTACAAAATAATTGAATAGACAAACGATTTATTCCTAAAACCCGTCAATGATGATGCACGCTCATCTTTCAGAAAATAATTACTTTAAGACTCAAAAACAAAGAAAATTTAGACAGCATGTGCTCGGTTCATACAAATATGGCGGACGCAGTCGCCGGGGATTGACTTCCGGTAAACCACGTGACTTTCAGCTCAGCGCGTGCAGATTCTGTCTGAATTTATCATTAGGCCTACAGTGTCCCCTGTTTGTCATTTTTCCTAAATAAAATTTGGGCAATGTATTGATATGGGGTTATTTTGCAAATTACGTTTATCTTTCATGACACATTGATAGCCCATGCTGAATAAACATCCTCTGTCTGAATGTGCAATTTGAATTTTACATTTTCATAACCATTTCCTTTTTATGCCAAATTATTTCACAATCTTGTTCTCTGTTTTTATCATAAAGGATTTAATGATTCAACATTTGAACTAAAAACTTATCATTTTAGATATGAAAATACGTTTGATGATGACTTCTGAAAATGAAATATTTTTGAAACTGAAATGTAGTGCGCAATCCAGTTGCACTTAAATTCGCCTACAGTTCAAAGGCGAATCGACGTGCAACTGGATTGCGCAACTGAAAAAAATACATGTGAATAGAGGATATTTAACATTTCTCCTGGAATATCTCACCGAATGTATTGTAGAATGTAGACCTAGTAGAACTTACGTTTTCAGGAGTGGCGCATACTAGTGTTATCTCTACTTCACTAGATGAGATATAGGCAGGTCCCTGATATAGGCTACACGGTATTCGACGAGAAATGTTAAATGTTTTATTTATTCAAATTATACCAAGTTTGTTAATGTCGTTAGTTGTATGAATTGAGCACCCAAAATGTAAATTTTTCTTCACTGTCATCTTATGACATCATTCTATTGTTGCAAAAATGTCGTATTTCATTGCTGAAATATTATAAATTGCCAGTTTTAGATAAGAGATATAACACTTTATTACCTAGAAGGGAACGTTCTTACATCAAACAGAGCATTGACATGGTAAATTTGTTAATACGTTATATATATGGACACATATTTACAATACAGCAGTTACTTTAATTTATTCAGATTTCATCAACAGTTCTCAGAAAACTTTCAATAATTTCATATCAACATATCAACTATGTGCGAAACTATAGTTGAGCTAATATTTACTATGAGCAGTGGAGCGAACTTAAATCAGTCTGTGATGTTTGTTTCTAAACCCAATTCAATGTATTTGTCATTTGTCGGTAGATTATATTGAAGATATTTTGTGTTTTCAGTGAAATAAGTAGCCTACTCTTATCGAATGACGCAGCCCCGAGTGAAACTATAGTCTTTACCACGTTATGAGATGCAAGATAAACTGATATTGCACTGAGTGAAAACACAAACTATTATGTGTATTATCTGCTTCTGTAATCGGAAATGTTGTGTTTTAATTCCTAAACTTCATTTGAGCAAGTACTGCCGTCAGCATACCATTACTAGTCACACTGCCATTTAGAAACGGCGATGCACCCCCTGGAACCCTGTACTGCAGGGCTCCAGTGATAGTGATTTTGTACAGCGAGAGATGCAGTGATAGTGATCGGAGTAGCGAGGATAATTGCTGTATGTGTGTACAAAATGCATCTGTAGAGCAACATATATGGGTAATACACAGTAAATGATTATGACTGATGGCAAGCTGAATCTATGGCCCATTCATAAGTGTATTTACTTTAACCTTTTGATGATGCATATGTTTGTGGTCATGTGGTTTATTAGTCGGGGCCGTCAAAATAAAACCTTATTGCATGGAACACGTATGCAAATACTACGCACCATATCGACCAAATTATAGAACTAACACGAACTTTAGCCTTCAGAAACCACATTGTATCAATTTAGGAGATATTTGCTCATTCTGTGAAAAGTTTTTGTTAAAATATTATACTGTACATACCTCGCAGTGATCGTGATCAGTACAGATCAGTGGTCGTGGTTTGGATAAATGTGCAATGATCGTGATTTTCTGTACGAAATTAGTAAATACTTCAAATTAAACATCAGAATCGATGATTAATAGAATTTCAAAAGATGCATGTGTACTCAATTTCCTGTCAGGCATCGTGGAAGATACTGCATGTAGGGTGTGGATATTGTTCTGTAATGCGTACTTTCAAAGGATGTAGTATACAATTCCATAGAGAGACTGTAAACTTTTATGAAAGTAGAGGCAGATACCTAAATCTTCCTTCACAGACAATGTGCCATGAAACCCTGAAAAATCTGAGATGGCATTAAATTTTTAATCGGCCAAAAGGATCAATAAAAGAAAATGTATCACGTCAAATTGGCGATTTCTTTCTTTACACGTAAGAAAGGTTGATTTGAAAGAACCCGAAATGGTATAAACCGAACCAAATTGAACTTATTCCATGCTTTAATCAAAATCAGTAATTTATTTTCTCACACTCCTTCTTCTAGTACTTCTACTTCCTTCTTCCTGCTCAAGGTAAAATAAAAATCATATTTGAAATTGGTTTAAAAGTCTTTTGGTCAGCGTCAGCAAAACTATTTACTGAGAGATTTTGACATTTCATCGTATTGACATGTTATAAGTACTAAATTTAGTTCATTGAATGAACAAATGCGATTTCATGGCATGCTTAATTTGTCACCTCCTAGCATCTTATCTGATGTCATTGCATAGGGACACATGATGGGTAGAACTGTTAATAATGTTTCTTATAACTTTCAATCTTTCAACAACAATCATGTCAACTGGTTATGTTGTCAAAATCATAATAAATGTCCTCTCTTCTCAACATGTCCAGAATAAACATCGCATTATTATTACCACATTTTCCAAAACGAAATTTGCTACACTTAAACGCATTATAAAGGTTTGATAATTGCAACTGAATTTGGTAATACACAATTTAAGCGTTTAAAATATTGATTTGTGAAGAAATTGCTGTAGATCGTTTTGGACACTAATTTGGGAATTATTTCATTTAATAGGCACTTCTTTAGTTTAGTTTTGTTGTGTTGTTGGTAAGTGTTTGACAGTATACTAAGCAGCATGGAGTTGAATATTGTGTCACACAAACGTCAAATAGACAAATCTCAAATAGAAGCGGTGTTGATGTCCAATAGTAGTAAATTAGTTAACAGGATGGCAAAATGGTGACATCACTTGGATGGTATTAGTACAAATGGCATTGAGAAGTCACGCACGGTGTGACTTCTCAAATGCACTTTCATGTTATATGTTTGTGATATATGGTTACAGATTATACTTCATGCTTGTTATTTTCAATGGAATCAACTACTTTTTCGCTTCATTTGCTGACGAAGGTCATAATCAGGATTTCAATGCCAGGTATTTTCATTATATTGAAGCCCTTGACGCATATAATTGTGACCCTAGTTCCGATCACAGCAACCAAAAACCACGATCTGCACTGAAGGCATGTACAGAACATGTACAGTTAGACGATCACGATCACTTCATCAACTATTTTTCACAAATTCTCTAAAAGTATTGAAGTAAACAACTAAAGACTTTGTCCAAATGATCACCTAACCTTAACAATTACGACTTAATTTTCCATTGCTTTTTTAATCAATTATTATTTACATACTGGCTATATTTCTCTAATGATGCTACCAAAAGTAACTTGCCGATAACTTTCTCATATTTTAACTTACCTACATTAGAAAAAATATAGGGATACACTGATGCCTCCACATGCATGAACTGTGCTTACATTGAAGTAATGATTTGTTTGTGTCGATGAATTTAGATATTTTCATCAACCGATGCATTAACGTCCGTAATCTCCGATCACTATCACTGCATCTCTCGCTGTACAAAATCACTATCACTGGAGCCCTGCAGTAGGCTACAGGGTTCTAGGGGGTGGATGACGTTGTGTTGATTGTAGACGTGACCACATCATTGTAGACATGACGTCACCCCCTTTGTGATATGGTTCACTGTGTTGAGAAAGCGATATCAAATTGCAGTGATAAAATTTTGATTCTGTTTTTGGGGCTTGTCATCGATCCAACCAAAGGCCAAGTTTAGCGCAAATAAGTTGCGCAACAGGGTTGAAACGACCAGTTTTCCTTATGTTCGAACGTAATGAGCAAAGGTCGACAACGGCAATGCTCTCGACTCAAAATCAACATTGTTATTTTCTTCTTTTAAAATTAAATGATGCAAAAATTCAAATTAGGTATCCATTGTACACGGTGGCGTGCTGTTCCAACCTGTTATGGTACAATTACTCACGTAAAAGATATTATTAAAAAATTTAAGCGCACAACACTGCCTCTCAAACCGTTCTTCGCCTCCATTACACCAGGTTGTTGATAATTTTCCTTTTGAACATATGATAAACCAAGTTTAAAAAAGGTGAACGCTATCTGGAGTCTGTGAATCCTCATAACAGAATGATGACACTATATTAGCAGCACGTTATAAATGTAGCCAATGTATGTTAAATCATTAATAAAAAGTATGTTTATTCACAATGTTATGACACCGAACGTTCACCATAATAAGTAATGGGTAAAAATCATCTCAAATAAAGAACAACGTGTTCATGTAGCAAAAATTAACATTCATCGTTATAAACCAACATACAAGAAAACATCAATCTATATGTCTTATATGTCGATGAACAGTTGTGTATCATCAAAAATAACTTTTGAAGAAATTTAAAATTTCATTTTTTTTAAAATAAAAAAACAAACATTTAGAAGTATTCTTAAACTGTTGACTATATTATTATAAACACCTGTACTTTTCAGTTTAAGGTTATGAAATCGAAATGCAGTAAGCAATTGAAAACATACATATGATAAAATAAACAGAAGTGAGTACTTTCATTTGCCTGGCAGTTTAACTTGCGTCACAAAACGCTCACAAAGTGTATACATACGCATTTCCATTCACGATGTTATCACTGCATGGGAGGTCACCTGTCGATAGGGAATTATACGTTTAGAAGCTGCACCGTTCATATCCCATCAAGACACTTTACCCGGTCGTTATGATGGTATTTACTCCATAATAAGAATGTGTTATAAGTTTGCATTTGTCCTGCAATACCATCTGTAGATATACATGTACATGCAGTCCCATGTAAATATGTGAAACTGATATTCTACTCAATTGTGAAAATTTGATATTCGATAGAAGAAGCTCCGAATCTGAGGTCATTTATGCAAACAACATCATCAAATGTTAAGAACTAAGAATTAAAGGGACACCGCGTCGAGGAGATCAGATTTATCTTCCTTATAGTGATTAACGTGTCTGGTAACGAGTCACAGACCCCAAATTTCAGACAATTGAAGTAATTAGTAATAAAAACTACTGCATGTAGACAGTGAAGCGAAGCGCGACTCGTTAGCAGACACGTTAATCAGCATAGTAAATATATAAGTGATCTCATTTTTATCCTCGACGCAATGTCCCTTTAAGACTCTTTTATTAGATTTAAGCTCCAAGGTCTTGAGACTTGGGACTCAGATATACCGCAATCGTGTACTAGGTCTTAATCAAAATTATTTAGATGTTAATTGCATTATTAAGTTGGATTTTAAAAAAATAAAATATTACGTCTTCAAATGATTATATTCGCACAAATCGAGTAAACATGCACGACGAAATAGACTTATCTATGCTACGTGTCAAAATTAGGTCAACGAGGTTATCTTTATACTATAACATTGTTATTGTTGTGGTTGGTGTTATTGTTTCTTATCATGCAGTTGTTGTTTTATTTCACCTATATGTGTCCTTGGTGGTAATTTCATGCCTTTCGAATACGAAGGTGATATCTTATATAATACGGCAATAACTCTTGCCAGTCTGCATGCCTAAATCAGCCAGTAATGGAGACTGGCAAAAGTTATGCCTTGCATTGGGAAGTTGATAATACGGTAGAGATTGTGATGAGTTATGTGTAATGAATGTGAACTTGAAGAGATACCAGCTCGAAGTGCAATTTTGTCAATGTAATCAAATGGCAATATTAAGTGTAGATAACCCTTACCTAACCTAACCTAACCTTTTTTTAAATCGATCCAAATTTCAAAGTTTTAATGATCTGTCGGGCCTTATTTGAAATCCTAGTTCGAAACCCTGCACGAGATATCTTAATTAAAACATAGATAAAACGTATAGGTAAAGAAAACTCTGTTTGATATTGGGTGTAATTTTTTGTTTAACTTGCCTTCGTTTTATCAACGTTTTAATTACGATATCGAGTTCCTATGTTCGAAACGCCGACAATTCTGACTTTTCTGAGATATCATTAGTTTAACACTTAGACTCTGAAGACTTTTATTAAAACAATATTGAAAAGGAACCTCTTTTTACAGAAAATTCCATATCTGGCAGTCTCCTTTTCAATATTTGATAACATGGTGATAGGCCCTATTTTCAGAATAAATACTTTTTTCAGAGTCTGAGCTAGTGAAAGAGTAATAAATAAGCTATACTGTATTATGCTATGATGAACACATATTAATTGGTCACTATGTGTCAAATGCAAAATATGTCTTTTAATAGCAGTGTTATTAAAGGGGCAGTAGCACGTTTTTTTCGCTCAAATAAGTCGATGAAATGTATTTGAAAAATATTTTCACAAATCGTAAATCACCCTTTTCTCTTGGGAAAATCAAGTTTAAAATGAGTGTACATGGCTCAGTAAAGCCATGGTGGTCGTTTTTGTCATTCGAAATAATAAATTGTGTTCACAATAAAATGGCCGTCATGCAATTGTTGCGTTATACGCAACACCGTTATTACTACTACGGACTATTGGTTTGTGTAATAGGATGTTTTACCATCTAAAGTAAATATAAATGACATAAACTATTATTATAAATGAGAAATTTGAAAAAATAAAATTTGAAAAAAATGTGCTACAGCGCCTTTAAAACATAAATTCCGAAGATTGAATATTGGGAAAACATTGTTCAGTAGCCTACGGAAAACTCCGAGAAGTGCCGAAGTTAGGAGAACGAAGAACCGTGCAATTTATACATACGTGCAAAACGGAAATCGACCACGGAAACCGTATTACACGCCTGCCTTACTTTCTTAAGTTTACATAGATATATAATAAATATCGTTATCAGATAAATAGGATATATCACTGTCCTGTGAAAATGTAGACTCATTGTGTTGTTTAGGGTCACATATGCAAAACGTAGTATTTTTTTTATTATCGAGAAGTGCTGATTGTTGCTGAAAATTACCATTTTGATAGTTGACTCACTAAAGTGACGAAAAGAAGTAAATTTTTTATCGAAAACCGGACAATTGCGATCGATTGACGTGCGTAAATTAGTCAAAAGTAATCTTGGAAACTTATTCAAAAAAGACAAATCAACAAATGTGGGTTGATAATGTTCAATAGGTAATACAATAATTGTGCATTTAAAAGGGGCGTGTTGTTTCGGTTTTTGTACATGTATAATGATGCTGCTCGATTTTTATGGCAACAAGTAATTATGATATTGGCCTCCATGTATATTTTGCGATTGATGCAAGTTGATTGAAATTATTTGAAATGAAACCAGTATAAAATAGTATGAAACCGGGTGCATATTTAACGATAAATACTTTGGGATATGTAAGTCAAGGTTATATAAGGAACAATGCACCATATACTTTTGAACCATAAAAATATATAGCAGCGTAATTGGTAATAAATAATCTACTAAACTTCAGAGCGGGTTTGTTAAACCTATATATATATACCGATATAATGAAGGATGCTGATAAAGTATTGATTCATCGCTGAGGATAATATATACGAGGGGCGTTCAATAACAATTTCCCCCAGCATAATAGACTTCTACTTTACTGAAAGAAACGAAACTTGGTGCAGTTATTAGTCTTTCTCTAAATAGGCACCACACAGTGTGACACATTTGTCCCATAGCTTGATGCACAGGTGAAGTTTAGCGCAAATATGTTGCGCAACAGAGATGAACGACCAGTTTTCCCTATGTGCGAACGAAGTGAGTCGCACATAGGGAAAACCGGTCGTTCATCTCTGTTGCGCAACATATTTGCGCTAAACTTCACCTGTGATGCAGCCTTCTAGGCCTTTCTTGTAAAAGCCATCAGATCTTGTCAAAAGCCAGGACTTGACCTCATTAATGAGAGTGTCATCATCAGGAAAACGAGTGCCTTTCAAACATGAATTCATGTTTGGGAAGAGGAAGAAATCAGATGGTGCAAGGTCAGTAGGTATAATTTGGGTGAGGAAGTATTTCAGAGCCGGTCTGCGCTTCCGTCTGAACTATACGTGCATGAGTTGTGGACAAGAGCATTTGCCTGAAGCAGGCGGACACCTTTTGTGAGCATACCGCGTCTGTCGGTTTTGATAGCTTTCCGCAATTTTGGTAGCAAACTAGCAGTATGTGCCAGTAATTGTGGTACCCCTTTCCAAAAAATCAATCATGATTACACCATGGTGATCCCAAAATACGGCGAGCATAACCATGCCTGCCGAGGGCTGGACCCGTGCCTTTTTAGGGGATGCTTCCACTGCTTTGACTGGATTTTACTTTCAGGGTCATAGTGATGGACCCATTTTTCACCCTGTGTGATTAGTCTGTCGAAAAAGTTATCCCGTTTTTTTGGACACATTCAAGAGCTTTTGAGCAGCCGACTCGTTCTGTTGGATAGGTGAGAGCAGTCGGGGTATCCATCGAGCTGACAACTTCCGCAAATGGTCATGGATGATTTTCTCCACTGACCCCACACTTATCTTGACGTATTGGGCAAGTTGACGGACAGTAATTCGGCGATCTTCCAAAATTGCAGCTTCCACTTGCCTGATACTAGTGATAGAGTCATCCTCACTATGGCTGAATGGGGTCGACCAGGAATTGAAGCTGTTTCCACGGAGGTCCGACCACACTTGAACTGACGATGCCAGTACGTGACAACGTCATACGATGGGGACATCCACTGAATAAGTTTCTTTCATCTCATCAAAAATCTCCTTTGGTGTACGACCCTTCAAGAATAACAACCTGATAACCGATCTGTACTCAACAGCCTCCATTTTTTTCATCCTCACTCGACTCTAAGACCTGTGCTGACAGAAAGAATGAATATTTTAAAAGTATATGAGACATAACTTGATCTTGGGAGACATGCTACATATCACATGTGAAATTTCTACTTCTTCCGGTAATGAGAAGTTGGTCAGAGGAAAGCTTTATTGAACGCCCCTCGCATATATGCTCGTTATGTAATTAACTCTGGTATTGGAAATGAATTCCGTTTTTATGTATGTGTCCTTGTATACCAAGCTATATCCATCAAGTTACTTCACATCCAATTTGCAAATAACTGTGCCTCTACTAAAAGAAAATTCAGACAAAATTTTAAAAAACATACAAACAATATAAAACTGGCTGATTGGCTCCTTGGGTCTATATTCTATAAGAGGCATGCTTGAAACTTTGAAACTGTATTCAGTCAAGGCTATACCAGGTAGCATAATGAGGTTCAAAAGAGTTGATTTGAAATGTATGGACAATGCATTGTATTATCTACATTTACTTAGGACGCGGTGGCAGAATATGGATAAGTTCATTAGAGTATATATTTTTAAAATAAAAAAATCATATTAAATATTGAAGGCGTTGCTGTATATTTTTTTAGAATAAACCTTCCCCTTATTTTTTTAAAAACTGACAACAGAATAGATAATGATACTCATCACCTAAAACAAAACATTTAAAGGCGCTATACGTCATTATTTTCCGTTTTTATCAAAATGTTTTTGATACCTGCTAGCCACTTGTTCTCTAAAACATTATTTGATAAAATGCGAAGAAATAAGTTTGATGCGGTAAGATATCATTTTATAAGACGTTTCTATTTCCAAAGTCATGGGCGCCGCCATCTTGGTGTCACGTGACTGTCCGCCATTAAGGTGCTGAAGCGTCAGCTTGCCTGACATGAGTGTGAAGCGGTAACGTCACACTCGCTCGCCTACTCCGACCGTCAGAGATTGCATAAATAAACAAGATTTCCTGCTTTTATATATTAAAAAGTGCTAAAAGTGTTTAGTTCATTAAAAGTGAAATTAAGTTTGTTTGTTTTAAATCTAAGAGCGCTATAAAAACAAGATTAGTTCCATGTTGGCCGTAATAGGTTTTATAGGCCTATGTTTCTACGTAAATATCAACAAGCATTATTACTGTGGATATAGGCCAAGATTTATTAATGAACATTTATAAAAAGATTTTTCCCGAATAATAACATAATATAGTTATATATAAGTTGCCAACAGTGAAACACAGCACCATGGTCAGAGGAAATATTTTCACTTCTAGTTCAGGCCCGGACGACTATAAGCAGTGGTCGTGGAAGGTATTTCAGCTGTCATGTTCACAAAATTTAACAGGCATCAAACAATTAAACAAAGTGGCTTATCTTGATTAAACATGAGGAGGTGAAAGATAACAGGCAGGAGGGGTTAGGGGTGGGGGATGTGCTATGACATCTCGCCATGAGGCTGGTCCTCTCTCTCTCCCTCGCTCAAGCAGGACCCCCCGCCTGCCTCCCTCCCCACCCCAAGCAGCTCCCACTGAGACTCTGAGTGACCAGATTGACTTTTCTCCAGTCAGCACTTTGTCAGTGCACATGGACACTGGGACTGAAGATGATGCATTGGGTCAAGACCATCGGCTATGAAAGGTAAGAACTAGTATTCCTTAACTTTTTTGTAATTCCACAATTAATCTGCTAAGAAATTAGGTGTAAGCACATAGGCTGTCTGATATTTGAAGGATTCATATATATATATATATATATATATATATATATATATATATATATATATATATATATATATATATATATATATATATATATATATATATATATATATATTTCTTTTATATACCGGTATATAAATCCATGGATATGACAATAGATTGGTTTTTCTCTGTGGAATTCTTTCAATTTCAAAAATGCTTTAAGGAGTAAGGACATACAGTTTTTTGTAATACTTCTTACCCTTCATAACTTACAGACACAGGCATTATTTCCAAAACGACATCTGGAATACATTTCATTATTAATCCAAATTTCATTAACAAATCATTGACTTTCAAATTATTTGATTCTTTAAGGAAATTGACATAATAGCATGAAATTAAATTTTGATGAATATTTCCGACTGTGTTCCCAGACAGACAGACAGACAGACAGACATATTGTTTATTTAAGTCTCACCTCAGCATAAAATATTTACAATACACACAAAATACTAAAAGTTGAGCCACCCCTATAAGGAGTTATGAGAGACTAAAGTCATTAAAATGATACAACAATATAAATAAGTAAATATATACATATATATATACTATAAAATTACAGGTTACAAATATTTGCACGATAAGAATAAATAACTAAAATTAAGAAGAATATACATAAGATTTGCGTTTAGAAAGAATAAGATGGCAGGTTTTGGCGGCAATAAAACATACATTTGGGCTGGAAAATATAAAATGTAACTTTTGATCATTGTTAAAATTGGTAAAATTATCACATTCCAAATAACATTTTCTAAATAAAATAGATCTCTCACATTCATACAATGGACATTTCATTAAGACATGGTATTCATCTTCAATTTCATCTTTACAATATAAACACACTCTTTCATTTAAAATAGTGCCATCATACCGGCCAGTCTCAACTCTAATCGGAGCAACTCCGCATCTAAACTGAGCCAGTGCTCTTCTGTGCGACCTGGGGGTGGGAAGTTCTACGTAATGAGCTACAGTAAAATCATTCTTAAAAGTACAATAAAATCTTAACTTATTCCCCCCAGTACCCGTAGAACTAAAAGGCCGTGATATATCCTGTCTCCACTTAATTATAAACCTATCCATCATCACCCGCTTTACCTCAGAGACAACAAACTTAGCATGATAATTGAGCGAAACATTGGCGAAGTGAGATAAATCCAAGTCTAAAAGTTTGAGGCGAATTTTAAAATTCCAATTTCTGTCATGTATCTGTCGTTGCAAATAAACGCTTCAGCAATTACACTCTCTTACATAATCAGGTTGTGTTTTGTTTCCCCGATGACATGTTTGTTTGAACCAAGCACAAAAATGTGTCGAAACAACGAACTAAATTACCCAGATAAAACAAATGAAAGAGAATTTTCAAAAGAATGAAAACAAAATACTACTGTCAAATAAAGTCTACTTTAAATGTATTTGGCAAATACATGTAAAATTGTAAAGAAGTAGGCCTAGGCCCTAAACACGATTTCATTCATACGGATGCTTATAATTTAATGTCTATTCAAACATATGCACAAGGTACAGAAATTGCTGTTTCAAAATGGTTTTGGTTGAAACTTATTTAGTTCACTAAGTGGATTTGTAAACAAGCTGCAATAGCCTATCTGAATACCTCTCCAATTTTTTTTATTTAAATGTCGACATTGTGCATTCTCTTTGACTTTAATTTATTGACGCATCATTGCTGCAGGACATAATAACTTTTAAAAAGGTTGACCGTCTATTTCTCTTCCCTATAAAACATGATTAGATAATGTTTAAAAATTAAACATTTATTTGTGTTGTTTGTGTAGACGTGATGTAACTATTTTTCAGTCAGGACTCTTAAATTATATATCTTGCATTGTATCGGGTTTGTATTGCTTCTCTTGCTCCTGGAGTTAAATCCTTTAATAAGGAAAAAGAAAAGTTGATCTCAATGATATTCTTGATTAATATTGTTACATACACTATTGGACTGTAGACGTTCATTACGAATACGATGCTCCGTTTTTGCCTTTTAATGACAGGCGAAGCAGTTACATTTACTGTCAACATAAAACATGTTTTAGTAAAATTTATTAAAGCATGTTCCGTATTTAACAGGTTAAAGCTACTTTTAAAAGTAGGCCTTTTCATTACGACATGGTATCGGCTAATTACATATATCATGTTTCTGTATATTATAGTTAATGTAAGTTAATTATTTTGTAAATAAACTCGTTGTCATAACGTTGTACGGGTATGTTGGCTAAAATGTCAGATATATATTTCGGACGAAACAAGTAAAAACTCGGGGATGGTGTCTGTACATTAATTTCGAACTAATTCTTCAGATTGCTCTTAATAATCTTTGTGTTGTGGCTTTACGTTCACTTACGATTTGTAGGAAAAACGTATTTTTAAGTAAGAGAATTTCCATATCATTTGAAATTGAAAAACATTCTATCAATATTAAGAAACATAAATCTTTACCGTTTTAAAACAATAGTAGAATTAATTAATTTTAAGACATCGTTTAATTCGTGACAACTACGATACATGGCGTTAAATATTCCCAGAAACAAATCTCATTGACTTATAAACAAACATTCTATAACAAATATATCCATATTAAAAAGAACTGTGATGGGGTTGACCCATCCTCTTTCAATGTGAATCCGATATTCTGTCATGCATTTAGTTGAAACTATCATAAACAAATCCTATAAATCCTATCCTATTCCTCTTATATTTCCCGACACTAGCTGTAGGCTATATTCAAAATTTTAACTGGAAGGTAATTCAAAGCAAGCTCTCGAAACGTAGGTCTAGTTTCGGATATTCGTCAAGCTTAAAGCGTAAAGCGTAAAACAAAAAAGGCAATCAAAGAGAGACATATAATTACTCATTACTCTTGAATTAAAAGTTACTTTTTATCGTTTTTCTTCATCGCAAATAGTAAACAGTTGTCTTCAGATCCATGTAGGCCAATAGGCCTAATTTCTTATGCGCACTGAAAAATAAAGATGCAGTAAGTGATTAGACAGAAAGTGCGGTTTTCCCCCAAAAATCTCAAAGTACTGCGGGTGCCTTCCTTTTGATATCTTCTGAACAAAGTTGTGTATATTTATTCTGTTTTCATAATCGTAAAGAGAAAATAATTATCTTTAATTCCATGTATAATTTGTATATGCGTAACAAAATGTAAATATGCGGGAAGTCATGCGACAAGTGTCGCAAATACAGGGCGATTATCAAAATCTTTTAGCGTCAACGGCCGGGCAGCAAGAGGGTTAATTGATGTATTCTCCTTTCATATAAATAATTGTAATAAGCTCATAATTACTTTCTTCATAAAAGGGTAGGTTTTTTTTTAATAAATATATTGACATTTATTTCAGGATGTCATTGTAATAGTTTTGTTTAAATGTTCAGTGTTGAATTTCTGGTACAGTAGGCTAATTTGACATGATTTAAATTAAGAAATATACGTTATTTCAATAAATGAAATCTTCAAATGAATGAAATTGGACAGCTTTCTCATACACTCAAACAGCGCAAGGTAATTTGATCATTTAATCATGTTTTATATAACTCTTTTCGTGATTTCCATACAATGTGGGCGTGTACGCTACAGTGTAAACAAGCCAGCAATCAGCACCTCAATGGCGGACGACCCTAGCGCCTCTAGTGAGAAAGGGGGATAACTCTAACCATAGCTTCAAATAGAAATGTCTAAGGGTGGACTTTACTTGTAACACAGGTGAAGTTTAGCGCAAATATGTTGCGCAGCAGAGACGAACGACCAGTTTTCCCTATGCGCATAGGGAAAACAGGTGGTTCATCTCTTTTGCGCAACATTTTTGCGCTGAACTTCACCTGTACTTGTACAGCATTTCTTTATCCGGAGCAGCTTCCTGTACATTCTCCTCCCACATAATAATGTTTCCTCCTTCAGATTTCCGATCCTAACCTCTCGGAGTAACCTCTGTGCACGGGAAGAGAATGAATCGTGCAGTAGGCCTACTGTATTGTTTACTCTGTACACAAATGATTGCATAAGTAATAATCCCTGTAATCTAACAGTGAAGTTTGCTGACGATACTGCGTTGGTAGGACTTATTCAAGAAGATGAACTTTCTTACAGAGATAACATTAAACATTTTGTTACCTGGTGTGAAAACAATTTCTTAATGTTGAATGTCAGAAAAACGAAAGAAGTTATTATCAATTTCAGGAACAACCAAAGTACTACAAGCCCTGTTTGTATAAATGGTGACAATGTGGAGATTGTAAATAACTATAAGTATCTTGGCACAATTATAGATAGTAAATTGAAATAGCTATAATAAAATAGCTGGAGTTCATTTTGCAAATCTGTCCTACCTTTATGAAAAACGAGTTTTGAAATTATCTCTGAAAATTTTGTCGGATCCAGATCATGTGTTGCACAGTGAATATGTTCAACTTCCATCTGGAAGGAGATACTTATTACCTCGATACAAAACCAATAGAGGTCTGAATACATTTATTCCCTTCAGCATTCGTTAAATGATCCTTAAGTTAACCAATTGTGATTGTGTTTTGTATTACATGTTATCCGTGACTGTTAATTGCCATTCATGTACACGAGCTCTGTCATGATACAAAATGAATTCCTTTCGAGGTAATAAAGTTTTATATTATTATTATTATTATTATTATTACTATTATTATTATATATCTTTATTATGCACGTGGATGCTTCTATAGAAGCATTGGCTAGCTGGATTGGCAAGAAAAACATTGTGGTTCAAGGACTGAACGACCACAGCTGAACCATCGCACCTTTTTATATCGTGAGAGGTCTCTGATCTAACGATATTACACTAAACATTTCATGATATACCGTAAACTATATAACTGCTTTTACTCAACACTATCACATTGGATTCAGAAATATATTTCATTAAGTGTTTGTTCACCGGCTTATAAACGGTTTTGGAACGTGCAGCTAAAATTTTAGTCTTACACTCAGACTATGTAAAAAGTATTTATTCTGAAAATATCACCATTTTATTAAATATTGAAAGGGAGACTGTAGGAAATCGAATTTTCATAGTCTTATGATATCTGATTGGTGCTATTCACCTAGTCTTACGCTCAGACTATGAAAAAAGTATTTATTCTGAAAATATCACCATTTTATTAAATATTGAAAAGGAGACTGTATGAAATGGAATTTATAAAAAAAGGCTCCTTTTCATTTTTGTTTTGTTTTGTTTTGTACATTCTAAGTGTTAGACTACTAAAATTTGGGAACTAAGGAAAGTTTTGGCTCAACGGGTAAAAAGTAAAATAAAGACCGGGCCTCAAATTATTTTGATAAGCGCCCTTAAAGTTAAGTTAAGTTATACGTGAATAAGGGTCCGGGTTCCTATAAGAGGAAATGCGGTAACCGGTTTACACAATAATATCCATGAACAACAACAACGCAGTACATTATCACAGTAGATTACAACAGTTTGAGTATAAGGTAATCCTTTGAAAAAGGAGCCAATTTGAAAGACTATTTCTTACTGACAACATACGAGATTGCCTTTGCATGGTTAATACATACATGACTAACATGGTGTTAAAAACTTTAAACTAGAATAACTGGCAAAAAAAACATATACTTATCGAATTCTGTTATTTAACTTTTATTTTAAGAAGCAAATTGACACTCTGTCGAGTTATAGGCCTACTATCCATGGGTGTTTGAAGGGGAAATGGGCGTTAGTTTTCCATTATTGATAAGAAGATAGCATTTACTGACATCACTGGTTATAAGACCATATCACAAAATGTGTTTTGAAACATTAAAAATTATATTTGAAACTGGTGTACAATGTTAGTAGTAATTACTTTTGAAAAGACTTGTAATGAGTCGAAAACCGCGTATCAAATATTAAATGATATCTACAGCAAGTGTCGTCTGAAGTAATTTAGTTATATATATACATTTACTTCACGTTGTAACCGCCCGGATAGCAAGTCGTGTGGTTATTTGCATGCCGTGTATTGAGAAGATTTGAATTGATACCGCGTGGAAGCGGGTTTTCCGGATATACGGGGTCCGGTTAATCGAGGTATGTTATACATAATGAAATATGTATGAAGTGTCAAACGTGGAGAAGTACATAAGCAAATTTGAACAATACACCGAAGACGTAGGCCTATATCAACTTATATTAATTAATTAATTATATAAATTGATATATAAGCTTGTCACACATGCATTTCCCAGGCCTGTCTCAGTACCAATCGCCGCTATAATGGCTACAATATTGCCCAATAACTCACTCACTCAGTAGGCTACCAAACTTTTGATATGAAATATGAACCCAATAAACCGGGAACGACTTGCACTGCATGCACTATCGCTATTGGAAACGGGATCGTCATAATGATAATATTGTAAGTCACTTTTATTTGTTTGTCATTTGTTTTTTTTTTTATAGAAGGGGTGCCCTCCGCCCAAAAATAAAATCCTGATATCGCACGTGCTGAAGCCAACACACTGCACAGTAGAAACACGTATATATGTATATTGTTGACGCATTGTTGATTATATCTGCGCTGACAACTGCGCAGTCAACATTCTTCAAAACCATGCCGCCGTACACGTGAGGCGAAACTGGTCATGTGACTGCTTTCAACCAATCAGCGATCCACTAACCGAATAGCCGAAATTGAGTTGAAAGGTATATGCAAGTGTATTTGTTTGTACTGATATACCTAAGTGATCTTGATATGATTTGTAATACGGATTGTACCATGACTTGAATATTCTACTAGTATTCATATTGGATTTACGTTCTAAGTATGTCAAATTCTTGGAAGAACACCGTACACTGGTTTAGAAAAGGTCTACGCCTTCACGACAATCCGGCATTGAGAGAAGGACTGAAGGATTCGACTACCTATCGATGTATATATATTCTAGATCCATGGTTTGCAGGTGCCTCGCAAGTCGGAATTAATAAATGGAGGTAAGTTGGGCCAATTTTTCTTATTTCTCTATATTTAATTATGTAGATATGGCTGTATGTTAGATAGCAGTCGATTTATATCTATAAATAGACAAATGTCAATGTCAACCTCATGAATATGAATGACATATAGCCTTGTGGTTATGTAAGCAAAATTGTCTTTGTTGCAAATAATATTTTCAACGTTGATCAATTTTGAGATTAATGTTCCTTCAATGTATATATTATATTGTTATCAATAACAATCTAAATATGTGTTTGTATGATATATTTAACGAAATGGAGTGGAACTACTTTGTCTCATCTTTGTGGACTATAGATCGGCGTATGAATACAGCTGTCACGTTGAACTTGACCCAGTTAGATCACTTTGCAAAAGTCTGTTAAATGATTGAATGAACAATACGTTTAAACATTACATAAACATACAAGTTACGACCAAATAAATAAACCTTGCCACTTCAACAAATATTATATATCCTACCATTTATATTTTGATAAAAACTTGATATTCCATCAAAATATTATTCGTTTGACTTTGATTCGAAAGCGGAATGTTAATTGATGTATGATTATGCTGGAACTGTAAGTATATGAGAACAATGCACGTGCTTGCTAGTCGCGTGTATGAGGTAGGTTTGTCAACAATGGCCGGATGGTGAGAATTAAATGAATTGAAAACACAAAACATCCTCAATTTATTTTCATAAACAATATATTGACTTACAAGAAAATTGTTTCCTTAAATAGTCTAATTGTCTAGTTATGAGATATTGTTCACAATATCATATTGTGTAACATTGTTTAATTTAGTAGACCTATTTTTTCTTATCTAGCATAATATCAGCCTATAACTCTTATGCAAATTATAACAATTTTTTGAATAATGTTTCATTGTACAACTATGTATTTTATCACAGCTATTTACTACCAATACCACCTTCATATATCATGACAATGATAATAACAAAATCATGTATGACAGAGACATTGCACCTGTGTATATATATAATTGATTAAATGACAAAATCATCTGTTAGACACATTATATGTGTATCTATTACTTTACTTTATATTCAAAAGATAAAGTTTCCCAACTTGTATTATGAACTACTAGCTGGGTGTGGAGTCTCTGTGCACTTTATCTAAAACAAAAACAAAATGTTTATTTACCATGTTTAGTTACTATGATATGTTTAACATCAAGATATGTGTTTTCAAAATGGGGCATTGAGTAAATAATTTTTTTTTAAATGTCACCAGAGGATAACAGAGATGTCTTTAATCAAAGACAGCATACTCAGTTTCGTATACAGGAGACAATACTTAGAGCAAGATGGGGGCGGGATAGTGGTTAGCGCGTTCGGTTTCCGATCAAGAGGTCCGGGGTTCGAATCCCGCCAGGGGCACAGCAACTTTGTCTGCAGTAGAGAACTGTTCTACACGCAGTAAGGTTTGGGTGCAATGCTACACTGAATTTCAGAGTAGTACCACCCATGGTTCGCTAGTTCCAGCCGTTGCTCGCAGGTTTCACCACAATGCATAGCCACATGGCGTTGCGTGTTTTCACCCTGCCATAATACTAGCAGACTGTAAGATTATTTTAAGATCTAGAAAACCATTCGTGTGTGTGAAGACTTTGGCCTGGATATCACTTCTGGTGGGCGTGTTGCTTGTATAACACAATGCATGCAGGGATGAAAATGAGATAGGTATATATGGTCTTTCTTAATAGATAGGAATGTAGTTGTTAAAAGATTTATGGTTTTTGACTTCCTTTCATTTGTGCATCAACACACACACAATGAATATACATTAAGGTCATTTATAAGAAAAAAAAACTTTTATGGATGACAACTTCTATCTTCATAAAATGTTGTTATCTTATGTATTCCACTTCTAAATGCTCCTCAAAGACTTTAGGTTAGTTATGTGAAGAATGGGTACTTTGCATGGGTATCACTTTATGAAAGTTACTCTAAGTTCATATTATCGAGAAAGCATCCAAAACAGTAGGAGTGAAATGGTAGACGTCATATTTAGATCTGTTTATAGTGCGGGAAGGACCACTCAGTGAATAAGAACATAAAACAAAATTTTTGAATGACAAAATAAAATAAAAAAAATAACATACATGTTCTGAAGGCTCAATTCACTGAAAATACACTTTTATGCAACCGAGCAAAACCAAAAGCAGTCTGATTAAAATCAACGGTTTTCTGAGGAATGAAAATTGCAACATAAGTGACACGGCTGAGATACAAACTCATATCGCCTGATAACAGCCTGTAGGCTTGCATGTTCTGATGTTATTCAGAAAACCAATCACAAGACCTACTACAAAAGCTCTGGGTGCAAGAAGCTAGGGGCAGATAACTCCAAGCAACTATCCTTTCGTCTGTTCTGAATGCTTTCAAAACGGTGACCGTTTAAAAACTATAATGTGATTGGCTTTGGCTGCTGTTACAAAACTGGAACTGAACTATACGGGGCATCCTCAGACCTTACAACGAGAAATCTGCAGTAGGGGAGACCGGGGCAGGTTCGGCCCCGGGGCACGTTCGTCTTTTCTCTGTAATTTTTGTTAGGTGGTCACTTTAACTTCAGTTGGTGATTCCCAAGCAACCACGTGACCTAACTCATGTACACATAACCAAATGGTGGCGGTTCCACATGTTATTTGCGATCTGTGAAAGAAATAGAGTAAGTAATATTTCCCCCTTCAATTCAGTTTGTTTTTGACAAATATTGCCTTTACTTATGTTTGTGTTCCTCAATGGAGGTGAACCAACATGGCAAGGGGTATATGTAATGATTATGTAATGTGGGTATGGTGGCTGTGTATTATCGCAGAGGTAACATAAAGGGGACATGTGGGTCTGGGGCACGTTCGGCCCCTACTGACGGGGCACGTTTGGATACATATATCATAACTGTGATTGATGTTCATTGGGAATTTTGACTCAGTTCTCCTTTGTGCGACTAACAAATATGCATATTTGTTCATGGTACTGTTTTTTAAAACATTATTTATTAATAACGAGAAGGGAGCGGTAATCAGTTCACATTTCAGTCGATTGTATAATCAGATCTGTTTCTTTCTTGGGGTACGTTCGGCCTTGCACATCAATTCTTAATTCATAAAATGAATACTGAATCTACATGATAATAAACTATGTCTATACAAAGCAATGATATGTCGTCTTTTATCGGAAATTTATGAGAATAATCTATATTAAATAGTCAGCTGTTGGCTCTATTTTAACTGATTAGGGCCGAACATGCCCCGTTTTGGCCAAACCTGCCCCTGGGGGTAGCCGAAACTGCCCCGAGGCGGGGTAAGTTCGGCTTTTAACCCCAGTGTCAAGAAAGCATAGTTATGGGGGAAAGTTATAATATTAGCCATTGTGAACAATTACTACAAGACAGTTAAGATGTCTCTCAATACGTGTTCAAACAAGCGCAAGGATATGTCATTTAGCCAACCCATTACATTTATTTTGGTGAAAAGGGGACGAACCTGCCCCGGTCTCCCCTACCTGTTTATCCTGGTAGATGCATTATTTTGCAAATTTTATTCCTCGGAACAAGGTCAATTTTAATCAGACTGATTAAAAGCAAATTCCACTTTTATTTTTTCCATATTGTTTTGAATTATTGATATTTATACTTAAGACTGTAGGTTGCTTCAAATACTTTAGTAGGTTGACTCACTGCATTCATCTATGCACGTAACTTTGAAATTTTGTGTCAGTTTTGGAGGATATTGATCTAGTTTTTAAACAAGAAGCAATAGCAAACCATGGCTTCTCAAACAGCAGTGTTAGATGCGACATTTTCAGTCATAACGAAAAGCTTGGTTTAGAACAGAAGAAATGACTTGAGTAACATCTGTGGGAAGAGAATGAAGAGCCTACAGGGACCTTTATGAAATAAACTAGATGGATTATACACATTCTATTTCAATGGACATGTTTTAATTTCTTAGATCTTAAAAACTAAAACATGTAGGAAAATGAATTTTGTTTATGTGGTCTTGTATCAATGAATATCGACCAGCACCTGTTATCTTTTGTCTGATTCTTGGTTAATATATATAGCTGCATGATTCCAGAAGACATTTATCTTCTTTGTGAAATGTTCCATTTTGGAGTTGTTATGTAAGTTATCCCTCTCAAGCCTGGTAATTACAAGCACCTGGTGGGGATCATCTGGATGTATATATGATATATTGATTATACATGGATGTGCGTGTCTCTTCATCCCTCCAATCACTCACCAACATCCGTCCTTGTAGAGCTGCTATTGGAAGAAAACTGTACCGACCTCATTGTAGTTGTGTTATTTCGTCAGCTGATTTCTCTCTAACAATTAATGAAATGTAGCTCAAAATTTGAGAATATCAACTTTGTTGGATGGAGACTAAGATTTTTTAATGTCATTGTTCTTTTGCAAAAGAGCGATTTAATGGTGTAGCAGGATGTGATTTACTGATAAAAAAAATTATTATGGGGGTTGTCAATGAAATATTGATTGTTAAAATTCTTGATCTATAAAAATGTTAAATACAATTTCATTCAAATACATTCAAATTCCTTCTAGATGTAAGATTTTAGTACTGTTGTTAACTTCTTGTGAATCGCTAAGCAATAAGGTATGATGTCATACCTAGTTGTGCCCCCCCCCACATTCTACCTGAAGTAGTGAGAAAATACTCAAAAAACTTGTATTATCTACACAATACCGAAGTTGTTATCCAGAAAATAATCTTATGATTAAAAAGGGTTTTATTTTTGTCAAATGATTAAAGTCTTCGAGGGATGGACTGATCTGTCGGTGTACTTTGGCATTACATTCTGTCATGATTTCTGCATCTCAGTTTATGGATCTACAGTATGATCAGTCACATAATCCATTATCTAGGACTTATTTCCTTTGTGAGATTATACAACAAATAACTGAGTAGTAAGTAAGTACCATATATTGCTGCTTCTGAATAGTTATAAAGCAGGGTGACTGAGTTAGTGTCTGAAGTAAGCTTGAAAAGTAGTCCGGCCAAAAGAGTTATTTTATCAGTTTTATGCGTTTAAGTGAAGAAAAACTCAATGTTACGGACAGGCCTTATATCACTGATAATGCTTGTGATAATTATTTTTTAAAATATATATGTAATATTTATTTGTGTAGGACTGAAGCAATATATGGGAGAACATAACAAATTTTATGATCGAAGTAGACACTAATTAATTGTATATATGATGTAAATCAGGTTCTAAAGCAAAACTACTGTTACAAGACTTGTAAATATTAAGTTATAGGTAGGTGTTGACAGTTATGTGAATTTCGTAAAAGTAAAGAGTAAAACCTTTGTTTACAGTTAGTGAGGTTTATATAATGAGAAAAAGATACATTTGTATACAGCTTGGCAAGAACTGACTAATTGTGAATTTGAAATTGACAAAATTAAAATGTCAAGTCTACTGATTGAAAACTCATTATTTCTTATGTAAATCAAAACTGATGAAATGAGAACTTGACATTTCTTAAGACTACTAAAATATGTTAACATTTCTTGTCCAAATGCTAGGTTAATGTCTCCAATTTACACAAGACCACTCATGAAAGTACGCCTTTCCATTTCACTGGATGAGATATACATGATATTTTATGAATATTCACCAGATATGAATGAGGTTTATGATTTGAATGAAGTATCCAGATTATCCTATTACTAACTTCTTAATTTTATGATGTCATCCTATTGTTACATGTCAGCAATGTCATCGTATGATTGAAATTATTTTCTCACCGAGTATAATAACATGTTATTTCACTCAGTGATAACAAAGGTGGTATTTTAATGCTATTTGTCATTGATAGCTTTTGAATATATAATAAATATGCTTCTTCACTCCTGCCTCATGATACTTTTGTATTTTTCCAGATTTCTGCTAGAGTGTTTAGAAGACCTTGATAACAGCTTGAGGAAATTAGGTTCACGTCTATTTGTCATTCGAGGACAGCCCACCGAGGTCCTACCAAAAATATTTCAGGTGAGTTGAACAGCTTTACACTTGGCCCCCTCTGAAGTTAACCAGCCACTGCTTTCGAACTGAAGTGATGAAGTCTTGTGTAGCAACCCTTGGTTGCAGGTCTTGGGAGATTCAGTTAATAATTTTACATTTTAATATTGAATCCAATGAAACGGTTGTGGTTTGTTGAGATTTTAGCTTTGTTGCATAACTCATAACCCACGCAAGTATAACTGGCTATATCAAAACTTGCAGCATTTCATCTGCTATTCTGTGCCAGCGTAGCAATGTGCTTCACCTTCTCTTTGGAGTGTAATTGAAAAGTTCACAGAGAGTAGGCTACAAAATGCAGCAAAGCTTCAATAGCGAGTGGCGTGAGTTACTCCATGCAAGAAGTTGCCCTATTTCTCAAAGTCTGGCATTTCAGCAATGATTAATAGAGCTTTTACAAATTGAGATTTTAATCAAAAATAGAACTCCAACGTCTAAATGTCCTCAACATGAAAAACAACTCATTATTATCAGGTTTCTCATCATCTTCTCATTACAGAAATCAAGATGTAATATATCCTTTTTTGATAAAGGAGATTTTAGTTCACTTGTTTCGTAAGAATCTGTAGAAACAAACATGAATAGAAATAGCAAACAGAAGGCTGTTAATGATTTAGAGACCCGAGCTGTTACAGAAAACACATCTCTTTCTCAAATGTAATTACAGTATGTTGTTTACTCAATGTCGTGACAGTGGGATTCTGTTTGGTTGAGGTAATGAGATAAGTGACCTTAAAACTTTTTAAGAATCTATAAATTTGGTTAATCTTTGGGTCTCTAATAAGGAATCTGAAAGTTTCTTAAAGACATCATTGACGTGAAATGATCAAATCTTTTGTAGTGATATTTAATAATTTTCATTCAGTTGAATTTTTAGTGTTTATGTGAGATTTATTTGCTTTCAAATTCATCAAACTTATTTTTGGACATGCAATGGTTTCAATATGTAATTTATGCATTGTTAATCTAGTGTAAAATAATAATTTTATGACAAGTCTCTGAAACACTGAAAACATAAAATATCCTGTTATTTGATGCAAACAATGTGCCATTCAACTTGTTTGTTTGTTTATTACATAATTTTGCTGCATGGACATCTGACAATAATGATACCATTCATTTGGTGAATATGGGAAGATTTAATCCTGATCTACTTTCAGAAATGGAACATCACACACCTATCCTTCGAAGAGGATCCAGAACCGTTTGGGAAGGACCGCGATACATCGATCTGTTCACTGGCCAACGAATGTGGAGTGGAGACCATCATTCGAACCTCACACACTCTTTACAAGCTGGAAGAGTAGGTTTCCAAAATTTTACAATTTCCATGCTTTTGAGTCATGTGTGTTTTAGTGCAATGATATGCTGTATTCAGTGTTGTAACATTTTGAAGGGTATTGTGAAGTGGAATACATGAGTAGCAAGATTTTGTTTATGCCAACCTTATTGTGCTTATAATAATGTTGGGAATATCCAGTTAATATATCCATGTGACAAAATTGAATAAACCAGATGTTTGGTTAATTTCATGAGGAAGTCTGTTTATATAAAGGTACTGTAAAGCAGTGTATGAAATAAGCTTGAAAAATAGTCGGCCCAAAAATGTTATTTTGTCAATTTAAACAACATAAGGTTACCATGAGCCCTAGATGAAAGTTACCAGGTTCTGGTCTATGGGATGGGCCTTCATACACTGCTGTAAGTTAGCAAAATAATTTTGTTTAACTCCATAGTTAGAAATACTAACAGATGATGATATATTATATGTTCTCTGCTCACAGTAATAAATATCAGACATGTCAATATATAGATATTTTGCATAACAGATATATCGGATAATCCCATCTTTCTGATTTTATATGGACTCATTGATATTTCATGTATAAATGATATGTGATCCTCTTCACCTTCAGCATCATGGCAGCGAACCGGGGCACTCACCCTCTGACCTACAAGCGCTTCCAGTCTGTGCTCTCCATGATGCAGCCGCCCCCGCCTGCAGCGGAGACGGTCAAGTCTATTACCATCGGTCAGTCGGTCACCCCACTCGCTGACGACCATGATGAAATGTATGGGGTTCCTAAACTTGAGGAATTAGGTATGTAATTTTATGTAACAGTTACATTCCTGCTATGACATAGTCGTGGGTATAAATTGTTCCATGTGTACTTCCATCTGTCATTGTGTCATCAAAATTCCTTCCCAGAGCATTACTTGAATATGTGCTGTGTACTATTGTAATTTGCTGTTTTTCCATGTTAGTGTTTTTATACCTGTATATCTTTAGGGTGACAGTCAGATGTGACACACAGTTTCCAGTTTATTTTCTCATGTGTAATTGTCACTTCACAGATACATGTATATATATGAGATAATATCATATTTTGAGTTGAAGTTCCTAATTTGATGGTTACAGGGTTTGACCTGGAAGGTTTACATCGAGTGATATTCCGAGGCGGAGAATCAGAGGCACTGACGCGACTCTACAGACATCTGGAGAGGAAGGTTCGTGTTACGTTGTTTCTTTCAGTAGAGTTAATGTGTCATTTTGTACCAACTCATTTTCTCATTAAGGAAAATTTGGCAATAGTAAATTCAAGAAGTAACCAGCCAAGTGATATTTGCAGTGCCAGAACGAGAAGACACATGAGCAACCATCAAATTTCAAATCACAATGTTTCACTGAATGGCAGTTACATACTGTAAACAATGATGAGTAATCAACCTTCAGATATACAAGGCGATGGCTGTTTAGATGATCAGGAGATTGAAGTAACTTTGCTTATAAAAATACCGCTATCTTGATGGAGCCCGATGTTTTTAAGGACGTCACAGTGAAATTGTTGATGACTTTTGTGATGATTAAATTCAAGGTACAATAGTTATGTATCATGTGTGCTCATGTGTACATATGACACCGCTTATGCATTACCTTGGTAACAAATATTTTCATCCTATGTTATATCCAGGCGTGGGTTGCCAGTTTCGAGACACCGAAAATGAGTCCGCAGTCCCTGTTCCCAAGTCAGACGGGGCTGAGTCCATACCTGAGGTTTGGCTGTCTCTCTCCCAGACTGTTCTACTGGAAACTAAGGGAACTCTACAAGAAGGTTGGTGCTACATTTACTAGATTGGGGGTTCTGGCAGGGAAGTGGAGTTGATCTCTTGCTAAGCCGTAGTAACCAATTAAACTCCTACCCTCCCTGGATTTACACAATATATCCTTCTCCTTCAGAAAGTATTATATATGTAAGGATTATTCTTTATGGCTGATAAAGTGGTTTAGCCTGCAAAGTAATCATTCATACATGTATCTTTCAACCGCGCGAATTGAATTTTAAATTTAAAGTTTGACATGTATTTTGTATTGGATTACAAGTATACAGCCTGTAGTGTATTAATCAAAAAAGGTTATGGATTCTCAGATTGAATTGATTTAACGTTGATTTAATAAATTATTGAAATGAATGAGTAATCACTAAAACTCCTACATCTTTCCTTTGTGTACATAGCCTGTATTGGCTGTCCATTCCTTCATTCACCTAATAAAAGGGCACGAACAAGAATATTGTCAAACTTGTTTAGGGATTTCTACATACCTCTCAAGAACAACTTTGACTCATGCTTTATAATGCTTCTACAGGTTAAGAAAGGGATCGAGCCCCCACTAGCTCTGCATGGCCAACTGTTGTGGAGAGAATTCTTCTATGCAGCTGCAACCAACAACCCGAACTTTGACACAATGGTCGGCAATCCCGTCTGTGTTCAGATCCCGTGGGACAAGAACCCTGAGGCCCTTGCGAAGTGGGCAGAGGTAAATAGTTTACATATCAATAAATATTTTCTGTCTAATAATGATTGTAGGCCCTTGGTCATTTCCATCACCCTGTGAGTTATATTTATATAATATGGCAATGAATATAAGGTCAGGAAACCTCTGAAGAGTTACCTCCCTTATTGTAAGATCTTTTCTGAAGTAATGTTGTTTTGTAATATTTAATATTTCAAACTCGATACTCTAGTCCGCAAATCAAACGAAAATTGAGATAAAGAACAAAGATACAATATAAGATATCTCTCGGTTGGCAGGGTCAGACAGGATTCCCGTGGATCGACGCCATCATGGTACAGCTGAGACAGGAGGGTTGGATCCATCACCTGGCCCGACACTCCGTAGCGTGCTTCCTCACACGGGGGGACCTGTGGATCTCATGGGAGGAGGGGATGAAGGTGATTATCTGTTTAATAATCGATTCACTGGACATGACCATAAACACTATATAAAGGAACTTAAAACTAAACTTAATATTGTCATCACAAGCAATGAGCATATTGACAAACTAACCAATGAAAACATGACTGACATGAGAGAAGTCAATGGAGATAATAATACCCTCCAGTTCAACACTCAACTTCGACAACAAGGTAAAAAGCAAGATAGTTGAGCAGCAAGCTCTATTGTCTACCTTCCCACAGTTTTATGTTTTTCTTGGCTCAATTGCAGCGTCTCTATAGGGGTTGTAATCTGCCTGATATCTACATGTACTTTATAACCAATCAAATATTTTCCACTCCCAATAGAATACTGTATTCTATCAGTGGAATAAATCTGCTGTAATCAAATATTACAAATATCATGTTTTTCTCATCTTTTGAGTTAGAAAAATTATATATTGTCTACCTCACTCAATGAGATAGACATGGTGTATAAAATATGTCAAGACAGATATCCTCTGTATCACCATTATTACAATAGGCCTGCTCCTTTCGATTTACCAAAGTTTGCTCCGAAGATCCAGTACATGCACGAATTGAAAGAAGTGTCTCCAAACTCTGTTCTGGGTGTGCGGAACATGTTCCATTGCTGTGCGGCTTGCAAAACCTATTTCAAGGGAGCATGTTCCCCACTCCCAGAACAGTCTTTGGAGAAACTCCTTTCACTTGGCACATGTACCGGAACAAACCTCAGTAATTGAGGAAGCAGGTCTCCATACTATGAATATGTCTCTTCTCTATGTGCAGGTGTTTGATGAGCTGCTCCTGGATGCAGACTGGAGCGTGAACGCTGGAACCTGGATGTGGCTGTCCTGTTCCTCCTTCTTCCAGCAGTTCTTCCACTGTTACTGTCCTGTAGGATTCGGCAAGAGAGCTGATCCTTCTGGAGACTTTGTCAGGTAGGCCTTTCATTAAGCCTTGTCTTCTCATGAACCCTGTATAACAGCACTTTGCTGGCTTCAGGAATAATTGAAATTATATAAGTAGTTCTAGAGGCTTTACACTTTACCTCTGAATATAGAAATATTGCTGCTATCAATAACCCCCTAGATTACCATGGCTTTGTCCCTTTTGTAACAAGTTATGATTACTGAAAGTCAAGCATCGAATAATTCAGTAGGGAAAGGGTTAAGACGTTAAAAACAAGATGGTTAAATCTTGAGTTGAGAAAGTCACTAGTTATTGGTGAGATGGATGGATCACATGTGATTCCACCTTGGCAGTTGTCACCTTTGCTTACTAAACTGGAAATAGAAATATAAGTCAGACTTACAATTTTCCTATCCTTATTACATCATTCATCATTTGTTTTTTTATTGCCAATTTCAGACACTACCTGCCTGTGTTGAAAGCGATGCCCACAAAATACATCTACGAGCCCTGGTTAGCACCCGAATCAGTGCAGAAAGCAGCAAGATGCATTGTTGGTAAAGATTACCCCTTGCCCATCGTCAATCACGCAACTGTCAGTCATATTAACCTGGAGCGAATACGTCAAGTGTTCAGAAGATTGACTCTTGCAGTTAATTGTAAGTTATGCTAAATTATTGCATTTATTTCAACATTAATGCCAGTCTCGTTTGTGTGGATCTTTAGTAGCACCAGCTTGTTCTCAATTTGAGGATTGTCTCTTTAATCCTAATGTTTTGGTCTTGCATTTCAATTGAGACCAACAAAACTGAGTGATGTTTTAAATTTCTTTAAATGGTTAGAAATATAGAAATGTATAAATAGCGTAATCTTAAACTTTTGAAAGACACCCATATATATATATTTCTTTATTTCCCCAATTATTTTTATTCCAAACCCAAGTACAATTTCTTTTTTAAATGTCTAATTATACATTTGGCAAAATTGTAATACCAGGTGTACTGGAATTTGTTTTTCAAAAGTCATTTAAAAATATCTTGATCTTCTGCATATTTAAACATTGTAGATGTCAATCATTTTGATTGAAAAAGAGATATAAGCCACAAACATGTGGATGGCCTAACATGATATTTTCCATTTCTTGAATAAAAGATTTTTGCTTTTTCTCCTCAGATTCCGTTCAAGCAAAACAGATAGGACCACCAATTATCTCATATTCCAAAGGTGAACATTTGAGTTTTTTTGACATCATTTAATATGTGTGGACAGACATGTGACCATCTTCGACCACTTTCTATTGACATACAAGTCAAATAGGGTGCTATTTATTTAAGAAATGGAAGACGAGTTGGCGTGCTTTATCGTTGTGTACAACATAGCAGGGAGCATAAAACAAGAAGGGCGCAGCCCTGATTGTGTTATGCTCTCTGCTATGTTTTATTCTACGTTAAAGAACAACAACGAGTCTTCTATTTCTTATATTAGATGCCCTTAAATAGTTACTCACTTTTCTATATAAAATCGGAGATATAATGTTGTTTGCAAAAACTATATTTTGAAAAAATTAATGCCGCCCGTTGTAGAACACATTCTCTAGCATTGGACAATCAAAGTGACGTAAAATATGACGTCATTTGCTAAGCGACGCTCTAAATGTCGTCTAAAATCACAAGCATGTTTTATTGTCTCATAAAGCATGCTGTCGGTCCCATTGACCGCTTGTGTTTTATTGCCCTATGAATCCTATATTTATTATTACACAGCTGATGAATTAATGTTTCAGTATTATTAAAACTGTTATCTCTCTATGTTACGTTAGCCTATATTCCTGCTCTCTGATTTCACATTAGCCTTAATTCCATGTTCCTACATTGGTCCGTATTCCTATTTTCCCATGTTACATTCGTCAATATTCTTGCTCTCCCGTAAAAAAAACCCACTATCAGGGAAAACTGGAATGCTAAGTACCTTAAACCTTCATTGCTGCTATCCAATCAAGACATTTCAACCTGGTCCTGTTTTTGAATCTGAATAAACAGGCAAAAGAGACAATATCACAATATTGTAGATGTATATTGCTGTATTATTGAAATACATGATGTTGTTCAAACCTCATATTTAAGTTGACCGTTATCTTTTATTTATTCAGACATGGGAATTCCAGTTCATGGCCACCAAAAGGATGAGGGTGAGTGCCATTTTCACACAAAATAACTTTTTAAAAAACATGTTCATGATATTACCACACCTTTAATTTTAGTTCTTTTGAATAAGTTTCTTTAAAGAAGATACGATGCATGAAATAGTAATTGTAGAAATGTACTGTCTCTCATACTTCTTTGTACATCTTCTATAACAATTCTTTATTAGAATTTTCATAAAAGGTTATGCTAAAAAAAAAGGTCGTTATTTCAATTTAAAAAATTTCCAAAAGATTTTCAAACAATGATGGTTGCTTGTTCACTACTGTGTCAATCTCATTGAAATTGAAATCAACATTTGTAACAATTTTAAAAGTTCAAATAAGTGGATGAATGTTCACAAATTAAAAGATTCAATATCGGGCAAGTATGTGAAACCTGTACTAAAGTAATGAAAATAATTTCAGGAACACTTCACGAAGAGAGAGCCAATGTCTGAATGAGGTCGAGAGCAGGCAGCAAAAAGACACCTTCAACATCTCTTGTCTCTCCCAGCTTCCCAGTGTATTGTGCCTATCTGTGAAATGAGGTCATTACTAGTAGGCATGTGTGATCAGAACTTGTGGTCCTTATCGGGCACGTTCTCACTAATCTTGTGCAATTTGGAGGGAAATCAACTGTCAGATATGTTTTTCATGTCATTGCATTCCGATATCTTTCTTCAAAGGGACATTACTCATTCATCAGTCTACAAGATTTCCTTCCTGGTACTGCGCTCAGAGTTTGAGTTCAGTAGACAGTTGGTACAATGGGATGGTACAGAATGGTACTATATACTCGACCAGAAAATACACTCATTCATTTCTGCAGTGGGCAATCAACTTGTTTCATTTGACAGGAGGAATTGACCTCTCATGGTACCGAAGTGCTTATGAATTCATTAGCAAAGAGAGAAATTTGTGCATTTCATCTGACCAGAAAAGATATCGTTCCATGAACATCGAATGCTGATGAGTGCAGAAGCGATAAATCATTTTGACAATCCCATATGTTGACATAATTGAAAACATGCACTTCACAGAGCAAGGAGTTGTTCCATGGGACAAAGTGCGAAGGAACTCATTGCAGAAGAAAGCAGGAGAAATGGTTGTCATTATGATTGTGTGTGTATTGAATTCCCCCCCAAATTTTGATATCCTGCTCAATGCACAGTTAGGATTCATCTGATGAAAGTTTCACAGAAAACACAGGTGTTTTTTGTGGTTTTGAAGGCAGATTCAATTGACATTGACGGACATGAAGCGGGACATTATTCCAAGTCGTGGCTACCGAATGTGATCGATTTCTTCCTGTAACATTCCTACATATGGTCACAGCAGCAAACTCACATATTTCACCTCACCTGTCGTTCCATGGTATCTCCTTCCTGGGGAAAAAGTCAACTTTGACAGATTGGAGACAAGAGATTGAGATCTGTACATTTGTGGACTTGACATCAGACTCAGTAAGATGCCCAGGAGGATGATCAAGTGGTCGTCTCCTTACCTTTCAGATACAAAAACATATTCATGGATGGATCCAAGAGATGGTTTGTGTTGTCAAGTCATTCCTTGTTCTGACCAGTGTCCGTCTGAAGACTATCCACTGTTCAGAAATAACTGTTTCTGGACAGGAATCCTTGATTTTATAAGTTCATTGATGTGAGAATGTCATTGTTATTTTCAGCAAAATTCCAAGGATGGATGTTTGCGCTTTCATAATCAACAGAGTATTATGAACAATGATATGAGCCATGAAGAAGTTTTCAATTCTAGTGGCATCTTGCATGTACAGCTCAAAAGGATAATGTAGTGAAATGTGAACACTTGTGAGCTTTTCAACTTGTGACAAATGGCAGTCATTTTAATGTATTGAGAGACAAAGCAAAAGAGTTGACTTTGTTTAAGGTACATTCTGAATGTCTCTTTGCTTGTGTTTCATTTATGGTTATATCATACATTGTATTTCATCGGAACACTTCTACGGGTTGTAAAGACTAGGGACATATCATATCACATCAACAGACAATGGATTGTGAAACTATGTGATGGTCTTGTTGCCACAAACATTAGACATTGGCGGATGGAAAGTTGTTGAAAAATGTACTCGATTGTGAATGATTATTTTGGAAATCTATGTTATTTAAAAAAGTAATAGGTTTTCTGTTACATTGTCATCAACTTATTGAATTGAAAGAGCTTCTTACATTACCTTAACATGTTCCAAAAATATCCAGGAAACATCGATGGCTCATGTGCAAGATCAGTCCAGGAGAATATGCTTCCAGGAGTATTTGCTTCTAGGAGTATTTGCTTCCAGGAGTATTTGCTTCCAGGAGTATATGCTCTAGGAGTAATTGCTTCCAGGAGTATATGCCTCAAGGAGTATGTGCTTCTAGCAGTATATGCTTCCAGGACTATTTGGAGTATTTGCTTCTAGCAGTATATGCTTCCGCTAGAATTTGCTTCCAGGAGTATATGCCTCAAGGAGTGTGCTTCAAGGGGTATGCTTTTAGGAATATGTGCTTCAAGGGGTATGCCTCAAGGAGTGTGCTTCAAGGGGTATGCTTTAAGGAATATGTGCTTCAAGGGGTATGCTTTCAGGAGTATGTGCTTCAAGGGGTATGCTTTAAGGAGTATGTGCTTCAAGGGGTATGCTTTAAGGTGTATGTGCTTCAAGGGGTATGCTTTAAGTTATATGTGCTTCAAGGGGTATGCTTTAAGGAGTATGTGCTTCAAGGGTTATGCTTTAAGGAGTATGTTATTCAAGGGGTATGCTTTAAGGAGTATGTGCTTCAAGGGGTATGCTTTAAGTTATATGTGCTTCAAGGGGTATGCTTTAAGGAGTATGTGCTTCAAGGGGTATGCTTCAAGGGGTATATGCTTCAAGGAGTATGTGCTTCAAGGGGTATGCTTCAAGGAGTATGTGCTTCAAGGGGTATGCTTCAAGGAGTATATGCTTTCAGGAGTATATATGCCAGTGATTCAACCAACACACTTGCATCTAATTTAAGGTTGTTTGCTATCATCATTGTGAACATATCAACAACTGTGACGGTATTATTACCAGGGTTAAGCCCAGCAATTCAGCCACCACTTTCATGAGATGGTTGAGAGATCTTATTTCTATTTTACCAAATATTTGTTTGTTTTTTTTAAGCTTCATTTGGAGTTCATCATAATATTGCAACATTATCAAATATTGTACTTCAGTATGGTAAATGTACTTTCAAATGAAAAGAAATACATGAGAAATGTGAAAACTATTTGGCTTGAAGATTCCAGCATATGTGATATGCCTACAAAAAAGTGTTTGTTAACAATGTGTGTTGTTAACATGAACTTCCTTGTAGAGTTTGTAAGCTTATGATATATTCCAAACTTCATTGTGCTAGGTTCTTTATTGGCAAATTTTCATGGTTTGACATTACAAAGATGCTTATTTTGAATGCAGCTACCTTCTTTGAGAAGTATTTTTCACTTCTACTTCTACTAATTGTTTGACTGTAACTTTTGCATCAAAACTGAAAGAATGGAATATGAAAAGACATTGAATACAGCAGTGACAGATCCGGAGGTCAACCCCCTGCTGTCCCCAACCATGTTTAAATATTTTGCATGTAACTTTGTTTAACTCCCTGTGACAGCCCATTTGAAAATTCCTGGTTCTACTTGTGCACATAGTCATCAGTACAGCGGTACATAGATGATTGACGTGACTTTATATTGGGGGACCTTTGGAATAAACTTTAGCCTGTTCTTCACCAACTTCCAGACGCAAGACATAACTCTTACCAACTTATCTTACTCCAACACTGGCTCATTTGAGCCTTGCCGCATTTCCTTAAGGTGTTGGTGCTAGGAATTCAGAGCCCAATATGCATTTCAGGTGAAGCGATCCACTATCCTGGCACGTTAAATTGAGGAAAATACAGCAAGGCTTAAATCAGCCAGTAATGGAGACTGGCAAGAGTTATGCCTTTCGTAGGGAAGTTGGTTCTTCACTTTAACCGAAGTAAAATGTCAACTTTATTTCCCTGTATTTGGTTTCTTATAATGGCATAATTTTATCTTTTTTCCGACGTGAACGGCAGTACATGCATAATCTGTCAAATCCCTTCCATACTCAGTATGTGATAGTCATAATTGTCTTAAATATGTAATAGTGAAATTAATGTCATAATATGTTTGATAAAGTCATATATATCACATGATGTTTATCTATATCCATTGCATTGATTCATAAGAAATAAATAAGGAATTGGGTAGGTGCCATAATGTAGTTCATACAATGTTCAAAGTATTTAACAGTTGAGATCATTGGTTGAATTAATTTAGATTTTCACAATGAGAGAACTTGAATTTGCAATCCTATTTATTACCTTTGGAAAACAAATATTATGTTTTTGATATCTGATGTTTCTTTATAGAACCTGTGAGTTGATTGAATCTCTTATCCCACAAAACATAGGTGAAATATTTATCTCAATGGCCAAGGGACCATTACACATTGTTATTATAAACTTTTAAAGGTTTTAAATTCTTAAGTATTTAAGAAAGATTTTAAGGCGCTGTTGCCCCTATGAAGGATGCTCAAGGGTTTCAAAATCTACATTGAGCATGAGCTTTCAGTGACACTAGATTACAGCTCTGTAGAGCCAGTATTTTCCTTGAGAAAATTTTGAAAATGCAATAAGATTATGACCCTTTTGATGCTAGATATGCTGTTAACTCATTAAGCTTTTTGGATACTATTAACTTGCATCTCATTAATTGTATCTTTTATTTCTTCAGTAAGTGCCGTTTTATCATTAAGATGAAACTGTCATCATAGTCGCTAACTATAAGTAAGTGCCTATAACGTCTCATTAATTGTAATTAATTTTGACTCCCAATATATATACATACGGTATATTTTATTTCTTCAGTAAGTGCCGTTTTATCATTAAGATGAAACTGTCATCATAGTCGCTAACTATAAGTGAGTGCCTATAACGTGATAGTCTTGATTGTCTGCTGCTGTTGTAAGCTGTACACTGCTTACCGGTATAGATGCAATGCTACGCCTGTCCTTTACAATGACAACTTCAACTTTCTCGACCAGATATTTTGTAATGTCACAGCATCGCACATTGTTTATTGATGCAAAATAATGTTCATATCTTAAAATTCCTTCACACTGAAATGTCAGACTGAAAATTCTTCTTCTCTTCTCGCAGAGCTTGCTCAAGTCATGTTTTCTCAAATAACCTCTAACAGTTTTATTCTATGGTAGATAGACTGGGTTTTACTAAACTTTTGCCGTTGACATACGACCAGGTCCAGAATATGGGAGCTCTGCGAGTACTCAAAAACACTCATGTACACATCTCATGAGACAAAAATCTGCCATTACAAATATGTAAGACAGTTTTTTACTGGATAGAAATGAGGACGGTATTCCGAGTTTGGATGTCTTTGAAAACAGGAATATCAGTCAGAGTATTGTAACAGTGGTTATGTGGGATTTCTTGACTTGAGTAACCTGAGTGTGAGAAAACTGAGACTTACTTACATACTGAATCTTTGAACTTCTGCCTGTATCAGTGCATTCAAATTATTCAGCCACCTTCATTCTACCTGGCGGAATGTTTTTAACATGAGGTCTAAAACAAATGTAAATTGTTGGTTAATATTTAGAGTGTCACAGAAAGTGACTGCATGTATCCAGGGCAGTTTGTTAACAGATTGAGCAATTTAAATCTGTTAATCCAAAATTATGTATGTTATTTTTTCTGTTTGTGTACAGACAAACAGACATCTCATTGTATAAAACAAACGTCGACAAATATTCACCAAATTCGTCTTGAGTTTCAGTTGTTCTGTACATTATCCATGTGTCATCATTGTATTCCATCTTGTTGATAGATAATATTTATTATAATATATTCATGGTTTTATCAGAGTATGCTCCCATTTTGTTTTTAGAAGGTATGTTTAAAAAAATATTTTGGTTTCAAAGACATTTTTAAAACATGTTTTAAATAACAAGACAAAAATGTATATCAAAATGATCCATTTTCTTAACTTTAAGGTCCTTTATTTATTGTTCTTATAGTTTGGGACTCTCACGTTTAAAAAAATATTTTGGTTTCAAAGACATTTTTAAAACATGTTTTAAATAACAAGACAAAAATGTATATCAAAATGATCCATTTTCTTAACTTTAAGGTCCTTTATTTATTGTTCTTATAGTTTGGGACTCTCACGTTTAAAAAAATATTTTGGTTTCAAAGACATTTTTAAAACATGTTTTAAATAACAAGACAAAAATGTATATCAAAATGATCCATTTTCTTAACTTTAAGGTCCTTTATTTATTGTTCTTATAGTTTGGGACTCTCTCTGGAGTTATCTGTCCATATTTATCAATGTTAATGTACATATATCAGCAACCGGTATCATCCATATTCATAACAGTGTTGTTACTTGTTGATGCCTTGTTATTTGTTGTCTTCAAATTTTATTGTCAGTTGTCATTTGACTTCATTTCATCGTAACTTGTCTGTGAAACAAAATAATAAAATAAATTTTACACTAAAGTTTGTTTTGTCTTCTTTCCCAGAACCATGTGTTAATTGTATCACAGGTTTAGACGTGTACAACCAATTGCGTGACTGGGGGCATGGTGGCCGAGTCGGCAAAGTCGTCAGGTTAGCAATCCAGTGAGCTTGAGGTGCCGGGTTCGAGTCCACCTGCAACCAGGTGTAAAAACCTTGGAGTCAACTTTGTGTGCGGACTCTTTCAGTGAAGTCACACCCCCTAGTGTACAGTACACAGCCATGTGCACTTACAAGACCCCACGAATCTGTTGGTAAATGGCCAGATGAATACGTACAGACAACTAGTTGCCAACATCCAAAACCAAGGTATAATTCTTGCCAGTCTGCATTATTGGCTGATTTAAGCCTTGCAGTATTTCCCTCTCTTTACGTGCCAAGATAGTGGATCGCTGCACCAGAAATGCATAGTGGGTCCGGATTTCCAAGCATAGAGATCTTAAAGGAGAATATTAGAGAAAAACTTAGTTTTGATATGTTCAACAGTATTGTTTAAGACATAATGTATCAAAAAAGGAATTAAAATGCCACATTTTATGTAGAAAGGTTGAAAAAACGTTATCGCTACGAGCCGTTTTCCGGAAATCCCAGAGAGTTAATCAGGCTGGCAGCAGTCACGTGATTACGTCAAAGATGCTCTTCCCCCAAGCTGAGGCCCAAGCGACAGTGCATTTCTTTACGTTCGTAGTACTATCATGGCTTCCTCGGATAGCGATGGCCGTGTTGATTTTCAACCACCAGACATACACAACACACGTCAGTATGAATCTATTGTGAATGAAGATGTAACTGAACACCAGGAATCAAGTGAGGATGAATGGCAGATGTCAACCTAGAGAGAGAGTTTTATACGTTGGGATTGGCAAACTGTAACTTATACGTGTTTGCTATAAAAACGTATTGATATTAAATATTATTACTAGGATCCAATGTCCAAACCTCTCTTTAATATTAATCAAAGACCTAAACCTAAATAAAAAGATCTAAATTTGATATCTGACAATCACTTAAAATGGACTTCCACGGTAATAGGGAATTCATGAGAAGCCAGTAATAACGCAGTGAAGCTGGTTATCAAATATTTTCAGAAATAAAGAATTATTAGCCGAATGTATCCATACCAGAATCATGACCATTGATAGAACTGAGTATCTTACTCCAGATTATAAAATAAATACTAACCTTGTTTGTTCTAGGGCTCATAAATACTGTATGAATAAAAATTATTCAAGATCGTTTCATTTTCTTGACTTATCTCAGTACTAAAGGCAAACTTTCATGCGAGAATGAGAAATGCAGTCACAAAATAATTTGACTTTCTACATAACCCTTGTTCCTGCTTTGCTTACTCAAAGCAGTACAAACATTACCCTGGTTGTCAGTACATGATCAATAATTCTTCTTTCTTTCAACTCCCTGAGGAGTATTCAACTCCAATTTCCCCAAACAAGATGTAACTCGCACCAATTTTTTGCTAATGTAAGCCTTGCAGCCTATACATCACATTCTATGCTAGCGAATCAGAGCCAGTTATGCATTTTAGGTAGTGCTCCACTATTTTAGCATGGTAAAGTGAAGGACATGCTGCAAGGCTTAAATCAGCCAGTTATGAAGAAAGGTGTCTGTTTTGCCTTTCAGAATGAAGACAGGAAAACATTAAAAACTGAACTTATTATTTTTGCAATAAACATTTGTTGTGAAAATATTATCAATCAATGGAAATGCAATTTTTAGCAAATATTAAAAAAAATTGAGCTTAATGACAGACATTGCTCTGAGAATGAGATGATAATGTGCAAGAGTTATGCCTTGCGTTTGGAAGTTGCCTAGATGCAGGCACTTGTCCACCCAGCTATGAATGGGTACCTCTTAAGGATGAGCATCTTGCTTTAACTTGGTGCGCCTAGTGGATGCAAAAGTGCATACTCCAAATGGAGCTGAGATTGACAGCTTATAATTAGCTTAGCTTAGCTTGATATTGGCGCTACACAAATGTTTATATGTATGTAAGTGTGAAATAGACAAAATGCAGTCATATATATGATTATGCAGTCTGCGACATTTCAAAGTAAGCTTTTGAGTGAACAAGAGCAAGTCACAGAAACATATGCTTTAATAGAATTATGAAATGAGAAAAAATATCTTTTGAAATATATTTTATGGGTTTGAAAGGCCGGATGGGCTTATGGCATGAAAGAGTCTGTTTATATGTTTTCACTTTTTCGACTTCTCCAGAACCAGTGACTCTATTGAGCTGAAATTTTATGTGAGACTCCTTGGCCAATGGGGATTCTAATTTGTAGATTTGGTGACCCAGAGACCCCCAATAGAGTCACTGGGGTCACAATTAAAAAAAATTTTTTTTCATCTTCTTCTTCAGTACCAAAAGGTCTAGAAATGTTGTGTGCAGACTCCTTGGCCAATTGGGATTCTAAATTGTAGATTTCGTGACCCCATGACCCCAAATGTGGGTCACAGAGGTCATGAACTTAAAAACCTATTTTCATCTTCTTCTCCAGAACAAAAAGCTCTGAAACTCATCAGGCTATCCGACCTTTAACAATAAACTAAATAAATTTCAAAAGGTACACCTTTGGCTAAGGAGTCTTCACAATGTCCCAGATTTCATACTTGAGAAAAATATAAAAGTTTTTAGGTCGTGACCCCTGTGACACTATTTGGGTTCACAGGGTCACCAAATCTACAAATTAATCCTTGGCTGTAGAGGATTCTAAATTGTAGATTTGGTCATGACCTAAAAAGCTATTTTCATCTTCTTCTCAGGTCCCAAAAGCTTTAGAAAGTTGAAATGTTATGTACAGACTCTTGGCCAATGAGGATTCTAAATTGTAAATTTGGAGAACCTGTGACCGCAAGTATGGGCCATAGCTTAAAAAACCTGTTGAGATTTTATGTGTGCTTCATTGAATAAAAGTCATCCCTTATAAAAGACCTGAGGGAGAGTCATCTCATCTTTTTCATGTAGGAGTCCTAACATGTGGTTTTAGAAATACAGAAATTGAGAAAAGAAAGTGAGTGAGTTAGGGTTTAACGCTGCTTTCAAGAGTATTTCACTTATATCGCGGTTGCTAGTATTATGGCAGGGAGAACGCCCGCAACGCCATGTGGCTATGCATTGCGGTGAAACCTGCGAGCAACGGCTGGAACTAGCGAACCATGGGTGGTAGGTGCACTGAAATTCAATGTAGCATTGCACCCAAACCTTACTGCGTGTAGAACAGTTCTCTACTGCAGACAAAGTTGCCGTGCCCCTGGCAGGATTCGAACCCCGGACCTCTTGATCCGAAGCCGAACGCGCTAACCACTGCGCTATCCCGCCCCCCATGTTTGATGTAATCAATGTGAAATGAGAACTGATGAATAGCCTTTGAACTGAATATTGTGACAGGCGGCAAAGGAATCAATTGAAGAGGAGTTAAGAAATTTTGTATTTACATGAGATATATAACTGGTGATTAAATAATAAGATAATACTTAAAAGTAGCTACATGAGATCGTGACACCACATCTTCTTCTCTAGTACAGAACAAATATTTAAGTGTGGGGAAAATAACTTTAAAAATATATAATTCACTGACTGAGTCCAGGGCCTGCATGTTGTGTAATTGCATTGTGTTGACCTGGGCAGTGACCACTCCCTGGTAGAGAGATGCAAAAAGCAGCTGTAGCTACTGTGTTAATAATTCATAGCTGTGTTACAGTCTGTGTGTGAGGCTACTCAGATGCTCAAGAGAATTTATTAAAAAATATCAACATTTGATTTAATATCGAAAAGGAGCCAACGAGAAAAGGGATGTTCAGAAACAGATTAGGGCTCCTTTTCATTATGTTATAAATATTGATATTTCCAGTATACAAATAAGAACTAAAACAATAAAATGCAAAAGTCTATTATATTTATAGTGAATGTTGATTAATATGTAATCAATTTTAAATTTGATGACTGAGCAATGCCTTATTATGGGGTATCTTAATCTTTTCCTTAGAGATATTGATTAACCCAACTCATAATGAGCTTCAGAGCCGATGTTTTTCAGAGCCGATGGCTCTATTTTTTAAGGTTGTGACCCCTTTGACCTATTTGGGGTCACAGGTTCACGAAATCTACAATTTAGAATCTCCATTTGCCAAGGAGTCTGCACACAGATTTTCAGCTTTCTAGACCTTTTGGAACTGGAGAAGAAGATGAAAATAGGTTTGATGTTGTGAAAACAGAAATAAATTATTCTTGGCTTTGTCTCGAGTTTTTCATACTGGAGAGGATAATAAAATTTTTTTTTTTTACATCATGACCGCTGTGACTCATGTTTGTGGTCACAGGATCATCAATTCTACTATTTAGAATCCCATTGGCCAAGGAGTCTGTACCAACATTTCAGCTATCTAGATCTTTTGGTATTGGAGAAGATGATGAAAATAGGTTTTTAAGGTCGTGACCCCTGACCCAGGGTCACCAAATCTAAAATTTAGAATCCCCTTTAGCCAAGGAGCCTGCACATAAAATTTCAGCTTTCTAAAGTTCTGGAGAAGAAGTCGAAAACATGAAAATCTTACGGATGGACGGACGGGCAGATGGATGGACAGACGGACGTTGGATGCCATGCCATGTCATAAGCCCGTCGGCGCTTTCAGGCCTGATGAGCTAATTATAAGGAAAGGACAACAAAAACTGGATAATGATAAAACTAACATGTTTATTTACACAGATAAAAAACTTCACTGCTGACTGTAAGCTACCAGCTGCTGACTCTGAAGTCACTACCACATGCTAGAGACGGCGGCATGAGCAGCGTCTGACACCAAGTATGTGAACACTATGGGTATATTGCAGTATGAACAGAACACAATGATATAAGCTAGAGCTCCCATACAAAGGGAGATAACCCACCACAAATTCAGGGAAGATAACTGTCTGAGGGTTGTTCCTCCCTCATGCAGAGTTACTTCCCCTGAGATAGTTCTCCAATTAAATCTATGCATGAATGACCCAACAAATGACAATGAACTTCTTGGAGAGTCAATACAATTATATCCAAATCATGGATGAATTATTAATTTACAAGAATTTAAGATTGTCTTGGCTTACAAATAATTGACACAATTTATTAATCAAATATTCTGTCATCTTCACTAAATTCACTGCAATACCTCTGAACAAAGACTTTGTATTGCATCTAAAAACAGGAAATGGAAGAAAAAGAGAATATTTAAACAGAATATATCACAAAATAGACTTCATAAAATGACAATAAACTGTCCTGACATATGCACACAAATTCTTGCACAGAATCTAAACAGTCATTTTCATTACTCAGGCAAATAGATATTAATAATATTACCTTCTTTTCCAAGATGACCTAATCAATAAATATTCTTATCCTTAAATATTCAAATCCATATTTTGAAATATTACAACAAAATCTTCATTTTCAAATTCATAGTTTTCCTTTGAAACTTCTGAAAATTAGCAAAAATCACAAACAATGTTTATAATTCCATATCTCAACAAATGCAATTCAAGTAAAAATAAATGCTACATTAAATAGTTTCTCCAATGTACAATGTAAAACATACCCCTGTGAATGAGTCTGCCACCAGTGTACCTTGTAACAAGTGCTAACAATAACATCTACAAGCTTTTACATCTGAACAACTTCTAAATTTGCATTGTTGTTGTGCTCTACTTACTGAGAACTGTTTTACCCTTGGAATAAGCAAGGCAATGTTTGTTACGTAGTACTCTCTTCTTGTAACATTTTAGAACAGAAATCTCATGGATGATCAACTTTTTACAAACATTTCAATATTTCAGAGACATTTTGAAGAATATTTGATGGATCATCTTTTTCATAATTTTTAGCATGAAGCTTCAATGCTGATTGATTCAATCAAATTACTAAACAATAGCATTGAATTGCGACACAATATGCGTTAGATATGTTACCTAAAATCAAACTTTTGATACATGAGATTGTTTGGTTCACAACAGAAGGTTGCCTTTGATTACAAATGCACAAGTATAAGCTGGAATGATCTTCGATATTTTGTATGCAAGGTTTTAATACCATCGCATTATTCTGAATGCAATAATAGTTTGAAAGTTAAAAGTATTTACCACACCATTTGGGTGCAGTAACGTCAACCAATCTTCATGCTTAAGCAGCTTTGTGCAGATGTACCCATGAGTACCTTGCGGAGACCATCGACAGAACCATCAGTCCGTTTATAATCAACCCTCTTACCCAGAATAAAAGTTACAAAATATTGTCTCTATCAGCTTGGATAGGAAACGATACAGCAACTAACCCCTCGATACCTTTAATGTTCGTCTCCGATGACTTGTGAGAACCAGTACACAAATGATGGTGGTTTGATTGCTTTCCAGAAGCTGAATTCCGTTTTCTTCAGATTCACACAGAAGAAAGTCAACTGATAAGATAGAATTGTAAAACTGAATCAAAATATTGCACACTGGTTTCAGAGAACTTCCTTCAGCAGTTTATTGCAATTATTGCTATTTGCAGTATTTGTAACTTATTTACCAAGCACATCAACTTGTCCATGTTTTTTAAAAATTACCTTTTTTGATATGTATTAATATTTACAAACTGCAAGACATTCTCATCCTGCTCAATCAGTGTATTTGTATCTACTAGCCTACAACAGTACACAATAAAATAACTTCCTTCCACCAATAAAGGCAGTACATTGAAGAAAAGACCGATGAGCGATCATCCACGTTCAAATCAGCAAAATAACTCATGTTTTTGCGTAGACTGGTTACTCATCACTTCATACATTGACGAAAGGAAGTTCTTTTACTGGCTTGTTATTTATAGCCAAAGAGAGTTATTCGTTCATGAAATCAGGGTATAGTAGTAGGTTAGTGGATACAAATACACTGATGGGGCAGGATGAGGCTTTCTATACATGACATAGGAAATGAATTTATGAATTTATAATTTTGTCAGTTTTGTCCTAAACAATGTCATAACAACACATGTACAATGTAATCAGTGATGGACAGCAAGATAAGCTTTATAATAAAGTCATCTCTTAATTGTTTAAATTATTATTTTTAAATTCAAGCATGTGAAAATCATTGTAATACAACCAAATACTTGAAACACCTAGCAACCATTTAGTATCACAAGTTATCTCCCTTGATGAACAGACTGGTCTGGAAGTTGATTTCGTGAAACATTTTCAAATTTACATCTTATACCATTCGATTATTGCCCATCAACAACGCTTGTGATATATTGGAAACCCTCAACAAATAATCACTTTGTACATACATGGGACCAAACATTAAAACAAGGTATTGCTCTAAACAATTATACAATAATACAATCTACATTGTTGTATTCATATCCAATGCAAATAAATATACTTCTATACAACTTTGCACTTCCACATTAACTGGATTTGAACAAGTAAATGCTGAGCTGAATAACAAACCCATTGATTCAACAAACATTAGCTGTTTACCCCTGTACTTCATGAGGTATTCAGGATTCATATTTGCTCAACATAGAGCCATTGGCCCTGTAAGTTATCAGGATTTGCATGACTTATTATCTAAGGTTCAAGATCTTCAAACATATTTCTCAAGCTTAAAGCCAATGTCATAAGCCCATCTGGCCTTTCAGGCCTGATGAACTAAAATGTAATATAAAAGTTAGAACTAAAATATGCACTTTTACCTGATGGCAGTGTGCGCATGATTCAAATACGGCCCCTATCTAAAACTGATTACTTCCAAGAGTTTGGGTTGAATAAATGACTAGTTTCACATTACAAGTGATTTAGCATTTAAAATTTACAAAGAAATGTGGATAAAACAGTCAAATCCATTTCCATTATTTAACACATGGCACATAAATTGAGCAATAGAACCCTATACAATACAACAAGATGAACACATATAGACGACAACAGTCTGATACAGTGTACAGTATCCACATGCTTATAATCAGATATCTTATTTGAGAGGCGTTTTAACTCTTAGAAGTTGTAGAGATGAAAGAAAACCAAGATGTAAAGCACTGTATGATATAAACTTGAAAAATAGCCAGCCTTAAAGTGTCCTTTTGTCAATTCAAATGGCAAAATTAAAAAATTCTCAAATGATTACCAGCATGGACCAAAGTTACCAGTAACCATTGTCACCAATAAAACACCAAATCATTGTTCAAACTTCTAAGATAACATGTTAGCTGAATTTTAAATTAAATCATTAAATTTGAATAATAAAATGAAAAACCACTTAATGCCAGAAAATGAATTCTCTTTCTGAAAATCATGAAATTTCCATTTTATTTCAGGATAGACATCTATTTCAGACAATGGTTTGCAAAATTATATTTCAAATTGATCACTGCATTATAAGACAACATATTTTGATAACAAACACTTTTTTAGAACTAAATTCTAAAATCACACAGAATATTCATTTGCAGTATTAGGCGAGACCAAATTAATTAGTTGATTTACGGATCCACCGACTACGATTTTGGCAATTTCCTAAAATAAAAAATGTTTATTTGAACCCCGCTCAATAAGAAATGTTGCATTGCCGCTGGAAAAAAATTCTAAAATCTAAAATATTACGAAAATACGAACAGTAAAAGGGAGGTAACTCCAGTCCAGTTGCCTTTGAAGCGCAATCTAAACTTGGTCCCGTCTCATCATTATTTATGCATTTAAATGCGCATGCGTGAAACCAGTCTTCATGCTGTGGTAATGGCGGCCTCCTCGCCCGGTTTTTAACCCGACGGTTTTCAGGCAAATCTTCGTCGACACTAGACCAAAAAGCTTTTTTTTATTATTTTTATTTCCCCGCCTGCCTTTAGGTATTTTGACCTCCAGAAATCCGTAAATCAAGTAATTAATTTTGTGTGGCCTTATCATAAAAACATGTAACTATAGTCAAATATCAGTGAAGGAACACAAAATGGACAAATTTATAACACACCAATACTGAAACTACAATGGAAGTGATTTCATGAGATTATTTCAATCAAGCAGGATGATGACACTCTGTCTTCACTTATTAACTATGGCCTAACTCTTGGAAGAACTGGATTGTCTGTAATTATTTAAATGAGGTTTATTCTCAAAATAAAAGACAGGCTTGTACTCAAGCATCTGCAATTAATCTAAATAAATGTCTCCACCCATAAACACGCCTTTCACACATTTCAAAAGTGAATTCAGAAATTTTGAAAGGAGAGGAGTTCACTTGTTGATTCAATTGAGTCGGGGGGGGGGGGGGGGGGGGGGGGGGGGGGAGGTTTAAGTAGTGTCCTAGTTAGCGCTCCTTTGAATATTTGTCAGTGACGGTGGGTGTCCTGTCTATAAGGTCGCTTCTGTACCGAATTTTGTTAAAATGTAACTTTTTAAAAGGAAAGGTGACTTAAAAAGTTCTTGACAACATCTGATAAATGGCTAAATTATAGTTTTCATTATGTCACGACCAACTGTTAATAAAAACTCTCTGAGAGTTAATGAATTATTTATAAGGAATAAGAAATAAATATGTCTTGATAATTGCCTCTAATTTACATAAGACATTATCCTTCAACTGCAAGAAGATTTATTATACCATCTATCTATCATGAAGTCATCCAACGAGTTCCACAGTAAACCTTTAGGGTTGTTCAACTGCACTAATTAATAAGAAAAACAATTTGAAAGTTGAAATGTACTAAATACCCAATTTCCAACACTTATATTGTATCTCTGAAATAATGTCAAATGCAAACTTATATAACTTTCAAAATGTCATGGATGAAAGTTGGAACAAAACAGTTCTATATTGTTGTCAAACGACTCATCATTGACAACTATTACTTAATTTAAAGATGAATATTGGAATGAAAATGAAAATGATACTGATACTAAAATGAATGATCATAAAATTATGTCAAATTTGATCTAATATTTAAATTATCAAACAAACAATAACAAACTTAATGTTATATTAAAATGGGAATTTAAATTCAGAGAAAATTTTCAAATAACATAAAAGTCGAGGAACATTTTCGCAAAGTCCACTTAATACGGAGCACATCCTCAGCCCATAGTTAAAACATTTGAGTTATCATCACCTCAGCTTAAGAGAGTTTTGTGCATGAGGGCCCAAAGCCCAGATATTCTGAGCCAATGTTACTATACATACAGTCATCTCTATTTCATAAAATACATGTCCCAATCTCTGCAAATTATATATAATATTCTTCTTTGGCACATTCCTTTATTTCACTTAATTTTCTACTCCAAATACACATACATATATGAACAATTATCTAAAATTTAACAATGTATGATAAAATGTTTAAAATATTTGTATCCATAGATAAGAAAGTTTAAAGTTGTCTCTATATATATACTAATACTAAACTGAACACCATGCTGGATTTCACGAGAATTCATCCTCACTTACAACTTTCTAGTTACCCATTTATTTGAATTAAATCTTAGGACCTTAACATATTCATCATAAAAATATCAACCTGGAATCACTGGTTCTGTTTAAAGCTGGAGATAAATAATGTACATTCAATGTACCGGTAGGTTATTCAGGTGGCTGTTTGGAGATTGAGAGAGAGCAAGTTTTTGCAGTGTTGCATCCAAGATGTAGCTAACAAGATGGAGACCTCCCCCCTTACATTCATGAAGTGTGTCAGAAGTCTGAAATTGTGTAATAGTGCTTATGAAATGAATTAAAACATGACTCAAGTACAAAAACGTAATAAACCTAAGTCCAGAGTGGTGAAATATTTAATTGACAATTTAAACAGTATAATATTGATTTCAGATCAGAATTGGTGGTTGATCGTTCTTCCATCATTTCACTGACTTGAATGTTTTGTTTATATTTAACATTACACAGCAGTAAGAACTGGGAATTGGTTTTCGATTAAAAAAAATTAATCTGTAATGCATTTAATCTTAGGCAATTTTACTTGCATTTAACTTGCAATCAATTTACTAGACGCTGACCATAAGTTTGGAAGAAACATCTACTGCACATGGTATACATTCAGAAGATACAAGATACAAGATATTTATTGTACAGAAAACACCCATTATGGGCAGTGTACAAAGAAGTTAACAAGTGTTATTATTGTAATGTTTATCTGGTATACATATGTTTCATATAGTGAGTATAACAAGATTTTCCTATTGTATCAGGAAATAGGAAGTAACTTTGAAAACGTGAACGGTATCGCTGATAAGATATCATTTTTATTAACTACAGCATTTGAAACGTTAGAAATAAAGTTATCCAGGTAGGTTGGTTGTGCAACAGTGTGTGCCGATTACAAGTAAATGTGTTTTTGTACAATTACTCCCTCACATTATTGGTAAAATTGTGAGTTATATAAATGGCGCATAACCTACAGCCTGGATGCAACGCTGCGTTATCCTTGCATTATGGGACCAGAATAGAGATTATATTTCTTCACTTTGACAGTGATTGTCTAGCTCCAGCATGTGGTCATCTGTTGGGCAGAATATAGGAATAAAATATGAAGAAATTGTAACACAACACATGAGATTACAAAAGTTTTCTCATAAATAAAAGAAATAAAAATAAATGTGTAAGATAAAAGGGAGAATAAATTTCGAACTTGAATAAAAAGAGAATTTAACAACCTTTTGAAAATCACTAAAAATCATGTTTAACCTAGATATTAAATATATTTTTACATTAGAAAAAAAATTACAACCATGAACATAAAAAACAAACAATAAAATGTGGTAATGTGGGGCACATTTGATTAGTGTGTACATAATGTAAACCAGTAAAAGTATCCCGGTTCATGTGCTTACCTCATCAAGAAATAGATAAATTTTCAATAAATACTTGTTATAGTATTGAAATTTGGACATAAATATGACACACAAGCTCATAAATAGCAATGATGATGCAACAAGTATGTACTCTCCATTAACAAGGGGCTACGGCTTAATACTTCACTTGTTCATTATCTCATTACATATTCATACTGATGAGACATACAAGGCTAAATGTTTTAAAATCTCAGATATTAGGAACGAGAACTGCATATATTAAGACATGATTACGTATGTATATAAATACTGCCCGATGAGTACTAAATGCAAAGCTGACGAGGAAGTGACACACAAGAGCACATAATATCATGGGAACTCAATACTGCTGGTTGACGACACGACGAGTACACACAAAACTGTCTGGAGTACTTCAAGGCAAGTCAGTTGCCGGGAAGTTATGTCTCGTAATCCGCATCCCTCTGTCCCGAACAGCTTCAAAGTTTTTGTTGGCAGTATTCGACAATGCAACGGTCTTATCAAAATCAATCATCGCGTAACTTTCTGTCTTCCTGTATGGGGATTCTGGGATTGATCCGAAGCTGGTGGGAGAGGTCGGCGAGGCACTAGATCCGTTGACTCCATTCTCGACACCCTGGTTCTTGAGATCCAGTTGAATGTAGTTCACTTTCCCACTGTCTTTATGCCGAGATTTGAGCGGCGGCGAACTCTCTGGTAGGTCCAGGTTTGCATAATTAGGGTCTGACTTAGGCTTCACCACCAGTGGACCGTTAGCTGCAGGCTTCTCCTTGACGGACTGTGCACCTTCAGATCCAATATTAACATAATTAGGACATGCCGCACCCCCTTCTTCCTCTCCCTCCAGAGACACTGCCCCGATATCGTCCACGGCAACCGCAGCTGCCGCCCCACCAATACTGAGACTATGTCGAGAGTCTCCTGCTCCGCTATCTCTCCTCACAGGCTCCCCATCTTCTCCGATTGTGTCGGAGAGGTTTTCTGTACTCTCCAGGTCAAGCACAGCATACGTTACCTGCGGAGGTTCGGGTTCAGCTGGGGGAAGCGGGGGATTATGGAGGAAGTCTATGAGAGCAGACGTGTTGTCCACAGTTGTGTTGATATACTCGTGAGCATCATTGTTCACAACACCGTTGATGTAGTGATGACCACTGCCGTTACTATTTACTGAGTCCAGACGGTCTGATCTGAAAAGTCCCTCCATGTCTGCTTGAGGGAGAGGATCGGCAAGACTCTGAGGTCGGCTGTTTGGTCGACTGGAGGACATCATGTTATGACTGCGACTCATGTCCTCCTGTCCAGCTCGTTGTATGCAGTCCTGTACTGTGTTGAACAGAACCTCAGCATTTCGGCACTTGAAGGCATATATTCCAACTCCGGTCGGACAGCGGCGCCCGCTCTCAAAGGAGAATAACTCGTCGTCGAATCCATATCTACGGAGACATCTAAGCGGCCATCGTATCGCCTCTTTGCCCTTCTGCATGAGAATGAGCTCTGTGTCGCTGACCTCAATCTTGCCAGGATTTAATTCCTGACCCTGATCATCCACGTTGTACACCCGGAATACACGCGAGTTGAGGTCACCACTCCGGCTAGACGAGAAGGTGCAACCCATTATTGAAGGTCAAGGTCACCTGAAACAGAGTGGGCACATGTTATGCAAGAACTTCCTTTAAAATCTATTATGAGAACCTCTCACATATTCTTAATCATAGTGATATTCATCTTTTGTGAAACCAAAAAGATAAACTTTTTAGATTTCATATCATGTTTACAATGTATCTTACAACAAAAATAGAGCCATGGGCTCTGTAGCTCATCAGGGTTTATATTGTTTAATGATGAAGACTGAAATAGATTTTAAGGTCATGGCTTGAGGCCCTTATTTGAGGAACCACAGGGTCTCGAAATCTAAAATTTAGAATCCCCATTGACAGAGTCTGCACACAATATTACAGCCTTTGAGGTACATTTGTTCTGGAGTAGATGAAAATAGGTTTTTAAGGATGTGACCCCTGTGGGGTCACGAAATCTACAATTTAGAATCCCCAATGGCCAAGGAGTCTGCACACAACTTTTCAGCTCTCTAGACCTTTTGGAACTGGAGAAGAAGATGAAAATAGGTTTTTAAGGATGTGACCCCATTTGGGGTCATGGGGTCATGAAATCTACAATTTAGAATCCCCATTGGCCAAGGAGTCTGCACACAACTTTTCAGCTCTCTAGACTTTTTGGAACTAGAGAAGAAGATGAAAATAGGTTTTTAAGGATGTGACCCCGGTGACCCCATTTGGGGTCACGGGGTCACGAAATCTACAATTTAAAATCCCCATTTGCCAAGGAGTCCGCACACAACTATTCAGCTCTCTAGACCTTTTGGAACTGGAGAAGAAGATGAAAATAGGTTTTTAAGGATGTGACCCCGGTGACCCCATTTGGGGTCACTGGGTCACGAAATCTACATTTTAGAATCCCCATTGGCCAAGGAGTCTGCACACAACTTTTCAGCTCTCTAGACCTTTTGGAACTGGAGTAGAGGATGAAAATAGGTTTTTAAACATGTGACCCCTGTGACCCCATTTGGGGTCATGGGGTCACGAAATCTACAATTTAGAATCCCCATTGGGCAAGGAGTCTGCAGACAACACTTTTCAGCTCTCTAGACCTTTTGGAACTGGAGAAGAAGATGAAAATAGGTTTTAAAACATGTGACCCCTGTGACCCCATTTGGGGTCATGGGGTCACGAAATCTACAATTTAGAATCCCCATTGGGCAAGGAGTCTGCACACAACTTTTCAGCTCTCTAGACCTTTTGGAACTGGAGAAGAAGATGAAAATAGGTTTTTAAATATGTGACCCCTGTGACCCCATTTGGGGTCATGGGGTCACGGGGTCATGAAATCTACAATTTAGAATCCCCATTGGCCAAGGAGTCTGCACACAACTTTTCAGCTCTCTAGACCTTTTCGAACTGGAGAAGAAGATGAAAATAGGATTTTAAGGATGTGACCCCTGTGACCCCATTTGGGGTCATGGGGTCACGAACGTTACAAGTTAAAATCCCCATTTGCCATGGAGTTTGCACACAACTTTTCAGCTCTCTTGACCTTTTGGAACTGGAGAAGAAGATGAAAATAGGTTTTTAAGGATGTGACCCCATTTGGGGTCATGGGGTCACGAAATCTACAATTTAGAATCCCCATTGGGCAAGGAGTCTGCACACAACTTTTCAGCTCTCTAGACCTTTTGGAACTGGAGAAGAAGATGAAAATAGGTTTTTAAACATGTGACCCCTGTGACCCCATTTGGGGTCATGGGGTCACGAAATCTATAATTTAGAATCCCCATTGGCCAAGGAGTCTGCATATAAAATTTCAGCTCTCTGGAGTTATTGGTTCTGGAAAAGAAGTCGAAAAAGCGAAAAGTTTACGGACGGATGGACGGACGCCGGACGCCATGCCATGCCATAAGCCCATCGTGCCTTTCAGGCCTGATGAGCTAAAAATGATATGAAACTTATATTCCAAATAACCAAAAAGTTGTAAAATTAGTATTTTGGGACCAACATGCCGTGACATTAAGTTTGAAATTGTTCTCCAAATATCAGCACCAATAATACAATTTTGAAAACATTCCTCAAATCATGGCATAAAATTAGAGTTTTCACACTTAATTGCGCTCTTGACTAAGACTTATTAGTTTCAGAATTTCTAGAAGGTTTTAAACGTCAAAAACATAGGTCTAATGAGCTAAAAATATAGCCATTGGCTCTGTAACTCCTGAAAGCAAGATAGCTAAGGGAAGGGGTTGAGAAGGGAAAGCTAAATTGACAATTATTATACTCAAAAAGCATATTTAACCTATATATATCACTTGATTTTGGTCCATGAGTAAAAAACAGTGGGTGCTGAACATTTTATCATAGGTATAAAATAATGAATCACTTTATTTTGCACCCCCTGCCATGCTTTTAATTCTGGGAGCAGGCTAATGAAAATTACAAATCGTGGACTTATTTCATCAAAGATCACATTCCAAAATTATTAGCTTTGTACCATTACTGGTACTTGGGAAGAAGTCTTTTAAAGATTTTAGGGTGGACCCCCTGCCACGCCCATATTTGACTGGGTACCAAAGCTAAATGAACAATCTTAAATCTTCACATAACAAAAATGTTATTCTGAAAATTTCAGCTTCCTATGTCAACTCGTTACGGAGAAGAAGTCGTATAAAGATTTCGTAAATAATGCCTGCCACGCCCATATTTGACAGGGTCCAAATGAAAAAACTTTGATCCTCTAGGTGCAAGGTAACTCCACACAAAAGCTTTGGTGGTGCAGCAGTTGAAAATGTGAAAAGTTTACGGATGACGGACAGACAACGGCCCATGCCATAAGCCCATCTGGCCTTTTAGGCTTGATGAGCTAAAAACATAAAACACTTGAGTAATTTTAAATATTTATACTTTACCCAGCAGGTATTGTAAGTATAAATACCTTTGAAACAATCCATACACAATGCTCGAGACATACCACTTCAGTATATATATCTGCATGTCTAAGATCCAACTGTGTATAGCAAAACTTCTGTCCATATATATCTTAGCGGTGAGCAATTTGCTGTCAAATGAATTATCTCCCTTCAGGCAACTATTTGGACATTCCAAGACAAATTATTGTTTTCTTAAAAGTTCCTGTCATGTATGTTCAAAAGAGGAGAACTAATCTAAATATCACTTGAAATATTCCCAAAATGTAGATAAATCACCACATTTTATTATATCTGAATATTCTACCTGCTATTAAATACCTAATTTGGAATATAAGATTCTTTTCAAGGTAAGTTACTTTGTTTTATAACTCACTTTGCATAAAAAAACATTTCAAGATGTCTTCAAAAATCCTTCATAAATCATTAATACATTTATGTCCATTCTTAGCATAAAGATATAAATATAAGATATATAAATATAAGAAAGTAATTCATATTCAGGTCTTGTTTCACCAAGAAATAAAAGTTAATCTGAAAATCATGGTTATCATAAATAATGAATATCTTCACTCATGTCACTCATATATGTCAGGATACAAAAAAATAGAGCCATGGGCTCTGTAGCTCATCAGGGCTTATATAGTCTAATATATTGTCTCAATATAATGCATAATCCCTAGCCCTGACAAATCTTAGTCTTGAAATTGAGAGAGAGCACTCAGCAAGGTCAACACACAGGAGATTATGCAATATGCTGATCCCTTGACTCTACCTACAAGCCAGCTGTGCTTTTACAGTCAAATTATGTAATAGCACCTTGGTTAAATAATCTTTGCAAGATTTTAAGGGTTCTAAGCCTTTTCATCCAAACATCTAAACATTCTGAATGCAATATTCCTTCTAGTTTGTTCTGGAGAAGAAGATGAAAATAGATTTTTATGTTTTGACCTGTGAGGGCCTTTTTTTAATAATATCCACAATATTCAGTTCATATGCTATTCAACAGTTCTCATTTCACATTGTTTACATCAATCTGACAAACATGTCCATAATGGAGACTTGATCTTCGACATATACTTCACATTCCTAATGAATAAGATTAACTGCAAAGTTACTTTTTTTCTCAATTCTACATTTCTCAAACCCAAGTTAGGACTCACATATCTTAAAGATGAGATGACTCCCCCTCAGGTACTTTTTTAGGGATAAACTAAATAGTGATTGAAGTGCCATAAAATATCAGTTCAAAATTCAATTTCAACCGTTTTTTTAGGCTGTGGCCCACATTTGGGGTCACAGGGTCACCAAATTTACAAGTTAGAATCCCCATTGGCTAAAGAGTTTAACCCAATATTACAGCCTTCTAGGTCTTTTTGTTCCGGAGAAAAAGATGAAAACAGGATTATAGGTCTTGGCCTGTGAGGCCCTTATTTGGCGCCATAGGGTCAACAAATCTACAATTTAGAATCTCCATTAGCTAAAGACTCTGTACACAATATTACAGCCTTCTAGGTCTTTTCGTTCTGGAGAAGAAAATGAAAAAATGATTTTAGGTCATGGCCTGTGAGGCCCTTATTTGGGGCCACAGGGTCACCAAATCTACAATTTATAATCTCCATTGGCTAAAGAGTCTGTACACAACATTTCAGTCTTCTAGGTCTTTTTGTTCTGGAGAAGATGAAAATAGGTTTTTAGGTTATGCCCTGTGAGGCTCTTATTTGGGGTCACTGGATCACCAAATCTACAATTTAGAATCCCCATTGCTCAAGGAGTCTGTATACAAAATTTCAGCTCCCTAGACCCAGTGGTTCTGGAAAAGAAGTTGAAAAAGCGAAAAGTTTACGGGCTGACAGACAGACGGATGGATTGACGGACACCATGCCATGCCATAAGCCCATCAGGCCTTTTAGGCCTGATGAGCTAATAAAGATAGTATATTCATTTGAATGCCTCACTCGTGTATATCTCTTCTTCATGTCATGTTATTGTATACAAAATTTTAGTTAGTTCACAAAGATTTCAAAGATGATGAGTCAGGTTCATGTAAAACAATTAACAAGCAGCTGACAGTCAAAATCTATCCCCTGAGACCAACAAGTTGTTTTTTAATTTACCGGTAAGAGGTTTATATTTATCCTTTTTTCTGATATTATTTATTGTTAATCGTTTCTCAAAATGTTGTTGAATAGCAACAAACCACAGTCATTTGGAAATATATTATAGCAAATGAATATATTGTTAAATAAAAACGAAAAATTCAATAATTTTTTTTATCATTTTGATGCATGAGCCAAAGATGGGTGAGTTGAGCTGAGTTGAGCTGAGTAGAGGTGGGGTGATATTCGATTTCATGAGTATATTTCCCTTTATCACGTAGACAAGTATTATTGCAGGGAGAAAGCCTGAAACACAAATGTGGCCATACATTGCTGTGAAACCTGCAAGTATTGCCTGGAAAAAGTGTACCACGGGTGGTACTGCGCTGAATTTCAGTGAAGCAGTACACCCAAACCATAATTCATGTAGAACAGTTCACTACAGCAGACAAAGTTGCCGAGTCCCTGGCAGGAGTTGAATAATGAACAATCACAATTATTGTTAGTAATTATAAGTAAACATACCTCTAGATTGAGTTTGCCTACATCTCCAAGTCTGGAGAGGTTATACAGAGTAAAAAAATAAAATGTTATTGTGGTGTGTGTGTTGTTCTTTCCCTGAGTTATCTCCCCTGGCTGAAATTATCTTCCCCTGTCAACCGGATGTTTACCTCATTCTATTCGAAGTATAATTTGGATGACGGGGAGGAGGGTGGGAGTACATCCTCAATCTAGAGGTATGTTTACTTATAATTACTAACAATAATTGTGATTGTTCATAATTATTGCGTAAACTATCCCTCTAGATTGAGTTTGCCAGAATAACACATAAGGCTGGAGGGAGTCCAAATTCCTAAACCACTCCAAACCTAGTCCCAATCCTAAGGACTTGATAAGACAAACTCATATCCATGGAGGAATAAAGGGAGATAACTCTTCCAAAAGATCGTACTTTTGTTCCAAATACCGTAAAAATATCCTATTTTGGTAGTAGATCGTATTTCCAGCATTGAATATCTTCCTATTTAATGCTTAAAAGATCGTATTTTTCCCCATTTAGGGATTAAAATAAGGTCTAATTTGGTATAAATATGCTATTTTACGTAATATTCCGAGGTAATCGGACATAATTTACCGTTATTCCTTGACTCAGATAAGGAATTCAGGCTTAAAGTGACTTTTGATAATATTTCCGGGAATTTCCTCAAATTTACCGTTATATTCACGAAAATAGCCGATAATACCCAGGAATTTACCGTTATTCCTACACTTGGATCGGTAAAAGCATAAACCAGACACGTCTCACGTAGGGGGAAATACGATTCGCTGCCGTATCTCAACAACCTTAGCTCACTGAGAGACTGATAATACTTCCCTTAACGGGATATTTGGTACAATAGTAACTAGGTCTTTGAATATGCCCACCTTCTAATGGAGTAGAAGTCACCACTTTCCGAGGACAGCTAGAGGCTGGACACTATCCCCGGGTCACTACCCCCCCCCCTTTTTTCCCCTGGGGAGGGGGTCAGGCAGAGAGGTGCTGAGCCGCCACCAAGGGCCCCAGGGACGATAGGCCCCCAATCATTGGGGCTACGTCTCTTAGGTAAGCTCTGGTGAAAGCTGAGGAGGACTTCCACTGGCACGAAGCAACGACCTGGTCAACTGACACTGACTTCCAGGCGGCCAGGGAGGTAGAGAGAGCTCGAATTTCGTGAGGAGAGTAAGTAGATTCTGCTTCAGAGAACTCCGCATTGGAATACGCTAGCACAATAGTCTTTCTCAACCATGAAGCGATAGTGTTCTTGGATATTTCTGACTCCATAGCTTGCTTGCAGGATAGAAATAGTCTTCTTCGCTTTTTCCTGAAAGTTTGTGTTCTCTCTAGATACCAGCGTAAGGCTCTAACTGGGCACAAAAGGCGATTCTTGTCTAGTTTCCCATTGGGTCTTGGGAGCGCTGGGATGGAGTATACCCTGGTACCCAGGGGGCCTGCTGCTGTTGATTGGTTTTTGGCAAGGAACTCTGGGATTGCTCTAAAAGATGCAGACTTGTAATGCTCGGAGAAGGCAACAGATGACACGTCTATGGCATGTAACTCAGACACTCTTGCGGCAGACGCAAAGGCTATAAGAAATGCAGTTTTCCAGGATAAAAACTTTAGTGATGTAGAGTTCAGAGGTTCGTAAGGAGGTTGCTGAAGCGATTTGAGAACCAGAACTAAATCCCACTTGGGGAAAACTGACGGAGATCTGATGTCTTGCAACTTGAAAGATCTGATCAACTTGGTTAGGGGAACGTCTGAGCCAACAGAGAGACCCTCTAGATCCGTGACAGAGGCGATAGCAGATCTGTAGCCTTCTATGGTACCTGTCTTGAGGTTACAGTCCTTGCGAAGATGATTTAGAAAATCTGCAATTATGGGGATGGAGAGGGGGACGAGGGATAACTGGCGCTCTCGTCTCCAGAGCTGGAATCTATCCCATTTGTTGTCGTATAATGCAGAAGTTGATGGTCTGATAGATCTGGTAATAGCTTAGCTAGTGTCCTTGGCGAACCCTTTCTGCTGTAGGGACTGCTCGATATGCGCCAAACGTGAAGGTTGAATGCTTGCAAGTTGACGTTGTGGGGTTGCCAAAGTGGCTGTTGCAGAAGATTGGGCCACAGTGGAAGACGTAGTGGGGGATCTGACGCTAGATCCAGAAGCGACGGGAACCATGGTCTCTTGGGCCAGAAGGGGGCTACCAAGAATAGGGTACATTGATGTCTCCTGATCTTGCTTAACACGTCCGGGATTAACTTGAACGGGGGGAAGGCATAAGCTAAGAGATTGTCCCACGGGTAAGATAGGGCATCCACTGCTAGAGCTTGAGGGTCGGGAACTGGACTGATGTACTTCGGAAGTCGATAGTTGAGGGCTGTCGCGAAAAGATCTATCTGTGGACGTTCCCATCTGTCCTCTATGAGATCTATGACACTCTGATGCACAGTCCATTCCGAGGACACTACTTGATTCGTTCTGGAAAGTGAATCTGCCAGAAAATTCAGCTTGCCCGGAATATGTCTCGCTTGAATAGACATCTGAAGAGAATCGACTAGGTGGTAAAGATCTCTCGTGCTCTGCATTAGAGAAAGGGATCTGGTGCCCCCTTGTTTGTTGATATAGGCTACCACCGTCGAGTTGTCTGTGGCAACCACTACGCTGTTGTGAGACAGAAGGGATCTCCAATGGGTAAGAGCCCGTATCACTGCTAGAAGCTCTAGATGGTTGATATGAAACTCTGATTCCAACTGAGTCCAAGTGCCCCTGACTTGAAGGTCGTTGCAGTGAGCACCCCAGCCCAGGTTGGAGGCGTCGGTATAAATGGTCTGAGTTGGTGTTGGCAACACAAACGGGCAGCCTGTCATGACATGTGTTCTGAGTGTCCACCATTGTATCTCGTACAGCACTTGTTGAGTGGGGGAGATCAAATGCGAAAGGTCTAGATTTCGATGATCGTTTATCCAGGACTGAAGGTGTCTCAGATTCAGCCTTCCTCTCTGAGTAAAGTCCTGCATTGACGTAAGAGAGCCCGCTAGTGACATCCACTTCCTGAGCGTGTGGGGTTTCCCGTCTGTTAGCTGAGCAATCAATGACTGTGCTCCTGTCCATCGATCTTCTGTTGGCCAGGTCATTGACATAGAGGAGTCCAGCATGGCGCCTAGGAACCTTATGCGATGTGTAGGCGTGAGTTCTGATTTCTCTGGATGAATGATCCAACCCAAGTGGCTGAATACGTGAGCCACGAAGTCTAGGTGGAGTCTCAATACCTCTGGTAGCTGATGACGCAGTAGAAAGTCGTCGAGATAGCCGTGAATGAACACTTGTTTCAGGTGCAGAAACTGTAGCACGGGAGCCATGATCATAGTGAATAGCCAGGGGGCGACGGAAATACCAAACGGTAGCACTTTGAATTGGAACCGGCGGCCGTTCACACTGAATCTGAGAAACTTCCTGGAGTTTTGATGAATCGGCACATGGAGATAAGCGTCCTTTAAATCCAGGCTTGCAAACAGAGAATGAGGTTGAATCAGCTTGCGAATAGCCCTGAGAGAGTCCATCGTAAACTTGGGTGGTCTTTTGAGAAATGACTTGTTGAGCACCTTTAAGTCTATTATCATCCTCATATCTTTGCAGTACTTCTTGGGTACCAGGAAGACTGGTGAGTAGAAACCCTCCGAGCTGTCTAAAGGGTCTAGCTCTGTGACGGCGCCTTTTTCTAAGAGTAGATCTATAGCAATGAGAGCGGCATCTAGTTTGGATCCCTTTAGGAAGAAGCGTTTCCCTTGTGGAATTGCCGTAAGTGGAGGTACAATGTTCCACTGGAGACGATAACCCTCCGATATCACCGAGAGGATCCATGGGTCCTGTGTGATGATTCCCCAGTTGCGGTGGTATGACATCAGTCGGCCTCCCACTGGGGAGGGGGAGGTCGGTTGGGGGAACTCGCACTTCAAAATCATGTCGGAGGACGGAAGCGGCCGTAAGGGAGGAGACAGAACGGGAGGGGCGGACGAGTCACCGTCGCTGCTGACCTTTGTGAAACCGACCCCTAAACTGACCCCTGGTCTGCTGTTGTCTAGCTTGGTCTCTGTTGGGTCCCGGCTGGTTGTCCCGTTTGCTTTGAAAGTAGTTCTTGGTAGGCGCTGGTGGTGCCGACGGCTTGGCATACGAGTGCTTGGGGGGAGCCCTGGGCCCTCCGTTACCCCTGCGGGACTCATTAAACTTGCCCTTGTTCAACAGTGCTTGCGAAAGTTTAAGGTTCAAGCTCTTAGTAGTCATGGTCTCCTGCGTGACACTCGCTTCTATGCAGGCTCCATTAAACAAGGTGGGCGATTGCACTGGCTGAGATATCAAGGAATCTCTCACATCTTGTGGTAAGTCTCGAACACGAGAAAGTTGGAAGTCCCTTTCGTGGAGAACAGATTTGGCAATCGTGTTAGCAGAAGCACTTGCTAAATCTTGGGAAGCTAAAAAGATGCTGTCCAGGAACCCATGAGCCATCGCGGCGTCGTCAGCCCTCATGGTCACTAGCGTATCTGGAGAAATGCCCTCATAGGAAGCAAACTTGGGAGGGAGTACCGTATATTACTGTGTATAAGACGACTTTTTTATACCAGAAAATAGGGGGTCAAAGAAGGGGGTCGTCTTATACACAAGGGCTATGTTTCAGAAGAAGAAATTTTGAAGCTTCATTGACGAACTCACGATGTTGAAACCGGAAACAGCAATACAGAATATTGATGTCATCTCATGCTAACAAAATGGAAATAAATATACTTTTATAATTATTATGTATTATTATGCTTTTTTTATTACTATATGGAGTTAAATACATAAAATATATTTGATAATTCATTTAAAAATAATAGGTTGACGGACCAAAAGTGGTACCAGCTAGCAGTCAAGCAAACAATCGATAAATTCAGTGACGTGGACCAATGAAATTCTACAACTTATCCATTCATTCATGACGTGGACCAATGAAATTCTACAACTTACGTATTCATTCATAAAACTTGACAAGCTTATCTCGATAAACACGTGTCATTGACGTAATGTTAATTCCAATCAGGGCAGTTATTCATTAACGTATCCGGTAATTATCTTAGCTTTGTTGTGTTCTTATCAGTTATTGGTCTGTATGTCCTTCTCTGGATGTTTACATGGTCAACGTTAAATAAACACGTCTTTAGCGTGAGAAGTTTACTGCATTGAGTGGCCCCTCGCTATAACACACGTTGGGAGCCAAATACTGACAGCTGCGTAATAGAGAATCAGCGGTAAAGGGAACCAGAGTTGGAATGAAAAATAATCGCTTGACTTCAGCTATCAAACATAACCAACCTTTCAAAACCATTCTGCAGTATTAAATACAACTAGTTCAACTTTGTTTATAAGAAGGGACAAATATTTACAACACTACGATAGAAATCTAGACATTAAAATCTTGCTTGGCTTCGGGCATGCGCAATCAAGCTTGGTTATCAAAGCTCTTCACACCATTTTAATCTTATAAACACTGAAGCGATTTCTAAATCTGTGTAAGGAGTATCGGCTTTGTTTAGATGTTACGATAGATTGTTGACTGTAGTGTTGCTAATCTCGCATGAACTGCCAAGAAAATGACATATCATTAAAAAATAAGAACAAGCACCGTAAGAAAATGTATGTATTTTTTTTTATTTTGGTACATTTAAAACAATTTATTTAAAAAACAAACGATTATAACAAAACATTTATGTCATGTTACTTAAAAAATTACCGGTATCAACTTACCGTTATCAAATCTTACCAACGTGTTTTCCCATCATGGCATGTCGACCTGTTTCCATGATTGCTAGAAGGGGGGTCGTCTTATACATGAGATACATGGTTTTTACCTGATTTTAGGGGTCTGAGAAAGGGGGTCGTCTTATACACAGGGTCGCCTTATACACTGTAATATACGGTAACTCTCTAATTCCAGCACAGAACCAGTTGATGTACGAGAGAGTGTCCATGGAAAATCTGGCATTGGCATCCATTTCCAAAATGTCAGACCTAGACATCGGTTTGCTATTCACACTGGCTGGTCGAGGGTTAAGTCTATCGAATTCTTGGTCCAAGGCGGGAAGACTGGTAGACATGTATCTGTTGTGAATAACATAAGGTAACCTTGACTTAGACTTGGCTAAATGCGAAGGAAGGTTGGGAGTGATCCTCTCATTTACTGATAAAAAGGCTGTCTTCACAACAGTAGAATGAGGCAGAGATAATTTAGGGAGCTTAGGGGTTGGAAGCAGTCCCGAATTCCCAAGTTCGTCCGGTCTAGTAACCTCCAATTGCTCCGTGGGAATTGGCATAGTTGACGGTTTGAGTTGATGTACAGAGTCCAACTTGTCTACAAAAGACCATTCCGGAACTAAGTCGGCAGCTTGAGAATCCGATTTAATAATCAAATGACCTTCATGATCAAGGACTGACACATCCACAGAGTCCGTACTGGTAGACACATGTAGGGGCTGAGTCAGGATAGGGATGAATGGTGGCCTGTTGACATCAACCAAGTCAGCTAACCCGTTAGGTAGCTGGCTTTGGCCCCAGTCTCCATCAGCTAGTTCACCCGTGCCGCCCGTGCTAACGTTAGGCTTAACGGGATCGACCTGCTGGGGCACGTGAGTACTCCCGCCTCGGTCGGCCAGAGGCTCAACAGACTGAGTGGCCTCGTCCGTGTTGCCCGTGCTAACGGGACGCGTAACGGTATGAGCCGACCCAGCTGCCTTGCCACGGTTAGCCCGTGCGTCCGTGGACACCGTGGCTTCCCCTCTGGCCCGGGAAACCCGTGCTCCGACCTGAGCGTTGGGTTCCCCGCCACCCAGGCCAGGATTGGTCGGGGGAGTCCCTGTCCCGTGAGAGACCGAGACACCGTCCCCGACCGAGACGCCTGGCTGGGTGGTGATGACCGTGGTTGGGTTTTGGGTCTTCATGCGTTCCCCACGCGACCCGCGGCCCGAACCAACGGCAGGCAGTCCCCCTTCCTTGTCCACTGCGCCCAAGGCCAGGGATTTTGAAGGTGGGGGACTGGACCCAACGGTCCCAAGAAGACCAGAACCGCGGCCTGCTACCGACGGCTCTGCCAACTTGGCCTCTATCTCCTCAAACTTCTTCTCATTTGTCTCCTTGATAGATGATACAGAAGTAGATAAAGCCACTAACATAGCTTTCAATTCTGATAGTTCAGAGGAAGGTTTATCAAGAGTGGGGGTGACAGATCTCGATCTCTTGCTAGCAGACGAATCTGACTCCTTCTTCCTCTTAGGGGTCTTAGGCTTAGATCTAAGTTTGTTCATCTCAATCCAGTCTTTATCAGGCATGTCTTTACACAACAAACATCGAGAGTCAAAAATGCATGGAAAATCCTTAAAACAAGCATAGCAGGATGAATGGGGATCCCCCTTATGTAAATACTTCTGACACGATAGACACTTGTTTTGATTGGCAGCCATCTTGGATGAATGAAAAATGGCGGGAAAGTTGAAGGAAAATTTTTTTACACACAAGGAAAAATCAAAAACGATCTCACCCAGTTGAATCCACTTGTAATCCAAAGCAGAAAGTCACAAGGATGAAACACAGAAGCTCTTCAAGTGAAATCCCAAAGGGAGACTCAAGAAGACAGAAAAATTTTACTCTCTCACTCAGTGAACCTCTACCCAGTCCATACAGAGAATAGAATGAGGTAAACATCCGGTTGACAGGGGAAGATAATTTCAGCCAGGGGAGATAACTCAGGGAAAGAACAACACACACACCACAATAACCTTTTATTTTTTTACTCTGTATAACCTCTCCAGACTTGGAGATGTAGGCAAACTCAATCTAGAGGGATAGTTTACGCAATAATTGTTGGTAATTGTGTAATTAAACCTTGATGTATCAATTTTCATACTACATTTTACAATAATCAAGCCAATAGCAAATAAACTTTGATCTGGACAGAAAGCATTATAGTTTTCTCATAAATTCATCACTTTATACCACAAAATGCAGCTTAATAAACAAACAAAGAACTACTAATTAAATTGTAAATCAATAGTATCTCCATTAAAGAAGATGACATATAGGACTTGTCACAAATAATTTGTAAACAAATGTTTGAAAGATAATAGTATATCTTTAAAGTACAACTTCAATAGGTTTCAGGAAGATATGATGAAGAGTTTTGGAATTATGCTCCAGAAACGAAGCTATTCAAACAAAGTCCAAATCCAACAGGTTTCTATGGAAACGAAAACAAACAAAATCTGAAAAAATTAAAAGACACCACTTCAGTTGGTGGGTAATACAGGTACACATGTAAAATTTCAGAAAGATATCATGAAGGGTTTTCGAGTTCTGCTCCAGAAACGAAATGATTACAGACAGACAACTATATCCCACAGTATTACATAATGTTGGGATAAAAAAATCAATCAATACAAGTTAAGACGCTGCAGAAAGAAACCAGATGGACTGACAAATAGACAGGTTGATGGTTGTGGCAGATTAAAAAGTTAGTGAGTGGGTTATTGATTCATGCTATTTAGGCAATATTGCAACCATTTATAGCTGCGAGGCAGATTAAAAAGAACATATGGTGAGAAGTTTGGGGCCTATAATAGTTCGTACAGTATCTTCATGATTAACAACAAAAAAAGAGCATAAATATGTGAGTTCACTTGACTAACTTTTCTCCTGTCACTAATCAAAGATCAGGAGTCAACTGTAAAGGATTAAGACATGAGTTGTGAAACAAAACAAAACAATATAATTTAACTACAATGAAAATACAAAAATAATTCAAGTTTTGTTGCAATAATATCTAAATAACTAACAAACTCAAAAATGGTTTGAAGCAACCTTTGATTGTTGAATAATAATTTAAAACTCATAATTTTTGCTAATTTGTACAGACTGCAAGATTAAACATTATTTTTTAAGGTCAAAATAAAGTATTTAAATACATTCAGTTTTCGAAAAAGCAATCTCACCTCAAAGATTGACAACTGACACAAATGTACAAGTCCGTCATATCAGCAACAGGAAAATAATGGTATCAATAGTCCGACTGAAATTTGAATGGCAAACACTTGCAAATAATTTGCCACATCCTGTTCAGAGTATCCTTAAACTATTACCGCAATTGACAAAATTACTGTCCAAACCCTAACAAACATCCCTTATTAGAAATTCGGAATTTTGAATTCAAGCATTCCTGAATCTATTAACAGAGTAATCCACCGAGATATGATTCTTAGTTCTTAATTAGAGCCCTCTCAAACAGAGCCAGGGGGATTCTAATAAATGACCCTCGTCAAGTGTTGACAGGCTATGTGACCCATGCAATTTATATGATGAATACGGTAACTCATTTCGATGACCTTTTCAAGCTCACTTAAATCTAACAAGCCTTGGTGAAGATGCAAACTTTCAACTTGATGGAACTGTTCAGACATGCTAGTTGGTAGCGGAAAATTATGTTTAGACAGTCTAGATAATTGAGTACACAAAACTAAATTGTAGCTCCACAAATGTAGTTATATAGATGGAGCCAATGGAATTCATTATCCTCAAGTTCATTTTAGCATACACACAGCAAGGATTTAGATAGATTTGCACACAGAATTGATGCATCGAGCATAACAAGAGTGCTTACAATAATCCACAATAATCATATTGATGCACAATCTCTAAATAAGCTGTTCATATGTAATTAACAAAGAAAGGTGAGGTGAGTTGGGGTTTAACACCACTTTCAAGATTATTTCACTTATATGACGCTGGTAGTATTATGGCAGGGAGAAAGCCTGCAACGCCATGTGGCTATGTATTGCGGTGAAACCAGCAAGCATCGGCTGGAACTAGCGAACCATGGGTGGTACTTCACTGAAATTCAGTGTAGCATTGCACCCAAACCCTACTGCGTGTAGAACAGTTCTCTACTGCAGACAAAGTTGCCGTGCCCCTGGTGGGATTTCCTTAAAATCTTGATCTATATTTATAATGAGATGGTCTTGAAAATGATTACCTGATTAATAATCTGATACAAAGATACACATGTTAAGTACCAAAGTATCTCTGACCTTTCAGATGTTATGGCCATGGTTAAATTTTTTCAGAAACGATGTCTTACACTTAGGTCTTACGAAAAAGGGATACAATATCAAATATCAAGACTTTTCAATGACCGATTAAAAGTGCCAGCTAAGGTTTACTGGTACTGTCAGTTTGAAATGAAAAAGTCAAGTGCTTGAATTCAAAGGCCAATAACTTCCATATTCATTGAATTCGCCCTTGCTTTGGATATGCACATCACATGCACATGTGTATCGAAATCATGTGTAAAGTTTCAGTGAGCGTGCTATTTTTTAACGCCACTTGGGCAAAATTGCAGCCATTTGCGGTGTAAAGTTTCTGAAAGATTGCTAAAAAACTGTAGGAGTTGATTTCAGGAGAAAGGCACCCCTCTTCGACTGAACAACATAAACATTCGGATTGAACCAGCGTTCTTAAACTAAACAGTCTCCATTGGCAATCTGAGCCAAACAGTCCTTCTAAACATTTGACAGACCCCTCAGTATATTGACATTTGGTTTATTGAAAAACACACTAGCCAAAAAGGCTAGCTGACCAATTTTACAACTGCAATCTGAAAATAAGCAGTAATTTGCGGATGGGCAGGCAGCTATTTCAAACACTAGTTTGAACATGGGAGTTAATAATGATTTTTACGAAAGCCTACAAGGGCCAAATTCAATGACAACATTTTTTTTAAAAAGTTGTAGTTTCAACTTTTAAAGGTGTAATTACAAGTTTAAAAAGTTGAATATTCAAGTTTAAAGTTGTAATTACAACTTTAAAAGATGTAATAACAAGTTCAGAAAGTTGTATATTCAAGTTTTAAAGGTGTAATTACAAGTTTAGAAAGTTGTATATTCAAGTTTTAAAGTTGTAATATGACTAAGTAGATCTGATATATGACTAAGTAGATCTGGTATATGACTAAGTAGATCTGATATACGACTAAGTAGATCTGATATACGATAAAGTAGATCTGATATATGATAAAGTAGATCTGATATATGATAAAGTAGATCTGATATATGATAAAGTAGATCTGATATATGACTAAGTAGATCTGATATATGATAAAGTAGATGTGACATATGACTAAGTCGATCTGATATATGACAAAGTAGATCTGGTATATGACTAAGTAGATCTGATATACGACTAAGTAGATCTGATATATGATAAATTAGATCTGATATATGATAAAGTAGATCTGATATATGATAAAGTAGATCTGATATATGATAAAGTAGATCTGATATATGATAAAGAAGATCTGATATATGATAAAGAAGATCTGATATATGACTAAGTAGACGTGATATATGACTAAGTAGATCTGATATATGATAAAGTAGATCTGATATATGACTAAGTAGATCTGATATATGACTAAGTAGACGTGATATATGACTAAGTAGATCTGATATATGATAAAGTAGATCTTATATATGACTAAGTAGATCGGATATATGACTAAGTCGATCTGATATATGACTAAGTAGATCTGATATATGACTAAGTAGATCTGATATATGATAAAGTCGATCTGATATATGACTTTTAAAACTTGAATATATAATTTTAAAAACTTGTATATACAACTTTTAAAACATGAATATACAACTTTTAAAACTTGTAATTACACCTTTACAAGTTTTAATAACGACTTTTAAACTTGAATATTCAACTTTTTAAAGTTGTAATTACACCTTTTAAAGTTGTAATTACAACTTTCAAACTTGAATATACAACTTTTAAAACTTGAATATATAACTTTTAAAAGTTGAATATACAACTTTTAAAACTTGTAATTTCACCAATACAAGTTGTAATTACAACTTTAAAACTTGAAAATACAGCTTTTTAAAGTTGTAATTACAACTTAAAAAAAAAAAATGTTGTCACTGAGTTTGGCCCTTGTAGGCTTTCGTAGATTTTAACTACTCTATCTGGGTAACTTGAATCATCAGGGTCCAACAGATCATAAGGTTTATTTAGGGTTGAACGGTGTTTAACCCTTACGTTGCGTATATATATTTTACCATTTTTAGCCCCTGTGGCGGAATTTACAGGCTCGCAGCTCGCAGCAGTAGTTTGAGCTTATTCACTAACGAGCTCTGCTGGCGGAATTTCCAGGCGGCGATTCCGGTACCGTTTTTACGAAATATACCGCATCTACATGGCGAATAAGGACTATATACGGGCGTTCAATACAAATTCAAGTAGCGACACCCGTACACAAATGGCTCATTCACACCCGAAACTTTGAATGAATTTTCTATGTTTTTTCGTTTTTATTCTATTACTTTCGAAAGATTGTCTTTAATTCGGGCCTCGTAACATCATAAATACGAAACGAAAAAAATTCCATTTATATACGGAATTGAAGACAAGATGTCTAGCTTCACAATGATATAAAAATTATTAGAATGCGACCTTTGGTTATAATTCTATAGCTATGTAAAGCTTGTCTTTATTTCCACCTATAAAATCGTCAATACTTACAACATGTATGCGGCATTGCAAACGGTCGTTCATCGCACTTTTCCAAGAAATCATAATCTCGAACCAGTTGACAAATAAGCACATGTCAACCCAAATATGGTTATGTTGTTTGACTTTTCAAATAAACGCTAACCTCGAACCATAACTGATGAAAATATGTTGATTAGTTTGTGTGCCGTTTGGTTTCACATGCCTCTCAGAAAGGTAAAATTGTATCTTTATTTCTGTGAATAAATCTGCGCATTTTATATAGAATAAAAGATTATTCTTTTCGGTTTATTGTGATATAAAAATTATGAAAATGCATTCAGTATTTTAGCCGTGATAAATGTTTTAGAAGTTGTGAAAATCGCCGATTGTTTCAAAATTTATGAAGTGTAAACATGACCTTTTTCACGGCGCTTGCTGTGTCTTTATTATTTTTTTGAGATTTTCTAATTTTATATGGGAATGTAGTCCATTGTTTCCCCTTTATTTTGCCGTATTTTTTTTTGAAAACAAACTATTCGCTCACATGATATGAAGTGCGGTAGTAAGGCGAGTTAGCGATTTTTTCCCCCGTCTCGCGAGATGCGAGGCAGATAGCAGTCTCGGGCGAGGCAAACCCGAGGCAATACAAACACGTGGGTGAAAATAGCCTCAAGCGAATTAATGCTTCGGGGGCTAAGCCCGACAAAATTGGCCTTTTGTAAAGCTAATTATCAATGCGTTACGGGTCAACAATGCACACGCAATTTGGTGTGAATTTTACTTGATATTTCGACCGGACATTCACACAGACTTGTTATCGTGGCTATCTGCGAGATGTATGTAAACAAGTTTTCATGTGGCGATATACGGACACACTTCGTCTCGCATTTCGCCTGGGGGGCAAATAGAATTATTACTGACCCGGTAAATGCACTAAGTCCAACGTACGGGTCTCGCCAAGGGTTCTAACATTTTTCTCTATGAGCCTCCCGGATAATTCCGTCGCCCGCATGTTAAGGGTTAACCCGTAGTTCTGTTTTCTTTACAAAAGTGAAATTCTTCTAATGTTTGTTAGTTACATTCATTTATAAAACCATTTGTCAGTCACATAAACAAACGTATCAGATTATCAACAGGAAATATTTGGTGTATACCAAACGTGTAAATATCTAACAAAAATAACCTTATGTAAAAGGTTTTCCTGCATAAAAATTTCAATTTTTTTTTGAATAATACACACTTATATTTCCCTAAGACTTAAATTTCCCACAATCTGTATAACAGGTTTGGAAATATACTTATGCAAAGACTTCAGTAATTATATATAGAACACTAAACAATGTCCAGTTTGATAACATGTTTATGAAAAAACGAGTGAATCTACAATTTAGAATCCCCATTGGCCAAGGAGTCTGTACATAAAATTTCAGCTCTCTGGAGTCATTGGTTCTGGAGAAGAAGTCGAAAAAGTGAAAAGGATACGGATGGATGGACGCCATCCCATGCCATAAGTCCATCGGGCCTTTCAGGCCTGATGAGCTAAAAAGTAAGCTTGTATCTTTATTTCTGTGAGTAAAGATGCACATTTTATAGGGAATAAATGATGATTCTTTTCTGTTTATTGTGATATAAAAGATATGAAAATGTAGTTCAACAGATATAAATAGTGCAAGAAGATGTGTAAAGCGCCCCTTGTTTATATATGAAGTGTGAAAATGTCTTTTTAGCGGCGCTTGCTGTGTTTTTTTTATAGCAAATTTGCAAATTGTAGGCAATTATTTCCCCCTTTTTTTATGTAAAAATATTTGAAAACAACCAAATGGTTCAGAAGATATGAAGTGTGCAAGCAGTGTAGAAAACTCCCAAAAATCAAAGCCAGACAGCCGGACTGGTAACTGAAATTATCCCCCAGTCTGGATGAAAACCTACCTGTCCGGTTTTCAACATTCAAAAGCGGAGAAGTTAATAATATTTGCTAACATAACTAGACATCTGGTAGACAATAAGTTGAATTTTCGACTAGAATAAATGAACGGGAATGAATTCCTAATCTCTCGACAATTTCTCTTGAGTTTTTTTATAATATCACAAAAAGAATTTAAATTAAAAATTTGCTGATATATCCATATTTTATTTATATTTGATTATCTACTTTATCGTCACATTGATGTAAAATGGATTGAATAATCATGACAAATGACGTTATTGTTTATGTTTGCAAAACCATGGGAGGTCATCCCACATTGCTGTACGTGAGAATAGGAGACATGCAACAAGATATGTTGACAGTTTGTAGCTTTGGTTTAGACTTTTGTTTATGATAAAAGTTACTTATTACCGCAAGATAACACATGGTTATCACATATAACTTGTAAACCTGTTTCATAAATGTTTGTGAAACAATCACAAAATACTATCGGCAAACACTACAATATCAGAGAACACTGTGATTAGTCGAGGCAAGTTTGTTTGCTCCTTTTTTACTTTCATTAAATCAAAATAAATGTGTTTGATAGTTTATTACACTACCCATGTACATAACATACATGTACATCTATCGTAACTCGGAATTTCGGATAGAAACAGAACAATTTATATCAAACATGCAAAGCTACATTGTAGATTTGACCCGGAGTTGACGATATGGTCAGAAACATCTCATTGGCTGACCTATTTATTTTTCTAAAATATTTCGAGAGTTTTCGCCATTGACCTCAAATTGTGAAAGAATTTTGGCAGCTAATATCTGAACGGCTGTTTTGTTATCCCCCGCCGCGCGTATAGAGCGAAGCCGGGGATATGGTATTTGGCTGCGTCCGTCCGTCCGTCCGTCCGTACGTACGTCCGTATGAAATGGAATAACTCAAATACTATTCACTGGATTCTTTTCATATTTTGCATATGGGTTCATCATAGGAAGAGTAATGTTCCTACAGAGGTTTGTGACCTTGACCTTCATTTCAAGGTCACAACGAGACTTTGTCATTTTACCCTTGTCAGCGGGATATCTCAATAACCATTTGCTGGATTCTCGTCATATTTTACACATAGCTTTTCAAAGGAAAGACGACGAGCTGATTAGATTTTGGTGACCTTGACATTATTTTCAAGGTCACAGCGGAACTTTGAATTTTTCGACATGTTAATGTACATGTAAAGCTTGTCAGCGGGATATCTCAAGAACCATTCACCGGAATTCCATCATTTCTTACACAAAGCACCTTCTAGGGAAGACGACGGGCGGATTAGATTTTGGTGACCTTGACATCATATTCAAGGTCAGAGCGGAACTTTGAATTTTTCGACATGTTAATGTACATGTAAAGCTTGTCAGCGGGATATCTCAAGAACCATTCACCGGAATTCCATCATTTCTTACACAAAGCACCTTCTAGGGAAGACGACGGGCGGATTAGATTTTGGTGACCTTGACATCATATTCAAAGTCAGAGCGGAACTTTGAATTTTTCGACATGTTAATGTACATGTAAAGCTTGTCAGCGGGATATCTCAAGAACCATTCACTGGAATTGCATCATATCTTACATAATTGCACCTCCTAGGAAAGACGACGGGCTGATTAGATTTCCCTGACCTTGACATTTTTCTCAAGGTCACAGTGGAGCTTACTTTTTCAACATGTTTGACAGTCGATATTGCTGATATTGACATTATTTTAAAATTTTGAAGTATTAATTTGCGGCGGGGGATCTTGTCACCTTAGTGACAACTTCTTGTTTATACTTAACTTTGGGATGACGATAAATTTCCATTATGTATTACTATATTAATACTGGACCGGTCATTGCGGTCTGTTTATTAGCGAAACAAACTTGTTATCTTCCTGGAAAGTCATACATGTTGACAGAATATTTGAACAGATATTTATGACTGTATGTTTTGAACATATCTTCAGTTAAACAACGGCGGATGATTCAAGCAGTCACAAATGTCTAGACTTCAACTACATGTATTTTGCGACAGACTTAAATCTCCATTAACTGTCTGTTGTAGGTGTCGCTCTGTGATCAGAAAACAAACAGCAGTGCAATGAGTTTAGATAAAGCGTTTTTAGATGTTGCATATGCTGGTTATCGTATTGCATAAATCTGGCAGTCGTACCCTAATCATTTGGACTTCTATTTCACTTGTACCCTGCCTGGTAATGGTATTGTGAAAAATATCTGTTGTTTGAAAGTAAAATATCTACCAGACCACCGGACAGGCATCCTCGATAATCCAGCGCTATTGTTCCGATAAATCTACACACAAGCGCTGGAAAACAGTGAGGGTATTTAACCTTAACCTAGTTACCTCCCTTCGCAATGACTCAGCGAAACGCTTGCTTTCTAACAACCAATGAGATCACTTGAAATCAAGGGTGAAATAACAAGCACTCTCGTGTCAGGATCTTGGCTTTCGCAGTAGCACAGCACAGCACAGGGATTTTAATCATTTACGTCCACCCGTTTTGATGGACATGAATACACCCTTCTCACGTACAGACTTCTTAAAACTTTCTTTTGAGTTTCTGTCAGGTTTTCTACGCTGAATTTGTTACAAATTGTATCGTAATCGAGTGAGTGAGCCATGTTTGTTTCTATAAACAATGGTAGTGATGCGTTTTGATTGGTCGAGTTGTTTACGCAGATAGTGTCTGCGTTTCGTTTCTGATTGGATAACATGGACCCAAGGGAGGTAACTCGGTAAGGGATAAATACCCTTACTGTTTTCCAGCGCTTGTGTGTAGATTTATCGGAACAATAGCGCTGGATTATCGAGGATGCCGGACAGGCTGCCCTCAGAATTTGACCGTCCGGCTTGAAAACAGACCGTTACGGGCGGTCGGGTAGGCGGGAGTTTTCTAAGCTGGTGCAAGTAAGGTGGGTACTGTTATAAATATGCTCGGCATGTGTAATTTCCGAGGGTCATCTGCGAGACACGAGTAGAAGCGAGTAACCCGGGGGGTCTGACATGCGAGTCTGACAGCCTTTACGGGCCTACATGGCCCGAGGCAATGCAAACACGTGGGTGATAATTAGCCCCCAGGGAGATTAGGTTTCGGAGCGAAGCATGAACAAATTTGCCTTTTGTAAAGCTAATTATTGATGCGTTATGGGTCAACAATGTACATGCAATTTGGTGTGGTTTTTGCTGGACATTTTGATCGGACATTGACAAAAGACTAGTTATTGTGGCAAACTGCGAGATGTATATAAACAAGTTTTCATGTGGCGATCCACAGACACACACCTTCTTGCATTTCGCCTGGAGACCAAACATGATCATGACTGACCAGGTTTATGAACTAAGTCCGACGTACGCATCTCACCAAGGGGTAATACATTATTCTCTGAGCTTCCTGGACCAATACGGGACCCGCAAGTTAAGGGTTAAACTATTGCAAAAGTTACCCCTCTTCAGATTTGACCAAAATGGCCCCTCAACTGACCACCAAGGGACACTGGAAGGAAAAGAGTTAAGGCTGTTTTATTTCTTCGTTTCAGAGCCTAAGCAAGCCTTGAAGCTTGGCCTCCATCTTGTAAACAAGCATCTGGAAATAATCGCACGGAGTAAGCCTCACATTTATTTCTGTCGGCAAGCTTAGTAGACTGTCACCAGGTTTTATTAACTATGATGACATTATAGAGCAATTTCCATACACCATTGAATAATCTTGTTAAGAGAGCCTTCCATTTACTAGTAGATTAAAATTTCATCAATGAAATACGTTTTAAACAGTATTACAACTCTTTCCGATGTAATGTTGATTTTTTGGTCTTACAATTTCAATTGTGTATTCAGTTTGTCTAGACGTGCTCAATGAGTTACTAGACTGTATTGAAGGTTTTACAAAGTCAATGGAGCAAGATTTATTTCCCAGTATCTGCTAGCCTCTTAGACTTTCTTCAGACTTCAGAAAATGGATCAATGGTCTAAATACCAACTATACTGCAAGGATCTAGAACAAATGCTTAAGGTAACCTATCCAATGTAACTAGTTAAGGTTATTCCCGTAATCATGACACATGATACAAAACAGTATAATCTTTGAAGAAACACCTAACCCCTCCCTTACTTTTTCTAACCTAGCTTTCCCCGTTTAAGGCCTGATGTGCTGGGAATAACCCAGAAATTCAATGCTGTTCAATTGATATTCTATGATGATGCAATAGTTTGCCTAGTTTGACAATTTAGTTATTTAAATTTTTCGGAAATAATTTCTTAAACTTAACCAGTAATTGAGCTTTAATGAAATCAGCTGAATTTATTTTAGGTGAAATCAAAATATTAATAAAACACCCAAAGTGTGCAATAACATGTTAACAAGAAAAAAGCGAGCGTGGCTCACTAATACCCCCGACTGTTAAAGTTTGACATTTTTATTTTCCTTATAGAGAGAGGTGTCTGCACACCTAAGGATTGATAAGCTATGAAATGTAATTGCTAAGATTAAAGTCTTTGAGAAAAGGGTAGGACAGGTCTCGTCATTTAAAAAAGGTGGTTTTTGAAAAGTAGAAGTAAGAATAACTTGAAAAGGTAGGGATAATATAATTCACTTCTGTCATTACCACCGATTGCAACTTTATTTTGAAAATTAATTCATCATAATGATTCATTTGAGTGACTTGAAACAGCAGGTACATGGAAGCACACCCCTGTAAGCAAAGTGAGGGATATAAAGCAGTGTATGGCTAAAAGGAAAGAAAATTAAACTTTTTCCAAAATATAACCAGTGGAAATATAAAATAGCAAAATCAACAAAAACACAGAAAAAGCTTTTGATGAAAGTTACATGAAAAAGAAAATAACAACACAGGAGCAGCTTCATTCATCTTGGCTCCAAAAATGAAAAGTAAAACAAAAAAAATTCACCAAAAATTCCACAATTCACCAAATCATGTTACATTTTGCGCTGCACCTCTCCTATTGGTAAAGAAGACATGTGCCAAATTTGAAAAGGATGAGATTAAAGTTTTTCTTTAATCAAGCGGACAAAATTTTTTCAGAATATGACTTACGGTAGTTAAAAACTAAACAAATTCGCCAAAAATTAAAAAAATCATCACTTCAGTTTAAATTTTACACTGCATCCTCCTAGTGGTAAAGAATATATGTGCCAGATGTAAAAAGGATGAGATGAATAGTTTTCCGTAATCGATCGGACAAAAAATGTCTTCGGACGGACGGACAGAAGGAATCATTGGCATTACTATATACCCCCAACCATTGGTCGGGGTATAATAATAATGTGGGAATCAACAATGTTGTTGCGTCATCATCATACCAATTGTTTGTATTTCCCTTGTTTATGTGTCACTTGCTTGATAACAGCGTTATCTACACTGTAATGTCACATCTATTGCAATAAACATAGACCATGTTCTCCTTTATAAATTCTTTCATCAAGTCAGCTTCTGAGATGAGATTAATTGGGGTTTAAAGTTGCTTTCAAAAGTATTTCACTTATATCATGGCTGCTAGTATTATTGCAGGGAGAAAGCCTGCAACAACTTTGTGGCTATATTTTGTGGTGAAACTTGCGATCAACTAGCGAACCATAGGTGGTACTGTGCTGAAATTTAGTATTGCATTGCGCCCAAACCTTACTGCATGAAGAACAATTCTCTACAGCAAGCAAGGTTGGTGGGATTCAAACCCCAGACCTCTTGATCCTAAGCTGAACGCGGTAACTACTCTGCTATCTGCTCCTATCTGCTTCGGAAATGCATCTTTATAAACTTGTCCAGGTTTGGTGCTAACTGATACAGCATGGGCAGGTTAAGTGTTAAGCAAAACAAAATTTCATCAACCTTACCCAAAACCTTGTGCAATGAAACATGTCAAAGATTTTTAAGTGAACCTAGAATGATGAATACTAGACTTGTTTACATACAAGCAATAACTCAGTTGCTAGGTCAAATGACAAAAACTTGTGCAATGAAACATGTCAAAGATATTTAAGTGAACCTAGAATGATGAATACTAGACTTGTTTACATACAAGCGATAACTCAGTTGCTAGGTCAAATGACATGGGGGTTCATCATGATCACAAACATATGTAAGTGACGTAGATGTTTCTGTAGACTACAGACGAGTGGAAATGTACGATCAATAGCTGAAATCAACGAGTGACGGTAGCGGCTAGAGCCCTGCACAGTAGCAGATCAATAACATGAAATCCCTACCACGTTCTACCACAGCTTCACAAAGGCTCAAATTAAACATTTAAAAAAACTTCTGCTGATATAACATAACGAATGCAAAGGCGGCCAGACCATGCTATGAATAACAGTTCAGACGTAGTACATCAGGGGCACGATTTTAGAAAACTTCAGTCCTTAAATACCTAAAATAAATCATCTTTCAAATACTTTTTATTTTATTTTGATGCACAAAGGAAAACTTGTCAAATTATAGCAAATACATTCTCAAATAGATAACATTGCCTCATATTTCACATACTTCTTCGATGATTATAATGAGCAGAGCAACGTTAAGTTCGTTGTTGCAATGTCTTGCACAAAATGCAAGATTTAGCAGATAGAAAGTTAGCTACAGGGGAACTCGAGCATCATCAAAGAAACAATGTCTTTGAAAATGAAATCCAATATTGTTGGAATTAGTTTACAGCATCTGTTTATTCAATACATAAGAAGATAAATACAAAAGCAAATCATTTACTTGTTTATTCATTGGCATTGCAGCTCAAGCTTTGTATGTTTTATTATTTTAGGTTGAACTTGAAGACTTACTGTATATGAAACAAGGTTCAAATATGCAATTAATCATCACAAAACATGTAATTATATTAAAAATATGTAAAATAGAACCCTGTCGTTTATTCGAGGAAATATGCTGGTTAAGGTAGGTCTTCACAAGATTTCAGCATTCTAGTGATATTCTTTCACGAGAAGAACTTGAAATAACAATGACATGGTTATGGTGACAAGCTTATTATACAGGTTCCCGTGCTGAATAATTCAACGCTTTGCTGTAAGGTGCGGTGAGGTGGCCGCTTTCAAAAGTATTTCACTTATATCACGGCTGCTAGTATTATGGCAGGGAGAAAGCCCACAAAGCTATGCATTGCGGTGAAACCTGCGAGCAGCTGCTGTAACTAGCAAACCATGGATGGTACTACGCTGAAATTCAGTGTAGCAATGCACCAAAACCTTACTGCATGTAAAATAGTTCACTACTGCAGACAAAGTTGCCATGCCCCTGGTAGGATTTGAACCACAGACCTCTTGATCTGAAGCTGAACATGCTAACCACTGCGCTATCCCTCCCTCTGCTACTTTGCATTGCATCTTACCTTGGAGACATTTTGTGTAAAATATGACAAGAACAATCTTTAGTCTCCACGTAAGAAAGATGTTATTCTGAAAATAAAACCATGGGCACTGTAGCTCACAGGATTTTTATATTTGGAAATAGAACATTGATATTACAAGGAAACAAAATAGCTCCAAATCAAGAAATGAACTCCCTGATTTTCAGTTGACTCAGCTGTTATTTATTAAACTCAGCTGTTCAGGTGTTATTAATTAGACTCACCTGTACAGGTAGATGCAGGATGCTCGGAGCACGACCTGGACTGCATCATGCTGCTCAGCTTTTCACATCACGTGAGGTCATGTCAGTCCTGTAAACATGCAAACAAAGAGAATTGAACATACTGATACAGAACATGACTTTAATACTTAAAGATCCAAATCCACTGGGTTTTATAAAATTTTAATTGACTTAATATTTCATACAACATACAATATATGCTGATTTCAGTTCAAACTAGATTAGCGTTCATGGGAGAGCGCAAAAGCAGAGCGGTGAGGTGAAGTGAGGTGAGGTGAGGTGAGGTGAGGTGACTTAGGGTTTAACGCCACTTTCAAGAGTATTTCACTTATATTGCGGCTGCTAGTATTAAGGCAGGGAGAAAGCCCGCAACGCCATGTGGCTATGCTCGCAAAAGCAGAGCAGTTTAGGAACTAAGGGTGTTGCCTTCAACTGTTCCGTCTCCTCCAAAGCCACAATAAAATGCCATTATGGACACTTCTTTATAAATAAACCACAAAATACTTAACATTAAACTCAAGAAATTGTGATCTTGACATTAGAATTTGAATGTTAACATTTCTTCTTCTTGTTAGGGGCATGTTAACATGTCAAAAGAATTCACAGGGGGTATAATTAACAAATTATTATTTTGAGTTCTTAAAACCTTTTTCTGATTTCAAAATTTGATCAAAGGGTTCACATGGCTTTAACCCATATCTCGTTACCTTTACTTTCGCCTTTCAAGGTCACACAATCAATGATAAGTTTTCAGTGTGACCTCCCCATGACCTTGACCTTTGACGGATATTCACGAAAAAAATTTAAAATCTTGCAAAATTTTCCATAGTTGATATATATAGAATACTACCGGTAAATGATGTCCCGTTTTATAACATGTTAATGAAACTAGTGGATGCATGGTTTGGTATTTCAACGAGCGAAAGCGAGTTAAATACTGATGCCATCCACGAGTTTCATAAACATGTTATCAAATGGGACCGAGTTTAGTATTTTATTTATTACTCAATGATGTAAATTGCGCTGAATTGGAAAAATCGTTTTTAGTGACATTCACTTGCAAATAGGTCACCTGCTATTGCAGTCGGGCGTCTATCATTGTGACGTCAACCAAAAACGACTATGACGTCACACGCCAATTATGACGTTATGGCAACACACTGTGGTATCACACATGTGCGTAACCAACTCATTGTTATCTTATGAGTGATCTCACCACATTTGGGTAATAAATACTAAATATAAGCCTGACAGCACAAAACATTTTCAAGTTATCATGTTTACAAGGATTCTAGAACTTGTGACTTTGAAAGTTCCCCAGGGGTGGGCGAGGTGAGGTGAATTGGAGTCTAATGCCACTTTCAAGAGTATTTCAATTATATTATGGCTGCTAGTATTATTACAGGGAGAAAGCCTGCAACGCCATGTCGCTATGTATGGCGGTGAAACCAGCGAGCAACAGCTGGAACTGGCAAAACCATGGTTGGTACTGCACTGAAATTCATTCTAGCATTTGGGTGTAGAACAGTTCTCCCTGGCGGGATTTGAACCACAGACTTCTTGATCCGAAGCCGAATGCACTAACCACTGCGCTATCCCGTCCCCTCCCCAGGTAGGATGTTATGTATAAAGTTATTGCTAAAACAAAACGACTCAATCATCAGAGAAAGGTGGTCAGTGTGTCACGGTGACCTTGAAAATAAACCTAAGGTCACCAAAGTCAACTGGTGTCTAAGTAATTTCCCAATGGAGACTGTCACCAAACATGACTACATTGGCTGCTATGGTTCATAAGATAACAAGAATGGAGCATACAGACTACACCGCTGAATACACAGTCCCCGTTACATGTATTTAAAAGAATTATTTTGTTGACTGTGACTACCTATATGAATGTACACCATGAGATAGTGCTGTGGATTATTGATCCAGGACAACACATGGCTTCTCTCAGTATTATGTTACATCATGTGACACATATTGCTAAACTCATCAGATCACACTGGATGTTTAATATATCTCTCCACATTATGCTGCTGAATGAACTGTAACATTTGATAGATGATAACAATAAAACAACTGTTAAATATATAAAACATGTTGTTCTAATCCGTCATCCAAACCCTAGAGCAAAATATACAATTGACGACCAGAAAATTATAGCAAGTCTAGATAACTCACATCTCTAGTCTCCATTTGGTATTTATATAACTATTTGAATTGTTTGTAAAATGTTGTTGGTAAGAAAAACAATATTTCTATATTTGTTCCACTACGTGAGTATACTAAGGCATATTAAAGCATATGTAGGTCACAATCTCATCTATACTATTTCTTGAAAATTAATTTCTAATAAAAAGAGTTCATTTTTGAAATAATACCTTCAATTAAAAATATATATATTTGATTGAATTAATCTTAAAAATTACCCAAATAAAAGTGTAAATTACGAAGACAAAATCAAACAAAGATATACAGTATAAATTAGGTGTGCAGACAATTTTCGCTATGGACATGGTTTTGTCCATTAGAGATTTTGTCCTACAACCATAAATTAACCCTCAAAATGCTATCTTCTAGATTGTCCCTTTTAGCCCCCATGGCGGAATATTCAAACCCCTATCTCACTTGCTGCACGGCAAACAGAAAATCCCAGACAGGGAATATGACACCATCTAATTGACCAGCAGTCACTGGCCAAAATCTCTAAGCGGCTGTGAGAAAAATAAGTCCCTCTTCCAAGACTCACCTGCAGGAATAAATTAATTCACTATTTCTATCCCAGACTAACTGGGTCCCGCATTTACGATTTAGAACCCAAGCAAAATGTTACCAGGTGATGTGAAACGTGTGATGAATACACTACCATGTCAAACTTTCATCACTCAAAGAGTTTTATTTCAACTTTAACTCATGTAATACCAGCTCACACTGTTATATTTTGGTTATGTCTATAATAAGGCTCCGGCTAACCCCAAATTATTTTCTTTGTAACAAGTTATAATTCATGGAGTTAGCTACATCGGAATGATTTACTTATAATATGACAGGTCAAATTAATGCTTTCTTGATATTCTAGTCCTTGTAAATCATCTTATCATGTCAGCAATTGTGTATGTGTTGACAAATTAACAATAAATTCTACTTTAAAATCATGCAATTTCATTTCATGGATGGCAATATTAAGTGAAACACTTTTAATATACAATAATACTTTCAAGGTACATGAGAATTGAACACAAAACATATCAAAACAAAAAATAGTTGCAAAATAAATATTGTTTTATAGTTATATGATTAACAAATAAAATATTCATTCAAATTTCAAGAAATTATCAGTTCGGTTTTATTTAAAGAAATTATTTGTTTATGATTGACTTGACATTAAAACAACAATACTATTACATAAAGCAGAAAACAAAAACCACAATTGAAAACAAGCTGTCTGCGATCAAACTGTAGTTCTGACACAAACCGCTTAACAAATTGATCCACAACGTGCATCATATTTCAACCAATAAAATCTAACATGTTTTCATCCAATTTATTAAAACTTAAATTCTTCTCCCCCTACCACAAAGCATCTAGATCATAACTGGGAATCCTGTGAAACTCTCCTTCATTTTATATTGCCATGGAAACCGATTTACCTAAAAATCTGTTAAGTCGGTGATGTAGACACTCTTGCACGAAGAGCTTACCACTTTGAGATTTTCATTGGATGAGAGGAAGAAATTGGTCAATCCAATTAGCTGGGCTGCAGAGAAAAGTGGAGAGCAAAACCGTTAAGCCTAAACCAGTTTTATATCCAATATATATATCAGGTATATAATATATGACCTATTAACTTTGCACCAACAGTACTCCGTAAACATATCCAAGATTTTGTTTTGAAATTCAAATAAAATCAACATTTTAAACCAAAAAAACAGCATCATACCAAATCGATATTATGTTTCTATAACTTTTATGAGCTTTGCACTGCCAGAAATGATGTTTTGTAGACAAATAAACTTTCAATGACAAACATCTTCGGCAAGTTTGGCAAAAAAATGATAGGCATAAGGTCATCATTGTAATAAGCATCAACACCTTATTAGAAAACCCACCAATCCTGAATCCTCACACTTAACAGTAACAAGAAACCTAAGCCATGTGAACTTTAAGGTGAATGGTCCGTGACTCTACAGCCAGGTTAATATATAAGAGTGATTGCTTGTATACATTGTGCAAACATGTTATATACAAGTGCTCTGGATGAAAAATGATGAAAGAGTGCTCTTATTAAGCCACTGCCCAAATTTGATAATCAGTGTCCCATTTGAACATATTAAATTCAGCACTCAAGACGGTCATTACACCGACTACAGTAGTCAAAATACCACTGCATCAGTAGATAAAGAGTAAGCTGAAAATTAAATATAATGAGAGGCAATTTTACCTATCACCAAATTCATACTTGTACTACCGGGTATATCTCATATTCAAAATGTTAATCCTCACTGTAATTGGGAAAATGTGTTGATCTCACCCCAAAATAGCTTTTCAGGTTATGACCTCGCCTCGGTGACCTTTATTTGGGATCGCAGGATCACGAAATCACAATATAGAATCCCAATTGGCCAAGGAGTCTGTACATGAAATTTCAAGTCTCTATGCCCTAAGGGTCAGTGGTTCTTGAGAAATAGATGAAAATAGGTTTTCAGGTCATGACCTCAGTGACCTATATTTGGGGTTGCAGGGTCACGAAATCTACAATTTAGAATCCCCATTGTCAAGGAGTCTGTACACAACATTTCAGCTCCCTAGACCAAGTGGTTCTGGAGAAGAAGACGAAAAAGCGAAAAGTTTCCAGACTGATGGACGGACGGACAGACACGGGACACAATTCCATGCCATAAGCCCATCAGGCTTTCCAGGCCAGAACAACTAATAATTTAATTGGATAAATCTAAGTCTTATATATTTGAACTAAATGTTAAAGAGATTCGTAAAGCAAGGACATCTATTTAAGACTCTATATTATTAACATGAAGTATTTTTCACCAATGAGAACTCGGCAGCCTGTTGAATGTTTGATTTACTTCCTGATATAAGAATAAATATTGTAACAGACAGTCAACATTCTACTGATGTAATTAAAGGATCATATTCCTTTCTCAATAACATCAGATTCTCTTGGAGAATTGATACCTTTTACTTTCTTATATATTTCTTCACAGAAACCTCAACTATCTGCAATTGAACATAAAGGAATATTTTGTAAATCCGTCATTAGCAAATTCCAATGCTACATATCAAATTTATGAAAAGTTTCATCAACGAATACTTAATGATTTCAGGGATATGACCCAAACAAACACACTATCAACAAAGTTTAAATGATGCTAATGTGCAAGGAACATGTAAAACTAATTTGGTAGAAATATCAAAATATGGAGCCTTTCTACAGCTTGATCAATGTGTATGCAGAGTTTCATCAATGAATACTTATTAGTTTTAGAAATGTACTCAGATTAAACATTAGAGGTATTACATGATTATATATTACTTCTAAGGGCAGGCAAAATTAGTAACTTGGTTTACAGATATTTTTTGCTAAATGACTAAAAGCAGGAGGCAAAAAAAAGAAAAATAAACTTTGCTGTAGTGTTGATGGAAAATATTCAGGTAAGTAAAACAGTCACAAAGTTAATTAAGAAAATAACAAATAAGTTATCTTTAAACTGATCAACAATGTCTTGTTATTCTGTAGCAAAGTTTTTTCTTGTAGCGTTATTGAACGGCTTCACTTCTCATTGTTTTTATTTGTCAATGAATGTACACTTGTCTACCGGTATATCAAATTTTCAAATATAAAGTCATAAAACTGTTACCTTTAGTAATATGTTTCATCTTGATCGTGCAACAACCATGCATTAAAATGTCCATTTATTGATATTCACAAAGCAGATGTCTTACATGTTGATGAACAGTTGAGTTTTATCTAACTTAATTTTGGAAGAATTTATAAATTTCAAATTTAATTTTTTACCAAAAATTTAATACCATATAGAAGTATTCCTTGGCTGATGACTAAATGCATGCACTTTTCAGTTTAAGAGTATGACGTCGAAAACATAAGATATTTGTAATTGAATATCAAACATAAACTGAAGGGTAAACTTTTGTACTTTTGTATTTCTGTTATATATACACAGCTCAATCACTGCTGCTTTTAAAATAGTCAAGTCTTATTGGAAAGATAATGACATGGAGTAAGTAACCACAACACTAGCATCCACTGAATACCCCAAAGTCTTGGAATAATTAACTTAATGAGGATAACTCATTTTGGTGTTATTCTGGGAAATGTAGCTAAAAATAGCAAAAATAAATTTGGTTAAATGAAGCTCAATAACACACACTCTCTCGGATCTTATGAATCATCTTAACTGGCTTCGGTTTCTTCGCTGCTTCATTCAGACAAGGGATATTTTACGCAGTACTTCACACTACAGGGGCAAATTCACATGCAAAAATTTTCAAAAGGGGGTGGGGGGTTGATCCCCTTCTTCACTAGAGTAACAAATATTTTAAAACTAATTATGTAAGGCTATGTTTATTTTGATATGAGACTATCATCAAACTTTTTACATCATAGATGCAGTGCAGGGGGTGGGCTTTAAGGGGTATGTAACCGGCACTAAGACGACTAGACTTCTTTCACCTGCTGGACTTAGTAGTATTTCTTGCCTAATGTGAAAACCTTTTTTGGGGATAAAGATAAGGTCGGTAATCTGTGTTGCAAATTTCAGCACTAGGAGTATTTTACTTTAATAACCTCTGTGGGTTGAGAATACAGTTAAATATGATTTTTCAAAAGATATCACTCTGGTATAGATCATAAGAATTATTTTAGATTTATCATACATGATGATCAGTTAGTAAAATAATATAATATTTGACTCTAATTTACGACTACCTCTTTTAACATCAATATATTAATTATTAAATAATTTGTTTTCTGGCATAATACAAAAAAAAGCATACCTCATTACATGCAGATAGTAGCTTCTCTTAGACTTAAAGAACACAATTTTTGGACTGTGAGAGAGTCTATCCCAGGTATGTTAATGAAGAAGTGATGAAAGGTACATGTTTACCAGCGGAAGTGGGAAGAGCACTTTACGTTATACCCAGATGCCAAACCTTCTTGTGCTGGCTCCGTCTGAGTAATGAAGAGATTTAGGATGAGAGCTGAGGAGGCTAACATCATAGAAAAGAGCAGCCATATTTTCTAAAAGAAGATGTGAACATCTAGTTCCCCTTCACCAATGTATTAATTAAGCTTAAAAAGCACTGTACGTGCTATTTTGTTGTAAATAGTAAAATTAAAGAAAATCTCAAATAGTCCAGACCAAACGGTACCAGATTCAGAGCCTTATTTCAGACACTTAACCCTCTATCTGCACGACATGTTAGGTGGGATTTCCGTGAATTGGACACTCAGAATATTACACTAATTGAATCAGTAGCTTCAGTTTTAAGACATACCGTATTACCTCTATAAGCGCCGGGTTTCCAATAAGCGCTTGGCCTCTAAATAAGCGCCGGGGGTCAAGGGTAGTTGAGAAAATAAGCGCCGGGCCTCCAATAAGCGCCGAGTCTAAACCATTAGATTAATGCTTCCTTAGTTAACTTAAATTTTCTTTTATAGAAATAAGTGGCAGGTCTCCAAAAAGCGCCGGGCCTCTAATAAGCGCCACATAATGAAAATGGGGGGTCATCAGATTTATAGTCGGTCATCCAGACCCTAGAGCAAAATATTCAATTCACGACCAGCCCAGTCTAGAAACAACATTTACCGGTAGGTCAAATTAACCTAAACAGGACAGAAAAATTCTTAAAGAAATTTAATATGAATAAATTTAGAAGCTAGCACAGCTCACAATTCACAAACTTCAGCTTCCTACATAGTTCGGTCAAACAAACAATCAAATAGCATAAGACACACCAACTGGTGTTTGTTAAAATGTGTGTTAAGTTTGATGGAAGTGAGGTGCCTGGTTTCTGAGATGTTAACTGTTGTTAACTGTTGTTAACTGTTGTTCACTGTTGTTTACTGTTGTTTACTGTTGTTCACTGTTCTACTGTTCACTTACTCATTAATATGAACATTTTCAACATAATATTGATGACTTACAGACTTCTACTTATTCAATTAACTTCTACCATTATTTTCACCATCACAACACACACTAGTGCAATGGATCTCTAGGCTTGTCTTGTCTCCAGGTAAATTGTATAAGGTAAAATGAAGTATAGGTTTGACCAACAACCAAGTCACACCTAGGGATCATGGGTGAAATTTCATCACGCTTGGTGAAGCTATAAGTACAGTTGGGGAGATATGCTCAGGACAAAAAAGCTTCCTCAAAATGTCACTATTTATGTTTTCATTGAATCCATGATTAAATAAATTCATATAAAGATCTATAACCAAAATAAGAGAATCTAGAGATTATGTTTGACATGTGTTTTAAGTTTTTGTTGGAGATAGAATCATGTATAGTGATGCAGTGTTGTTCCCAGAGGGGGTCCTGGGGACATTTGCCTACCTTTTTGGTATGTGTCCCTTAAAATTTGGAGAAGTAGGATACTTTTTACCATTGCAAAGGATCCCACTTGTTCAGAAATGCCCAAAATGACCCCCTCATGAGATCGCCTAAGAACAACACTGGTGATGTGTATGATGTAATAGTGATAAATATTATTTGTTTATTCACCTTCTGCAAAATACTGAAGAAAACCACAAGGCAGTCTGATTTTCAAAGTTTCCAATACACATTACTATTCAACCTTCACGGTTTTGTCCACAAAATAATAACTTTTAAGAACCTGCTGATGCAGTGTTGTAGGAATTGAGAGTGTAAACAATAACATTCATCTTTGTCACATTGTACTGTACACACACACATAGAAACAACAAAGCATCAAGAGTTATACAACACATGAAATAAGAAATGTATTTTCATGCTGTAAGTGCGCAATCTATGAGAGTCAATTTAACCCTTAACATGCGGGTCCCGGAATTATCCGGGCGGGCTATAAGCGATTCGTAGGTACTCCAGTACGGATCCCGGATCGCTTACTTAGAATAATTCACGCCTGTCTATGTACTGGGCTAGCCTCCATACCGGGTCCCGAGTCGATTGTTTCCGCGACTCGCTGCATGAGAATGGCTGTATTTATGCCTCGCAGCCCGCAATGAGAATAAAACTTTCTTCAGTGTCTGGTCAGAACGTCCAGCAAAATTCACACCAATTTGCGTGTGCATTGTTGACCCGTAACGCATCGATAATTAGCTTTACAAAAGGCCAATTTTGTCCTGCTTCGCTCCGATGGCTACACTGCCCGGCGGCTAATTAGCACCTAAGTGTCTGCACTGCCCCGGGGTGAGATAGGCCCGTACAGGCTTATCTGTCTCGCATCCCGCCACATGGGCAGATAGCCTATGCTTATCTGTCTCGCATCTCGCCACATGGGCAGATAGCTTCTAATTACGGGAAGATATTGCGATAAGCTACCTTTCTCTCGCACTTCGTATCATATGAACCAATTGGTTGTTTTCATTTTTTTTATACCAAAATAAAGAGGAAAGAATGGCCTTTATTCCCATATAAAAATCGCAATTGCGCTAACATAACTGAAAATACAGCAATCGCACAGAGATAGCCGACTTTCGCACTTTTGAATTTTGATACATGTGGCGCATTTACCCCAACATGCCTCGGCGCTCTATTTCTAAGAAACTACTTGGGATATTTTCATAATTTTTTTATCAGTATATAGATAAAAGAATTGTCTTCAATTCCATATAAAATACGTGTATTTTCGGCAATAACTTTTGATGCGCCAGGTGTCGCGCAGAAGGTGATATTCGGCTTTGAATAAGTGGCGCTCTTAGCATATACCATCATTACGGGCTTTATAACTTGTGAACCGCAAGTCCGATTTTTATAATTTTTACATCATTGTAAAGAGAAAAACATTGTCTTCAATTCCATGTATAATGCGCATGTTTTCGGGAAGAACTCTGCATGCGCAAAGCGCCGCGCCAAAAGGTATAATTTTCGCACTTCATAACTTTTGAACCGCAAGTCCGATTTTTATAATTTTTACATCATTGTAAAGAGAAAAACATTGTCTTTAATTCCAGATATAATGCGCATGTTTTTGGGAAGAACTATGCATGCGCGAAGAGCCGCAATATTGATGTACGCATAAGTGAAGAAGTATGATAATATATAACTAAAATACTGTTCTTTAGATACGCAAATATAGAGCTTTATAAACGATGAACAACTGTCATGACGGAATTTTGTTTCCAGTTTTGGAAAAAAAATTATAACATAAAAGCGAAAATATATTTGAGTACGGGACCCGCCGCTCGGGGAAAAGCCTTTTCGTGGGAATATTTTCTCAGGAAAATATTTCACTTTTCGGAGTTTCTAAAAATGCGTGAACATTTTTGTTACTGATGCCATTTGCGAAAGGTTTTTATTTCTAAAATTCAAATGCGAGGGCGCACCTTTCCAAACCATTTGAATTGAATTTATTATTTTATCTTTTACATTATTGAATAAAAGACGTTTCATTCAATAAGATTTGAAGAATTATTTATATGTGTAGCGGACTGAACTGAGCAGATGGAGAATTTGATTCCTCACCACTTTTATTACCAAAGTTCTTTTGTATCACAATTACTTTTTTAGGTATTAGTTTTTTCGTGAGCAGGGGAATTTCCGACGGGATTCGCCATGACATAATGAGAAAAAATTCCCATGAACATGGGCGTGGTCCGTCATCTTCGGGACCGACCCACAAGTATAAATATCTACCGGGGGGTGCGCGGACCCCCCCGCTTTTGGTCGCCACCCCCCAAACTTTTTGTGCAAATTATTTTTTTGTTTCTACTTTGAAATAAAGGTTCGTGTCATTCCGAGGTATGAAGGTTTCTGCTATATATGTCGAGAGGGCATGGGAACCCATTCCCAATAGAATCCGGGGTTCGTCCCATAGGATTGTGCCTCGGAGTCTCTCGTTCTCAAAAGAGAACATGGGAAACCTGTCCCGCGATTGAATCCGGGGTCCGCCGCGGAAGACGGGGACGGGAATTCCCGGAGAGCATGGGAGTATGCTCCCATGGGTCCGGGCTCCGCCTCGAGAGACCGCTCCTTGGATGCTCTGCTTCTCGAAAAGAGAAGTCATTCGGCAACTGACAACCCGAGCTTCCCTGACATAGTAGTTTATTTTCCGGGCCTCGCGCCCGGTGCTACACGTCGCCGAGGAAATCAGAAAATGGTCCGTTTGACATATGCGTCGGAAAAATCGGCGCGATGTCAGAAGCCGTCGGCGCCGTCGGCGCTTGCGGCGCAGTCGTCCTAGATGCGCCGGGAGGTTCTGAAACTGGCAAATGAACGTCCATGAAGCTCACATTCATTATCTCTGTATGTTTATTGTCTCTAATCACATGTTATATGTTGCATACATCTAACGCATTTTCAATCATTTACAGGTTGAAGCAGAATGCTGCGCGGACGTGGACGCAAGGCCCTGCGACGGCCTAGGGCCTTGCATACTAGGACACGCAGCTTTGAAGCCGTTTCAAGCGACGACGACTTCATCAACGAGATCCATGCTGATGAAGCCTCTGATATGGAGTCAACTGACAGTGATGGTAGCAGTGGTTTAGACAGTGATGATGCATATGATCGGGACACTGTAATAGATAGTGAACATGGTGACACAGATGCTCTGAGTGATATAGAGACAGAGATTGCCAGAAAGATTCTAGCCGCCGGTAATTCCACCGAAGAAGACTTTAGTGGTTTTGAGGAGGAGTTTGCCGAAATACCACAATATAATCATGATAATTCACAGACGTTTGATGAGTGGGTGGATGGTCCGCGGCCACGTGTAAACTTGCCTTTCACTGGTCAAACTGGGTTGCGCCAGTTCATAGAACTTCCTGAGAACCCTGAACCTATTGACTTTTTCAATTTGTTTATACATAATGATGACTATGAGGATATGGCAACGGAAACCAATAGATATTTCAAACAAGCAATGGAGGACAAAATTCTAAGACCCCGTTCAAGAATGCAACAGTGGCAAGACACTAATGCAGAAGAGATGAAGGTATTTGTAGCCATGACAATTGCCATGTCATTGGTTGTGCAGAGAAACTTTGCTGATTACTGGTCAACAAGTGATGTTACCTCAACGCCTTTCTTCGCCAAGTGCATGCCCCGAGACAGGTTTTGGCTTCTTATAACCTACCTACACTTGGCTGACAACAGGAGGATGCCGGGCCGTAACACCCCGTGCTTTTCACCAATAAATAAACTGGGACACTTGTATAACCGGATAGTTCACCGTTTTTCAAGAGTGTATAAACCGCATCAAAACATTTCAGTCGACGAGGGCATGGTGCCCTGGAAAGGTAACTTATCTTTCAAAGTTTATCTTCCCGACAAGCCTAAGAAGTATGGGATAAAGGCTTTCATGTTGTGTGACTCGCACAACGGATACGTTTGCAAGTTCAAACTCTACACTGGAAAAACGAATGAACCGGTTTCTGAAGGTGGCAAAACTTATGATGTAGTCATGGACTTGGTGAACGACTACGTTGGACAGGGGCATCACATCTTTATGGACAACTACTATTCGTCCACAAATCTGTACATAAATTTGTGGGAGCGGGGAATAGGTGCCACGGGGACGTTGAGAGCCAATCGAAAGGGACTTCCTGATTCAGTCAAGAAACCTAAAAAGAAAGCCAAGCAAGGGGACATGACAGTTTCTCACAACCATGGCCTACTCGTTCTTCGCTACGAAGATAGAAAATCAGTGCTTCTCATGTCTACTGTTGAAGATACACAACTTGAACAAACAGGGAAGAAGAACCGGGCGACAGGGGAACCAGTTCTCAAGCCGCGCATTGTAACAACGTACAACAAGTACATGGGAGGTGTTGATCGGGCCGACCAGATGTTGTCGTACACGCCGTTCCGAGTGAAGACCCTGAAGTGGTGGAAACGGGTTTGGTTTCACGTTCTCAACGTTGCCATGTTGAACTCTTACATCGTTTATAAAGAATATAGCAAAGATAAACCTCTAAAAACAAGTCGGGAATACAGGAAGGCTTTGGCGCAACATATAGTAACATTTGCGGACAAGGAACAAGTTCCATCACTTTGCAGACGTCCCCGTGGTCGGCCGAGCACGAGCGACGAGAGTGTCACTCGTCTTCATGGACGTCACTTTCCGACGAAGATTGAGCCTGTCGGAAGGAAGAAAAACGTCACAAGGATGTGTGTGGTATGCTCTAAGGCAAAACGCGCCGTCCTCGCAAAACAGATTGAAGAAGGCAATGGGCCAGCAAGGAAGAAAAAACGAGTAGGCAGAGAGTCTTCTTATGAATGTACAGATTGTAATGTTTCTCTGTGCGCCGCACCATGCTTCAAACTGTACCACACCGCCACTGACTATTCCAGGGCTTACATCACTGCCACGGAAAAAGAAAGAAATGAAGAAGGGAATGAAGAAGAAGAAAATTGAAAGTAAAGAGAGCCGAAGTGTGGACTAGTATATACACATTATATACATACCTTGTTAGGTCCCTAAAGCTGTTCTGCGCACAACCGCAGGTAAATATTGTGTATATTTGTACATAAATGCATTGTAATTTCATTGTAATACATGTCATTGCAAATAAAATATTCTTTATTTTATCAAAGAGACAGAGAAAGTGAATGCGAGCTTTCATTGGAAGTTCAGCCAGAACCGCATCATAAAAAAACACCCATAAATGCTGAACCGGGTGGCCGATTTTCATAAAACTTACATGGGGTAAAGAGGAAAGATTCGGCTTTGATTCAATATAAAATGTATACATGCGCACGAAAAACTAAAGTTGCGGCACGTGCCCCGATATGCGCGATAGTCAAAAAGTTGCCTCAAAGTACCGAGGGTACCTTCATTTGGCCCGCTATAGCTTCCGAACGAAGTTGCGCATTTTTTTTCTTTTTACATCATCGTAAAGAGCAATAAATTGTCTTCAATTCCATGTATCATATGTATATGCGCAGCGAAAAATAAACATGCGGCAAATGATGCGCCAGATGTCGCAAAAAGTTAGTTTTTCAAAAATGAATTTTCTAAGTACTGGGGGTGCCTTCCTTACGCTCTTCATATATTGCGAACCATTTGACGTATTCCAATAATGTTTATATCATTGTAAAGAGGAATAAATTGTCTTCAAGTACATACGTGTTTCGCATGCGCGCGAAATAATTTACGATTTTATAAAGCTGGAAATAAAGACAAACTTTACACCGCGCAACATGTATTGCGTTCGCCGCGGTGATTAGTGTATGCTGTGCTCATTAGTACCCATTAGTTCCACGCGCGCTCGGCTCTGGCACCCTCGAGGAGGTCTCGAGGAGGTCTCGAGGAGGTAACGGTACTGTAATTAGCACAGTCCCGGGGGGACCAAGCAGTGCCAGTAACTTGGTGCGCGTCGGGACCATTCACGTGGTACTGTCGGGGTAGCGTCACTCTCCTTTGGTTGGTTATATTTTCTGAACCATAAGTCGTATTCTAATAATTTTTACGTCATTGTAAAGAGGAATAAACTATCTACAAGCACATATAAATTTCGCAATATGCGCGCTCAGGAGTTTTGATTTCATGAAGCTGGAAATAAAGACAAACTTTAGATGACAATAGAATTATAACCATAGGTCGCATTCTAATATTTTTTATATCATTGTAAAGACAAACATCTGGTCTTCAAGTCCATATAAAAATTTCAGTAGCGCGCTCCAAATTCATGATGTTATAAGGCCCGAATTAAAGACAATCTTTACAAAGTAATAGAAAAGTAAAGAAAAATCGTAAAAAAATAATTCAAAGATGCGGGTATAAAGCAACCATTTGTGTACGGGTGCCGCGACTTGAATTTGTATTCAACGCCCGTATATAGCCCGTATTCGCCATGTAGATGCGGTATATTTCGTAAAAACGGTACCGGAATCGCCGCCTGGAAATTCCGCCAGCAGAGCTCGTTAGTGCCTAAGCTCAAACTACTGCTGCGAGCTGCGAGCCTGTAAATTCCGCCACAGGGGCTAAAAAGGGTAAAATATATATACGCAACGTAAGGGTTAAGAGATAAACATACTTGTTTTAAAATCAGAGACATTTTATATTGAATGAATAAATTATACTTTATAATACTGAATAGCGATTTAATTGTAAATTAGCATCACGTTCAGTAAAAGTCACATGGCTGATATGTGTTTTGATTTCAGAGTGAGTGAGTTATTGTTTAAAGCCGCTTCGGCAGTATTGCAGCCATTAGCGGCGTTGATTTCAGAGTTAAACTTAAAACACTTTTTGGATGATACAGAAGGCAAACAAATTCAAGCATTTCCTGGTTTTTGATCACCACCACATGAATATTATAAGTGACATATAAGAGAGTTGTACACTTCCAGCTTAATGCTCTGACAGCAGTGGAAGAAGAGACTTGAAGAAAGACTCAAAATCTTATATAATGAAACACCATCTTTATCAAGAAAGTTTGGGGAAGAGGCCCTTGGGTGCTAATATTTTTGAGTGACAAACATAAGTGGGTTTTTAATGTAACATTTTGATTCAATGCCACATTGTCTGTTATATTTGCTATCAAATCTCATACACTGTTGCAATAACATAAAGCATTAAATGCCATTATAAATAGGGCTTCCACGGGTACCTCGAATCGGGTTTAGCTGGACTCGATTCCATTTTCTGGGACTCGAGGACTCGGTAAAAGATTATATTAATTTCACATTAATTTTAGTCACCTTGTGCAAGTTATATACATTGAACATGTCGTGCCTGAAATGATTTAACAACAACTGCAGTGGACCCCGTATGTCGTGGCACCCGAGGGACAAGTTCTATACCACGTTACAAGTGAACAGTGACACCAGCCTTGGTCGCATCGGCTAATTTCATTATCATGGAGCACAGTGGTGTAGTGGTTAGCATGTCTGCTTCTCTGGGCAAGCCACTTCATCCACATTGCACTCAGTTCACCCAGCTGTACAAATGGGTACCTGAACACGGGAATGTATGGACCTATACGGTCGGGCGGAGCGCTTAATAGGCCGCATCGAAAGTACGATTCCTTCAGGGTAATAATTGTGTAGAGCCTTGAGCATGCATTGAGCATGGATATGTGCACATTATAAATATACTATTATTATTATTATTATTATTATTATTATCACAGCCACAAAGTTCAGTTAAAATCATGCAATCCAACCAAATAAAACGTTGAATGGATGATATCAGATGATGTTTATACCAACAAATGTAAATGAATATGAAGCTTATATGTTCAAGTTGGTCGATATACTGATGTCGAATAATAAACTTGTGTTTATCAATTGTATGTTGGTCGAGTTGACAAGTGACAGTAGACAGGTTTCATATTTAATACTGAATGTTACGCTTTTTCATCAGGTAAAATAAATGTATTCTGTTATTATTTCTGGATATCTGTGAAATAACAAGGCAATAATCGAAATCTTATATCACTACAGAATAATGATAATGACACTAACATATGAGGTAAAATACTCCATGTCAACTGTAAGGTCAAATCACCAGGGGCACAACCAATCAAAATGCAAGAATTTTGCTTGGACATAACTCAATCCAAATATGGAATATGAAACGGGTTACAGATCTAGAAGGAATGTAGTAGGGATGTGAATTTGTCTACGAATTGTTGAATAAATAGTATCTTTCTAAACCTATGTACAAGTAAGATAATATTTATATTTTAAATTTTGTTTGTTTATTATGTCATAACTATCAATATAGAGTATCTATATCTCAACCAATTTCTACTTTTATACTTGCTAGTTGCTAACTCTTCATGAAATGATCAAGACCCTTCTTTGTTTATAAAAATGGCGATCATAGACTTAAACACTGCAATGATTTTCAAGATTATCGATTATGGTTTCGAATATAAACATTAGATGTCAAATTCCATCCTAGCTATTCCATATCTAGATTTCTTACACTTGGTGTGAAAATTAAAACAACGACAATCTGTCACACATTTATTCAACGGTACCCCTTTCCGTCATCTGTACTGTATGCCTTTGTCACTGAAGGAGAACATTAGTAAACATAATTTTATTGAAATTTTCCTTCTCCGTCATCTGCATGCCTTTATCACTGAGAAAGAAAATAAATAGCCTAAATAAATAACTTTGTGGTATATCAGTGTTCCACTGTATGCATAATCTAAAACCTCAAAGACTAACAAAATGTTATTGCGACATGCTGCCACTTAGCTGAAAGGTATTAATTTCGAGTACTCGAGTCCGAGTCAAGTCCAACCCCTCAAGTACTCGAGTCCAATATTTTGGACTCGTGGAAGCCCTAATTATAAACAGCTAAAATATTGCCTGATAGAGACAAAATATCATATTAATATTGAACATTTTATTATAACCCTTAAAGGGATGTCAAAGACACTCCTGCCATGTCTATAATTTTAAGAAAATGATGATGAAATATAATTTGTTTTAATCTCAATCCAAACATGATATTCTCAAAATTTAAGCTTCCCGACATTACTGGTTTCTAGAGAGAAGTGACAAAACAAGGTTTGAGGGTGGACACCCTACCATGTCTACTGTAAATCCTTAATTAAAAGCCAGACTTCTATTTTTGTCAAAACTGTCTTCACCATATAAGAGGCAGGCTTTTACTCAAGGCAGGCGTCTATTTCCTAATAAGGCTTGTAGAGACAGTTACAGACAACGATTGTAGAATATAATTTCAGTATATTCAACGTTTTATTAAGATTAATTATTTTCAGAAAGCTCTGTGCAAGGGAATCTATTCGAGGTAGTCTTCTGATTATAGATTTAAAGTATATTCAAAGAGTCTTCATTTAACAAAGATTTCTGAAAATCTGAGATTTCTATGACTATTGCCTTGAGGTCTTTAGAGATAATGCCTTTCACACCCATATTTGAGGGAGGCAAGGACCAAATGTACAAACTTTGACCCCTGGTTCCAAGGTACCTCCCATCAACTTTGGGGCTACAGCAGTTCTGGAGAAGTCAACAATCTGAAAAGTTTTCAGACAACGCCTGAGACACACCCACTCCAGACCTACATCTTATTACCCATTGGTTGAAAATAACCGAGTTAGTAGGCCTATTATTGATATGAGCACATGTGCACATATCACGTTTGCTTAGTGACTTCCCATCAGTGACATCGCAGTGTCGCAAGAGAAGTGGGTTGTTTCCTGGCTAATTTTACGCGAATCAGATTGAATAAAATGGGTAATAAAGAAATTATTACACTCGAAAGTATATGGCTTTTACGAAACTCGTGCAAATTTAAGTATAACCCTCCCTCTCGCTCGGGCAATACAAAAATTCACACTCGTTTCGTAAAAGTCATATGACACACTTCCTCGGGTAATAATCTCTATATATCTTACAGACCTGATGAGCTAAAAAGTATCGCAACTTAAAATCCATCAGTTAAGTTTAGATTGACAATTCATTTGAGTACCAAATATTTTATACAAATTTATACAAAAGCAAGACTATTTCATCTCAGGCAGATCAAAAGGATAGGAGTGGAGCAGAATATAGTGCAACAATATGCAACATTGTGCAAAACATTCTTTGTAATGCTTTATAATGTGTTGTAATGTAATACTTTTCAATATGTTGTTAATACAAAATGCAACTTACATGTTTTTATCTTTTGTCTTCAGGAATTGATTGTCAGGTTGATAGAGTGATGATACACAGAGATTTACCTCTGATATAGAACATTTATGCATTCACCGTAAGTCAGCATATGTAACAGGAAACATCTCATAAGATATACATAATGAAACCTTGTCAGTTGACTTTGTATCTAATTTCTTGCCGACCATGTGTGAATTTAAAGGCTAAAAACATGTGACATGCTCACATCACATGGTCTTTTATTGCAAACAAATGTCATTACTCAACACTACTTACCCCAGTTATGACAGCAGGGATGTATGTTACAAGAAATGTGATTTACTTTATTCTAACTTTCAAAATGAGTGACAAAGGATAATGGGAGTGCAATTGAATTCGTCACACTCAAAGATGGGATCGGCACACAATCGCTTGAATCAGTCCCCTATGGTCATTCAAATTTCATACAAAACGGGCACCTGTCCGGATTAAAACGCTTTCACGGCTTTGTCAAATGACATTATCATTATGATTTTGTCAGTTATATGTGCACGAAATATAATAGTTTAATTGTAATACGTAAACAGTAGGATTTTTTCTCACAGATCTGCCTGAAACGCTTGAATTCTCAAATTTGCGATTCTGTCAAAAAAACATGTTTGATTCAGAATGAGGTCAAGGGAACATGTCACACTAAACGGACACGATTTTGTCATGACACTTGCGATAATTTCATGAAATGATTACCTTGATCTTTTGACTGATGGAGCTGCCATCCTACATCGTTACCGTTACATCAAAATATTTTCAAACATGCATTTAAACCTCGCTTGCTTATCTTCCGTCAGTGTACTTCCGCCATTGTCTGCTGACTGAACTCACCCTGACCTCCCACCAGACGGCGCTGTAAAAGAGGATTCCCCAGTTCTATTATTAGAATACATCTGCGTTTCGTTTCAAAGAGCAGTTTACGGGGAAGGGAATTCCAGCCTTGGCCGTGGAACTGGTAAACAATAATGACGACCTTGGACAGAACGTACACATAACACGGTTCTCGGTGAGATGAAACTTAATGGCGTCAAGTTTTTATTTATCAACGCCTGAAAAACTCTGGCATTCATTTTAGTGTATAGTTTTATTATTGAAACGTGTTTATAAGTGGTATGACATTGTACAACTATTTGCAAATTCAAAATCAGAATAATGAGAGAAACAATATTTCGCAAGTTATAAAATGTTTATCAATGAATGAGAACAAGTTCTATGGATAGCCAAATCTGTATTGATATGAGTGCGATGTTTCGATGCAGATACTAGCACATAGGCGTAGGAACGGTTTTTGGGGTGGGGGGGGCCCAATTTTTTTTCTTGAGAGGGGGGGTGGATCGAGCTTGGGTCAGAATACCCCGTCTGTGTTGAGTGGGGGGGCCCAATTAGCTTCTCAGGATGACGGGGGGGGGGGGGGGGGGGGGGGGGGGGGGGGCCTCGAAAATCTTAGTCATTTTGGATGGGGTTTACAGTGTATTTCACTGATTATTTAAACTTTGGGCCCCAAAAAAGTCACGTGACCTTACTTTGGGACCCAAAAAAGTCAAGTGACCTTACTTTTTGGGCAAAACAAGTCACATGACCTTACTTTGGGGCAAAAAAAAGTCACGTGACCTTACTTTGGGGCAAACAAAAGTCACGTGACCTTGCTTTTGAGGCCAAAAAAAGTCACTTGACACAGGTGTGCCTGTAAAAAAATCGATTTTATGTCAAGAAAATACACCAAATTGTACCTAGATCAATTCAGAAATGAACATTTGAAAATGTGTTTGAACTGAAACATGCACCTGAATAGAATAAGCACCGTTAACATATTTTTAAAGGCGGAAATTTAAAAAAATTATAATAGAAATCATTCATTTTGAGAGAAAGGACAGTATGTCCTAGCTGTGAAAGGGACAGAGACCTATACTCGCGAGAAAGTTGAAAGTTAGCATGTATCATATTCCTAGTGCGTTTGTTCTTAATATTTCGGATAATAATCATTACAAATGTTTAATCTGCATATGCTGCGTTTACACTAGGCCACGATTAGTCCATAATGGCAACAATTTGGAATTTTTGAGTGCTTGTGTTAGGGTACTCAGGACCTGTATTAGCTTCAATATTTGCAGACAAGACAACGGAAGTCACGATAAAATGGAAATAAAATAGGATTGAAATAAAGTCGACAAGTTTGACTTGTTCCAGTGCCTGAGAAAGAACATTCATATCTCAGTTCGATCAGAATTAATCCTGAAATAGCATCGAAAATGATGTCGAAAATCAGGTTTTAAATAAACACTAGACATATTGTTTGAAAAATTACAATTCATAATCCAAGAGACCAATACAAAGACTTTTCATTCTGTAGAAGATCATAAAACCATGACACCCAAAAGTTACCAAATCTATAAATTATAATCCCCACTTGCCAAGGTGCCTGTACACAGAACTTCAACTCTCTAGAGTTACTGGTTCTGGAGAAAAAGACAAATATAGTCCTTGAGTTTGTGGCCCCTGAGAACCTTATTAGGGATCAAATGGTCACCAAATATATGAATCAGAATCTCCGCTTGCCAAGTTAACTGTATTAATGATTCCAGTTCTCTGGAATCAGTGGTTCTGGAGAATAAGACGAAAATAGGTTTAAATGCTGTGGTTCCTTGGGCCCTTATTAATCAAGATATCCATGATCTAAGGAGTGACAGTAGGAGTATGTACACGAGATGCCAACTGTCTGTAGTCACTACAGAGCTGGTTCTAGAGAAGAAAGACGAAATAGGTTTTTGAGGTCAGGTCTGATGAGCTAAAACCGTTTTCAGGAGTGGCCAATGTTGCCCTTATTAGGGGTCACATGGTCACCAAATGTACAATTTCAATCCCAAATGTCTTAGGAGTCGATATTTGAGCTTTCTAGCTCTTACTTCTGGAGAAAAATCATAAAATAGGTTTTTGGGCCATGGCATCTGAGGACTAGCAGGGCCACAAACTCGGCAAGTTAAGATCCCCATTTGCTAAGGAGTATGTACACAAGATTTCAGCTTTCTTGGCCTTTTCGTTCTTGAGAAGATGAAAAGAGATTTTACGGGGCCACGGGGTCACCAAATCTATGATTTAAGACCCCTAATGACGATGGTGCCTGTACCTACAATTTCAGTCGAAGAAGGGAAAAGTTTATAGACGGACGGACGGACGCCTGACCCTGACGCCTGACGCAATGCCATGCCATTCAAGCATGTCCTTCTTTCCAAATGTGGTGTGAAAAATACCATTTGCTCCCAGGAAACACTTTCCGAATTTTGAAACGTATTTAAAACGTATCAAAGCACCCCCCTCCCACCAAACACAGCTATGGGAACAACATTCTTTTCAATTTCGTCTGAAAATTGGGGTTGCCATGTCGTATTTTCACTGGAAGATGCTGTAGGATCAACATTTTCATCCATATTAGTGATAAAAATAGGGTGAGGACTCGTCATATTATCTGTTTCTGAAAAACTAGTATGAGAATAGAAATGTTCTTCAAAATTGACACGTACTATTTGCTCCTAGAAAGCGCTATTGAATTTTTTTTTCGTGGGTGAAAAGTGGGGGGGGCCGTGGCCCCCCCAGTTTCAGAAGTGGGGGGGCCCGGCCCCCCCGGGCCCCCCCTGTTCCTACGCCTATGTAGCACCGTTATCAATCACATCACTTGCTTGATAACGGTGCTAGTATCTGCATGGAAACGTCGCACTCATATCAATAAAGAAGTTTTATTACACTCTCGTTGAAGATACTACTGTTGTGAAACATTGAAATGTTATTCAACACTGTTGTGAAACATTGCACGTGAAAGCGATCGCAGTCGGAACTACTTTCCAGTACTCACATGGCCTTTGGGATCGCACTGGATTTCTTGGGAAATGTTTTTTTCACGCAACGTCGTTATGATTAATATTGTACGGACGCTTCTATCACAATTTACCGTCAATCAGTATCCCTTGGTTGATTCAGAGTTAGTTCCCTTGGCACATATGTTATCTCGTTACGGCTTTCGGGATTTGACCGCCATTTTGCTTCGTCATGCAACTTGACGTAGCCTCAGTTTATGTAAACTCACAAGGAATAAACGTCACGTTGAACCCACGTATCCTGTGACAGTCGTCAGTTGAGTATTATTGCAACTACATTGTAATCCTTAACAGGTACATTTTGATATTTTCTTCTCCTTTTGAGGAATGGTTTTGATTGTTTAGAATGTAAAAAAATTGCTTCGTCATTTTCGTGTCGACATGTAAGTTTTCAAGGTTGTGGAGGCATTGTTCATGTCTGTCTGTTGTTACAGAAGATAACATACCAAGATAAATGAATAAAATTGCTTCAAGGTAAGTATCAATGCTGATATAAAATTTAAACTTTTGCTATAAATGTCAGAACTCCATTTTCGGCGGTGCTGTCAGCAATTTGTGCCGTCAATGTTAACTTCATCGGCAACAAGGACAATGATCCCCACACTTTCGCTAGATAAAACTAGCTGCGGAACTGTATGTAACTTTACTCCCCAGTATCATTGTCGTCAGGGTGTTACAGAGCCTATTTTGGCAAAGCAACTGCAGCTACATACAACTGTAACTAGCCTAACTGAATCGCGCTTGAAAACAGTCGCATTCCGATGACGTCACAATCACCTGACATCATTCATAAGATCTAGTAAGATTAATACGATGTTTTTGTTTACTCGCCAATTTGCGCTTCTTATAGTTCAACATAAAGACAATGTAATGGGAGTTTTGAAATTGTACTATTGTTCAAAATTGAAACTGTTATTAACGGATATCTGCTTGGTTATTTTTGGTGTTTAGTTAGATGGCGTTATGCGTCCATGGTAAGAGATGTATCCCTACGCACATCTACATGAATGAATAGATATAGAATACTAAACGATGTCCCGTTTGATAACATGTTTATGAAACGAGTGGATGGTTTGGTATTTTGACGAGCGAAAGCGAGTTAAATACCGATGCCATTCACGCGTTTCATAAACATGTTATCAAACGGGACCGAGTTTAGTATTTTATTTATTACTCAATGATGTAAATAGCGCTAAATTGCGTTTTTACTGACGCTCACTTGCAAATATGTCACTCGCTATTGCAGTCGCGCGTCTAGCATTGTGACGTCAACCAAAAACGACTATGACGTCACGCGCCGATTGTGACGTTACAACAGCACGCGGTGGTATCACACATGTGTGAAACCAACTCATTGTTATCTAATGAGTGATCTCACCACGGTTGAGTAATAAAAACTTTTATTACATATGATATATCATTAATTTAGAGCGTGTAATAAATAAAATACTAAACTCCGTCCCGTTTAATAACATATTTATGAAACTCGTGGATGGTATTGGTATCTAACTCGCTTTCGCTCGTTAAATACCAAAACCATCCACTCGTTTCATAAATATGTTATTAAACGGGACGTCGTTTAGTATTCTCTATGACTATCCATAGAACTTATTCTCATTCATCATACCAGCTTCTAAAAGGGATGCGGTGTTTTCGTAGACCAGACGGGTTCGTAGACGCGAGGAATTCGTAGACGCGGTGGATTCGTAGTAGTATTTATATACAATATAAAATCATTCTCCAACAAAAAACAACAACACTGAGTGTCTTATTGCTTTATTAAAACACTACGTCTACGAATCTACCGCCAATACGTCTACGAATCCACCGGAAATATACGTCTACGAACCCGTCTTGATCTACGAAATCACCTACAGCCTTCTAAAATGCCTCTCAAAGATATTTATCTATGTTATTAATTATCCAAAACTGGCCCACTGTAAATATTTATAAATGATATCAAGCGCTATCTACAAGAGGTAGACAAAGAAAATCTACATTGCTGGAATTGAATCGTCATTTATACATCTTGGTCTTAATCTGAGGTCTTAATTAATGCTTTGTTATCACCGAAACACATTTAACATTATTACCCATAAGGTTGAAAATAACCGAGTTGATATTATTGATTTATCACCCAAAACTGTGTTCCACAGGAGATATCGCTTGTGTGAGATAGATTTTGCACAATGTCCTGTCACCGTCAACTACATGGCATCACAATGCTTTTACATCATCAAGTAATTACATCACAGTGCTATGACGTCATAATCATAATGACGTCACAATGCTATGACCTCACCGCACTGGAAGTCAAAAGGCAAAGATGTGCTCAGAGACGAACAGTCACTATTTTCACTTAAACGTAACAGAATGATTTTGGATATTAAATAGAATCTCACCCTCGTGTCTTCTGATATCAAATACATCAACACTCGTTGACAAAAGTAAAAATTGTAACTTGTATCAACTCGTGTTGATCTATTTGATATCAGAAGACGCTTGGGTGAGATTCTCTATATAAACACATGTGCACATATTATGTTTGCCCAGCAACCATTGTTTCAAGGGGAGATTTCCAGTATTTCGTCGTCTGTGACCGTGAGCTTATAAAGATTCTTCGTGACGCCACTGTATCTTACCGTCGCAAGAGAGGTGGGCCGTATCATGGCTATGTTCACGCGAATCACGTGAAATAGAATGGGTAATAAAGAAATTATTACACTCGAAAGTGTGCCATATGACTTTTACGAAACTTGTGCAAATTATGTATAACGCTCACTCTCGCTTGGGCCATACAAAATTCACACCCGTTTCGTAAAAGTCATATGACTTCCCTTCCTCGGGTATTAACCTCTATGACGTCATAGAGTTGAGGACAGGGATCATTCATATGCTCGGGCAATGTGGTGATGACGTCATGATGAAGACTTCATGCTGCTCAATAAGCCTCATTGCAGTTGTGTTCTGATATATTAATTCTATTGGGTGATAGATAAAATATCCCCGTCTATTCTATTTATCCTCTGTATATCTTCACGTGATTTGATAACAGTAGAAACACCGCCGGCAAATCTCTCATTGTTGTTACTTTAATCAACTTGTGTTGATTAAATTCACATCAGAAGATCAGCTCTAGTTAATAACAATCTTTGTGTAATTAATGGGTGTGTAGAAGTAGCTTCCTAATTACAAAATAATTAATGTTAAGCTTTATACGTAATGAGACCTGGAGAATTTCACATCATTCAATCAAAATTGCCCTTGGTATAATTGTATTTTAAAAAAAAAACAATGTTTGAATGATTTAAACCATAAATTGTATATACTTCAGTGATATGGCCAAATTCACCAAAATACTATAACTCTTGCCTTGCGGTATTTCCTTACCTTTTCTATGCTAGCAATTTCTGATTGCACTACCAGGTGCAGCATGTTGATACGTTGGTACAGAAAAAAATGACGGAATACAGCAAGACCTAAATAAGCCAGTGATAGAGACTGGAGGGGGACGTTGTCGTATTGCTAAAATTTACATATATTAATATCTATACTTTCCCTGGTAACATGCAGCATAAATGTATAATTAGAGTCTCTTGAGTTTGCAGACCTGAGTGTCCCTAATGGTTCTTGATATTAAATGGTATTCTGCATTTAAACACTCTTCTTGGTCGTTTCTCGGTCGATTACAGCATATCTTAAGGCGTTTGCACTACGTGATGATTGTTCCACGACGAACATACCAGTCTTATGAGGGAATTCGCTATTACAAAACCTAAGATATTTTCAAAGGAACGCCCAATCGAAATGCATATCCTCACAAATTCTTCTTTTGATATTTTTTGAGTTAGGGGTTCTGAACGCTTGTTGTTGCTTATAGGGTCTATTACTGAGTCTATACAAGGATTTAGATAGAGGGGATATATTATAAGAATAATCAACGAGTTGCGAGTAATTACGGATTATCTGTCCCGAGTTAATTATTGTGATAAACTCCGAGCTTTAGCGAGGAGTTTGACATAATAATTAACGAGGGACAGATAATTCGTAATTCCGAGCACCGAGTCGGTTATTCTTTTTCTTACCCAAGATCATTTTAATGCGTAAAAATCGAAAAAACAAGACCCCAATTCACGATCTTTGATTAGATTGTAAAATAGAAATTGTAATCATACGCCATTCATAAACTCTTTCACACCTTCAAAATGCGCACATCTAAATAGTTTGCAGCTTGCTCTATTTTTATCAGAACTATTCTAAAGTTACTGTTGAATTTTATTGCCAAAACGGTTTACTGACATAGTAAACAACTCGTTTATATTGTAAACTATGTCGCAGAATGAGAGATAATTAGCGAAAACGTGCATTAACACTGTTGGAATGCAAGATAGGAGTGTAATTACGTCACCAAATGACGTCATGGTTAATGACGTCACAAAGCAATGACGTCACGGCAGTGCAGCCGGCGACTCTTGCATGCTGCTTCGCCTTGCAAGTTTAATACTGTCATTACGGTCTCGGAAACTTAGGTTGAACATGATTTTATATTTAATACGTTTTACTGACGTGTGACTTCAATTAGGTATGCTCGAAATTGTTCAATTATGTGATTTAGCTTAAACAGGACAGCTAAGCAATTCATGAATGAGCGCAAAGTAGTTCCGTCAACCAATCAAAACGCAAGTTATATATAGAAAAACTGTAATTCCCATGACCATTATGAAAACTTTAATACCCGGAATATCTGTGCCCGCTTGGGTAAGAATAAAGTGTTTGAGTTCGGAATATGTTGAAACTCAGTTTGTACACATCATTGTATATACACATATTCTATTTGGACATGTTGTGCACAAACTAACCAGATGTCACACTAATTCGACGTAAATAAGTGTTGTGGCAATATAAAGATTGCCTAAAGAGGGAGTTTCGTAAGTTCACAGTGTAATTTAGTGTTCAAAGAAACATTAATAGAAATGACGATATAAAAACTGGAGAGTTGACTGACGGAACGATTTAGGATATTTTATGGCGCTTCGTTAGGTTTTATATGATTTTTCCAGTCACCGTTACTAGCGTTAGATTCAAAACTAGTATATTGTATATTGGCCTCAGAGTATCTCAATGCGGTTATTCAATTTGGATGTTAGATAATATGAAAAGGTTATTATTTTAGGAGACATTAATATATATTCAACACAATCTTCGCCTTTATTATAAATGTAATTTCTTGTCAAAAGACAATGTGGAAAGGAGATATAGGAGGAACGTTGTCCCCTGCTCATAATTAAAAACCACTGGAAAGCGAGAAAACCAAATAACTTGCAGCATATGTACACTAAACAAAGATAACCCTTGCTTCCTAAGAATATCCCCACTTCTCTCTACTGTATACAGATGTATGTAGAATATCCCCACTTCTCTATACTGTATACAAATGTATGTAGAATATCCCCACTTCTCTATACTGTATACAGATGTATCGAGAATATCCCCACTTCTCTATACTGTATACAGATGTATGTAGAATATCCCCACTTCGCTATACTGTATACAGATGTATGTAGAATATCCCCACTTCTCTATACTGTATACAGATGTATGTAGAGTATCCCCACTTCTCTATACTGTATACAGATGTATGTAGAATATCCCCACTTCTCTATACTGTATACAGATGTATGTAGAGTATCCCCACTTCTCTATACTGTATACAGATGTATGTAGAGTATCCCCACTTCTCTATACTGTATACAGATGTATGTAGAGTATCCCCACTTCTCTATACTGTATACAGATGTATGTAGAATATCCCCACTTCTCTATACTGTATACAGATGTATGTAGAATATCCCCACTTCTCTATACTGTATACAGATGTATGTAGAATATCCCCACTTCTCTATACTGTATACATATGTATGTAGAATATCCACACTTCTCTATACTGTATACAGATGTATGTAGAGTATCCCCACTTCTCTATTCTGTATACAGATGTATGTAGAATATCCCCACTTCTCTATACTGTATACAGATGTATGTAGAGTATCCCCACTTCTCTATTCTGTATACAGATGTATGTAGAATATCCCCACTTCTCTATACTGTATACAGATGTATGTAGGGTTTCCCCACTTCTCTATACTGTATACAGATGTATGTAGAGTATCCCCACTTCTCTATACTGTATACAGATGTATGTAGAATATCCCCACTTCTCTATACTGTATACAGATGTATGTAGAGTATCCCCACTTCTCTATACTGTATACAGATGTATGTAGAGTATCCCCACTTCTCTATACTGTATACAGATGTATGTAGAGTAGAGGGCGATTTTTGGCTCGGTGTGGTTAAACTATCGATCGTGTTTCGTCTGTATACGGCTAGGTAGTGGTTATAATATGGTATTCTGAAATTCTTGTGGAACACAGAAAGGATAAAAAGGTTCAATTGAGGACCAAACCGGACAGGAGACCAATGATGGGGGGAAAAGGAACCGTGGAAAAAAATAGCCTAATTTAAAGGAAATATTAAATTTATCTATATATTATTGTGTTGATAAATGTGCATATGTCATATTTATTCTATTTTGAACTTGAAATAAGGTTTCTATATAAAACATTTTACTGCCCTACTTCTTATTGTGTTGATAAATGTGAATATGTCATATTTATTCTATTTTGAACTGGAAATAAGGTTTCTACATTAAACATTTTACTGCCCTACTTCTTATTGTGTTGATAAATGTGAATATGTCATATTTATTCTATTTTGAACTGGAAATAAGGTTTCTATATTTATTAAACGTAATTATTTATACTTACCTGTTGACTTGACCTACTATGCCTACCTCCTCTCTAGGTATGCTATTTCAACCTTAACACAGACGAAACTTGAACAGTGGAGTAAGGGATGCGTAAAATCCCTATCCAAGGGCGGTAAGTCTGCATGGTCTCGTGACGTCACCACCGGAATATGCCACTCCCCGAAAGTCCCAAAAGGCAGGACAGACCAAGTGGGGAGGATGGGCGGGCCTAGCGCGTAGGTCTAGTCAACAGGTAAGTATAAATAATTACGTTTAATCAAAACGTACTATTATTTAAATACCTATCTGTTGACTAGACCTAATATGCCTAGAATCCCACTGCATGGAGGCGGGTCAGTAGATATGTGGTAGAGACGAGATCAGCAACAAGCCCTGAGTGTAAGCTAACCTACGAGTCCTCCACCCTGTGGTGAGGACAAGGCACAGCCCGGGAGATACCATCTCTACCGCTGAGCGGATCGAAGAGACAACCCAGCCACTCAACTTCTGATCAACACACTGCCCCCGACCCCAACGGGGAGGGGGTGTTAAAGCGAAGCTAAAGAACAAAACAACAGACAAGGAGCAAACAATGCAAACAAAGTTTATTACAATGAGCATCTAAGCTCCTAAGAGGACTGACCCCTTCTTGGTCTGGTTGGAGGGACCACCTTCGTGGACACTTGTGGACCCAGCCTAGAGATGCCTTCAAGATCTGCTGTGGAGACATCTCGTAGGTAATGGTTGGTGAAAACCTCTGAGGAACGCCAAAAACGTCCGAAACCGCGATGTTACAGTGGTAAGCCATCGTGGCTGAAACTGCACAGATCTCATGCGGGTTGGAACGCGAAGGAGGAGGCAGGTCAGCGGCCTTGTACGCATCAATGACCGCCGACCTCAGGTACACCCCCAACGCTCGCTTATCTAGCTCCTTGGTGCTCCTCGGCGAGTGAGGCAAGAACAGACGACGCCTGCCATCCCTCACTCTGCGGGTACGCTGCACGTACACCCTCAAGGCCCTAACCGGACACAGAGAGAGATCCACCTCTCCTGAGTCAGAACCCAGAGCCGGAATAGAGAAAGTACGGCCAGCCTCATCAGCTGCCTGGTTTTTGCAGACAAAGTCGGGAGCTAAACCAAGAAAGGCTGATCCCCCCTCCGTGACCTCAAAGCGTAGAAGGTCCGCCTGAAAAGCATGGATCTCAGAAATCCGAGCTGCGGAGGCCATGGCCACCAGAAAAATGACCTTGATGGTGAGAGGGAGGAGGGGTACGTCAAAGAGCGGTTCATACGTATCGGAGCGAAGATGGTTGAGCACAATTGCTAAGTCCCACTCAGGAGGACGAACTGGTCCTGCCGTCCACAGAACGGAAGGTTTTAACGAGGACCGACACATCTAACCCTGGCGACCTCTTCCTGAGGACGGAGAGGATAGCAGACATGTTGGTATTAATTGATGACGCCTTAAGATGCCTGGTGTTGCGTAGGTACACTAAGTACTCCGCCACCTGAGGAACTGAGGCTTCTGCCGGGATGAAATCCCTCTGAGCACAGAAGGAGGCGAAGGCCTGCCACTGGAAATCATAGAGTTTCCTCGTGGTCTTCCTATGAGAGGTAGCTATGGCATTGGCGAAGCACCTTGTGTAACCACTGCTCCTTAACCCTCTCTTAATACAAGCCAAGCGTGAAGGCAGAACACCTGAGGCTTCTCGTGTAACCTTCTCGTGTAACCTCTCCATGGCTGAATCGGAACAGGTTCCTGATGACAGAGCCGCCGGAGAGAAACGAACCACGGTCGGGCTGGTCACCAAGGGGTGACCAGAAGAAGACGAAGAACCTGAGTTGTCCCTATCTTGGCTACCACTTGGGAGAGGATGGCCGGCGGCGGAAAAGCATAGGCGACCATTGCCTCCCACCCTAACGAGAGCGCGTATAAGCCCATTGCTAGCGGGTCTGGTACTGGAGAGACATAGGTTGGCAATTGGTGATTGAGACATGTCGCGAACAGGTCTATTAGAGGGGTGCCGAACTGGAGACACAACCCCCTGAAGACTAGTGGATTCAGTTGCCACTCCGTCCGCCAAGATGTTCTTGGCACCTGGAATGTGGACTGCTCGAATGTCCAGGTCCACCTCGTCCACCAGCTGGAAAAGCCGGAGCGACACGCGTAGCAGAGACTCTGCCCTGGTGGACCCCTGCTTGTTTATTGACCAAGCAGCTGCTGAACTGTCCGTGTGGACTAGTAGACACTGGCCTCACAAGGGGGTCTGCCAGTGCTGAATGGCTAGACGTACTGCGTCCAACTCGAGGACGTTGATGTGCTGGTTCTGATCTGACAGAGACCAGACTCCCGCCACTTCACTAACCACCCTAGACGACGGAATAGGTCTATTGTGAACCTGAGCTGTGCCTCGAGAACGACAGGAGAACGGTCGTGAGCGAGCCCATCGTCCAAATACATTAGAAAATGAATGTCGCATTGGTGCAAGAATTTGACGATGGGCTGAGTCACACATGTGAACAGCCAGGGGGCGGACGAGATCCCGAACGGGAGGACGTTCCACTGAAAGTGTCTCCCGTCCAGAATGAAGCGGAGGTACCTGCGATCCCAACAGTGAATCGGAATGTGCAGGTACGCATCCTGGAGATCGAGAGACACCATGCAGTCTGAGCGCTCCAGAGATCGCATCACAGAGGGAAGCGTCAAGAGTCGAAAATATGGCGGCCGAACGAGGTAGGAGCGGTTGAATACCTTCAAGTCGTGAATGAGCCGCCATTTTTTCGAATTCCTTTTGGGTATGACGAACACTGGGGAGTAAAACCCCGGAGTTAGATGCGGGGTCAGGACCTCCTGCACCGCCCCTTTGGAGATTGAGATCTCCACCTGTTCCAAGGTCAATTCGAGCCGGTCCCTTGCCAAGGGACGCTCTCTTGGAGCACAGGTAAGAGGCGGAGGGGATGAGACGGGAATGCGGAATCCCTGATCCAGAATCCGACAAACGAAAGGGTCTAAACCTAACTGCACCCAGTTGCTGACAAAGGTTTGAAGCCGACCCCCCAACGAATCCTCCGACACCGTAACGAGTGGAGGAGGAAGAAGAGGGGGTGACCAAGAGTCACTTCCTCCGCTTCCCCTTCTGAGGGGTACGACCCCCAGAGCCGGGATGGGGGGACTTGGGGGACTGACCCGTGGATCCGCGGCCACGTCCTCCCCGCCGAAAGTCCGACTTGGCTTTCTTGTGGGATGGTTGACCTCTGCTGTGACCTTGACCCTGACGGAAATTAGTCAGAGGACGCTTAGGCGTAGACTGCCTCTGACTCACCAGACGATTGGTGAGGTCTTGCTGTTGGGCCTCCTGCCGCGCTCTGAGAACCTTGAGGATACGACCCCCAAAAAGAGAGTTGGCAGGGGCCTGTAGGAGAAAGCATTTCTGATCGGGGTTGAGACCTGAACGGTGTAGAAAATTGTCTCTGCGCATTACTGTAATGCTCGATGAAATTCGCGACGGTGATAGCATGATCTGTGCAAGGTCCGCGGCCACATTGCTGAATGCTTTGAAAAGCACCGGGTCACCCGACTCCATGCCAGCGTATGGCGCCGGCAAGCTTCGCCTGACAGGTGAACGCCACGTTGTTGCCCAACCCTAACACTGTGCGAGCCTCTCTGTCGAGATGCGTAAGCTGCGCATCAGTAACACGATGGGGCGGTTCGGGGGAGATCAAACGAGACGCATCCTGATCAAGAGCAGGCGGGACGAGTTGAAAAGGAGTCACAGAGGTACAAAGGCAATTGACGCCGGCGCTTATCGGACACCACTAATGGCGGAAGCAGACGGTTTGAGACCGCAGACGAGATGACCTGTTCCATATCCTCGGAGGCGTCCAGCAGGAGCCTATGAGGTGGAAGGGCGAGACAAAAGGAAGCCTTCTTTGCTGCGGACGAGCGAGGTCCCGACACGCTGACCTGACTGAGTGGTACCTCCGCAAACGAGGCCACCTCCGACAGCATGGCGACTGAGTCGACAACCGGCGGATCCTCCGACAACCCCATACCCTCCGCATCCGATACTATATTGATGAACGGAGGGTCCTATACGTCAACGAAGCGAACGTCACGCTCCGCCGAGTCTGGCAAGAATCACGGGTGGGCGACACCACCGTGACACGTCGTGTAGGGGTGTTAGAAACACGCGAGGAGGCAGCGTACCCGGAGGCCCTTAACGACGTAGGACGCGAACCCTGAGACACGCAGTCCGCATTGGGTTCACGACCTAGCGTAGTAGCAGGGGTGTTGAGTCAAGTAGAGTCGAGTCTAAGGCGATAGACTGGCGAAGCGAGTCACTGGCGAGACGATGCGAGTCAAGTTGAATCAAGCCTAAGGCGAATGACTGGCAAAGCGAGTCACTGGCGAGACGATGCGAGTCAAGTAGAATCAAGCCTAAGGCGAATGACTGGCGAAGCGAGTCAAGTAGAATCGAGCCTAAGGCGATAGACTGGCGAAGCGAGTGACTGGCGAAGCATGTGACTGGCGAGATGATGCGAGTCAAGTAGAATCGAGGCTAAGGCGAATGACTGGCGAAGCGAGTCACTGGCGAGATGATGCGAGTCAAGTTGATTCAAACCGAAGGCGCATGACTGGCGAAGCGAATCACAGGCGAAGCGAGTCACTGGCGAGATGATGCGAGTCAAGTAGAATCAAGCCTAAGGCGAATGACTGGCAAAGCGAGTCACTGGCGAGACGATGCGAGTCAAGTAGAGTCGAGCCTAAGGCGATAGACTGGCGAAGCGAATGACTGGCGAGACGATGCGAGTCAAGTAGAATCGAGGCTAAGGCGAATGACTGGCGAAGCGAGTCACTGGCGAGACGATGCGAGTCAAGTTGATTCGAACCGAAGGCGAATGACAGGCGAAGCGAGTCACAGGCGAGACGATGTGAGTCAAATACCAACGGCGAGTGACAGCTCACAAAAACGTAGACGACGAGATAAGTGAGGTCACTGACGAGTCGAAGGTGAAGCCAACCGAAGTAGACGACGAACTATCGGCAGATTCACCTGATCTAGGGATCTAGGGACTGGATGAAGGTACGACCTAAGGCCTTGCGAACCGAGCAGTCACCCGACGAAGGTGAGAGAAAAACAAAAGACACGAATTGCACTTGCAAAGCATGCAGCCACCCGACAGGTAGCACACAGCTAGCACATGTCAACAAGGCCCCTTGTAACTCAACACCTACCTAAAACAGATTGTCTAAACAACCTGTTAACGACGAACGTAGATTAAGGCGTTGATACTATCTCTTAAATAAATAAGAAATTGAAAGCAAGTTAGCAACAAAAGCGCTAAAAATACCCAGTCTCAGAGCAAAACATACACGTCTGTCTTGCCTTGCAACTGAAAGGAGAGTGACATATTCCGGTGGTGACGTCACGAGACCATGAAGACTTACCGCCCTTGGATAGGGATTTTACGCATCCCTTACTCCACTGTTCAAGTTTCGTCTGTGTTAAGGTTGAAATAGCATACCTAGAGAGGAGGTAGGCATAGTAGGTCTAGTCAACAGATAGGTATTTAAATAATAAACATTTTACTACCCTATTCCCGTTATTGAAGGGGATCTGGTCAAATGGGCCGAAGGATGAAAAGGCTGATAAAAAAATCAAAAGGGCCGAGTGAAAAAGTCAAAAGGGCCGAAGTAAATAGTCATAGGGGCCGAGGAAAAAGGGCCGAAATAAAAAAAAAAAGTTATTTTACGGTTTAATGTTTTTAAATCATCTTTAAAACTTTAATATTACAATTTTTTATCATTGCCATTGTACCTTGTAAACATTCGAGATAATAAGGATATAAGGATATAAGGATGATTTTTCAAAAACAGACAGACACTGGGACAGATATATTAGTCTAATTCGGGACTGACATATCTCCAATGATATCTCTTTACCACAATTCGTATCTAGTAGTTACTATATTCATTTGTATTTATAATATGTATTTTCCCCCACAAAGATGTCATTATCAGTTTGTAACGATCTCATATCTTTATTCGTATATTTTGCTTATTAGGGTATACTTTTGTCATCATGAGTAGAAAAGTATGACTTTGTGTATTTACAATTGGGCAGAACTACATAACAATTGTGTACATAAGGCCGGATGAATCAATCAGTCATGCCTTGTAAAACAAAGGTTTTTGAATCATTTTGTTCTCAATGTATATGTTACCAGTTTGGTTTTAGTAAGATAATTTACTGAACAGTGCTGAACAATAATAGTGCGACAATAAAAATATTCTCGGCTCTTTTGACTTTTTCCTTCGGCCCTTTTGACTATGCAGTTCTCGGCCCTTTTGACATTCGGTCCTTTTGACTACAACCCTATTGAAGTAAGTCTTTTACGCCGACTGTAGATAAAGGGAAATAACTCTTCAGAGCCTATACAACGAATCAACTGTTCTGTCTTAATAACACAACATTCAGCAAGTCGAAACTGTGTCAGACATGTCAGATTTCAACGTGATATGTTGCATATCAAGTGAGGTCAGTGAAATATATTCGTTTTACATTTCATGCAAATAATGCGTTTATGTAATTATTGATAATGAAATAGATAAACTAACCTCGTATGTAAGAAAGAGAGTAAATTCCGTTAGACAGACACTATTTTACAACTGTGTATCATTTTGAATTTATGTTTACGAGTGTTATAAAGTTTTAGTATGTCAATAACAGTATTACATAACAAGGACATATAGGGACAGAGATCACATATGCACATGCATGAACTCGAGTTTCCAGTCCTTTCTATTTTACATCCTTGTACATAAGTTAATTATGAATATGAATTCTTGTAGGAATCATGTCCCGTTTAATCAAATGCCTTGCAGAATTGTGCAGAACGTCTTATTAGCATTATTTAGAGAAAAACGTAATGTGATAAATAATATTGCAATTCCAATTAAATAAAGACATCATTTGCATGAAATGTAAAATAAATATATTTCACTGGCCACACTTGATATGCAACATATCGAATTAAAATTGATATCCTTTTTGTCTTGAGTGTAGTCGTTGAATTATCGTCACCAGTTACAAAAGCTGAGGTCAGATTTCCGTTTATTTCGCAAGAATTAAGGGATTTGTGTTCTTTAAACTTATAACTATCTTTGATTGACAAATAATTGGCTGTTTCCGTTTGTGGCAGAACCCTGCCGGGATAAGCAGGACTTGATTGACAGATGACATGTACAAGTAGGTCGGAAGGAGAACAACCTGGAGTTATCTGCCCCCAACAGCACCACAGGGACAAGCAAGCAAATACAAAACAATACGCAGTCGACGATCAAGATCCTCACAAGTAATAGTAAAGAGATGTAATGAGGTCATTTTCAAAATGTTGTCATTGTATTGTTCTACAGTAGTATGTACCAATACTCTCCCATCCAAATAATTGCATAAAACATATAAACATGTAGGCCTATGGGTTATATCCATGTATATATGATTTGCTGTGCTTGAAATTCTACTTTTCTTCTATCCTGAGCCACCTCAACCACCTTTTCAATGAAAAAAAAATGATTGCATTTGAGACTTGATTTAAATTTTTATCATTTTAAGACTAGTTGATCATTTGCGTGGATTAAAATACATTGCATATGTGTTGGTATCGTTTCTTTACAGGTAGTTCTACTCCACAACTAATTAAAAGGTAGAGTGCTAAGCCTTGTATCATTTTGCTTTTTTTAATAAAAAACACGAACCTTTGATGTAGTCTACATATTTTCAGTTTTCATAGTTCACACCAAGTTTTGTTAATATGTTTTGAAAATAAGTTACAGATCTTCTAATGTCACAGTATTGGGCGAATGTGGACGCACGCCGCTTATTGTCAATGTTTTTCTACGTGTTATAAGATATTGGTTAAAAATTATTAGAATGCCTGAAAATCGTTCGGTAAAGCACTGCTATCATATGCTTCATAATTCTGATACCCAAGGTTACAAAAAATGGATAACATGTGTAAGATTTTTACTATTGTCGTATAGTTTTGCACATGTTTGGCAAGCTCAAGATGTTGGCGATGTAAAACAATTTATTAGTATATTTAAATCGAGAACGAAAGATGTGTGGATGCAAGACTGGTCCGCTCGTGTGCATGAATCTTCAATTTTACAATCCCACTGTGACTTCAAGACCACCCCTCGAATGGAGCCATATTTAAATCAAATAAAATCACCCAAACTGCGTCGTTCCCTCTCTAAATTTCGATGATCTTCTTCCGAACTAAAATAGTATCACATAGACGCTCTATTTCGAGTACAATAATCGCGGCAATGTGCCCATTTTGTGGGTATGGTATTGAAGATGAATACCATACTTTATTAATTTGTCCATTATACACACAGTTAAGGGACAAGTTTATACCACTTTATTATCACAGATATCCAACTAAATTTAAGTTCATTCAACTACTGTCCAGCCATGATAATATTATTAACAACCTAGCACTTTTATATGTGACAAAAATGTTCAATGTTCGGAATGCAAATATTGCGCTTTTATAACAACCTAAAACATATATATGTCTTATTGTACTATAGGCCTCACAGGGCATCATCTACGTATTAAGAGGCTGAGACTGAGTCATATTTTCAGCAAGTCTAGACTTACTACATATGAAATTGAACGCATTTATTAAATTAATAGAATTACATTAATGGTTTGGTTAAAGCATTAATTTTTGTATGCACTAAGAAAAGCTTTTAGAACAAGTTCTCAAATTAAGAATCCGTACATCACATTGATCACAGCTAAAATAAAAACATATTATAGACTTAATTTGTATCTATTTACATAGACATTCGTATTTTGTATGACGTAATCGTAAACAACAATCTAGAATTGACTGGTTGGAGTAGAATACGCTAGCTGTTTCAGTTGTATCAAAATATAGTTTAGTCCAGCATGCTAGACGTCTTCCTACGTCGACGAACGTCGGGTGCGCAGTCATCGCACATAAACCGACGTTTAGATTATCTGAACTAAATATATTTGAGAGGTTTTTTGTTTATTTTCATTCGAAATTTGCATATCTTGAATCATTCGTAGAAGAACTGTAACTTTTACATATGTTCCCCACCATGTCCCTATTACAAGATTTAAGCATCCAATTAAATAGTTAATTTCCTAAAACATGTTGTGTTATCTTAATGACCATAAAACCCTTTTTAATTAGGCCTACTGCATGTAAGGATATATCATGACACGTTGCCGGACAAACCCTGCTGAGCTATTCGAGTGGGCGGGGCGTGATGAAATCTACATCACTTGCGGCACGAGTAGCACGGAATGTCACATTCAGCCGATGCATATCGTGTAGGAAATATATTGTTTTGACATACAAGAATTAAACAATGATTTCCCCTGATAGTGAAGCTGGTTCATCAGCCACGCCCATGCTATTTATGTGCCGATTGTTCGTACGATGTTTTGTTCTGAGTGGGTGTGAGAATCTCTCAATGTCAGATAAAATGTTCAACATATGAATGAATTCTAGTATGAATTGAAAGACATATATTTGCTGCAGAGATCCTTTTCCAAATTTATGGCATGGCATGGCATGGTGTCCGGCGTCCGTCCGTCCATCCGTCCGCCCATCCGTCCGTCCGTCTGTAAACTTTTCGCATTTTCATCTTCTTCTCCAGAACCACTTGGTCTGGGGAGCTGAAATTTTGTGTGCAGACTCCATTGCTAATGGGGATTCTAAATTGTAGATTTAGTGACCCTGTGACCCCAAATTGGGTCACTGGGGTCACAACCCCAAAAACCTATTTTCATCTTCTTCTCCAGTTCCAAATGGTCTAGAGAGCTGAAACGTTGTGTGCAGACTCCTTGGCTAATGGGAATTCTAAATGGTAGATTTGGTGACCCCATGACCCCAAATGGGGTCACAGGGATCACAACCTTAAATACCTTTTTCATCTTCTTCTCAAGTTCCAAAAGGCCTAGAGAGCTGAGCAGTTTTGTGCAGACTCCTTGGCCAATGAGAGGGAGGTAATTTAAAGGAAACAACAGTAATGAATTCAATCTTCAAGTGTGACATTATTTGTAGGGGATTTTTATCTCTGGCCTCAAAGATAGATCAGAGGGGTAAATATAAGGACCTTAACACCTATTTCATCTTCTCCATTTAAAGTGCTTCCTATGTGTTATACCTCTCACCTAGAAGTTGACATTTTGAATTAGTTAATGTATATAAAGCCTGATGAGCTACAGAGCCCACGGCTCTATTTAAAAAAAAATGTTTCTGTTGTTTAGAACATGTTCACATATTACATTGGACTTGTGACGTCATCTAATTATTCTCACTCCATTATTTTTCAGCAATGGATTGTTGCACATCATATCAATGTTCTAAAGCTGATCTGAACTATGAATTGATGGGAGTTGGGGTTTAACATTCAAGAATAGTTCACCTACATCAAGACTGTTGGTATTATTGCAGGGAGAAAAGCCCAACACGCCATGGTGACTATGCATTGCGGTGAAACCTGCGAGCATCGACTGGAACTAGCAAACCATTGGTGTACTGCGCTGAAATTCAGTGTAGCATTGCACTCAAACCTTATTGCATGTAGAACTGCCGAGGCCCTGTTGGGATTTGAACCCCGGACCTCTTGATCCGAAGACGAACGCGTTAACCACTGCACTTCTCTATCTCGCCCAATAACCTTTCGAAACATGTTTTGCTTTTCAGCAAAAATAAGCACCGAAACACAAAATAAAGCAACTTTTTGTCTTTTATCATCAGCAGGAAGCTGCAAGTCACTGATGTATGACTGAGATTGTAAATTGGAAGATTGACGTACTTTTTCTCCTGTTACCAGTTTTTATTTATAACGTTTGATTGGGTTGTCACACAGGAAACTATCAAATGTGTTTCGTCACGCGAAGTTCTCTTTCTATTCATCGATTGTCGATATAAATGACAGACAACAAGAAGAGAAAACAGGTTAACAATCTCTACATGCTGTTTCAGGGGGTATACATCCCATTTGACATGGAATTGTTCTGTTTATTACACTCATTCTGCTGTACAATCGCTAGTGAAGCTTTCACAGTGATTGTACAAATAAGACCCCTTGTGGAACTCTGTAAACAGATAAAATCTTCTATATTGGCCAAATGCCTGTTCAGTCCTGAAGAAAAAACAGACGCACCCATTTTAAATAAAGATGATTTTCCTTGTCTGACAACTTCATTGTGTGGAAGTTATATAAGCGAACACAATACAAATTGGCTTATTCTGTTTGTCTAAATAGACTTTTATAATCCACCAATTCCTTCGTTAAGGGAACCGATTTTTTACTGAAGTTAGGCAAATAGAACATATTAAAATCTCTGATATGGGCTCTCCTCCCATTCTCTTCAAACAGAAGTTACTCCCTACAGGTTTTCTATTTTTACGATAGAAAATCTGAAGGGAGTAATCTCTGTTGGAAGAGAATGGTTAACAATAGGCTATATATAGCAGAGGTACGTAGAGGTACGTAGACATCTGCTCATCATATCCTTTTTGTTCAATGAATAACGAAACAACTTTTGTTAGACGTGTTTCACTTCTTTGTCATGTTAAAGGGAAAGTTCTATCACCGATCTATCGGCAGCATCCTCCATCTTGGTTTCTTGGCATTTCGTGAACTGAAAACACGCTATATTTAACCCAATTTAAAATGTTTATGATAATAAAACGTATACACTGATAGAATATTCACATAGTAACACATAACGTATCATAAAACTAATAAACAATATGCTGTTAGGCCGTAGCAAATTTTGTTCCACTCGCAGCGCCGCATTCTCTTCCCACAGAGGTTACTACCTTCAGATTTCCGATCCTATACTCCCTGTTGTTTTACGCTTGAAATCGGGAGCGGATTTGTCCTGATTTGTTTGCAATTGAATCTAGTTTTGCAATCAGCGACGCCGTTGTAAAAGTGACATTTGCCAATGACACGTCATAATGATAAAATAAACGTAAGGCCAACATTTTCTCGTTTTCCTGAGTTTTCTGTGTTTTCCTCGAAATATGCTATTTGATTTTGTGAAAACTATTGATCATAAACATACTTATAAATAAAGAAGACCAAATCAGACACAAATACCAAAAACAGTTCATTTGTGTTATTTACATCAGACATATTCGAATGACATATGCTAATGAGCAAGACCCTTCAGAGTAAAATGCCAAGATCTTTGAACCCACCCGGTCCACATGGCCAATTAAAGATGAGTTTTCATTGGTTAAGAAGCAGGGACACGGTATGAGATTTCTCTTTCCACCGCTAGGGGATTTTGGTTCTGCTCCCGATTTCAATTGAAAAACAACAGAGGGTAGGATCGGAAATCTGAAGGGAGTAACCTCTGTGGGAAGAGAATCGAAATCTGAAGGGAGTAACCTCTGTGGGAAGAGAATGGCAGCGTCGATGAATGGCTCCAATTCTCATTGTTTGTATGTTTCAACAAAGGTGCGCTTGTCTTTATCAAGTTGTGAAATGTAAAGTCATCAAAGAATTAACTTCACTAATATATTTGAATTTGACTGTTTTAATCGTGTATTAACAGCATATATGTGTACACGGGAATATCATATCGAATTTCGTTTCTACAAAAAATACCCCGATAGAACCCTCCTTTTAAACCTGATATATAATGCAAAATTGAAGACCCCGTCGCTTTAAACTTACCAATAAACCATTTATAATTTCCAGACAGACATTTTCGTACGTTGTCCACTTCAAATAATTCATCCACATAGTATCGATTTTAGTGTCAATCAACACTTCTCTTTGAAGTTAAACCAACGACATCTTTCAAAAACCTTTTAGAAATTGTTGAGATTAAGAGAAGCCATTCCATGGAGGATCAATTCTCTATTTAAAAATGTGTTACAATGTGTTCAACAACCATACTCTAATACTGCCTTCTATCACGTAAGCTTTGTTTGACATTTAGCCTCTGAAATGAATTTTGTTTAAATTTCAAAATTTGAATAGAATTAAATTATAAGGAGCCTCTGAGATGTGTTCATTTCCTTATACTTAGACTTGCCTCATTGTAGACTTGCCTCTTTAAAATTAAGGGGCTGGATGACAGACAAACGTAAGCTGTAAAAAACCGAATGTGAGGAAACTGTATACATATAGATGAAATTTGATCATGTGTGAAACGAGGTAATACTATAAATCATCAAGACATATTACACATGTTCATGAATAAATGATATTCTAGCCTACCATTAATACTGATATGATATCAGAAAGCAATTATGCCCTGACCTGACATATAGCTGTATTAGCGAGAGATGAGAGGCTTTTGCAGTGGTTGATGCGAGTTACGTTGTGTGAGAAGTGATGGTAGATGCGAAAGTGTGAACTTACACTGCTATATTTGATAATTATTGTCCCTCTTCTGTTATTTTATGCATGGTTAATAAACCGCAAGTTTTCCAGAAATAACGTTTTAACAGTTAAATATATTGGAACAAAATTTATTGTCTGAAAACTTAAATAGGTTGAATGAAAATTTGAAATATAATTAATTGAATGAAATAAAGTATGAATAGACCATTTTCAACACAATTATCTAAAATCCATAGATGCTTGTCCAAAGTTGTCCAAACACATTCATTTGTCAATAACTTGCTGTGTTGACGTATTAGCTACTTACTTTGGTCCATGATATACTACTTTAAAAGTTTATGCTTTTAGTCAGGAGTTATTGCCATATATTGACAACAGGCTGTGTTCCATTCGTCTGGATGCTATATATACTAATCAAATGTAGGATGGCTTCAAACGTACACACATGATGGATTATGATGCAATTCTGCATACAATTAATTGAAATCGTATGGCATCATAAGCTAATTTTGTGTTAATGTTCTACAACTGTTTATTTGAGAAAAACCCGAAAATATCAATAAAAACAACAATATGTAGTTATACTATACCTCTATTTAGCCGAATACTACTCCTGCTTTCTCCGAACACCGGCTCAATCTGGCTATTTTAAAATCAAGGCTCCTTCAGTCCCCTGATAGTTTTATCAGCTTTTATCTCGTATCGCTATACATAATCAGCCAATGACATTAGTTTAACTACAACGACATTGACAGTGCTCCGATGAGAACACCGACGAGCGACCAACAACTTTCCTATCACGAGATTTCATTGGCTGACAAACTATATTTAAATCAGTGAGGAATCAGTAACAAACGCCGTTATGGATGGTATGTAGTGGATTGTGAGCATCGTCTTAGGTTTCCATCAAATTAACAAGAAAACAACCCGGATCTTACTCTCCCTTATACGCGTTAAACAGGAAACATGATGACGTCACATAATTTCATGTCGCGTAGGTCAAGAGTTAAGTTTGCCCCAAGGTCAGATTTCAATCACGAACCATTCAGCAGGTGGACCCAGTGACCTGGAGTACGTATGTTTACGCGAAGGTTGGACGAGTATTTGACAACCGGTATCAAAGCCAAATAGTAGGAAAGCTTAGTCAGCACAACGACATGGTTATTTGAGAATACCTGTACATACATACCACATAGTAGTTATACACGTGGTCACGTCGGTTAGTCTAATTTTAATTGATTAACGTATCTCTGTAAGCTTACAGTTTACATTTCTCGTATATAATATAGCTATCGTCGATGAAACTTTGCACCTATAGTCGAACTGTAGATTGGTTCCAATTGTATTGAGAAATGTGTAAGATTTAATGTTTGTCCTTTCTCTCGACAGCAGCTTTAGTCCTCCATGCCATACATCCGAAAATGATTATTTCATTTACGAATTTTCCGAAATAAAAGATCAAGCAATGATAGCTTAATATATATACATTCAATATTTGTGTCTATTCTGTAGTAAAAGCTTATATCTCGGTAGCTAATGGCGCATGCTCTTGCTCCAACACTTAGATTATGAAAAAAGTGATTCTGAAAACATCACCATTTTATTAAATATTGAAAATGAGCTTCTGAGAAATGGGGTTTTCATATCCTTTTCAATATCTAATAAAATAGTGATATTTTTAGAATATTTTTTCCTGAGTCTAAATGTTAGACTAGGTATGACTTGGTGCTAATGCTACAATCAGACCTGTCAAACGTTTTTATCTTTTCCTCATGTTTGAGGGTAATTCAAAACTTTCTAAGCTAAAACTAGAAAAAAAATCGATGCGAGATGTATTTTCTACGCCTCAGTTTTCAACATATTCTCCTCTCGCGTTAATACACTTGTTCCACTGATGGTGAAGCGTTTCAATTCTATTGTGGAAGAAACTTGGTTTCTGCCCAAGACGTGTCTGGCAAATATTCTGAAGAATTGCATGCACAAGGAAATTGAATAATCTGTGTAACTCGAACAACCCGTTTACAGAGCTTACAAGACACCATTTCGGTTAAGTTTCTCTTCTAAAAATTCGAAAAGGTTTCCTCATACAGTAATTAAATGCTTTGGATAACGTATATTTGGATATCGTATATTTTCATTTTATTAATTAAATAAACATGATTGAAATTGCATTATTTGTTACTTAGTGTACATTTTAACAACGCGGTAATCATACAACTAAACTTGCTACAAGGGAAATGAAGATGCGAGGTTCGAGGTGAGGTGAGGTGAGGTGAGTTGGGGTTTAACGCTGCTTTCAAGAGTTTTCCACTAACATGTTGTATATCGCGGCTGCTAGTATCATGACAGGGAGAAAGCCCGTAACGCCATGTGGCTATGCATTTCGGTGAAACCAGCGAGCATCGGCTGGAACGAGCGAACCATGGGTGGTACTACGCTGATATTCAGTGTAGCATTGCACTCAAACCTTACTGCGTGTAGAACAGTTCTCTACTGCAGACAAAGTTGCCGTGCCCCTGGAGTGCGAGGTTCGAATCCTTCCAGGAGCTCGGCAACTTTGTCTGCTGTGGAGAACTGTTCTACACGCAGTTAGGTTTGGGTGCCATTGCTAAACTGAATTTCATCGCAGTACCATGTATGGTTCGATAGTTCCAGCTAGTGTTCGAAGGTTTCACCGCGGTTTCCCTACCTTCTGTAATTCTAGCAGCCGTGATATAAGTGAGATACTCTTGAAAGCAACGTTAACGCAATCTTGCCTCAGCATTCACTGGTGAGGGAAACCAGAAAACAGTAATTGACAAGTGACACGTGTTGTTCACATCAATTGAACGTTGGAGATACATAAACACAATTACAGTTCTGTAGTAATAATTTCAGCAATCTTGATATCAGATTTATAGACAAAATTTATATAAAAACTTGACTGTTGTACACTTCTCTTATAAATTTACACACTCACAGATTAATATAAATGTGTCTCTAACAATGCGTTTTGGAGAAAACATCTTTACTGATGGAGAGTAACTAAAATCTCCCTTATAACTCTGTCATCTATTGTTATACTTTTGGAACATGTAAACAAATATTTGAATGTATCGTTGCCAGGTGTGTATGCAAAATACATTTTAGTCTCTACACAATGAAATCACCGGTACAGAATCTTCATATTTTGGAAGATATATTTCTAGTAGAAATCTAACCGTATATTATATAATACACCCTTTACATAGTATGAGGTGACAACTATCGACAATAGAATTTATAGTCACCGGATCCTGTGATACCTCAACATGGATTTAATTGGCACGTGACATTTCAATGCCTCTCAGACAGGACATTAGATAAGATGTTGAATTTAAACTGACGAGATCTAGAGTTCACAAAAAATGAATTCTTTTTGTCCACTCTAAAATACACCGTCCAAATGCAGTCGTCAACTTTCATTAATTCTCATTTCACAAATTGTTATTATTTTGTATCCTTATTTGCTTAAATTCAAGACAGGAATCTGTTCAATGGGTAATATGATATACAATTTTGTATAGATGATATTTGACATTTTTCGTCGAATATCATGTATACCTTATCGAGTGATGAAGAAATGTATATGTTCACGAGTGGCGCATATTTCCAAAAGACAATGCAAATCACCTCGCTTAATCACGGTCCTCGTATGATTGTAAGTGTTATTATCAATATGGATTTCATTTTAATAGAGAAATGCGTTATTTCACCGCAGAACATATAATGTATTGGGTATTATAACAAATCATATTTTAATTGAGCATAGTATTACGTTTGAATCCGAGTTCATCAGCATAATTTCAGTTTCGACAGGAAAACACGTTGACCATGAAGAAAGCAGTTCCGGGTAAACAGGAAGTGGGTGCTAGAATACAGGAAGTATAACACGCGCCTCCACGTCAGCTGACTCAGCGATACTACACGTGATGTGAATGGTCTCATTAATGTTGAGTGACGTGCGCTCACGGTAGGATATGACATAGAACAAAGATTTGCATCTGCTCAGGTGAATGTGCTGCTAAAGGATGAAGAAAGACTGGAAGATTCTTCATTCTGGCCTGAAAACATTGTAGTTAAACCGTGGCTTTCAAGAGAACAGAACATCAACGAAAAATCACAGGTTATTCAGCAAAATGGAAATAACTAATACCTTGATACTAATGTGTTGGAATGCGCGAGGCATCATGTCTAGCGTACCTTACCTCAACACCTGCTTACTGGAACACCAGATTGATATTTGTGCCATTGCAGACCATCAATTGAGAGAGTACAACTTAATGTTCCTTACTGTTCTAAATAATAACTTTCTTGCTGTGGCTAGCCCAGCACCCGATCAACATTACCACCCATCTAGAGCTTACGTAAGTGGGGGAACTGCTATATTATTCCACAGAAGGCTTTAAAGATATATAACAGAACTTAAAGTTGACTGTGACAGTGGTCATAACTGGTATTGAACTGGATAACCAAGAGAACACTTCATCTTTCTTCCTCTCTGTATACTTACCTCAATCAAACAGATCATTAAATGTATTCATACACTACCTGCAACATCTGAATGATATCTGCAAAGCTTTCTCTCTGAGAGGGAAGGTTATAATCATTGTTGACTTCAACTCAGCATTAACTGGACCTAGATACTGTAAACCACTCGATGAAAGAGGAAGAGCCCTTACAGAATTTGCCGAGAACAACAATCTAGAGTCAGTAAACCTGCAATCTAACTGCAAAGGACCAGTCTGGACGTTCCAATCCTATGAAGGTGGGCCCCAATCTGCAATTGACCATATCCTTGTACCAGATGAACTTATAGATCTCGCTCATCATGTCGAAATTAAAGACGACAATCCCGACAATGTGTTTGATCACCACCCTGTATTGTGTTCAATCACAGTAAACATAATAGAAGATCCATACCAACCCCAGTCACACTTCTCAAAACTGGCTTGGGACAAGGCAATACGAAACTGTACACTAACAGACTACACAACCAGCGTATCCAATCTTCTATGGCCTGTCACCCTGCCAACCCCAGGATGCCACACAGAGGACATTGGGATATTCTATGACGAAATTGTATCCTGAATGATTGAGTCAACAAATCAGTTTATCCCACAATCTCATTTCTCAAAACATTTAAAACCCTATTGGAAAGGAGCCGTCAAACAGCATCATGAGGCAATGTTGCACTATAGAACCACATGGATACAAAGTGTGCGCCCAAGAGGGATGGAGCACGAGGAACTCAAGCTGTACAAAAGTTCAAAAGATTCTTTCAGACGTGCACTCAGAAAAGCAGCTGATAGCTTTGAAGATGAAGAATTTGACAAGTTAAACAAGATGTGTGAGGTGGACCAGAAACTGTTTTGGGCGCTACTAAGACGCGGTGGTAAAAAGCAAGACATATCGTGCCTGATAGTTAAAGACACACATATGAGACAACCACAAGAAATATGTGATGCCTTAGCCGTAGTTCAACAATGTTAAACGTGGTGGTAGGCGCCATTTTGTATCCCACAATGCAATGCGTAGAGGTGTTTCAAAACTGGAATTTCAGATTAAAGCGAATCAAGCACTTAAAAAAGATCGTAAAAATATTGTTTTTCCCAAAATGTGTCTTGAAAATAAAATGATATCTCCATTGTGTTAATAAATAGATACAACACGTCATGTAGAAATAAACCTAAAAAAAGTCATTTACAAATTAAAATGTGTTTTCCAGTTACCATTTCGAGTTTTGAAACACCTCTACGCATTGCATTGTGGGATACAAAATGGCGCTTTCCATTAGGTTAAAGTGGGGGTTGTCAATACTAGTCATGTTTGAGAGTTTCAATCGGCAAAACAAAAACAGCTATGATAAATATAATGACATGAACCTGTTGACAAATGAATAAACTATGCATATAAGGTAGGTTTGTAATTTGTCATGAACATTTTCAGTGATTTTGAAGCCATATTCGTTCCGACGATCACAGCGTTGGAATTTGCGCCGAGAAAATAGCCTTCATCGGTTAAACGTGGGGTCAGGCCAATAATCAACATCCGATAATAAATGAGGCCTACCACCACGTTTAACATTGTTGAACTACCTTAGCCGATCATCTGAAAGATGTATTCAAGGATAAGTCTGAACCCCACTTTGTGGAATCCTTCAGGACTGAGGTTGACGAAGAAGTGGATAGAATACGAAGAAAAATAACAGCCGCACATAGCGTTGAGGATATCAAATATACAACAGCCGAGGAGGTCACTACCTTTGTTCTTCTTTTTAAAAGAAACAATGCAGCTGGTGAAGACGAACTTACCTATGAGCACCTGAAGTATGGTGGTAAATATCTGCATAAATGCCTGTCTACTCTCTTCAATTTAATCCTCTACTCAGGGCATATCCCAAGAGCCTGGAAGCGAGGAATTATTGTTCCAATATTTAAAGGAGGTGGTAAATCCAGGATGTGTACCGATTCTTACTGAAGTGTTACCCTCCTACCAGCTATCTTTAAAGTCTTCGAATTAGTCTTATCAAGACGACTCCCTCAAATAACAGACTCAATAAGCGTCCCCAACAACCAACAGTATGGATTTCAAAAGGGAATGTCCTCAATTCACACCTCATTCGTTGTACAAGAAACAGCGTATCATTACACTGAACGCTCTGACTCAGTTCTTGTTGCTTTTGTTGCAAAACTTTGTCTCCTATACATTGACGAGCTATTACAAGACCTAGCCAAATCTAAGAAAGGATCTATGATACTTGATGTCAGTATTACAGCCCCGACACAGGCGGATGATATCACCCTTATAGTCCCAACTGCAGTAAATCTCCAGAACATGGTTTCCACATGTGAAGAATATAGTGGGAATTGGCGCTTCACATTCTCACCAACAAAGAGTAGAGTTCTTACCCTCGGATCCATCAAGGCAGCCAAATTGTCAATAACATTGTACGGTAAAGTGATTCCAACTACCAGAGAAATAAAGCATGTTGGCATCTAACTCTCAGCAGACTACAACTCTTGGAACCGGACACTTGAGGCTTGCTCCAAGATGAAGTTATCGACCATGGCACTGCTAAGAGGTGGACTTCACATCAGAGGACTAAATCCCATCGTCAGCTCCAGCTTAATCAGATCTGTCTGCATCCCAAAGGCTTTATTTGGTTGCGAGCTCTGGTCTGGGATAAGTAAAGCTGAGCTCCTCACCCTGGAACGAGCCCAAAGATTTGCCCTCAAACTGGTCCAAGGTCTTCCTCGTAGTACAGGAACGGATATATACAATGCATTACTTGGATGGACCTCACTTGAATCGGAGATCATAAAAGAAAGTTACTACTCCTTGGAAATCTCTGTACCAGCAAAGCAGGTTTTGTCCCACGACGAATCTTAGCAACCAGACTGGCTCTACTGAAACACCAATGCACCCAGAAGACTCTTGGTTATGTTGCAGATATTAAACCCATCATACATACATTAACCAAACCTTTCCCAGTAAAACAACATGGAAGAAGATTGTTAAAAGTGCCGTCCAGTCAAAGGAAAGAGACTTATGGAAAGGTCGCATCAGATCTGACCCTGGAATCCAAACCCGAGATCACCCCACATAAAGCATGGACTATTGCAAAGATACACTCAAACCTGAAGATTGCAGCTGCATTTGTAGTGCAGCTGTGCGCAGTGTGGAGACCTGGCAAGGTCAAGGGAACGTGCAACCTTTGCAGTAATGAACACGACGACTTGATGATACATGTGTGTGTGTGTGTGTGCCCACGAACTGAAGCAGTGAGAGAAGTCTGTGGTGTAACATTGTGGACTTCTGTTCTGTGGATATAGCTGCTGCGCTACATGAGAAAAGTGGCATTGACATTGTCTGCTGCCTACTCTCGTGTAAGTCGCCAATAACAACCATCCCAGAAACTGAAGACACATTCGCAGAAGCAGCCTTAAAAGGACGCTTTGAAGATATGTTGACTCCCTGGCCGAAGTCTATACATACTTCTAACAACCTATAATGCATGCTCATGAATATTTGTAAAGTTACCACCGTTTAAATTCATTCCCTTGTAACTCTCCTATGGAGGAATAAAGTAATGGTTCATACAGCCAAGGACCCATGAAATTCAAGCACTTTTCAAGCACTTTTCAAGGACATCATCTTAGTTTCCAAGCACTAATGTTTCTAAAGTCACCATTGGTGTTAAACCAAAATTCTTCAATTCCTGATTGAACACAACAATAAAAAATAATATAATAAGACATTTTCTAAACTCTTGTCTTTAATTACAACTTTTAATTTCAAATAATATTCAGGCACTTTTTGTGTTATCAAAAACAGCAGGCACAAAACTAAAATCAGATTTATATTGACAGTCTTGGTCCAAATTTAGAAACAAATAACATACATTTCAAATTACAAATTGTAAAGTTTAAAACAAGTAGGCTAAGTCGAAATTGTTGGAATCAATTTGCAGTCAAGTCTTTTTTTCAGGATATTCACATTACCTTCTTACTTTGTTTCATTGAATGTTAACCTCAAAATAAAAAACACAAACTTCAAAGTGCCTTGTGTTTGTCGTTGGTTTCACTTATCCAGGCATATTTTCTCTTCCACGTTCTATTAAACATCCACTTCCCCATTACGAAGAAATTTTGAAGCAGAAAAACTATGGTACCGATATGCCATGACAGGCACCTGACCTACTTTCGATATGAAAACGAGGCTCCTAAGTGGTGTCCCACAAACGTGTCGTTTGCGCCCGCATTCACTACAAATGCGCAATAGACGGTACCAAGCCTGAATTTATCCATCGGAAGTGCGCTACAAATTGGAATTTTACCGATAATGAATTTGTTTTCGAAATCTAGTTAAGTTAATGGTTTAAATTACATATATTAGAAAACATATTCTGTATTCCAGCACTTTTTAAGGACATGCTATAACATTCCAGCACTTTTCAAGCACTTTGAGAATATATTGCTATTTTCAAGGGCTTTTCATCTGACACGCTCAAATTCAAGCACTTTTCAAATCTGTGCGAACCTTGTAATAAATAAAAAATAAAAATTTAATTATATTATATATACATATACATATACATATACATATATATATATATATATATATATATATATATATATATATATATATATATATAAATCAGTGAAGATGCATTTATAGTTGCTATAATATTGTTTTTTGTTCTTTGGTTGTCTGTACTTTATTTGTAAACTTTGAGTTGCTAACAACATTGTGTTTTGGTCTGAATATATTTTAGTATTAAGGCACTAACGAATGTATTATAGCTAATTTTGCTTAATGATGAAATAGGGAAACAAGGAATCTAATGATCTATGTTTTGAATATTATTCTATTAATTTTCCCACTGTTAGAAAAAAAATTGAAATGTAGAATATGATTTCAAACTCGTTTTCGCATTTGTCTTTTCAAACTTTCTATAAAAGTTAATGGAATGTATATTAAACATTATATATTTCTATACATTATGATATATGATATGATATTATAAATCTCAATGATTAACTGTGTAACGTTTTCATAAATCATGTTACCGTCATTATGAAATTAGTTTATATCAAACCGCCCACACAGGCATACATGTACATGTATACCTACGGTCGCGGATAAGCTTCATTCGCGGATGAAAGAACAAAGATAGTCGGAGGTTCAAGCTGATTCTAATTAATTATATACTCCGCGATAGGCTGCTATATTGTTCCAAGCCATTAATACTACCTGGGGGAATACCGCTTCCGTACCAGTCATCAAATATTGAAAATAAGGTCAGTCATTAGCTGATCGCCACTAGGCCAGCTGATCTCTATAAACAATCACTCAAAACCCATCTAATGTCACTCGCTGATTTTCGTCGAGTCACTTTTTCTGCATTAAGTTTCAGAATTTGCATCTTACACTTATCATGCTTATGTCAGATTCCTATATTTCGGATATTTGAGAATTTGAAACTAAGTCTGTTAAATATGCTGTTGAAAGTCGGCACCACAGACTTTATTAACTTTTTTAAAAAATTGGAAGCGTTGATTGATTGACCAAGTGAAATGTCTCGGGGGTTTGCGTTCGATTGGATTTTCCACCATAACGGCAATTTGATTGAGATTTTCTCTTGAAAAAATAAACCAATAGTTTCAAACTCCAATAAAGACAAATCTAATCAATACAAAACTACCGTCCAAGAATGTATAAACACCATTTCATCTTAAAGTCTCTGGCATCATTAACAAAGAAAAAAAGGAAACAGTTTTTCACAACGATAATATATTATAAAGGAGCGTATAATAAGCCTAGAAACCCTCTGGCCATTCTATAGTTCTTTGAATGTAAGCATTTGCAAATTCAAGAAAATAGAATAAAAAAAAGTTGCATTATCTTACAAGACAAAAGTGAGCGGAGCTCACATACCCCAAATTAGCAATCCAATTACAAAATCAACCATAAACTTAGCACACTTCTTAGCTTTACCTGTAAGACATAAGAAATGAGAGAATTATAATCGGTCATCAGAAAACATGTGAAGTTACAGTCACATCAAAATGCAAGTGAAATATTGCAAATGCAATATTACCAAGATTAGCTAAAAACACTGCTCCCCGAGACATTGAAAAATAATAGGAAATGAAAATGAGAATGCCCACAAACGACAACTTTGAATTACAATATTAAGTTTCGGGAGAAAGAAAAGAAATATATGCACACACAAAATTTGAAAATAATTATGCAACTTTCTTCAAAGGGCAGAACTAAACCCTCCATTTGAAACATTTTACAGATATCAAAGGTCTCTCATAAATACCGACGAAAATATAAAATGCAGACACATTTTCACAAATTTGAATAAAGTATGTAAATTAGGTAATTGATAAACTAAAAAAGCACAACTTTGGCATCAAGTGGATACAGGCTATGAAAAATTGCATAATGCATGCAAATTAGCAAAGAGCTAATATACAACCTCTTTATGAGGCACAACTATAGCATGTCACTATCAAAGATACATTGTCAATATTGATGAAGATAATTATGCAATGTAGAAAAAAATCAAAACATTTACATAAAATGTGCAAATTAAGTCAGTTGATAATTTTTCAAGGTTTAAGAGCCCATACACAGAGCAGGTGAACGTAAAATGCTCTTTTTGTAATCACCCAGAAATCCTCGACACCCTAAACATTATCGTGTGACGGGCGGTATTGATTTTATGATTCTTCCTGCCCGCCGTGAGGACCAAGATACTGTCCACGACTACTGGTCTTGTATCGATTGAGTGCACTGTCCTCTCTGTGTCGCTATGTGTATGGGTTGAGAGAAGGCTTGAGAGCCTTACTTTATGCGTTAAATGCATTTTGGGAATATTACTTCGTAGTTGTGTCTCCATGTGCTTTGATAGATGAGGGTCAGAAGAAGTTTAACAGAAGCTGAAAAAACATACATTGTTCCCTATATCAAGTTTCATTGAGCTCGGCATTACGTTTAGTTTAAAACTCTACTCTGAGTGTTTAGGTATCGCTATATCAGTCAGATCACTTGAACTACTTTTGAGCGGCCATTGTATTGCGAACACATTAACAATTACTCGTATGGCTTAACTGAACCATGTACATTCGTTTTAGAACTCTATTGATTCGGGAGTATTATTTAGCCATTGGTAACATTTTATTATATATTTTTGAGAGCACTTTATTTCAGTAAGGAAATCGTGCTACACCGCCTTTAAGTACAATCATTCGGACTAGTGGGTTTCTGAAAGTAAGTTCAGAGAGGCCTGATAGACTAAAATATATGCTTTACTTTTCAGACTATTAAAGATTTAATGTAATCAAACAAAAAGTAAATTCACAGCCACGTCATTGCTGTTTTGAAATGACCCCTGTTTCTTTATAGGCTCCGTGAATGTGTATCAATATTTTACACATGAGAATTCATACAGGAAATCATTCATACAACTGTCCTGGTTGAATTCTCTCGTGTCTCTCCGGTGACCTGATTGCTCACACCACACTTGAATGGTCACTCTCCACTGTTCGGATCAGTTGAGGTTAGGTGAGGTGAGTTAAGTTGGGGTTAACGCCGCTTTCAAATTATCTTCACTTATTATGACAGGAAGAAAACCCGCAACGCCATATGACTATGTATTGCGGTGAAACCTGCGAGCATCGGCTGGAAATAGCGAACAATAGGTGGTACTACGCTAAAATTCAGTGTAGCATTGCACCCATAGCTTACTGCGTAGAACAGATCTACTGCCCTGCCCCTGGCAAAGGGTTGACCTATATGTGTATGTATATATACACGCTATACGGTATGTATGAGAAAAGGCAAACATTAAAACAGATTACGCACCAAAGGACCAATTTCGAAACAAGGCAAAATTGAGCACAGCTCACAAACCCCCGCCTGTAGTTTGACCGCCTTCATACATGTACAGTATAAATAAATAGGAAAACATAATATCAATGAATAACAATGATTGTTTTAATAAAAATATATTTTAAATAATTTAGAGCCATGGAGGTGAGACCCCTAAAAGGCTCAAAACACCAAATAGGTTACTTCCATACCAAATTTGAAATTTCGGACGGACGAACGCACGGCCGGACACGCGGAGCGCTATTTACCCCCGACTATACGTCGCAGCGTAAATACATAAAGGACAAACTATTTGGACTAGAGAGTTTCTGAAAGTAATTTCAAACTAGCTTAAAGATTTTGTTAACAAACATGGGGTTCGAAGATGTTGGAAGCTTCCTCAGTACTAAGCATCCTCGGTTACCCAGGGTTTTATAAATGCTCGGTTACTCTCCACTATATCAGGGTTTTATATATGCTCCGTTACTCTCCACTATATCAGGATTTATATGCTCCGTTACTTTCCACTATATCACGTGATATAGTGGAGAGTAACGGAGCATATATAAAAGCCTGGGTAACCGAGGATGGATGCTAAGACAGTCGTAAGTACCATACAATAACATTGGCTTACGACTATCTAAGGGCTAAGAGAAAACTAGGCCGAGGATGTTAATTCACTGTATTAGTATTCAATATTAGTACACAAGTATTCAAGCCATTGTTTTAACTCCACTGACGTTCAGGTAACACGCAGGTGTATAAATGCAGGTATGATGTCATTGAGATACACAAGAGAATTCACATAGGAGAGAAATCATTCTTACATCTGTCCTGTTTGAATTCTCTCATCTCCCTTAACTGATTCTGTCATTGCATTGATTTCTTGTTTCTGTTCTTATCAGCTGAATCTAAAAGTTTTACCACACTCATTATCACTATATTTTGTTGTATCGTTATATTCTGTGTAATTATTACTAATTAATCAACCAGACTGTTTTCTCCTCTAACAGGTGTAATTGCTGAACGGTGGAGAATTGTATTATCATTAAAACATGGTCAATATAAATTTCGTTCGAAATTAATAGTTAAACAATACCGTTATGACATACGACATCTAGATAAATAAATCTCTCACTACTATTTATACCCAATTCTAAGGTTTGGTATTTTCGAGGTCTCTGTTTTGCCTGAACCTGGGCAAGTCGTGCTCATCAGTCCATACCAGAGCAGCAGCTATGATCGAGGCAGAGTTGATTGTTTATAAGCTCTGTGGTAGATTTCACCTCGATACTGGAAGGTCCTCAGATTCTGTTCTTCACTTGTGACATAGTTCACATACAGTGCCGTACACCCTGGTTATAATGTTCTTGTTCAATCAACACAGTGGAAGGGGAACCTTCTGTAAAAATCTAATAGAATGAAAACATGGTCAAAGCTATCAAATTTACAACTTTGAAATGAATATAAATGTTGCCTACGGCTAAGAGAAAATAACCGTATGCCTGCACTGAGTTTAATAATAGCTGCTTCGATGTAAACAAGTAGACAGTCATTAGATTAACTCTCGGTGAGCACAATGTGTCATACGTGAATTTGAAAATTACATCTATCATGTTTCTTTTATAACAAGGAACAGATTGCGATTTCATAGTTAATCATAAATATACGATATCATGCTCCTGAAAGTGCTAAATTGAAACCGAGAACATTTCTTTCAGATGCCCGAGATGCTAAAACACTAATACATCATCATCATTGACAATCACGCAATCGACATTATAACTTTTTAAGACAATCAAATTGATTTAAACTGAACTACAAGCATGAACCTGAACCCTTAAACTCCATGAATAAGATATGGGGTGAAGCCATGATCTCTGCAAGTGAAGGCGGGCGCACATCTCATACAAAATTCATCACTGACGGCCAGATTACCCAAATGCAACTGTTTGCTACCATGCTCGACCCAGCCTGCTCGTGCACGGGAATTCTGCTTTTAAAAATCAATGGTTATGTTTGATTCCTATAAGCGGCGCCGACATAGACCATGTGACCGGCGTTCGTCGCTCTGTAATGCGTGAACACGATGTCGTCGGCTTCTCTCTGGCTAGTTAGGAGCTGTTAGAAGTAAGTTTGCAGTTTCCGCCGCCGGTTTTGACTATACCATTTTTCTAAAAAGAACTAATATTATACACAATTTATTTGACTTACATTCAAACTGAAAGGTCAAGATCAGGAGTACTATTATAAATAATCCTCGTAAACACTGTAATTGAAAAGTTTCTCCTATGTTCCATATATCAAATATATCATATTCAAAGTCAAATGTCAAGGTCCCGAAATTCACTCAAAATCTTATAAACACTGTATCATACACAGTTTTTGTGCTGGAAATTGGAATGCTCTTACAATGGAGAATTACCGAGATTTAAGATGTTTTCCTTGAAATCCGTCAAAGTTCAATGTCACAGCAAGGTAACGACGTAAGTAACACTAACAAATTTACCTAGTTTTACGTATAACCACTATCAATTATTATACGCTTTTTCTTCTCATGGGGATTTTACGCAATGAAAAGTACTTATAGTGTGACCTTGATGCCAAAGGTCAGGGACACAAAATAATTGGTAAGAACTCATGTCGTTAACTTGTTTCTATCTACTCCAGTGATGATCACAATTGTGTGAGACGTCTCAAGAGTGATAATCATGATATCTGCATGATACTAGACATGTATACATTGTAAGTTGTAAATGCAATTTCTTGAGTTAAATGTTCAATTGTCTCTTGTGGTATATTTATTTTTAAAAAACTCCGATTTTATTGAGACATTCAGTTTTGGGGCTGCTCTGCTGTTTCGGTGTCCGACAAACGCTAGTTTCAATAAACTTGCTAGTTTTCCTCTTCCCACACAGCTTACTCCCCTCAATTCTTTTATCGTAACATTTGTAGCAAATGGAGCATGTTTCACGATTCTCGTAGAATCCCCTGGAGGTGAAAATGTGTAATAATGGCAATGTCCTTACTTTTATCCAAACAAACATCGTTTTACATTTGCGACCGACATCTGTCTTGTGAGAGATACATTGTATGTGCGCATCGCACATATGAAGGAACTCTGTTCATTTCGAACGTTACAGGAGAAGAACGTTGGAATCGCTGATTGCACATGCAACCAATCAGGCCTTTCTATTTCTTATCCCAGAAATAGCTCCATATACAAAAGAGGTTACGATGGAAGAACTGATTGAATCAACCCCTGTTGGAAGAGAATGGTCATGTATGTGATGATTTTTGTTTTTTTATTTTAGAAATATTGATTAACATTTCAATATCTTGAAAAGCATTGTTTCATATGATTTATTTATTATTTTTTCATATCATAAAAAAATACTGAAATGGTAAACATTTAATCATTCACGCATGTTGAATACGCGATGATACGGTACCGAAAACGGCGGCGTACGCCGGATGGTGCGCTTGACTCCCAATCAAACATTCGCCTTGAAATGTTAGCGCACATTACGCCGTTCCCATTCCAGTGACAGGGTGCTGCTGAGTCACAGCATAATAGAACCGTCTAGGCCCGTGCATTTCGTGCCTTGAAAACCGGCCCGTGCATTTCGAGCATTGAGGAATTTATGTTACGCGTCTATGTAATTCTAAGACCCTTTGATTCTGGCACCATACAGCCTTGCTAAGAAAGCTGGATTAATGTTTGCCTTGTGTTCTGTGGGATGTCAACTGCCAGAATGAAGAATGCACTGAGAGCTGATGTCCAGGGAGAAGTGCTACTCTGTGAGTGAATACCGATGCACGGCCTCATCTGCAGAATGTGAACTGACACCACCCTACCGCTTTAGCATCTGTCGGAGAGAGAATCAGGCTCAGGCTAGCTAGGTCACGTGGGGAGGACCACAAGTGACACAGTTACTATGTCCTGAAGGGCCAACGGTTTACCATGAGACTTCATTGCATCTGCAAACATTGTGTGTTTCAAATTATCTGTGAAAAATGGTTATACCCCTAGGTTGGATTATTATAGATTTTGCCACATTAAAATTGGTTGCTGCAATCATCCCGGAACATGTGCTTTTAGGACACGGTATTGATGATACGATCAGTGGACTCCTGCAGGTCTAAGCAGAGTGAAAATCGTTGCTGTGCTTGAAGGCATTGAACAGCTCCTGTATTCGGATATTATCGTATCACCTATCACAAATTGAACGACCTTTTCTGACTATACGCTTGCATTCGCCATGCCACAGGAGACATCTTCCATGATGTGAAAAATCGATGAGTTTGGTCGTGTTGTGTCTGGAGATGGTTCCACGTCAACTCCTGGCCCCGACCAGCGTGTTTCCACGGTGTAATTAGCTATATTAGGTAAGTATAGGTGATGCTGTCCATATACCCCCATGTGTCCCCAGATCGTTAACAAGTGCATCTATCAAATTGAATTTGGTAGCCTAACCGTCATTGGTCTGTTGGTTGCAATGTGGCGGGATGGTGAATACAAATGGTCGTCAGGTTGGATTATCAGTGGAATTTCGTAATTCTTGTAATGATAACTGAAATTGAAGTTCCAATGTCAAACTATATCTACAGTGTCAAGAATTTGTTAATGCTTTAACTCGAGAATGTCCCACAGAGGTTACCAATACAATGTATTTGTTGAAAGAAGTCAGGAGATGTTATGGATGCGTTTACACTTTATTTGACACATTTGTTACGTCGGTAGTTTGTGATAAAGTTTCGGTTCGAATCCTTCTCTGCCATTATGGTTCGAAGTATAATACATTATGCATTACTTGTTCTCATCTAAGCTGTTATGTGCCTGTATGACTCCACGTGTATAGTTCTCTCCAGTATCACACCATAGTTTCTATTCTGAACATACTAATATTTCTTAAAAAACGTATATCTCTAATATTAACACACTACTTCTTGGCAGATGTTGATAATTACAATATTTCTCATTCAGTTATGCGCAAGATAATGTCAATACAGATAACCTACAGTGTTATACACAGAAGGGTTCCGCCCGTAACTACTTTATCGAGGCGTAGTTCGCTTGGTCTTCATCCTATAACATTATATGGCGATGCATGATACTTAATCTGTCCGAACACTTCGAAAACTACGATTAACGACTTTATTAGTATAGTCAACTCTTTCCCATTTCAACTTTCAGCTTAAATTTTAACTGGCGTGTTTTTCTTTAAAGTCTTATCTCGTACAAGATTAGACAGACTTTTATTTAAGCTAAATTAATCATAATGCGGTTCATCAGAAGAAACAGTTGCTGCAGTTGATATTTACAAGTATACATCTACACGCACTATACACTAAGCCAGCGAGCAGAAATAGCTAAAATATTGAAAACTTGACATGCTGACGTACCCGGGAATTCCTCATGCCTTTTTATACAAGCACGAGACATTTGATAATGTGCAATGATATTCATCCTATGTACTTGTTACATAACTCTGGCGATGTTTTCAACGTGGGTATATTTTAATTCACACATAGTTAAATTTAATAAGATGAATAAGTACCAAAGTGTAGGAAGCAGATCGTGTTCTTAACGAAAATGAATCCATTACTTCATTCTTTCATGGTGGATGAATGTGACCAATACTTGTTTTTTTTATTCACAATGTATATGTTATTATTATTTTTGACTTTGTAGGGTTGCTTACATGGGTTACATGCGTTGTTTTTTTCCATGGTTCTCGTTTCCCTTGTCAAGTATTGATTACGTAATACCCAAAATTAACTCACTGATGTTATATCTTATAGATGAAACTTCACTAACGTTATAGCTGCAAGTTACTAACTTTTGACATATGTCGTTGTACCTTGCCATGTCTTTATAGCGTAATATCCTTACATGATTAACAAGGTTTATGTTTTGATGAAACACCAATTTTCATACATGCTGCATCAAAGACCACGCTACTGACGTATTACATGTTTCGCTTTGATGTAAAACACATGCTAATTAAATGGATCGAGGCCATCACTGCCCGCCAGGGTTTGAAATTAATTTCGATATGGAATTACTTCATCGATATAGAATAACAGAATGGCTGTATGGTCTGCATCGCAGTTAATGGGCTGACAGACTCCGGGGATAATAGCGATTTGATAATAGCTACTTCTTCTGTAATGGAAGTGAAAGATAGGCTCTGGAAAACTTTGATGTTGTCACTCTTCCCAAACTTGAGAACCGTTATATATGTCCACTCAGTGCACGGCCATGCCTCAATGAGAGGACGAGAAAGTTAGACTAGTTAAGTGTCCCAGAGTGACTACTTGTTATCGTATTAATTTCTGATATGGTTTTCCTTCATGGCGGTTTTGACTTTAATGGAGCTACCGCGATATTGTGAAATCTGAATTCTGAGTTCTTTGATGTTGCCATTTGCAGATTTCTCTCCCCACAGAGATAACTCATTTCATATCTTTCCCACGTAAACTTTGTTTCGATTGTTCTTTATTATGCTATTCTCGCAAATATTCTTTCTGATTTATCTTACATTTGCGATTGAAGCCTGTCTGGTATTCCTCGTGTTCATCTGTCAACCAATGAAACATTCGCTTACTCGATCATTGGGATGGCTCGTCGTTGAGATGGGATTGTTCATTGGGCATGTACCTGTATGTCAAATTGTTTAGACCCTAGTCTTATGACCGCGACCGTATATTGTCACATTCTAATCATATTGGGCACGTGTATGTGTTACATCTGTGAATTATTGCAATCATACAACGTTTTTAACACGGAATCCAATAAAGCAACCACTCTCATCATCTGATAGTTAGAACAGACAGTTTGTCTAATGCAATTGAAGAGTGATTTCCTGTGATGGGGATTGGTCTTATCACTCGTTCATACAATCAATGCATAATCAAATTCAAGAAAGTTATCTTTAGGACCCCGTGTACGTCACTGCAAAGAAAAAGAGAAGAATGAAAAAATATATTTCAAAAACAAATTTCCTGAGGATTTTAATTGTACAGCAATGCCAAGGGGAGTACGTGCTTGCATTGTCTGCACTTGACAATATCGAAGAGGAGGAGTAAGCAACATTTCTTAAAAGTTAGGCTTTGTAAATTCGCTATGGCATTTAAACATTAAAGAATGCGGCAAGGCTACAATTTGCTAGTGATGGGGACTGACACGAGATATGTCTTGCAGAGGGAAGTTGGCTGCCGACAGGAGATGTGTTGACAAAAAATCTAAGGCAATCTTAAGGGAATCTTCTCAGTGTATCTATCATTCATCTCGAAACTTATGACTGTCCACTTTTTAAAAATTGTATTTATTTATTTCTTTTTTGTTACAAAATAACAATCTTAAAAACCTTTGATTTCCAATTTGATATATTTTTGTTTCAATTGTATAAGTTTTACCAGCATTTATAGAATGGTGCGAATTGATGTTTTTGATTTATTATTAGCTTAACGTTTTTTCCACTGATCATCTCAGATGCGAAACAGGTGCTCACCATCCCACGCCAAGCGAAAACATATTTCTTACTAATATAACGTGTCACCGAAGCTCGATAGAGTATGATACACAAACGTCGTTCTAATTTTACAAAAAGTTAAACGTTAAATTGAGTCAATGGCATTTCAGGGCATGGTTAAAGCATTCACCCATGGTATGAAAGTAATGAACTCAGAAAGTATTGAGATATTACATCTTCATAGACAAGCTACAATACTACTGTTACCAGGACGCAGATATATCTATGTTGATGATGACAAATGAGGACATGTATATCCGAACTCCTCCTCACATTACAGCCATGTTGACGTCCAGTTGGTAAATGTGGACATATCTGAAGTAGGTGAAGGCGAGGTCAAACCGCCCTGACCAATACCAGGTTTACTAAAGAAACTAACCCCTTGCGCAGATAAACGTGAAATGCCCACTAAAATCGTAGAATACATACAATGAACCTTGTGACATACTAGAAGCTTTGGTGGTAATATAGTGTACTAATATGGGGTTATTTAACATCTTGATTCACAGACGTTCGGTACATATTATATAATATGATTGAACACGGCATAATAATATACCATACAGGCAAATTGAATATCCATAGATTGTACTTTATTACATACAATGAAGTTGAACTCATATACATATTTACACTCCATCCTAACTTCAATGGCATACCGTTCTAAAAGAGCAATTTTGGTAACCCGAATAGTTGAACGGTAAGCATTACATCTAAGGAAATTGGCATCTGCTTGCCTTCGTTGAGCTTGCACACCAATGCAGTCATCGGTGGTTTGGACATCCAGCTTGGAGATCGTTGATAGAACGCTTATTGGACACGACTCGCGCTACAATTTCCCTAGATCTGTCTAACAGATCTTAGATAACATGACAGTTTTAACTTGATTACCCATTGAGAGACTATATCGATTCAGATTTTGAATAACACACTCACTTTAACCCTCCCCAACTCACTTCGTGTGTACAAGTGCTTCATGCGATTCCTTTGGTCGACATTGCTGGCTCTGGTCACTCGCAATGGTTTTGAATGAATTGAAATGCCCTTGCTTTTTCTATTTCGACTTTACCTTTTCAATATATACATTTCACAAAGAAATCATATCACATTAGTGTTATCATACGGAGAATGGCTATAAACAAAAATGCCTTGATAGGAGATAATTTCATTTACAGTCAAATCTTATATCTTACATGATAATAGGAATGGATCTATGCTTAATGGAAATGATACACACACAATTTGGAATCTGTTTTAGGTGCGATACAATTCAATCAGCTTATTGATGTGACAATGTTCTGCTCTGCCCTGTGTATCCCCGTGTAGCCCTGTATAGTGAGGGAGACAGCATTATATATGTGGATGTGATCATGTCACAGTAGTACACCAATACAGTCTACTCGTTATCAACGTAAACCAGTAACATGTCAACATTTGAACAGGAAGATTTTCTGGATAACAACTTCTTTAATGTGAAAATACACGACGTTTCGGAGTACATACTCACTCCTTCATCAGGTGGAATGATGAAGGTATGTACTCCGAAACGTCGTGTATTTTCACATCAAAGAAGTTATTATTCAGAAAATCTTCCTGTTCTTATGTATACCACTTCTAAATGCCCTTCAAAGACATGTCAACATTTCATTAATCTGTTCCTTTATATACACCCCAACTTTTTTCACTGCAGAAATTGTCTACTAAGAAAGAAGACAACGTGTCAGTATGGTGTTAGAGGATCATAATCTAGCAGTTTGAGAAAAGAACATTTCATTCAGATAACGTTTTGCTTCTTTTCGATATTTGCATTTATAAAATGTTGTGTTTTGGTCTCCGAAAACATGTTACGTTATACTGAGAAGTAAAAGTGAATATTGGTTGCTTTAATCAGAGTAATTCCATTCTTTTAAGTCAACTGGTCAAACTTTAGTATCTGTATTTTAGTCAAAAGTCACTGGTATTGTGAACCTTCAAAATCACAAATTTTTTGAGAGAGAAAAACAGTTTCAGTTTCTGTCAATTAACACTGACGCACTAAAACAAAGAGAAGCGTTGAATTAACGGATTGAACTGGGAAGAATACAAAATACATTAAGAAATCCTATGATTATAGCCATTTGTCAATAGTCGTCAGCAATTGTTAAAATAAGGCTGACATTTCATCAACCAGTTACTTCCTTAAATTATATGTTGATGTGTGAAAGTCAACTTGGTAACAGACATGTTGTCTGAAAGCTGACGTTTATGACGTAGTTTAGGACAAGAACATGTTTTGGTAAAAAATCAGTACCATTGCAACTTCAGTCATATTTCTAGAAATGCCACTTGTGAATTTTCGGATAATTAATAGATAAAAGAGAAGACATACAGTATCAGATGAAACCAAGCCACATATACATGTACACTTCAGATATCTGTTCTTAAAAATTAAGTCTTCAATTCTCTGAGATGGTGTATGTTTTACTTATTTTGACAATTACGGTATACTTTATTGGCCCGGGTGACATTCCACAACTTGGCTGTCTATATGTGATATGCTTTATGGATGAGCAACTTTGTCAGCTTTATATACATGTACGTATGATATTTGAATTTTCAAACCTGATACCAGTTTTGCCTCCCAGCATTAGCAAAACACTTTAAAAAATAACCGTGACATATACGGAGCCTTTTAAAAGCTTACATGAAACATTGTCTTTCCACTGACCTTTTACTTAATGTAGCACCTAGGTATAGAACTGCGAAACAAAGCCTTGGCTAAATATTAACACGTGTGCCTCGACCACGAGGAATACGGTAACCCTTGACCTTTTTCACGCTGCAATATATCACAAAGTCAATGATAAATCGTCTCGGTCATTACACAAATTGAAACCAACAATTTCACCCTCGTTTGCAACACAAAAGGAACAAGCAGTTCTGAGTACGCTGTCTCCGGAATAGTTGACTTCAGAGACGAAAGGAAGGGTCGTAATTGACGGCATTCATCAAGAGACATGGAGTAATAGGATTTCTCTCGGGATCTGATGACTGTATGGTTTGGGTCTTGCTAGATAACATTGTTCACCGTGTTGATCGGTAGAGAGACGAGATTAAGACATACAACCCCAAAAACCTGTAGCGGCGGCATCGCTCTTTCATCTTCTGGTTTGGTCATGACACGTTTTTGCGTGATCTTTACAGCTGTCTTTTAAGTGGCGAGTTTTTTCCGTGACTTTTTCTAGTGGCTTTTAACTGGCATTTGTTTGCATGGACTGCTTTTTAACGACAGCGTGTTAAGGATAAACATGTTTTGGATCTTCTTTGTGAAAAAGGTTAAAACTGTTTGTTTTATGAATAGGGACATTTTTGGTAAATGAAGGGGGTTTAGTTAGGAAAGGATGTAATCATTATTATGCTTAGGCAAATGAAAACCTGAAAAAATACTTATATAGCGGATTCCAATGCAAGTTTATGTTATAAGCCTTGTATGAAATGAAAATGAACATTTGGGTTTGAAACCTTGTATTTCACGAATCTCCATAAAATGATTGTCAGATGTTCAGACCCTCCTACACGTGTCATTATAGGGTTAATCAGGTTCCTCATGTTCCTTCTAATACTCCTCCAAAGTCACCTTCCATTGTTTATTGAACCAGGGGTCAGCTCGAGGAAAACCTATCAACGACATGTAACACTTATGTCAGGATCCGTAAACACCAAGGCTTTAATCTGATACATCTGGGTAAATAACCGCCAGTGTGTATCAACCGGACTACTTCACATAACGTGTGCTGTCCCACATGTACTTCAACCCTCCACCTTGGAGACAGATATATTTATTCTAATTAATGAAAGTTTAAAACTGGCCATAGTATCACAAGGGGGACTGACATGCGGTTATTGCCCTCCGTTCGAGTTCGAATCCCAGGCTGATTAATGGCTGATAAGCTGCATAACGTCAGTTGACGCAGGTGGGCATAATCAGCTACAAAAATAAGAGTTACGTACCCCTTACAATAACCTTTGATCCCACTCCGGGCTGATAATACTCGGCTTTATTCCAGATTAGACTCTAGTTAGAGGGAAGCTTATGTGGAATATCAAGGTTCCTATGTCGTTAAGAACTGTAAATAACTGGTCACATTACAATGCTCCACGTCGTGTCTCTCATTGACACTTGCACTGATGGTGGTTACTTCATGCCAATTGAATTCTTGTAGATTGATGCCGTGACTTTTAACATAGTTCATCAAAAATTAATTCGTTTTCGTTCATTTTAAACTTCATTTTCATATCAACAGTTGTCTAGTATATATATTGGGGAAGTTATCATAACATAATTCTAATCATAGACCGCAAAGAAGAAATCATATAATAGTAAAATTACATAGGCATAATCCACACAGATCTGATATGAAGTATCCATTATTAACAATTGGTAATAAAGGTTAAACCTTCTTAACACTTCTCAACATTTTGTAAGACTGTCCCGTACGGTAACCTTTGTTATATGAACCATTCGTATTATGCAACTGACATGTTAATGTCTTCATGGAGTTAAGGAACAGAATGTAACGGTTTTATTGGTCCGTTAACATCAACACACGTAACCACAAATTAGATTTGAATATATTTAGAATAAATGTTTCATCCGAATTATGAAATGTTATGAATAGTAGCTTGAATTAGTTTTATCAACAGGAAATCAATTTGTAATTAAAATGTAGGTAAAAGTAAAATCTACATCCTAAATTCAAATAATCTCTCCCTCTATATATATGGTGTGTGTTTTTATTTACCTACGTTTAAGCTACACCTTATTTCGATATCGAGTTCATGTGGTTTTATTTAAAATCTAAATTTAATTTAAAAGACAAATTCTGTTCATTTACTTACTATTATTATATTATTAATTAATTGTACACATCGGATGGGATATACACACGGGTTTAGCGGTTATTATAATGTGTGAATACGTAATTGTGAAATTGTAAATGTGGGAAGATGTGCGAGCTATTGTGAATGAAACACAATGTAAAGATTGCTTCCTTTAATACTTAACTTCAAACGGTGTCTTCTTAACAATTTGTGAGGAAAAGTCGGTCAAATTGACGATTGAAAACCACGCATCGTTAACTTTCAATTCGTAATAAGACGCTTCACATCCAGCATCGTTCACATCAAATATCTTCGTTATAATTGCTTCTTAATGGGTGCTGTGTTCACAGGAGTCGACTTCTCCTCTAATATTTGCACTTTCAATCAGACGAGGTCGTCTACAGAGCTTAAATATATCATTACAGCTTGGTCCAGTGCAAAACGTCTTCATATTCGCGATCAAAGGTAAAGTCATAATATTGACAGAGTCCACGCGAGAGCTTAATGAAGAACAACGAGTTCCTTACGTCTAGTCCATAGTCGGTGTTGGGGGAAATAGTGACAATTGTCCGTGTTCTGTAATAACCTAATATTGCGTGTGGAGATACTGTGTTCAAAATTTTCTTTCATCTGGAGTGTATTGAACGCCCGCCGCGCTTTTCTGAACAGGTTTGTAAAGCGGTAGAATGTAGGCGTCGGGAGCGTGACACAACGAAAGCAAAATCTAACCAATGAGTAGGCAGTACAGGCAGACGTGAATGATCGTCTGCTCGTTGTATCGTCTGCTGCGTTAGAGGAGGTGCATTCTCGCCTCACTCGACTGGAGAGCTCCTCACAGGTAGGTCATGCTGTATGATTTCATGACGACTTGAACCTACATAACATAATCGGTCTCTTATGTTCGTGATTTATTTTGATTGCCAATCTGAAAGCTGAAATTGAGCCTGTTTGTACGTGGATTCTCAGCTGTCATCCTGTTCTCGTTAAGACCACGTGGGGCTTGATGCCAGAAATGGTAATATTACCAGGATTGAGGTGACTCTGATTTGATGCTTGTGTCATTTCTCCCGCTTCTTGATCATACGCGGCATTGTTCCGTGTACAGACCACTCCTCCTGTAAACGTTTCTGTATGTGTGCTCACATCTGCGGATACTCCGCAATATCCTATATGTCAGAGAGACACGTTTATATATCTAAAGGTGTGGACTGACCAGCTACATCTATGTATAGAACACAACTGGTCATCTGTCCGTATGGACCGTGAGGCTGTGAATAGGCTTCTTAGATTAACAATACACAAGACCTCCATATCGATAGCCACACATCTGGCTGTGAAGTGTACATACCTACAGTACGTGTCGTCTTCGTGGAATTGTGGCATTCACAATTGATTAGTGTGTATGTTACTGACAAGACTCCAATATCGTCAATATAGATGAACTAATTGCTGTCATTGGAATACATTAAAGGCATCGCGGTTTAAACTTGTTAGTGTCGACAGCACTGTTTGCATACAAGTTTTACTGTCGCTTAATGTGCTGTCTCATTCTTGTCATTTACAAATTGATTTGATGAAATGGATTCTTGATTTATTGAAGGAAAGTTTGTTTGGTTCTTTTATGTTTGCATATCTTTTGAACTTGACGTGCATGATTGTGATGCAAATTAGAATAATGTCACTGTTAACATTTCTGTGTCAGAGAAACCTGCTGTTAGTGCGTTGAGTCAGAGTGTTTATGAATTTGTTTACAAACTATTTTTAAAACTGTTTTTACAGGTCCCGATCAAAGCTGCAAGTCACAGTTTGTGACGACAAGAAGAAAGGATACGCATATCAAGATCGACTAAAATCTGGAATATTACTGCGTGTAACGGTAGTCGATTCTGCCAATCTCCTGAACAGATTTCCGCTGTCCACAGTGGAGGAAGTTTCTTCTTGAAGTTTGCCTGTGTTGTCACACGACCCTGTCTGCTCGAGTCGCTGTAACTGGAGTACTGAACGTAAAAGAGGGTTGCTGCACGAGACGGGAGGAACTAGCACGAGTCTGGGTTGCCGGGAGCAAGGTATGTCTTCTTCATCTATTCATGAGATGTTTGCTTCCTACCTGTAGATAGACTGGCTCTTCGTCCTTGCGTCACAAAATATTTAAAATAAAGGGTTTGAGATATTGGAGTTGCAGGTGCTTGAGAACTTAATTGACGTTATGATATGACGGTTGTGTTGGAGGGGTACCCGCTGAATCTTAAGACTGTGATATATATATATGGATAAATTTAAGTTATTTTTCTAAAATAGAAGTTATGGAAATATTAAACACTTTTAATTGGAATCTCAGAGGATAATGATTCTGGTGAATTATGGCCCTATTCAATATGGTTGGTACTAGTTGTATAATGATATACGAGTAAGAAGAAATTAACAATGCATCAGAGACAGTGAACAGTCTGACCTGTCGAATTCCTTGGTAGGTAGTGGAATGCCTGATGCTATGTTCTTCATCCTCGGTAACCCGGGGATTAATATGAAGAGATCTAGGACAACTGAGATGTGTCTGTATCCAAGAGGCACCCAGGGTTCTTTATGACCAAGCAGTAGTACCCCTTTTCCATGAAGGATGACTTACAGTGAACGTAATCTGGGTATGTGCCGATGGATTCCGTAGAAAATGTAAAGCGTAAATCATATAAGCAATAACAGATGCACTTATGGCCTACAAACTCGAGATGTTATATTTTAACTGCTTGTCACTAAAATGGAGTTATTTACACACCAATAGTCATAGTGACAAGGAGGTATGAACGCAAATACACATCCCTGACGACGTTAATGAACAAACACAACTGATCTGAAAACTCGACAATTTCTGCACTACGTAAATAGATGCAGGGTAATGCAAACACACCTTTGTTACTAGGTAATTCACAGTTACGTATTCCGGGTATAAAAATACGTTTAGATAAGGGTATACCGGTATGTGTATGTTGACATAGATTTACAGTGTAGTTGAAGTAGGCGGAGGTTGTGACATTGGAGGAGAAACAAGTCCTCACAACCAGAGAACGCTGGATTCTCACGATGTTTCGTAAGATATCGTTTTTTTCTATTTGGTGTCTCATTTTGAAATGATGTGCAGCTCACGCATGATTAACCTGCAGCCATCCACACCTCTGAATGAACCGCCTGTGGTAATAACAATGGTGAAGGAGATGTGTTAAACCAGCAGCAATATACCTTCCAACTGAATCTGAATGAGGTTTCTGTTGGAATGAATCGCTCAAGATCAGTGGAGTTATCATGATAGAGACACTGCGAGTTTGTGAATTCTTGTCTTTGCTACTCAATATATAGGATAAACCGTTGCATGTTCAAGACTTTCCTTCCCTGCTGGTAGCTAGCAATATGGCACTGCTCTGATAGATGTTCAGATTGTTTGTGTTAAGGGAAACAGAACGATTTAGATGATAGAGATGCGCACTGTATCCTCTTCATACTTGTTAGTTTCAAGGGTGGTGAATATATAGAACGGTGGCATCGATGAGTTTTCTCCCCAACTTAACCAGTTTGTTATTGATACATGTCAAGGGCCAATGTTTGTTTATTTTTTTCAAGATGGCCGCCGTGATATCGTCTGCTCACGGTGTCAGACACGGCTGTTTCCAGTCGTTCCTACTCCACTAGTCGTGTGTTTGCTTCTAATTGTTGAGTAACAGTAATTTGGCTTACTCATCATTTCTAAGTACACACACACTCATGACGACGTCACATTGTGTACATTCCTCAGTCAGTAAAACACTCGCTCAGAAACACGGGTTTAAGCGCCCCCCTTTTCCACATCTGTCAAATCGGTTTAAGGGCGTTATCTTTCCTCTCATCACATAAAAAGGCCTGTGAAATTCCTTGTTCAAAGTTAAACGTTGAACGTTTTGACGATGATCTTTGCATGTCACTTTGACAGCCAATGACATTTGCAGTGCAGCCACTGAGCCGTGCCCTGAACACAGGAGTATGCAAAGCAGGTATTACGCAAACAGATATTTCGCTTTAAAGACGACAAACTTTGGTAAATAATTACTCTCCACTGCCTAACGCCTGGTCCTTACACAAAAACAACTTCATGTCAACAGTGAATACAAACCAAGAAAATTAGAAATGCCAAGAGCTCAAATTGCAAACAACACACGAAGCAGATGATAAAATTCCTTGATATGTCATCCCATATAGCACCATGTCTATTTGGCATTTCAATCCGCTAGTTAATGACTATTGTACTATAAACCTAGATTTCTCATCTCTTCTACTATTTCTATGCTGATAGGCTCTGACTCAACGTTTCACGGCTATAATAAAGCTTTAAAAGGGTTGTTGGTATTAACCTCAATTCAATAATGATCAATTGCTCAGCGCTGTCATTAAATGCGTGATTAAAGCTTACTAGGGGAGATCAGCTGCTTATAATGACATAGCACTGACCCGGAACTGATCCTATTATTCAATTTCAACTACCCACTTTAATACCTACTATAAACTGTCAACATAAACACTGCTTGCAATTTACATCTTGATGTGTATCACCGTTTGGCTATTATTTACGCATTCGTCCCAAACCGAGGAAGGATCTTAACGTCACGACGTTAGCTTATCACGTGAAATTATTCGAGTGTAGATTGTAAACGATAATTGAGTGAATATGGTTTAAATCTTACAATATGGCTGTGCACAAACTGTGTTTGGCCTTGGTAACAGCCCCTTGTTAAATCCGCAAACTATATATCGTGTTAAATAATTCAAAGCCATATTTTAACAGTTAGTTCCATCACGTTGATAGGGAGATTTTAGTAAACGAATCCGTAATGTAGTTCCTTAAGAGGCTTCCAAATGTTGGTGTTTCAGGTGTGAATGAAATATTGTGGATGACAACATCTCTTGATTGTTGATATCTAAAACGTTGTTTATACAAAACAGAAGAAGGATAAATTTTCCATAGTTTTTAGACATCATATTGTAGTATTTATTGTCGATGTTTTTCAAAAGAAATAACAAACCAGATACAATGAAATGATAAAAATGTCATCAGCCTTACGTTTATCAACTTCAAGGCATAACTTGCGCCAGTCTTCATCACTGGCTAATTTAAGCATTGCTGCAGTTCGGCACCTTTTTCTGTGTCAGCGTGCAGCATCTGGACTTAGTAGTGCTATCCGATATCTCTGGCACGGAAATGACGACGAAATGCAGCAAGTCTTACATGATACTGATAGAGACTGGTGCGAGTGATGCCATGCGGGGGACGTTTATTTGAAAAAGAATTACCTTCCTCACTGAACCAGAGACGTTATCCAAGTCGAGTCTACTCTTTTAGCATATTTACAGCCTGTGTGTTGAGTAAACTATGACAAATACAGGTTTTTATGTTCTCCTCGTGGCTCAGTTATTCATGCATCACCCCTCTGTCGGTGAGTTATTCCTGTTGATAGCAGCTACTGTTGAGATCAGGTTAACATGACTTCAACTTAGGAGCAGTTAACGTCAAAGAAACCTTATGTATGTGATTCACCCATGTATCAAGTCATACAGGTGCCCTGCCTATGAATATTAGAATGCATGACATCATAGCTAGTATCCATATGATACTGCGCATCCAGACAACCTATGATGTAATTATCATGTATACAGTGTTGGCCGGGTCATACAATTTATTTACATTCATTTGCATTCTCAACACCCAAAGGAATGTGTTAAATGTTTTTTTTCTGTCAGACGCTGAAAGGTTGTCGATCAGGCATACATGTATAGCATATATCGTGTCTGATCCAATAGTTTGGAATACATGGACATATTCGTGATATTGACACGCATATATATATAAAACATCATGTCATGTTCAGTCCATTTGCATTGTTTTGAAAAATGGGAATGTTCCACAACAGACACTCGTATTTATGTAGATATACGTGTTGGACAGTGAGGCTTGATGGTTTTCATCAATATTGATCTGTTTAAAAGATATTTAGAATTATGAAAACACTATTTGATTTTTGAGTTTGAATTTTTTACGTCAATTTTATTTCTTAATTCATCGCAAAAAAGCTCTTTACCATCGACTAGATGTTTTTCAAAATGTTATATCCATCGTGTAATTTAACTAGTTTGTCAAAATCCTTAATTTTTGTGTGATATTTACCAGGTTGTTATCTTTCCAAATCGATTGGTTGGATGTGTATTGCACTCTGGTGGTTATTAGATATTTTTCTCGTTTCATTTCTCGCTGTGATCACAGAATGTCGACTATGACTTCAGAAATATGACATTTAATATCCGGGAATTAATAAGCTTGCAGTCATCTAATATAAGGCTTAAAGTAAAGTTGTTCTTACTCAGATATATTCCTACATGTACTTCGTAACTTGGTAAAGGAATTGATGGCTTTATTTCATGTTGTAGTTGTAAAGGTAGATTCAAATGTGAACGGTAACAGTTTCAAATGTACACACTGTAATGACATTTGAGAACAAACATCTTCATACTTCTCCATACCGACATTACCAAAGACATTTATAGAGTGGACATCTTTTAAACGTATATGTCCATCCAAATATATAGTACCTTTATTTCTACCTTTGTATGAAAAATGAGCACTTCTCCTGGAACAAATGTCTGTGTGTGACTGATGTATGGGAATGTGTGTTTGTTAAATGGAAGAACTCTTGGCATAGTGACAGGACGAAGGTTCGCGGAGGTCAGTTCCCAGGTGAGCCTTATCTGTGTATGGTAGACCTCTGACCCTGACGTGGGTAACATATGTAGTACAACATCATTAATAAGGTTTAAATTGACTACATTTTATAGATACTTGGATTGTCAATTGTTACCAGAATATTTTTACCTGAAACAAAAAAAAACGACAGACAGAATAATTGATTGAACTGTGAGTTACTATCTAGGTAGTGTTAGCTCGTTTAAGTAGGACAATACAATCAATAAGTCCTGTGGAAATATTACTCAAAATAGTTCCCCCATTGGCTTGAATAAAACTAAGAAACCGATGGACAGGTCTACAGAGAATTTGATTGACATCTTAATTTTCATTGGTCATAAGGCATAGTTTTAGCCTGCCATTATTCGTAAGAAAACTGTTAAATAGTCGAAACTTAAGTCTCTATGACAACGTTCTTGTATATTCTATTTTTCATAAGATTGTTTTAACACAATTGAAGGGTTAATTTAAAATATGTACTCGATTTGCGATTCAAGAAATTTCCAATTTTCAATCTTATGTTATTTCCATTTCCCCTAAGGCACACTGTTCCGAAGTACTCCATACCGTTCCTTTGAAATCAGTGTCATCGATCCCACCATCAACTATTGGCACTGTTGCAATTTGATTTACAAGTTGTTGTTTTCGCTCGGTCTCCAGATCTGTTAAGTGTATTTGCATATTTATCGCCTGCTTATTGTCAACCTGAAGAGCAGATCAGTAACGATCGGTTCTGTTATAAGGTCAGTCCCGTAGCGGATCATAAACAGAACGTCTATTGTGCGTACTCAAGAAGCGGGAGTAATACATCAGTAACTAACGTCAAGCTCAATACCCAGGTGAATAGGCTTCAGTCTGCACGCTGTAGATATGTAGCAGCACCGCCACTTGTTTATAAGTATATTCCATACAGTCATTACGTGTTTTACAATGTGTTAAATATCCCTTAAAAATTTCAGGTTCAGTCTAGAAATATTTAAATACGTTATTAAACGAACGTGAACGTTAAGGCTTGAGGTAGGTAGTATAAACACGTAGAACTCAAGTCGTTATTCGACAAAGCTATTATTGTCTGACTGTGGGATATGGGACAGAATGATCCGATATTTCTATATATCCAACCAGGCGTCCATTATGGAAATGAGTTAACAATGCGCAAGGTTTGTGATCACCTTCAACAGGTCTACGTTCTGAATTAGGTCACTTGACATGCTCTGTTGGAGCAGAGCAACATATGGTACAGGCGTTGTCACACTTCAATCCGCGGATCTCTTGATATTGACATTCGTGTGTTTCACATCATCGAGACTAGACATATATTGTCAACTTTCACATAGATAACGTATTGTCATTTTTAAAGAAATCGAATCTGGTGTTGGTTGGCAACCAGCGGTAAAAAGCCGTCAACTACATACAGTATGGGATGTCTGTGTTTACCTGTTTCGGGAGTGTACACGCTGGTGTTTGCATGCTAGATTGATTCGTGATACAGAGGACGTGTGAGAGTATGTCAATGAGAAACTATCGCGGATGTTGTAATTCGAGGTGAAGAAGAGTCATCACGGTTACGGGAATGCAACACATTTTTCTGGCCTTGACCTTCATGTCCGTCCTTCCAGATTTGACCCTCAAAGAGATGGGTACAGGTAATTTGCTATCTTTTTACATTGGAAAGCAGGTTAATACTCTGTTCATCTGGTTCACCGTGTCAGTTGAGCTAAACATGGGAAAATGACGAAAGGATAAACACAAATATGTTAGAACCGTTGAGATGAACAATGAAACCATTTGTATGGTATAAAACCATCAGGTTCAAGGAGACGTTGATCCGTTGTCTTAGAGCTTAATATGTATTGCCTTCGGAAAAAGTCCTTTTTCTTCAACATTCAGTATGTTATTCCATTCCAAAGTATTCAACGTTAATTTACGTTTATTTATAAAATATTCACTGGTAAACGTTGTTTGATTTTGAATTATTATTTAGGAAATGAAATAAATTTAAAAGTCTTATAAATGAGCATGATATTTTAGTTTTGGAACCAAATCTTTACATCTACAGATAACAAATAAGTTATTACTTGTAGGATGCACAGTCGTCTTCAGTTCATTTGCCTAAACGATTTTGCTTAGCAGGTAGCGTTAATTCGATTTCGGAACATGTATTTCTGAAGATGGATCGTAATTATTATATTAGCCGTAGACAGAGGTGTGTCATTGTCCTACCAGCTACTCTGAAGAGAATTGATGGTATAACTCTCACAGTGGACTGAGCATGATGCTATAACTCTCACAGTGGACTAAGCATGCCATCCGTTTCTGTCACAATCTGAACAAACCCGGTAAGCTTCTTCAACAGACACGGCAGCTCTGGATGCATTATCTTACTACGTAATCCCTTTCCGTTTTGGGATTTCATCGATTGAGATATTCTGTTCTTGTGTAATGTGGCCATGTGGTATTATCCTCATGTTACAATCCATCCTGAACAGGGACAATCTGCTCTCAGTAAATGGATGATGCTGATGACAAATATTTACCAAACTTCTTATCTATAATGATGTCATTGAAAGTACAAAGGAAAGTCATTAAGGAAATATAATAGAAGTTTAAAATTTCTTGCAAACGTTTTGTCGAAACCTTACACGGGACAAAAAGGCGGATTCCACCCCTTGTAGTCCTGTGTTAACTAGATTTAAATTTTGTTAAATACTATTTTTCAGTTGATTACCATATTCTTCATTTCAATTTAGTTTTATCCATTTTGAATACATACTATACTATTTAGCTGATTTTCTACCTTCAACGCATATTACGTTCTTAATGTCTTCTAAGAAGGTATCGGGATGTTTAAACTTGACTCCTATTAATGCTAGAATTCTATAAGACGACCTCCATGCATGTGAAGAACGCTAGATCTGGTAACACAAGTAGACAAACCGCTCACACTAATTATTATACGAATATCGTTTGAAGAGTGATTGTTCCGGAAGTGTACACCTGAAAGCATCTACACTGTAGTATCTGTTTATCGCACTGGAACCTAACCCTGGCTCGCCCTCTAGCGGTGCACGTGCGTACCAGATGAAGTTTGTCATGAGAAGTTTCTGCTGTCAGGAAGCGGTACGCTCACACCCATGCTAGCTCGTCCGAACTTTAAACTTTGTCAACTCTGAACTTTGCTTACAGTGCATATCGTGTCTATCTGATGGGGTATTCATATACACATCTGCACATACATCCTAGTCAGAATCGTTCAAACACTACTGTGTATTATGATGCTGTACTATATTTCTGCTGATGTTAAGTACTCCTATTACATTTGGGATAACCTTAAATAGTACAAGTGTTTGTACTATGTGTTATATTTGTTCACTATCTATGGCATGTATTTCTAATCAAGTACTCATAGCATTTTACACAGATTGCTGGTTGCGTTGAAATGACTAATGTTTGTTGATCTACAGGAGGATCAGGACACAGCTGCTAAAGTTGAATTTATATAAATAACTGTTACCTTGCGTAAATTATGTACATTTGAAAGGTCTGCTTGCAGTCAACATTCACATCCAGTTCTTTATCAAAGACGTATAAAATATCATTTATATGCAATGTAATAAGTCAGTTGTTGATTTTAGTGCGGTTGTAGACGACAATGACAATTGTTAACCTATTTCATGTTCATGGATCGTCCCAAGTTATCCTTGATTTAGAACGAGCGTCGGGCCTGATCCAGTGAGTACACATCCAGCCCTACATGCAACAGTTATTATCTGCTGCACATCACACAACCTGCCTCCCTGCATGTCCTCCGGCAATCAATTACTGCAACAGTTCAAACACCACTGGACTGTCACTCTCCTCTCATCGACCCGTTATTGCTGAGGCTTCCGGACACTTGTCGTCGAGAGAGATTCAATTAAGGGACACACATTTTCCTTAAGGATCAGGGGAGGTCAGATGAGGTCAGGTACCCCCTCGCGTGTGTTTCATTCTGAATTGTACACATATTGATGTAAAGTGATTGCCCGTGTTGTCAGGAATCATTATAGTGGACATGTTCGAGTCTGGTCAAGCCATCATGTTCTTATACAGTGGACATGTATCATGATTGGCTGGACTCTAGTCCCAGTCATGTCATCATTATACAGTAGTACTTTTCAGGGCACTTTGTTCAAGCAATCATTTTTATATATCTACAGTTGAAGGACCTCGCTGTCAATTGTACTCGAGGAAAGTAAAGGAAGCGTACATGCCACATTCAAACTCGGGTCAAGATATTGCTTCATAGTCTGTCAATAAATCAGTGTGCTCATTAAATGAATCCCGGGATCAATCTGGTCGCGCAAACATCGTGCTGGTGCTGGGTGATTGGTTTTGAATATAACGTGTCTGTAAAGATAGAATATTGGAACAGAATATTTTACCAATCTGATGCTTTCAATGACTGAAGGACTTAAATTATATAATACGTAATATAAGTCCTTGAATGACTTAGTACTCCTTATAATTGGCACATTTATACAGTGACCAAAGTCTTGAGGTATGGGGTAATCTGATTGTAACTGTGATCCTTATCACTTGCACGAATCTTCATGTAGTCTTCCTCAACACCACATCATCGTTATGTCGACATTAGATCAACCTCGTCAGTAGAACGTGTCCACGGTTGACCTAGATAAATGATAGATGGTATGATTGAGTAAAACAGCAATAAAGTGATGTGTGTTTGGTTGGTGACGATGAGTCATTGACGTATTCTGGGCCGGACGCCAGGGGAAGCCAGGTTATTGTCTGTGCACCTGTCTGCTGCACATGGAGAATGATTGATAGATAGCAGACGACAATTCAGTACTCTCGGTTTCCGGTACAGAGGTCAGCAGACGACATTTTGACTTGGAGGTGCACCATTGATTCCAGCGTTGTTCACGTTGTGTGATGTCTGGATCCATTATAGTTGACATCTGGGCGAGAAATTAGTGCACTGCGGGTCTGAAGGATAGTAATGAAAAACACACACGGACTATTCAACTTAGGCGAAGCCCCACATTTTATTTTGACCTCAGGGAGTGTTGCCAATCCTTTTATGTGTGCGCACTGTGCTGCGAAAGTAGTTGTGATGTACCTCAGTGAACCACGTGTTGAGTTTACTGTTAACTTGTGCAATTCTAATAGGACACGAATATTCCTTCAGTAGGTTAATTATTCACCTGATTTATTGCATACAAATGTGACCGCGTACGTTGTGAATATGAAGAATTATGAAATTACTATGATCCTTAAGCATGATATATACTGCCCCATTTATATACATGTATACTGTTGCACAGACAATCATAGAGGCATAATCTAGCATTCGATAGAATACAGAAACGAATTAAGTATTGATACTTCTCTCATTTAAATAAATACGATAACCGTTACGTTTAACATTTGTCGACTGGTAGTAAGAGATATAAAATGTTATTGATGAACTTCACTGTTTCTAGATGGAGTACACGGAGTATGCGTGTTGTCATCAGAACAGGAGGAGGAGACAATATTATAGTCCCTCCAAAACATTTGTTATTTAAAACGAAGTCTTGATGATCGAGTAGACAAGCTGTTATGATAGTTGGTACTGGCAACTGGTGCCTTACTCTAAGGGTATGGTTTCGAATCCCGGAAAGGTCTCGTCCCCAAAACATACAAGAATGTGTACTGATTCAGGTAACCTGATCCAAACTACAACGTAACAGTTATTCGCTATCTAAGTGGCATATATGTGTAATAGTTGTTCTTCATTATCCAAGAACAACATATGTTGAACGTATGAACAGATGCAAGTTATTGTACATCATGTTCCTTGATGTAAAACATAAACGTTAGGTGTTAATATATACATATATACTCTGTCCAATAACTGCCCATTCCCTAACTATAAAATGATAAGTGTATGGTAGATTGCCAGCACATGAGAAAGGTGAGTTATTGCAAAGTGTGTGTAACTGCCCATAGCCACAACTATTATAGGATATATTAGTCATCACTGTGAACACATCAAACCCGTCAAACTGAGATTTAGCCACACATCGCTTGAGTCTTATACGAGTTAAATTGGAATTCTACACTGTAAATGACCTATCGACTGCCTGTATCAAGGACGATAAATAACATGACTGTATGGTATGTGTAAGTAAGAGTGGTTTGTAAGGAATGAGTGAATCTATATAATCTATGATTCATACTCACACACACACAGACACAGCTGTTGCTTACCTGGCTACATAAAGTATACATATGTACATATAAGTAATATCTGGATGTGGACGTGGCACAATTTACATGCTGACGACCAATTTATTAAATATGCTGAATGCACTCTGCAGTCACATGTTTGTATAACATAGCTGACAACATGTGGTATTTTACATATCAAACATTCCATTTACATACCTTCCACTTTAGCTGAATTGTAAAGTAATAAAAATTGACCATCTTCATCTAGTCAAACACGATAAAAATTATCTCTAAGCGTAAGGTATGTTAAGTTTCTTTCGTACTTCATATTCACTTAAGAATATACGGCATTATGGCAGGAAGGAATTTAAATATTATTTCACACATTACCAGCAAAGAATACGAAAAAAATATTGAATATTATTAGAGTATTATAATTAATCAACGGACATGGTCCATGTGCTCGAAACCCTCGTTACCCTACAAGTTCCAACCTTGACCGTGGCTCTTGCATGTGTTAATGATGAGCTTGTTTTTGTAGAGGTACGGTTATCTCGGGAGTAGCCGGCCAGACATGCGACCTAAATCATAAACTATCTTTTCTTAGTGCAGAATATTCATTGACAAGACCCACCTCTTAGATCGTTTTACATCGAATCTCAAAATGCCTTATTTCAGTATCAAACATTTAAAGGGAATGCATTTTGTGTAAGTTATAATATAAATTGAGTATTTGGTTAATAAATACACATGTCGGTACTTTATTGAGAGGAGACAGATAGATAGAGCAAATCTTGCTTGTCATTGCAGAGTTACCTATGACATGCCCTCAAGTGTCAATAACTCTCTGTACCGCTCTGGACGACTCGCTGAATTGTCAACACTATGTGGTAACATGCCTTAGTATCGCTGCAAAGAATATATGTTCTTGTTGAAGTGTTCAAAGCGTTTTTATGTTAGAGGCTGATAAGCTTTGATTAGAAGTACTCTTGTGAATAAGTTGGGCCTTTATGCTTGAGATAAGGTCACACTAGTGAAACGTTCTTTTGAAATCTTAACCAATATGATATAATGTTTAAAGGTCTTCACTGTTAAAAAAATGGTTACTTTTTGTATTGCAGTATATTTGGAGCCTGTTTAAAATTGACAACTAAACTAGATTTATGTCCGATATCGTAACTGTGAAGTCAAGTTGACATCCGTGTTGGCACAATAACAACCTACTTGAAATGCCTAGCAAACCGACTCAATGTCCGGTAGTTGTACATGTACATTTATTGGAGATTGAGGAATAAACTGTTACTGAGTTATGATATAATTTAACTGAATTATCATGGTTATTCAACACTAGATGAATATAATGATGTATTCAACATATAATCAATTCAGAAACTGATCGTATAATTGGGTATTATCCAACATCTTGATAGTATCCTATCAAGTGAGTTGACACAGTATACGAACATATTACAAATTAATGTTGTAAAATTGCCTATAGTGCCAAAGCAAAAATCATAATAGTAAGCCCATAATGTATGTAAGCTGATGTACATGTTAGATAGAGATCTTATGTGCCCGTTATAGGCAAAATGTAATCACTGTAGATATATTGGGGTTGTAGACGAAAGGAGTAGGAGGTTTCCTTATAATGTTACACACTTTCCTTCTGTATCACGTATATATCCTCTATAATAACTTGTCATGGTTTAACACATTCTAGAGTATCTGAGTTACAATTCGTAGAATTCTGGTTGATATAGTTGACCGCTATATGACTCTATATCTTTCTAGATAAATGATGTCAGCAAATTTACAAGTTGTACATAATTTCATGACTTGTCATGGGGCCAGCCCAGAAGACGTATTGTCTATGATGCATGCCTCTCCCGTATGTAGTAATTATTTCAGCAGTCATGGTTGAATTAAGGATAGACTTACCGGATAAGAAAATATAGATTTGTAGACACATTTTGCAAAGCGTAAAACTATGTACTCATTTGAAAATAAGAGCAGACGCTTAGGAGGATCTAAACTGAAGAAAACACAATACAATGTATATATTTGTTTCCTGCACAGTACGTATAAGTGATTACGTCAAAAGAGAACTCGCGTCACTGGATCCGCTACTAGCAGTGTAGTTGTCAGGAGTGTTCATGATTTGTTTGTTGAGGAAACTTAAATGAAGACAACAGTGCCTCCGGAAGCGAATACACATCAACAACTTGTAAGTTTGAAGAAGATCAGGATCGATTAATTTCAGTGAGTACAGGGAGTAAATGGTTACAATGATGACTTTAAAGTGTCCTTGATGGAGTTATAATTGACACAAGAGTGTCTTAGAGAATTCACCACTTCTAACGAATTCTGTAACATTTTGATTCACTCTGTATAGATACGTTATGGCCATTTCTATCACGTCGGTTACACCAATCGAGTCACTGGGTTCACCACTCATTGTGCCAGTGTCGGTGAATATTGACTGTTATGTGTAGGTGAAGGAAACTTTATAGGAGACACCAGCTTATTTACACATAAGATGGCGAGTTCTGGACAGGTGGTTAGCAGGGTGTCTGTATATGGCCTTTGTTATTTATAATAGTGTTTGAACATATCACGTTCAGCGTGAATAGCACTTGGTCATGACATACCGGGCATACCACCTTGTTTCAACCTTGTCAGAAGAAGATGCAAGGTAGTTTGGGTACAGAATGATTTCAAATGTTTGAACATGGACTCTGATTTATCTAACAATCCATAAAAATCCATAAATCTTGTAAATAATGGAATCGATGCTATCGACGATATTTATGTGATCATTCCCATTTTGCCTAGTCGACTTGAATTACATGGTACAGAATTTCTTAGATGTTAGAATTATGTAAATAAAAAGGTTGATGCTTTAACAAAATGCATGTTTTTTCTTTGCATGTTATGTAACAAGACACGGTACACTACATATGTTCGGATATTACTTATTACATATTTGATCGTTACTTTTCAAATAGTTTACTTATAAATGAAAACAAGCATATACTTGTGTAAAATCTGAACCATGTCAACCAAGTTAGTGAACTACTATAATGTTTTAATTAGCTAAAATAGTTAGCTGTTATTCTACATACACATATGGTGATCTGTACGTAATTCTACATACACATATGGTGAATTGTACGTATCACTTTTCGTTCTGAGCTACAGCAATTTCGCTTGACAAAGTTACACCTCACCTTCGGTTATCCCAGGGAGGAGCCGGACTGTTTATATACCACTCGACCCACTGTCTACCTGTTGAATCACCTTACTTACATTTATTTATCTTACTTACATTTATTTATCTCCTGCCCTCTCCAGCTCCTTCTATACAGTAGGATGCGTCTCTATTATTCCACGTCGCTCCCGACCTTTGACACCAAACATCGCCTGGTGTGGGCTCTTACACCCGGCAGGGCGTCTAACAAGAGGGGAGGGTGGGCAAATAGTTCTTTTTATGTGGGTCTATCTTCTTCAATAAAGGTATTATCTTGATAGCAAGTAGAGGGAGCAATTTATATCGAGCTTATGTGGTCTTAAACATTTTGTGGAGAAAGATGACAATCATCTCTATATTAAGATATATATTTGTGTCTAACGTACACTTTTATACATCAATCTGTTTATGCGTTGTATGGTTGTTAAACGTTAGAATATCAGAGTGACATTACCTGTTGTTACCTGTCATGCACACACGTGTGTTAACGTTATTGAGGAAATGTATTCTGTTACACAGGTACAAAGTGGATTAACAACAAAATTATGGACAAGAGGTAAATTGTATAGTTCACGACTATCCTGGTAACCAACAATACCTTTTAACTAGTTGAATCACGAAGCACTTTGATTCCCACATATCGTAAAGAAAGAGTTAGCAGGTCACGGTGACCAATTCATGCAAGGGTTGCTTCAGGGAAGTACGGTTTCCTCCTGAAGCAACTGAACACTTAATATTGCTGGACTAATTAGATGCTTTAATTCTGTTTCCTTGTCACAAACCAACAATACTCAAAAGTGAATGTGTTACTATTTGAGATTATGATGAAGCACTCCGAAGCATATTATTAATGCGGACACTTTTCTGACAGTTAGTACTACGTATGATAGACCAAGTAGAATGCATGTATGTATGTTTATACTGTTCAAACATGGCGAGGTATATGTTACTTCTTCATTGTTCAAGAATTTCTTTTCGGTGGTTTTTTTCGTTCTGTCTATTGGTTTGTAGTATAATGTCCTCATGTCGATGATTGGACATAACCTTATCTATATCCAGGTACACATACCGGGGCTACTCGATGTTACCCAATACACGATACGTTGACAAAAATGTTAAAAGCATACGGACAGAAAAACACTAAAACTTTCTGACAAAGTAGGTGTTGCTGTTGTTAGCCGCATGTGGCTCGTTCATTACCCTGCCACAAACCGATTTCCTGCCTGATTGAATCATATCCTGATTCAGGTATGAATCATTCATCGGTCAGACAGCCGAGGAAGCTACGCTCGTAAACAGTAGCTCTTGTTTTACACAGGAGACTTAGCTGTGAATGGACATACTGGTATTCTGGGAGGTTTTGTACTGCTATAGGTAGGTGAACGTGTAGTTTGGTGTTGATAGATGCCTTTAGGTGTAGCGAGGGAATTCAACAGCAGCGCATGAGATATAACAGTGAATAGATGGGCCTCTGTGTTTAGGAGTTTGTACTTGTTTGGTAGGTGTTTGTATGTATAGATGTGTCCTAGGGCTAGCAATAACATTACATATGAGTTGGGGCATTTTATGGCTTGTGTTAGCTGTAATGTAGATTTGAAGAGCTTAGAAATATTCATGATGAGGTGATAACGTGTGCACGTTTATATAATTCCGAAGTCGAACTTGACCTGTTCTCCTGAATGACACATACACGCATAATATGTATGTAAGTATGATTTATGTACATATTTATGTCAGTAACTGTTTAGCATTTCAACTATTAAAATATAATAATTTATGAAGCATGTTATTTTTATAATAACTTTCAACAGTTAAGCTTTCGTGAATGTGATATGAAGACACCCGTTCATTTCGCTTCTCAATCATAATCCAGTGTGATAAACTGTACATTTAGAGAAGATATATTGATGTATTAAGCTGACCTTAATGTAAAACATGAACAATATGAAATCAAAGAGCCAACCTTCGCGGACATTGACCGAGGAGAGAACTAAATTTTTAACAAGATATTTTCATTCATAATATTTGCTCTTAAAACATTTCATACAGCCTTAATCATTGCATTTTTGATATACACATACTTTCAGTCTGTTAAGAAACAATATTATCCCAAAGTTTAGAGTTAATTATTCAAGCCACTGTCTAAGATCTCACTCAACCGACCCACTCAAAGTCAGCGATAAATATGTATGTATACATCAAGGTTATTGTAAAGGGTTGGCCTCCTGTGTAAAGCAGACTAACAGAGTACATTCTGATTGATATACTGAATGTGACATGACTTGTACAGTACAATCACACCCTTGTAATGTGTCAGAGGTCATCGGGTATACATGGTCATAGGGTCAAATAATATTGTCCATCTTGATAATGTAAATACCGTATGAATACCTCGTCCATATATTAGTCTACGTCTTTTGTTTGCGGAATTCGTATGAGGATCTAGATGTATTAAAGGCTCGAATGTCCCTTGGGACAGATGTGTGGCTTGTCAGAGGTCACTGGCGGTAATGGTCATCATGGTCAGATGTGTAATGTCCATCTTGATAATGTAAACAGCGTAGGAATACTTCGTCTATGTGAACTTATTCCTTGTATTTATTTTGCGGAGGTTTTTGTATCTAGACTGTATTAAAAGCTCATTGATATCTTTAGTCAGATATGTATGATCGTGATAATAGTATACCGTATAATTATACGGGCTTGTCCATATCAATCAAATCTAAAATAGATCCCATTTGTACGTGATCTACATGTAAGTGGGGATCTAGACAGTATTAGCGACTTCTTAATATACATCAATCATGAAGGACCGGGAAATGTAAATGTACATGGTCAAGGATCGAACCGCGTTGTCATCTCGATAATTACAGTATATATACTGTTCCAAATCAACCAAAACAACGTCCGGTGTAAGTTTAGGGAGTCGGTCCAAGCGGCTGCTGTAAAGTTTGCGTGGTAGTGGCGAGCATGATGCACTTACGTGTATTATATAAACTGGTTTGTGGATAGCCTGTGGTATTCTCGGTATGACAGAAAGCTATAACATTATCATTGGCCGGCTCATACGTTGATTTACATTTAATGGTTCCAGTTTGAGTGTATCGGGGTCAACGAACGTTTGGTTGTGATCTTTTTTCGTTCACAAAATATTTTCGGTTAATCATTTTGATCATGATGTGGACCTCCACGTGATGTTGTCATTCTCAGTAAATAACATGAGTTGGAATTTATTCAATATTTACAATTTACTATAAGAAGTCCAAAATATATTAATCTATAATTGTCTGCATAAGTAAAACTATTAACGATAACCTCTTCTGTATTGTATGCATACAGTTTCTCGGCTGTTGCTTAATAAAGATATACTGCTTCAACTTGTATTATAAATGGTAATTTTGACAATATAAAAACTCCAAAAGTAACCATGCGACATTGTCTTTAAAAGTATCCGAGTATATAAGTTCTGTATATTATATATTATGGATAATAAGATGTGTTGTACAACGTTTCTGGGATGTTTCTCCGGGTGAATGAAGGAGCATGGAACAATCAGATACGTTGTACATATACGATATAGACGAATTTGTCATCCATTGTGTATTGTCTGATACTCGTACACCAATTTCCAGATGCCATCTTGAATCTCATTTATATATGTCTGTTTAGACGTTTATGATAAAATCAGAGTTTTTCGTAAATGGATTTTTATCTAAGAAATAATCGTTCTCACTGAATTTGACAATGTTTGATATGTCAAACTGTTACAGTACACATAGAGCTCATTGTCTAAATCTTGTGAAAAACGTTGATTAAAAACAATAAGGCAAATGGTTGTTTGAAATCGTTAAAAGATTACATGCTCTCTGTTAGGTATTGGCAAATATGTTTTATTTCCTTTACGGAATGTTGCAATTATTTTAGAATGCGTCCAGTGTTATTTATTTGAATGTCGCCCGGAAAAATATATACAGTATGACATTATTCTCGTCAGAGGGGTAATTGTTTTAGCATGGTAAACTCTGTGTGATGTTGGAACTAGATTAACACTGTAAATAAGCTCTTCCACTTAAATCAACATCAGACCGTTTTTCCGCCATGATAAATCTGGAGTTTGGTGTCGGTGTGAGAGCAGGGGTCATGAGAATCTGGTTTTTTATCAAACAAAATAAACACTATAGAAATAGCTTTCAGAAAATGATATATAACTCTCATAAATTCCAAAATTAGTTTAAAGCTTTGGTTATATGATATAGGAGTTAATACTTTAGGGTATGGTTTTTGTGATTTATTCTTTGAAGTGTACTGAAGTGTATGTACTTATCTGCTTATTACGGGAGTTTTAGAAAGATTTGTAGGCTATGTCAATGTGTTTTGTAAGACACATTAAACTTTTTTGTTATACATAGTGTATATAGCACATCAGGCATGCATATCGCACACACAATTCCCCACATGTTTCCCACATCCACAGCACGTGTCGGATTAGATGATGCGCGTGTTATTATAAGAGACAGGCAGTTTGATAACAAGTCTTATCTTCATGATATCAACCCCAAATTTCAACAAACACAATCTGGAACAGATTATCATACTTACTACATATGCGTATAACAATCAAATAGATTGGGGGATTACAGCATGCCTCCATACATATTTCGATAAAAACACAAGCACTGTCAGAAATAGTGTGTTCCTAACTACATTTTTCGGCAAAAACAATCAGCAGATACTGTTATCCTCACTACATATTTCGACAAAAACAAGCAGCTTGAAAGATACTATGTTCCTAACTGCTAGTCGACAGATGTTAGTGAAATATACAGCCAGGTGTAGATAGCCACGAGCACTTCGTGCTGTTTAGTTTGAGTGACAGCTATATGCATAAGCTGATACGAGGCATGCTGTTAAGAGTGTCATATTTACGTAAAGCAAGGCTGAGGTTCCAAGGCCGATGCCTAAAAATGGGAATGCACGAATGTTTTTACAAGACTTCGTTACAGTTAGTTGCCATATCTTATTCAGCGAATTACTAAAAAAAAATCGTGTTTGTCTTTATTAATACTTAATATTTGGCTTGTGAAAGTGTTTAACAGATTTCCCCGACTTCATATGGACATTTTTATTTCCGTATTTTCCATTTGTTGTCAAGTGATGAAGTGATATGCAAATGTGAATAATATGAAACAAGATTTAAGGTGCGTAATTTAAATTCAAGTTTGAGGAAATAACATCAAATTCCTTTCCCTTTTAGCAGACAAATTGAAAATGTTTCTGAAATTGAAACACTGCATCATAAATGACTGGTCGTTTATGTGACTCATGCAAAAGGCAACGCATTTCTTATAGAATTCTTGAAAATGAGATAAAAGTAAACAAATGATGCACTCTGAATGTCGCCTCCTGGATTTGTTCATTTCTATTTCACATTGGCAACATTCGTCAGGTATCTGATTGGCTATAGTCCTGCTTGAGTAATGCAGACTAATGATACTTTGACTCATCAATATCATATGTCGACTGTTGAGTTAAGAAGTTGATGAGACTTCACTAACCAATTCTACAGAGGATATATAGGTAAGCCCTGTCCAATTTAAACGGGAATTTTGCCATCACCGTCAACCTTTTTTCACGATAGCTAATAGTCTCTCCTTACAGATGTTACTCAAGTCCACTGAATTTACTGAAGTAGTTTCTTCCCACTTACTGACATCCGTGTGGAAAAAAGGGATACTTTTTGGACAATTGTTTTTCAACTTTAGGAAGGTTCCGAAAATGTTCAGTTTTAAAGCTGTTTTATTGAACATATATATGTCTTATATGTGGACATACCCAGAAAATGCGACTTTCGGAGTGACATATGAATCATGCTATCTAACTATATATAATTAAGGTCAAATGGAATAATCGAGGATTAATTAATTAACCGAGCCAAGATATTGACATTATACATGCTACACTATACTATTTACTCCTCTTTTGTACTGGCATTTTAGGCGAAGTTATTCTCGAACCGTCTCAGTGTATGCCATTTATGTCACAGAGAATGTTGAAGTAACTTTGAGTGTTTGAGTGTCACTGAGCATCACAATTTAAGCCTCGTAATTAACGTGCAAGTTTGGGAAGTAGCAAGCGTCCCCAGTTCATTTCACAGTACATTCATTTGACAATTGAAATGGACGTCACGTATGTAATGATAGGTAGAGTGTTTGAGTGTTTGAGTAAAGAGAACGTCCCACCTAGCTGTTCAGGACACTTGACACGATGAACGACATCGCCTACACACCGTGCTGTAGTTCCGTGAGAATCCGTCACAATGCCGATGGGTGGGGCATTGTGGTTTGGGTCGCTGCAACTCGCTTCCGTTATTAGTGCATGTGAGTGAAGGGCAGTTATGAATAATTATGAACTATGTCCACATATGCTGTAGGTCTATCATAATTATGCGTCTCTTCCGTTCTAAGTGCATTTTAGCTAATTTGGTCCTGTACATGTCTGAATAATACAACACTGACCAACTATGCTGTAGGTCTAATTTGATTGCATCTTGCTACTGCTTTTCTTTGCATTAGAGTTGAATAACTTATATTCACCTGTATTTATTATCAATGATGTGAACTTGAATAACAAAACTGTGATAGTTAATACTGATACTCGTCAAGGATATTTTATACATATACTCATGTATAGACTCTCACTGTAGTTCATTGAGTAGCAGCGCTACTAACGTTCTCTATCTTTCTTTGTAGCCTCTTACATTGTTTGCATCGGGCTTGATTCCTTGTATATCAGTATTTTGTCTTAATACAGTAGTCCGGCACCTCGTCTGAAGAATGAAATTCTACGTCCCTTTCAAACGTCGGAGTGGTGCTAATAACCCTCGTTCTAAGTGCAACAGATAAGTCGTATACTGTAATGATTAATGTACATGAACAGTCAGACCCATTCTTATAACATCATGTGGTAGGTAAACGGATACATACAAACCCATCATCCCTGACACAGTTTTGATGAACTTTCTATGTACACTTACAAAATGACTATACGTATTGTCGCATCTTAAATATCTCATAAGAAATGTGTGGTAATTTGTGGAAATGTGTATACCAGTAGTAAAGTATTTCAGTATCCTATCTGAAGATCAGATACAGACGTGTTGTGGATGGTTTAATCCCCAAATAGCTCATGTTTCGACAGCTAAATCACATTTACTTGTTAATACCTTCAATCCATTCAGTTTGCTAATTCGGCGAGAAACATGTAGGAAGACTAGTCATAGTAAGTGACCACTCACCTATAAGTACTAGTTAGTACGTCTGGGTATCTCGATACTTACCCTAAGCGTCTGGAGACTGTACCTATAAATATATACATGCTGACAATGTATTTTACCTTCCGTGCACGCATGGGCAGCGTTTGATTGATTGCTAACGACAACACATAATGTAGATTGTAGGCTCGAGTGATATCAGTACACATGTCCACCTTCAAACATGTTCGTTTCTTTGTCGGGGGTAACTTGTGAATTGTCTTGCATATATACAGTGCTGTTAGTACACAGGGCTGTCTTCGGTACGGTGTCTATACAGTTCATATACTTCCATTTTTAGTCTCATTATAAGGATAGTTTGCCTTGAAAGGTTGAGGGGTTGTTGCATATCTGCACTTGCGTTGTGAAGACAGGTGCGTGTTGAAATACATAACCCTGTGTTAGATACGGTTGAAGGACATTGGGGTGTGAATACCACATGTTCTGTTTGTGGGTTGCTGGTTCTTTGATGTGAGACCGACCTTGTGGTAATTGTTACTATTGTAACGTGACTCGACAGAGTTTTTATATCTGCATCATAATGGTGAGAAGTGTGGTTCTAGCTCATTATATTATGTTGTGTTCACAGTAAATATAACATATAACGACCCAATTTACATTCTTCTTAGTACATTTCTGTGTCCGTTGTCAACCGGTATGATGTCCTTGGTCGTGTTAAAATTTCCAAATATGTCTCGTATGTCGACCTTATATGAATCTTGAAATATATATATAGAATATAGATATAGAATATATAGATAGATACATAGATCTTGATACAGACTGCGATTATATTTATTCTCTGATATGACCAATCATTCTATTGTGGTATTGGTAGATATTGGCAATGGACTTGTTGGTGTACATTTTAGGAAGAACCTATAATGACCACATCTAGCATTACGTGTTGTCTATTTTAGACGGTCCTAATGGTTAATTTGTTGAAATCAAGTCGAGTTTCTTCAAGCGACCTTCGATATACGAGCCATTTTCTTGTTTGATTAACTGTATATAAGGTTAATTTGTCTGGTTCCTATGAGTGATGAGTTCCACAGTGAGTCTGATTTGAACTCAATGTTATCCGATATACATCCCTGACAGGCTGAGATGATCTAGTCGTCTCTCTTTATATATAAAGACTCATAGAACGCGTCAAGATGGTCTTACATAAGTCTTTAGAAGTTTATCAACTGCTGAAAGTGGGACTCTACTTCGCTTGAGTGTAAATACTGGCTTTATTATCAGGGAAGTGATGATATGGACAAAAGTAAAGCACAGAGCAAATAACTAACCATACATTATACTTCAAGGAATCTATATCTAATTCTTTATAATTTATAATTATGTTTATCCCAAACATTAAATTCCAAGTGTTTATATAGATTTGAATATGCGAGGTTTCATTAAGAAAGCGTGTTTCCAGTCTTGTTAGAGCGTGTTGCAAACAGTGTATGATGCACACCAATTTGAAAAGCCTCTGGCTGAGTGATACAGAGAAGATGTCACTGATATTCGTTCAGAGCATCACTGTCCCGAGTGTTAGTCAGCCTGATTCAGACTCGCTCCCACACAATATGAGGCGTGCAGACATAGAACCAGCCGTCTTTCTCGTTGTTCACACTCTCAGAGGTTTTAGGTGTAGATGATGACCTCATATGATTTTCGTGACTTCACTAACAGCGTTTTCTGTGTTGCTTTTGAGAAATGGTCAAACATGCAAACGATATTGAGTTTAAGTTCTATGTTGTTTTTGGTGTCTAACATCAGTGATGGTGTTACTCTGTTTAATGTCCCCATTGGTTGAACTTCCAACTAACTTTATGTACAAGTACAAGCAATACATAGTCACAATGGTGTTTCAGACTTCGTGCCTGTAATTATACTAGCTGCCTTGATAAAAGTGAATAAGTTGGCTCTGCATGCAAATCCAAAATCTAATATCACATCACATGCAATTCACCATACATTACATTATGGCACATGTCATAGGCAAGCCTTCATTTTAACATCAATTAGAATGACATGAATTTAGACTTTTTTAAATACTCCACATCTGGTCACACGCCACACGACACTTTGTATGATTTGAGTAGTAGAAGTAGTAGTAGTGTATAGTAGTAGTAGTAGTAGTAGTAGTGTATAGTAGTAGTAGTAGTAGTAGTAGTAGTAGTGTATAGTAGTAGTAGTATGTATAAGTGGTATTTTGGTAAAGACCTGTAACTCTTTTAAAAGACAGTACCATGCATATATGTTCCTGTAGTTGCTGAAGTTCTCACTTTTAAATACTCCACATCTGGTCACACGCCACACGACACTTTGTATGATTTGAGTAGTAGAAGTAGTAGTAGTGTATAGTAGTAGTAGTAGTAGTAGTAGTAGTAGTGTATAGTAGTAGTAGTAGTAGTAGTAGTAGTAGTAGTGTATAGTAGTAGTAGTATGTATAAGTGGTATTTTGGTAAAGACCTGTAACTCTTTTAAAAGACAGTACCATGCATATATGTTCCTGTAGTTGCTGAAGTTGTCACTTTTAAATACTCCACATCTGGTCACACGCCACACGACACTTTGTATGATTTGAGTAGTAGAAGTAGTAGTAGCGTATAGTAGTAGTAGTAGTAGTAGTAGTAGTAGTAGTAGTGTATAGTAGTAGTAGTAGTAGTAGTGTATAGTAGTAGTAGTATGTATAAGTGGTATTTTGGTAAAGACCTGTAACTCTTTTAAAAGACAGTACCATGCATATATGTTCCTGTAGTTGCTGAAGTTCTCACTTTTAAATACTCCACATCTGGTCACACGCCACACGACACTTTGTATGATTTGAGTAGTAGAAGTAGTAGTAGTGTATAGTAGTAGTAGTAGTAGTAGTAGTAGTAGTAGTAGTAGTGTATAGTAGTAGTAGTAGTAGTAGTGTATAGTAGTAGTAGTAGTATGTATAAGTGGTATTTTGGTAAAGACCTGTAACTCTTTTAAAAGACAGTACCATGCATATATGTTCCTGTAGTTGCTGAAGTTCTCACTTGCAATGAGACATCCACCTGCACATATCTCAATAAGGTCGCCATGCCACAACGCTTATCGATTTCTTGTTTGTAATTGTACTAGTATTGATCTCGACCGAAGCGCACTCCATGGATGAATTAACATGATAATGGTGCACCGCTTCAGGCAAAGCAAGTTCTACAGTTAATTGTGTTGCATTTAACAAATATTATAGTTTGTGTTTAATTGAAAGTCAAGAGAAAAAAACGAGTCAACAATGTTAAACATTTCTCTCCGATGAAAGGTGTTGCCATTGACCTTGACCTAGCCATGCTTAATGAATAAGTTAACGTGATGTTGGCGTACCTGTAATCAACCAGCCAGGTACAGAAAGGTACTCACAATGTAATGAATTCTGTGTAAGCATGATTTCCAAATGCTTACCGTTAACATGTGAGTTTTGTTCTTCACAGAAATACATTGGTACATGTATGGCTGACTATTCATATTCTTCACAATTTCTAGATGTTGAATAAAGAAAATATTTTTGGGGGGGGGGGGGGGGGGGGGGGGGGGTACGTGCTAGCTTTGGATACATACTCTAACTCTTGTAAACATCAGTTCTGAAGATTGTTTTTTCGAATAGTTTGTTATGAAGACGTGAGGAAGTCAAAGAACCCATTTATGCCACAATTATTTGAGATGCTTAAGGAATGCAACATGTTCGGTAATAACTTATTGTTAATATCAACGTAACTTGCTATCATAATGTTTTCAAACAACATAGTTTAAGTTAATGACTGTTTGTTCTCTATGTAGCAACCCACACTCTCTGTATATGGACTCGGCATTTACACTGACTGACTGCAAGCAGGCCGTGTTTACTTCATTAATGAGAGGAATCATAACATTAATCCATGAAAGAACATCGGCTCCAAAAGCTTTATTAGGCAACGTCGATAAGCGTCGGCGTATGTTTTTGATTACAATAAATAACACAGTGAATTTCATTGTACCGTGCTGTCTGAGTGTGTCTGTAAGTTTTATTTATCGGCGCTGTAACGCCGGGCGGCTAATTACATTGAGATGTTGAGTTGTAGACGCTAATTGTGTTTTATATCTCACTGCACTGAGTATATGAGTAATGAAGCTCATTAATTCATTGTGAGATGAATTATTTTGAAATTATGTTGTCACGAAAGTTGCAAATTTATGTTGCACCAACTGCCAATTCTGAATTCATTAGGTAATTATATGACCACCCGATTTGTCCGCTGAAACTGCGAGCATCCGCTGGAACTATAGCAAACCTCTAAAGTAGCATTCAGTAAACTACATCACCACACATTCCTCTAGACGGTGCTTTAAGGTTTAACTGCAACACACAGCTTTGGTGGAGTTACTGTACCTCCGTCCAATACACAGTCAACGTGATCTCAGAGGATTCCATTGAAAACTCCATATTGACTTATTTCAATTAGAGCTGGTATTTGCCTGAAGACAATCTAGTCAATGATATGTTCATTTTAAATACGAATTCAATGAATATCAAGGCTTTTCCCTTCGAAGCATATTTTCCTGGTTTAACTGTTTGGTATCAGACGGTATTCTTTGACCTGCTTTATACCTTGGGTTTAAGACTTTACTTTGTTTTCCTCTGTCGTTTCCTCTGTAGTTTCCTCTATAACCGTATACGTTCAACGTCACACTTCACGGCAGTGCATCTTTTCGATAGAATCCTTCAATCGAATAAGCTTTGTTGGATGTTTCATATATCATCATGTATAATTGTATAAACATATTACGTTTTGTCAGGGATTAATGATCCACATGGTAAGTCGATTGTGAGATACCCAAAAGCGTAACAGATGAACACAGACAACATGAAAGACTAACATAAATGATTAATGTTCCTGTAAGGGGGGATGATTATGTTCTACCTGTTTCTGTTCACACGAATGAAGATTCCAAAAGGGAGTAGAGAAGCAGCGAGTTCCTAATACTAGAAGAGATACTAGAAGAGATACTAGAAGAGATACAGCGATTTATAATTAGGACTAGTTTGGAGTGGATTTTATTCTGTATAACCAACTGACACACACTCGCACGACCTATATAATATCATTGAAAGGGAAAAACTCTCGTAATGCTCTATTCATTGAAATAGCTCTTTACACAGGAGAGCGAGTCGGGATGATATTCGGATGAAATACGCCCATATTTAAATTACCCTTGCAGAGACACTTTGAAGTGTAAACCTTCAATTAAAGTATGACGTCATAATGCATGTGCAGACGGACGCAACAGTACAGTGCAAGTGTGTGGTGTATGCAATGAGGCGTCTCGTCTTTGTGATGTTAATATTCACGTCCCGTCCACACAGGCTATTGTAGCTCCCATCTCGCTCTTCGGATACAGCTGCTCCTTCTCATCCACGTGAGTACGGATTTTGAAAATTAACGGTCTATGGGTAACCGATATTTCATAGATAACTGGACATTTCGGGTGTCGTGTTGTGGTTGTGAAGGTTGTGTTGGTTCATATGCAGGGGGGCTGTGCCGCTCCAAGTGTGAGTTGTGTCACAACGTATCCCCGACACCCGCTAGGTTAGTTGTATTCGTTCTGGAGATTATAACTGTCAGATCTTTGTTGGATGATTAGACTTGAGGCAGTGTAACATCCTCCTGTCTCAAAGCTTACGATTGATAGGATAATTTTTCTATAGACGATTCTGCCACGACGTGCAGGTCCCTGACACCTGGTTTTCTGAGAATTTCATTTATTATTTTTTTTTTAATAAACGTGTTTTATTATTGTTGGATGTGGTTGAAAGCTGATTAGATTTGCGATTGTGTCACTGTATCTCGCTTCCGTGTAAAGAGCTTGTAATGATAAAAACTATAAACACTGACTAGACAGACTTGAATGATCGGTAACCCGACCACGAGTCACAGTTTGGATCAACTTGTTGAATGGCGATGAACGAGTATGAATCATGTGGTTGCGGAGTGGTGATGTCACTGGGTTATTCGATATCAGGATATTTGAATTCATCAAACGTTACATTTGCATTTCTAATTGCATCTGCAAATTTATGTTAATTTATTGCACTGTAGAAACATTTATTTGTGACAGTTGATATTTCTGTTTTCTGTAACATACCCGACTGTAATTAATGTATATGCAAGTAGAGAATTATGTACTTCCGACCATTGTGTGCGTTGCATGTATCAAATAGATACAGTTCCCGTATATATTACATTTGAATTATTTCCTCAAGTTAAAGTTTTCAACCTCTAGAGTCATAAACGATTAAGTATACTAGACGTAAATGCCATTTCGTTATGAACATTGTCAAATATAGGATCACAATATATGCATCAGTACAAATTGGGGCCGTGTCGAGGTATCGGTGGCCTTTAGGACAATCAGTGCTGGCGATTGATGCCTTGGCTCTGAAGGTGTGGGGTCGAATCCTTCAAGAGAGTCCTCTCGAGTAGATATGTTCTATTACACATTGCGTGACCTAGAACATTTCAAATTAAGCTACTTTCACTGCACATCCACAATGCATGTATATGCTAACCCTGTCAGAATGTTTCATTTGTGAACATTGTAAAACAACTACCTTTTCTATTATAGTTACAATTATTACTGCAAATTCAAAAGGTGTTAAATTTCAAGGTTGACAGACTTCATATATCACACTGAACTACAGAGTCATCCAACACGTTCACTTGTTTGATTGCATATTGCACGGAAATACGTACCACGGGATTGTATACGTAGCTGTGTAGGGGGTAGGAATAGCCTGCAGTGTTGACGCTAAATGAAGTATGTGTTTGAAAGGCCTTCTCACTGAAAGCTATGCAGGGTCCACTGATGTGCACTTCATGACTTGTGTATATACGATATTGTATATGTACTGAGAATATACACCGAGAACATTCACATATAGTCAGCATTCCAATACAATACCATTTATATGAACCTGTCTTTGAAGTGAAATATGTATATTGTCTGCGCCTTCCCTACTTTAACTTTCGAAAAATGTCAAATCGTGTGTGTATTTGAAATCTTCTTAGATTTACCATTGGCCTTAATGCATTTTACGTATTGATGTTAAACTAGTATTATTTGCCATTCACAACAATCAACCCATGACTGAGCTTTACTCAAAGCAATTGCAACTTCACTACCAACGGATCTTTTAGCTTTGACACGATTAACATTAAGTCCAGTATTTTGGTATTTGTAATGCAAACATACTGTCTCCTTTGTTTTTTTCTGTGTTTTTGCATTTAACTAGTTAGATTTGCCAAATGAAATTTCAAGTCTCCGCATATCGTTTACCCTGATATTGTTGTGTGTGTCATATATCTTCAGTGATACACTCCATGTTGGAAATCATTTAATCTGTTCGAGACATTTAAACTAATCTAATTTGGAGCAATATTAACTTTTACGACGAGTTGGTTTTATTCGGCTCCTTTAGTCTGTGTGTCAAGGCCAAGTTATTAATTGGTCCCGGTGTGGAGGAAACGCTCCCGTTACATGGGGGACACGTGCCGTCTTACTAATCGTTAGCTGTTCAAACATTACTCACGAGTTTCCTGCAGTTGAGAACAAATGTTCAGGACGAATAATTAGCTGAACTCGTATCTAAAACTGAAGTTTTTTTCACCAAATGAAATAGCTCTTATGATGTACTTTAGTCACCGAGACCTTGGAGCAAAATATTCAGTTAACGACCATCCCACTCTGAAAAAGTTTAGCAAGTCTAGATTATTCATAAATCAAGACATCTTTAGGGCTCCATTTCGTATAACTATTTGAATTGTTTTAGAAATATTGTTGTTTGTAAAAAAAAACTATTGCTGAGACTAAAGGTTAGTCTAATGAATATGTTAACTCCGAATCTAAAACGGTTGTTAGAACGAAACGACATACATTTTGAATGGTCCCTGTTATATATTGAAATATTAATTCATTCAGGCATCTGGTTTATATCGGAAACCTCTTAACCTCATTCAATAGCTAAAGGCAGAAGGTTAAACATTCCCTGTCATATATTTCAGAGACTATAGTGTATCAAACCAGAAGACACTTTCTGAAATACACAGTGTATCTACGTATGTAATAAAGAAATCTCTTATTAAGCCGAGACGTGTCGGAATTACGACTGTCATGTTATTGTCAGTGACGATATTGCAAGGAAGGATATTGGTTTAGAGAGAGTCTCCGAGGAATCACAGTGACGTCTTCTGGTGTCAACGATCTAGTTCCAGGCTTTGAGGTCAGGGTCATATCGATCTCTTTAGTTGTGATTTTTTGTTTTAATTTACTATTTATTCATCCGCGTCTTTAATATGTGAGGAATTGGACTATTTAACAGCAATATGGTATTGTTCAATGTTACAAGTTGAACGTTAATCCAAAGTCTCAACGGTATTGCGGGCTTTCTTCAAGCATTTAAGCAGCCTTAACACCAAATCTCTAACCTGTCTTGGTGAATCGATCAAGGTTACAAACTAGTATGAACTGTAGCAGCATGTGTGAACACAAATGAACCCCTGATTAGAAGTTGACATTACGAAAGTTTATAAAAAATACGATTAAATTGAACGTATCCTGCTTATAATTGTACATTCTCGGTGCCTAGTCGTAAGTGTCAGACAGTATCATAGCTAACGGCGGTCTTAGCGCTAAGAAAGCTTTGAACACCCAGGCTTCGAAGGGTTGACAGAGTTTTGTGGAGTAACGATGTAACAATGTACCGCATTAACCTTTTTGATGTAGACACCTATAGAAGATAAATCTCTCGGAATTTCTAAATGAGGGTCCATATAATAAGGCTAAGGTGATATTCAAAAGGCTGCCATTACCCAAAATAAATCCTAATCCGTTTTAAGTCGAAGAGTTGTGACCACCTTGTCATGAAAATGCACAATATATATTGTTGAAGAATAATCGCAGGCCGACGAAGTAAGATAAACGTTAGATGAATGACCTCCTCACACTCTTTGTAAGCGCTCATTATGTCACTCTGAATCCTCCCCGGAATGTGTTGGGGGTTGATCAAGCATGACCACATTTTACCCACGGCTTAAGTCTCAATCCTCAAAACGAGCCACCATGTTCTGCTTGAGCGGTTGCAAGGTTGTTGAGACGTCGAACCGCTATAAGGTTATGATTTCATCCACGCTCGGATCAGCATGGCAAATTGAGCTTTCATTGTGTGGGTATTTGTAAGATTATTCGGCTAGGTAAAGGGTGGACTGGGTTTATAGTCTGTAGACTGTGTACACTATACACACATGTACCACCAACTCTCGATATGCGAGATTTAACGGGAAAGTGGTGTTTTAAATATTTAAAGACAGGTAAACAGTGACTTAATTCCTAGGCTCCACACCACTCCACTTGCCACGCTCTGTATGCTAATTTCTCTCTCGTTGTTTACATAACGTAATTTTCTCCTTTTTTTCCAGTTCGATGATGAAGCACACTTAAAGCACTGCTAATCCCTGGAAAGCACTTGGATACAAGGTGTCGTACTTCTGGATAGGTGTTTTCATTATAAAAGGTATGATATCTTAAATTTAGAGTTGTTGATATAGCGGAAACTTAGGTGACAACCTGTAGTATTCACTTATATCAAATAAGCTTCCCCTTCATTAACACTTATATGTGTATATGCAATAAGAGAAACTAAGATTCAAAGTCAGCGTTTAATGCTTTCTCACCTTCAAAGATCATCGGCTAAATCGGTAAACACATTAGTAAACACAAGACCTAATCATTCACCCACTCGTCAGGTAAAAGAGAAGCTTGCTGTTTTTTATGTTAACTATTTGTCTGTTTACGCTGGCGGTATGTTGAGCGAGAAGTACTGTGTGCTGTATAACGTTTCTGTCAGTAAAACCACGCCAAGAAGAGAAAGGTGTGTAGAAAGCCTTCCCATCACGAAGCGTTCTATAAGCATAGGTAACACGATGTTGTAAAGCGCTCTAAGCTGTAGTGGTTGCCGGAGCGAAGAGCTGAGCTTGCCTGGTATTTATATTCTCTTTTAATTGCAGCTTGCGTCTCGTGGACTGAACTTGTGTTAATCCCTATGGGGAGATGCATAGTGGTGATGTGAAATGGATGCTAGATCGAACCAACTTCCTCGATCGACTACAAGTGGAAGTGCAGAGAGAGCCAGTGATTCGTTATCACATATGCCAGATATCCGTCTCTACAAAAGCCCAGATCATTTAGTGGACAAGAAGCCCCCTATTGATGTGAGCAAGGAAGGTGTAAGACGATTTACAGGCAAGTATGAATCCCCGGAAAATCTCATGATACATCCTGTTGTTATACGTACCAGTATGAACGGACTGGATAAACCCGGAAGTGTCAACGGCCCGGCCATGTCCGACTGCTCCTCGGACATGTCCGACGCCACGCCCACTTGGTCAAGCAGTGTAAACATTGGCACCAATTTCAGTGAAGGAGTGACAGAGCAGGACGTGTTACAGGTGGAAACGTTTTACAAGAGTCATAAGACAGAAATATGTGTGTGTCGTTGTCTAGCCAATCTGTATTTTGGAGGTACCAAGAACTCTGCTGATGGAGACACTTGGGAGTTCCACAACACTGGGATACCAGTTCTAGTGTTGGACTCCGGGGACCATCATAGACAGAGGAAGCTTACCATAATCTTAGCAGAGAAGGGAACTGGCTTTACTTTGTGGAAAGACTCCGTGGATCATTTGACCAAGTACTCCATCCCTTCGGACAAATTCCATACGATGTGTTTGTCGATTGATCACACAAAACAAGCTGGTCTTAGTTTTGATGATGGCAATGCAGCGATAGAATTTTACTCTTTTATTTCTTCTTTAACCCATGACCCGAATGACGAGTTATTTAACCTCAGTAAGAAGAAGAAAAAGAAGAAAGAGAAATCCAAGTCGAAGTACAAGGCACCAAAGAAAACGGACATTTCGCAGCCATGTTGTTTTGTTCACGTGACCAAACTAGAGCGACCAGAGTTCCCTCCCCCTCCTTCAAGGTTGTTGGACCTACCGGACATGATCGGAACTAAACTTGTGATACCCAGAAGCACCAGCTCCATTTCAGAGGATTCGACCTCCCATTCTGCCGCATCCGACCATTCGTAACTTGAACATGGAAATGTTGGACTGGGAACTGTGACACGATTGTGCACTTGAGAATCGGTATGTTACACTACTGTACACATGGATTATTTATTGCCGGGATTCTAAACAAGATTCAGACTGACCGATACTTGCCATTGAGAATTCGGCATGTGGAAGTGGAAATTATTATCTGAAAATATTCAAATTACTGGGTTATATCCAGGCTCTATATCATAAGCCACTACTGTATTTATAAAAGTGTAATGGATACCGGATGTGCCACAATCGCGACATTCAATGCAACACGTGTTGACTGACGTCATAACGACGTAATCTGTGAATATATACTACGTGTTACCATTACAGTGTGCAATGCAAATGTTATATCCAACACATGCTTATTTCCGTCTTCCTTTAGTGTGGATTGTTACGTTTTGTGTACAAGTATACTACGTCATCGTATTATGTGGTGACGTAATACGCACGAACTGTAGCGTCATATGCAAGTGTGTTCCTGGTGCTCCACGTCACAACAAGTAACACGGGGCGTTCTCTGATCTCTTCAACACGTGTACAGCACTGTAGACTATTATATATTATAGTCCATATGAGATTATTGCATGGTTTGTCTAACATGGTTTATCACTTAAGTGCTATTTCACATGTTTTCATTGCAATTTCCAGCTTTCTATGTTTACCCCATGCTTTGTCCATTAATGCAAATTGGTAATATGACAATTGTTGTTATACTTATACGTAAATTCGACATTTTAGTTCCTCTTAAACCGCACCCAGGATCATGATGTGTCTTTGGACTCTAAACCTGCGTTATTGTATCAAGGTATCTAGGTTAACGTATTTGAAACCATTAAGGAGGTTCAGATTATTTATGCAACTATATTACCTTAAAGATGTCCGTTTCTGACGTCATTGATGTGAACTATGGAAAGGTGGTAAAGACGGACTCAGCTAATTGTTTACATGATCCTTGGGAACGGCTATTTTTTGTTACTTTAGATTTAGATTTAACCACAGTAGGCTCAACATGATTGTTAACATGGTGAAGCAAGCAACCAAAGCAGCAACCAAACTATATTCGACGGCTTCCCTATATCCTCGCCATGAAGTATCCAGTTTACATTTTCACAATTGGCATATTGCCAGGCACGACTTTTCATTGCAGTATTGCCAATATCTTAATATAGACACCGCCAGGTAAGCAGTCTGAACACACCTTAGATATGACGTCACTGGTGTTTATGTTCGGAAGATATTTTAGAAGTCATTACACCACCAAATGAATGATTTGTCAGTTGGAGAAGAGATGTCCGGATGATGCAAACTTCCCCCGCAGGGCACAAGCCGCGCCAGTCTCCGTCACTGGCTAATTAAAGCCTCCGTCACTGGCTAATTTAAGCCTTACTGATTGTCACAGTTCTGGGCTTAAATGCAGTACCCTCATCGGCGATTATAATTAATCTCCCGTGAACACATCTGCCCAAGCCAATTGGCGACGTCGTTTATTGATCAATTATTTGCTTTATTGATAGCTACAGTTTCTATTTCTGTTCTGAGTTCGATCATATTAAATGGCGGATAAATTCATCAATTTCTGGATTTCATGATAATTTTGAAATACTTAATTACCGTTCTTAAGTATTTTCCATTGAGCTTAGGTTTACATCTGATCAATCAGTGCGTGTAACATAGGTGTCATTTCAGTAAGCAGTCTCTGTACGATACATCTATCATCGTTGAAATATGTTTGAAAAGCAGCCAGCCTAAAAGTGTTATTTTGTCAATTTAATAGACAAATAAAAAAAACCCAAATATCTACCAGCTCAGATTAAAGGCTCAATATTCCTGGTTGGGGGACGGGCCTTATTTTATACACTGCATGTATACCTTATCAAGCATGTTTAAATACGGAGTTACGATTGTCAAGTGAAATGACACCATTGTTAAACTGCGCCTTCTTTGCATCATACGTTTACTTTGTAGAGAGTTCACATTAGCGAGGGTTTGTTGTGTGAGGTATACGTAGAGTGACAACCAGTAGCAGGTATAGTGCTATGTAACGTGTGAACCACAGGGTAACAGTGTGTCGGCTTATCCTGCCTGAAATCTAGAATGTAATCGACATGACCTAATTTGAAAGTGACATTTATTGATTAATGATTAATCGATTAAGATGATTCGATGCATAATATCGGTAATACGAATGTGTTTAATGCATACCTTTAAGTAAGCTCTAGGGTTGAAATTACTTGACAGCTGAACGCTTATTCACAGCCAGTGACGTACAGTGTGCATTTTGTTACATGCATAAATCATGTCATATTCAAGGAGTGAAAGATTAATGACCATTTGAGTTATCGCTGTTTACGACATTGATGATATGTATACGAATATATAAGTTTAAATATCTGTATTTACATGAAGTTACCATTGACGGCTGAATTTGAGGATATAAGACAATGTTTTCACGATCTTTATCATGGTAACATAATTTTTACCTTAATACGATAAAAGAGAATGTGAAATTCATTTTTCATGAAACCTAAACAATATTTGCTGAATCCAAGACTGACCACTTAACGGCATAAGATCGATATGAATGGAAATTAAATTACAAAAAGCTAGTACTCACACCTCAAAAATTAATATTCAGAGATTGTCAAGAGATTTCGATGTATAGATGGAGAGATTGTGTTTGATGTAAATGTCACAGACAGACATATCCGCTGCTACTGCTTGTATATCGGTTGCATCTTTCTGTTACTGTGGTAACATGGCGACTCCTTGTATATCGGTTGCATCTTTCTGTTACTGTGGTAACATGGCGACTGCTTGTATATTGGTTGCATCTTTCTGTTACTGTCTGGTAACATGACAACATGACGTCGGTTGTCTCTTGTTTTAGTTTTGTTTCAAATGCTGGTATTTTTGGATAAACTATCTCATGCATTCTCCTGGTTTGTGTTATTTATTTCAGATCAACATCTTCGTCATTGTTAAGACTAGCGCATTGCCAGGACTGTCTGTTAAAGGGGCAGTAGCACGTTTTTTTCAATTTTTATTTTTATTTTTTAAATTTCCCATTTATAATGATACGGTGTTTTACTATATGTGACATTGTTTTTCAAATACATTTGATCCACTTATTTCATCGACAAAAATGTGCTACTGCTCCTTTAAGTATTTGGCGTATATGAGTCTTGATGAAATTTGCATATTTGAGATTTCGAGCCACCAGACGGTATTCTCCAGACAAAACCTGCAGTCTCATTAAAATCAGAGAGTAATCAGGTTCACTATGTTACTGTCTGACCAAATAAATATGTAATGTTTAATCTTAGTAAACCAAAATGAAGTGACAACATTTTTACCTTTGAATTTCTAGCTTGAACCACTCAGAAAGCTTGGAGGAACACATTATATCAATCTTAAACCACACTGAAATATGTTTAAAACATTGTCCCTGGCAAGTGTTAGCATAAACGTGAGAAGTAATATTTCTGCTAACAGAATAAACATACATACAAACACACAATTAATAATGGTGGTGTCACGCCTAACCAAGAGACCCTGTTGACTTGTTAACATTGATTTCGGTTTGTATTTAACTATTGAAATCGAGTGAACATTGATTTCGGTTTGTATTTAACTATTGAAATCGAGTGAACATTGATTTCGGTTTGTATTTAACTATTGAAATCGAGTGAACATTGATTTCGGTTTGTATTTAACTATTGAAATCGAGTGAACATTGATTTCGGTTTGTATTTAACTATTGAAATCGAGTGAACATTGATTTCGGTTTGTATTTAACTATTGAAATCGAGTGAACATTGATTTGGTTTGTATTTAACTATTGAAATCGAGTGAACATTGATTTCGGTTTGTATTTTACTATTGAAATCGAGTGAACATTGATTTCGGTTTGTATTTAACTATTGAAATCGAGTGAACATTGATTTCGGTTTGTATTTAACTATTGAAATCGAGTGAACATTGATTTCGGTTTGTATTTAACTATTGAAATCGAGTGAACATTGATTTCGGTTTGTATTTAACTATTGAAATCGAGTGAACATTGATTTCGGTTTGTATTTAACTATTGAAATCGAGTGAACATTGATTTCGGTTTGTATTTTACTATTGAAATCGAGTGAACATTGATTTCGGTTTGTATTTAACTATTGAAATCGAATGAACATTGATTTCGGTTTGTATTTAACTATTGAAATCGAGTGAACATTGATTTCGGTTTGTATTTAACTATTGAAATCGAGTGAACATTGATTTCGGTTTGTATTTAACTATTGAAATCGAGTGAACATTGATTTCGGTTTGTATTTAACTATTGAAATCGAGTGAACAGTGAACGGTTTTTTTTAACTGAAGACGAGTACTTCAGTTGCACAAAATTAAAGACTGATAATTTGAAAATAGAAATATGAAAGTGAAAGTCATTGTTAACATGTATTATGTATAATTGTCCAATGAAATAGGTTAAAGTCAATATGTCCAAACATAAAGAATATTACTCACTTATTATTGATGTTTTCAAAGAAACAAAGCTACTTGTCAGGTTTCTTCTAAACATGAAAGCCTTGTTATGCAGTTTTCCAATCGAGTTATCCAACGTTGTACGCCCGCCGTGCATCTTGTCAATGTTTAATAGGTTAAATATCGATTTTACTTCTTTGTTTTCCATTACCTCGATACGACGGATTGTTGTTAGTCCCTGGGGAAGGCAAGTGCCGATCATGTAACACGTACAGTTGTCATTTATTACCGGAGTAGAATGAGGATCTTAAATCGAAATCAAGAAGAACACACAGAAGAAAGTATAAAGCTCTTTAATTCATTAAACACTATAACACCTGAAAAATGGTGTAATGTTGATTAAACATATTATTGCAAACTTAAAAGTCGGTTTTCTCGTTCTCTCGGTTAAAGTACATTTAAAACGTTAACACCACCGTATGGATATAATCACAAATCAATAAGTTTATACACAGAAATGTTTCATGTGATGGTATGAAATAAATTTGGACATGACATGTACGAATCCGAGTCTACAATGTGTCTGGTATTCGCGATTTCAATGTCGTGCCCAAACGGTGTCCCTCGCACACGAAACAAATGCAAGCTTATCAATGATACATGGCAACAGAAATAGGTTTACAGAAGCTGTGGCATGTTTTATAATGGAAATAAAGAGATCTTTCACAATGAAAAGAAGAAAATTAATGTTACCAAAAAAATCATTCCCAAGGAACAGAAAGATTTTCTTTAATGTGAAAATACACGACGTTTTGAAATATATACTCATGTAAGGATTATTAAAATTGTTATGCGGAGGAAGTGGCCACTTTTAAAACAGATTGTTCTGCGGCAGAGGGTTTTGATAAAACTTATCTTCAGTTAAAACGTTCAAACTGTATTATTTTCCTGAATGATGTAAACAAGCGCCTATAACTACATAAAATTATATATTACTGAATGTTCCACTGAACGTGAATATATAACAGATATCGTTATACTTTGTTTTGATAATTTACGATAATGCGTAATTGTGTGTATTTCTGCCTAACGCAGCTTCATTGAAGATATTATTACAATGTCTATAAATACTACAAAGTTTGCGGTTTAATAGGATGCAGCTTTGATAATAGCAGGAAGAACAGAAAGCTCTTTTGTTTGATGGTATTTGTGGAGAAGTAAATATTTAGGTGTTTTGTCTTAATGTCAAGATGAATCACTCAGTTGTAAGTGTGTTCAAAGCTGGCACCAACACAGAAGAATAACAAGCTGGATAAACAATTTGGCACAGAACAATACAACGTAGAATGTATTTACAAATAAGATAAACTTTTGGAAACTGGAAATACACCGTAGAGAGTAATTGCACAACAAAACGTAACAGAAAGCGCTTGTGGAAACCACAGGGGCGTGTATGGCTTAGACGAATCATCAGAAAGACCTATATGCATATGTCCCTTCAACTCCCTGGAATAAGCAGATGACTGTTTCATGAAGATTTCAAGGCATGTTCGGAGGCAAATTCAGTCGGAAGAAATGTGAATAAATCACGGAATAACCACACTGACAGCAGCATGTCCAGATCGACCTATTTTCCAAGTTTATTAAAGAGAATGTAAGTATCCCCTAAGGTGAGAAAATACATAATATGTTAAATAAAATGAAAGAGCATCACACAACAAGTTTACCTGGTTTCCATAACATGATATGGATCATTATATAAAATATCATGAAATTAATGTGGTCGTTAAATTTTGTTGTTGATTTCACGTTGTTGTTAATTTCTATTGCCGTGTAACAGCTACGTTGTAACTAGAACAAATATCAAAGGTAAAACATTCTAACAGTTAATTGATGATGAAGTTTTAAAAATTATAAAATTATGACTCGTAATAAATATCTCTCTGAAAAGGATCGAGTGTTATCAAGTAGCTTTTTATCTTGAGTATACAATAACATAAAAGTCACATTTAAATTACAAGCCCAAAAATAAGAATAGTGTCAGAATTATCAAAAGAAAGAAACATATTTCAAAGGGTACATTTAATTCGAAGTTTTTTCTGATTTACCTAAGTGTTTACAATGCTAATTAATAAGTCTGAAAATATGTAACTGACCGAATTGTGTATTGTGTATACAACGCCAGCACGGGACCTTTAAACAGTCGTCACTTTTGACCTTTCAACTTCAACTCACCAGACACGGGACCGATGTAATATATTCCTCCCGACTGATTCTAATTGGAGACGTTTCCTTGTCACGTGACCATTAAGATGACAAATAATGGTAACTGACAGGTCATTCGGGGTCATAACATGACCACGTGAGTAAATTCAATATATCGTTCCTCTAAAGGTCACTTGATGGTAGATTATTTGCACTCTTTGAGAAAGCTTCAGTTATCAATGTTCATAGTGTCAGGCATATTTCAAGTGTTTTATGAATTCAAAGAAATACAATTAAAGTTAAAGAAGAGATTGGCTGTAGTATGTTCTAAAGCAAATGACTCTAGAATATGTGAAAATATATAGAGACAACGTGATCTCACGAGCCAGTTATATACTTAACGTTATGGTCTATCAGATATCTTAGTCATGTTCATATTTTGTCCAAAAAATGTTTGATATGACATACATGTAAATGGTACCTCTTGGTAATAATAAACACAGTGTCACGTAAATGGTACGGTTTGGTATTTTAATCACAAATGGTACAATTTGGTAGTTATAAACACATGTAAATAGTACCTTTTGGTATTCATAAACACATGTAAATGATATCTTTTGATATTCATAAACAGATGATGATTCAAAGCGCGTAGTTAAATGTATTATCATTTATTACGTGTTGAGAATACCATGTATGCAATGTAATATGATGATTCACACACAACTGTCTTACACTGATGAACCTTGTTTGAGTCGTGTGTAGATTTATAATGTGTGTATTCTTATACCATGCTTTGGTCGAAATATATAATTATTACCTTGCTCCTTTATTACAGTTTAACAGTTAAAATCAATATGAAATATAAAAATATATCAGCGATGCTATGATGGCAGTTGCTGATAATACGTGCGTTACAATGCCAAATAACGATGAAAACTAAAACTCTGTTGTCAGATATTCCATCCATGTTAGGCAAAGTTAGAAACAATTTCATAATTATTAGACACGTAAGTTTATGATGACGCATATGAAGTCTCAATAATGTTAATCTGTACATATAAATGTAAAGTAAACATTGATAAACTTTCATCACATCAGGAGACTCATTTCCATTTAACATGACAATTTACTGACCGTTTCAAGCATCTGTCTGTACAAGATATGAAATCGACAAGATTATAGAACAGGACGAATCCTTATACATCCTGACGATTTGCAACTGTAACGGAATAGTGCGGATAAACGGGTGTAATTTAAAATTGTAACTGCAAGTTTAATCAATCAATGCAAGTCTCAAATACATCAATACCTAAATTCTCCCACGTAACAGACAAACACTGACTAACACACACCCACTCCGTCGATGTCGATGTGGAAACTTCTATGGAAATTTCGAAGATAGACAATATAAGTGATTACTACTTAAAAAGTTTTCCATGTTTGGCAGAAATCGTTCTTAAGTTAATATGAAGTCATCAATAATTTCTACAAAAGAGATACTTTCTCAGATACATGTCAATCAATACAGATTAAATTGAACACCGACTGTGTTAGTTTCCAGAAATAACCTTAAATAGTTTCATTGATAAAAACACTCTGACGTTTGTGCAATCAGAACTAATTCAAACAATCTGAAATAGAAATCTTATTAATATCTTTTACTATTCGTGGATGCGGTAAATTTAATGTTTAAATTAACTATACGATTCTTCATATAAAATAGCTCCTTTTTTTAACTTATAATAATAATAATAATCTATTTGTAAGGTGCCTTTCCATGCGCAGTCTTGGGATAATAGTATTTCTACATGAAGACTGTTCCAGGCCATTGCAGCAGCAGCATTGTGTATTCCATATTCCATTGTGTATTCAAGTAAGCAAAATGTCATGGATTAAGACAATATATAATATCAATGTTTCTGATCAAAACGGTTATTTGAACTAACATTATCTTGTTGAACCTATTCAATAATTCCTAACGTTTTGAGAAAGAAACTTACCAATTTCCGACATATACGCACTTAACCATAATCTCTTTCTGTAATGTTATATCAAGATCATTTTGTGATATAAAAGGCAACTTAAGTATTTTCTTTTATGTACTGCAGTTGAAAGAAATATATCTAACGCAAAAGGGCATTGTAATACGACAATCTGAGCACTATTGTGCGACAATATGATGAACTAAAGTCATTCAGATTTAAGACATTGAGTAATTCATTGTTCAGCATCTTTCAACAAAGTTAAGGTCATGACTGACTACAAAGACAAACCGATGTTACAGATCACACAACAGTCACATCTAAGCTTAAAAGGCATTTCAACTTGTGATGAGTCAGTGTATTCTCACGGGAATCTGAATGCAGAAACATCTGATGCAAGGCATACATACAATGCTTTCTGACATTTGTAGTAGAAACAATACAGAAAGGATCATAGTTTTCACAGAATGGTAGCAATGGTGACTCCCAATCTCCTAAGCCTTTAGCGACATGTTCTACAGAGATGCATATGGGAACACAAACTGTTTTTCAATCAGGATCAGGATCAGGTGTAATAAGCAAATGCATTGTAACGAAGTGAAGTGTTAAATCACCAACAGATCCAAGCATCATGTGTCTTACTCTATATCAAAACATAGATAGGTATAAACTTTTTACAAATAATAAACTGTCAGTAACCGAAGCCGTTGAAATATAATAATACTGCAACATCATCATATTCCGGTGCTATCAACGCTTACCACGCATTATGTTGTACTTTCAATATCATTGATTATAACCAGTTATCACGACACTTTCAGTGTATTAACTGCCTGTTCTGTCACTAATACTTCATCTTTGTAAGTAGATTACTTGACAACCCAACCACATTCTTGTGAGTAAGTCCTTGTCATTGTTATAAATCTATTACAAGTGTTTTGCAGGTGAGTGATCCTATGCTGATGTAAGGGTTTTAAAATATGGTGTCTATTATTTTAAGATTTGTTGCGACTGTCAAGTGTAACTTGCAGGACAGGACATGTTAAGCAGTTGGAACTAAAACCACTGCAAGTCAATAACAATTTACCACAGTTTGGCCCCTGGAATTAGCTGCATTGCTATATCAAGTCACTATAGGCAGGGGCAGAATAGTCTTATTTAATTAATTTAATTGCCTTTATTAGATTTGGTATCCATTTATTTTCACCAAGCATCTATCTGGGTACTGAGTATCAGACTGTCACCTCAACTGAGAACCAAACTTCCAAACGCAAGGCATAACTCTTGCACAGACATCTTAAGGAAATACTGCAAGGCTTAAATCAGCCAGTATTGGGGACTGGCAAGAGTTCTGCCTTGCATTGGGAAGTTGATGAAAACCTTATCTAACTTTTCTTATAACGAGTCTTGCTGTCGGATGCACTTATAGAAAACCAAGAATGAATTTGGATTTTAATGAAAACTAAAACATGCTAATGAAAAGATTTTAAAAATAAACTGCTTCTAAACATTAATCGAAATCATACTTAACGAGAAAGCTTGTTTTATAGGAAAAATGAAACAATTAGTTCCATGCGAAACGCACCCTAATAAGTATCAACATATGTTTATCCTTTAACAGATTTAACATATGCAATGAAGTGAAAATCTCCATGAAAACAGAGTAATCAATTATAGTAAAACATCTGCTTCTTTCACGAAAGATTTAACATTAATTCTACACTGTGTGGGGTTATATTGTTAAAATTAGATTGTCGACAACCTGTTACTGCTGAGTTAAACTGGGAAAAAATATGAAGCAATAAACAGATCAATAATTCATTCAATTACACATACACAGATATAGTTGGTAGTTAGTTAGTAGATAATAAACTGACGGGCAAAAACAAGTATTACACTCACTTGTTTTCGATTAATTCAATATTTTAAAGAAATGAGATGCATTTGATTATGAAACAATACAATAACACCTTTCGGCAGTAGTTTGAATGACTTAATTGGTGACTGTTTTATTTTTTAACCAAAATATCATTATTTAAAGTAGACAGGGGTAAGAAATCAAATTTACACCAACATGACCCCTACCATGTTCAAAATGTTGTAAATGTGTGCAGGACGAAGCACATTTATCGATTTTCACACAGAGTATGTGTTATATGTCGATGAACATTTGTGTTTTATCAACATTAATTTGGGGGAATTTCAAATAATATTTTAAACCGCGAAGAGGTATTCTTTGACTGATTTTATGTTTTGGACTAATTTCACAAACTAGTCCGTTTTTGAAGATATATTTCGAGATATTTGACTTTGAAAATTATAGATATGATAAATACAACTGAGCCATATACTTTCTTTTGCCCGTCAGTGTAGATGCAAATGTTTTTTGTTAATACTATTTGTTAATCTAAAGGCTGAGAATGAAAACCATGTTTGAAACTGTATAAGTATGTGATAATACAGCCATATATCTATATCAATAGTATACGCTATGTAATGTGGATTCCAACATGACACGCAAGTGCACATTGAATATAAACGATATCAAGGGACGTCACTTCTGTTGTACACGTTAAGATGACAGGTAGACAAAATTGAACTTATCTCCCTTTAGCAGACATATCTCAGTATCATGTTTCCTAACTAGGCAAGGGACAAAAACGTCAGAATGCAGAATTCAAGGGAGACGATATGTTCACATAAAACATCATTCGTTTAGATTGAGACTTCATCAGCATTATTTCTAGGCAAAACAATAAACTGCAATACATAATAGTTTCAAGCTTTACCTTAGTTTGCCTTGGTCACCTCTTGAAAAGCAAAATTAGATTTGAATGTGAACTACATTATATTTCCTATGTCTATGAGGTCCCAAATGCTTGATAAACCAGTCACTTTAGTTTAGATTACATCAAGTACAATTTTATTTGCTCACAGATTAGTTAGACTCTGAAAAAATCATGTTTATATCTGAAAAAAATATTGAAAAAATTGAGCCTTTTTTTCTGAAATTGCCATATCTTACAGTCTCCTTTTCAATATCAAATGATATGGTGATATTTTCAAAATAAGTGTCTGAGTGTAAGACTATCTAAGGATAAGAATGATAAGATTTTAATCTCATATAATCACTTTATTTAAAGCGCTGATCCTTATTAGAGGGAAACTCTCTGTCCTCAAATTTTGAAACATAAACCGTATTTGCACTATCCGGTGCGTCGACCTTCAGAATAGGGAAAACTGAGAACCACTTCATTTTATTCTGTTCAGCTCTAGCAATCGACTGAAACAGTTTCCGGATTAGTTCATAGTGCATAGTCAATAAGGTTTCCCACGTTGCTGACAAATTACTGGACTTGAAATGACCATTAGTGACCGTTGGTGTCTTATGACGATTTTATTAGACTTCACATCTTGCCTCGTAAGCTACTTGCATGATACATGCATGAACATAAATTGTACTTAGCTTTTGAAATTAATCCACTTAATTGTAAATATTAAAGCATGTTCAATTGATGAAATTTCCATCAATGAACTATCAGAAAAGGCTTAGTATACGGTAGGTGATGAATTGCAATATGAACATTGTTGTTGGGGCAGACAATAACGAATGAAATTTACATAATTACACCATGCACATATAGTTGAGCTTTCTCTCATTGCTTAGTAACACAGACAATTCTGATTCACTTTCAACACCTTGTTGAGTATACACCTAAAATTAAATTTGGCACAATATAAGGTTCTACATAACCCTTACTTCCTCACTATATTTGTATGACCAGAAGCTTGTTTTAAACTCAAATAGACTGATGAAACATTTTCCTCTTTTCCATTTATATGCGTTATTCAGTTTCATTTCGAGAACAAAATTGATATTAAAGAAGCTTCTATTCATAATTTAATTAAGTGCAATTCAAAACTAAATTAAATAACTCTCAATGAACGCAATCATTATACAAACCAATGTTAATTTACACACACAAAATAACATAGATTGGGTTTCCACTCAATTTGTGATTATCGCTAAAACCATAAACACACACTGCTCTATTAGTTTAAGCACTTCTACAACTCGCACCATTCAACCTCGAGATGGCAGGTGTCAATTAAGCAATAGTCAGTACTATATCAGAACATGTGAGGAAGTACGAAATAACAATGCTTGGTGCTTTCGCAAAGTGTAAAACCTCATTATCGAACGTACATAAACGAAAGTAAACTGTTAAGCAGTAATACAATCCCTGGTAGAGAAATGAGAATAAGATTTTCGACATTTGATACATGCAAACATGATAAAGAGCATGAACAGATTCTCAATGAACCTAGATTTGTCAAATATTATAATACTGAATTGGATTCATGATGCTAGCATCTTGAATATGTACATTTCTTGTTGGGCCAACACCTTGCTAATTGCGGATATGAGAAAATAAATATACCATTTTATGCAAGCGGTATTTTCATCTTTCCTGATTCTTAAATCAATGAATTAGAACTAATTTAAACATTCCCATTTTTTATTTCCAATATCTCAGGAACTGTTCAGTTTTTATATAAATACATACATACACACTCGATATACACATATATAAGATACATACACATGCATATATAGTGATAGACCACAATCGAAATGAGCTGCAGGAAAGTCCTACCTATAGAACACTGGCCCCATACCCACGTTATGCATAATCTATACATAACAAAAACAACTTTTAATACTCTTCTGGAGTCCGTTGAGTGAAGTCGTGCCGCATCTTGCACTTAGTTTATCAGTTGCAGACTTGGGGTCCTCTTAGTTCACTTCTCACGTATCCAGATGTCATCTCTATTCATAACAGTAACGTCTCCAGGAGTAGTTTTATCTCTCTCCGTGTGGGGTAGAAATGAACACTTTAATGTATATATTTAGATTATTTCTCTCTTCTTCTGAAGAACAATTCATATTTAACCTGCACTATTTGAGATGCACGGAATTCCACATGAACAATATTGATATATGTAGATGCAATATATACATGTGATGACCATTGAAGGAAGGAACAGGGACTGCATGACTTATGAATGAAATTTAAAAAAATGAGTTTCCTGAACACAAATATACAAGACTGATAACATGTTGTTCCGAACAAGAAGTTTGTTTATGTATTCAGAGTGGCACCCTGCAGTGGTGATGTGTTGACGATACCCTACATACAATAACACATGCGAACGTATATATATATATATATATATATATATATATATATATATATATATATATATATATATATATATATATATATATATTGATTACATTCATATAACCAAATGAATGTATTTTGGCTTGTTAATTTAAAGCTGATGTATTAATTCTGTTTTCATAAAAGATGATTAATGTCGATCCTTCTTATACCATTGCTGTATCAATTGCAAGGATTGCACTTAAATGCACCGACATTTGAGTGCATTATCTGAAAACTTAAAGCGTCAGGAGAAACGAGTAAACACTTCACAGCTATTGCCCAGTAACTGGATCTGCACTTGACGTAATTTACTTTAAAGGATAACCACTCGGCGACGTTTATAAGCTAAAGATATCGGATTCTCTCTTTGTGTAACCGCAATGGTAAGCGATAGTAAAGCTGAATAATTAATTTGCTTAACGCGCTGGTGGAAATGTTTTGAAAAAAAGATTGATATTTTTAGTCAAAATAAACCATATGGTTTATAATTAGATGTCTATTGAGATTGCCATAACTGATCTGGAATCAAGTCTTATGTGTATTATGCTATTTAAAGAAATCAAAATCAATCTTCATCATTTACATTCGACAAGCCTATCTGTAATAAGATTTCACCTTTTTCCGAGTTTTTAAAGTTTGTCTGAATGCAACGAACGTTCAAATACAAACTTTAAAGTTTTGGAAACTTCTTTGAAAACATTCCAATGTAACGTTTTGGCATGAAGAGGAATATACGCGATCGTATACTTGTTTATCTACGTTTATCTTACTCTGTCTTTGAACCTCCATGAAGTATTCAGCCTGCTTCCTGTGTTGTTCCAGTCTGGTTACACGTGCACGTGAGACAACCAGCTGCTTTGGTGAACATGCACGTGCACTGCTGCACCAAGCATCTGCATCATCAGAGGGAAACAAAGCATAAAATGGGCCATACTTAATCACTCCCCCCAGTGGCACTTGCCCTCCATGAATACCACCCAATAAATTTTCATTGAATACACTGTACTAGAACCGGGTATTCATGTAAGTAATGTATTCATGTATTACATGGATCTGGGTTATTTCGAAAGTACTCGAATATAGGTTTATTCTGATGCTAAATATACACACACGACGCTCTTTCTTTCGTATGTGTACACCAATGTATGTGTTCTATGATTCGAACAATGACGTTCTTTGTGAGTGGTCGGTCGTGTCACTGAAAAGTATTGTAATATTTCCAGGGCTTGCCAGCGACATGAACAATATAGAGTGAACTGGTGTTCATAATTTTTTCTATCGTGCCTCAGACTTTTTCGAGTTTTGTTTTCAAGTCAAATATAAAAAAGCGCAAATCATGTAGTAATTAATTCAATGAAGGCCCAAAAAATAAACATTTAAACCAAAATCATCTTTTAATTCTTCAATTATCATTCAAATTCTGACCCACAGTAACAGATTGTCACGAAAGCCTCTTGATTACAAGAAAATCGGTAATAAGGTTGATCTCATTTTCAGTGGAAGATCAAAGTCTCCCTGTATTTAAAAGAACACGTGTATATTCTCTTGTATACAGAAGGTAACATCTGAGACGGTAATATCATGGCAACTGACAGTTCTGGTAACAGAAGCAGCAACCTGCAACAGCGGGAACATGTTATGATGTAAACTGATTACACATCAACTTTATGAGACAGGAGCAAGCGGAACAATCTTCTTAATGAGACGATGGAGCTGTATTTCAGACGAACAGACGTTGTGATATCGTTAAATGAAGCTTCATTTACAGACATTACCACTGCCTGTGATCAAGTAAGCGAAGAAAACACTATATCGCTGTAAAACTGTAATTATGTATTTTTATGCATGTATAACTTCTAAAAGACCGATGCAGTATGATAATGACATTGGAAATGTTTGTAAAAACAAGAGTACATGTATGGATGAAATATATTATGAATGTGAATATTTGAGCTTTAAAAGGTGTCGACATCTTTGAAGATAGTATTATGTATGGTATTTCTCATATGAACAAAACTTGCGACATTTGGAAACATTTGTACACAGTATTATGATTTATATTCAAATGTCAACAAAACTTGGGAATATGCGGAAAACACAGTATTATGCATTATAATTTACATATGAAGACAAACTGTGAAAACTTTTTACAAAGTATTATGCATTTATTTAGACTTCTCATGTCAACAAAACTTGGGAACATGTGGAAACCTTTGAAGATGAACAGATGCATTATATTGTGAATAAAAGTGTTTAACAAAAATAACTAGTTTTCATTGGAAGTTAGTTGTGCAATTAACGACGGCGTTGCCATTTGCCAATGACACGTTATATTGTTATTTTTGGAAAACAATTCTCGTATAATTCGTTTTAAGTGCGAAAACAATTGACTCTAAACATACTGATAAATAAAGAAGACCAAATCAGAGAGAAAAATTGAAAATAGTATATTAGTGTTATTTACATCAGATATATTCGAAGAACATTATGCTAATGCGCAAGACCTTTTACAGTCAACGACTAAAATCTTTTAAATAACTCGGTCGATGTAAGCGACGTGGTCAATGTTAAATGGTATTTGGATAAAAAAGCATGGATATTATATGTAGTATATTCGCCTAAGTAGAACATAGGTTACTATAGAACATCTGAAGGGAGTAAACTCTGTGGGTAGAGAATGGGTCACCAGAGACTAGAGGAATGAACTTGTGTTCAACATCCTGATATCATCATGTTAACAAAATGAAACAAAATCTGTTTAGGTCATAATGACACATAGAAACAGTTATCCTAACGATGTTACCAAATAAGAGAAATAGATTTCACAATGTTTCCGCCAATCGATAACATTTTACAGAATTACTTCCGGTCACAAGATGTAGTGATGGTAATCTTTCAAAAATAAACCCCAGAAATATGACAACATGAGCATTACTAGAATGTTTTTAAATTGCACAATGTCTACAAATGCTCTAATGAATGAAAATATGTATATCAGTTTCCGCTCCTTAGTGTATATGGCTCAACGTTACTTTCAATGAGGATAAAATAAAGATAAAGCCTTTGTAGCACAGAAGGATGGGTGGCTAGCTTGTTCATTTACAATCATGTTCAATGGCCATTGTAGAGCTCATGCAAACGTCAAAATAAAATAAAAAGGCAAGTCTATTGTCAGTTAAATCAATTACTAAAATAAGTCTATATACACATCACACAATGAATTGTCAGATGGGGGCTTATTTCATAAGCCTTTTATCTGTCGATACCAATATTAAAAAAGGGTTTAAATACATCAATCTCTTTATGTAGTGCAAAATGACAAATGACAAATCAAGAATAAGAGTTAGTTCAAGGCTTGTTCCAGTCTCGCGAATTGAATGTGCATAGATGTTCACTTGTGTATTCCCATAGGACTGAGTATAGAAGCACAAACTGCCGCAGTCAAAAATACACTGAAGACATATTCACGTTCTAAGAATAATTTCCTGAATGAACATTTGATGTTTCATTATTTATGTATATGTTTTAAGACACCTACAATGTAGAAACATTTATAGTGGTTTGTTGCGTCACGTGTTTCTCTCCAAGATGTCTGTAATGAGGAACATTAGGTAGATCAAATTTGACATTAATTGCTCAGGATTGATTGTAACATTATGTTGACTTAAACCACATAGTGCTCGATAACATTTCATTGATACGATTCATTTATTAATTGCGTCGTTAAGACTATTAGTGGTATGTATATTCCAAAAGACATTAAGTGGCAAACCAATATGACATGGCCCCTAATATAACAACGATATTATAAGAGAAACTGATCAGTATGTCCTGACCTGCTGTTAGCACTCATCTTCCGGTTCCCGTCAAATAGAAGTGCATGTAGTGTAAGTCGAAACACCATACAATTGTATTTTAACTTACAATAATTCAAAGTTTAGGCTAAAAGAACACACATAATGGTGATACAAATGCAAAGAATTCTGTAAAACACAAAGACACACTCAGTGATTATTGAATGACCCTTAAGCCTCAAAGATTAGTTTTGCAGAAAAAAACTTAATCTTCAACGTTGTGGACACAATCCTCTGGCGTTTTCATTATTAATATAGCATCCAGTTTAAACGGTAAATTTATTTGAACTCCAGCGGAATTTTGGTGGAGTTTCTCTGAAAGTCTACTTACCCAAGTTAAATACATATATTATTTTTATCTTAAAGTTTTACATCCCTTACCTGTTCCTTACAACACGTTAGCACACATCAAGAACTCATCTGTGGTTCTTCTCAGTATAGACTGACTCATAACACTTCAAAGGGAAAATCGACTTAATGAAATCCTCAAATAGTCAAAATGCCATTTATCTTTCGAAAGTGACAACGTTAACATTTCATCGATATAAACTTCAAAGTGTTAATACATATACAAAAAATGGCTTTATAAGAAAAGACAGCTTGGAAAAGTATTGAAAGAGTAATGTATGTTCAAGTAGGTTCACGAAAATAGATAATGTAATAGTATATCACTTGGGAACTATTTTGGTATTTAGTATTTTTATCCATAACAATAGTTTTTGCGTTATTCTAACCTAAAGTAGAATTGAGGATGCTATGTGAAAAACAGTTGGCTGTTTTATTGCTAATTAAACATCTCTTTTGGTGAACTATCGACGAAGATTTGAAATGTAATCCTATAAAATATATTTCTGAGTTTCGTTCGCTCGCTTGACATTTATTTTAAATTGACATCAATTGAAACGAATATAAACGTTGTTTTATTTTGTCTAGTTTCACAAGAGCTGTCAGTGTGGAGTGATTTAGTACACAACGAGAATTACATAGACTAGTTCACTATACACTAACATATCCATCTGGAAATAGTCGATGGTTAATTGTAATATCATGATATTCTGATCACTCAATATACAAAGGTAATTACTTCTGATGAATACTTCGTGCAGTACCTATCAACAACCTAATTAATAAAGAACCAATTTACCTGTATGTAAGATGAACCGTGTAATGAAGAACACACCCCTTTGCCTGCAATCAACATTTAACTGATTGGTTATTAAAGGTCCAAACATCCTCTCTTTATGTAGGATTTTAGGTTTCCGATTTACGATGGAGGGTTCTGCCTGTTTCTTACCTTTAAACATAATACTTTAGAAGCATAGAGAATCGAAATAGGGTCATGAACAATATGACTCTAGTTTGTGTTCTGTTTGTTGTGGTCACACTTATTCTCAACATAGCAAAGCAATGGAAACAACATAATTATTGACTTTGATTTTAATGACGGTAGGGCTAGACACCTATGCAAGGTTAAGAATAACGACTTCTAACGGTAGGGCTGGATACCTATGCCCGGTTGGGAATAACGACTTATAACGGTAGGGCTTTACACTTATGCCAGGTTGGGAATAACGACTTATAACGGTAGGGCTAGACACCTATGCCAGGTTGGGAATAACGACTTCTAACGGTAGGGCTGGATACCTATGCCCGGTTGGGAATAACGACTTATAACGGTAGGGCTTTACACTTATGCCAGGTTGGGAATAACGACTTATAACGGTAGGGCTAGACACCTATGCCAGGTTGGGAATAACGACTTATAACGGTAGGGCTAGACACCTATGTCAGGTTAGGAATAACGACTTCTAACGGTAGGGCTGGATACCTATGCCCGGTTGGGAATAACGACTTATAACGGTAGGGCTTTACACTTATGCCAGGTTGGGAATAACGACTTATAACGGTAGGGCTAGACACCTATGCCAGGTTGGGAATAACGACTTATAACGGTAGGGCTAGACACCTACAATGTATGTCAGGTTGGGAATAACGACTTATAACGATAGGGCTGGATACCTATACCAGGTTGGGAATAACGATTTATAACGGTAGGGCTAGACACCTATGCAAGGTTGGGAATAACGACTTATAACGGTAGGGCTGGATACCTATGCCAGGTTGGGAATAACGACTTATAACGGTAGGGTTTGACACGTATGTAAGGTTGGGAATAACGACTTATAACGGTAGGGCAAGACAGCAATGCAAGTTTGGGAATAACGACTTATAACGGTAGGGCTAGACACCTATGCAAGGTTAGGAATAACGACTTATAACGGTAGGGCTAGACACCTATGACAGGTTGGGAATAACGACTTATAACGGTAGGGCTTGACACCTATGCAAGGTTGGGAATAACGACTTATAACGGTAGGGCTAGACAGCAATGCAAGGTTGGGAATAACGACTTATAACGGTAGGGCTGGATAGCAATGCCAGGTTGGGAATAACGACTTATAACGGTAGGGCTAGACACCTATGTCAGGTTGGGAATAACGACTTATAACGGTAGGGCTGGATACCTATGCCAGGTTGGGAATAACGACTTATAACGGTAGGGCTAGACACCTATGCAAGGTTGGGAATAACGACTTATAACGGTAGGGCTAGACACCTATGCAATGTTAGGAATAACGACTTATAACGGTAGGGCTGGATACCTATGCCAGGTTGGGAATAACGACTTATAACGGTAGGGCTAGACACCTATGCAAGGTTGGGAATAACGACTTATAACGGTAGGGCTAGACACCTATGCCAGGTTGGGAATAACGACTTATAACGGTAGGGCTGGATAGCTATGCCAGGTTGGGAATAACGACTTATAACGGTAGGGCTAGACACCTATGTCAGGTTGGGAATAACGACTTATAACGGTAGGGCTGGATACCTATGCCAGGTTGGGAATAACGACTTATAACGGTAGGGCTAGACATCTATGCAAGGTTGGGAATAACGACTTATAACGGTAGGGCTAGACACCTATGCAATGTTAGGAATAACGACTTATAACGGTAGGGCTGGATACCTATGCCAGGTTGGGAATAACGACTTATAACGGTAGGGCTAGACACCTATGCAAGGTTGGGAATAACGACTTATAACGGTAGGGCTAGACACCTATGCCAGGTTGGGAATAACGACTTATAACGGTAGGGCTAGACACCTACAATGTATGTCAAGTTGGGAATAACGACTTATAACGATAGGGCTGGATACCTATACCAGGTTGGGAATAACGATTTATAACGGTAGGGCTAGACACCTATGCAAGGTTGGGAATAACGACTTATAACGGTAGGGCTGGATACCTATGCCAGGTTGGGAATAACGACTTATAACGGTAGGGTTTGACACGTATGTAAGGTTGGGAATAACGACTTATAACGGTAGGGCAAAACAGCAATGCAAGTTTGGGAATAACGACTTATAACGGTAGGGCTAGACACCTATGCAAGGTTAGGAATAACGACTTATAACGGTAGGGCTAGACACCTATGACAGGTTGGGAATAACGACTTATAACGGTAGGGCTTGACACCTATGCAAGGTTGGGAATAACGACTTATAACGGTAGGGCTAGACAGCAATGCAAGGTTGGGAATAACGACTTATAACGGTAGGGCTGGATAGCTATGCCAGGTTGGGAATAACGACTTATAACGGTAGGGCTAGACACCTATGTCAGGTTGGGAATAACGACTTATAACGGTAGGGCTGGATACCTATGCCAGGTTGGGAATAACGACTTATAACGGTAGGGCTAGACATCTATGCAAGGTTGGGAATAACGACTTATAACGGTAGGGCTAGACACCTATGCAATGTTAGGAATAACGACTTATAACGGTAGGGCTGGATACCTATGCCAGGTTGGGAATAACGACTTATAACGGTAGGGCTAGACACCTATGCAAGGTTGGGAATAACGACTTATAACGGTAGGGCTAGACACCTATGCCAGGTTGGGAATAACGACTTATAACGGTAGGGCTAGACACCTACAATGTATGTCAGGTTGGGAATAACGACTTATAACGATAGGGCTGGATACCTATACCAGGTTGGGAATAACGATTTATAACGGTAGGGCTAGACACCTATGCAAGGTTGGGAATAACGACTTATAACGGTAGGGCTGGATACCTATGCCAGGTTGGGAATAACGACTTATAACGGTAGGGTTTGACACGTATGTAAGGTTGGGAATAACGACTTATAACGGTAGGGCAAAACAGCAATGCAAGTTTGGGAATAACGACTTATAACGGTAGGGCTAGACACCTATGCAAGGTTAGGAATAACGACTTATAACGGTAGGGCTAGACACCTATGACAGGTTGGGAATAACGACTTATAACGGTAGGGCTTGACACCTATGCAAGGTTGGGAATAACGACTTATAACGGTAGGGCTAGACAGCAATGCAAGGTTGGGAATAACGACTTATAACGGTAGGGCTGGATAGCTATGCCAGGTTGGGAATAACGACTTATAACGGTAGGGCTAGACACCTATGTCAGGTTGGGAATAACGACTTATAACGGTAGGGCTGGATACCTATGCCAGGTTGGGAATAACGACTTATAACGGTAGGGCTAGACATCTATGCAAGGTTGGGAATAACGACTTATAACGGTAGGGCTAGACACCTATGCAATGTTAGGAATAACGACTTATAACGGTAGGGCTGGATACCTATGCCAGGTTGGGAATAACGACTTATAACGGTAGGGCTAGACACCTATGCAAGGTTGGGAATAACGACTTATAACGGTAGGGCTAGACATCTCTCCGAGTTTGTGGATAAGGGATTATAATGCTATATTAATTTTAACCGTTTAACATTTATGTAATAGATAGAGGACGAGTAGCAGTACATTATCGGAATATAAAGGTCCGGGTTTGAAAGGGTTGGGCGAGGCGTCAGCCGAGCCTTACCCTCTCAAACCCGTATGTTAGGGACATTGACGTCATCATCAGCAGCACTGTGAGCACTGAATTTCTTAAATTGTCCGAGGTGCATGAGGCGTACATTTTATATAAAGCGTACGAGTCGTGCTACAGCACAGGCGTCATGCTTGAATCACGAACATGCATGATTTAAGCACGTTTTTATTTAGCAACATTGAGCAGTAATACATTTCATTGCCTATAAAGACTGAGTGGTTTTTAGAATGAATCAGTTCACACAATGGCTTCATCATGGACAGTCCAAGGACAAGTACACTATTCATTCAGGAAAGGTAACTTTATTTTTTTACTCCTTACTTTTTAAAGTGTATATTTTTAAAATTCAAAGTAAATTTCATTAAATTGGTTTATTTAATAATTAATAAACGTTATTGTTTTTTGTATTTCAAATATTTTTGTTTGTTTGTTGAGTTGTATTTATCAATATGCGAGTTGTAATATCTATTGTTGCATATGCTATTGTGCATCCCGTCTATATTGCAAATGGATTATTTCAGGTTACTGCAGCAACGAAATTATACTCGAACTGTCTATGGGAAAGAATGTAACGTCGTACTGGACATCACTCGGACGCTGTGTGACGAGACAGGGGTTTCATTGAGACGACAATGCAGCCTCCATCCTCTAACACCCAAAGAAGGTACTTTTATATCACTTTCTTCTAATTTGTTATGTCGTTCTATATAGCGTCTGAATATTATTTTAATATCGTGGTTGAATATATATAAAACATTGGTAACATGGTTTGATGCTTGTCGTTGTTTCACTTACTCGTGATATAAATGAAATACACTTGAAAATTCCCAATTGACCTCACATTACTTGCTTTAGTTACATGATGTTATTCTTCTTTTAGGAATATCAAGCACCTTAACATAGAAGACTCCCATCGACGGAAGCAACTTTTTCCTTTCGGAAAGGAAAGGAATCAGTTGACATTGTTTTTTTTTGTTTTTTTATGGAAGTCTGTGAACCAGTTTTATGAGCATGATACCCGAACGCAACCAGACAACCGTACATCTATCGGGATATAAATGTACTCCACGTGAACACAATACAATCATATGATTGGACGAAAGCATTTGACTGTACTCTAATTCACAATACAGTTTACAAGATATTTATAATTAATTTTGAATGTAATGACTTCCAACCTTTCGACGAGTTTGTGGATAAGGGATTATAATGCTATATTAAGTTTAACCGTTTAACATTTATTTCACAATACAGTTTACAAGATATTTACAATCTTACAATTTAGCTTAATTAATTTAGAATGTAATGACTTCCAACCTTTCGACGAGTTTGTGGATAAGGGATTATAATGCTATATTAAGTTTAACCGTTTAACATTTATTTCACAGTACAATTTACAAGATATTTACAATCTTACAATTTAGCTGAATTAATTTAGAATGTAATGACTCCCAACCTTTCGACGAGTTTGTGGATAAGGGATTATAATGCTATATTAAGTTTAACCGTTTAACATTTATTTCACAATACAGTTTACAAGATATTTACAATCTTACAATTTAGCTTAATTAATTAAGAATGTAATGACTCCCAACCTTTCGACATTCCGTCATGTGACATTACCATCAATCAAACGTGGACTTGAACTTTGGAATAATCTGCCATTGTGGCTCTTGTTCTTGAAACGTTCGTAGTACTTCTTAAGCCCATTCTAAACACATAGGCTGCCTTCAAAGATAAGAATTATTAAGGCTACGAACTGTTCGACTCTCTATGTTAGTTAAGTTAACGTAAAACCAATGAGGATTTCCTTAGATGCTATGTCTTACGAAAGGAAGATAACCGCATACATGAACCAAGCCATGCAATTCCTTGTCAGTTGGATGTGATGACTCGTACGTGGCTGTATATAAGTGTAGAGTTACATGTTAACACAGTCTTGATTTCCCTATATTCAAATGTCTCATGGCGCCAGTGTGAAGTCAGACAAATCCAGGAAAAGTCAAAGCGGGGCTATGTGAACCCTGACCTTCTCGTCTCGGTCCCCACGAGACACAAGCGAGATTTGGACTCTCACTGTATTTATCGTATTAACCTGTAACATATGACTTGTACATAGATGAACTGTGTGTGACATTGCCTGGAGAATTTTAGAAACCTATTTATGAATAGATGAAAAGAAAATACTTAATTTCTGAGAGATATTTGTATTAATTCATTCTGTGGGTAAATAGTTTCAGACACTTCAGGCGAAAAGGGTTGTTATATTTAGTTTCTCATTCAAAATGGTAGTGTACGGATCATATAGACAATCTTTATTTCATCAGAAACTAAAGTGAAATCACAATAGATAGAATAATTATTACACGATGTGACTGTGATATTATCAAATAATTTTGAATAGAATAAGTTTTTCAAACACTATCACACGTTACTGAACAAATAAACCTTTCACGGTGGACAGCTTTAATGATTTGCATTTTCTAATTTGTATGTGTTTCATGTGCAATTTATTCTCTTCACACACAGGTACGTCATGTCCCATCTTGCATGTCCCCTCTGTTACAAGTCTGGATTTTACCAAAATCATCGGTGCCTCTGTTCAAGCACTGAGCAGTACATCTACCTATACAGTTTGAAGCGAAGTTTAAAATTGTTTCCAACACCCTAATTGCCAGTCCGGATTGTATCAATGTTAAAAAAATGATATTTGGCTATACTTGACAAATACCATGTTTATCTCATCGAGTGAGGCAGAAAGTTTATATTATCACGAGTGACTCAGCCACGAGTGATAATATTTAAAGTTTCTACCTCACGAGATGAGATAACATGGTACATGTCAAGAAAAGACAAATTTTTTATTTATTATATGACCAAATCCTTGCACATTCACCGAACTCGAATCTAAGTTAAGTCTGCTCCATGAGCCTGTTGCCTCAGCAACAATGTGACGTCGGGAACGTGTCATGACGTCGGAGCATTGTTTTATGACGTCATGTCATTGTTATATCAGTCACTAGTGACTGATAAAACGTTCCATTGTTATTTTTACTAGTGACTGATACGGTTTATTTACATTGATAGATCCCGGTATTTCACCTGCAATCATATAATAAACTCAAGTAATACGCACGTCTTTCTACTAGACCAACAAGGCATAACTGGTGCCAGTCGCATTTCCTTAACTTTCATGTGCTATAGCAGCGGCGCGCTATACCGTAACTTCAAAGTGTGTCTGTAATACCGTAGCACAGGGAAGTTTAGGAAATGCGGCAAGGCTTAAGTTAGCAAGTAATAACATTAACGTTTTGAGAAAACCACCATACTTGACATATAGTTTAGAAATATACGCATTGTCACATGCAACAACCAAATTTCTTTCGAGACGGGAATTTAAGTCAACTGTAGTAAAATCATTCAAAAGCTTTCCCATTACTTTTCACCGGCTCCCATAGAATGGAGAGTGACTCGGGTAATACCGGCATCGACTTTTACGTGAATGTACAATCACTGTTGTAACGGTGTATAATGTAAGGGAGGTAACTCGTGAAGCAGTATTTGAGCTGTTCGTTTAATTCATTGGCTAACCTGAGATTTAAAAGTCTTAAATACGATTAACATCCCCTACTACTACAAAAAATAATTCACCCGATTCTGTCTAAAAGTTGCTTCCTATAATTCGTTTAAATTCCAGCTGAAATGGTGTGTAAATAACGATAAAATGTCACGTAAAATGTTTCTGTTTAATGAGTTGGTTTATTTCGTGTTTGTTTGAGGAAACCCACATTGTGGCTGTGTCCTACGGTTACACCTTCTAGTATCGACTGATAGCAATGAACCACGTGTGTTACTATAATACTGTAAAAGTACTATCAGGTAGGTAGATAAATATAGGTGAGTAACAAACAGAATAGTAAACTTCCTTCGAAGTAATATCCTCTTTAATAAACTAGTGAATGAGTTTATCACACTCGCGTTTGTACCGAATTATTGAGTCGATAAGTGTAAATTAATTTCCATGGAAGGTCGTTTGGTATTTCTCTGTGCATCTAGGACTAATCTCCACGGAGCTGAGATAATTAAGTAATGCACCTTAAAAATTTGACATTCAATAATCGCTGAGAGTAAAGCGAATTTAATATGTTGCTGTCACATTGTGTTTCCTCTTTTGTGCGTGTGCTCCATTTACAGTTGCATGTTCATGTAGACATATATGCAGAACATGCTAATTGTCAAAAGAAAAGACAGCCAGACCGTTGTATTAGTAATGGACAAAGTAATTTCAGTGTGAATTATTTTATGAATGCTTCTTTAGAATATAAGAGTATGGTCTCAAAGGCATTTCTTACAATCCAAAGATTACATTGAATTTAGAAAGGTTTGGGGTTATCAGCAAGAACTTTTACCATATTACTTCAGAAGCTCAGATCAAATTGAAATTCAAAGTGTGATACCTTTGAGACATGATTAGAAATAGGTGTTTTGATTTAAACATATTTATTCAAGAGAAAGGATTGGGTACACGTTATCCAACTTAATGAAACCCTCTCCTATGTACAATGTAGACATTTAATATAGAAACGTAACGTACATTATGTACAGAGACATGTTCAAATAGAAAGATGAGTATATTTACTAAAGAATTCAAAACGACATAGCAGAGTATAATGACAAAAGAATTATTCTAATGGGTAATAGCAGTTTATATCTTTATCCAGATGTATAATTGTGTCCTTCTTTAAAAATATGCACGTTGTCATTGTAAGAAAGATTTACATTGACACTTAACAACGAGTCCAAACTTTACTGTATTCTGTTATTATATAATATACTAATATTTTGAAACATTTGATTTGAAATATAGTTGAAAGCAAGCCCTCTCGTTCAGAAGCCCAAGGGTTATTATTGGGAAAATATTTCCAAATAGAAACCCATGAGCTTCTATTTAATTCCAAAGTTTGTCCAATGAGAGTAGCCTCCCCTTTCTACAATACAAATAGTCCATGTTATTTTAGCTATTTAATGATTTGTTAGAAACCCCGTAAATGATGGTGCAGCCGCGGAGCGCTGATTGCGACGATCCGTTGTTTGATTCAGTGACTCTTTTGAAACTTTAATTCTCATGAACAAATCTTAAACATTCTGTACATTTTGGTTTTCAAGAGTAACAAGTGTTTCCATGCGTTCCGTTTTCTTAACATTACAATACTCCTAAAATTTAGTTTTAAACGATTCAATTTGCCTTCATGTATTTGTCTCATGATTATCATTCCATATGACTGTCGCTTATAAAAGATTTCCGAATACAAGCCAATGTTTCCGAATATAAGCTTGGGCTTCTTTTTGTGTCAAAGTTCATTCGTCAAAAACCCTATTTTCCGTATAGAAGCACTGGGCTAGCTTTTGGAAAACCCTTAATACATTCCATGAAATAATTATAATGATTTTCACAAGGAGATTTACAATTACATACATTGTGGCCTGAGAGTTCAATTGTATACAGATCATCATTTAATTTGAATATCTTAACTGAGTGTGAATTATGTTGAGTTTTCTTTTACCAAGTGAGAAATCTGCAGGTGATTTAAACCTTTGCGAACATATATACGATTTAAACAAATTTATGGAAGCAGCTTCTCTTACGTACAGTGGGAGGTTATTCCAAAGTTGCGAACATGATGGGGAAAATGATTGACTGTAAAGGTTGGTGCGGCAATATGAAATGGAAAGATCACGAACATTTCTAAGATAAATTCTGCTCCTGGCTTCAACATGTTGTGGCATAATGTCACACAGGTACGATGGAGCATTATTATTGTATAGTTATATATATTATAAAACAGAGATAGTTTACGAACAGGTATGTATTTCTTTGTATTATAAGGAGAAACCATGATACGGAGGATATGGTAAGGTTGTGGACCCTGACTATCAGGGTCTACAAACTTACCATATCCGAGGTAGAATGCTTTCTCCATATTATCAACCGTTTTAAGTATAAAAGACGCTTTGTTATCGCTTTGTCGAAAACCCCGGACTATATATAGAGTCGTTCGTAAAATCCTTGTTTACTGGCTGAATCCCAGTACGGCAAAGATTTCTCTGTTAGGTTCTTCTTTACCATTGTCTTCCATCTGCTTTCTTGGTGCAGTAGCCTAAAGCGTTAGCGCCTTACTGGTACTGGTTCGAGACGCACTTTCGTCAAAACATTTGAGGTTCACATTGTGCTATATATTTAAGAAAATTTTCAAAATTAGTCTAAGATAGTTTCTTCAGATCTAAGCTTTCAAGCCGTCACTTTAGCAATTATATCAGGGTTTACAATCATTGTAATTCCTCCTAAGAGGGTTACAATTGTAAACCCTCCTGGAGGGACTTACATTGTTGTCCCTCGTACCGGGTGATACGGTCTAGAAGGTCGTTTCAAGTATCACGTTATATGGCTAGTAGGTTGATAAATATAGTTCTGATAAAAATCTTTATTGAAAGCCCGTAAGAACTTACAGTCATCTGTGAATTTCTAACAGTAACTAAATGCCCTTTCCCGTCAAACTCACTGAGAAAGACATCGTTCCAAAATTCTAATTTAAATGATTTGGGTGAAGTGTCATTCTTAATAAATTCATCATAGAATTTCCTTGTACCTTTGTATTTTGTTTTTGTATTTGACATCCCCAGTTATTTGGAAAATCGTTTTGCAACTGTTGATATTCTTAGAAAGTTCCCTGCATTTTGTATCTTTGTTTTAATTTTTTCAAAACTTGTCATATTCATAACACATAACTTACATATATATATATATATATATATATATATATATATATATATATATATATATATATATATATATATATATATATATATATATATATATATATATATATATATATATATATATATATATATATATATATATTTAACACTATGTCCATCGAGACTTATCCAGATATCCAATGCTGATTACATTCTGATAGGAATGATTTAAACAAATGGTGAAGTCATGAATTGGTATACATAATATTTATCTAATGTTATATAAATATCACCCATGCACATTTGGCATCAATCAAATGAGGATTCCATGACAAATAAACCGACACGGCAACATTAGAGTCAGGTTAAATGCTTTACGGTAAGGTTGTGCGTAGATTTTCAGAGAACTCCATTTTTCACAATTTAGTGGTGCAATATGGCATTAATCGGTTAAAATAAAATCCATATTCTCACTAAATGAAACAAAATGCTATTATGAAAGAACTCTTTCGATCGTATGAAGTCATCGTGAGAATAAGATGACGTAATAAGATCACCTTGATAAAGCAAGGTCATCATGTGTTCGTCGCGTTCGCTATATCTTGTGTAATGTTAAATTATATTGTGTATGTCAACTCTGAAACTCTAGAAATCCATCTGTCATAACAAAAAATCCCAAAAAAACTAAACAAGCCGACGTTTGTAAAATACGGGTGACACTTAATCTCGCAAGAAGTACTGAGGTGAAATGCGGCTGGGAATTTTAAGACATTAAAAGACGAAACACTTAACCGTTGGTACACAATGTAATCTCCTAAATCGATACTAGGTAACCAGCTATGAGTTAATCCTTGAAGATAAGCCGCGAATAAAAAGGTTTTACATGGGCATTGTATTTACATTGTCAGTGTAAATGCTGACTTTTCTGACCACCTGTTCACCATTTTAAAGGGACCAATATGGGATTAAAGCATCGTTTATATGATCATCTCTGTTTCTTGAATGAATGATGTTAATGATGTGCACCACCTGTTGGATTGGACATGCTGGCAATATTTGGTAAATTCCTTGGTACCACTATTATAATAGTGTCACATTTTCAATATTACGAATATTTGTGTTTTGACGAATCCCTTGCTACATTGACCCGGTGGCCGGATGGATAATATCGTAGGCTTCGTGCAGAAAGGTACCAAGTGCATTTTTGGCACATTTTAACTGTTTTCGTTAGAAATTATTCATTGCTTCAATGTTCTTCATGTTGTGTAAAGATGTGGATATTCTATCGTCAGTAATGACTGAAATATTTAATTATGTAAAAAGGTACCAAGTGAATAACTCAGAAATCGTTCGTGCAGAAAGGAACCAAGTGTCACTTGGTACAGACTTGGTCTGATCGCGGTCAACTGCATTCAGATTGCAGTCTGATCGCGTTAGGTACCGGTAAAGATATCTGCAACCGTCTGTACCTTACAGCAATGTTCGAGCTTAACAGTGGTGAAGTATCAGTGCAGAAAGGGACAAAGTGTCACTTGGTACCTTACAGCACCGTGATTCGCAATGAAACAGTGGTGAAATGTCAGTGCAGAAAGGGACAAAGTGCCACTTGGTACCTTTCTGCCCCGGGTGATTGAACAAAACGACGGTTCCATCTGCATCTGTATTTGCCAGAGACAATAAGGCATGTTATACTTGAAAAACACCTTTATTTAAAATCTTTGAAGTAATTATATCAACATTTTCAGTGAAAGAAATATGAACATTGAAAACTTAAAATGCTATTTTCTCAAAATGAGAAAATATGCACTTGGTACTTTTCTAATGAAACCCTCGATAAAAGCTTTTGGTCAGTGCTGGCGGTTGGTGCCTGGCTCTGAGTATGTGTATTCGAATCCCGCAAGGAACTTTACCCAAAAAAACAAATTAGTATTATTGCAGAAACCGAAATATAATAACGTTACATTTGTGTCCTGTCCAAACGGCGTGCATTTCTAGTGTAAATTTTCTTCACTGTTTAAACCGAAAGTATTTCTAACCTCATCACTATTAATTAAGTATGATTTCGCATTTTGTCTAAGGCATATGTTTTATAAAATATTAAATGGTGATGTTATCACTCCACTTATCAATGAACATATTTCACTGTATGAAAGCTAGTATCATTTCGTACAATGAGTTATTGAGTTATGAATAATTATTCCTTTTGGATAATGCCAATAGAAGTAAGCGCCAATCAATTTCCTACTCACGTACAGATGAAATGATTGTACGCAAGAAAAATACATTTATCCTAATTTAATGATAAAAATCAGATATGTATTATTGAAACAAATATATTTGTTTTCAAATTAAATGATATCAATCAGATATGGAACATGTTAATTTGATAAGCGGGAAAATGATGTATCGTATGTTAATGATAAACGTTCCAGAAACTGCATAGAGGCCGCTAGGGGATATCATTCGTTTAAATGTGCATCCATTCTGTTTCATATTGTTTTTTTTATTAGGTTTCCGACTCACCATATGTGCTATTTACAGTGCTAATAAATTAACTCAGTGTGTATATCCATCCCCATTCGCCAAAAATATCATAATTACTAGTTTCCAATTAAAATCGAGTTACATCATTATGCATGTGCAGAAACCGAAACTGCACGTCCCATTTACATGCGCAGTAGTTATATTAAACATGATCAACCCAAAATAATGATTTTGTCTGTTATAAATAAGATTAAAAAATAACGTTTGACTCAGTTGCGCGCGTCAATCGCGATGCATTGTCCGGTTTTCGATCAGAAAGCACTACTTTTACCTTCATATTGTCAATATACTAAGTCGACTATCATCAAAATTGTAGTTTTCGGTACCAATCGGTACTACTCGAAAATGTAACACCATTTATAATGTTTGGGATATGTGACCCTCGACAACACAATGGATGTACCTTTAACTCGATCGCCATATGTACAAATGGTATCATAAATAATATCTCAATAAGTGGCCACAGTCAAGATCATTTAATTAGTTTGTTGTGTTGTTACCAAGATGAAACCGTCTATCATCAGATACAACAGATATAACTATACCCTACATAGGTTTTCTTCATTCTCTTCCCACAGATATTACTTATAATGTCCTTCGAATATGTCTGACATAAATGTTACAAATACACTATTTTTGTTTTTGTCTCTGATTTGGTTTTCCTTATTTATCAGCATGTTTATATTCAATCGTTTTCACAAATTCAAATAGTACACATCGAAGAAAAACACATTACACAATACAACGTTTACCAGACGTTTCTGTTTCCAAAAATAGCATTATGAAGTGTCATTGGCAAATGTCAACTTTACAACAGCGTTGTATTTGCAACAACTGGATTCTCTATATCGAGCCGAAAATCTATTCTTAATAGACCAGATGTTCCAATCTGAATTCTGTGGGAAGTGACAGCTTGTCTTACATATTCTATAGCACCTACGGTTCCTTCAAAGCACAGGTAACAGTTTGAGAACCCGATTTGTCTTTTCTACATAAATGTAACGTGCGTTACGACATGTAGCTGAAATAACCAGTACCTTTCCCCAGTAACTCAATAAGTCACTGACTGTTAATCAACACAGTTTAATCATCAACACTTACGTTGGTCTCAAGATAAATAGTTGTTCTGCCTCGAGGTCAGATTGTTATTGGGCACAAGTCTGTCACCTTTGAGGTGTTGGTATATAGATTTAGATAACTCGAAGAAGTGATCAACGTTACTTTTCTCTCATTAATTCAGTTGAACCAGTTTACTGCTTACAAGTAACTCAGTCTGTAAAATTTCGTAATGGCATTTACCTGAATTCCGATAGTATCTTCCTGAGTGTTTTTGCCACTCTATGGTTCAGTCTTTAAGAAAAAATATCCATTCTTTTAAAGATCAATTATTATACATTTCTCTCGTTTATACATAACCCTAGACATTGGCCCTTCAGAACGTCCATGTTTTCATCATAAATTGCAAATACCAGCCAAACACATTAAACTGTTTATAAAATATTACATATTATATATTTAGTACAGCCAAAGTGTTTTATCAAGTGTAGACATCTGAATACCTTTTTTCAAGAAAATAAAAAAGAGGAAAATGGGAAAAAGTGTTATATTCATTAAATATAGAAGGTGTGTCATAGACAACCACGCTAAACACTATGAAACAGTATCGCATCATCACATACTCAGTCTCTATCATAAACATGCCATTAAACAGTCTGCATTAATTCAAAGAGGTCATGATCCTTTAATAGTTTGGTCATTCCGGTTCTTTAGACAGGGGAGGTAACCGATTTGCCTGGAATTCGTCCATGAATGTACCAATTCTTCCCCTAATTTTATCATAGTTTTCTAGTTCACGTGAAACTTTCGTTCTCGTAATACGTTCATCTTCTTCAGCTATTTGGCCCATCCTGTATGATGACATATCCGTCTTTTGTCTTCCCAGCGTCCCAAGCGTTGTCATGCTCCGTGCCCCCAAACCCGGAAGTTGGGGGGAGAGTTCACTGCCCTTGGAACTTCCTACTGAGTGTCTCTTTCCCTGCATGTAAGCATCAGAGGGTTCTTGTCTTCGGTCACCCGCTGGATAACTCTCTCTCCTCATCTTGCTTATCTTCCTCCGCATGAGGACACATGTCCCATCAGTTAAGGTTTCAAAAGGTCCACTAGCCTTCTCCTTCTCCTCGAAATCTTTCATCAAGTCGTTAAAGTTCACTTTGGAACGATTTCCTTCAAGGCGTTTACTTAAGGCCATGTCTTTTCGCATTTTCTTCACATTTCTAACCAAATGGAGAATTTTGGAAAGATCTGGTTCTTCGGATGTCCTAGGCTTGACATCTAGAGTAGGTTGAGGCGGTACAAACTGCGGCTTGGCTTCTTCTTTGGCAGCGAGGGACATGAGTATAGAGGGAATCACTTCACCAACTTTAGTGTATTCACGTAGGAGGTACGAGTTGACGGGGTCTAACGTTGAGGTTTGACGTGCTACCCTGAAGACCGGTGATGGAGATCTTGGCTTGATGTCGGGCATTTTTCGACGTTTGTTCATACGATACTCATTCTTCAAGTTGATCCTCTCCCTGTCTAGTTCCATCATTCTCAAGCGAGAGTTGAGTGATATAGATTCTAGACGTTTCTCCAACGCCTGGTCCTCCTTGTGGTTCACGAACAGTGTCTTCTCCAGACGTTTAGGATTCGGTTTACGTTTTGGGACAACAGGTTCCATCTCGACTGTCTGCACTGTTAGTCCTCTATCAAGTTCACATTGTTTTCAGAGATCTCTGCAATAAAACATATAAAAGCGATTAACTATAAATATTTATTGCCCATGTGGTTGAAAATAACCAAGTTAATATTATTGATATGAGCACATGTACACATATTACGTTTATTATTTATTATTTCACAGCGACGTTCCGTATTTTGTCTTCTGTGACGTCATAAAACGATTGTTCGTGACATCACTGTAGCTTGGTGTCGCAAGAGAAGTTGGCCGTTTCCTGACTATTTTGACGCGAACAAATGGAATAGAATTGGTAATAAATTAATGCCATATGACGTTTACGAAACTCGTGTAAATTCATGTATAACCCTCGTTCCCGCTCGGGCAATACAAAAATTCACACTCGTTTCGTAAAAGTCATATTACACACTTTCTCGGGTAATAATCTCTATTCTTGAACTATTAAACTATTAACAATGTAGGTTGATTCTCGAGAACATGCATCGTAAGTGGATATAATAAATCTCATCTTATAACTTCAGGTGTATTTCTCATTTAGCAAATATTTACATCAAGTCTGTTTCAAGACAAGAAGTGCATATCAATTACAAATTATATATATTACTTAATATTTATTTAATTTCATTGTTTCCTCAATCTAAATCATACTGGTCATTGTCTCTTGTACCAACTTTATATTGACTATTAAAGTTACAACTAGTCATCATTACAATTAAAGGAGATAGCGTTCCGATTTTCAAGCAAAACACACAAAACCATAACATGTTCATGCACATTCTAAACACCACTTTCCCACACTCGTTTAGAGAATGCTTAAGAACGTCCTTTTCTCTTACATAATAATTGGTCCAATATTGTTTTCGTACAGAATACAATATGTCTTGAAAAAGAATGGTTACCTCTGTCCGCTTTCATAACCTTTAAAAAATATAATTTCCTTTTCACATGAAATAAACGCATCCATTTAAAGTGAAATATGATCGATTGCTTACATCAAACACTACTTGTTGTCTTATCAGCTAATACCAAACACATATTTTTTTAATGAAATAATAAGAAAATAATGTTTATAATCGACGTACTCACAGATATATCTCACTGCAGTTTCAACGATGGCATAAAGTATTTGCGCTTGTTGTGTGTAAACACATGTATAATGGACAGGTGGTGCCGTTACTGAAGCACTAGGGCTCTCTCTGTCTCAATGAATTCTCCACACGTACAAAACAAATTTGAGGAACCTTGAAATTAATGATCAGACAGGGAAGGTTGAAGGTATGCTACACCTACGTAATGAAAGTTTATAACCTGAAACACAATGTAGCCGTTTTGCTATCCTGTAGTTACTGTGATTTAAAAAAATATTTTTTATTAATTATGGACGGAAAGATTAGTCTAAAGAATCGATAAAGTCGTAATGTTTGACCTGTGCTGACCTTCTATGAAATGCACAAGAGACGTACCTGCAGCAATGTTTAGAGTTATTTCTTTCATGGACGCCAATACACATAAACGTATTTACCTTGAAGGCTCTAGCCAGTTTTCTTTAATGATAGAGCTGTGATAAGTTCAAGAACCTGCACTCAAAAACACGTTTTGACGTTATGCAGTTGGTCATGCTTTCCACCAATTTGTCATCGACAAGTTAGCATTTCACGTTATGATAGCATTGTGTTGAAGTGAAATTGTACGATTTAACAAGCCAGCAAGCACATAATATATGAGTCATACGACGTAACTGATAACGTTCCCGGGAGTGTGTATTACATACTGTACTAGGTTGGTTTTGTTAATTATATTCGCTTTATTGTATAGTTTTTAACTTTAAAAAAAACGAGAATTGTCTAAATGAAGCAGAACATTGTTTTATAAAATGAAGATTTAATAGTATTACATGTCCGTTAATGAGACATAATAACATGAATATTTTCTGGATAACAACTTCTTTAATGTGAAAATACACGACGTTTCGGAGTACATACTCACTCCTTCATCAGGTGGAATGTAAGGGAATAACAAAACATGGTACATTTATAAAGCAAACACAACAATGGTGAGGAAACTCATATTGAGTAACGTGTACGGGTGTACATCCATGTGATGTATATATTAATTGATTGACACTGTATGCATATGTACAATTGTCATCGTTATCGCATTGTTCATACTAACATAATGTCTTCAAATACATGTAAGTCAAACTAATTATCAAATTCTTAACATTTTGAAAGATATTCAGAATGAATTACATACCGTTATGCAATGATGTGACACAGTCGCTGCCATCTACTGACTCCATCTACCAGGGTTTCCCTTATCTTGGCATTTATAACAGGTTCTATCGACAGTTCAATAGAGACAATAAACATCCCCTGCGTCGTTTACAAACATAGATTATGTCGAGTTATTGGGCTATAATCATATCATTTGTGTTGGGTGTCAATAACAACATGTGTGAAATCGACAGGCATGTATTTCATATCACTGATAACGTGCCATCGAATTGTTATATGACAACTTATGACTTCGTGAATAGCATACATTTGTAATTTATTATGGTTATGAACTACACAATGAAGTTATCTTGACAGATTATTCAACTTAAAAACACTATTATTTGCAAAATATAAATTTTGAATTTAAAGATATTAAAACCACCTATTATCGTTATGAAATTACTATCATAAATCTACTATATATATATACTAAATTCAATATCAAGTACAACAGTTACTGTTAAAGGAAACCTCTGTATAAAGATACTTTATGTTATAAATATGTTGCTAAGTCCGTGTCATTGTTTTACATAGAATCCTAAATTATAAGGACAAGTATGTTTTATTTCAAATACTGCTGTTTTTATTGTTTTCAAATATTAAAAAAATATTTCTAAAACTATTGACATACCTGTATTATTATCTCTCGGCAAAACCGGTGTATTTGTATTTCTTAATACCTCTTTTGTGGTTTTGTGTTTTTAATGATGTACAGATATTTAAACACTTTCTACTGTGTTCTCATGCAGCGTGCATATACTACCAGACAAAAGAAACGCTTACTTATTTTCAAGATAGTAAAGCCTCAAAATATTATCGACGGATAAAGTCAGTTTGGAATGGCTGTAATTAACGATGGTCTTGTGAATAAGTATACATAATTTTATTCATCAGGGTATGCTAATTTTATTTAGGTGTACTCATTCACACAATGGGCCTTACAATCAGTCTTTGTAAACACTGTTTTCTGCCAGAATGTCATATAAACTAAAAATCTGTTTTGTACTTTTAGAATAAGCCAAAATCCTCTCTCCTATCTAGTATAGTTAATGAGTTATCAAAAAATAATAAATTCAGTTCAGATGGTTCCTAGAGATATGAGGTTAAGTTGTGGATTAAAATTTCCTTTTTCCTTTTCCTTTTGACCGGGAGTGTACATGTATCATGTTATTACACATTATTTTTGTGTCCAAAGATCTTTCTACTAGATATGGATATCTAAATACTGCCTGAAATAACAGATACCATACATGTATCTTGTCGTTACAATGTATATCATAATACATCGATCAGGCTACAGTTGACGAAGCACAATGACTATCATCCGCTTAAATATATATTCTTAGATAACAAATTCGTTTGTTAATAAAGTAATATTCCAACAAAATGTTTAGAACTTTATGTAAGATATTATATATAAAACGTTTCTGTATCGATCACAATGTTACTGTTCATGTAAATAGCGAGAAAATTGGAAAGCATTATTTCCAAATGCTTTAAAACCAGTATCTGTTTAATTGGCTAGATATTATATGCCAAATGCTTAAAAGAAAAGACAATAGTGCATGTACTAGTCTGAAGTAAATTACTTACTAAATAATATACGAAAACGTGACAAAATATTGAGCAATTTCGAAAAAAAGGACTACTCACATTTTTGTAGAACAAAAGCATTTTCCCCAAAGCCCATTACAAGCTAAACGACCCAGTACAGTACAGTACAGTACATATAGTTGACATGAAGTGCCGTGGTTTACCGTGTCACCGTGTTAACAGTAAGAACCAATGTGGTAATGAGGCAGTAGTTTCCTCGCTACTCAACAAAGCGTATTGAAATACATATCAATCAACCCAGTGGTTCGATTTCGTCTCAAGCATTCTTTACTCTGTAAAGAGAAGTGTTTATTTAGCCTGTTGCAAATACTATTTGTCATTGTTCGCCCGATAAGATTTCTCTCTCAATTTCCCATGGTAAGGTTTCAAATTGCCTTGGTTTGCCTAGGTACGTTGTAGATATTGTCAGTGCTTGTGGTGGGTGAAGTTTATGTGCACTAGCATTCTGCCATAGAAACTAATGCTATACCATTGTAAGTGTAATCCTCAAACTCAACTCAAATACAAACGTCTACACACTGATAACCTTAGGTCGTTATATGAGTGCTTATTGCCTTCCGTGTTTGTTGTTGTTTACATATGATCAAAGTTTGGTATATCATTCATGACACTGTTGACATATCCCCCCAAAAAATAAGTAAATTTTTGAATTCCCATTGCCATAGTCCCTTTTAAAAAAAATTAATGTTCGGTTTCACTGTTGTCATATTCTCTCGTTAGCAAGTTAATATTCGGTTTCATTGCTGTCTCATTCTCTCGTTAACTAGCTAATTGTCCGTTTCATTGTCATATTCTCTTTTTAGCTATTTAATGCTCGGTTTCACGGTTGTCTTTAGCCAGTTAATGATGTGTGATATGTGCCAATAGTGTTATTCTCTCTTTAGTTAGTTAATTCTCGATTTTATTGTCATGTTCTATCTGTAGCTAGTGAATGCTCGGTTTCACGGTTATTATATTCACTCTTTAGCTAGTTAACGCTAGGTTTAATTGTAGTGTTATTTCTTCTTTAGCTAGTTAATGCTTGGTTTCATTGTTGTCATATTCTCTCTTTAGCTTGGTAATGCTCGGTTTCATTTTTAAATAGTTGTTTTGTTCTCTTCATTTGGATACAATCGTCAATATTTAGTACAATATAAAGGGACAGTTGATATGAAACATCATGCATATAACAATTGGCAGTACAAAAAAGAGATGCATCGAGCGTGGATCACCTCATAGAGAAATCTTTCGTTCAATAACATTTGATGACATTCTTAAAATTCTCCCTTTTCCTCTCAAAAGTGTCCATGTTGACATTTTGTTCTAGCAATATATTTCTCAATGTCAAAAACATCTTTTAAAATCCTTGTATACAATGTGAATCATGTTGATATTTATGATAAAGATATGGCGTTTGGCTTATAATATCATGTGGTTAAACATTTTGTTACTGTGGGCACAGAATAATATATCTTGAGTTCAGACTTCAAATGTTCCGTTAAAGGCAGTGAATTCTTTCCAGAATGTTTTAATGGTTGGACATTCCACATGTACACGATAAATATTCGCGCATGAACCGCACGGTGAACATAAGTCATTTTCAATGTTTCATTGTTAATAATTCTCCTTTAGTATAGACAGCTCTATGAATAAATTTGTATTGAAAATCCAAAAGGTTTTTGTCTTTGGTGGATTGTCTATATATAGAAAATATGGTTTTCCAATGGATATGGTCATTTAGTTCGGTATCCTATTTGTAACATACTTTAGGAAGTTTGCATGTAGAGTCAGATATGAGATTATCGTAAACTAATCTTGACCCCTTTAAAGGTGTAATAAGATCATTCCCAGGGGAACATATTGGCAAATTTCTTAAGAATGAGAGGTCAAATGTTCAGATGAGATCCTACCAGTTTTTTGGGGATACTGAGGATGACACGATTCAAATCAAGCACTGTCCCCTTAACGTCATATTTGGATTTAATTTATGCAAATGTTAGAAATTCATTATCCTTGCAAATATCCTTATTCCTCGTTTGGGTCAGTTGTTGATTATCAAATCTGGATAACAAAATTGGTGATTTAACGAGAGTGGTTGCATACGAATATCATTTATGTTATCATTCACTATGACCTTTAATATGTCTGTACCAAGCATCAAGTGCATCCTTCCAAAATGGATTGATGAAAATTCATTTCTTAATTGTGCCCTATTTTAAAGTTCAATAATAATGCATGGACGTTATGTTTCATCTATGAAAAAATGTAGTTTGCTAGAGAATATATTTCAATGTGTTTACCTTAATTCCATGACTTCGGTAAATAAATCGAACATCATGTGTGTGTCTATGTAGTACTATGTTTACCACACTCGTGCCTGAATAACCCTCGATGTCGCTCGGAATATACCAACATTTAGTTTCTCTTGTCGAAAACACCATACTCGAGAAATTTGTAAGCAATTATATCAGCTGAACAGAAGTATAAACGGAGGGACACTTCCAGGGTCCTTTGGTTCACTTCCAGATGATTGTCGCCAATCAAAGGTAACACAGGAAGAAACATGGATCTATAGTTTTGTCTTCTCATTAAAAGATCATGAACAAATAACGGAAACACCGCTTCCAAAACGTACAATCATGTTTCAACTGTCGACAAACGTCGGTTCTTCTGAGATTTGATCTTAATTATTCATTTTCCAAAACTGGTTACACCATGGAGCTAAGATGTTTTTGGATTCAAACATATTTTATTCAACAGAAAATGATTACGTACAATTTATACAACTTAGAACACACTTTCACCAGTATTTACACATATATTATTGAAATGATTTGTCAAGGATGATAGAAGAGGAAAAAAGAGTTGGGGGAAACGGTGGAATAATGGCAATAACTTAAAGTTACCATTTTCATTGCGAATGTGCGTTTAGACAATTCGGAATAATATATGGTGGTTAGAAAAACCCAGTTCAAGCCATAGTTTGGTCGACACAGCGCCGTATGCACTGCACCTGTTATCCTGCAATCAGTGAGCAAGTTGGTATGTTCTGCTGCACACGATTCTAGACTCATATATGATGCTCATTAAATGTTGATGATCTGGCACTGAACTTGGAGATACATCCACGATTTGTGTCTTTGTCCTAACCACACACAGAATTAGATTTAGAAATAGTACACAAAAGTACAGAACTTAGATCCTTCTTTCGAATGATCACTATTTTCCTCTGCAGTGTATCTAGACAGTACAGTCGGCCCAGGTAATGATTAAGATATCCTAATATGCGCCATTTCATCTCTGTTTTTTTCATATCATAAGCTTTTATTTCGGAATTCGTGATTAATGACAATTGTGTCCCCCTCTCGTTCACATGCATTGCCCTCATGCTCCGAGCATTGGTAATACGACGTACATACATGCATTCTTTAAAACCCGCCTCGGTTCTCTCGAACTTGTACAACTTCAGAATATGCAGAATGTACAGGTTCAGGTTCGAATCGAGGGTTAGACCAACAGCATCATGTCTGTGGAAGAAACATACACAGAGACATATTTAAACCCGAGGAGGTAAACAACGTAAGAATACTGAACCACTTGTATCTTGAATGATTGAATGATTGAATGGTTGTACCGTCAAGGCAACACTGCTATCGTTTCTCAATGTAACACGGGAATCTTTTAAACTGTTTTCACACATTAAAATCGCCATAAATCCCAAAATATGATAAGTACAATGACATGTTATATATCGGATAAAAGAAGAAATATCGTGTGATAAAACTGTAAAATAACAATGACATGATAGAATTATGCATTTGATGAGATACGGGATAAGGGACTCACACAAAAACTCGTCACAAGATATAAATGAGGCGACAACAATAGTGTATATAAGAAGTAAGAAAATACCAACGGTTGCATACCTTAAATTCGCATCTACACATCTCAAGGAAGCTGAATTTGTACGAGAATTGAATTTGTATTTCTTGAATGTGTAACTTGGTTCCTTATGGTACACAAGAAAGAGGCCAGGTGTCTGTCTGCTGCCATGATAAAGGTAATACAAGCAGTGCGTCTGATTGTAGTCCAGACAGTGCGCAGTTGCCATTCCACTTAATATTTGAAGGGAAGCACTGGGGGCTACCACTGTATGTACAGTAAACGTTGTTTTGTGTTCACTTTCTCTTCCTCTAATTGCACGCAGTTCACGTATTGTGCATGCATAATAAGTTAAATTATAATGGAGACTTGCAACAAGAAATCGTGGTTCGACATTACTGTTCTTTACTTCTCTGAGGTCTGTCCTTTTGTTTGTGAGTGGCTCCTTTTTTGTGATTTTTTTCTGTTTCGAGAGTGCCATTTTAGCGCCTGATAAGAAAATGACAAACCCGATACACAATGTACACTTGTATATATTGTGAATTTGTTATGTTAATGAAAATATACAGATCGAGGGAACTTTTAGTTAGAACGTTTTTAGTAACTTGACCTTTAGAACGGGTCAGAAAGGTTACCTGTATATACATTCACATTTAAAACGTTACATATATATATATATTTAATTGACAACAATGCTATGATTTTTTTTCTGTTTCAAGCATTACATGTGTTTGTAGTTCCAATAAGTGAATATTCAGAAATCAATGTGTATTTCTAAATATGAGAAGCAGTACACGTTGATGCACCTAACGCGGTATACACAGATGCGTTTCCGCCCATTGTTAACAATAACTGAAGCAGAGAGTGGGGTTCCAGGCCCAGTGCAGATCTGCCATGTTTTCTATGAAAAAGAAGAAAATACTTTAAAATGTCTCGACCTTGCTCTCTCACTGTCTGTCCACATGTTTATCTTATTGCCTCTGATTCGCAGACATCTAAAGGACATTCGTTATCTGTCTCATCAAGCCATCCCACTTCCCGTTTGCCCGATGATGCGACATCATTCTTCAAGCTGTCTAGGACTATTCATGGCGTATTTTAGCGTATAACAACTGTTTTTATATTTCCTTCTGTCGAAGTATTCATGTTCTCCATCTGTCTATTTGTCTTTATATACGTCTGTCTATTTGTCTTTATGTCAATCTGTCTATTTGTCTTTATATCAATCTGTGTATTTGTATTTATGTCAATCTGTTCATTTTTCTTTATCTCAATCTGTATATTTGTCTCTATCTCCATCTGCCCATTTGTCTCTATCTCCATCTGTCTATTTGTCTTTATGTCAATCTGTCTATTTGTCTTTATCTCAATCTGTCCATTTGTCTTTATGTCAATCTGTCTATTTGTCTTTATCTCAATTTGTATATTTGTCTCTATCTCCATCTGCCCATTTGTCTCTATCTCCATCTGTCTATTTGTCTTTATCTCACACTGTCTATTTGTCTTTATCTCACACTGTCTATTTGTTTTTATCTTAATCTATCTATTTGTCTTTATCTCCATCTGTCTATTTGTCTTTATCTCCATCTGTATATTTGTCTTTATCTCATCTGTCTATTTGTCTTTATCAACATCTGTCTATTTGTCTTTATCTCCATCTGTCCATTTGTCTTTATCTCCATTTGTCCATTTGTCTGTGTATCCATCTGTCCATATGTCTGTGTATCCATCTGTCTATTTGTCT